>JACDIV010000019.1:0-1472500 GCA_022244645.1 Thraustochytrium striatum | reverse complement strand
AAGAAGAGACACTAACAGAAGAAAAAATCCTCCTGCTAGCGCCTCATCAGCGATTTTGATTGTTTCTGAAAAGTCGCGACAATGTCACGCCTCGTCCAGTCGTCGTTTTACTTTAAATTCCACACGCCCTCACCGCCGATGCCCACTCGTTCATAGAGTCGGTCGTGCGGGGGCGACGCTGCAAAGTCAAACTCAGTCGCTTCCGCCATTGGGCGTACCGCGACCAGAGCGGTTCCTTGCGTTCTGCGTTCAGATTCAAGTGTTGCGCATCGCGTAACAGCATGAAGCCTTCTGCACTCGGAGCATACGAGCAGCCAACTCTTCATTCATCAATAACGAACGAACAAGTCTTGGCCACCGCTCCCTCGATCCACCCTGCGCCCACCCTTCTTTCAAAGGGACAAGCAAGCAGAGGAACCGAATTCCGATGCTGCGAATCAAGAGGATCCTTCGAGGCGACGCTGCCAACACTTGGCCGCGCCGCGTCTCCCTCTGTCGCGCTCGTCATTTTCCCGTGGCACAAAATTTCAAACAAGTCCCTGCCGCGCACTCCGAAGAGAAACTCGAAGAGATCGATTTGAAAAACGAAGAGAGGAGCAAAACTCCTCTCTTCGCCCCTCATCTCTTCACCCTCAAGCGCCCCCTCAGCTGCGACACTGAACCCACTCTCAACACCACTCTTGAATCTTAGAGTATTACTCTAATTTTCATGATCGCGCAAAAAAATTGAGGGGCGTTTCATGCGTTATGCAAATGTGCGAGGAAACGTGAGGGGAGAATGCACTTTGGTCGCACTTTTGGCAAAGGCTTGCCTGCTTGTTGTTCCCATGTTTCATGGACACTTGCGCAGGGTCTCCCGAGGGAGTCGACCCGACACTTGGCCACGAGTTCGCTCACTTTCGACACCAATAAGCCCAACCACGACGCGCGAGCTCAGAAGGGGCGCCACTGCCTCCTCTGTCGGTCGATGACGACCGCTGTCCTACGCGTCTGCGGCGCCTCCCCGCACTGGCCGCGTCTGCCGCCTAGCTCGCCCGCACGTGCTCGCGTCGACCCGCTACCGGCGCAGACAGCTACCATTCAGTCAGTCTCAGCATGCGTGTCCGGACCAGCCTCTTCTGCCCCTCCCATGGCCTGCCGCGCTGGGTGCTGTGCCGACGCCCGCGTACGCGACGCCCCGAGACGACCATCGCCGCCGCCACCGCCGCCGCCACAACTCGTCTCTTGCCACCTCCCTTCGCCAAAGTTCATTCATTCACTCATTCACCAGCCTGCTCTTCCAACACCAGCACTCCGCACCACCGCTCTGTCCCGAGTCGAGCCCCGTGTGCTAGAGCTGGTGGACACCAGCCCCGCGCCGCACGCACACCCCTCCGCTCTTGCCATCGCAGCCTCGCCTCGTGGCGGCCTGTGCTCGCCCAAAGCTCCTCACGATCTTGATGGTGAAAAGATCTTTCTTTGCCGAATCTTCGCTGACCGATCTGTGGACAGACTGGCTCCCGAGGAAGGGCCTTCATCATGGATCGGCTCCTGGCCAATCGCCCGACCGAGTCCTCGGCCGAGTCGTGCGCTCCTGTTGATGTGCTTCTCACAACAACAACAACGACCGACCACCAGCGCCACTCGAGTCCACGACCTCCTCGCGCACGGCCATGAGATATAGCGAGGCTGCTAATGGCCACCACGGCTTCCTCCGTCCCCACCGCGACCGACTTCTTCTCAGCCTCGCACTCTCTCCGTTTTGGAAGCGCTACACGACCCAAGAAACAACCTTGCTGTCTCTGCTCGCGACCCAAGCTCTGGCTCATTCTGACGCTTGCCCGTGAGTCTGCCGCCTCGATTGCATGTGCGTCTTGTCCATGCCGCCTTCCGAGCCCTCCTGCTTCACAACGCAAGGCTCCTTCGCTCTCAACTCGATCATCGTCTTGAGGCGCGCGCAAGTCGCCGACGCTGCTGATCTTGCCAAACCCACCAAGCGCCGTGTCGAGTTGGTTGTCGCTCACCTCCACCCTCTACCCGGGCTCCTCGACCTGTTCACCGCCACTCTTGATCTCAACCTCACCTCCCAGACTGACCAACCGCACAACCACAAGTGCTCTCTGTTTGTTCAACCACCCACATCAGCCACCTTCGCCGGATCTCTGAGCTCTCAGGCGTGCCGATGCTCTGATCCACCTGTGCCACGTCCCCGCCAAGCCTTCCGATCCACTCTCTCCCTCTCGCCACGCCTGGCTTGCCCATTCGCTCTCGACAACTCCTCATCTCGCCCAACTCAGCCACTCGCTCGTCCTAAACGACGCCACGCCACCGGCAAAGCCCATCAACAGCCGCTCCTGCATCCATTCGCGGCGTTCAACTCGTCTCAGCCCGTGCAACCCTTTCCTCTGTGGCATAATCACCCTCGACAACCTTCTCGCTCTGTGCTGCTCCTCGAACGCCGCACCACGACACAAGGAGCGGCAGTGGCGCTGACTGCCACTTCGCCTGCGTCCTAATCCCCGCCGTGGCCCTTGTCTCGTCTGCGCTGCTTCTCAGGCCATCTCGTCGTGCCTGCTTCCAACCATCCTTCTTCCTTGCTTGCTTGCCTGGCCGTGTGCTTCTTTGCAATCACGCCATGGTTCACGCCAACGCCGCTAGTGCAGCTCGCCGTCTCGGTCTGCGTCGTCTCCATCCCCGCCGCCATCTGTCTTGCTTGCCCTCCGTCCACTCGCTCTCGGCTCTTCATCGTCTTTCGCCACTGTCACCATCTCCTTCCAACTTGCCAACGCGGCTGACACTGCCGACCTCAACAAGCGCCATGGCGACTCGACTCGGGTGCCGTGCCTCTCCACCTCGTCCTGCGCCACCTCAACCTCGTCCCTGCCGTCCACTGCCTCCGATTCTCCGCTAGACGCCCAACTCTACCACACCCAAGCGGCCAGATTGTTCTTGCAGCCGCCCAGACAACCAAGCCTGCAACCAAGCACCACGATGACCCGCACTCTATCCGTCGCGCCCCCGCCAGTCCGTCCATCGCACTCTTCCTCTCGCAGCCTGGCTTGCGCGTGCGTGCGTTCAACCCTCTCCTGGTCGCCCGCCCTCTTCTCGTTCTTGACACTCAAAGCCGCGCGATTCGATTAGCAAGACGCGTGTGCGGCGCCCCATCTCTTCCATCGCGCCGATTCTAGCTCCACACACTCCTCGCCTGGCACTACACCGCCTCCTTTTCCACAGGTGGCCTCTGCTCCTTCTCAGCCAAACAAGACCAAGCTTTCTCCTTGCTCGTGAGCACGCCCTGGTCCATTACGGCACTGATGAGCAAGCTCGTAGCCTCTGTCTCCTCTCCAACCTACCCTGTGCCACTTTCATTGCCATCCTTTGGCGGTTCTCTGCGCTCTACGGCGTCACCTTGCCATCACGGAGGCTCTTCCGTCGTCGCTGACGCTGCCAAATGCGCCCAGAACAGCAAACGCGTCGGCTGGCCTCGGAACCAGCATCTCCACCCCCGTTCCGTGCTCCTCCGCCTGTTGACCACCGCCTACTGCCTCGTGCTCGCCTCTCGGAACAGCCAAGCCACACCCAAGATCTTCAATACTTTCTCAACTTGCAACAACCCACAGCCCCTACTCCAGGCCACAGCGACAAACTCGCCCAGCGCCATCGCCTCCTGGGCCGTGTTGCCATCGCGCCCTTCCATGACCCTTCCACCCGTCGCTCTCCCCTTGGCCGTGCCGCAAAGAGGTCTTTACCAGCACCGCCACAGCCACGCCAACTCCACTGCTCTGGGACACGCAAGAGGACCCACGAGAGACTGGAGTGTACTTCCCTGCTCTGACCAATGGTGATCGCCCTGTTCCCAGCCCCGCAACGCCCCTGCCCTTCGCCACGCCACCTCCACTTCACCGCATCTTGCTCGGCTCGGACGTCGTGCTCCAAGCGCAACACGCAACCACAGGATCCGCGGCACCGCTGGCGATCGTCTGCGCCCATGCCCGAGCTCCCTAAGGACCCGTCTGTGTGACTCCCATCCGTCTGTGTGCCTTGCGCACGAGCCCTGCCACCGACACGTTCATTCTCCTCCACTTGCTGACCTCGAGTTCGCCATGACCCACGACGACGATGTCACCAATATCCGCCTTGGCGACCTCCCCGACCGTACATCCTGCTCATCATCGTGTTCTCGGCCCTCTATCCTTGCGTCTGCACGCCCTGCGACCTTGCTGACAGCAATCTTCCACTTTTCTTTTTTTTCCCAGCTCGTCAACGCCACGAACGGCGCCCAGCAACGCAACAAGACGCACTTGGCCGTGCAGTATCCTCCAACGCCTTTGCCTCGACCCCCCCCCCTCCGTCTTGACCTCCTCTACCTTTTCGTTATCGCCTCTCCTGGATCACTCACGATCAAGCCACGCCAACAACCACCTCTGCCCTTCCAAGCAACCACGGCGGCACAAGAACCACTCGAGAGCCAGACCGAATGCCGCCGAGCGCTACACAGCATTTGTCTACCTGCGCCACGACGCGATCGAGTTCTCTTGCGCGCGCTCCGCCCCCCTTTGCTTCCTTCTCTGCGTTGCTGGCAACATGTCTCTCCAAGCTCGTTGCGCCACGCTGCGACAATGCTGCAGCCCGCAAAGCGCTTCTCCCACGCGCCTGTTGAGCCCTGCCGTGTTTCTGGCCGCGCCATCGGCCTCCTTGGTGGCTTTGATCTCCATCGACCAGATCACCAGCACGTCCACCTTAGTCGTCTCGTTGCTTCCAGCCTTCAGACCGACCAGACACGCAGCGGCACTGCTTGCGCTCTTCTCCACCTGTGCCTTGAGCCATTCAAGCTCCCCAGACTGCTTGTGGGTCTGCTCTCTGCCTTGCACGAGGCCTGCGCCTTGGACGTCGTCGTCGACTTCACTCGCTCTTCGTCCAGCTTGCCAAGCCATCAGATGGCTTGGCGTGCCGCTCTTGCCACGGTACGAGCCAAGCCTGCTTTCAATGCCCGTGCCTTGCACTGGCTGGTTTCCGTCCGTCCCTTTTGCTTCTCCCTATTCATCTTGGTCGTCGTGCAGCGTCTCGTGGGATTGCCCATCACGATGACTGCGGCGGCGAGGACGATCATGCACGCCTCCACCTCCCTCTCGTGGCCCTGAACGCCCTCGACGTCTCGTACTCGCCCGCCTCGCACCGTGGTGCATCATCAAAGTGGCCGCAATCGTCCTCATCCGCGTTGTCCTCCTCATGCCAGGTCCAACCGGCGCCACAGTGTTGCAGGGCGTCGCCGAAACGTCGCAACACCTCGGCGCGCTCCATATCTGGTCCAGAGCCCAAGCACCCGGCGCCTTCGCCAGTTCGCCTCACTTGGTCGCCGCTCCTTGGCCAAGCCCACCTTGGTGTCATCACAGGCGACAAGCACCGCCGCGGACTTGTTGCCGCCCAAGCGACGAGTCGCCAAGCTGGCCAGTGACCGTCACCGCCTGCCGGCCCAAGCCCCATGCCGTCTTCTGCCCCTGCTCCTGCCCTCTTGGTCCCTGCGAGCCGTCACCACAAGTCCATCAAGCCTGAACGACGACGACGACCATGACGAGTCCGCTGGAGAGGATCGAGCCTCGAGGAGCGACGAGACCAGCTCATGAAACCGCTGGTCTACCACACGAACACGAGCGTTGCCGCACTCTCTGCCGCGCTGCAAGCGCTCTTTAACAGCCCAGAGAGGTCGTCTTCAGGTAACTCTGCGTCTCAAGCCTGTTCGACAGGTCGCCACAAGTGAATCGCGGAGCTGCGAGCCCGGCGGCAGTGCTTTTCACCGGTGTGTCGAGAGCGCAGGGCGCTGCTCCGTCCTCTACCCTGCATCCTGGTGCCTCGGCGTGCGTTTCCAGTGTCCAAGGCCACGTAATTTCGATTTGGATGCTCTCGCGCCTGTCACATCGCGCCCAGAGCCGGCGATGGGCCTAGCGCCCTCTGCCCAGGCGAGGCCGCACCTTCGTTGCGCTCCCTGCTCCCAGGTCTCGCTCCTTGCCGCTGATTCGCTTCCGCACCGTCACGGGCTTGCTGGCCTCGTTCAACTTGCTCAGAGTGCGCAAGCCGATACGGCGCGCCACGAAGCTGTCAGTGGACCTCTTCACTTGCCCGACAAAGCACCCAAGGCCCCCTTTCAGCCTCTCCGCCCGTATCTCGGCCTCAGCGTGAGCTCGTTTCCGCTGTTTTGCGTAACCATCAATTTCTTGCTCTCGCGCAAGCCACATCGCGCCCAGAGCCCGGCAAACGCACTAGCGCCCTCTGCTCAGGCGAGGCTGCACCCATCGTTGCGTCTGCTGCCCCTTGTACTCGCTCCTTGCCGCTGATTCGCTTCCGCACCGCCACGGGCTTGCTGGCCTCGGCCGACTTGCTCAGAGTGCGCACGCCGATACGGCGCGCCACGAAGCCGTCAGCAGCCCTCTCCACTCGCCCGACAAAGCATCCAAGGCCCCCAACGGGCCTCTCCGCCCGTATCTCGGCCTCAGCGTGAGCTCGTTTCCGCTGTTTTGCGTAACCATCAATTTCTTGCTCTCGCGCAAGCCACATCGCGCCAGAGCCGGCAAACGCACTAGCGCCCTCTGCTCAGGCGAGGCTGCACCCATCGTTGCGTCTGCTGCCCCTTGTACTCGCTCCTTGCCGCTGATTCGCTTCCGCACCGCCACGGGCTTGCTGGCCTCGGTCGACTGCTCAGAGTGCGCAAGCCGATACGGCGCGCCACGAAGCTGTCAGTGGACCTCTTCACTTGCCCGACAAAGCACCCAAGGCCCCCTTTCAGCCTCTCCGCCCGTATCTCGGCCTCAGCGTGAGCTCGTTTCCGCTGTTTTGCGTAACCATCAATTTCTTGCTCTCGCGCAAGCCACATCGCGCCCAGAGCCCGGCAAACGCACTAGCGCCCTCTGCTCAGGCGAGGCTGCACCATCGTTGCGTCTGCTGCCCCTTGTACTCGCTCCTTGCCGCTGATTCGCTTCCGCACCGCCACGGGCTTGCTGGCCTCGGCCGACTTGCTCAGAGTGCGCACGCCGATACGGCGCGCCACGAAGCCGTCAGCAGCCCTCTCCACTCGCCCGACAAAGCATCCAAGGCCCCAACGGGCCTCTCCGCCCGTATCTCGGCCTCAGCGTGAGCTCGTTTCCGCTGTTTTGCGTAACCATCAATTTCTTGCTCTCGCGCAAGCCACATCGCGCCCAGAGCCCGGCAAACGCACTAGCGCCCTCTGCTCAGGCGAGGCTGCACCCATCGTTGCGTCTGCTGCCCCTTGTACTCGCTCCTTGCCGCTGATTCGCTTCCGCACCGCCACGGGCTTGCTGGCCTCGGTCGACCTGCTCAGAGTGCGCAAGCCGATACGGAGCGCCGCGAGGCAGTCAACAGGCCTCTCCACTCGCCCGACAAGCAACCAAGGCCCTCGATGGGCCTCTCCACCCGTATCCTGGCGTCCGCGTGAGCTCGTTTCCGCTGTTCTGCGCAACCATCAATTTCCTGCCCTCGCGCAAGCCACATCGCGCCCAGAGCCCGGCAAACGCTCTAGAGCCCTCCGCTCAGGCGAGGCCGCGCCCATCGTTTCGTCTGCTGCCCCTTGTACTCGCTCTTTGTCGCTGAATCGCTTCCGCACCGTCACAGCCTTGCAGGCCTCGTTCAACCTGCCCAGAGTGCGCAAGCTGATACGGCGCGCCACGAAGCCGTCAGCAGCCCTCTCCGCTCGCCCGACAAAGCAACCAAGGCCCCAACGGGCCTCTCCGCCCGTATCTCGGCGTCCGCATGAGCTCGTTTCTGCTGCTCTGCGCAACCATCAATTTACTACCCTCGCGCCTGTCACATCGCGCCCAGAGCCCGGCAAACGCTCTAGCGCCCTCCACCCGAGTGAGGACGCGCCCACGGTTGCGTTTAATGCCCCCAGTACTTGCTCCGTGTCGCTGATTCGCTTTCGCACCGTCGCGGGCTTGTTCTCCGTGTTCAACTTGCTCAGAGTAAACCAGCCCACACAGCGTGCCGTGAGGCCGTCAGCAGGCCCCTCCACTCGTCCAACAAAGCAATCAAGGTCCTCTTCCGGCCTCCGCGCCGATAGCTCGTCCTCTGCATGAGCTCGTTTCCGCTGCTCTGGGCAACCATCAATTTGCTACCCATGAGCTAGCCACATCGCGCCCAGAGCCCGGCAAACGGCCTAGCACCCTCTGCTTGAGCGAGGCTGCGCCCATCGTTGCGTCACCTGGCCTCAATACTCGCCACTCGTCGATCGTTCGCCTCGACGCGGAGGCCAACTCTTCGCTCTGTCTCGCGCTGTACAGAGCGCTCAAGCCGACAAGCGAGGCAGTCGAGCCGTCAAAGGCCGCCACCGCCTCCCGCCGAGACCATCGAGCCTCCTGACACCTTTCTCGTCTTCTACCCGACCTTGCTCGGGCGCGCGCCGACCTTGTGTTCCGCCCAACCATCAACTTGCACTTCTCCTTGGACGCGCCACAATGCGCCGCGGGCCTGGCAGACGGCCTGGCAGCGTCTGTCTACTCGCAGTAACTCCTAGCTTTGACCAACATCGTCGTTCTTGCTGCGGCCAGCGGCAAACAAAAAGGCACTCTTGATTGAGCAAGTCGCGTCGAGCCCAAAATGTTCAAAAATCAACGTGGACAAGATTATAGCTTTTCACTTGGCGGTCTAGCACCGACTGTCCCTCGGCCTATGCGGCACAGGCGGCGCCTCCGCTCACTTGCGACGCCGCGATCGCAAGCAGCTGCTCGGCGTCCCAGCCCGAGAGACACTGCAATCGTTAACAAAAAAGATCCAGATCCGTTGTGGAGTTGGCGTTCGTGTCGCTTCTTTGTCAAGTCCTAGTGTTTTCGCTATACATTTCTCCTAAGGACTTCGAAATGAGTGGCTGGCAATAAAAGAGCACGAGCAGACGACAATCAATCACAAGCGATCATACCACGGGTATTTCGACCGCCGAATCTCATCCGAACTTCGTAGCTAAGCCCCGTAGGGCTCGTCTAGTACTACCGTGGGGGACCAGGTGGGAAGCGCGAGTGTTGCTTGTTTTTGCTCCGCCCGCAAAGCACTCATTTTGGCTCTTCTGGTCGCTGCGCTTGCTTTTTCCCATTCTGCTGCATGGTTCCACCAGGCTCCTTGACGATCGTGTCTGTCAGATTGCCGGTCCACAAGTGCGGTACTTGGAGTACGCTCTTTCAGATTGCTCGTCACAGCTTTCGCCGCCGCTGGTGCTGTTGTCTCGCGTGGCACTGGCCGTGCTGGTGTCCGCATCAATGTCAGAGCCCGTGGCAATAGAGCAGCGGTTTTGTTTTGCCGCGGCGCCGAGCAACTTGGTCCTCGGGCCACGTCTCGACTGTTCAAGAAAGTCGAGCACATAACCGCACCCGCGCCAGCGTCACCAGCGCCGTACGAGTCCTGGAGTGACATTCCGTCTACAGCACAGTCGTCGCTGGGGCCGTCGAGCGCCCCCTGCCGTCTGTGAGCCGCGCGCATTGGGCGACAGCGTTTTTGGCGTCCCCCAGTTGGAGATAGCTGCTTGACAGGCCCGGTATGCGAGCGTGCAAGTGAGCAAGCTGGCTTGTCATCGCGCGCGCGCTACTCGCTCTGGGGACACGTTCGTGGAGATAACGAATCTTCTTCCTGTGTTCGTTTCGATTCGATTTACAGGCGCTCAAAGTGAAACACCTGGTTGGAGCCCATGTGGCAAGAGTGCACGTACAGGTTGTTCGTGTGCATGTGCCGATCGACGCAATGACCGTTGTACCGCGTCACGATACGGTTGCGCCAGTCAATGAAGAACCGCTGGTTGCTGCCACTGTGGCAGTCATGCAAGTAGAGGTTCCCGTTGGAAAAAGTTGTAGTCGACGCATTGGTTGCTGTTGCCCGCCACGATGCGCCAGTAAGCATCGACCCGGAACCGCTGCGACCAGCCGCCGTGGCAGACCTGCATGTACAGGTTCCCGTCGTGGCTGATCGTCATGCAGCGTCCGCTGGCCGGGTTCTTGATCTGGTAGTACGTGCCGCTCGAGAGCAGGCGCCCGTCGCCGTCCTCTTCCGTGGACACGGGCTTGACCTCCGCCTGGCTGAGCTCCACGATCGGCGGGCTGGCCAGCTTTGCCGCTTCCTCCTTGGCGGCGACCTCCGCCACGGGCGTGCACACGCCGTCCCAGCACATGCTCGCGTCGCCGCAGGGCGTGCCCGGCTGCACAGTCAGCGGGATGTTGTCGTCGCCGAGCGAGTACTCGCGGCACTGGTCGTTCTCCTCGCAGGTTAGCATCTGGCAGGGGTTGGCGTTGGCGTCCGTCTTGCACGGCTTGGCGTCAAACGAGATGCCAAACAGCTCGCCGGCAGCCGAGCATTGCGCCTCGTAGCTGACGCACTCGGCCTCCACGCACATGCCCGAGGCGGCCGCACCGGTCGGCAGGGTGCTCTCGCACGTCGAGCCAAAGCTGGCAAAGGTGCATTCCGAGGTGCAGCACGGCCCGCCGTCGCACTCCTCGCCCATGTCGATCACGCCGTTGCCGCAGGTGGTCGCGCTGGTCTTGCGCAAGCTGCTCGCGAGCGTCTGCCCGGCGGCAGCGAGCATGAGAATGATGCTGATCTTGGCCATCGTTGGTTGTTTTCCTGCTGTTGCTGCTGCTATTGCTCTTCTTATTCCGTTGTCGATTGGGTTTTGCCCGATGGCACGCCACGCCAAGGCGCCAGACGCGCCCCCAAAAGTGACGGCTTGCGAGCGTTGGAGCGTTGGAGCGTTCGTGCGACACCACCGAACGCTTGCACGTGATTGCACCCTTCGGCAGGCTCAAGCCTTAGCAAAAAAGTGGTTGAAATCAAGTTGACCAACCTGCCGACACCAACGAACGCTTGCGGAATGCCCCAAAGGAGATGCGATCGAGCGTTCGAGCTCACCGTCCACCAGCTTCTTTCTCCCTTTCGCCCCTCTGAGCCTCGCCCAAGCCCTGGCTGGGTGTGGGGGCAAAAAACCAAGCTGAACCAGGCCCAAGCGTACGCTGAACTGTGCCGGGGTTCGCTTCCTGCCCTCCATCATCTCCGTGCGTGCAGAGGCTGCATGGAGCCAGGGCGAGCTTCTCGAGCTTGGGCTTGCCTTCCCTCCCAGCGTAAGCGTCGCTGGCGGCCCAAGGAGGGGGCTTGTGTGGTGGTTATGCTGCGGGCAGTCGGCTCCTTCTGTGACTCTCGCCGCCGGACGAGATCTTTGGCTCATTCACCGCCACTTTGGCGCGCGCGCGCAACGTGAGCAAAGGTGCGAACGTCACCGCCATCACCACGACCTACCTTTTGAACAGTGCAACGCGACGCCTCGAGCCTTGAGCCTGAGCCCGTCTTGCAGGTTCAAGCTGTTGTGTGAGAGCCTGAATTTAGCCTTGCCTTGCCAGGACCAGTACGACAGTGCTCGTCGGCGGTTGCAGTGGCGAATGCAGCTCCTCGAGCGACTTGCCCAGCGCCGACGTGGTGCTACACTTTGTGCTGGACGTGACACGGGGACCCGTGTCACGTCCCGACGACAGCAAAGTTCCAAAGCCGGCTGGGGTCGAGTGGGGTGGGGCGCAGCCTAGCGCCCCAGCAGCGTGCACGCAGTGGCGTGTACGCGCGCCTGCCGCTTGCCCCGGCTGGTTGCGGGTCTCCTTGCTCGCTCTAGAGCTCGTTGCGCCCTGCAAGCCTCAGCGGCAAGCAGCGCCCATGCGCAGCCAGATCTCGCCGCCGTTTGCGACTTAAATTGGGCACCCGTTGACCGCTAGCGAGCTCAGACTGGCGACGGCGACCGCGGCAGTCGCGGGTATCGAGCGGCGTGGCGCGACGTACCGCAAGGTCCACGTGGCGCCATCGCGCGCAACTCCTTGGCGACCTCGAGCTTGCCCACTCGGCCGCCAAAGCCATCCGCGCAGTGTTCCCCGAGGCGCACACGACGCTCGAGATCGACTGCAGCGACCACGGCGGCACCCTCGACGCATTGCTGCTTCCGCTCGGCCTCAAGCCGTCCACCGGCGGCGGCGGCGGCACCGAGACGCTCGTCGTGGACGCGCTTGCCACGCAAAACACCTACCGCACCATCATCTGCTGCGGACCAAGCGTATCGCACGGGCGGCTGCTCGGCGCTGCTCAACGCAACAACGCCCACTGGCCCGCATTGGAACTGCACGAGACGCCGCAGGATTCACCGGTGCTGCCGCCGCTTCTCGCGAGCATCGGCCGGCACCTCCGCACACTCAAGCTCACTGTCACCCCCTGACCCACCGGCCGCCCCGCCGATCCAAGCACTCTCGCTGCCGTTCAATCGCGCCTTGGCGACGCCGGCGCCGCCGCTGTTGCGCGAGGCTTGCGTCGCAACGCCACGCTGCGCTCGCTATCGCTCGGTCTGTGCGACCTTGGACCTGCGGCCGGCGCCGCTACCGGCGCGGCACTCGAGCATGCTGGGCGATGATGGCGTCGCGGCTGTCGCAAAGGGCAACTGCACGCCGCGGGGGATTACGCTCGCTGACTGCGCTGTCGCCGGAAGAGCGGCGGAAGCGCTGGCTGCGCTGCGCTGCTCGAGCTCGTGATCGCGGTGCTCGACTTGCAAAGCAACACGACGCTCGAGGACGCAGCTGGTGCAACGCTAGCAAAAGGCATACTGCGCAACGAGACGCTGCGAGTGCTGCGGATGCCGCAGTGCCGCGTCAGTGTGGCCACGACCAGCGCTCTAGGGGGGTCGCAGCTGCAAGGTGTCGGTCGACCTGAGCTTCAACTCGTTGTTGATGGACGACCGAGCTGGCGAGATGCTATCACAAGGACTGCTCCACAACGACACGCTACGAGAGCTGTGCATGGTCAAGTGCAGCCTCGGCAGGGCCACTGCGGCTGCGCTTGGCGCGGCATAAGGCTGCGCCGCCTCGAACTGCTTGCGCGTGCTCGACCTCGCTGGCAGCGTCGCGATTGGCGACGACGGCGGCGAGACGCTGGCGCAAGGGCTGCGGCGCAATAAGACCCTGCGCGCGCTCGACCTGAGCACGTGCGGCCTCGGCGAGGCGACAGCCGCAGCACTCGGCGAGGCGCTCGCAAGCGGCCGCTCAGCGCTCGACGCGCTCGAGTTGCAGGGCAACGGGCTCGGCGACGCTGGCGGCGCGGCGCTGGCGCATGGCTTGCCGCGCAACCGGCGGCTCGCCTCGCTCAACCTCACGCCTTGCAAGCTCGGCGCCCTGGCCGCCGACGCGTTCGCCGCCAAGGCCTTTGCGAGCAACGAGCGCCTCGCCCTCGAGAAGCTGTTGCTCGTGGACAACCCGGACATCGGAGAGGCGGGCGGCCAGGTGCTTGCATCGGGTCTCACGGCGCGCGGGAGCAGGCCTTGCCCTCCCGAGGTCGCGCTATTCGCGAGCGGCGTTGGAAAGGGCACGCTGGGTCGTATCTCGGAGGCCATCGGCGTCGCCGTCTGACCTGGGCGGCGACGGCGGCGACGGCAGGCTCCAATTTCATTCATGTCCTTCTTGTGTCACCGGACTTGCATCGTCGCGGACGTGGCGCCGTGAAAGTGGGCGAGATCCTCCGCGCACTCGCGCAGCTGTTCCAGCGTGCGCTCGAGGTGAGGTCCGCGGCGCAACAGAGCGCCGCCCTGCGCGACCGGCAGCGGCGTGACGACCACTTGCAACTCGTCGCCGTTTCGCGTGACTGTCCACGTGCCGCACACGCGGCCCTGCACCAGCACCGTGGCGAGGATGTGCGCATTGCGCGTGAAGACCACCTTGCGCGCGGCCGGGTGCAGCAGCCACTCGCGGCTCTTGTGCGCCATGAGCGCCGTCTCGAAGCGCCCAAGCAGTCGCGCAGGCCATTCGCTAGGCACTACTTGGCGCGGCGGCTCTTTCGCGTCGGCGCAGACGAGCAGTCTGGACGCCAGATCGTGGGACCAGGCGGCTAAGGGCGCTGCTCCCGCCCCGCCTCCCCCTCCGCCTTTGCCTTTGCTTTGCTGCCTGCAGCGGCAGCAGCAGCAGCTCCAGCCACCTTGCGCCGCTTGCTGGCTCGAGTGGCCACACCAGCGTCCTGCTTTTCCTCGGCGTCAGCGTCGCCCTCAGCAGTCTCGCAAGGCTCAGTCTGCACTTCTATCTCGCAAAGCCTCCCGGCGTCCAGCAACCGCTGCGTAGCGGCCTTCACCGACGCCGTCTTGATGCCCATCCAGAATGCCAGGTCCGTATGCGTTGCCGGTCCGAACGCCTCAAAGTACCTCATGGCGAGCTCATCAAGCCCCTCCTCGCCGTCCTCCTCCTCCTCCTCTACGGCCTGGCCGTCCTCCGCCTTGGCCACTAGTTGCAGCGTCGGAGGCCCCGAGCCCAAGTCTGCGCGCTTGGCAAGGCCGCGCAAGGCCAGCGCAAGCCTCACGCCCCAAGTGACGTCGCCCGGCACGTCCGCCAGCAGCTCGCGCTGCTTACCGGGCCGTCGCGCAGGGCAGCATGGCAAGCGGCCACGCCGGCTTCGTACGCGTCCAGCAAGCCGCTCTTGGCGTAGCGCAGCTCGCGCACGCGGAGGAGGTCTGGCGCCAGCGCCCTGCGGACGAGCGGCCAATCTTCGGCGGCGTAGATGTGCAGCGTGCCGCGCTTGCCAGTGGATCGCACCAGCGCAGCGTCCTCTGCGCGCAGCGCGCTGAGGTGCACGCTGCGCGGCGCATGGAGGCGCGACCAGAGCGAATGCCAGGCGGCATCAGCTTCTTGCGCTTGTGCGCCGACGACGCGACGTGCGGCCTCGGCGACGCTGTGGCAGCTCGGCCGAAGGAGACCGCAGCGGCGCAGGCGCTCGTAGCGCACCTGCGCTGCGCTCCAAGCGCCCGGCGCCGCGCTGCCCAAAGTCGCCGCCATGCGAAATGACACAAGAGAGATGGTCAGACCAAGATCAATGAGATTGAACGAGCTGGAGGCGCTGCCGAAGAAGGGCCCACCGCATGCCAAGGTGGCTCAGTGTCTGTCGGCAGCTAGCTAGGCTAGCATTGAAGGTCTCCGAGCTCTTTGGCTTTGCTGCTCGGGGCCTGCAGGTTGGCGTGCCGCCGCCACATCTGCCACGCGATCAGGCAGCAGTTCAGAACGCTCAGGGCCACGCACACGGCCACTACGGAGATCATCCACGTCGGCATGTCGGCAAGCGCGTCCAGGCCCTCGGTGCCGCTTGCCAGGTCTCCACCGCAGTTGCCGTAGGCCGGCTCGTGGGCGTCTGTGTCGGCCCGCTTGTCGGCGACGTCGTGGGCGTCCGCGAGGGCGCCGCAGTGGGCTCGGGGTTGAACGGGCCGAGCTCGATGCCGGGCAAGAACTCCCCCATGTCCATGGTCGTCCTGCCGACGCTCTCGCTCAGGTGGCCGCGCCCGAGGTTGCCATCCGAGTTGTATCCCCAACAGCGCCAGTCCAGGTCCGACGAGTCTGGCCATGCGAGTCGAACACAGGCAGTCGTTGCGGTCGTGCTGATCTCTACAGCGCGACCGTCGCCGCCAAAGTCCACGCGCTTGGCCGCGGACACGGCCTGCTCTGCCGAGTTTGGGGTGTCAGACCCGCGACCGAGCTGGCCACGAAGGTTATCGCCCCAGCACACCACCTCGTTCTGCGGCTGTACGTCCAAGAGCGCGCACGCAAAGTCCCTGCCAGCCTCAAGTTGCAGAATGCGCTTGTCGTTGCCAAAGTCGAGAGCGACCAGCTCGGGGCCCGCCTGCAGCACCGGGACGTCGCTGGGACCGCCGTTGCCGAGCTGGCCGACGCTGTTGTCCCCAGCACTTGGCCACGCCACCCTCCAGGTGCGCGCACGTAAAGTCGCCCCCGGCCGCGAGCTTGAGAATGCGCCCGCCCCCCAAGCGTGCAGCGCGGTGCCCATCTGGTCGGGGACGGTGCCACGCGAGCCCAGGTCGCCATAGCCGAGGTAGCGAGAACCCCAGCACTTTACAGAGATCTCGTCGACGAGCACCACGCACGTGTGGTAAGAGCCCGCGGCCAGCTGCGAGGCGGCGACGCCAGGGCCAAAGTCGACAAAGGGAAGCGCGTTGCCCATTTCGCCGGCTTCGTCCCCGCGAAACGCTTCGTCACCATAGCCCAAGAAGATCTCGCCCCAGCACTTCACGCCGCCGTTCTTGAACAGCGCACAGCCGTGCCGTAGGCCCAACTGCACGTCCACCAGCTCGCCAAAGCCGAGATCGGTGAAAGGCAGCTCGGGCGATGGGGCCGAGCGTGTAGACTCCGTGGGCCCCTGCCCGCATCGCCCTTGGCAGCGGCCCCAGCACTTGAGCGCGCGCGAGGCCGGCAGGGACAAGTCCGCAGCGCACACGCGCGACCCCCCGGCGGCGACCACGTTCGGGGTGATGCCAATGTCGATCAGCGGCAAGCCCGCGCCGAGCTCTTCGGGCACGTCACCAATGTAGCTTCCATACGGCTCCGGGAACCCTCCAAGCACTGCAAGGGTGGAGCCCCAGCCCGTGAGCTGGCCGTCTTGGAGCAGCACCATGAACGAGCTGGCCCCGCACAACTCCGCGGCGGTGCCGGGTGCAAGCGAGCTCAGAGTCGAGCCGACGAGCCCGGCGATGAGCGCCGCTCGACGCGAGGCCTGCGTCATGATGCAATCGGGTCTTGTCGTGCTCCTTCGCTCGTTGGCAGTTTGCACACGCAACTCGTGGCAGGCACATGGTGAGGGAGGGTGCGCGCGGCTTTCCACATCGTCAGCGTGAGGGGAGGGACGCGGTCATCACACCACCGGCTTCTTTGCACAAAACGAGACCCACTTTGGTTACAAGCGCATTTCGAGAGCAATGCTGCGCTGCTCGCATGCTGCCACCGACTCGAGAGTCGGGGACACGACGCAAGGCTGGCTTCCAGCTTGATGCGGCTTCCTTTCGACAAGAGGTTGTTCGGCGAGGACATGTCCGATATTGTTGGCTGCGAGGCTCGCCGCACGGCTTGCACGCGATGCTCTTGCTCCGGACAGTCGCGCCGGGCGGCCGTTCGCCGAGCCTGCTGCGCTCCACGTGGCCTCTGCGGCGAGGAACAAGGCGTGTAAACATGAGGGAGAGGTTTTATTCTTGCAGCAGCAGCAGCAGCAGCGCTACTCCTTTGGAAGGATGCTGAATTGCGCGGCCATGCCCGTGTCCGCGTGGGCGATGTTGTGGCAGTGCAGCATGACCTGGCCGTCATAGTCCTTTGGGCACCGGATCGTCGCCTGCGTCGAGTTGTACAGCGCGATCGTGTCGCGGATATCGCCTTGCCGGAAGAGCAAGCCACCCGTGCGCGTCGTCATTGTACATGAGAAAGTGGTTGACGTGCTGGTGGTGCGGGTGCTGCGCGAGATCTGCACCAGGCGCCGATGCGGAGCTCAGCGAGCGCACCTCCCACTGCCGAGCTCGTCCATGACGAGCTCGGCCAGGCTCTCGTTGGCGGAGAACGGCCGCCCGTTCACCACACGCGCTGGCCCACTCGCGCTGCCGTAGCCGACCTCCAGCGAGGTGTCAAGCTCGGGCGTCGCGTCGCTCCTGTCCACAAGCTCGCGCAGGTACGACGGGCGCTGCGGGAGTTTGGGGGGAAGCTCGTTCTTGCAGGGCTTGCCGCGCACGCGGAGGTGCAGCAGCGTCTGCATGCCGTCGTCCTCGTCGACCCCGGAGGTCCAGATGCCGCCCAGACCGGCCAGACGCGCGTCCTGGACGGTGCGCAGCGCAAAGTCGCCCGCCGACCGGGCAGCGCACGGCAATGTCCACTCGCGAGCCTGAGGCCAAGACTACGGACTGTGCTTCGCGTGGCGCTGGCAGGTACACGCCGTCCCAGGCCAGCTCAAAGATCTCGCAGTCCTCGTGCTCTTCCTCACCAGTGAGGTTGCTTGGCGCAGCCTCGACCCCGAGGTGCACGGTGGCGGCGTTGAGACCGTTGACGAGGCGGAGGCGACGCCATTGGGACGGGCGCAGCACCACGTGCGGCTCGAGCTGGCCGTTGGCGAGCAGCAGGTCGCGCGAGACGCCCTGCGGGTTGCGCAGCTCCGCGTTCATGCGACTCGTGCCGTTGTGCGCGAGCGTAGACTCGGTCTGGGGGGGCGAGAGGCCCTGGATGACAACTAGGTGCTCGCGCATGCCGGCCAGCGACGGCGGCGTGTTGTGCGGCTCGTCCTCGACGATAAGCGCGCCGGCCATGAGCCCAAAGACCTGCAAGTTGCTGCTGCCGTGCATGTGCGGGTGGTAATAGTTGGTGCCCGCGTGGTGCTCGGCGTGCACCTCGTACACGTACTGCTGCTCGGCTTGCGGCTCGACGGTCAGCATGACGTTGTCCTGCACGCCCATGCTGCTCATGTGCATGCCGTGCAGGTGGAGGTTGGTGCTGTTCGGGTTGTGCAGCGTGTTCGGGGCGGCGCTGGCGTCCTCGGGGGCGTTGGGCTGCAGCTCGTTCACAAGCCGCACGCGAACGGTGTCGCCAGCGCGGATGCGGAGCGTCGGGCCCGGGGCGCCGTCGTACAGGCGGGTGTGGAAGGACAGGCCCATGGGCCCGTCCACGACGCCCTCGCGCACAGCCAGGTCGACCTCCAGCAGGCCGTCCTTGGAAGAGTACGAGCGCGGCTCGCGGAGGCGTTCGCCGGCGGCGCAGAGGGCGTGCATGGCGAGGAGTGTCGCTGCGACGCGCATCTTTGGAGGCTGTGCTGCTGCAGTGCTCTTGTTGCTGATGCTGTTGTTGGTTTGGTTTGGTGCTGCTGCTGCTGCTGTTGTTGCGGGTTTGCTCTGGCAGATCTCGCCCATTGCTGTTGCTCGATTCGTGGATCCAAGCCGAATCGCACAACTTTTTCCCAACTTCAGCGCGACCAGCCCCTGTCAATCCCGGCGTTCAGGACGACCAGGCTCCTTGACAGAGAGAGAACAAGAGCGTGGCGGCGGCCATCTCTCCCTGAGCTCGAGCTGGAAGGACAGCGCAGCACACAGCCAGAGGTTGCAGCGGTCACTGCCGCGCGTCCATGTCATCTGGACATGCAAATGCGTCCAAGCACCATGCACGTACCGTACTTGTACCGTACTTGAGTATTGGTACCGTACTGGTACCGTGGTACCGATACTCATAGTACTCGAGATTGGAGCGGACCAAAACCTGCGCAACAGTTTTTTTTTTCCGTTCGGACAGAGAAATCTGGAGATTCACTTTCGCACGGCAGCGAGAAGGGGGCAGGTGGACAGCAAGAGCACAACTCCGCGGCGCAGCACAGTGAACAGAGGGCAGACCTAGACTCCGCGCGCGCTCGTCGGGACCGCAGCAGGTGCAGTGCTAGCTCGAGTGGCGAGGCCAGAGAACCTCGGCGCCGTCAAGATGACCATGACCGCTGAGAAGTGGATCGGCATGAGCCTCGAGGAGCGCGAGGAGTACAACAGCGCGCACCCGCAATGCTGCTCGTGTGGGATGCCGCGCCGCTTTGCCGCCTTCCCGACCTGGGCGCCGAGGAGCGCAAGAAAGAGATCGCTAGCGCGCGCAATTGGATGATCGGCCTCTTCATCTTAAGCGCAAGCACGTTCGCGGCCATGACCGGGGGGATGTGGAGCGTCATCGGCGCTGGATCCATCGGCGCGGCTATCGGCGGCGCTTGCGGTTCCTTCTTCGGCGCAGTGCAGATGAATTCGGTCCGCTCGTACTTTGTTGAAATGCACGAGCTCCTCCTCGCTCGCGAGGCGAGCGGCACGGCGGGCACGTCAAATGGCAACGACGTGTCGGGCGTGCAAAACGCTTGAATACGGGCACGCTGCGAGGTCCCTTTCCTCCGCTCCTAGCGTCCGCGCAAGCCCTGTAGAGCCACTATTCCACCCCTAAACATCAATTTGCTGCTCTCGCGTCTGCCACATCGCCCTGCAAGCCTGGGAAGTGGCCTAGCGCCCTCCGCCCAGGCGTTGCGTCGCCTGCCCCTGTTTTCGCTCCTTCCCGCTGCTCCGCTTGCGCACCGTCACAGAGACCTTGTCCGACTCACAGTCAATCAATCAAACAATGATCACATCGACATGGACGGCACTCGAGTACCGTGGCTTTGCATTCGGTGCTCCGACGCCGAGCAGCACCAGCGGCACCTCCCGCACACCTGCAACGCCGCCGCCGCCACCTGCTCAAGCCGAAAGGTGGTGGCGCAGGCGCCCATTTCGACAAGTGATAAAGTTCGCGTCCAAGTTACTTTTTTTAAAGTTCTATAGTTTTCGCTATCTGTTGCAATTCGAATGAGTGGCTGTGGGAGGACTCGCTTGCGACACGATCGGACACGATCGGACATGTGACATGTCAGAAAGGTGACAACAACACCATCCCTCGTCCAGATTTGTGTTTGTGTGCAACAAGAACGCACGAAGAGAGCCCGTCTGCGTTTCGCAAATCGTTGCTGCTTGCCGCTGTCGTGACTGTTTTTCTTTCTGGGTTCACGCCAGTCGATCGACGCTTCGGCTCGTTTGCTCTCATCAAAGTTGGGAGACACCATTCCTTCCTGCTGGGGCGCTCTCAGTCAGCCACACCACCGCGAACACTGCTCCAAGCGATGCGAAACCCGCCTGAGCCAGACAGCTTGTGCAAAAAGCTGCTAAAAAGCTGCAGAGAGCAGACCCGCAACTCGGCAAGAGACGAACAAGAACATCGCGATGATGCGCACCATCCGGCTGGGATCGGCCGTCGCGCTGCTGGCTCTTGGCTGCACCGCGGCGGACGTGCCCGTCGAGGTCGACCAGGCCCAACTCGGCTCGTACCTCTTTGGCGGAGCCGGCTCGCGCGGCCGCCTCGACCGCACGCTCATCCAGCTGCCCTTTGCCGACGGCACCGAGCGCGCCTTTGTCGTCGAGCGCGATGACTACACGCTGGCGCCCGAGCTGCAGGAGCAGTTCCCTAGCATCGTCAACTACTTTGGCGCCGAGGTCGGCGTTGACAACCCCATGACCGTCACGGTGCACTTTTCCGAGGCGCTCGGCCTGCACGCCGAGTTCCTCACCGCGGACGACGAGGTCATCTCGCTGCAGCCCGAGACCCGGTACGACCCGACCGCCTCGGCATCGCGCGCGGCCAAGATGGTGTTCAAGAACCGCAAGGATGCCGAGCCCGCCCAGCTGGAGTGCAGCGTCGATGACATGCCGACCAAGGACAAGGACAACACGCGGCGCCGACTCCGGACAACGCACGCCGACGAGACGAGCCACGCCGGCCGCGAGCTCCAGACCGGCAACCTGCCCAACTGCCAAGGCACCCTGAGCAACATCGGCAACCTCGTCTGCAATCCGTCGCTCAACAACGCCGACTGCGCCTACGACGCCGGGGATTGCTGCAGCATCTACAAGACGTGCGAGGATCCTGACAACTGCGCGTGCATCGACCCGGAGGAGAACGCCGTGCCCCATCGCGAGTACCGCCTGGCCATCACGGCCACCAAGAGCTACGTGGACGAGTATGGCGGCAACACGGAGGCCATCCTGGCCGCGTACTCTGTGATTATGGGTCGCGTGAACCGCTTTTTCATGCGCGAGATGTCCGTGAGCTTTGTGGTGATCCCGGAGGTCGTCAACCTGTTCGACCGCGACGGAAGCAAGCTGTCGGACGACCAGACTGGGGCTAGGACACGGTCACCGGCGTTCATCCGCGAGGTGCTCAGCGACGACCAGTACGACATCGGCCACATGTTTGGCAACTACCGCAACGGCCTCGGGTTTTTCAATGCCGTATGCGGCTCGAACAAGGCTGCTGGTGGATCCGGCGTGTTGGCGTTTGACTACGGCGAGTGGGTCGTCGCCCACGAGTTTGGTCACCAGTTTGGCGCGCACCACACTTTTTCCGAATGCAGCAGCGCCGGTGGGCACGGCGTCGAGGCGGGCAGTGGCGAGTCTATCATGAGCTACGGTGGCACGTGCCGTGAGCAGGACGTTGACGCGGACCGCGACACGTACTTTCACTCGTTCTCGTTCGCCGAGATGTTCGCTTGCATCAAGAACCCGCTCACGTGCGGCGCCTGCGCCACCATCAAGTCGGACCCCGTGCTGCAGGCGCCCGTCGTGCAGATCGACCTGGACGCAGAGACAAGCACGCGTGAGACCACCTGCCGCGTGCCAATGTCGACGCCCTTCCGCTTGGAGGCCCGTCGTGGTGAGCGGTCGCGCGGTCTGTTCTACTCGTGGGAGCAGAGCCAGCTTCGCCCGTCGGGGCTGCCAATTCGGGCATCACTGACGTACAGGATGGAAACACGATCCTGTTCTCGAGCAACTTTCCGCAGCGCGACCTCCTCGCCCGCACGTTCCCGCGTATTGACATGGTCCGTCGCGGCATGGATATCGTGGACTCACGCGAGCGTCTGCCCAATCTGGCGCGCACGATCCGTTCACCATGCTGGTGCGCACCGCCTACCTACCCGAGGTGAGCAACGACATTCTGGACCTCGGCTGGGGCGAGCCTGTGCCCGCGGCCGATGGCATCTTCGTGCCGACGCTTGGCGCGACCTTTATGGCCGAGGAGGTTGTCATGCAAGTCGTCCAGGACGAACCACTGCGCGTGGCTGACGTCACGGGCCCAGTGGTGCCGGGTGGCGAGCTCCAGGTGCAGTGGTCTGGCGCGCAGCGGGCGACGGACCGTGTGCGCATCCTGCTCTCGCTGGACGACGGCGAGACGTACCCTGTGCTTCTCGCGGCAGATGTGGCCAACTCGGACGGCCCTGCGCTGGTGACGGTTCCCGAGCTTGCTGGGTGCGGTCTCGGCTTTGCGCGCGTGCGCGTCGAGTCGCTGGACGCGCAGGGGGCTGCAGCTTCTTCGCCATCAACGATAACACGCTGGCCGTGGCGGGCTGCGACACGACCGGCACGACGCCGCCGCCTGTGCCGGACTGGCCGTTGTTCACGCCGCAGGAGCCGGTGAGGCCGATTGACCTGGGTGTTGGGCCTGGACGTTTCGACCACAAGGACCGCCGTGGTGACGACGCGAAGCTGGACAGCTACGGGAACGGCGTGTCGCGCACGTGGGTGTTCTGGGCGTCTGTGGGCCAGCGCGCAAGCTTTATCATTCGCGAGTTTGACACCGAGTCAAACTTCGACTTTGTGACGATCACTGACGCGAGCACCGGCGCCCAGCTGTGGAGAGAGAGTGGCGACCTGGCTAGCCGTGTGCCAATCACCGTCACGAGCTCGTCTTATGCCATCAGGCTGCAATTCACCACGGACGGATCTTTGACCAAGAGCGGCTTTGTGGTGGACTACGAGGCTACCGCCACTGCCGTGTCGCAGCCTGCGCCCGGTCGTCGCGCACTCCAGCAGAACGATGATATTCTCGTCAAGATGTGGTCGGCCGACGACGGGCCGGAGGTCTCGCGCACCTTTGTTGCTGATGCTGGCGAGCAGGTGACCGTGACCATGAGCGTGTTCATGGCAGAGACTGGCAACGTGACCATTCTGGACGGCGACGGCTCGGTGCTGCACCGCGTGACGGCGGGCGACGACGTGCTGCCGTTCCCCGTGCAGTCCAAGTCCGGCAGTATGGTGGTCGAGGCGGGCAACCTTGGTGGTTCCGAGGGCGAGATCGCTATTCTCGTCCGTGGAGCGACGGGGCTGACTGCTATGCCAACGACAAGCCCTACGAAGAGGCCGACTTCGTCACCGTCCAAGGCCCCGACGGTTTCCCCCACGCTTGCGCCGTCCAAGGCCCCGACGACCTCCCCGACGCCCCAACCTCATCACCGTCCGTGACCCCGACGACCTCCCCAACGAGTTCGCCGTCCAAGGCCCCGACGACCTCCCCAACGCTTCCAACCTCGTCACCGTCCACGACCCCGACGACCACCCCAACGAGCTCACCGTCCACCACGCCGACGACCTCCCCAACGAGTGCGCCGTCTACTACGCCGACGATCTCCCCGTCGTACGCGCCGACCAAGAAGGGTGCGACCCGCTCGCCTACCTCTTCGCCTTCGACCAGGCCGTCCATGTCACCGACGACCACCCCAACGAGCTCACCGTCCACGACCCCGACGACGTCCCCGTCATACGCGACCGAGGAAGGCGAGACCCGCTCGCCCACATCTTCGCCTTCCGCTAGACCGAGTAGCAGCACGACCAACAGCCCGACCGACAGCCCGACCGACCCCGACCGACAGCCCAACTAGCAGCCCGCTAGGCAGCCCGACCGGCAGCCCGAGCAGGAGCCCGACCGTTGATAGCGAGGCGTCCGTGCCTACCAGCGCGCCAACCGCTGCGGAGGAGGCTGCGGGCCTGAGCACGGGCGCCATTGTTGGCATCACCTTTGGCGCGCTTGCCGCTGTGGCCGCCGCTGCTTTCTTCGTGCGCAAGCAGTCCAAGCCCACCGGCCACTTTGGCTTCGACGAGGAGACTGTCAAGGTTGCCTCTGTGAGCAGCGACAACCCCGCCTACGGATACTACCGCTGAGGATTTTAAGATTCGGATTCAGAGCCTTGCCAATCAACGCCCGCCTCCTGCGCTTGCCCAACGTTGACTCGAACACCACGACCTCGGCGCGCCTGTAACGTTGAGGACGCGTGTCAATCTTAATTGAAAGAGGTGGTGCAGAGGCGGCGGCACGCAAACGACCTCACAAAGGGTTACGCGCGCCGGTCGCGCTGGGCGCGTATTCCTCTACAATGTCGTGGCTTGACGCACAGCAGCACACAGCCTCTTCTACGGCCTTCGCTGCACCCACCTGCCGCCCGAGTCCCTCCCTCTCCTTTGGTCCTGACTCGTGTGGCCCGGGCTGGCGCTTGATCTCCCTGAAGCCAGCTCGAGACGGGTCGCGAGGTCAACAGCATGCATGCCGAGTTTCTGAGTGAGCGGGGCACAAGACCAATCTCGCTATGAAAAGATTCGTGGTATCCTCTCTCTACTCATGGGAGAGCTCGCTGCACTACACGTTGCTGTTCCAGCTTGCCTTTGTCTTGTGCAGCTCGGTGCCAGACGCGGCCTGCAGGTTTACTCGACTTGTCCTGCTTTCGCGTGATCATGACGAGCCTTCCGCGGAGTGCTTCTGCGTTCCCGCCTGCGACGGGGCAACGGTTGACCTCCTACCGGTGCCGGGAGCCCCAGAAGAGCTCTTGCTGCGCTTGCCCTGGGAGATGAACTCTGCGCCTTGGCCCGCCTCTACATGCCCAGAGACTTGAAAGTACACCTTGGGGAGGAAGATGAAGACGAGCACGCCCAAGTCGTTGAGCGCAATGACGCCAGCCTGCACGAATACGCTCGAGCTCGGGCTGTCGCTCACGATTAGCAGCACCGGGATGGCAATGATGAGGACCTCCAGGTTGCCAATGATGGCCACGCTGACGTATTTGGCCTCGGAGAAGGCGCTGCTGACGCCCATGGTCTGGTAGCACAGCCACGAGCCCATGAGCAGCACGAGCACGTGGTAGGCGCAGATGACGACGAGGAAGACGTTGCTGTGGTGGCTATAGCAGTAGCCGACAGACGCGACCGCGTTGCCGTGCGCGTCCTCGAGCGTCACGTCGCGGCGATAGTGGAGCGGGTCAAAGACGGCCCAGGCGCCCACGAGCACAAGCTCGACGGCACAAAAGACGCCGATAGCGCGCAGGCGACTGCCACTCGTGAGGCGCATGAGCAACGAGCACCCTCCTCTGTTGCCCCTGGCCGCGGCTTTCTGCAGCGCAAACGGGTCCTTGTGGAAGAGCAGGTACACGCGGTGCATCTTGACAAAGAGGCTTGCAAAGCTCAGCACAAAGCCCATGCCAAAGAGGCCGACGCTCGCGCGGCAGGCGCCATCCGCGGCTGGATTGCCCCCCGTCGCGCTTGCGCGCGGGCCGTACTGGTCGTGGATGACGAGCGGGACGATGCTCGACGAGCTCAGGACGCAGCCCACGGCAATGAGAAGAAGAAAGGGAAGCTGCGCCGCCTTGACGATGGGGTTTAGGCGCTGAACGACGGCCCAAATCACGCAGAGCAGTGCGCATGCAATGTTGAAGGCGCCCAGGCCCACCGCCGCAGAGTCCACGAAAAATCAAACCCATAGTCCTCGCACACCACCTTGAACAGCACCGGTGCTCGACACGCCGCCCGCTCGAGTCCGTCACAGCGAGCGACATCGAGTCCTCAACAGTAAAGCCAAACGTGCCGTCGCCGACGGGCAAGCCGCGCTCTGTGCAGCGCTCGGGCTCATAGTCGAGCTTCAGCCGCACAGCTTGGCCTGGCTGGCCCACGCCCAATGCGGCGAGAGAAGCGCGGTCGAGCACGTCATCGCGCGAGGCGTTGGCGACCCGCACGGTGCCGAGCAGCGGCAGCGCCGTGCACTCGATGGAGACGGCCTCCAGGTCGGCGTCGCTGGCCACGATCTCAAAGGGCGCGCGATCCTGCTCCTCGCGGAAGAACGAGTCCTGAGAGTACACGTAGACGGTGTCCGACGGCACGACACGCACCTCGGGGTCATCCGGCTTTGGGTCGATCTGCACCGATACGGCGAGCTCGTCCGACTGCCGCAGCTGGTTGCCGCCGCAGTCAAACACGCTAAACGTGAAGCTGTCCTCGCCAAAAGCGTTCGCGTCCGGCACGTACACGGCCTCAGAGACACCGTCCATGAGCATGGCGCTCTGCACCTCCTTGGCGCCCGTGAGCTTGATATAGTCAATGTAGTTCCACTCCTGGATGGCGACCGTGTCGATTTCGATACGCAGCGTCTTGGTGCGGAAATGCTCGCGGCACTGCCGCTCTTGGAACACGTGGAACTGGCCTCGCCCGTTGGTCTCCTCTGCCAGCTGTGCTTGTGGCGCCCCGCTAAAGATGAGCACCCACTCGTCCCTTTCATGCCCGGTCGCTGGCCCAGGCCGAAGCGCGTAGATGGCCACAATGGAGCCGCCGCCGCGGGGCTGGCCCACCTCCACCATGATGGGAAAGACGGCCTCGGCGTAGTCCACCTCGATGAATTCCGTGTACGGGCGCAGTTTGGGCCGCGAAATGGGCGCCTCGGGTCCTCGCCCGCCTCCGAGTCGCGCAGCTGCAGGTAGGGCACGCTTGGGTTGTGCTTGGTCGCGTACTGCTGGCCAAACATCTCCGCTGGCGCGTTGCTCTCAAAGACGGCGTCGATGTCGCCGACGCGAAAGCGTGGACACCACACGCCGTACATCATGCCCTGCAGCTGGTCGCGCGGCACCTTGAGCGCCTCTAGCAAGGGCGCGCCTTCCGGCACTGCCACGCACCCGTCCGGGTAAGTGTTGTTCTTGAGGCGGCAGCGCGACTGGATGGTCGACTCGCCGTCGCCGGCCAGGTCGTAGCGGTACAAGGGCTCCTCTCGCAAGTCGAAGAGCTCGTTGGCGCCGTGGACGCCCGTCACGCGGTAGAAAAGCAGCGTATCGGCGTCGGCCTCGACGCCCTCGAGCAGCGTCGCAAGGCCTTGCACGATGTCGTGCTTGAGAATCGGCGCGGGGCTGGGCCCCGCAAACCGGTCGTCGTCCTCGCAGTCGCCAAAGCCTTGCCGGCTGCACTGGGGCGAGCCGACGACGTTGACGCCGTGGTAGCCCGTGTACAGGCCGGCGCCCCAGTACGAGCTCACCGCACGCACTTGGTACACGTACTGCTCGGTGACACCGCTGCCGACATCAAACAGACCGTACGGTTGGACGACCTGACGCGGTTGCGCCGGCTCGCCATCGAACGAGTAGTCCACAAAGAGGCGGCCGTTGCGCGGCAGCGAGCTGATCACCACGCTGGCCTTGCCCTCGGCGTCGCTGGCCTCCAAGCGGATGCGCACGCCCTCTGTCGAGTCCTCGGCGACAGTGGCGTTGGCCGGCTGTCCCTGCGGCAGGTCGTTCAGGGCATAAATGTCGAGCTGCACGACGAGCGTCTCGTTGCTCGCGAGGCCGGTCAGCACGCTGCGGAAGCGCACCTCAAAGCTATCCACGTTGATGCCGTACAAGTCGGGATCGGGGACGTAGATCATGCCGCCGCCAAGATCCGACACCTCATCGCCAGCCTGCAGTGCCGGGCCTCCTCGACGCCCGACGCCCAACCAATGTTGTACAGGCTGCCGCGACTCGGCGCGCGCGCCAGCTCTGAGCGCGCACGCTCGCCGCTCGGGACAACGCCGCGGCGGCCGGGAACAACCTCCACTTTGGCGTCCTCCACACTGGGGACCACGAGGGGGCTTTTCTTGGCCTCGGGGCGCCGCAGGGGCAGCAAGTGCACCTGGTGGGCCACCGCGCCTGGCGCCAGCTCGAGCTCCAGCGCCGTCCCGTTATCCGGCATGGGACTGACGTGCAGCGCGACAGCCGAGCTCAGGTCAGCGCCGACGGTCGTGACGACGGTCTGCGTGCCATCGGCCACGGTGAGGTAGAGCGAGGCGCCGCTACCCGGCAGCGCGCGCACCGCCGCCACGGTGAGCGTATCGCCGAAAACGATCGGGACCTGCACCGTCTCGGAAGCACCCGGCACGGCCTCCAGCACGGTCGGCGTGATGGGGAAGAACTCGGCAGCTGCGATAGGCGCGGAGCTGCGGTGCAGGACAGGCTTTGCCAGGGTGCGCATTGGCGCTCCGGCTGGGTCATTCAAGCTGCGATACTTGTCGCTCGCCGGGCCGGGCGCGTACTTGAGCTTGCCGCGCATCATGTCGTACTCGCGGCCGGCCGAGCCGTAGTTGCGAAGCAGCTCCACGTCCGTGCCGCACTCGGCATCGGAACTGAGCTCGCAGTGCTCCACGTCAAAGGTGTAAGCAAGGACCGCTTCGGGGGGCAGCGAAGACACGTCCAGCGCGCTGCGCGCGAGGTCCTGCATCTCGGCCTGGGAGAGCGCACGGCTCCAGAGGGTGAGCTCGTCGATCTCGCCGTGAAACCCCACCTTCTCGTTGACCAGCGGCTGCACAGCAGAGGCCGAGTGAAAGAGGTCTCCGCCGATGGAGACAATGGTGCGATCGCCGATGACATTGCCAGGCTCGGGCAGCATCGCGTCCAGGTAGACGTCGCCGTCGATGTAGACGCGCACGTTGCCGTCCGGCGCGAGCGTCAAGCCGTAGTGGTGCCAGTCCCGGTAGTCGGGGGGCAGCTTGTCGAGGCCATAGTACTGCAAGAACAGGTAGTTGGTCAGCGGCATGGCGGGCGCACCAAGGAGCCACGGGTTGATGAGGTTCTCGTCGACGCTGTTGGCCCAGCGAAAGGTGTAGTACCCTCCCCCGACAATGCGGCTGTACACGCGGATCCACATGGTCACCGTCATGGCGTTGTCCAGCAGGTCCATGCCCGGGTCCTCGAAATCCACAAACCCCTTCTTGTGCCCGAAATGCTGCCCTCCTCGTTAAACGCCAGCGCGTACCCGCGGCTGGCCCGCGCTTGCCGCACGTCGGCCAGCGCTGCCGCGAGCGCCAGCACCTTCACAAGCCTTGCCATTGTTCCCGCAGCCGTCTCTGCCGGCTCCCGGCCCCGTCCTCTCTCGTCGATCTTCCCGCCCGCCTGTCCGTCTGTCCTTGTGTTGGGGCTCTGTTGCTTGCTGACCAAGACCTCCAGCTCTACTTGCCAGAGTCAACCGACATATACGAGCCGACTACGGCACAATTCTGGTTATGGTACGGTACGGTACGGTATTGCGCATCTAGTGGCCGGTTTGCGGGCGGAGTTGGCTGGGGCGCCCCGAAAGGAGCCGCGGGGCACGCCGAAATTGTTTCCCGAATGTGACAGTTTCATCGGGCAGGTCCCGAGGCTGGCTGGACTTGGGTGGCTCCCAGACTTTCAGGTCCGCGGTGAGGCTCACAAGTTTTCCTCCCGAATAGGCCGCCGCCGCCGCCGGGAGACTATGGTACGGTTACCATACGCATGGTACCCCTCGGGGCTACGTTGGAACGCGCCTTCGCTACTCGTCGCCACGCGCGCTCTGTCGGCGATGCCAATGCCGCAATGTTCGCGCCCAGGCGCTCCGTCCGTCGAGCTGTCGCGATGGCAACGCCTGGTTCAAGTACGTGCTCGCCTTCCTTCGCCCGAGTGAGGCACGAAAATGCAGAGGCAATCGCGAGCTGGCCGAGCTGTGACACCATCGACGTCATCAGGTGGTGATCTACGCTCTCGCGCAAGAACTGCTTACGAGTTCAGGTCGACTCTGTTCACCAGTTTCACTGCTGCCAGCCGGCATTCGTCGAGAAGCAGCTGTCTGGCGACGGAGATCCGCTCGGGCGGTCATCGCGACAGGTCCAGAGTCGCGCTGGGCTCTAAATCGGCGGGGCCCTGACGCCCAGCCGCAGCGGCGCCGGTACGGTCATGTCGAGGAGCCCGCACCGGATCAGCAAAGACAAGCAAGCGTCGAAGGGCACTCATGAGCTACTACTCTGTGTGAGCATAGCACTTTGCTCCACGAGTTGGGGCCATCTTGCCGCAGCCAGACGGATATGTGCAGTCCCGTCTGCCGGCATGTCGCTTGCAACGGCCTTTGCGGGCGGCAGCCGTAGTGCACCCTGGTTTGGAGCAGCGCGTGCCGCCCCCATGCCCTACGCACAGACCGTTGCTGGCGATGTGCTTGAGGCACCCGTCGGGATGCGTGCAGATTCGTATGCCACCATGCTTGAGGCAAAGTCCGTACACTCTTGGTGGCGTCGTACAGCTCGCAACTCGGCACGGGGGCCCGCCGCCGTGCTCCGCGCACAAGCCGCGGCTGCGCGTCGTTTTAAAGCAACCAGACGGATGGGTGCAGATCCGTCTGCCGCCATGTCGCTTGCAAAGGCCTTTGCGTGCAGCGGCTGTGGTGCACCCTGGTTTGGAGCAGCGCGTGCGGCCGGCGTGCGGTCTGCAGAGCCCGCCTGTCAGCGGCACCCGCTGGCGCCCGCTTCGGAGACACTCGCCACCGCGTGGTTTCACGTGCTTGGCGCTGCAGTTTCCATCCTGCGGTGCTTTCGCTCCTCTCGGGTTGGTATCTAGGCCAGGCCCAAGGCCAGGCTCAGAGGCGCCGTGAGCCTGCCCGCAGTAGTCGCTGTGTCGATCGCGAGACACGATGCTGCTGCGGCGGCGGCTGCGGCTGCTGAGGCTGCTGCTTCTTTTGCTTGGCCGCGCTCTGCTGCCGGCGACGCTACCTCGTCCGCGCTCCACGCGTCGTTGCTGCGAGGGCGCTTGGGGGCCAGCGCCTGGGGGCGCAGACGCTCCCCTTCCGGTAGCGGTCGCCAGAGCGCGCGATCACGGGCAAGCCGAGTCATGACGCCATCGATTTCATCACGTGGTGGTCGATGCTCGTGCGGCACGTTCGCCTCGCGCAGGAACTTGGCAAGGAGCGCGTGATCACTTTGACTCGTCCCGCCGGTGCCATTCCCCCAGCCGGTGCCTGTCGATCCGCAGCCGTCTGGCGACGAAGGCCCACTCGGGCGGCCATCGCGACAGGCTCAGAGTCGCGCTGGGCTCCAGCTCAGCGGCCCAGGCGCTGACCAGCAGCAGCGGCGCCGCCGCCGCAAAGATACGATGTTGTCGAGGAGCCTGGAACGACAAGCACATAAGATCTTCCGAGGTCGACCACCTCGAGGCCTCGTCGCCAGAGTCGTGATCAGCGAAGGCAAGCAAGCATCGACAGGCACTGTTGAACGTGTTCTGCGTGAACGTGGCGCCGGCCTCCACGAGTTTCAGGCGTCTTGCCGCAGTCAGAGGGACGTGTCGGCGGCGGTAAGACCTTTTGCGCTCGGCAGCCCCAGAGCACCCTGGCACGGAGCAGCGTGTGCCACCAATTGCCTTTGCTCTTGATTTGAGGAGGCATCAATCGGGCCGTCTGCCACCATGGTCGCGGCAAGGCCCATGCGCTGGGGCTGACGCTTTGCGGGGGCTGCTACCATGCTTCGCGCACAAGCCACGCCGTGCGATCAATTGCGAGCAGCCGGAAACATGCGTACAGAACAGCTTGCCGCTGTGCCGTGCACAGAGGCCTTTGAGCTGGGCAACCGTGTCGCACCCAAGCTTGGAGCACCGGGTCCTCTCGCCGTGCCGCTCGCAAAGCACGGCTGTCATCGCTGTCGGGCGGCACTCCGCGCCGCTGCCAGCACCCCGCTCGGCGAGCAGGCCTTCCGCGTGGCAAAGTTCGTTGTCCACAACAGAGCCGGAGCCGGAGCCGGAGCAGCTGCGGCCTCGCTCGAGCTCGGCGTCTTGCTGGCCTCCAGCGTTCACGGCGTCGCTCTTGCTGGGCCACTCATCCACAGTCGAGGGCAGCGCGGCAGGGCCCAACGCGCGCCCTGCCGTCGACGGCAAGGCCTTGGCGCTCGTGTTGCGCCCACCAGTGCTGCGAGGGCGCTTCCGAAGCGAGGCATGGTCGCCGTCCGCGCGTTCCCGCTTCCCCCGTGGCAGCGACGGCCCGCGGGGCGGCGCGCTCTCGGGCAACGCAGTGGTACCGCGCGCTAGTCGGTCCATCGTCCGATCAACGTCGGAGCGCGGTGGTCTGTGTTCCTGCGGCGTGATCGCGCCACACATTAGCCTGGCAATCCGAGCTCGCTTGGGCTCATGCTTCTCGCCAGCACAGCGCCCAGCCGCCGCCTGCTCCCCTGTGGCCCTCGGGCCGCGCAGGGTGTCTCGAGCAGCCATGCCCGCCGCCGACTGGCAGTGCTTACTCGCGGCAGCAGCCTGCTCGCCCCTCGCATTGCCGACGAGAATATCTTTCGCTGGCCAGGAGAGCTGAGCTCCTGGCCACAGCGCAGCTCGCCGCGCCCCAAGAACTCTCCTGCGCAGGCCTGAAGAGCAGCCGCACTTGCTCCAGTTCAGGGAGAGGGCGGCGGCCGTGCCAACACGGAGGAGCAAGAGGTTGGCCGCCCCAGCGTCTGGCCGTGGCTGCGTTGGAAGAGCAGGCCAACTCGACTCACATGTCAGGCTCCAACGCGCTGCAAGTAGGTAGTGCGCGCCACAGATGCTGCCGCCGCACGTCCTGGCACCCACAAGGCGGCTCTCGGAGCATAGCTGAGAGTAGGTGAGCGATGTCTTCATCAGCGACACATTCCACAGCTCGACGGCCGGCGCTATCGCCTTGCACGCAGCAGAGGCGCTCGCACGAGAGCACGAGCGAGGGGCCAGGCTCCAGGTTTAGCCACGCAGCAGCACCGAGCAGCTTCCAAGCGGGCAAGGTGCATGACCGGGCCGGTGCGCAAAAAAACTCAAGCTCTTGCCTCCGCCGCCGCACATGCCGCCGCACATGCTGCCGCTCTTGCCGCTCTTGCTGCTGCCGTCGCCGCCGCCGCCGCCGCCGCCGCCGTTGCTGCCGCAGTGCCGGTGCTGATGCTGCTCGTGCCACCCCAAGCGGACAGAGCGCAACACAGCAACAGTGCGGCGCTACGCGCAGCCACACCAAAGAGAGGCCACCATGGCGGGCTCCAGAGGCCTGCGCGTGCTGGGCGGAGTGGCTTCATCTCACGTGCCAGACAGCGAATGGCGCAGTTCGAGTGGAAGGCGCCCCCAGCTCGAGCAAGCGCTCGATTGCCAAGCGCTCGAAAGCAGGGCCGGCCCGTGGATGGAGGAGGGAAGGAGCGCCAGCGAGAACCCGCAAGGCCAGGTCGATGATTGATTGCGCGCTCGCCTTGGCCTCGTTGTTGTTTCCTTGACGCAACACTTGAGCCTGCTGGAACATCACCCTCTGCACTGTTGGCACACCAAGCAGGCAGGCAGGGCAGGCCTGTCAGGCAGGGCAGGCCTGTCAAGCAGGGCAGGCGGTCGGGCGCGCAGCGCGTGCCTGCTGCTCTGCGCCCCCAGAGCCAGTCCGAGCTGCAAACAAGCTGGCCTGCAATCGGTGGGAATGGGGCTGGCATCATGGGTGCAGTGGCTCGCAGTGGCTCGCAGGCAGAGTTGGCCAGCAAGTGCAGCCACCTCGAGACGCCCAGCTCTCATCGTCGGCGCACATCGGTCAGGCCGATCGGTTTCATGTCGGTCTCGCCAAGCTTTCACCAAGCAGTGCGCGATTGCATGTGGTGCCACCGTTCCCGCAGCAGTCCGCGCGGCGGCGTTGGGGCCTCACGCTGCGCCCTTGGCCTGACCGTCGACGCCAGCGCTCGGGCCATCTCCCAACTCGACGGACAGCGGTCTCGCCTGCTTGCGCGCCTTGCCGTCGCACGTCTTGCTGTGCACGCGCTGCGCACGAGAGCGACCAGCTGTGGACCCAGAGCAGGGCGGCGAGCTGGGCGCTCTGGCGGACCAGTCGCAGGGCATTCTGGGCCGGCGCGCCTGTCGATGTTGGAGGTGAGGTTGCTCGACCACGCGGAGACCGTATCGCGATGTTGGCTCGGAATGACGCGCATCCGACGGTGCAAGATCTAAAGTTGATCGAGATCGGGATCGGCGGTGCTCGGCGGAAGCGATTGGCGCCAAGCAGGCTGGAGCACCTGCGGGTGCGCTTTGTTGCTTGTAGCTCAGTGTCGACGCGCTGCTCCAAAAACGACATGTGGGCGCTGCGTGGTGGCTGCACTGCCCGCTTGGTTGCGGCGGTGGCAGTCGCCCCGTAGGCTGGCTGGACGAGGCGGCACAAACCTGAGGCCGGGAGGCGGCGTACTTGAGGCAAGCAGGCCCGGCTTGTGTGCGTGTGTGTGTGTTGTCTGCCCAGGCAAGCCCATCGGCTTGGCTTGGCTTGGCTTGGCTTGGTTGCTTGGTTGCTGCTTGCTTGCCAGCAAAACCCAAACCACGCAGCAGCACAGGACAAAGCACCTGCCTCCCCAGCCTCGCAACCCACTCAACAATGGTTAACGCCGCGCTCGCGCTCGGGCTGGCCGCCGTGCCGCTTGCCATGGCCGCCGACGAGGTTGGCCGCGTCGGCACCGTCGACACGCCCTACGCGCCTGCCTTCCTGCAAGTCACGAGCGACAAGCAGCTGTACGCCTCCACGTTCTTCAACATCGCGCTCAAGCCGCTGGGCGGCATCAAGGACGCCGTGCACCTGTACGACATCGACGACACCGAGTTCAAGGGCGGCTTTGACGCCAGCAAGGGCACCGTCGTGGTCGAGCAAAAGTGGCCCAACGAGGTCGTGGAGACCATGGACGTGTTCACGTACGAGGACGGCTCCAAGCTCAAGGGCCTGTCCGTGGCGGGCGGCTTCCTGCCCCCGCAGCAAAAGGGCGTCATGATGGGCGTCGTCGAGTTCGAGAGCGAGCACTTTTATTTCCAGCTGTCGCCCTCCCATGCAGGCATCTTCGGCCCGCGCTGGTTCTACCACCGCGGCCTCTGGGTCGACATGGACGGCGACGGCGACTTGGACCTGCTCACGGCGCGCTCCGACTGGAACGTCCCGCCCTCGGTGCTCCGCTTCTACGGCCAGCTCGTGTGGTTCGAGAACCCGGGCAACATGGTGCTCACGGCCGACATGGTGGACGAGGCCCGCACGCGCTCCATCAACAACCTCTCCAGCAAGTGGACCCGCTGGGTCGAGCACGTCATCGACAATGGCAACGACATGGGCAGCGGAGACGTAATGGTGCGGCTGCACGACTTTGAGGGCGACGGCAAGATGGAGATTGTCACCACGCACTTTTTCCTCAACGATGCGGGCCTCAGCCCGTTCGACAAGGACCCTGGTCCGGGCGTTGTGGTCTACGCGCTCAAGGACGGCGTGGACAACTGGGGGGAGGCCGCCTACCCGGCCGAGGTCGACCGCGTCACGGCCGCCTCCGGCTTTGGCCAGCCCTTTGACATCGAGTTTCACGACATGAACGGCGACGGCAAGGTCGACCTGCTCAGCACCAACCACGAGGAGGACGGCGACGAGGCGCTTGTTGTGGTGCTCGAGATCCCCGAGGGCGCGGCGTGGCGCACCGAGGAGTGGACTCGCCACGACATCGCCAAGGGCTTTCCCAACCGGCTCAACAACGGCATGTCCCCCGGCGCCGCCCAGTACGTGCACCCCACTGCTGCGCATGAGGCCGCTGGCAACAAGCCCTGGGTCCTGGTCAGCGGCGATGGCAGCGGCGATGTGCACATCCTGGTGCCAAAGTCCGAGGACGCTTCCGACTGGGAGTACGAGCGCCTCTTGGTCTACGACACCGCCGTGGACAACGACGGCGACGCCAAGACCACCGGCGCCATCGCGGTCTCCAAGCTCGACCCGGCTTGCCACAGCATCTACGTGCCGAGCTACGAGGCCTTCCAGATCCTCGTCTTCAACCTTTGCGAAATCGCGGACAGCCTGCCGGCTTTGCGCGAGCAGACCACGGCCTACCTGGCGCGCATGCCCGCCAAGTCGTCGTCCGAGCCCGCGCAGGAGCAGCCCGCGGCCGTTGACACCACGTCGGCCATGCTCGCTCCCATGCTGGGCTTGGGCGGGGCTGCGCTGGTCGCTGTCGGCGCGGCATTCTTCGTTGGCAAGCGCTTTGGCGCCCGGCGCGAGGGCGAATCGCAGCCGGCAGGCGCTATGGCGACCAACCCGACCTTTGACAGCAAGGTTTAAAGCCAGGGACCACCACAACAAGCATAATCTGTTCTGTTTCTCTCGACCTTTGCCTTGCAGCACATGCGAGCGTTGTCGGGCCCCACTCCGACCTCTTCGTCCACCTACTATCCACTGGACGGAGCGCCCGAAGGTCTGAAGAAGAAAAACTTCAAGCTTGAGCTTACTTGCGTTGTCTTGTCGCGCTACAGCTGCGACGCCGTGCTGCGGCGCAAGCTAGTTGTTCGAGCGTCCGCCACCCGACGGGTTGCCCGTCGTGGAGGGCCATCCGCCGGCGTTGCCCGGGCCCGCGCCCCGGCCAGCTCCTCCCTTGCCGCCGCCGCCGCCGCCGCCGCCGCCGCCGCCGCTGCCATCTTTCCCACCGCCGCCGCCGCCGCCGCCGCCTCCCTTGGGCATGATGATCGCTAGCTGCTTGCTGTTGCTTGCTGTTGCTTGCTGCTTGCTTGTGCAAGTTCGGGGTCTGCCGCCGGTGCCGCGCAGCAAGACGCCCATCATGGACGACAGGAAGCTGTAAAGGAGAAGCAAGGCACAGCCTCGTCACGGGCAGTGAGGCGCGGCCAGATGGCCGATGCGCTGAGCGCAATGCCCATGGCTCTTGAGGATCCAAAGCAACAAGATCGAAGTGTACTCATCGGCGCAAAGCCCATGGCTCTTGAAGATGCAGAGCAACAAGATCGAAGTGACTCCTCGACGCCAAGTGGGCCGAGGCGAAAGTGAGGCACAGTCTCGTCACGGGCAGTGGGGTCCGGCTGGACGGGAAGGGGCAGCATGGTATGTTACCAGAAATCGGTCAAGGCCACGAACGTTTTGCGCGCTTGCGTGGCGGCTCCCCACTAGTCTTCTTCTTGTGCGCCTCGTAGGCCTCGTGCATCTTGTCCATGTTGGCCTTGCTCTGCGCGCGGTGGTCGTCGACGATGCGGTCGGGATAGTCCTTGCCGATGACGCAGCCAGCCTTCTCCTGGACGTCCTTGGGGGCCTTCCAGGGCTCATAGATGTACTTGTTGGGAAACTTGCGCAACTTGGGCACGTACTTGCGAATGTAGTCGCCCTCCGGGTCGGTCTTCTTGCCAAAGGATACGGGCGAGTAGCACCGAAAGTACTGGTAGAAGAAGGCCGAGCAGCTCAGCCACTGCCAGTTGCAGTTGTTGACCGCCCAGTCCGCGTCAATCAAGTAGCGATCAAACCCCCGGCGGCGTCTTCCCAGTGCAGCCACAAGTCGCCGCGCGTCGCGAAGCACGCCACCGCGTGCCGCGCAAGGTGGTGGATCCAGCCCTCTTTCCGCAGTTGCGTCATGATTGCGTCGATGAACGGGTAGCCCGTCTCCCCGCGCGCCCACTTGTCCAGCCGCTCCTTGGCGGCCGCGTCGCGGTCCCACGGGATGTTGCGGCACAAGCTGTTGCCCTTCATCTTGCTCACGTCCTCCCCCGAAAGCGCGCCCACAATGTACCACAGCTCGCGGAACATGAGCTGCCCGACGAGCGACTCGGGTGGCTGCGTGTGCTTGCCCTTCTTGGCCTTGTACACGCCCTCCACGGCGTGGTACACGCGCCGCATGCTGAGGCACCCGCTGCCGATGTAAGGCGACAGCACGGTCGTGTCGGGCCGGAGCGAGTTGGGCGAGGTCTTGGGCTTGGAGAATTGGCTACCAGGCCGACCGCTTTTCCACGAGGTGCTCCAGCCGCTGCAGCCCGGCCTCCTCGCCGCCCGGAAACTTGATCTCGCACCGCGCACGCCCGAGCGCGGTGTACCACTCGTCGTTCCCCTCGTCGGGCACTCGTAGCCCCTCTTTGGAGTCCTCGCCTAGCTCCTTCGCGAGGGCCGAGATCGCCGTCTCGCCCGCGTCCTTGTCATAGGGGATCGTCTCGGGCGCCGGCAGCGGCTCGGGCACGGCGTCCAAGCGGTCAAAGACCTTGCGAAACTGTCCCATACTTGTCGGCACCTCGCCCCCGTCCAAGGCCTTGGCGTATGTATTGGGGTCGTGCAACCAGTGGCTTGCCACGGTGCTCACGCGGACGTCGTCCTTCTTGGCGAGCGCGACCACCTCCTTGTCCGTCTTGACGCAGTGCGGCTCGGGCTCCTCCGAGTCGTCAAAGGCCAGCAAGTCCGCGTCCAGCGCGGCCCAAGTTTTCGGCAGCACGGTCTCGGGCTCGCCCATCACAAAGATCACGCCGCAGGCCACCCCGCGCTTGCGCAGGGCCTCGTTCAGGGCGCGGGCTCTGCAGGATGAACTCGAAGCGCACGTTGCCAATGTTTGCTTCGCGCTGGTGCCATTTGTCGAGCACGTACACCGGGAACACGCTGCCGCCATCTGCGCAAGCTTTAACGCACGCGTCGAGGGCGCCGTTATCGTGCAGTCGCAGGCCCTTACGGAGCCACAGGATCGCCTTGCTGGCCTTCGCTGCCATCTCGAGGTCGATCTGTCTTTGATGGCCTGCCTCTTCATCAACAACAAGATCGATTCTTGACAAAACGCTCTGTCTCAGCTTCAGCGTGCATGCCACGTTGTTCGCTGAGGTCATTGCAAGGTCAGTGACGACTACCTGCGGACGTCATTTGATAACGTTGCAAAGGTCATCGGGGATCACCTGTGCAAGGTTATCGCAATGACCTAGCTAGACATGAGCGCAAGGAAAAAGGCGAAGGGAGGCGAAGGCGAGGAGGAGCAGAACCGAGCCACCGACACCGCCAGCGCCACGACCCAAAGCAGCACCGGCAGCACCAGCACCGGCAGCACCGGCACCAGCACCAGCACCAGCACCAGCACCAGCACCAATAGCGGCATGGCCGGCGTCGTCCTCGCCACCGCCGGGTACGGGGAGGAGATCAGGTTCTGGGACGCCAGCAAGAGCAAGAGCAGCCGGCAGGTCAAGTTTGCAGACAGCCAAGTCAACGCCCTGGCCGTATCGCCCGACAAGCTACTGCTCGCCGCCGCTGGCAACCCTCGCATCCGCACCTTTGAGACGAGCACGAGCAACCCCAACCCGTGAACGAGTTCGAGGGCCACACTGGCAATGTGACGGCGGTCGGATTCCAGCGCGACGCCAAGTGGGTCTTCAGCGGCAGCGAAGACGGGTCGATGATGATCTTCGACACCCGATCAAGCGGCGTGCAGCGCAAGTACGAGGGCAAGGTGGCCATCAACTCGGTCGTCCTGCACCCCAACCAGGTGCAGCTCTTCTCGGCCGACCAGAGCGGCACGGTCAAGGTGTGGGACCTCATCGCGGACAAGTGCGTGGCGCAGGCCAAGCCCGAGGCGGACGACATCTCGATGCGGTCCATCTCCATCGCAAATAATGGATCGGTGTTGGCTGCGTGCAACAACGTGGGCCACTGCTTCCTCTGGCGCATGGACGAGCCGCAGTCGTGCTCCTCGCTGGGCCCCTACTCGCTGGTAAAGCGCGTCCATGACACGTACTGCCTCAAGTGCCTCATCAGCCCGGACGGCAAGAGCTTGGCCACGGCTTCGGCGGACCGCACTGTGAAGATCTGGGGCCTTCCCGAGCTGCCGGCCGAGCCCAAGGAGGGCGCGCTGCCGGACCTCACGCTGGATCACGTCCTGGCCAAGCACCAGCGCTGGGTACACGACATCGCCTTCTCGGCTGACTCGTCCTTCCTGGTGTCCGCCTCGAGCGACAGCAGCGCCCGCCTGTGGGACCTGTCCAGCGGCAAGATGGGTTAGCCACTACACGGGCCACACCAAGGCCATCGTGGCGGTGGCGCTCAACGACGGCTCGGCCATCTGATGGCTGGCGAGGCCGGGCTGGCTTTAGGCGGGAAGGGCAAGGGCAAGGGGGAAGGGGGGCTTTGCGTGTGTGTATAAAAGGGAGCTTTCAGCCTTAGGCCTTGAGCTTGATGCGGTTGAGCGGCGTCTCGCGCTTGAGGTCCTCCTCCATGAGCTCGTCCTGCGCAGCCGCCACGCGCAGCACCTCGCGCTTGCTGGTCTCCTGCAGCTCGCCCGACCAGCAGCTCGTCTAGGATGTAGTAGGAAAGTTGAAGATGATGTCCAGCTCGCACACGTTGCCAAAGTAGCGGTCCAGGATCTCCACAAAGTGGTGGATGGTCTCCAGCGTGATCAGCTCGTTGTCCTCGTTATCGATCAGGGTGACAAAGTACGGCTGGCATACCTCTTGTACACAATCTTCTTGCCGCGCCACCAGAAAGTTGCACAGCTTGTGCGGCCGTCCGAGCACCATGCTCGAGATCTCGCGCAGCATCCGCGACCGCTCCTTCTTCTCAAAGTGTTTGTAGAACTTTGTCAGCCGGATCTTGCCCTGCCGGCTCACCAGCAGCAGTAGTTCGACCTGCGCGCGTCAGCCCCGTCCTCGCGCCCGCCCGCCTGCCTCGCTCGCGCCGCCCACCTACCGCCATCGTCTCGCTCCCTCCACGTCGGCTCGGACGGATCCATCCGCGCGACCTAACCTGCCGAGCAACCCGCGGAACGCATCGCGGAACCTAACCCACGCCAACCTTCGAAACGCAATTGCGCGTGCGACTTGGACGCGAATTGTAACGGTCATCTCGTCGCCGAGCGGAAGGCTGAGCAGCAGCAGCAGCAGCAGCAGCAGCAGCAGTGGCAGCGCGAGGGCGAGGGCGAGATGGATTACGGAAGGCCTGGCAGCCGGGGCGCGCAGCAGTCTCGCGGCGGGCTGCGCACGGGCGGGCTGCGCACGCGAACGGGCAGAACGCGGTCAACTATGGCGGCGTGGGGCTCAACACCAATGTGTCCGTGGCTGAGAGGCCTGTGACGCAGCACGGCATGGGCGGCATGCGCGTGGCAACCGCGGGGCCCAAGCGGCAGGTGCAGGACACAAGCTTCTTCATCACGCTCCTGCGCGGCAAGTGCTCGAGATCAAAAGCGAGATCGCACGGCTCAAGAAGGAGTGCGACAAGTACCAGAACGACAACAGCAGCTACATCAAGTACGAGCGGCAGTACGAGGACCTCATCAAGCTCGTGCGCAACCTCGAGGGCAAGCTGGCCGACTACAACTTGGCCATGGACAAGGCTCGCGACAGCCGACCCGAGGACGTCCTGGCGTACCAGCAGCAGCTGGCACCGCAACCAGCAGGAGAAAAGTCGGTGGACGCCATCTTCCTGGAGCGGCAGCACTGCGAGGAAGCCATCAAGTCGTACGAAGACAAGCTGGCCAAGATCCGTCAGTTGGAGGAGTACAAGGTGAGCCAGCTGAGCGAGGAGGACCGCGAGACGTACCACCGGCTAGCCGAGCAGGGCCAGCTCCTGGCGCGGCAGGTGGCCAGCCGCCGCAGCGAGGTGGACAACATTCGCAAGCGCGTCAAGCAGGGCGAGATGGCGCTCCAAAACGACCACCTGCGCGAGGACTTTCACGCGCTGAGCAAGGAGTTTGAGACTGCAGCGCGAGCGCGAAAAGAGACCGAGCTCGAGGCCAGCAAGCTGGACCCAAGGAGGCCCGCGCGCGCATGCTCGAAAAGGTCAAAGCGGACAACCAAAAGATCCAAGACATGCAGCGCCGCATCGAGCAGGTGGAGCGCGACACGGAGGACAAGCGCCGCCACCTCGCCGAACTCGCCGCCGAGATGCAAGACCGCCAGGATGGCGCCAACGGCGGCGACGCGCAGAAATACGACGCCCTCTTCCAGCGCGACCAAGAGATGACCCAGTTCCTCGAGTCCTTCGAGGCCCAGACGCTAAAGGAGAGGAGCAAAAGCGCGCCCAGCGCATCATCGTCGGGGTCCTCGAGCACACCTCGCGCCACCTGCAGCGCGAGGGCAACCTGCCCGACCGCCAGCAGTTCTCCGAGATGCAAGACTCGCTCACGTTCAAGAAGAAACAGCTGGAGAGCAGCGCCTCCACGCAGGACCAGCTGCAAAAGGAGCTCGAGAAGCGCAAGGGCGAGCTCGAGAAGACGCGCTCGACTCCAAGATCGAGGTCGAGCTAAAGTCGCTCACCTCGCGCATCGAGGTCATGAAGAAAGAGATGGTGCAGTTCGTCAAGATCGACGAGCTGCGTCAGGAGGCAGACGAGACGCGCGAGGAGCTCATCGCCCTCAAGCGCGAGTACCAAGCGCGGCGAGACGAGATCAAGGGCCAGGTGGCCCAGGTCTCGGCAAAGTACGACAAGCGACGGAGCATGTTGGCGGACAACGAGACCGCGCGCATGATCGAGGGCCTCGAGCAAAAGCTGCGGCACTACGAGCAAAACATCTTCCACCTCAACGAGTTTATTATCGAGAAGGAGCTCGAGACCGACTTCCAGTCCGAGCGCGAGGCGTGCGGGCGCTGCATCGACGAGCTCAACGCCTTGCACATCCAGACGGCGGCAAGCCAGGCATTCTAACCCCAAAACACACAAAGAGCGATCCCGTTTTCCATCACCGCGTGCACCAGGTCCATCGTGCTCAGAGCACTGGGTGCGTTCAGATTAGCCTAGTCGATCTTCTTGGCCTGCATCACGCCGTGCACGGCCAGGTCCAGCATGCCAAAGGCCGCGTACACGCCGCCCACGATGGCGCTCACGCTTGTCAGGAACTGCAGCAACGAGCGCTTCTCCTCGCGCTTGCGCAGCTCGATCGCCGAGAACTCAAACTTGAGAAAGAACCCCGGGATCTCCACCGCCTGGAACGGGTTCCACCCGGCCTCGCCCTCCTCTTCCACGGCCTGCTTAAAGTAGTACGTCGCGCTGTACTGGTTGGCCGCCATCGGCGCCCGCCCGAGCGCCGCAAAGGTCGTGGGGACCACCTTGACGTGGTAGAGGTACTGCCAGGCGCCCTTCTCCCGCGCGGCGGCCTGCCCGTCCAGCGGGTTGCCGCCGCGCTCTGCCCCGAACGACAGCGCGTGGATCTTGTGGCTCGCGTTGAACCCGAGCAGGTCGCCCAACTCCACCGCGGCGTGGCCCTTGTACTTGCTGGACGCCTCGGCGGGCTCGATCTCCAGCAGCCCGGCGATCTGCGGCACCTGCATCGCGCCCTGGACGCGGCAGCCGGCGCCCTTGGCCAGCCCCGTCTTGGCAAAGCTCGCGGTGACGTCCTCGAGCACCTTTGGGCTGTGCATGTTGCGGTAGGTCAGCGCGACCTTTTCGCATGGCAATGACGGGAAGCTCACGTCGAGGCTCAGGCCAACCATGCCGCCGGCCTCGCCGCGGAAGAGGGCAAGCTTCTCCACCTGCTCGACATGTCGATACGCCATGAATTCGGCGGCAAACAAGTACGCCATGAAGAGGTAGGCCAGGAGCGACACGACGGCGCCGGCGCCCGTCTTCTCGTGCGCGCCCGCGATGGACTTGCCGAAGGCGTCCAGCTGCGCGAGCCCCATCTCGGCGCCAACGCCACCCTGGTCTGCTTGCTACCGGACTGACCTGGCACTGACGTCTTACGTCCACCCGCACGTCACCCGATGACCTCTCGACGTCAATCGTTGACCTGGGGAGGTCTTTGCTCGCGTCATCTCGACATCTGGGCCCAGTTTGGTTGGTCGACATGTACAGGGACGCGTCGCGGGTGCTCGACAGGCTCCTGTCGCGCCGGGGCGGCCCCTCCGGCAGCGAGGGCGCCGGCCTCAAGGCCCTGGCCCTGGCCTCCTCCGTTCGCAACAAGAGCAAGACGTACGCGGTGTGTGCGAAACGCTAAAGTACCGCGATGCCATGCTCGAGGTCCTTGCCAGCGCCGGCCTGGACGCGAGCAAGCTGGCGCGCAGCCAGGGCCTGCTCCTGGCCATGCTGTACGACCACCTCTTTGGCCGCGGCATCCAGGGCGGCGGTGCGGTCAAGCGGGCCATCCTAAAGCACGACGAGGCGCTGAGGGCGGCGCTGGCCAAGATCATGGCCGCTCGCGGCGTCACCGAGGCCGAGGAGCTCGTGCTTGAGCGCGTGCGCAACGCGCCGCGCTTGTCGCGCTTCGCGCGCGTCAACCTGCGCAAGAAGAGCGTCGCGGAGGCGCGGGCGGCCTTGGGCGACCAGTTGCCACATACGCTCGACCCGCACGTGCCCTGCCTGCTTCGCTTTGAGCACGGCACGGACCTGCACGCGCACGATATGGTGACCAATGGCGAGCTATCTGCAGGATAAGAGCAGCTGCTTTCCTGCGCAGGCCCTCGCGGCGGCCACCAAGGGCGCTGGCGTGGACCTGAAACAGTGCGACGCGCTGGACGCCACGGCCGCGCCAGGCAACAAGACCAGCCACCTCGCAGCTGAGGGCTTTCGTACCGTGTTTGCATTTGACAAGTCGCAGCGTCGCCTGGACTTGTTGCGCCGCCGAATGGCGCAGGCCGGCGTGCTTGCCGACGACGACGGGCGCCGAGGAGAGCAAGGTGGGCGTTGTGCGCCCGCGTGCCGCGACTTTCTCCAGGTGGCGCCGGAGGAGCCCGACTTGGCCGGTGTGCGGGCCATCCTTCTGGACCCCAGCTGCTCTGGCTCCGGGCATGACGGGCCGTGTCGACCACCTGCTGGAGGGCCACGAGGAGGTCGACGCGAGTCGTCTCGAGCAGCTGTCGACCTTCCAGCTCGAGTGCGTCTCGCACGCCATGTCCTTCCCACAAGTGTCGCTCGTGTCGTACTCTGCTCGGTGCACGACGAAGAGAACGAGTGCGTTGTGGCCAAGGCGTTGGCTGCCAACCCGGCCTTTGAGCTCGTCAAGGCGCTGCCAAAGTGGCCGCGCCGGGGCCGGGAAGTCGCTGGCCTGGACGCGGAGCAGGCGGCGTGCCTCGTGCGCGTTGACCCAGCGCAGGACGATACGTGCGGCTTCTTCGTTGCCGTCTTCCGCCGCAAGTCGCCTCCATCCAAGCGCAAGCTCAAGATGCGCGAACGCCGCAAGAAGCGCCGCAAGAAGCGCCGCGGGGCGCCGCAGCCGCCAACGACAGCGCCGCCGCCGACGACGACGCCAACAACGACGACGACGACGATGACGATGACGATGCAACGACGAATAGACAAACACAATGTTAACTTGACCGCGGTTGCAATCCGAAGGCCGAGGCCAGTCCGGGACAAGCACGGAGCAAGTCCTCGCAGGGGCGGCGTATCGCGGCGAGATCGCTGTCTCGAGTCAGGCTACTGGAAGGAGAGTGGACTAGCCAACGGCTTGGTAGGTCTTGAGACAGAGGTGTCGGTTGAGGCCGAGTCGGTCGCAGGCAGTCGACACGCGCAGCGGCTACGTCGCGGGTAGGTCCGAGTACGTCGCGGTATGTCCGAGTACCGACGAAACGATATCTTCTCAAGCTTGGCAAGGCGCGAGCTACGCCGCGCGGACGCGCCGGGCAAGAGCAAGGGTAGCGGCGAGGCCTGAAGCTGGAGCCAGATGGGGGCAACGCGGGCAGCCGCGGCGCGCCTGCTCGCGCTCCTTGCAGTGCCCACCCTCCTTGGGGCAGCGGCGGCAGACGGCGAACTGCCTATACGAGTCGTGCTGGTGACGCACTGCGGCGTCGACCTCGATAGCGAGCATGGCTTTGTGAGGATGGCCTGGGATGCGCTGCAGCTGCTGCAGGCGGAAGGAGAGGCGATCACCTTTGAAAACACCGTGTGCGCAGACGAGGGCGACGTGGACACATGGGCACGGGAGGAGGTGGATCACGTCACTCATGGGCTTCGAGGTCATCGGTGTCGTGGCGCCGCTGGTGCATAACGCCCAAATGTAAAGTTTAGCGCAATTGACAGCGTGCCAGACAACCTGGTCACCAGCGACAACATGCAGGCCATCACCTTTGCCGAGGACGAGGGTGCCTTCTTGGCAGGCGTCTTGGCAGCCAGCGTCAGTCGCTCGGGGGGTGGGCGTCGTGGCGGGCCCGCCCTTTCGCCCCGTGCGGCGCCTTGCGAATGGCTTCGCCCGTGGCGTCCAGCATGCTTGCCCGGATTGCACGGTGCTGAGCCAGTACGTGCTCTCGTTCACGCGGCCAGACCTCGGGGCTCAGGTGGCCGACTACATGGTCGGCGAGATGGGCGCGGACGTGGTCTTTGGCGCTGGTGGCGCGACGGGGTTTGGCGCAATCGAGCAGGCTCTCACGCACCCCGACGCGCTCGTCATTGGCGTGGACACGGACCAGTTCCTGACCTCTTTCGGTGGCGGCAACGAGCCAGGCGCCGAACGCGTGGTCTCGAGCGTCATGAAGCGCATCGACACGGCAGTGCGAGTTGCGGTGCTCGACCACCTCGCAGGGCGCTTCAATCCGCGCACAGTGGTGCAGCTTGACATGGGCAACGAGGGGGTGGCCCTCGCGCCGTGCCACCTTGCATGCGCACGGCTAACAGTGGAAGCCAACCGGGCCGTCGAGATCGCTGCGGACAACGTTGCTGCAAAGCTCATCGGCGCCGAACTGGACCCGGTATCAGGGACCGCGCGCCTGCAGACTTTTTTCCCACCTGACGTGCCGGGCAACAGCTGGTCTCAGCTGGCGCACACGGGCGAGGCACCCGGGCCGTTTCGCGCCGCGGCCTCCGCACACAGCGACTGCGGAGGCGATGAGTGCATCTACGTCTTTGGCGGCAACACCGTTGCTTCCGTGCGCGGAAGTGACGAGCTCTTCTCCTTCAACCTCGGCTCGCTCTCCTGGCGCCGGCACACCTCACTCAACCTGCTGACCGGCGCTCGCCGCCCGCGCGGACGGAAGCCACGCTGACACCGCTGCACGGCGGCCCTGGTTTGGCGCTGTTCGGCGGCCTCGGCTCGACCGGCGCCCGTCTTGGCGATCTTTGGCTGTACGTGCCTGCCACTCCCTTCGTGCGGCCTCTGGAGGCCTTTGTGGAGGCTCTTCCCACAGGGTCGTGGCCCGGGCCGCGCGCAGCTCACGCTGCCGCGAGCAGCAGCACCCAGGACGGAGCGCTCGTAATATTCGGCGGCAGTGATGGCGCCGGCGTGCTGCGCAATGACCTGTGGCTCGGAACCGTGACGCTTCTCGAGCCCGAGGGCGGAGAGGCAACAGCGCAGGCATCGTGGACGCGCCTGTGTGACGAATGTCCGGCCAGTGCCCGGCGCAGCGCTGCTTTCGTCGAACATCAAGGCGACCTGTACTTGTCGGAGGGCTTGGCGCGTCAGACGCGCCGATGAGCGACCTTTGGCGGATCACGCCCCGGGCTGGCGGCGTCTCGTGGACGCCGTTGGAGCCTCTGCCGCTTGCGCGTGGGGCGCATACGGCTGTCGTGATGCAAGCGTTGGTGGCGGCACCGAACGCGAAGAGGTCATCGCGATGGTCGGCGGCACGACCCCGACCGACACTGCACCGCGGACCAGCCGGTCCATAGACTACTTTGTGCTTGCGAGCAGCACGTGGCTCACAGTCTACTCTCACGAACCCGAGGTCAGCGCGGCGAGTGTGAGTGCGCTGCGAGAGAGCAACTCTGCCGTGTCGTGCCTTACAGGCCGCGGAGCGCTCACTCCGCCTTTGCAGTCCGGGGGTGGGCGCAACAAGCTGCTGGTGCTCGGAGGCCAGGACTTGGAGAGTGGCAGCTACCTGAAGCAGATGCACGTATTCCACCGAGCGAGTCGGTCGTCAACGAGGACCTGCAGCGATCAAGCGTCGTGCAGGGCGTCAGTCGGTCGCTTGAGTCATCAACGTGCTCGTCGCCGCCGGGTGCTGCGTCTGGACCATCGTCAAGCGCCACCGGGCCGTGGTGCGGGCCTCGCAAGTGAAGTTCCTCTTTATGATCGGCGTCGGTGCCCTGGTGTCGTCGTGCGCCATCTTTCCACTCACCTTTGACGACTCGGGCGACGTCAACGGCCTTGCGCGTACGGGGAGTGTTCGAGCCGGGAAACAAGGCGGTGGCCTCGCAGTCGTGCTGTTCACAACTGGGTGGATGACCCACCTTCAGTTTCCTCTTCGTCAAGATGTACCGCATCTCGACCATCATGAGCAACTCGTTGTGGGCCGCAAGGTCAAAATCACCAACAAGCAGCTCTTCCTTATCGCGGGCACGCTGCTCGGCGTGGAGTGGGCAATCGTCGCCTCGATGTTTATTTTGAGCCCGCTGCGCATGTACCGCGACCCTGTCGCGGTGGATGACCTCGGCCACGTGACGCGCAGCGCCCTGACCTGTCGCTCCGCCCTCGGCTCAACGTATGTAGTCGTGCTGGTGGTCTACCACCTCTGCGTGCTGCTCTATGGCGCCTACTTGTGCTTCAAAGCCCGCAACATCGAGTCCACCTTTGCGGAGAGCAAGTATGTCTCGGTGGCGTGGTCTCCAACCTGCAGGTGATGTGCATTGCGACGCCCGTGCTTGTGATCGTGGCGGACAACCCGGTCTCGTCCGTCTTCGTCCAGTCGGGCGTCATCTTCCTCAACGACCTCAGCGTACTGCTCTTGATTTCGTGCCCAAGTTCCTCGTCGACCGCGCCAACCTGGACATGACAGAACTGATCAGCAGACGATGGGCCCCAACTTTTCGGCCGGCGCGGACGATCCGCCGCGCCGCGAAAGGTCGCGCCTCTAGGGGCACTTGGCGCGGTCGGATCGCGAACGATCCGACTCGCTCGCACTCCTTCACGGACACCGTGCTCAACAGCTCCGTCCTGCCCGACACGGCCATGTCTCAGTAGCACAGAAAGCATATTGATTGAACACGTACTCACGACCAGCGACTGCCCAGCGTCCCATCGCCAGGCTGGCCGAGGCGTGGGCCCTCGCGAGCAGCGGGGAGATCGAGACCTCGGCCACCTCGACCGCCTCGACCAGGTCCAACTATCGAGGAGCTGGTGCCAAGCTTGCTGATGGCAGCGCTGCCTGCGACGTGGGTGCGCGACCTGCTGGAGCGCGTGGCAGGCGAGCTGGGCTCTACGCCGACCCAGAAGAAGCAGTTCGTGGCGTACTTGGCAAGCTTATGCCGCCGGTACGTCTGCCCTTGCAGAGGAGGCGTGGCGGTCGACTAACGTGTTGCGACAGAGTTCATCGGAATCGTCACCACGCAAGCCAACGCCGAGTGCGAGAGCGCCGGCGCCAAGGCGGGCGCTGGGGCCGTGCGGCGCCTTCAAGGATCCCATGTGCTCAAGGCCTTATTCAAGCTCGGCTTTCGCAGCTACCGTTCCAAGGTGATCAACCTGCTCAACGAGGACAAGGAGGCCGACGAAGCTGCGGCCGACGAAGCAGCAGCCGACGAAGCAGCCGACAACGAAGGCGGCGGCGGAGGCGGAAGCTGGCAAGCGCAAGCGCAAGCGCAGCTCCACCGCAGCGCATGCTGCAGCTGCCGCCACCAGCCAAGGTCAACGAGGACGAAAGAAGAAGAAGAGGAAGAAGCCTGCAGCACTCTCGGCCAGCGAACTGGCGGCCCTGAGGCCGAGCAAGAAGCATTGCTGGCACAGGCCGCCGCGCGGCAGCACTAGCTTGCCTCGGATTGCCCCACGCGGTCCAGCAGCTTCCTCGAGCTCGAACCCGGCTCGCGAAGCGCTTCCCGGGCGGAATCGGGCAAGCGCTGCACGATCTTCCGGTACGCGCGCAGTGCAGCCCCGGGGCGCGCAGCCCCGCGTGCAGCGCCGTGCGCCACGCGTTCGTGGAGCGGCGCGCCGTGCGCCGTCTCGATCAGCAGCAACCCGAGCAGCTTTTCCACAGGCCCACGGCTCTCGTCGCCGCCGTCAAGCAGGAGGTCGGTAACGGCGCACGCGCTCTCCACGTGGACGGCGTCAGCGGATTGGGAGGGCGCGCCAGCAGGCGGTCTAGCGGTGCGTCCGGCGCCAGCAATGGGCCACTGCGCGCCTGGTGGAACGCGAGGTACTCGGGCAGGCTCTTGGTGTACAGCGTGCTGCGCGTGAGCGGCCGGTGCGCGCTTTTAGAGGCCAGCGCGACGGTCGTCTGGATGCTCGCGTGCGCCGCCTCGCATAGCTCCGACTCGCCTAGGGTCATAGCGGTAATGCTGAGTTTCACCAGCTCGTTGAGCACCGTGCCTTGGTTGTCCCAGGTCGCCAGAACGGCGGCAACGTCGAGCCCTTGCTCGACCGGCGTCTCCGCTGGTCGAGGCCTCGCAGCCCCTTCTGGTAAAGCTAAAGTGGCCGCGGCGCTGTCCTCGTTAGGCGGAGCACCATGTTGTCTGCGCCAGTGGCGCAGCAGGAGGTCGACGAGGTCACGATACACGGCCACAGCGGCGCGGAGGCGACTGACGCGGCGCGCGTGATGGCCGGGCGGGCCACCTCCAGCGCGTGGCAGCAATAGCTCCGCGCTGTTGCTGGCGATGATCTGCTTGACCAAAGTGGAGGTGTACTTGATGCCGTGCCCAAGGACAAAGGGCACGGTGACCAGCCGGAAAGCCTGGCCGGCCTCGAGCGCACCGTCTGCGCGCAACTCTTGCACAACCTCGAAGCGGTCGTCGTCCTCTGTGAGGCGCTCCGTCAGGCCCACCTCGAGGGCGTGGCGGAGGATGTTGAGCCGGTTCACGAGGCCCTGGCTGCGGTAGTGCGGCACCAGCTCCGGCAGCTGCAGCATGACGTTGAGCACGTGCTGCCGCAGCGACACCGAGCGACATGACGGCGCGCAGAATAAAATAGAGCGGGCGCGCCGTGCACTCGTACTCGTTGACGTCCAGAAAGTAATACCGGACCGCCCACGAAGGTGCTGCAACTCGCTCAGCCGCTCGAGCTGTCATGCCGCGCGCTCGGCTCGCAGATGAGCTGCGCAAACACCTCGTAGTAGGGCGGCGCGTAAAGCTCGTTGTAGGCAAAGTGCTCCTCCATGGGGCGCACGGTCATCGAGATATTGAGCATCGGCCCGAGCTTTGGGTGCGCGGCAAGGCGCCGTACGAAGCGGGGCTCCAGCGCAAGGATCTGCTGCAGCAGCGCGCGATCAGCTCGCCCTTGTTCCAGTCGCACTCGAGCTTGTGCTCGTCAATCGTGAGCACGGCCTCGATGATGCCCTCAAAGTGCGCCTCTTGCACGAGCGACCCGGTCAGGGCGGGCCACCGCTGCAGCGCCAGCTTGAGCAGCCGCGCCAACGAGACCAGCTGGTAGCACCGCGGCTCGACAGGCATCTGCTCCTCCAGCTCGCGCAGCTCGCGCGCCGCCGCGCCGCCATCCGCCTCGTCGCCGAGTGTCTTGCCGTCAGCCCGTCGCTGCTACCGCCGCTCAGGTACCTGAGCGAGGAGGCGCTCAAGGGTGTCTTGGGCAGCTTGCCGCCCGGGAGGTCCTCCAGCGCCTCGTACTGCTCCACACTGCACAGCGCCCGCATGGTGTCGCCTGCTGCGAAATCCAGCAGCGCAGCAATCATCTCCTCGCGAAGTTGCCGGACGCTCGCGGCCCGGGCTTGCTTCACCTCCGCGACCTCCGCGCCGTTCGCGAGAATCGCGGCCTCGCGCTCCTCGGTGCGTTGGCACGCCTGAAGCACAAGAGCTGCCGCGCCTCGCCGCGTGGCTGCGTCGTCGTGCAGCACCAAAACTGCACCCAGAACGCGGGCCGTGCGAGAGCAGCCAGTCGCCGATCGGCTCGTGCAGCGCATCCAGCAGCAGCATGCCGCGGAGCTGCAAGAGGCACACGCTGGCGTCGACGCACTCGGGCGCTAGCGAAGCGGGCTGTCCCGCATCGACGGTGCCGGTGCCGCCAAGCTTGTTGCCTCCGGCACCGCGCGACAAGAGCTCAAAGAGGCCGCTGAGGAAGCGCCGGATGCGGCGGTCTGCAAAGCCATCGTCGAGGCTGAGTAGCGCCTGCGCGAGCTTGAAAGCCGGCCCCGCGGGCATGGTGCCCAGAGTCCCCAAGTGGTGCAAAAGCGCGTCGAGCACGAGGTCCCGAGTAAGCCGCACGCCCGCGGCACACGTGGCAGAACACCGCCACGACGTCGGCCACGCTGGCGTCAGAGTCAAAGACGACCGGGAGCAACGCCGGCTGCAGCAACAGCTGAAGCTCGAGCCAGCCGAGCGCATCCCCGCCGGCGCCCGCGGTCGACGGGGCGTTCGCAGCAGCGCCTGGCACCCGGCACGAGCAAACGAGCTCCCGGAGCAGCCGCACCGCGCCAGCGAGGTGCGGCTGTGCATACTTGTCGCCCAAAGGCGGGCGCTCGTCAAGGCACCGGTCTTCCACGCCATGCGCCACGCGCACAGCGGGAGACTGCTGGCCGAGCAGAAAGTCGAGCAAGCGAGGAAGCGCACCAAGGCGGATCATGAGGCGGCGCTCGATCTCGCCGTTTTGCGCCCATTCGCAGAGCACCTGGAAGAACTGCGCCAGCGTCTTCCAGTGCGCACCGGCCTCGGTGACGAAGCCGAGCATCCAGCCCACGGTGCGCGCCGCCGGCGACTGCACGGGGGGCACGCAAGGCACATCAAGGCACTCGACCCAGAGCCGCTCTCCGAGCACCTCCGGCGGTGCCAAGAGGTCCGACTGGGAGAACGGCTGCGGAGACACGCCGAGCAGCGCGCCCGAGTCGGGCACGCCCAAGTCGCCGAGCTCGTAGTGCGCCTCCGTGAGCAGGGCCTCGAGCACACGCGAGTCGTGGCGCGCAAAGGCAGCGCGCCGGTCGCCCTCGCCCTCGCAAAGCAAGCTCGAGAGAAGGCGCGCCATCTCCTCGCGAACGTGTAGTACGGGACAGCGCAACAGGACCTGCTTGATCGCCGTGCCGCCGTTGGCCTCGAAGAGGCAAAGCAACTCGGCGCGGCCCTGCGCGGGCGCGATCTCCACCAGGCCGCGCAGCACTTGCAGGAGGGTCTCCAGCGAGGCCTTGTCCTTGGCATGCACGAGCGTGTTGAGGCAGTAGCAGCCAACAGCGCGCAGGGCTGCGGGAGCCACCTGGAGCGCGCCGCGGCGGCAGCGGCGGAGCGCGGCGCTGGCCAGCTTGCTCACAAAGTCGCTGTACTGCGCGTCGAAGACGTGCTCGTCCTTGAGGAACTCTACGTTCTCCTCCCAGCACTGCGTGCGCAGCTGCGCCGGCAGCGCGCGCACGAGCGCGGCGGCCCCCACGGTGCGCTTTCGTCGGAAGGCGCGGCGCTCGTAGATTAGCAGGTACGCGCTGAAGGGCTTGGCCGCCCACTGGTGCACCTGCTTGGCTTGGCTGCGGTCCCAGCGCAGAGAGCAGTCCACGCCGCCAAAGGAATTGTGCGGGATGGACGTCTCGTCGAAGGGCGTCACCTGCTCGTCGTTGAAGGCAAACCACGAGCTCTCGCTGCGGCCCGCCGCCGGGAACCGCTCCTTGATGTACGAGTAGTAGTGCCCGCTGTCGGCGGTGCCCGTGTGGACCAAGATGCCCGCAAGCTCGTACTCGTACGAGTCGTCTTTTTCCGCGGGAGCCGTGCCGGCGTCCTCGTCCAGGCCCTCCCGCGTGTACTTGCGCATGTCCAGCTCGGTCGGAAACTCGCATAGGTCGTTCACCTTGATCTTGCGCAGCTGCTCCAGGTCAAACTCGAACCGCTTGAGGTGGATCATCAGCACGTCGGGCAGCTTGGCGAAACAGGCGCGCTTCTGCGCGTCGCGCTTCTCGTCGCACTCGCCGCACAGGTACTTGTTGTCCCCTCCAGCATCTCGCCCTCGACGTAGAGGTCCAGGCTCTCTTGCACTGGCCTTGCCCTTGACTTCGAGCTGACACACCATAAACTTCTCCTCGCGCTCGGACCGGTGCTTGCAGCCCTCCTTGCACAAAATCTGGTTGCACAGCACGCCGCCAAACAAGTTTCGCAGCACGTGCGGCTCGGACGTGCGTTCCAGCGCGGACTCGAGCTGGTCCATGAGCACGTTGAAGAACTCGTCGACGTCCTGCTGCTCGAAGATGTCGATGGGCCGCCCGTGGTTGAGCGCGACGGACCGCTCGCAAAACTCGGCCATGTCGTAGAAGCGCCGCTCGCTCTCCTGCAGGTACACAAACATCTTGCGGACCTGGAAGAGCAGCTCGCGGTGCTGCAGCCGTTTGGCGGCCTCCGCTTCCGCCGTCGCCGCGGTCACGGACTTGGTCGTCCGCGCGGCGTCGCCGGGCGCGGCATCCTCGGGCTTTCGCTTCTTCGAGTCGGCCACGGTGAAGATGGCGTGCCGCAGCTCGGGGATCATGAAGAGCTGTTGCAGCAGCGAATTCATGTAGCAGATGCAGCCCAGGTTGCGCAGCCCGACAAAGCCACTCTCGGCCTTGCTCTGCACGCTCGGCGCGTAGTGCCACATCCGCTCGCGGTCCCGCAGTCGCACTTGCGACGGCCCGCCGCGATACAGCAGCTCGCTGCCAAGGCGCGCCAGGTCGACCTGCGATGCCAGGAGGTGCGGCGCAAGCTCCATTTGCTTGTGCTGGTCTTGCACGAGCTGCAGCAGCTGCAGCATGCACGACGTGCTCGAACGCGCTAGCTGCAAGAGAAGCTGCAGCGCGGCGTGCCGGCACTCGTTGCTCTTGGCGAGGGGCAGCTGCCGCTCCCCCGAGGCCTCATCCGGCACCGACAGCCCAAAGAGGACGGCGTCGAACACAAACTCAAGCATCTCAACCTTGGTCTGCTCCTCCCGCTGCAGTCCTCCTCCTCGCCCACTTGTTCCGCGCAGCCGTTCGCGCCTTCTTGCGACGCAAGCGCCCTCGCCCACATCCAGAGCAGAAGCGCACGAACCGTTCGAGTCGCGCTTGCGCCGCGCCGACGGCGCAGCCGCGAGCAGCGCGCAAACGCTGCGCAAGAGCCCGTGCAGCGTTTGGTCGAAGCGATCCTGGTGCGCGCGCGCGCTGGGGAGTCGCTCCGCGGGCTTTTGCTTCTCCAGGCAGCCGAGCAGCACGCGCAACAGGGCCTGCGTGGAGAACGGCTCGCTGTCCCGGCGCGCCGTGATCACGTGCTGCAGCAGCTCGAAAAAGTTCTTCGACTGGCTACAGGTTCCCTCGGCCGCGGCCACGCGGCCCAACAGGGCCACGAGTGCCACCAGGAGGCCTTGGTGCTTGCACGAGACGGACTTTAGCGCAGTCACGATGCACTCGCGCACCGCCGGCTTGGAGCTGGCGAGTAGGCCGTCCCACAGCCACTGCTCAAACCAGCGCTGGCCGGCGGCGTCCGTGTGGCGCGGCACCAGGAAGACCTGGTCGCCCGCCACGTCGCCCGCGACCTCCGCGGCGGCAAGGTGCTTGCGCAAGGCCATCGCGTTCACGACAATGTCCTTGTCCAGGGCTGCCCGGTCGCTGCCCGGGCCGTCCTCGCGCAGCGCAGCTTCGCCATCGCCAGTCTCGTCGAGCGCGATCAAGCGGACGCATTCCAGCAGCGAACGGTCCAACTCCCGGCCGCGGCGCCGCAGCAAGTCCATGAGCTTGGCGGCTTGCGTGTCTGGCGGCCGCTTGAAGAAGAGCCGCAAAACGCAGATCGTCAAGAGCGCGCACTGCTTGCCGAGCGTGTGCACGCAGAGCGGCGAGTCGGGCCGCTGCACTTGCGCGAGGATCTCCAGGAGTCGTTCCAGACCGCCCTCCTCGGCCATCCGCGCGGCCCACGCCTCGGCCTCTTCCGGTTCCAAGCGCTCCCCGGCCACGAGCACGCCCGCCGCCTCGCCCTCGCGGCGCTGGGCGATGTAATGCATGATCTCCAGCGAGTAGAGCAGGTGGTACACGCTGCGCACCTCCACGAGGGCGGACCAGTCCAGCGTCAGGGCTCGGATGGCCGTGAACACCTTGGCGTCCGTCGGCACGTCCGTGAGCAGGCTCCACGTATGTGTGGCCAGCACTTGGCTCGGCTTGCGCGCAAAAAGCAGCTCGGTGAGCAAGCGCACATTCTCGGGCTGCTCAAGCAGCGAGAAGGACGGCGCAAGCGCGGCGCCCTGCCCGCCAGCGCCCTCGCCCGCCGCTTGCGCCAATCCCGGCCGGGACTGGGCAGGGGCGTGCGCGGCGCGGCCGCGCGGCTGGGACGGGCTCGGCGACCGCGGGGATGACGAGGCTGACGAGGCGGACGACGACGAGGAGGAGGAGGAGGGCGCAGTGGCGTGCACCCCGCGGACCGGCGAGGCGGAGGCTGTCGGGGAGCCCTTGCTCGGCGAGCCCTTGGTGCGGCGAAAGACAACGTGCACGCACTGGTTCTCGTACAGGCCGCCCGGCTGCTCCGAATCACTCGACGAGGGCAGGATCTCCTTGCCGTCCGAGATGAAGCGCAGCGAGTCCGGCTCGGTGTCCATCTTGTCAGCCACCTGGCGGCGAAAGGCGGGCACGCTGATGTCTTTGCAGACGTCCATGCGAAACTCTGTCCCGTTGATGCGCTTGATGCGGAGCGAGATCATCTCCGTGGCGATCAGGATGCCAGCGGCCTTGTTGCAGCTCTTGACCATGGCGCCATGGGTGTGGCTCCCGCGGCCCTCTTGACGCACACGGCGCAACTGCTTGAGCAGCGCCAAGCAGCGGACCACGGCCCGCGCGTGGCCCGCGCGCTCGTACTCGGCGAGCCCGGCCTTGAGCTGCGCCACGGCTTCGCGCATAAAGCCGCCCACGAGCAGGCCTTCCTTGCCGGCCCAGCCGCCGCGGATGCGGTCGAGCTCCGCGGGGTCCTTGCCAGCCTCGGGCAGCGGCTGCTCAGCGTCCACGCCGGGCGTCACGGCCCCAAAGAGCTGGCACAGCATCATCGACGCCTTCCGCGCCACGGCCAGGTTTGGCGCCCGCAGTGCCATCGACCAAAGCATGCCCAGACCAAGCAGGTGTGGGCTCAGAACGGCAAAGTCCCGACTCTCCCCCTGCTGGCGCTGCGCGTACTGGTGTGAAGATGGCTGGTGCAGTGCGTGCGGCGGCGGCGGCTTGCCTAGTCCGAGCCCCGCCGCCCGCTGGCTTGCGCTCAGCAGGCCGTACAAAGCGGGACGCCCCGTGACGGGCGATGGTGTAGCCTAGTGCAAACGGCTTGGGCTTGGCTGCCGTGTCGTAGCTGACGAGGCCCTTGTCCGCGTTGACGACCCGGAAAAAGTAGTTGAAGAAGGAAAAGGTGCGCGCGCGGATCGAGGCCAGCGGGAACTCGCGAAACCAGCGCAGCAGCGCGTCGCAGGCTGTCTGCGCGCTAAGCCCGCCTGCCAGGTAGTGCATCTGCATCAACCAAGACAGCGCGAGGCTGCGCTCCGCCTGCGTCAGCGCGCGGAGCCCGAGGCTGTCGAGGATAGCGTCCACCTGCTGTGCGGTGAGCTGCGGATCCGTATCGCCGCAGATCATCACGAAGCGAAGAAAGTTGAGCCGGATGCGCAGGCCGCGCAGGTGCGCATACTTGCCCACCAGCTTGAGCGAGTCGATGAGGTTGCCCTCTTGCTGCGCGCCGCGCTTTGCGGCCTTGGCGCGGCCTGGCGCCGCCATGCTCGCGCAGTCAGCTCCTCGTAGACGTCGCCCTCTCGGTCCTCGTCCTCGTCCTCGTCCTCCTCATCCTCCTCGTACTCACACTCGTACTCGTCCTCGTCCCTGTCGTCGTCGTCGGCGCGCGCCGGGCCGTTTGAAGCGCCGCCGGGGGTCTCGGCGGCCCCGTCGCCTTCCGTGCTGCTGCGCACGGCGCCCTGGTTGAGGGCCATTTTGCGCAGGTTGGGCGTCGCCGCCACTATGCCAGCCGCGTGGCGCTTGTAATGGCGCAGGTCCTGCAGGCAGGCCTCGATCAGCCTTGACTGCCACACGGCGAGCACCTGGCGGCTCAGGGGCCCAGCGCCGCTCGCAACAAAGTCGTCCAGCGAGGGCTCGGGCGGGGTCGCGCCGGGAGCGGCCTTTTCGTGCACGTCATCGAGGGGGTACGACGTGATGATGCGACGGAACAGCTTGAGCGACTGCGGCACTGAGACGGAGGCCAACAAATTGCGCGCACAGGCTCGCAGAAATCGCGGCCGCGCCGGCAAGCACGGCTGCCACGCACAGAGGTCGATCAGGTACTGCAGCGCCTGCTTGTGTACCTGCGCCGAGCAGGCGCATTCGTCTTGGACAAGCCGCCAGAACAGGTCCAGACCAAGCCAAGGGTCCTCTTCCGCCTCTTCGCCCGCAGTCTCGTCTGGCGCGGGCAGACCTTGGCCATGGTAGGCCGCCACGGACACGCCGTTGACCGTGAAGCTTCGGACGAAGAGCAGCGTCTTTGCGTCGTGCGCCTCCAGGCGAATGCCGCGAACCTTGCGCCACAGGTACCGGATGCTGTCCCGGCTCAGAAAGCGGGCCGTGTCTGCGATCAGAACGAAGACGGTGTCGCGCACGGACTCGTGCGCGCCGCTCCCCGTCGCGGTGTCCCACACCAGCGCCAGGTCGTCTTCGGAGAGCACCCGCTCGTTCGCGAGGAACCGAAAGATATCGGTCGTGCGCTTGAGCAGCTCGGTGTGCAGCAGCTCAGGCGTGAACAGCATGCGCACAAAGCCGTGCTCGCGGAACCATGCGCACAGAAAGTCTGCGGTCATCCAGGGCAGCTCGTGCGCTTCGCTGCTGGCGGCCGCGGCAGCTGCGGAGGCCACCTGCGCGGCCACCTGCGCCCCGCCCTGCCCGAGGAGGAGATCAGGCATGAGCAGAGGCCCTTCCTCTACGTCTGATTCCACGTCCATCAAGGCACGCTCGCCGTCCTCGTCCTCTGTATCTGCCTTGCTGCCGGGCGTTGCGCCATTCCGCTGCTGGAACACCTCCGACTGGGGACGTTGCCGCTTGCGAGAGCCTGGCCCAGCCTCGGGCGCTTGCGCGCCGCGTCGTGCCGCGGGTGCTGCTGGTGTCGTCCCCCTCCGCTCCCCCGGCGCCGTCCTCATCGTCGTCCTCGTCGTCCTCGTCGTCCTCGTTCTCGTCCGCGGAGCCCGTGGCGCCGGCAATCAGCACCGCAGCGTCCTGGCGCGCGCGCTTCCGACCTTGGAGCCTGCTTGAGGTCACAGAGCCCGCCGCAGCGGACCCAGCATCGCACTGCGCCGTGACCGGATAGGCGGCAGCTGTATCTCCAGCTGGCCGGGTCGCGCCAGCCTCCGCAGGAGAGGAAGGGGAAGAGGCAGCCGCTGCGGCGGCGGCGGCAAGGACCTCCGCCGCCTTTCCTCGAAAGCAGCTCTCGAGGGTCTGCTTGCGCTCGAGGCTTTCGACGACCGCGCGGATCTCCTTGAGGCCCGCCAGGCGCTGCTGCATGAAGGGACAGCGCAGCAGCTTTAGCGCCACGCTCAAGCGCAGGCGCTCGAGGAGCTGCTTGGCCTCCGGCAGGCGCGCCTTGTGCATCACCGTTTGGAGCTGGGCCAGAAGATCCAGCAACACGCCGCGCTCAAGGGCGCTTAATATTGCCGCTGCTCAGGCCACAGAGGTATCTGTCCAGCGCGGCCGCGGCTTGCTGCGCCACCTCGACGGCGCGATGCGGCTGCAGCACGTCCAGGACGGCAGCGAGAACCGACAAAAGCTGCTGCACGGCGATAGGCGGTAGGCCCTGGTGCTCCTGCTTGCCTATCGCCTCCAGCAAGCACGAAAGCCCGCCCCGCGCGCCAAAGTGCTCGAGCAGCTTGAGGTACGCCAAGGACAGCTGCTTGTCCTCCGCCAGCAGATTTTCCCTGATTCGCACGAGCTCGCCAGGCGCGTGCACCACAAACTGCGGCCGCTCTTGCTCGGCCCAAGCCGCCACTGAATCGAGCTGGTGCGCATCGAAAAGCTCTGTGCGCAGGCTGTACACCAGAAGGGCACTGAGCGTCTCGCCCGCAAGGGTGCAGCGCCTCTCCAGGCTCACGCGGCAGACGTCGAGGGCCTGTTGAAAGAACGCGAGCACGGCCTGGTGCGCCTCCCGCGGGGCGCCGCGGTTCATGAGGAGGAGCGCGCTCCGGTTGAGGACGCCGTGTATGGGCCGGAGCATCACAGACCCGTCCTGCTCTCGCGCATCCTTCTGCGCGACTTGCGCAAGCGCGCGAGAGACGAACGCAGCGAGCGCCGCGATGGCGCCCGACACGCCCACGTCTCCATTGACTGCCTCAACCAACGCGCTCAGGAGCCGCTCGCGCTCCCCGAACGCCGCCGCCGCCGCCGCTGCAGTGGCATCGAGGGCGTCCTGCGCAGACCCGCCTCCTCTACGCCGCCCCCTCGTCCTCCTCAGGCGTCGAGCTCGTGCGCCGCAGCGCCTTGACGCTGCGCGCGCCGCCAAGCGACTCTTGCGTCGAAGGTGGCTCTGGGTCCGCCGACTCGGCATCTGACCCCCCCTTGAGCCGCTTGACGCCGCTTGGCATCGCCTCCTCCGCTCCAGTGCGGGCCATGGCGCCTTCGCCCGTGCCTCCGCCTGCGCCCTCTGCGCGGCAGGCGGGCCGCGCGGCTCGCCCTCGGGAGCTGTCGCGCGCCTTTGCGCGTCCTGGTTCCTAATGAAACACTTGCAGCGCAGTGCTTGCGCCCGCGCCGCGCGTCCTCGCGCGGTCCGTGGGGCGGCGCGTGTCCTCCCGCGCGCTCCACGCCTGTGCTGCGTGCGCTGGCCCGACGGCGGCGCACCCCGACCACTCCTCGATCTCCTCCTCGATCGATCTCTCCTCGCTCCACCAAAAGCGAAAGAGGACTGGAACCAGAGGGAGGAGGCAAGGGCGGAGGAGGCCACCAGCGCACGCCAGGGCGCCGCGCGCGCGGCGAGCTGCGGCCGCTCTGGCCTCGATGCTCCCGGTTTCACGCCCCCGCTTGTCCGGTCGTCGGTGCCAGGGCTGGCACTCATGCGCGCCCAAATGGCGGCCCTCAGCGCCCACGTCGGCGGGCGACACGGCCGCGCGACGCGGACTGCGCAAGCGCGCGCCTGCGTGTGCGCTTGCGCCTGCGCGCGCCGGCCGCGCGCGCTTCCGGGCGCAGCGCGGCGCCGTGGCTTGCTTGGCCGTAGTTTTCTGATCTTTTGGGCGTGGCTGGCAAGGCGAGAGCACTGCTGGGATGGAGAAGAGGGAGCGGCTGGCGCTGGCCTTTTGGCGCTTCGCGCTGCGTGCGCAGGGCCACTTTGGCACGGCGCTGGGCCTGCGCCCGCAGCAGCTCGGCGGCGCCCTGCGCATCCGCGAGCTGGGCCCCACCAGCAGCCTCAGCACCCCTGCCGACATGGTGCACCTCGCCGCGAGACGGACGCGTGCAGCTCGGCGCCGTGGTCGCCATGCTCGACGAGATCAGCACCTACGCCGGAACCGTGCAGTGGGACCGCGGCGCGCGACCGGGCGTCTCGGTGCAGCTCGAGGGCCGCGCGTTGCGCCCGCTCGACGTGGGGCCTGGGGATGCTGAGCTTTGAGACGCGGCTGCGCAAGATCGGCAAGACCATCGGCTTCGTGGACATCGTCGTGCGCGATGAGCGCAGCGGTGCCGACCTCGTGCGCGCCTCGCACGTAAAGTTCATGCCCATGGGCGCAGCCTTTGACGCCCCTCCTGCGCTGGCGCGAGCAGACGCTCCCCGCGGTCGAGTCCTTGCTCGCGATGCGGGCCGAGCATCACGTCGAGGAGCCCCAGAGCATCGCGCAAGTCTTCCCAATGATGCCACTTGACGAGGGCGCCGCCGGCCCCAAGACGTGGACGATGGAGGCGGCGCTGCACGGCAACCCGATCGGTTCGATTCACGGCGGCGCGGCCGTCATGGCGAGCATCCGCGCGGCGGAGCTGGCGGCGGGTGTCGAAGGGGAGACGCCCCTGGCGGTGCGCACCAACCTGATGGCCGGGGTGCCGACCGCGGGACGAAGCGCAGCACCCTACGCGCGACTTGCGAGCTGGACCCGACGGACGCGCATCGGGCGCGCGTGACGCTGTCGCACCGCGGCGGGCCCACCGCCGACAGCGAGGTAGTTATGGAAAGGCGTTGTTTTAAAACTTAGTGATCTTGTCGTCGTCGTCGTCGAGCACGGCTCCGGAAACTACTTGCCGCGCGTGCGCAAGAGCACCTTGACGCGCTGCGGGACCTCAAAGTCGGTCGCGAACGCGGTCTTGAAGATTGGGTTGGTGGCGCCGGGCCGCGACTTGAAGGCGTTTTGCTCCGCCGCGGACTCCACGACCGCTGAGAGCCACGCCTGCAGCGCTGGGGCCCCGCACGGGGCGCGTCGCTGTCGTCGCCCGCCACGGACCCCCCGACAGACGACGCTCCTGACGACACGGCCTTGGAAGCCGCCGCGAGGGACCTTGGCCGCGGCTTCGTCGCGCGCGCCTGCGCCCCGAGCCGCTTGAGGAGGAGGAGAGAAGAAACCCAAGGCCTTGGAGATGAGGCTGGGGCGCTCCGCGTCGCCGCCGGACACGGAAGAGCTGGACGAGGCCGCCGCGGAGGTTTGCCGGATCGGCGCAGGCGCAGGGCCCCAAGCCGCGGGAAGCGGTCCGGGAAGCGCGGGTCTTTGGTGGAGACGAGCGCCTTTTGCTTGCGCAGCTTGCCGTGCAGGGCCGCGAGCTCCTCCGCCGAGTGCTTGACGAGCCAGCGTGTGGATCTTGCTCTTGGGCCGCTTCTGCCAGGCGCACTCAAGGTGTAGACCTGCACCTCGTCGAAATCGGTGCCATTGAACCGCTTGGCCTGCTCGCGCACCCGGACGAAGAACTTGCCGCCCTTGAACTGCAGAGCCGCGCGACTGGCCCACTCCTCCTCGTCCGGCTTGCGGTACGCGTCGGTTTGGTCCCACACGTCCACGGGCAGCGCCTCGTGGCACACCAGACACGCGCTGCCGTTGATCGTGTTGTTTTCCGCGCGGCACTTGGTGCAGGCCACGGGCTGGCCGGGAAAGCCGTCGTCCTCGCGCTCGCTGTGCATGCTGAGCGTGGACTGGCTGCGACTCCGCGTCATGGCGCGCGAGATGTCCTTGCACAGCATGGCAAACTGGTCGGCCGAGATCGTGCCCGTGTTGAGCATCTTGTACAGCGCGTGAACTGCTCCTTGGCGCTCTTGAAGGGCAGGGCCACCTCGGCGTCGTTGACGCGGTCCAGGGTGTCGCCGGTGATGCTAGTCTCGCGGCGCAGCGTGTGTTCTGGCGCTCGCTGCGTGGAGCCGTGGCGGCGATGCTGTCCTCCGCTTCGGCGACGCGCGAGCGCACGTAAGGGCTGCTTTTGAGCTGCTTTAGCGTGGCGCGCCATTCCTCGTTGCCTCGGCGACCCTTGCCCTTGCGGGGCGCGCCGCTGGCGGCGGAGGCGCTGCCGGCGCGTCGCGTGGCTTTGCTCTCATGACTTGCCGCGGCCGCGACTGCCCTTGCGCGACGAGCGCTCCAGCTCGTGCTGCTGCTCGGCCGCCAGGACCTTGCCGGATATGGTGGCCCGGCGCACCTTTTCGTCGTGCTGGCGCAGCGCCTCGTACTCTGCGGTCTCGCTCATGAGTTTTTCTTCGAACTGTTGCATGAGGCGCGCGCGCTCCGTCTCGGAGACCTTGCGGCCTTGAAGCTCGCGCTCGGTGGCCGCGCGTGCCTGGTCTTCGATCTCGAGGACATAGCGCTCCATGCGCCGCTCCTCGGTCTCGTCTTCGCGGCTGAGGCGGTCGTCGTCCTCGGAGCTGGCGGTAGACTTTTGCTCCTCCTGGCCGCTGTGGTACAGGTCCGGGTGCACGTCGGCCTCGTCGAGGCTGCTCCAGCCGTCAAGGCTGTCCTCGTCGTTGCCGGCGGCGTCGTGCGACCACGCCGCGGTGCCGGCCGAGGCGCGGCTTGCGCGGCGCCTTGCGGCTGACTTTTTCCGCGTGGCGGTGGCCTGCTTGCGCAACGTCGCGGACCGCTCGAGCTGGGCGAGGTGCTTGCGCTTGGCTTCCTCGATCTTGCGCTGGCGCTCGGCTCGATCTTGCGCTGGCGCTCGGCCTCCTTGGCCTTGCGCTCGCGCTCGAGCGTGCGCTCGCGCTCGAGCGTGCGCTCGCGCTCCCCGGCGCGAGGCGCGGCGGCGCTCCAGCTCGCGCTGGGCGAGGAAGCGACGCACGGCGGCTTGCGAACGGGTGGCCGCGGCACGGCGCTCGACAAGCAGACGAATATCATCTGGCTTCGCAGCTTTGCGAGCGCGCGGCGCCATCGCACGCGCGCATAGTAAAAGCGGAAGCGGCGCGCCACGAGCGCCTTTTCCTCCTGCACCGCTTTCTTCTTGGAAGTGGCCCAGAGCGACGCCTGCTCGAGGATCTTGTCCACCGCGCGGCGATGTCGCCCGCGCGGAAGAACACCTTGGTGTGGCCCAGGCGGAACTTTTTCGGGTCTACTTGGAACGCCCAGAACAGCGCCTGCACGAAACTCTTGTCGTCGCGGTCCTTGCCCTTGGCAAAGCGCCGCGTCGCCTCGGCCGGCAGCACCTTGATGTAGCTGTTCACGAGGCGCTCGTAGGCCACGCGCGTGGGCAGACCGCTTCGCAGCACCAGCGCCGTCTGCGGGATGCTGAGGTGCTTGAGCTGGTGCGACACGTAGCGGCGCGAGAACCAGTCGTCCTCCTCGCCGCGGCGGTTTTGCGGTTGGGCTTGACGCAGCGGATGAAGGAGCACGCCGTGCTCTCCAGCATGTTGAGCAGGCCGGTGATCTGGCCGCGAAACGTCTTGACGATGGACTGCGAGGGCCAGGCGCTGCCCTTGCGGACGCTGTTGCGCTGCTCGCTCTGCGCGAGCACGGTGCGAAAGACGGGCCCCACGATCTTGGACTTGCTCTTGGCGAAGAACGCGTTGAACTCGACGGGAAGCTGGTCGTTGTTCTTCTCGATGAAGCCCGTGATGGTGTAGGCCACCACGCCGGCGTAGTGCTTTAGCACAAACTGCTCGTGCCGCACGCGCGGGTGCGGCTTGAGATAGTTGGGATGCGCCTCGAACTTTTTGTTGTACACGCTGAGGAGCTTCTCGTCCGTGGGCTTGATCTCGCGCGACTGTTGGTCCAGGTCGACCAGGATAGCGTCGCGGTTCTCGCGCGAGTGAAGCGAGGAGGTGCCCTGTTGCAAGCGGCCTGACAACAGGGCCATGGCGGATTCGTTGTTAGGCGCATGGTGGCTCATCGCCCAGGACGAGGCTTCCTTTTGATAGAGGGCCAGCTCGGCCTGAAAGACCTTGGTATTGAACAGCTCTGCAGCGCCTCGTTTGTGTAGTTGATCAGCAGCTGCTCGAACCCGTTCACCTTGAAGGTCTCAAACCCAAAGATGTCGAGCAGGCCGATGAAGGGCTCGTCGCCCGCCGCGTCCGGGGCGGCGCCGACGTGATGGACACTTTCTTGCCGCTGCCGCTGCTGCGCTGCCGCTCGTCGAGGCTCCGGTTCACGCGGCGCACGACGTACTGCCAGATGTGGTACAGGTTCTTGCACACGGCGTCGCGCGCAAAGCAGGCCGCGCTGTGGTTGCGGCTGACTTCGATGCAGCCGTCGGGCGTGTCCAGCTTGCGCACGAGCAGCAGCTTGCGCAGCTTGTCCGCGGGCACGCTAAGCATCTCGGCCGCGCAGGCGATGGGGTCGTAGCCATCGACCACCTGCAAGGGCACGGCGACCTCGCCCTGCTCGGAGGTCTCCTCAGAAAAGCACGCGTTGCCAAGGTGCAGCACGCCGGCGATGAGGCGAAAGACCTCGAGCACCTCGTTGGCGTGAAAGTTCATGTCAAGCATGGACTGCTCGAGCTCGACAAAGCGGTTGAGGTCGCTCGGCAGCTCCTCGCGGTTCATGGCCTCGGCCTGCACATGCGTCTGCGCGGCGCCTTCCAACGGCACCAGGTAGCGAAAGCCGATCCCACCAAGCTGGTCGAAGCAGAGAGGTCTTTCGCACCGCCGTGTCGGCGCCGGCCAGCAGGTAATAGAACACGTGAAAGTTGCGCTCGCCCTGCGGCGGTTGGTGATGCGCGAGCGCTCCAGCAGGTAGGTCTGCACGCTGGCCGTGCGCAGCCGGAAGGCCGCCGGCGTGCCGCGCGGCGAGTCCTCCTGCTCAAAGTGCAGCCGCGTGAACTTGCCAAACCGGCTCGAGTTGTTGTTGCGCAACGTCTTGGCGTTCCCGAACGCCTCGAGGATCGGGTTGGCTGTCATCAGCCGAATGTCGATCCGCCGCCCGACTTGGGCGCGCTTCACCAGGTGGTGCAGTACCTTCTTGCTCGTCTCCGTTTTCCCGCGCCCGACTCGCCCGAGGCCACCACGCTCTGATTGACAAACTCGCCCACGCGTCGCTTGCGCGGTTGTCCCCCGCGAAGGCCATCTGGCTGTACGCGAACTCGGCGATGGCGTACGGGTGCGGGTACTTTGCCGCCTCGGGGTTGCCCAGCGCGCCTCGCGGCGCTGGGATCTCCCGCAGCGGGTTGACGGACACCAGCACGGGCCCGATAAGGTGCCCACCTGGTCAATGTAGCTCCGCTGCTCGATGTTGTACAGGATGCAAGGCTCATTCAAGTGGTGCAGCGTGGTCATGTCTGCGGCCGTGGCGGCGTCGTTGCTCGGGAACACCGTGCGGGTGCGCAGGTCCACCAGCTCGGGGGCCTGCTTGCCCTCCACGCGCACCGTCAGCAGGAGGCCGGCATGCGAGAGCACGGTGCATCGCTTCCAGCTCTCCTCGGTGTTGGTCGAGATCCACCCGCGCTCCCCGGCGCAAAGTGGTACAATTGCCGCTCGCCGGTGGCAACGACCTGCGCATTGCTCTTCTTCTTGCGCCCGAGGCTAAACTTGCGGCTCGCGCGTCGCATGCCGGCTCTGGGCCTCGCCTGCGCGAGCGCTGTCCCGCTGCCTGCCTCGCTGGCCGCGCCGAGCTCGCCGTCTGTGGCTGTGCTGCGCAGCCAGCGCCGTCGCTTTGCAGACACGCTCGCACAACCTTAGTGTCCTGCGTGCAAAGGCGGCAAAGCGGCGGCGCCAGAGTCCTACTGACGCATGTAGATGATACTATAACACTGCGATAAGTAGGTGCTAAGACCCGCCCGTCACAAACTCGTGGATCGATCTGCGAACCGTGTGCACTCCGACCAGGGTGCCAGCGCGCTGGGTGCAGTGAATCACGTGCGCGGCTGCCCCACGCCACGAGTTCCTTCGCCACACTTGTGGCACCACTTGCAGCAGCAGCAGCAGCAGGCCACCCGCCCCCAGCTTCGCCAACAGCCAGCCGCCACGGCCGCTGCCTCCCGCCTGCCGAGAGTTGGCGGCAAACTTGCGCGTTCTTGTCGCGTCAGCAGGCAGGGTCAACCTGGGGTTGCGTTCTCGGCTCGAATCTGTCTGCCCGAAACGCCAGGCCGTGCAGCTGGCGGATCAGGATGATCGTGAACAGGTAGTACTGACCTGACACCTGAGTACGTAGAGTACGGTACGGTACGCTTGGTCTACAGCATGGTTTTCAGCCTGGTGGGTAAGGTGGACCTTCTGGGCGCGACGGCCGAGATGCGTGGCGCCGTGTCCTCGATGGGCCAGAAGACGAGTGTCTGCGCTATGCGATTCACGGAATCGGACAGGATGATCACGACCTCCCAGGTCAACACATCGGACGGAGTGTTGCTGTACTGCATGTGGCCGCTAGCGTACAGGAAAGCGCTGCCGCAGCTGGCGATGCTCGAGACGGTCGCGATTCGCACGAGCACGGCTGTCCGCCACACCAGGGTGGCAAACCGAGGGTCGCGGTCTCCCTCACGTCGCCCTGACTCGGCGGACGCGGCTGTTCGCAAGAGCTTTAGCGCAGCGCGAGTCGACTTGTTGAGCTGCACAAGCGCAGTGGTTTGGAAGATGACCGTGACGAGCGCCATAATGCCAAGCACGATCACGCGCGACATGCCCGCGCGAATCGACAGCCCCGCGAGCCAGTCCATCGCGTACAGCAGGACGGCGCCCGCCTTGACGAGCCAGCTTGGAATGAAGACGCCAGTGTCTGCTCCGCCCATGCTCTTGCTGACGAGCTGGGCCCAGAACAGCACGAGCAAGAAGTCATTCGCCGTCGTCGTGCTGTGGAACGCCGTAGCGAAGAGGCGCATCGTACCGACGCTCAGTCGGGCGTATATTCGAAACCCGTTCCAGCCAACGACCACGAAGCCCAGGGTCGCGCCCACGACCAGGTTGCTGGTCAGAACGAACGACGGGAGCCATTTTTTGTTGCGGCCGAGCCTTCGGCGCAACAATAGGACCTTGCACGCGAGCAGGCTGCCGAAGACACTGCTGGCCGCGCAAAATCCAATTGCAAACCTGCACCGGCCGCTGGAACTCGGCCTGCCACGGGTTGGGGTCCACGCGAACCTTGACCTGGATGCTGTTGTCTGCGCGACTGAACAGTAGGTCATCGCGCAGCGCAGAGGCCTGCTCGGTTGCCGTCGTCGCGAGCCACTGCAGCGGCTTGAGGGGAGCAAACTGCTCAAACTTGTTCCCGTCGTGAAAGTAGCTCTCCGGAAGCGGGTTGGCATTGGCCGTGCTGTGAAAGACCAGCACGCTCGCGTTCAGGATCGCGAGGGCGATATCGCCTGGCGCTCCGACCAAGGCAGCTTGCACGGCAGCGGCAGGGTCACGAGGACAATGTTGCCGCGAAACCTTTGCGCGAACGCTTCCTCCGGCGCTGTCAGGCTCTCATTCGCCTCATCGACCCACGCGGTCTGCAGCTCGCACAGGTGCTCGAGCTCTTCTTCGGTCGCCACCGTCAGCGTGGCATAGTCTTGGTTCTGTGCCGGCCAGAAAAAGTTGGCCGCGAACACGTCGTCAAGCAGCGGCTTCCCGGTGCCGAGCTCCGTGACGCCCCCGCGCGCACCTGGGATGGCCAAGGCCGCGCAGCATGCCGTCGTGGTCGCTGCAGCGAGTGCTCGCGACCGCATCCCCTCGTCGCGTCGCGCGCCGTGGCGCAGTATGAACCGAGCAAAAGTCCGTTCGATCACCAACCTACAGCAGCGAGCGCCCCTGTTGCGCCCTTGCCGGCTGGGAGCCTCGTGCTGCCGACCGGAGCCGACGGACAACAACGCGCCATTCACGTCACAGTGTCACATCTGGTGGTGATCAACGGACATGGACATGTCCATCAAGGACATGCTCAGCGCGAAGCCAGCTTGCTCGTCGACTAGCTCGCTCGCTATGGCATGACACGTGAAGGCCTCTAGAGCCCTCTGGAGAGCCTTCCCCCTCCCCTCCTCCCAAGCAGTTTGGTTGTCGGTCGTTCCCGCGTCGCTCAGGGCGTGTGCTGGCGTGAGTTCGTGCAGGTCTTGCGCAGCGCAACGCAGCAAGCAAAGCAGTCATTGCTCATGCTACAATTAGGTCACGGGGCTTAGCTGTGCACTTGAGGAGTTGGCGCCTCGTGCGGAGTTGGCGCCTCGTGCGGACGGATTGCTCCCGTTGCTCGGCCGAGTTTCGGGCTTGGTCACCGTCTTGACCTTGACCGAGGCATGCACGACGGAGGTACTAGTGTCGGTGACAGGCAAGAAGACGAGCACCTGGGCGACTCGGTTAACCGCGTCAGAAAGCAGGATCACGACGTCCCAGGTCAGCACCTCTGCCGGGCTATCCGCGTAGTGCATACGCCCTTTGGCGTAGAATATGGCCCCAGCGCAGCTTACAGCACTAGAGACGGTCGCGATCCTGACAAGCACGGCAATCCTCCACACCAGGATGCGCATACGCGGGTCGCGGTGTTCTTCTCTCCTTCCCGACTCGACCATCGCAGCAACGCATCAGCTTGAGGGCCACTCGTGTTGACCTGTTGAGCTGCACCAGCGCCGTCGTCTGGACAAAGATGGTGATGAGCGAAACCATCCCAAAGACGATCTGCAACGGCACGCTTGCGCGCAAAGCAAAGCCCGCGAGCCAGTCCATCGCGTACAGCAGGACGGCGCCCGCCTTGACGAGCCAGCTTGGAATGAAGACGCCAGTGTCTGCTCCGCCCATGCTCTTGCTGACGAGCTGGGACCAGAACAGCACGAGCAAGAAGTCATTCGCCGTCGTCGTGTGCTGGAACGCCGTAGCGAAGAGGCGCATCGTACCGACGCTCAGTCGGGCGTATATTCGAAACCCGTTCCAGCCAACGACCACGAAGCCTAGGATCGCGCCCACGACCAGGTTGCTGGTCAGAACGAACGACGGGAGCAGACTGCTCTTGCTACGACCGAGCCTTCGGCGCAACAATACCTTGCACGCGAGCAGGCTGCCGAAGACACTGCTGGCCGCGCAAAATCCAATTGCAAACCTGCGCACCGGCCGCTGGAACTCGGCCTGCCACAGGTTGGGGTCCACGCGAACCTTGACCTGGATGCTGTTGTCTGCGCGACTGAACAGTAGGTCATCGCGCAGCGCAGAGGCCTGCTCGGTTGCCGTCGTCGCGAGCCACTGCAGCGGCTTGAGGGGAGCAAACTGCTCAAACTTGTTCCCGTCGTGAAAGTAGCTCTCCGAGAGCGGGTTCATGTTGGTTGTGTTGCGAAAGACCAGCACGCTCGCGTTCAGGATCGCGAGGGGCGATCGCCTGGCGCTCCGACCAAGGCAGCTTGCACGGCAGCGGCAGGGTCACGAGGACAATGTTGCCGCGAAACCTTTTCGCGAACGCTTCCTCCGGCGCTGCTAGGCTCCCGTTCTCCTCCTCGGCCCACGCGGTCTGCAGCTCGCACAGGTGCTCGAGCTCTCTTCGGTCGCCACCGTCAGCGTGGCATAATCTTGGTTCTGTGCCGGCCAGAAAAGTTGGCCGCGAACACGTCGTCAACAGCGGCTCCCCGGTGCCGAGCTCCACGACGCCCCCGCGCGCACCAGGGATCGTCAGCGCCGCGCAACACGCTACCAGCGCCGCCGCCCGCATGCTCTGCAGCTCTGCCCGAGCCGGACCCGCCCAACTACACGTAGAACCTGGCCGTGGTCGAAGCGAGACGGATCCGTTGGATGCAGTGGATTGGTCGTGGACGCCCTCTACATCCGCCGACGGCATCCGCCGAGGGCATCCGCCAAAGGCAGCCGCCGACGGCATCCGCCGTCGTAACCCTGTGCATTCCGCGGCCCCGCGCAGCATGAAAAGTCGGGCTTGACCGTGTTTGACCTTCTTCGCGACCACATTGAACGTGCCCGCCTCACGCGGGCTGGACAGACGTCGGTGGAGGGGCTGGGCTGGTGTAGCAAAGCGGGAACCGGCTGCGAGTTGCCAGAAACCGTAGGCACTGCGCGGCGCAAGCCTTGGTCTTTGCACTGACGAACATCTTGCGCAGGCGTCGGACGCCTTGCATCGATGTTCGAGATGGAGATCTTAATCGTCTGTGAAGTCACCTCTTTCGAAAAGGAGACGCGCCGGCACACGTCTTGGCCCTGCCGACCGGTCTGCCCGGACCCGTCTGGCTGCTGTCACTGTGAAAACCCAGAACAAGTGCCCAGGCTGGAGCACGATTCGCCACTGCTCCGATGGCTCGACGAATCCACGAGAGACAAGACATGTCCACCAATTGTTCGACCTCCCGCGGAGAAGCCATGGACACACTCCGTTTGGCCTTGTGGTCTCACGCAAGTCAGGCAGCAGCGGCCTTCGCGCCACGCATTTAGTCGCGCTAGCTCATTCTACATGTCAATACATTGCCCGGCGCGAAGGCTGCTGCTGCCGTTGACTTGGACGAGACCACAGGGACTATCCAACAGATAGTTGCCGCGGCTTGTTCGGGGGTGGGCCTGGCGTTTTGCCAAAACTCGTCCACCTCCGGGCCCCGAGACGAAGCGCAAGCCCACCTTCCGTGCGCAAGCTTATTTCACATGCCGACACAATGCCTGGCGCGAAGGCCGCTGCTGCCTGTGACCTGCGTGAGACCACGAGGCCAAACGGATAGTCAAACGGATAGTCCAGCGGATAGTTGCCATGGCTTGTTCGGGGGTGGGCCTGGCGTTTTTCCAAACTCAGCGTTCACCTCCGGGCGCTCAGATGGAGCGCAAGCCCACCCTCTGTGCGCAAACTCATTCTACATGCCAATACAATGCCTGTCGCGCAGGGCGCTGCCTGTGACTCGGACGAGACAAGGCCAAACGGATACGACTTTCCAACAGATAGTTGCCGCGGCTTGTTCGGGGGGGGGTGGGCCTGGCGTTTTGCCAAAACTCGTCCACCTCCGGGCCCCGAGAAGGAGCACAGGGCTCTTGGCGCCCGGTGGCGGACGCCGAGTTTAGTATATCGGTTGATTGAGCCTGGCGACAGCAAAACGCAAGAACGTCTCGAGAAAGGCAGAGCGGCGACGAGAGGGCAAGGATGGCGCAGCGCGCGACGCAGCTGGCGGTGGCATGTGCGGCACTGAGTCTGGTGACTCCTGGTGTTCGGGCGGACCTCGTTGAGCAGGGTACAGGACGGCTGCTGCTGGACGTGGTCTCCGGCAGCTTTTTCTGGCCGACGCGAGATGTGCCCGCGGCGCGGCTTACCACGGTGAACGACACCGACATAGACCGCTTCTGCGACCTGCACTCGGCGTGGATGGAGGGGGACGACGCGTTGGCCCTGGACCCGGACTTTGCGGCCAAGTTTCGCGACAGCTTTGTGCTTTTCCCATCGCCGATTCCGTGCTACAAGCTTTGGAGCGAGCGGAATGCCATCGCGCCGCTGGCCATCTTGAACACCAGCGTCATCGTCTTCGCCACGAACAAGAACGTGAGACCCGTCCCATGAGCTACTTTCACGACGGAGACAAGTACGCGAGCGTCAAGGACATTCTCGAGCCGCTGCAGTGGCTGGCCACCAACGCGGACGTGAACGCCACCGCCCTCCGCGAAGAGATTCTCGCACTGCCTGAGGGTCAGCAGGCATCGAGGTCCCATCACCGTGGACCCCAACCCTTGGCTAGCCGAATTCCAGAGCCTGCCCAGACGCGCAAGCTTTGGCTTTTGTGCGGCATTGCTCGTGGCTAACTCCTTCGTCGCAATCCGGGTTTTCATGGAGCGTCGGAAGCTCAGCAAGCGCGGCACATCAAACCAGACCAGCTGCATCAGCATTCCGAATGTCGTGCTTGGTGCCAACGTGTTCGTCAACTTGTTCCTCGGGATGGTCTTGATCGGGATGAACGGGTTTCGCATCTACTCGGTCCTCAGTCTCAACACGCTGCATCTCTTTGCCACGGCCTTTCACAGCACTACGACGGCCTGCTCCTTTCTCCTGGTCGTCTTTTGGAACCATCTCGTGAAGAAGTCCATTGGCGGCGCCAAGAAGGCCGGCTGCCTCCCGGATTCTGCCATTGTGGCGATCGCGGCCATCCTGTTTGCGTTGGATTGGCTCGCGGGCGTGATGCTACGCTCTGGCATGTCGCCGGGCCTTGTATTTGGCATTGTGGCGCTGCTGTCAGCCATCTTCCAGCTCACTTCCCTGTTCACGCTCAACAGGGCCACGTGGGCGGCACTCCAACTTATGAGGGGGTCTGCGGGGGCGGCAAAGGCGTCAGGTAGCAAGCAGATCGCCATCCTGGTGAAGCGCATCGCTATTCTCATCCGCATCGCTTCGGTGTCGGGCATCGCTTCGGGGCTTGGCGCCTTCCTCTACGCGCAAGCCATCCACTCGCAGGACACGCCGGCAGCGCTGCTCAACTTTGACTTGCTCATCGTCTTCGCGGACGCGATCAACCGCTGCTCTCAGATCCTCGTCTTCTGGCCCGTGCGCGATGCGAGCAAGTCCTTGCGCAAATCACGGGTGTCTCACTCGCAAGACCAAGCGATGGGAGCAACTTCGACGGTGACGACCACCAAGGTCATCTCCACGTAAAACATGTTGTCGTACTTTGGAACCAACTACTACCGTTCCGTGACCACCAGCTCCCTTGGCAGCGTTGCGAGCGGAGGCAGCAGGACAGCGGGCGGCAAGGCGTGGGCGCGCGAGCCCCTTGCGCGCGGGCTGGTCTTGGCGTCGGCGGCGGCGTGGTTGCTTCGAGGTCTCCGCATAGAATTCGTCATTCGTTGGCCCAAATTGGACAAAAGAGAAGGGACAACAACAGCATCGATCAATCATTGCCGGTGGAGGGAGCGGCGGCGACGGCGACGGCGACGGCGACGGCGGCGACAGCGGAATGAGCTCCAGCAGCGAGAGCAGCGCCGCCTCTGAGAGCTCCATGAGGAGCACCGGCAACACTACGCTGGCCGGCAACCCGGCCGAATGCGCCGAAGAGACGGTCGAGGACCCCGCCCGGCCGTGCCCAAAGCGCGCTCGAGTGGCAGACCCGCGGCCGCGGCAGCAGGCGCTCAAGAAGGCCCTGGCGGCGCTGGATGCGCTGCTCGACGAGCCCGAAGATCTGGACGAGGACGAGCGCGCAGACCTGCGCGAGGTGAGCTTCCGTGCCGATCTGCTCCACTACCGTTCCAACTTGCCCAAGCGCGACGGACCAAGCGCGACGCCGCTGCGCGGCGAGACGCTCGTGGCGCGCACGTGGCCAGAGCTGCTGCGCCTTTTGGAGCTTAATTCGTGGGAGCACAGCAGCGGCAAGTTCAACTCGCCGTTCCTTTTTCGCGGGCTACCCAACAGCGCGTACGAGCTGCGCACGTCTCTGCAACGTCTTGGCCACCCAAGCGAGACGGAGCGCACGGTGGAAATGGGCATCCTGCGCAGCTTTCTAAATTACTGCCACGGTGCGCTGGACTCGCGTGCCTCGATCTTCGAGTGGCTCGCGCTCGCCCAGCACCACGGCTGCCCCACGCGCATCCTCGACTTTAGCTCCTCGGCACTCATCGCGCTACACTTTGCCGTGCGCGACCCGTCCAAGGACGCTACGGATGGCGTCATGTGGTGCGTCGACCCGCACGCGTGCATGCAGAGCAGCGCCACTTATGTGCGTCAGCACACGGCCTGGAGCCGCGAGACGGGAGACAGCTATTGGAGCGTCAGCCGAACCAACCAGATGAGCTTGCTCGAGCACGCGCTGTTCTACAGCGCGGGCGCGTCCGCCGCCGCGAGCTCGACGCCGCCTCGCGGCCTAGGCGGCGGCGCCGAGCTCTTCGACACGCAGTCCAAGATCCAGCTGCTGGACAAGCTCAACGTCTTCGGCGACTCGCTTGTCTTCATGGAGGCGCCAGCGGTGCACGAGCGCGTGACCAACCAGAACCACGTCTTTGCGTTTCTCACGGGCGGCACGGCCAACATCCACGACTGGCTCGGCAAGCGCCCGCACACGCACCGCAAGGTCGTCATCGCCAAGGAGCTCAAGGCTGAGGTGCGCGAGCGCCTCAGCTCCTTTGGCATCACGGAGCGTCTGCTCTTCCCAGGCCTGAGCGGCACGTCCAAGTGGATCCGGAACAAGTACACGCCCGTTGTCAAGCGCGCGAACCCGGATCTGCCTGTCGCTATTGACTGACATGCGCCAGCCTGGCCAAGCCTCGTCGCCCTCTCTTGGACTGTCACAACCAATCTTGATCAAGATCAAGATCAATGGCCTTGCCAGCCAGCCAGCCAGCCAGCCAGCCAGCCAGCCAGCCAGCCAGCCAGCCAGCCAGCCAGCCAGCCAGCCAGCCACCCAGCCAGCCAGCCAGCCAGCCAGCCAGCCAGCCAGCCTTGCCGAGGGTCGCCCGTCACCAACAACACCACGATCGTCTCTCGGCAAACGACGAGGGCCGAGGCGGCGGAGATGGCGCGGCGCGGCACGCCGAGGCTGGTCAGGCTGCTCGCGGCGCTGCTCACGGCGCTGCTCGCTTTGCCGGCGCACGGTCGCAAGCGGGCCAGCTCGGCCGAGGTGCAGCTGGCGCGGGCCTATGGGTACCCCGAGCGACAGATCGAGAAAGGCATCAAGGCCGGGTCGGTGCGGCCCTTGCCGGGCTGCTCGGACCCCAAGGACACTGACTTCTTTAGCCGCTTTCGCACCTTTGAGGAGATCGAGGCCTGGCTCAAGGACCGCTCTGCGCGGCGAAATCGGCTCGCAGGGCTCCAGCTGCGAGCTTGTCACGATCGGTACGAGCGTGGAGGGCCGGCCCATCTACGCCGTGGAGATCCGCAACCCCGAGGCCATTGCCAAAGCCCGCGCGCGCTGGAAGGCGCAGCAGCAGCAAGAACAAGAAGCGGGGCGCAGCGGCGGCGACCAAGACGGCAACAAGAAGCGCAAGAAGAAGCCGCGCAAGTTTGTGGAAAAGGTCGCCCTCGTGACCGGCACGCTGCACGCGCGCGAGTGGACGGCCACCATGTCGGTGCTGCTGTCGCTGCTGCGACTGGACGTCGACGAGGTCTCCGCCTTCTTCGTGCCCGTGTGGAACCCAGACGGATACGTCCACACGTGGTCGGGAGAGCGCGGGGTGAAGAAGCGGTGGAGCAAGGGCGAGGTGGTCGCCGAGGAGGTACCGGCGCGCATGTGGCGCAAGAACCGACGCGCGAACGACGACGGCAGCGTGGGCGTGGACCTGAACCGCAACTTTGGCAGCTCTGACGCGATCTGGGGCACGGACAAGAAGAGCAAGTCGATCAACTTGACTGAGTCCGACATCTTCCAGGGCAAGCACGGGTGGAGCGAGCCGGAGACCAAGGCGATGCGCGACTACCACGCAAAGTACAAAAAACAGGTCGTTGCCTTGGTGGACGTGCACTGCTGCATCGGCGCCGTCCTGGAGCCCTTCTCGCGCAGTGGCAAGACGCCCGACTACGTAATGGATGTGGGCCAGATGATGATCGACGCGATCAACCGCAAGGCGCCCGCGGAGGAGCGCTACGAGTGGCGCCCACGCCCGGCCTCCTCGGCCAGCGGCAGCGGGATCTCGTCGAGCTGGGCCAACCAGGAGGCGCGCATCCCATTCACGTACGTGGTGGAGCTGCGGTCAAAGTTTGTCATGCCCTGCACTGAGATCAAGCCCATTGCGAACGAGTTCCTGCTCGGCCTGCGGGTGCTCATGGAGCAGCTGCCGCGCTCCGAGGAGATTATCCGCGAGTACGCCCAGCGCGCCGAGTCGGGTGCTCATGGCCTCGGCGCGCCGTCCGAGCGGCGGGAGCGGCGGCCACACGTGCACGCGACGGTGACGGCGCGCACGGAGCGCTGGCCGGTCTTTTTCGGGCTGGGCTCCTTGGCACTGGCTGCTGTGTACTATGCGCGAGCCAAGAGCGAGCCGAGCAAGATCAACTAGCTCGCTGGGGGTCCTCTGCACACGCCGTTGCCGAGGATTGCGTGGCGCTGGCCTCGGCCTCGGCCTCAGCCTCAGCCTCGGCGTCGGTGGCGCTGGCCTCGGCCTCAGCCTCGGCGCCGATGGCTTCTGAAGGCGGGCTGGCGCCGCTTCGCGCGCGCCTCAAGTTGTCGCGAACCGAGTCAAAGATGGCCCCGGCCTCTTTGCCCAGGTCGTCTTGGTGGCGATGCAGGAGCGTCATCAGCTTGCGCTGATTGGCGTGCACGACGACGACGTGGTTGCGGCGGTCTTCGTTGCAAATGTTCTCGCCGTTCTTATTGTCCAGCAGCGCATAGGCCATGTCGGCGGCCGGCACGGAAGAGGCCGAGTTCGCGTCGCCGTCAGAGCCGGTGCCGCTGGCAGAAGAAGAACGCGGCGAGGGCGGCCCCGACGGCGGCCCCGACGGCGGCACGCCGCCTAGCAAGGCGCGAGACTCGACCGGGAGCGAGTCCCAGAGACCCGGGTGGCGGTCCACGTACCACTGCAGGTCGTGCTGCGCGCACGAGTTGGCGGGAAGGCGAGCGACCGGTCCTGCACGTGTGTAAGCAAATAGGTGCCAAAGCGTTGCATGGCCGGCCAGCCAAGCTCCTTGCACTGCTTGCGCATGATCTGCCCCAGCTTGTCCTCAATAAAGTCGCCCATTCGCCAGCCCCAGCACCGCGGCTGCTGCGCGGCCAGGATGTGCGCCTCCATGGCAAACTCGAGGTAAAAGCTCGTGCGGCAGATGTGCGTCGAGTCGTACCAAAAGCCGATCGGCACCATGAGCAGGTCCGTGCCCTCTAGCGGGGCTATGGTCGCGCACGTCAACCTTAAAGTCGAACAGCGCCCGGCGCGACTGGTTCCAGGACGCCTTGGTGCCCAAAAGCACATAGTTGACGTGCCGCATGCGGAACGTCTTTAGCTCGGCCAGCAGCCGGCGCAGCGCGAAGGGCTTGATCGCGCGGCGGTCATGCTGCACCACCATCACAAACGGCGTGCGCACGCTCACCAGCGCCTCCTTGACCGCCAGGGCAAACCCGTGGCGCCGCGGCAGCCGCAGCACCTCGCTGCGGAAGAACGCGCTCCCCTCGTCTCCAGCGCTCGCACAGAGCGCCTCCAGCCGCTGCACATACTCCTCGTACTTGCGCGTCGCCTCCGGGCCCACCTTGCCCGTGCGAAACACGTTGCCGCCGCCTGGCTGCGGCGTCACCGATTTGTCGCACACCAAGATCTTGCGGCATCCGCGCAGGGCAGGTTCGTGCGTCAAGTACGACTCGATCACGTTCTCCACGAAGAACGTCTCCGGGTTGGTCGGCACCGCCGACGTGGTCACCACCACCGTCACCAGCGCCGCCACCGCCGCCGCCTCCACCTCCTCCATCCCTTGCCAGCCCGCCCCCATCATCCGCGCAGCCCGGTCCCAAAACCCGGAACAAACAAGGAACGCCAGCAGAACAGGATCGCACCAGGTTGGACGGGAGTTCCTGTCCGACAGCAGCGCCAACAGCAGCACCCATGGCACTGGCACCAGCTGCACCAGCACCAGCTGGACGCAGGCATCGTGCGTGCTCCACTTGGTCACGTGTGAGTGAGCAAGTGTTGCCATGCAAGTCGCGAGGCTTGATCACGCATTGCCAAGGCTCGGATGGTCCAGAGCGAGCGATACGCGAGCGGTCGTTGCTGCTGCGCGAGAGTCCACTTGCTGCTCGATGGATTGATCGATCGATCGATCGATCGATCGATCGTCTTGGCGCCCAAAAGTTGATTCTGGCCGCGGCAAAGTCGACGCGCCTGCGTGTCGAGTTGGAGGAGGGAGATCGATCGATCGATCGATCGATCGATCGAGCAGAGGCAGCAGGCAGCAGGCAGGCAGGCAGGCCCCCCCCCCCCTCCCTCGCGCGCGCGCAGATGCGACGGCTCGTGGGCGCTGCGGGCGGCGCCGCGCTAGCCGTCGTGGCGTGGATCGCCCGCAGTGGGCGGCGGCCCGTGGGAACCCCCCTAATGGCCGCCCTGGCCATGGCGCTGGCCATGACCGCTTACTTGGTGCTGGGCAGGGGCAGGCGCAAGGAGAGCAAGCCGCGCGAGGAGAGCGACCTCAAGGTAGGGGAGTGGTACCCCGGGCGGTGGTACGAGATCGCGAGCGCCACGGGGTCGGTGAGCAAAGCGGTCATGTGGACGACCAACAACTCGGTGACTTCACACTGCTGCCGGACGGCACCATGGACCTCGCCGCGAGCTGCTACAACCAGAACGTGCTGTTTGGGGCGCGCAGCCGCCGCTTTAACGCCGGCACAGCCACCTTTGGCACCGCCAAGAACACGATCGTCTGGAACATGTCCATCCTGAACGGACTGGCCACCGTTTCGTTCGGCGTGTGGATCCGCTACGTGGACCCCACGCACCAGTGGCTCGTGCTCGCGCCGGCCAGCAACCCGGACTCGGCCGTGTACATTTGCTCCCGCACGCCGCACATGGCGCCAGGCGCGCTCAAGCGCGCCTTAGGCATTGTCAAGGCCATGGGCTACAATCTGGAAGAGCTGCGGCCCGTAAGCCAGCAGGACCCGTACGAGGACATTACGCTGCTCCGACGCTGCGCCGCTACGGCGCGCCCTCCGCTGGCCACGGGCCGGCCAAGGACGGCCAGGACGTGATCACGCCCTTCATCTTTCGCGGCGGCTACGGCACCGAGCACGCGGCGAGACTCAAGGCGCAGTTCCTGCGGGCCTGCGTGCACGGCGACCTCAACTTTGTGTACAACTTTGTGCAGCGCGAGCCGCTCTGGGTGGACGTGCGCGACAAGCGCCAGTGGGGCGCGCTCCACGTGGCGGCCTTCAACGGGCACCTGCCGCTGGTGCGTTACCTGCTCAGCGTGGGCGCCAGCCCGGACGCGCGGACGGCCAATTTTGAGACGCCTCTGCAGCTTGCACTTCGCGGCTACGTGCGCCATCTCGGTGAGCGCGTGCGGTGGCTGCTCGACCCGCACGCCTCCGTGTTTGACCTCAACGGAACCGCTGCTCGTGGCGCGGCTGCTGGTGGCGCGGCTGCTGGTGGCGCGGCTGCTGGTGGCGCGGCTGCCGGTGGCGCGGACGGGGCGTGCGCAGACTACTTTAGCAGCAGGCCGCACTCGCTTTTCTGCTTCGAGCGCAGCATCGACCAGCTGCTCGCGCGCGGCGCCTCCGTGCTGCACCGCGACCAGGACGGGCGCCCGGCCGGCGAGGCCCTCGAGCACGCCATCGGCGCGCACAGCGTGCTGCACGAATGGGACGTGGGCCTGGGACTCGAGGCCGAGGCCGAGGCGAGCGAGCGCGGCAGGGCGGTGCGCGACGAAGTCCTGGCCTCGCTCAAGCGCGTGCGCAGCAGCCTTTACTACGGCGCGGCAATGAACGCCGCTCGCCGACGTTTGAGAGCTGGTGGTTGCGCCTCGGCTTCATGATTGTCGTCGCAAGCGGCCGGCTTCTTGCCGCGGCCGGCGCCGGGCTGCTCTCCAGCGTCGTCGCCGTCGCGTGGGGCCTCAAGTTTGCGCTCGTGGCCGGCGCCATCTGGTTCCCGGTCCGCGGCGCGGGAAAGGTCTATTACAACCTGCTGCAGCGCGGCTCGCGCGCCGAGCGAGACCAAGCGTACCGCGCCTTCCGCGCGCAGTGCGTGCTGTACATCGTGCTCGCCATGAACAACCCGACCATCCACAAGATCGCGCAGATCATCTCGAGCCGGCCCGACCTCGTTGACAGAGAAGTCGCCCTCGCGCTCCAGGTGCTCCGCGAAAACGTGCCGCCCATGCCGACCGAGGAGCTGGAGCGCGAGCTGACCGAGGCGTTTGGCGCCGACCGCGCGCACCTGTTCGCCTCATTCGACATGGTGCCCATTGCCTCGGGCACGATCGCCCAGGTGCACCGCGCGCGGCTCGCCGGGTCGCAAACCATGGTGGCCGTCAAGGTCGTGCGCCGCTCCATTAGCGAAGGCCTGGAACGCGTGCTGCGGCTCGTGACGCTGATCCTGTCCGTGCGCTTCTTCTACAACAAGGCCCTGATGGACCGCAACAAGCGCATCTACGCGCTCATCCTCTGCCAGACCGACATGACTCTGGAGGCCGCCAGCATCAACGCCATGCAGCGCGCCTGTGACGCCTCGAACAACGACCGAATGCGCGTCCCGCGCCTCCCGCGCGTCTACTCGCTCGCGTCCACGCGCAACGTGCTCACCATGGAGCTGATCGAGAACCACGTGGCCTGCGAGCGATTCGAGGAGACCGGCGTGCCGGGCACCGTGCTCGCCATGCGGCTCGGCCACTTTCACCTCCGCAGCGTCTTTGTGGACGGGCTCTTCCACTGCGACCTGCACCCAGGCAACATCTTCCTGGACCCCAACGACGGCGCGCGCATGACCTTGGTCGACTTTGGCCTCGTGGGCGAGATCGAAGAGGCGGACCGAGTAAATCTGACCGCCTTCTTCCTCGCCGCGCTCTCCGGCGAGTACGATGTGCGCAGCATCTTTCGCCAGCACTTTCTGGAGAACGCCGACGAGGCCCTGCACGACCCGGAGGCCATCTTGCGCTTCAACGCCGACATGGAACCGATTTTCCGCCACCACTACGAAGAGAGCAGCGAGTGGGACACCTCTGCCTTGGTGCAGGACTTTGAGCGCGTCTTCCGCCGGTACAAGCTGCACGGCTCGAGCCTCTGGCGAGCATCGAGCTCAGCCTCGTGACGCTCCAGGGCACGGTGCACACGTTCAAGACTCCCAACGATGTGCGCCAGCTCTTCCAGCAGTTTATCACCTCTCACTACGGGGTGCTGCTGCGCAGCATCGAGACGTCCGAGCACTACAACCGCCTCTACCGCAGCGTCATGGACAAGTATGGCTGGGGCGCCATTTTGTTCTCGGCCAACGAGGGGCGCTCTGCGACGCCAAGCGATAGGAAGCGGGCCATGCTGGCGGGCGCCTGACGTGAGCGAACAGCAAGTGAGTGAGTGAGTGATGCGAGCGTGTGATATTAGAGACAAATCCTTAGGCCTGTGGCTGCTGCGATATCGCCACGCAAGCCGCGCCGGCGCTCTGTTCGATCTTGTAAGAGGCGCCCGCCGCGACCACGAACACGCTGTTGCGCTCCAGCTGCACGGTTCGCTCCGTCTTTCGCCTTTTTGTCACGGTCGCTCCGCCGCCCTCCTGGGCTCCTTCGGCAGCCGGCACGGCGGCGGCGGCAGCCGCGTCCGGCCCCTCGGACGCGGTCTGGACGGTTACCGTCGCCTCGCCGGCTAGCTGGAGGAGCATTGTCTCTAGGCTGGGCGCCGGCGCGGTCAGCCACTCGGACTGGTCCGCGCCGCGCTGCCCGTACACCGTGGCTGCGGTCTCCTTGTCCGGGTGCCCCGGGAAGAGCGGCAGCGCGCTCCCGGGTTCGGCCAGCGCCTCGGCGTTGGTGTCGAGCCACTCCTGGAGCTTAAATGGCGCGGGCACCTCCACCGCCTCGTCCTCCTGGATCTTGCGCTCCTCCGGGAGGCTTGTCGGGGTGCACGCGCGCGCTTGGCCTCCTCGGACGCCTTCCACTCGGTCACGACGGGCACCAAGTCCTTGCCAAGGTCCTTGCAGACAAAGTAGCGCTCCCAGAGTCGCTCGTCGCACGTCTCAAAGTCCTTGTAGAACCGCAGCGCGTCCACCTCGCCTTCCACGCGCGCGCGCTCCACTACCAGGCCCAGCGAGCCCTGCTCGGGCCGTTGCGGCGAGTGCGGGACGCGGGGCGGCAATAAGAACACCTCGCCCTCGGCTATCTTGACCAAGGTGCGCTTTCCCTTTTGCACCGTGGGCAGCTCCATGTTGCCGCGCAGCATGTAGAACAGTTCAGCGCCCTGTTCGAGGTGAAAGTCCTCCCGCGTGTTGGGCCCGCCGACGAACATGACGGTGCTGCGAGGCAAATGGCAATCCGCGGCGTCAGCTTGCCCCGTCGGCCTGTCGACCGTGCGCACGGAGCGAGCGATAAACTTACAGCTGGTTCTTGTGCATCAGCCGGTTGCATATGGGCGGCTTGAACTCGTCCTCGTGGGCCTTGAACCACGCGTCGATGGCCTCTGGCGCCTCCATCGTCGCCGCCCGCGTTTCCTGCTTCTTCCCTTCCTCCTCCCAAGCCGCCGCGATGTCCATCCCCAAGGTCATGTCTCCAGTCATCAACCCCAATCCGGACGGTCCTCAATCACCACAAGAGACGTCATCCGCGAGCACTAGTCATTCGCACCTGTCGGGCTCTTCCATACTCGGGTCATTGGTGCGTGTCCGCAACTACTGGCAAGTGGTCTGCGATGACGCCCGCAGCTGGCAAGTATGGCACGGGACAGAGCGCGCACACCCACAAGAAGCGACGAGAGACGCCGAACCATTCCGATGATGAGGAGGGACACACCAGCAAATCGGCAACTCACAGCGAGGACCCAACCAACACATAGCGAGAAGGAGAGGATGAGCAAGATCGCGGTCAAGCTCGAGGACGGCGTGGTGTCGACCATGGGCACGCCCCACGACAGGTTCCTGCGCGACTGGGAGCGCAGCAAGAACCCGGTGCAGGTCAAGCTGATCTACACGCGGTACCTGGCTGACGTGAACACGGTCGAGCAGACGTTCAAGGTCGCGCTCGGCTTTGACCTACAATGGCCAGCCTCGGAGGCGGACCAGGCCGAGTGGAAGCGCAAGCCGGAGACGTACACGCCCGAGTACGTGCCCAACTTTGAGTTCCCCAACGCCAAGGAGGAGACCAAGGAGCTGCGCAGCCAAGAGAACGGCAACCCCTTCAAGATCGACGTGGTGGACGGCAAGCACCTCAACTTTCTGCGCAAGCTGGTGTACCTGACCTGCATGGAGGCCTTCGAGCTGGCCAACTTTCCGTTCGACTGCCAGGACCTGACCGTCTTCATGGACATGTCCTTCGCCCCTGTGGAGAAGGCCATGTTCGTCCCAGGCGCGGGCGGGTACGACACGGGCGAGCACCAGGGCGACGCGCCGCTGTTGATTCTGAACCGGCAGTTTTGCGCGATCCCCGAGTTTGAGTGCCGCCGCGTGGTGGTCGAGTTCGCCTCGCGGTCGTCCGCCGGCGAAGAGGCGCTGGACGACCAGACCTTCCGGTGGTCGCAGGTGATTCGCTTTCAGATGGTACGGCGCTCGGAGGGGTATCTGGCGCGCATCGCCTTCCTGTGCTTCCTGCTTCCGTGACCTCGATAAGCGTGTTTGCGCTCGACCCCGTCGAGGACCTGCCGGACCGCATCAACTTTCTCATCACACTCGTGCTGGCCAGCGTGGCCTTCCAGTTCATCGTGTCTCAGTACCTGCCGCAGGTGCCCTACCTGACGCTGCTGGACAAGTACACGCTGTTGGTGTTCACGAGCACGATCGTGCTGCTTGGGATTGTGTCGCTCCTCGGCGGGCAGCAGCTGGGGAGCGAGGAGAATCGTGCTTACCTGGACTACTGGACGGGCATGGGCTTTATTGCCTGGATGCTGTTCTTCCAGGTGGCCTTCCTGCTGCTGGGCCTGTTCAAGCGGTCACGCGAGCTGCACAAGTTTGACATGGCGTCGAAGAGCTCAAGGAGGTCAACTTTGACGATCGCACGGACGTGTCGATCAACGTCACGGGCCAGGGTCTGCTCAAGGAAAGCTCGACGGTGCGACGCGGCGTGGCCCGCAACGCGTTCCTGTCGTTTGCCGGCAAAGGCAAGTGATTGCGTGCAGGATCTGATTTGTCTGTCTGTCTGTTTGTCTGTCTGTGTGTCAGTCTTGTCGTAGCGCCATGGTCACATGTCAGTCAGGCAAAGGCGCTGAAGAGCGTGTAGCCCAGCGCGCCCCACGCGAACGCCAGGCACAGCCGCGTGTAGAACGGGTGGCTAAAGTGCGAGCTAAAGTAGTTGACTCGCAGCTCTGGGAACATGCGCTGCGAACTCAACATCATGAGCGGTGGCAGGAAGAACGCGATCACAAAGGCCGAAAGGCCCACGAAGATCAGCATAAAGCTGATGTCCGCTATGATGGCCGCGAGCCCGACTGACACCGCCATGGCGATCAGGTAGAACAGGTTGCGCTCCGCCGGCGTGCCCGTGTGGGTCGGCCCGTGCAAGGTCTGACGCCAGCCGTTGCCCAGCGTGATGATGTAGAGCGGGAACGCCGCCCCGCAGGTGACGGCGGGGTACAGCCGCACGAAATAGGCCACCAGAGTGGCTCCGCCACCTGCCTCCAGCTTGCCCGCCGTGTACTCGCTCCAGTTGAGCGTAATGAGCTTGTTGGTCGCGCGAGGGTTGTCCGCGTGCTTGTCGACGCCAAAGAAGATGGCGCACAGCACGCCCAGCGCCAGGTAGAGCGTGGTGGTGGTGCTGAGCACGCCAACGAACACGGGCTTGACGATATCCTTGCGCTGCGGGATCTGCGACAGCATCGGCACGCCGTGGTGGCAAAGCTGGGCAAACACAAAGGTGCCAAAGACCGCGCCAAAGCTGTGGCTGTTGAAATAGAGCGTGGCGTCGTCCAGCTTGCTCAGCCCGTCCTCGGGGATGGCCGCCGACACGGTGATGATCATCGTCAGGAGCGCCAGCATGCCCACGCACGTAAGGCCCAGCTGCAGGCGCTTCATCGCCGCCAGCTCGGTCTGTACGAGGAAAAACATGATGACGGCGAAGACGGTCAGGTAGATCAAATAGTCGCCCCAGCACTTGGTGTGCTCCATGCTCCAGAGCGGGCCCTCGTGCGCCGGCAGGTTGCACAGGGTGCTGTTGGCCATGAGGGGCAAGGTCTTGGACAGCGACACGGAGAAGATCGACGCGTACATCCACGCCGAGCATAGCGAGAACACCGTCAGGGAAATTTCGTACAGGCGCTTGGCGCCGGGTCCCAGGTATATCGCGCTCATCTCGCCAAACTCCACCACGCCTTCGGTGCCGCGCATCTCGTTGGTGCGCTCCTGCAGCTCGAGCACCCACATAATGGACAGCAGGCACAGAGCGCTCGAGAAGACGAGCAGCACGGCGGAGGCCACGACACCGCCGTGCGCCACGGCGTACGGCACACCTAGCACGCCTGCGCCAAAGATATAGTTGACCGTGAAGGCGAACAGTGCAGCACATTGATAGAGTACCGAGTCCTCCTTGGCCGCGGGCTCGGTAAGAATCACGTCCACCGAGGTGGCGGCCTCCTCCTCGGCATGCTGCAGCAGTTCTTGCTGCTGCTGCTGCTCTTGCTGCTGCTCTTGCTGCTGCTGCTGCTCGGCATCGCCGGCCAGCAGCGCCACGTCCATCTCGCTCTCCCTGTCCATCATGTCCTGAAACCGCCTTCGTTTTCTTCACCCTCCTCCCGCGCTCCACAGGTCAACCAATGACATGAATCAGGTGAGAGCAATAACCTCGGAGGACGTCATAAAATGACGTGCAAGGTGAATGCGCAATGACGCGAAAGACGTAGTGGTTCATTGGGGATCGGGCGACGACGGACTCGGTCCGAGGTGCAACACTTGCACGCACGCGCAAGCACTCGGCAGCATGGCAGGCTTCGCGAGCTCGGTGCTGTTGGGCGACCTCAACGACTTCATCTCGCCCTCGCAGGCATGCGTCAACCCCATCTTTGCCACCGGCCGCGAGGACGCGGCGGCGAGCACGGGCCAGTCATCAGGAATCGAGGCGGACCCTGAGACGCGAGCCAAGCTGGGGCTGCCCAAGGTCGGCCTGCAGCTGGAGGCCGACCTTGGCGAGGCCATGGCTGTGGAAGAAGCCTTCACGGCGCCCCCAGACCTGATCAAAGCCACCGGCGACCAGCAGACGGCCAAGGTGTCGCTGAGCGACTGCCTCGCCTGTAGCGGGTGCGTGACCTCGGCCGAGACGGTGCTGATTGAGCAGCAAAGCGCCGGCGAGTTCGAGAAGGCTGCGGCATCCGGCGAGTATGACCAGGTTGTCGTGACGATATCGGCGCAGTCGCTGGCGTCGCTCGCGACGCACTTTGGGCAGAGCAAGGTCGCCATGCGGGAGCGCCTGCGCAAGCTGCTGGTGGGCCGCAAGCGCGTGACACACGTCCTGGGCGCCTCGGTAGCTGGCGACATTGCGCTTGTGGAGATGGCCGCTGAGTTTATGCACCGCTTCCGCGCGGCAGAAAAGCCCGGCTGGCAGAGCCCGGAGAGCACGGTGGCGCTCAACAGCCACGAGGCGCAGCTGCGGCCCAACGGCCCCGATTCCGAGCTGCTAGCGCATGGCGCGGAGGTGAGACCCGGCCGTGCCGTGCCGCTGCTCTCGTCGGCCTGCCCGGGGTGGATCTGCTTTGTCGAAAAGTCGCACCCGGAGGCGATTCCCTACATCTCCAGCGCCAAGTCGCCGCAGCAGGCGGCCGGGGCGCTCGTCAAGCGCATGGTGGCCGCGCGCACGGGCACGCCGGCCGCGCGCGTGTACCATGCAACCGTGATGCCCTGCGCCGACAAGAAGCTCGAGGCGTCGCGCAAGGACTTTCTTGACAAGGAGACCGACACGCAGGACGTGGACTGCGTCTTGACAACCACAGAGCTGGGCAGAGATGCTCAACGCGGCCGATACCGCGGCCGACGGCGCCGACGGCGACGGCGCCGACGACGACGTGGCCATGGCCGGGGCTGACGGCGGTCAATCTGAAGCGGAGCAAGGGTGGGACTCGTGGATGAGCGCACTTGGCGGGTCGCCCGGGAGCGCCGAGGGCCAGGCGCTTATGGGCGCTTCAGCCGGCGGGGGCGGGTCGGGCGGCTACCTGGAGCATGTTTTTCGGCGCGCCGCCAAGGAGCTCTTCGGCGTGGACGTGCCGGACGGCCCGCTGCCCTACAAGCAGGGCCGCAACGCGGACATCCGCACGGTGGAGCTGCACGTAGGCGGCAAGCCCGTGCTGCGCTTCGCCGCCGCCTACGGCTTTCGCAACATCCAGTCGATCGTGCGCCAGCTCAAGCGCGGCAAGTGCCCGTACGACTTTGTGGAGATCATGGCCTGTCCTGGCGGCTGCCTGAACGGCGGCGGCCAGGCGCGGCCCGCGCGGCAGGAGACCAACGCCGACGACGTGACCAGCACCGTCACGACCGCAGCCGCCGGCCGCAAGCGACTTGCCGCCGTCGACGCCGTCTTCCACGACCGCCAGGTCCGCGCGCCGGAGGACAACCCGGCCCTGCAGCGCGTGTACGCTGACTGGGTGCAGGGCGCGCCCTTTAGCGCGGCGGCCGCGCGTTGTTGCACACAAGGTATCACGCTGTCTGGAGAACGGGCTAACGGAGCGGTGGTAGATGTGAGAGTCTGAGGTTTTGGGTTCTGTCTGTCTGTCTGCCTGCCTGCCTGCTCTGCTCTGCTCTGCTCTGCTCTGTCGCGCCTGGCTGGCTGGCTGGCTGGCTGGCTGGCTGGCTGGCTGGCTGCTCGCGGGCGAGGACGGGGCTGGGCCGTCGGACTTGGACAGGGCTGGGTTGTCAAAAGTCTCTTGTTGACTTGAGCGAGATCAAGCAAGAAAACATCTTCGTCGTCGTCGTCGTCAAAGTTAGGCGGCGTTGCGTGCTGCGCGACGCTCCCCGCGGCCCGTGGCGTGGTAACCCTTCTGGATAGCCGCCACCGCGCGGCTCGCCCCGCACGAGGAGCAGTGCAAAAAGTACATGCGCGTGATCTGGTCGCGTACCAGCGTGGTATCCACTTGCCTGCACATGTGGCACGTCACGTACTCGGAGATGTACTTCTTGAGGAGCGACTCGACGATCTTGGGCACGAACTTGCCCTTGATCATGAAGCGACCGTTGCCGTCGATCGATCCCGTGGTGCCCAGCTCAGCCAGGAAGAACCGGAACACGTGGTCCGGGTCCCGCTTCATCATCTTGCAGATCTCGGGGAAGTTGGCCCACAAGATCTTGCTGGTACCGACGCGCATCACCTCAGGCGGCCGCAGCACCTTACGCTCCTTGTGCATGAGCTCGGGGTTGTTCACCGCAGCTTGGTGTAGATGCGGTCCAGGATGTGCTTGTACGAGTACTCGCCCTCGGCCGCCTCGTGCACCGTCCGCTTGGCGCTCGGCTCCACGGCGGCGCCCTCCTCGCCGCTCTTCTTCACCGACTTCTTCTTCTTCTTGGTCTTCTTGGCCTTGGCCAGGTCGGCCATCATGGCCGCCAGCGACTCATCTACCTCCGTCTCGGTCACCACCGGTTCCTCCGCCATCGTCCCTGTCTTCTGCTCCCCGTCGTTCTACGAGATCCACGAGTTGCCGTCCTGTCGGAGGGTCTTTCGAGGCGCTGCGCCCGCAGCTCTGGTGGGCACCTCCCGCGAAGAAGAAACGACGTGGCCGCGGACTGGAATTTGCCAAGGGGCTATTCGAGGAATGTTCTTGCGGACACGGGCAGCGATGCGTCAAGGGGTTGTCCGAGGGCCGTGGAGGAGGACTCTGCGGCGAGGTCGCGCCGGGAGAAGATCCTTGAACGAGAGTGGGATCTGAGCATGGCGGAGGCGGAGGTGGGCGACGGCGCGCGCGAGACGGGCGAGGCGGGCGACGATGTCGGGCGCGGGTACCTCGGGAGGCAGCCCTCCATGTCGCTGAACAGGCCGCGGATCCTGCTCATGGGCCCCAGGAGGAGTGGTAGGTTTTCATGGGGCGGTTGTCGAATCAAGTAGCGAAAGCGACAGAGAGAGAGAGAGAGAATGAATGAATCTGGGCGCGCTAACGCCGCGCAGGCAAGAGCTCTATTCAGAGGGTCGTGTTCCAGAAGATGTCGCCGCATGAGACGCTCTTCCTCGAGAGCACAACCGGGCTGTCGATCAAGTTCATCGCCAACAACCCCTACGTGCAGTTCGAGGTGTGGGACTTTCCCGGCGAGGTGGACCTGCACGAGGGCGTCCTCTTCGAGGGCCAGATGCTCGGACCAGACCTGATATTTGGCAACTGCGCGGCGCTCGCCTACGTGATCGATGCGCAAGACGACCCCTCCTCGGACGCGCTCGGCAAGCTGCACGAGATCGTCTCGATCGCCCGCGGCGCGTCAACCCCAACATGCACTTTGAGGTGTTCATCCACAAGGTGGACGGCGACCTGTTCTTGTCCGAGGACCACAAGCTGGACTGCCAGCGCGACATCCAAGAGCAGGTCGAGCTCGAGCTCGAGGACGCCGCGGACACCGAGATCACGCTCAGTTTCTACCTCACCAGCATCTACGACCACTCCATATTCGAGGCGTTCAGCAAGGTCGTGCATAAGCTCATCCCGCAGCTGCCGGCGATGGAGAACCTGCTCAACATCCTCATCGCCAATTGCGAGGTAGAGAAGGCCTTTCTCTTCGACGTTGTCAGCAAGATCTACATTGCCACGGACCACAACCCCGTGGACATCCAGAGCTACGAGCTCTGCAGCGACATGATTGACGTCGTCATCGACGTCTCCTGCATCTATGGCATGAACGAGGGTGCGGCGCTCAACATGGCCGGAACGCCCATCGCGGCGCCGGCCCGGCCGACCCGCCGGCGGTCGCAGACGCGCCCTCTTCCGCGTCATCCGCGCCTGCGGCCACTGCGATGGACGGGGCCTCCGCCGACGCGGCCGACGCGGCCGACGGGGACGGCCCTGCTGGGCAGGACGCCGAGGCAGAGGGCGCTGCCGCGGCGCCTTCTTCTGGCTCAGACGCCGCCGCCGCCGCCGCCGCCGCCGCCGCCACTTCGCCAGCCGCGGACGAGGAGGCCGCAGGTGAGCCAGGCAGCCAGGCGGAGGACGCCGGCGAGACGGGCAGCGACGACGTGGACCATGATGCCGTGCAGGATCAGCAGAAGCGGGAAGACCTCGCTTTTGACCGCGAGTCGGCCTCGCTGATCCGCCTGAACAACAACATGATCCTCTACCTGCGGCAGGTGGCGAGCTACCTGGCCCTGGTGTGTATTGTACGGACGCCAACTACGAGAAACAGGGGCTCATCGACTATAACGTCGAGTGCTTCCGCAAGGCCCTGGCCAAGCTCTTTTGCAAGGAGGGCGAGATCCCCTAGTCAATTTAATAGTCGTCTGCGGCAGCCTCCGCTGCGTCAGCCCCCTCCTTCGTCTGTTCCGCCCGCCTCCTCGGCCTCTCTGCTGCTGCTGCCGCCGTCCGAGTTGTCTGCCCGTCTGCGCCGTCGGGCGTCGTGTACACGCCGGAAACAACCCCTCCCGGCCGTCCTCCGTGCGGCCCCTGCACCAGCCATCCGCGCGGGTGCTCAGCACCCGGAGCCGGTCGCCGGCCGCAAAGTGCAGGGCGCCCGGGTCCTGTCCCTCGTAAGGGTACTGCGCGATTACAACCGTGTGCCGCGGGGCGCTCTCGGCGGCCAAGCCGGGAGCGCTAATGCTGCCGCCTTCGCCAGCCAGTGCTTCCTCGTCAAAGTACGAACTCCCGCTAGACCTCTTGAGCTGCTGCTGCTGCTGCTGCTGCTGCTGCGAGGACGGCGGCGGCGGCGGCGGAGACGGCGGCTGTTCTGACGAGCTCGGCTCGGCGCTGTCGCCCCCACCTAGGTCGGCACCTCGCAACGAAGACCGCGATCGCGACAGAGACCGCCGCGAAAGTGCGGTCGAGACCGCCGCAGCTCGGCAAGCCGCTCTTTGGCCACCAACGCACTCACCATATCGGGCACCAAGTCAAGCGCAGCCTGCACGCAGCGCAGCGCCTCCGTCGGGCGCCCCAGCTGCTCGAGCGCCAAGCCCTTGCGCACGAGCGCCTTGACGTTGCCGCTCTCCGCCGCGAGCACCTGGTCCGCGTCCGCGACGCAGAGGTCAAATAGGCCCTGTTTGAGGTAGCACATGGCGCGGTTGTTGAAGCTCGTGATGACCACAGGCGTGCCCGCATCTAGACCCGCGCTTGCCTCGATGATGGCGTGCGAGAATTCGTTGGCCGCCAGCTCGAAATGGCCCTCGCGGAACAGCCGATTACCCTCCTCTTTGTGTCGGGTGACACGGTTGAAGAGCGCCTCGTGGCCCTGCGCGCACGCCTCGAGCTGTGCAACAACGACGCCTTCTCGCCGGGTTTCGGCCGCTACGGCGCGATTGAGTGCTATTTCCCACCGCGAAATGAGCTGCTCGTTTTGCGAGCGCAACCGCAGCGCGCCCCTCGGCAGAACCCGCGAGGCGAGCTCCAGCTGGAAGAGGGTCTCCCCAAGCTCAGTCTCGTACTCGTCCGGCAGGCGCGAGACAGTGGTGCCAGAGGACAGGTTGAGGGCGCCAACTAATGGCGGCGGCGGCGCCTCTGATTCAGCTTCACACCAGACCAGGTCGCTTCCGCGCAGCTCAAACCAGAACCTCTCCCAGGACTTTGACTTCCTCCCGGGCTTGGCCTTGGCCCCGGCTTTGGCTTTGGCCTGCGCTGCGATCAGCGCGCTACTGCCTCCGTTCTTGACGCGCCGCAACAGTGCCACGGCGGCCCTCTTGGTGGCTGAACCGGTCGTGCCGCTAGACTCGCCCGAAGCCACGGACTCTGCACCCGAGCCACCGCCGCCGCCGCCGTTGCCATTGCCGTTGCCGTTGCCACCGATGCTCCCGCCGCCCGAACCGGGGTCGACAGCGTACTCCTCGGCGAAGCGCATGAAGAGCTCACCAGAGAGGAAGGGCTCGTCCGGAGACGCCCTCGACAGCGCGCTCGCGAGTTGGCTTGGGCGGCGGCCTGGCTCCACAAGGTCCATGACAGAGAGCGGCCTCCGCACGCAGTCCACCCAGCAAATCGTGGGGCCAAGGAGGTCTTGAAACTTTGCCACCACAGTGCCTTCTGCGCTTGGCGCCTCGTCCGCCTTGGCCTCGCTCTGGTCATTGTCGCCCGCCTCGTCCTCCGCAGTCTCGTCCGCCTCGGGCGTTGGCGGTTCCGACGGCGCCCCCTGCCCACAGCTTACCACAAAGTGGCTCGGCGAGTCGCCAGCACCATCGTAGCGCGCGCGTCCCAGGAAAGCCTTTGCTTCACCAGGAGCTTTTTGGGGTGGACGACCAGCAACCGCGGGGCGGGCGCGGCGGTGGTTAGCAAAAGCTGCCTCACCCTCTTCTTGCTACCAAAGCGCCTGCCCTCTGCCGCGGACACGGCGCTCGTGAGCACGACCGCCTCGTTCGCACGAAGCACGCCGGCCCATGGCCGCCGCGTCTCCAACAGTTTCCGCCACCGCGCACGCACCGCGCGCCCGCGAACGCGCGCTTGGACACCCACAACCCGCGCCTAGATACAGCAAAGGTCCGTCGAGCTGCAATGAAGCGCGCCCACCGTTGCAAGCGCACGGCGGCGCTCGTCTTGCGCTTCGCCGCAACGAGATCTCGCGCGCTCCGCGCCGACCCAAGCATTGCAAGCGTACGGCAGCTTGCCGCTTCTCCAGTAAGGCGGCCCGCGGCGCGTGCATGCGGCGTGTGGCTTGCAGCGCAAGAGCCACTCGCCTCATAGCGCTGAAGCGCGCGCGGTACTTGTGCATGCGTAGCTGGCGCTGCAGCAGAGCCACGGCTGCCCGCTGGCGCGTGAAGCGGCGCGCGGCCGCCAGCCCCGCGCGCGCGACTGGACGACACGGGCGGCGGCCGTCTCGCGCAGGAATCGGGCCAGCAAGCGCTTACGCGCGGCAAGCTGAATCACCCGAGCACTCCACCGGCGGCGCGCCTGCGCGAGCCGCGATAGCTCTGCGAGCCCGCCCCGCTGCAGAAGCGCCCGTGTGCGCCCAACGAGCCAGCGCTCGGGCTTCTCGGACACTGGTTGCGGCAACGCCCGCTCCAGAAGCGCCTCAACGAGCTGTGTGTTGCGCCGCTTGCCCCAAGCCGCGCCAGCGGCGGTCGCACGCGAGCTCCCGGAACGCCTCTAGCAGCGCGGCGTGCGTGCGGCGCTCGCACAGGCCGCGACTCCGGAAGGCGACGACCTCAAGGACGGAGAGGAATCCGAGCTGATTGAGCACGAGCTCAAAGTTAAAGCGCGCAGCGCGCTTCTCCCCGTTGGGCTTGATGCAGCGCACAAAGTGCACCCCGCCAGCCGCCACGGTTGCGTCAAGGAAGGCGAGCTGGCGGCGAAACATGCTGCTGATGGTCTTTGTGCTGGCCATGGCGCGCGTGGCGCGAAGTCCGGCGCCCCTGGCGCCGCAGCGTCGCGCGCGGCGTGCGCGCGGCCGCCCACGGCCGGAGCCGCCGCTTCCGCCGCTTCGTCCACTGCCGTCGTGCTCGAGCCCAGGCCGGCCGTCTCGGAGGTGGTTGTCTCCCGGAAGAGCTGGGCGACAAAGGCGTTGTCGCTTGCGAGCAGCATGTCGGCCACGTCGGCCTGCATCGACTCTAGATTCTTGGCAACAAAGTTGGAGGCATCGTAGGTCACCACGCCGGCGTGATGTGCCACAGTAAAGCTGAGCGAGCCCCCGACGCGCGGCGCGCGCACAAGGCGAGAGCCGCGGGCCTTGGCGAGGAGCGACGAGACAAAGGCAGAGTCCTCCGAGCCGAGGGCGCTGGCTTCGTCCAATACGCGGAGCACCCGGCGGGCGGGCCGTCGAGCGCGCGTATAACCGCCGAGTTGTCGCGGAAGACCACGGGAAGGCCGGAGGCGTCCTCTTCGTCGAGCAAGTCGCGCTCGCGCGCCACAATGTATTGGTCAAAGCACTGCTGCAGCCTCTCGTTGGCAAAGTTGATGCAGAGCTGCTCGAACGAGTTGTGCTCCGCGATCTCGAGGCCAAAGACGTCTAGCACGCTGATGTGCGCAGCGGGCTTGGCGCTTGCGCCGCTTGCCGCCGCCGGGGACACGCGCTTGTTCACGGTGGCCACAATGTAGTCGAAGAGACTGCTGTACAAGGCCTTGGCAAGCGCGTCACGCGACTCCTCCGCGCGGGCCCTAGACAGCGGCATGTTGATAATCGAGCGCGCGGCCGCCGCCGGCCGCGACCGTGCGTGAGCAGAGCACGGCCTCGAGGCCCTCCTCGGTTACGGCCAGAAAGTGCGCCACGCGGGCCAGCGCGGCCCGTGAGGCCGCGTCCTTGCGGTTTACCGAGCACCCGTCCAGGCCGCTCGATCCTGGTTCTCGCTCAGGCGAATGTTGCCCACCTCCAGGATGGCAAGCAAGGTCTGCCACATGCAGCGTCGCTCGGGGCCGGAAACGCCGATCGCTGCTAGGGCAGCGTGCACCTTTCCGAGCTCGTCGAACTCTCCCCACTCGAAATCGAGGCCGGGGCCATCCTGCCCCTGCCCTCGGTCGCGGAGGAGGCCGAGGCAGAGTCTTCATCAACGCCCGCATCGTCGTCGGCGCTAGGAGCCGCGGTCGGTTGCAGGTAGCGATAGAACGGCGACACGTGTCCGAGAGCGAGCTCCGGTTGCCTTTGCGGCGCGCAGCGGTAGACTCTGCGGACGACGCGGCGCCGTCGCTCAACTCGCTGTCCGAGAAGCCCGTCGCGCTGGACTCGGCATCCCATGCCTCATCATCCTCGTCGGAAATCGGGCCCAGGCGCACCCTTACGCGGCCGCCGCACCGGGTCGTCCTCGAATTCAAGCGTGATCGCGCCGCAGCCAGCTTCCGCCTGCGCAACAAGTTGGCGGATCAGCTGGTAAAACACGTGAAAGGTCCGCTGGCCTGGACCGTGCGTCGTCACGCGCGTCTTTTCCAAGAGAAAGTGCCGCGTGGAGGCGCCCACCATCACGCCATCCCGATCAAACGCCAGCTCGAGAAACTTGCCAAAGCGGCTCGAGTTGTCGTTGTGCGCTGTCGACGCGTTCCCAAAGGCCTCGAATATGGGAGTGACGCTTACGAGGTTGCTCTCCACCGTCGAGCTTGCCACGGCCTTTGGCGCCGCAGACGCAGAAGCGGCCGCGAGAGCGCGCGCCCCGCGCCCGCCGCGCCCGCCGCCACGCCCGCCGCCGCGCCCGCCGCCTCGTCGACCGAGGAGCTTGCTCGAGGCCTTGCCGGCCACGGAGGCGCCCTCAAAGAGACCCATCTTGCCAAAGTACCCGTCCACCTTTGCCTTGGCCGTGGCCGCGGCGGACGCGCGCGCTTTCTCGCTCGCCTTGGCCATGCACCGGACGAGGAACTTGGCGGCCTCGGTTTTGCCGGCCCCCGACTCGCCGTTCACCATGACGCATTGACTCTCTCTTCGGCGGCCCTCCATCATGGCGCGGTAAGCGCGGTCTGCCACCATGGACAGGTGCGGCCCTCGCCCATCGGCGTCGGGACTTGACTCTGCAGCAGAAAATAGTCTTCCCCTATCCCGTGCAGGCCATCGAGCTGCTCGTAAGGATTCACCGTGATGAGCACGTCGTCCAAGCAGGTAAAAATCGTGCCGCGCGCGAACCGCCGCTCCAGGAGGTGCACCAAGGCAGCCTCGTTGACAGACGGCATCTGCAGTGCGTCGTCATAGTCCTCAAGCTGCCCCTCGTCAAATGGCAGCACGCACTCCGCGCCAACCACGACCTCCTCGCCACGCTTGCGCCTCCTCCACCTCCACGCGCACCTCTGGCCCATTCCGCCGCCGCGTCAGCTGCCGCGGTGGCGCCTGCTCCTCGGGCGTGCCCTTGACGGCCCAGCTGGGGAGACTGGGCGCTTTCTCAGGCACGACAAAGCCGCCCGCACGTCTCGGCGACGGCAAACTCGCCACCTCCCAGGTCGGCCCGGCCGCTTTCGCGCTCTCTCGGGCTGTCGCGGCGCCATTTCTTTCCGATTGCGGTCCTCCTTCGCCAAAGCCGCAGCGGATTCGGCCGGCCGCCGCCGCCCGCGGACCCACCCCTGCCGCTCCTCCGCGAACGGCAGCCGCACCCAGCACGCCGCGCCCTCGCCGCCGTCGCCCATGGCGCCACCCGTGCCGCGGCGTGCCGCCCAGGTTCCCCCTCCGTTCCGCAGAGGTCCCGCCCTCGTTCCTCAAACGTTCCCAAATAGTTCCATGGATCTTTATGAGAACGATCCGGAACGATCCGAGAACTGCTGACGTGTGCAAATTCACGTGCAAAACGTACGTGCATCGCGAACGTGCATTGCCTTGCGCGAGCAAAGAAGGCAGAGGTTTGATGCTGATTCGGACCAGCTGCCTCCTCCTTCCTTTCGTCCCCCTGGCTCGAGATGGTTGTGTCGCACATGGCCCCGGCGGAGGTGTTGAGCAGTCGCTCCGACCTGAGGTGGGGTCGTGCATCAATCGTGATCAGGAAGGCAGGGTCGGAGGGAGTGTCGATGATGGGCGGGCTCCTTCGTGCGCTGGAAAGTTGGTTTGGTGTGTGCTTTGCATGGCCGGCTGCAAGAGCCTGCTTGCCTGCTTGCCTGCGTTCCTTCTTAGCTTGCATTCATGGAGCGGGCCGGCAGAGCTTGAACTGCTGTTGGCAGGCTTGAGGACGATGCCTTGGCTTGAGCGCGGCGAGGACGTGGAGAAGGGCGACGGCAAGCTGCTGCTCGTGCACGTGCCGCGCTGCGGCGGCACCCTCGTCAAGCAGTTCAAGGTGGAGAGCAAGTGCAAGTCTGGACGCTCGTTGTGGAACCGCGCGGGCCTGACATACTTTTTCTACCGGTATCGCACGCTCGAGACGGCCAACTTCCCGGTGCGCACGTTTGAGAACCTGTATGGCGTGACGCTCATCCTGATCGGGCTCGCGCTGTGGTTCGCCGTCCCGGACTGGGGCATCGGCGCCTGCGCAGGCGACGAGTGGTGCCCGCCGCCGGTGGCGATCTCCATGTGGGTCATGGGCCTCAGTACCATGCTCCTGAGCACCTTTGTGATGGGCGCGCCCGTGATGGGCCGCCGCGACATCGTGCGCCGCGCGCTGATGCGCATTTTCGGGACGCTGCTGTGCGAGTGCGCCACGAGCCGCAAGTACTTGCACGGAGTGGGCAACGACGGCTTCCTGATGCACTACACGGCCGAGAAGATGCTGACACACGGCTTTGTGGAGCGCGAGGACCTGGCGGCTAGCTTTGCCATCGTGCGCAACCCGTTCTCGCGCATGTTCTCGCTTTACCTGTACAACCGGATGGGCCCGCTCGAGTCCTTTGACCACTTTGTGCGGGAGTGGCACGCCAAGTGGAAGCGCTTCGCCAATACTGGCAGCACCGAGGAACGCGACACCTACTGCCACGTGCTGCCCATGCGTTGCTACACGCATTCGTCCGCCGGCGAGCGCCTGGTGCCCAGCATTATTCGCCAGGAAGACCTCAAATTCCTCACCAAGGCGGGCGCGGACCTGCCCGTGGACCCCTCGGGCTTCTACCGCTACGATGAGCTGCCACCTGCCGTGCTGGCCGCCCTTCGGGCGATGCCGCACAAGAACAAGCGCAAGAAGAGCGCCAAGTGGACGCAGCTCTACTCTCAGGCCTCCATGGACCTGGTTCTCGAAATGTACGCCGAGGACTTTGCCCTCTTCGGCTACGACACGAGCATCCCGGGCCGCGCTGACCTCTCGCCAACGGGGCCAGCCGCCCCGCCGAGCGCCAAGCCACGCGAGCCCGCAGTGTCGCCCCACGACTCGACCATCCCCGTGCGCCGGGGTAGCTCTTGTCTGAGCGCGTCGAGCTCCGTCTCAAGCGCATCCTCGGACGCTGTCGCGCACGACTCGGGGCCCGACCTGGCGTTGCCGCCTCGACTCAGCACGTCGGCCTAGCTAGCTAGAGCCTGTCCGTCTCTGCCCTGTGTCTGTAACTTTGAACTAACTGAAAAGGCCACCCACGTCATGCCACGCGCCGCCTGCTTTGCCTTCGCGTCGCCAACCTCTCTGGCCGCAGTCGCTGTGATCTCCTCCTCCTCCTCGACCTCCTCACCTGCTCGTCTTGCCAAATCGAGCAGTCGATGGTGGCGGGGGGCGCGACCGGGCAGGCCTGGGCCTGGGCCGCCCTGTACCTGGCCACCGGCGTGGCCCAACCGCTGCTGACAGACGCGGTAAAGTACCACGGCGGCACGCACGACTGGCCGCCAACGCTCTTGCCTCTGCTGGCCAACACGCTCGGAATGGCTGCTGTTGTGCCGCTCACCAAGGCTGTTCGCGCCTTGCGCGACTGGGCATGGAAGAACGAGTACGAGCCCGTCGCGGGGTCGGGGGCGTCACGCGGCGGCGCCAAGGACGTGTTCCAGGACGTGCCATTGGGCGTCCTGGGCTGGGCGACGGCCATCGACCTGGCCAGCGGGGTGCTGACCACGTCCGGCCTGCTCATGGTCGGGAGCGGCATCTACACGGTGATTTACTCGAGCACGACGGCGTGGACGGCCATCTTGAGCTGGCTGGCGGGCAGCCAGCTGGAGACTGGTCAGTGGCTCGGCATTATGCTGGTTTCGCTGGGACTTGCAATGAACGCCCTTGGCATCATGGCCGACTCCGCCGCCGACACGCCGCAGCACCGCGGCGTTCTGCTTACGGGCGTGACAGTGCTGCTCATGGGCACGGTTTTGCACGCGGCCGCCTTTGTGTATAACGAGCGCGCCATCAAGACGGCGTATGTGTCTCCCTTTCAGCTGTGCGCGCAGATCGGGGCCGTCGAGTCGCTCGTGGTCATCGTGTACAACAGCTTTCTTGTGCTCTGTTCCAGCACGGAGAGGCTGTACACGGACGACATTGAGGCAGCTGGCTCTCGCTCACGGACGTTCTCTTGGCCTATGCGACGCTGTCTTTCACCAACGCGCTGCATGCCTGTGCGTTCTTCGCCATGCTCGGCCAGCTCGGCGCAGTGTCCATGGGCGTGCTTAAGAGCGTGCTGGCCATCTCGGTTCTCTCCTTTGCGGCGGTATTCTTTTGCTCGTACGAGGCGTCGCAGTGCTTCTCGGCCTTCAAGGCGGCGGCGATGTCCATCGTTCTCTTTGGGAGCTTTGCGTTCATGCTCAGCTCCAAGAAGGCATCGCGCCGCAAGACCACCGTCTGACGATGTAGAGACAGAGACGGGTGGCGGTGGTGGTGGCGCGTGGCGCGTGGGGGGTTAACCAAAACACATGTTAGTTGTTCTTGATCTGGTTTGGTCTACGAAGACATGATGCTCGACGAGTCGCAGCTCACGTCGTCCGCTGATGGGGACAAAGACGCAGCCGACGAGGACGAGGACGAGGACGAGGATCCTTGCGAAGAATGCCACTGCCGCTTCGAGAGCGGCCGATCCCACTTGCCGAGCGCTGAGCGCGTATTGCGCACCGCACGAAGCTTCGAGACGCGCTTCCAGAGCGGGTCCCGCCCCCAGGACTTGCCGCCCCAAACATTGCGCTTGAGCAGGATCGCATAGTCGTCGAGCTGGAGAAAGCCAATGTCCTGCTGCGCCACCTCCCGCCGCCCTCGCAGTTCGATCCGCACGGCGTTGTCAAAGGGCCGGTATCGCGTCGCGATGCCCGCGACCCAGACGCCCAAGTCAGCGACAAACAGCTCCACCTCCCACCGAATGGTCTTGACGCAGTGGTCCGCCTGCACCAATCCCTCTGGCATCTTGTGGATACCCGCCAGCGCCATGCGCGTAAACTCCCGATAGTCGATCTGCCCGTCCCCGTCCAGGTCCATGGCGACCACGAAGCGCTCAACCGACTCGGCGCTCGGCAGGATGCGCTCGATTCCGAGCGTCTCCAGCACCGCCTGGAACTCGCCGAGGTCGATGCGCCCCGTCTTGTCCTGGTCAAACACGCGAAATGGCGTCTCAAGGTCAAAGCTGCCCTTCCCGTCGGGGTCGGCGTACTGGAGGATCACGTACCGCAGCTCGGCCAGCGCGCCACGCAGCTGCGCGTCGCGCATGAATGGCTTGCCAAAGATCTCTTCCTCGTCCGAGTCCACCAGCTGCGCCAAGAGCTCGCTCTTCGAGGCAGCGCGACTGCGACCGCTACTCCCCGTCGGACGGATTGTCCTCCCTCCCAGGCACCTCAAACCCTGGTGTCACCGCGCTTGCTGTGGACACATCCAGAGACCTACCAGCTCCCAAACCCCTTGGCGGCGCGCTCTCGTCGCCGCCAGCCGCTGCGCTGAAGCTCGGCGCTGCGGCGTGCATGATCTGCAAGAATCGCACATAGTTGACCATGCCCTCCTCGCCTGGGCGCTTCCCGCGGAAGCGAGGACCCAGCTCCTCGTCCGGGTCTTCCTCGATGGCAGCCAGCTCGGCGCCGGCCTCGCAGTCCGCGCCTGTGTACGGCGCCCAGTCCAAGCCGGCCAAGGCGCTTGGCAAGCCGTCTTCGTCGTCAAAGTAGCTGCACAGCAGGCTGCAAAACTGCTCTCGCGGCAAGAGGCCCTTCGTGGGCTGACCGCCCGGCTCCAGAGTGCGGCATTTCGCGCGAAGGTAGGTGAAACTACCCTCGCGGCCTTGCAAGAGCTCTCGGAGCCATCCCTCCGTGTCAAGCACCGGCGCCTCCACGACAGCAATCCACGACTGCATGTCAAGTGGTGAGGGAAAGAGGTCGAGGAACCGCTCGAGCAGCAGCGTGATCTCCCACTCGTCCTCCACCTCCGCCTTTAGCAGTTCGCGCAGACCATACCGCTGGACCATGATCTCCATGACCTCCTCCGGCTCAAGCTCCTTGTTCGGGCTCTGCTTGCGAAACGCGCGCCGCGGCCCGCCAATCTCTTCGACGCGTGCGCGCAGGTGTTTCAGCATAGCAGTCAGCAAGCGAGGCGACTCGTCGAAAGGCGAGAGGCTCTGGCAGACGCGCTCAAAGGCCTCCGCGCTGCTCGTGGACTCGTCCACCTGGAGCTCAAGCACAAGCAGCCCCGCGCACTGGTTTACGGGAAACCAGCCGAGCGTGCCCTGGCCCGTGCTGAGGCGCAAGGACAAGCCCTCGTCGCGGTCCATGCGCACCGCGTCCACTGTCACGACTTCGTCAGCGCCGTCCGGGACCTGAAGCCTGCCAACCCAACACACGCGCTCAAAGTCCTGCACCTCGCAGGCAGCCTGGCCACTCGCATCGGCTGTGGCGCGGCGCCCAAAGGTCTCAGCCGTATAGTCGCGCACCTCAAACACCGGCGCGTTGATCGGCGGCATCCAGCTCGCCTTGTCCAGCTCGCCGGGAACGCCGGGCTTGATCTCCCAAAACTCGAGACGGGCCAGCTGACCCATCTCGCCATCTGTGGCCTTGCCCACGCACAAACGCTCTCCAGCACAGCCTTGCGACACAACAGCCGCGACGGAATCGCCGGGTGTGACACCAGAGCGCGCTTCTTCTTCGCGAACGTCAGTTTGGCCGTGAGCTGGAAGCGCGCAGAGCCCGTTTCCACCCCCAGCGTAGCGGTGTCTCCATCCACGCTCTCCACGACGAGCCCATCCTCGAGGCACGCTCGTCGTAGCGCGTACATGTCTAGCGCACTGCACAACTCGCCGACTTGGCGCACAAGCGAGACGATCTCGCCGTCTTCGCCGCGCATGGCGTCTGCGCTCTCACGCAGCGTCGCCAGCTGCAGCGCTGTGGATCGCACCTGGGCACTTGATCGCGCGCGCACCCGCGCCCAAAGATACGCGGTGTCCGGCGTGCTTCGCAAATACCGCACGCCCTCGAGCCGGGCGGTCCTGCGTCTTTCTCCTTGGCGGCCTCCTCTGCGACGATCTCGTCGAGCACCCGCGCCACGTTGGACGCGACCGTTTCGGCCATGTGCACGGGTCGCGCGGCCGCAACGGCCGCGCCGACCTCTGAGGCCAGCTGCGCGGTCACCTGCGGGTCGCCGGCCTCGAGGCACCGCTTGAACACGCCATCAAAGGTGCTTTCGGAGCGCTGATTGCTAAAAGGCCTTGGGGCCCAGCTGCGCGTTCGGCTCATGGATGCCAAAGTCGCGCAAGAGCCCAACCACAGCCGCGTACATGGCGTCGACGGGAAGCGACTTGGCCACCTCTTTGCGAGGCGCGTACTCGAGGGCATAAACCGGGCCCGCGCCGCCCGTCGGCCTGGCGGGCGCGGCCCCCGTTTCGGTACACGCTTGCAGCACCAGGTGAAACGGGATCACTTGGTCAGCGAGGCGCGGCGCATCACAAGAACTCTCGCGGAAAGCCCGCGGCGCATCGGCTTGCGCAGCGCGTCACGAATCGCATCGTGCTCTTGCTTGGTGGTGCGGCGCTCAGCAGAGCGGATCAGAAACCCGCGTGCGATCGACTGGAGCTTCACCGCGGCCGCTAGCCGATTCCGCTTCCGACGTGCCATGAGCCCGCGCCGCACGATGAAGCCCCGGGCTTGCGCCTGCACCTTGACGCTGGCGGCGTTCTGGCGCTGCTCGAGCTCAAGGCGCTTGCGTTTTTGCGCCGCAAGACGCCGCAGCCTCTCGCGGCTTTGCCGCTGACGCGCCTGGCACTGGATGCGGGTCGCGGCGATCTCTTGCTGGGCTCGCTCCCTGCGCTGCAGCCGCATTTGGTCCATTTTGCCCTGCGCTTGTAGCTGCGCGCGCCGTGCTGCGAAGAGGCCCTGTATCTTGCGCGCCGCAACGTCCTCGGTCACCTCGAGAGCGCTCAGCCGATGCCTCACGGCGTGCACGAGTCGCACCGCCGTTCTGCTCAGCTCTGCCTCCGGGACTCGACTAAACACGGAGCGCACAGGGTCGCGGCCAAGCAGGAGCGCAGTCCCGTCTTCGAGGATAAGACTCTCGTCTCGACGGTCAAACATCACCGCGTGCTCCTCGCGAAAGGTCTGCTGCTCGCTGCTCTGGACCACGACAGCCCAGTCCACCTCGACGATCGAATCGACGCTGGGCGAGAAACGGCGAAAGCGGCCCGTGCCCGGGAGAGCGCGCCGCGCAGCAGCGTCGCGGAGGGCATTGAGCTTTGCGCGCAGCGTGCCGCCCTCGCGGGCGCTGTCAAGCAGGTCGCGAGAGCTCGCGCGGTTCGAGCGAAGCGACTCCAGCACCCGGTGCAGCGCCGTGCGCTTCTGGTAGATGTAGTGTTCGATGTGCTTTGCAAACTCGCTCGCGTTCACTTTCCCGTCGCCGTCCTTGTCCAGCATGGCAAACAGCTGGTCTGTTGCAGTCTTGTCGTGCACGCCAAGCTCGCGCATGCACGAGTCAAACTCGAAGCGGTCCAGCCAGCCGTCCTCGTTGAGGTCCAGAATCTCGAACAAGGTCCGTGACGTGCTATCAAACGTGCTGCCGCCCTCCTTGCCTCCCTCTTGGATCAGGTCGGCGATTAGTTGCAAAAGCTGGTCGTTGCGTGCTCCACGGTGCTCTGGGGCGCTTGCCCACTCTTCTCCACGACCTCGCGTACCCGCGCCGCAAGCTCACTCACAGGCTGCTCGCCGCCGCCCGCACCGCGAGCAATCCCAAACCGGCCGAGGATGCGCTCGCAAAAGCGCTTTGAAGGCTCTTCCACCTCCGCGCGCGCGCAAAAGAGGTTCACAAAGGTGTCTTCCGTCATGGACCGCTCAAAGTCCTCCATGTGCTCGAGTCGCGGCAGGTCGAGACAAACTTGTTCACCGCGTGCTCAAAGCTGGCCTGCTCTACGGCTTCCATGGCCGCCAACGCATTCTCCACAATTCGCTTCTCGCCTCCTGCCGCGAGCTGCAGCTCGGCGTCCCCCCAGACGTCGTTCACGGTTGATCCAAGGGGAAAGTCGAGCTCCGCAAGCCGCTTGCGCACGCCAGTGCTGGTTGAACGCGAGCTTGATCGGCGTTTGTGCCGTTCCACCCCGAAGAAGCTGATGAACTCGGAGAGGCTGCAGCATCGCGTGTCCGGATCGCACAGCGCTCTGGCCATGGCGCGCACAACCTCCATTTGCGGATCTGTCGCTGGGTTCGTCACGTCTAGGGCCACGCGCATGCTGCCCTCAAACTCGTCCATGTCCAGTACGCCATCGTCGTCCATGTCGAGCAGCTCGAACAGCTCTGCAGCGCTGGAGGCCGCGACAGTTCCTTGACCACGTTGGCCACTTGCCGGTGAAGGGCCACAAGGCTCTCGTTGTGCACCGAGCCGCTCGCAAGTCCCATGGCGCCACTTGCAAGGGAGCGACCCGAGCTCAGGGCGTCCTCCGCAGACCGTGGCGTGGCGTGGGCCCCAGTCTCGCTCGCGCCGCTTGCGCTTGCGCTTGCGCTAACTCCAGGTTCGAGCTCGGTCTCCGGCCGCAGATGGTCCAGCAAGGCCTCGAGGCCTGCAACCTGCGTGTCGCGCGTTACAACAAAAGAGCTGGGCGCGAGCTCGCCAAGCACGCGCAAAACACGCACGCTCCGGCACACTTGAGCAGGGCGCCTGCCCTGCGCATCCTCGGCCTCGACGTCAGCGCCGTGCTCTAAGAGTTGCGCAGCAGCTCTTGCTTGGCCCGCCCTTGCCGCCACATGAAGTGCAGTGCACCCCGTCGCAGCCAAGTGCAGGCGAACAAGACGTGGATTCGCTACGAGAAGCTCGTGCATAGCCTCTTCGTCGCCCCTGTTGGTCGCACGAACGAGCCGGCACAGCAGAGCGCGCTCCTCCGGACTGGCCGGCGCGATGTCGGCCGGTAGCCCGCTCTCGCTGTTTCGCTCCTTCTCGTCGTCGTCGTCGTCGTCTTCAAGGAGCCATGCGGCTTTCGGGTCCGGCTTGAACGTCACGGACAAGTAACACCGCTCAGTCTCGGTCGACGCCAGACCCCCACCTGCCACGAAGCGCGTCTTGACCCGCACACGGCTGCCCTCACCGCCTCGCGCGCTCGGCTCGATCCACTCTACGCGGGCGCTGCCCTGACCTTCAAGCACCGACTTGGCGGCAAGGTGGCCCGAGAAGAGCACAGCGCCGTCGCTCGAGACAACCTCGACGACCAGGCTCACGTTGTCCACTTCGGCTCGTGCGCACCCCGGGAATGCGACGGAGAGCAGGCTCCCTTCGCTCTTCGTCCACTTCGCGCGCTGCCCGTCGCTCCAGCACGCTCTGGTGCTGCCGCGGCTCTCTGATGCGTTGGAGCCCCACGGCAGCAACGTGCAGATTGCCCGAGGCCGCACGGGGACCTTAGAGAGGTGCTCGGCCGCCATAATGCAGATTTCGATGCGGCCATGCGGGTACAGCACGCTTGCCTCTGGATTCCCGTCCGTGTCCGGGTCGTTTGAGGCAGCCTCGGGGGTCTCCTCGGCGACTGGCGCCTTCCTTATGAGCGAGGTCAGCTTGATGCGCGGCGCGTGTCCCGCGGGGATTTCGAGCCCAGCGAGGGTGCACTTGACAAGTAGCGTGCATGACCCGTCCGACGCCTTGACCCAGCGCGTGATCCTCGCACTGGGCGTCAGAAAAGCCTCAAGAAGGCTGAGTTCGAAGCGGGCGATGTCCTCTCCAGAATTGGCGTCGCGAAGCGCCAGCGACAGCGCCGCGGCTGTGCCGAGCCCTTGCCCGTGGACCTTCACAAAGAACGCTTCGGCCCATTCCACCAGGTCGCCCTCGGGCGACTTCGCCTGCGTCGCGCGCTTGTTCCCCTTGCTCCGGAAAGGCCCGCCGAGCGAGAGAGCCACCGCTAGCGGTCCAGCGTTTTTGCGTGCCTCGGCCAGCTCGGGGCACAGCTTGGCGCGCAACACCTGGAGACGGAACTCTCGCGCGACCTGGTACCGTGGCCCTGCCTCGAGCTCTTGCCAAGTCGCCTCGCGGGCGCCATCTTCCTCGGAGCCGGACTTTGCGCGTTTAATCAGTGCCTCCTTCTCAAGAACCATCTCGCCAATCCTGCCCAGGGCTGGGGGGCACTCAGAATTCTCGGCCTCGACCAGCACGAGCTTGATCGGGCAGTCCAGCGGGTACGTCGGCACCTCGAATTCAAGCGCGGTGTCATCCGCATCCCACGCGGCGGCTGCCCCCGTCCGTCGCGCCACCGAGCCCATGGCGAGCTCTTCTTTGCCGTGAAACACCTTGATCCGGCAGCACAGAGACTCGGTCACACGGCCAAGCGCGTTGACGAGGCCCTCTGCACTCACGCAGGCTTGAAACCGGCCCAGCATGCGCTGCCGTCGCCGAATACCATGCCCCCGGTAACAGGCCGCGAGCTTGGTGGCCGCGGCTTCCTGGCTCGCACGATCCAAAGCGCCCGGGCAAGACTCAAAGCGCAGCTTGAGCCTGAGGGTCGACTGCGTGCCGCTTGGGTCATCAAGCCCCGGGAGCCTAAACTCCTGCTCGACCTCCTCCGAGCTGTCTGCGATGGCGCATGCCACCGTGGCCCGGCCACTCTGGGCTTTGCTCAGTGCTCTGTCAGCATAAAGCTGCGCGCAAACCCGAAGCTCTCGCGCAGGTTCAGCGTCGTCCGCGAGCGCCGTGGGCCACAGGTCCGGGCGCGGATCGAAGCCCCCAAAGGCCAAACGACCGCGGGTCTCGTCGGCGGCAGGCGCGCGGCGACCAAGTGCCCAAACTATATGCGTCCCGGGAGCCACATGCTCATCATCTTCCGACGAGGTGAGCCAAACGGCGAGGTAGCCTGCACTTTCGCTTTCTGTGTCGGCGCGCGCAACGTGCAGCCAGCCCTCGCCAGGCCTGGGCAGCGGCTCCTTCTGCAGCGAGTGCCAGCCCGTGCAGCACTCCGACGCGCTTGACAAACTCGGCCACGCTCAAGTCGAGCCGGCGCTGCTGCAGTCGGCCATCTGCGCCAAGGTCTGCTGAGACGATGTCGAGCTGCAGCTGTTGCTGCTCAAAATGCGATAGGTCCTCCAGCGGCAAGACGAGCGTGCCCACGTCCCTTCAGGCAAGACAATGCTTTTCGAGGATTGAAGGGGCGTCCCTTCCTTGGCGAGTCTCACCGTCGCTGATACGTGTAGGCCGAGGCGGTCCCGCGCAAGCCCAGGCGCGCTTCCAGTGGTCTCGACGCGCGACACGCTCACGTGTAGCGCTCCTTGCATCCGCTGGATACGTCCGTTCGAAAGGTGGCTCTGCGAGATTAGTGCTGCAGCCGCCTGCCGTGCGCACTCTGTTAGATGGACATCGTCCTCGCTCGGCGGCTCCATGACGAATTCGCGGTACCCTGGGAGCGAGCTGGCGTGCATCGCCACTCTGCCTTCTCGAGCCGCCGTGCGATGGCATCATCAAGCGCTGCCTTGCGCCCTTGGCGGTGCAGGGCAAGCGCGAGCGCCGAGCAAAGCCGCTCGGCGGTCACGGACGGGCTGGCCGTACCGAGATACAGGAATCGCTCCAGCAGCCCTGTCGCGTCCAGTGCCTCGCGTTCCACGACGCCAAAGGCCAGCACCGCCGTCACGTCGACGTCTTCGACGGGCTTGAGGCGCTGCTTGAGCTCGAGCATAGCGTCGTGAAGTCGAGCTCGGAGCAACCGCCCAGTCGCTCCACACACGCCCTGACGGTGGCGAGCAATGCCTTTTTCTGGGCAACGAGCCGTCCTAGCATGTCACGATGTCGCTGCAGCGCCCACGGAAGGTTCGCTGCGCGGCCGCGGCCTCCAAGCGGGTCTTGATCTCTGCTTGCACCATCTCCTCCACCACACGCTGCACTGTAACGCGTCGCACGCCCGAGACCCATTTTGCGAGCAACAGCCCTGGCCCGCTCGCCGAGCTCAGCGCTTTCGGGTGGGCTGAGTCGCAGAATCGGTCCAGGAGCCCGTATGCCCGGGTTGTCTCGAATCGCCTGGATCAACTCTTTGCGCCGCTCTTGCGCCTCAGCGTGCCCTTTCGTCTTCCGAGCGCGTCGCGGCGTGTTGCGCCCGGATAGTGGCCACCGTTTGCCCGAGGGCAGTCACTTCGGATGAGTGGGTGGGCGCGCCTCGAGTCCGACGTGCGCCATAAAAGTGCGCGCTTGAGCGAGCAAATGCCGGTCTTCCCTACTGGCCTCTGGCCGAGCGGCACGCTGTTCCAGTTTCGCCAGGCTCGCACCCATTGCTTGTTCAACGGCGGCCTCTCGCATCCGCTTGCCGCCGCTTTCGGCTTCTGCGATGGCTCGCACCAGGTGCGCGCCGTCAAGCGCACGTTGTTCTTGCTGCTGCTGCTGCTGCTGCTGCTGCTGCTGCTGCTGCCGTCGCTTCGGGCCGGCTGTGTACCGACTCGGGTGCAATCGCCTCATCGGACGCGCTTGGGCCTGGACAAGGCGCCGCACCACCGCACTGGTCCGCTGCGCGAGTTCAAGCAGATTGTCGTACCAGATGGGGTCGTGGTCGGCGCCGAAGAACACCTTGCTGAAGAAGTGCTCGAGGTGCTCGCGCGCAAATCGATCCAAAGCGAGGCGCAGCTCGCCGAGCAAGGCGGTGGCTGAGGCTGTGCACTCGTGCACGATGCCCGCGAAGGCTGCACTTGGCTCTTGCTCGGCCAGAGCTCCTTCTTGCTCCTCAAGCGCGGAGACCTTGGCGGCGAGGCTCTGAGAGACGCGCCGGACGCACACCGACTACCGGATCCTGGCTTGGTCCAGGCTTCTTCTGCTGCGGATCTGCCCCAAGCGCCATCTGCAGCGTTCGGGTCTCGGCAAGCATCGTCCCGCTCTTGGTCGTGCAGGATAGCGCAAACTTGAGGAGTTCCGCGCGCTCGTGCATGGCCGCGACCATGGCCTCCAGCGAGATAGGGGCATCATCCTCCCCGGCCATGGCGCAGCTTACCTGCACCTCAGCACGCTCGTATTCGACTATCTGGGTCGAGACGACGAGGCTGCCCGTGGCGTCAGCGCCGCGCAGAAGGAGCTTTACCTCTTTGAGGTCTGGTCCGCAGGTCGTTCGGCAGTTGCCTAGCACGTCGTCCTGGAACGTGAGCTTGTCGCGATCCAGCACTGTGAAAGACGCTTGTATGAGCCCGCCCTCCAGCAGCTCGAGGTCGTCCGTGGCGTCCCCGACGATAAAGGTGAGCGTCTCGTCCCAGCTTGGGCTGAGGGTCTTGGACTTTATCGTGGTGCGCTGCGCGAGTGTCCCGATCCGCACTTCCACGTAGGGGTCGCTCGAAATCATGCGCCGCGACAGAAACCCCGCAGTGTCAGCTGGCCGCAAGCCCGCCGCCCGGACGACGCGCACCACGACTTTCTTCGGGCGCGCGTGCAGCCGAAGAGCCACGATCGAGCTCTTTCCTACATCCAGCAAGTCAGCCACGGCAACATTCGACTTCCATGCGACCCGCTTGCCGGTGTCGCGCTCCACGACCTTGACGGAAAAGGTGCGGCTGGTCATGTCTGGCCCTTTCAGGACGAGCCGCTGGGGCTCACCCCAGGCCAAGGAAGGACCCCGCGCGACGTCCGTGGGGTACTTTGCCGCGCTCGAGTCAAGCTGAAAGAAGATGCGAACGTCCTTGGCGGTCGGGATCTCGCCGCTCTGCACCGTCAAGCTCAAGGCCGTCGGCCCACCTGAGCTCCCTGATCCGCTGCCTGTGGCCCCGGTTTCGGACGCGAGGGCACGCTTGGACTCGATCCAGGCGAGAAATTCGTCCAGCGTCACGAAGCCGTCGCCATTGTCATCGAGTAGCCGGATCTCGGTTGCAAGGTCGTGCTCTTGTGAAGGCGGGAAGATGAAGCCAAGCTGCTCATGGACGAGCTGGTCCACATCTTCGACGGGAACACGGCCCGTTGCGGCCGAGTCAAAGCGCTTGAAGGCCTGGCGAAACTCATAAAGCGGGTCGCCTTGCTCCACGGCGTCTGGCGGAGCTTGCTCGTCGCCGCCAGCCGCGCCCTCGAAGAACTGTGAGGCCTCTTCCGGGCCGGCCAAGTCCGGCCCTTCCAGTTTTTCGTCTCCGAGCTGGATCTCAAGCTGGTGGTCGTCGGCGCCACTAAGCGGGAGCCAGACCGGTACTGCCGCAGCGTACAAGTCGAGGAGTTCGCTAATGTCGAGGTCGATATGGGACAGCTCGAGGCAACGCTCGTCGTCGCCCTCCTCAAAGAGGCGGATGCGAGCGGCAAGCGGCGGTGGCGCGCCAGGCCGCGAGGTTTTGAGATCCAGTCTCTCGCCCCACACCAGGTCCGCACCGCCAGCCCCCGTAGCCGCACTGGTCGTCGCCACATCGGCCGCGAGCATGTCGTTCCAACCATCTCGAGACAGGACGGCCGCCACACTGCCCTGCGAGCGCACGACCACGCCCCGCGCGCGCAAGATGCGCATGCGCAACGATCGTGGCCAGTCCGCTTGCGAGCCCAAGGCAACGGCGCTAGCTCGCAAAAGTGGCAGGAACCGCTTCGACTCGCAACCCACGATCTCGTACACGTCGCCGTCTGCGCCGTACCCAGCGCCACTCGACTCGAGCTTGAGCGCGAAGCCTTCCTCTTGCAGCTCGTTGCCTGTGCCGCTTCGGAACAAGCGCACGCGGAGCGAGGCGAACGGTGGCACCTGGTTTTCGTAGAGGCCCACCAGGCCAACAAAGTCAATCTCCCGCGGCTGCCCCGGCTGTCTTGCGCTCCGTTCGCGAAGCTTCTCCAAGTCGCGCTGCGGCCAGCCACGTCACCCCAGGTCAGCTCGAGGCCTTGCGCTGAGAAGCTGTGCGCGGGCGCAGTGACAAATATCGTCGCGCGAAGCAACAGCAGCGGCATGGGTGCTCCGCCCAGTTTCCAGTTGGACGCGCCAGAGAGCAGCGGGCGCCCTTCGCGGGGCGCCTTCGCCCAATGCAGGTCAACCCAGCCGACATCGCCGTCGAGGACCACGCGGGTGGCGTGCATCGTGCCTGCCTCCCGATCGCTGCTGCTCGTGCTTCGCAGTGCCACCTTGCCGACGCCAAGCGGCTTGAATCCCTCGGGGCCCAGCGCGAGCGCCGTGACCTGGCACATTGATGACACGACGAGGTCCTCATCCTCGTCCTCGAACTCGCTGAAGCAACCGAGTACTTGCTGTACAAGCGTCGGGAAACCAAGCTCGACCGCCTTGGGCTGCGTGGCGCGCTCGACGCCGTTGTACTTGACGCTAATCGCGACGCATCCAGACGACCCTTCGTCTTCGACCACGAAAGACTCCACCTTGATCTGCAGGGCGCCGGACGAGATCTCGGCGCCCGGATCAGGCGCGCGACTGGATTCTTTGCTCTCCTTGGAATCGTCGGTGCCGTAGCCTGACGAGGCAGGCTTGCGCACGTCACCCCCTCCGAACCGTTCTCCGCTTTGTTCTCGGATGCCGGTTCCGGCGAGGCTTCTCCTTCCTCCGGGCTCCGTGGAGACTCGGAGCCCTCAGAGCTCATCCTCGGCGTTTCAGTGTCACGCACGGAACCTGTCCTTGGAGTGATAGTGCCCTGTCCAGGCTCCGAGTCGCGGCCCGAATCGCTGGGATGCAAAGGCTCTTGCGCCAGCTCCGTGGGCGCAGGGTGCGCTGCCGGCGACTCTTCTTCTGAGGCGTCACCAGACCGGCTGCTTTCTGGCCCGCTTCCGGCGGTTCTCCTCTTGCACCCGCAACAAGGGCCTGTGCGTCGCTTGGAGATTCTGCTTGGAGGGCCAAGGCGCGCTCACCAAAGCTGAGCAACACCTCCCCGGCGAAGCGATCGTTGAAGAGGAGCGGCACCCAGGCGCTCAAGTCGGTGGTTTGGTCGCCGTCGCCAGGACAAAGCCGCGAGGGCGTGAAGGCAGCCATCCCCCCGACGCGCTTTCGTCCCGCGAACGCTTCGAGTACTAAAGGCTGGCGGGCCCCGGATACAGGTGTCTCGCAGGGCGCTACTCGTAGGCACTCGTTCCAGACGGGCGCCGCCGGGTCGCCGGAGCCGCTCTTCGCCGTCGCGGTTGCCGCTTCGCCCGCGCTGCCAAGCACACTGAGAAGCACTTTGCGCTTGCCATCGACAAACCGCAGCTTGCGGGCCGATTCGACACCTACGCACGTCGGGTCAATTGCTGGCGCGTCATCCACCTGGTGGCTATCCATCCGAGGCCCAGCTGCCCACGCTTCCATTTGGCCGGACGGTACCAGCTCGATGTGCAGAATGCGTCCCCCGGCGGCGGCTCCGGCAACGATGAATCTGGCGCCAGCAGGCTTTTCCTGCGCAGCACCCTCCGCCTGAAGCTGTCTCAAAGCTATGACCTGCATACCGAGCGAGACGCCGCGCACAGTCTTGATGCTAGCTTCGACGAACAGATTGCCCTCCCAGTGCTCTGCCAACGCCACGTCCGGCACGCAAAGCACCTCATCGAACAGAAACGGCGGCCCAGAAGAGCGCGTTCGCCCCTGGAACACTGTCCTGACCACATCGCCTACCCGGGGGCCGAAGGCAGTGCAAGAACCCGGAGCTCCACGTACGCCTCGGCGGCCCACGGAACTCGGTCCCGACCGCCCCGATGAGGCGCTCCACGGTGACAAAGAGCCGAAACGCGCCTTGCTCCTTCACCTTGCTAGGCCGCCATCGGAACCGCACCTCGCCCAGGCGCTCTGCGGCTCCATTGTCGCCCGGGCCGTGAAGCGGGAGCCATCCCGAGGACCCAGCCTCGGGTCGTGCTGGGAGAAGGCCGGCGTCGCAGCGAGCGATCGCCGAAAGCTGCTTGGTTTGCTCCCCGAAGAAGCAGCTCAATAGGGTCCACAGCAAAGTTCGGACCTCGCACGGTGACCCAGTCGCCGATTGGCGCAAGGTCCTTGTCGTGGGCATCGTGACGCGTGGCCGACGCCGTCAGCGCGCCGGGATTCAGGACCCCCGAGGAGAACGTGGCCCCGCTTCCGCGGGATACGGCGTGAACGCTAAGGCCGGCTATTGCAGCGTCAGCATCCGGCTGGAGTCTCTTTGGCAAACTCCGCAGCTCAAGGGCGTGAAGCTCCAGGCACACTGCGGGTGCGGCGAGCGCTGCCTCCGCCTCCGCCCCTTGCTCTCGCCCTCGCCCTTGATCTTGCGCAGTCGCGTCGTCGCGAAAGAGCGAGATACAAAGCGTGGCGGCCACTAGCGCGCCATCGTCGTCGCCTGGCGAGAAGCTAAACCTGAGCTGCTGCGGCTGGGCGGTTGCCGCAGGGAGAATGAGACGCTCGGCTTGCGCGTCCCCGACTCGCAGGCTGAGTCTTACGGCATCGCCTGGCGGCTGCCATGCCCCTGCTGAGGACCAGCTATCCATTGCGTTGATCTGCACCTCTGCGCTCCAGTCGGCAAAAGCGCGCGCGCCCCCCTCCTGGCTCCTCTTGAGGCCAATCCAGCGTGGCGGCGGCATCGCCGTGGTCCGAGCTCAGTTCGAGTCGAGTCGAGGGCGCCAGCCCGGCGGGCTCCACCGCAATAGAGTGCACTTGCATACGCCAGGGCACTTGCAGCGGCCTCGGCAGCTGCTCGGGTTGGAGCTCTTCCACTCTCGCGCGAGTTTGACCTGCTGCGCCACGGCGCCCTTGCCGTCGCGGAGCTTGAGCTGCTTTTCCTTCACGAAAGACTCCTCTGCTGTCCGGTACGGCAGCTGCGCCGCCCGCTTGCCGCTGCTGCTGCTCAAGCTTGCTCGACGCTTGCTTGCGCCCAAACCACGCGGACGGCCGCCAGGCCATTCCTCGCTTGTCGAATAGAAAGGCGCCGAGGTCCACCGCAGCTTGAGCCTTCGCCATGCCCTCTTGCACCACGTGAATCCACGCGATAGCGAGGTCCTCTTCCCGCAAGACGAACTCTACCTCTTCCGCCTCGGTCTCGCTCCCCGCGGCCGAGTCGTTCGAGGCCCGTGCGAGTACGCAGGCCCCCGGCAGCACGCGCAAGGCGCAGGGCACCCCACCCCCCTCAACGTGCGCTCGCACAGCCCACGCGCGTCGCTTGGGTAGCCCCATCGGGCGCCGGGGCCCGCGATGTGGGCGATCTGCCCCCCATCCGCCGCCGCGATGACGGCGAGCGGCGCGCGCGCTTGTGCGGCCCGGGCCCAGTCACCGCGGCGGACGGCGCGTCCTGCTCGCCAGCGCCCTGCGCGCCGCGGCTCCATTGCCGCAGCATCGGCCTTCGCGAGCTCGCTCTCCTCTCGCGTGTCCCAAGTCCTCCTTCCACAAAGCCGTTGATGAGTCCAAACTACGATCCGGCCGCGGGTTCCGTGGCCACGGCATGCTCGCTGAGGCTGCCTTCGAGGACGCCCTTGAGGTACGCGAGCAGCCAGTCGGCGGCAACGCGAGCGCCGTCAGGTTCGTCAGCTAGTCGCGCTGCGAGTGTTGCTGCTCTGTCGCGCATCTCCGGCTCGAGGCAGCTCTCCACGGCCTGCCGCAACTCCGCCGTGCTGCACGGGTGGTGGGCGCGGACGCCAACGCCCAAAGCGGTGACGCGAGAGCCCCAGTAGGGCTGGTCGGACCAGAGAAAGTGCGGCGCGACCACGCTGGGGGTGCCGCTGAAGAGCGCTGCTGCGGTCGTGCCGGCGCCGCCATGGTGCACGACGCAGGCGCAGCGCGGGAAGACATCCTCGTGCGGAAGCGGCGAGGTGCAGCGCCACACGCGGCCCGCGCCCTCGGTCTCCACAGCCCGCAGGGCCGTGGAGGGCTCGCACCCGCGGAGGTCCCCGATAAGAACGCGCAAGCCGAGCCCAAGCCCCACCCGAGCCGCGCGCACCAGGAGCTCCTCCACGCCGAGCATGGAGCCCAGCGTTAGAAAGAGGACGCGCTCACCAGCCTCGTCCGCGGCGCGAAAGAAGCTGGCCAGCTGTGAGGCCGCGTCGGGGCCCAATCCCCCGGCGCGCGGCTGAAGGCGCCAATATCCGGTCACGACCACATTGTCGGGCCAGTCGCCCGGGCGCGGTTGCACTTCTTGCGAGTACGCGTGCAGCGAGGGCTGTTCTTGCACCTCGCGCAAGCCGCGCAGCGGGTCGGCCGGGGGCAAGCCGACCCGCGCCCGCAGCGCCGCGTCCTCCCGGGCCAGACCCGTGGACACGGCCGCGCGCACGATCTCCAGGCCTCGCGCCGCGTACAGAATCTGGTTCACCGCGCCGCGCACAAAGCACGGGAACTGCGCGAACCGCGCGCTCGCTGCAAGTTTGTCCGGCGGCGGGAACGCCTTGGTCGAGACGTCGGACGCCACAAAGTGCGCGCACACGCACGGCACGCCGCGCTTCTCCGCCAGGTGCATCGATATGGATCGCGTGAGCGCCGTGCCAATGATGGCGTCGCAGCCCTCCGAGGCCGCCCACATGTTGTCCCCAAGCGTCGCGTAAAGACCGTCCTGAACCAGCATGTGCAACATGTCGGCGATGCTCGCGGCGGCGTCGCCATTGGCGCCCTCTGGCGGCTGAGCCACCTTGTCCACGCCAGCGTGCCGGAAAACGAGGCCCTCCTGCTCCACAAACCCGCGATAGCACCCCGGCGCGCACACGACGACCTTGACGCCGCCTCGCTCCACAAGTCGCCTGCCAAGAGCCAGCAGCGGCTGCACATCACCGCGCGTGCCATAGGCCAGCATCACAATCGTCCAGGGCGCACCTCCACGGTGGGCATCCTGGCTGCGCAGCGGCACCCACCGCTGCACTGGCACCCTCACAACCCGTCCCTCCTCGTCCCCAGGCAACGGCAAGAGCACGCCCGGCTTGGCCTCCCGCCGTCGCAGAACAACCGCCATCACCAGGAGGCCGCCCAGGAGCGCTGCCAGCCAGGCCGGGCCCCAGGCGGCCTCCAGCGGCTCGTCCAGCGACCCACCGTCCATCATCATCATCGTCATCATCACCATCATCGATGTCATTGCCGTCAAGATCGCGCGAAATGCGACTCGACCGCGATGCTGCGACCTGACCGCAGAACGCGATACTCGCGGTCGAATCGCATCGCGCAGGAGACGAATCATTTGCGTTCCGCAGCGGGGCGAACCCATAGGCAAGGAGGCCAAGGCACAGGCCAGGGTTGGACGGGCGCGGAGGCGGCAGGCGGAGAGCGACATGGCGCCGCAGGGAGAGCGCGGGGAGGCGCGCAAGCGCGTGGAGCCCGCCGAGGCCACCAAGGCCATGGCCCGCGCGCGCGCTGCCAAGGAGGGCAGGCGTGGAGGCTCATCGTCGGGCAAGAGCTGGTGGGCCGAGGGCGTGCGCACGAGCCCCTCGTCCACGAACGATGCCCTGCCCGATAAGGAGATGCTGAGCGTGCTGCATGACCTGGTAGCGCCGCACGTCGAGTCCTTCAATTTTAGCATCGAGGACGGCCTGCAGTATGCCGTGAACGACATCATGCCGCTCAAGATCACCTTTGAGGGGGGCAAGTGGGTGCGGCTGTGGCTGGAGGAAGTGCGGGTGCACAAGCCGACGCGGCCGTCCACGACCGGCGGCGTCAACTCGCTGCTGTACCCGGGCGAGTGCCGGGAGATGCGCACGAGCTACGGCGCGAGGCTGACCGCGACGGTATGCATCGAGACGAGCTCGGGCGTGTCGCGCGTGAGCAAGATGATCGGCAACCTGCCCGTAATGGTGCGCTCGTCGCTTTGTAACCTGGCCGGCATGTCGCCGCGGCAGCTGATCCGGCACAAGGAGGACGCGGTCGAGATGGGCGGGTACTTTCTGTGCAACGGCAACGAGCGCATGGTGCGCATGATCCAGTCGCCGCGGCGCAACCACATCATGGCCGTGGAGCGGTCCTCGTTCCAGAAGCGCGGCGCGCTGTACACGAGCAAGGCGGTGACCATCCGGTGTGTGGGCGCCGACCAGTCCAGTTCGACGGTGACCCTGCACTTTCTGCGCGATGGCTCGACGATGGTGCGCGTGGGAATCCGCAAGGCCGAGTACTTTATTCCGGTCATGATCCTGGTCAAGGCCTTGCGCGGGCCCATGATCACGGACAAGGAGATCTACAACAGCGTGCTGCGCGGCGCGCACGAGTCGGGCGACTCGTTCACCTCGGACCGCGTGGAGCTTGCGCTCGCGCAGGTGGCCCACTTGCGGCTTTACTCGGCCCAGCAGTGCCGCGCCTACCTCGGTTCGCAGTTCCGCATGGTGCTCACCGGCGCGGACGACTCCATGTCCAACGAGGAGTGCGGCCTGCTGCTCTTGCGGCAGCACTTTTTCGTGCACCTCAACCGGTTCTCGCTGACGCAGAGCGTTGTGGAGCGCACCGCGTCGGGCGAGGGTCCTGCAAGACGAGGCAATCCTGCGCGAGAAGTGCGACCTCGTGATCGAAATGCTGCGCAAGCTGTACGCCTTTGTGAGCGGCGAAATCGGCGCGGACAACCCGGACGCGCTCAGCAACCACGAGCTTTTGCTCCCAGGCCACCTGTACGGCAGCATACTCAAGGAGCGCCTCCAGATGTACCTGGTGGGGCTGCGCGCCGCGATGCGCCGCGAGTTTTCGATGGCGCGCACGGACGAGCGCCGCGTCAACGTTGCCTCGGGCCACGTGCCGACCATCCGCAAGCTGATCGACAAGCAATCGGACGTGGGCCAAAAGCTGTTCTACTTTCTTGCCACCGGCAACGTGACGAGCGAGTCTGGGCTCGACCTCATGCAGGTGGCCGGCTTTACCATCGTGGCGGAGAAGCTCAACCGGTACCGGTACCTGTCCCACTTTCGCTCGGTGCACCGTGGGCAGTTCTTCACGACGATGAAAACCACGGCCGTGCGCAAGCTGCTACCCAGAGGCCTGGGGCTTCCTGTGCCCCGTCCACACGCCCGATGGTACGCCCTGCGGCCTGCTCAACCACCTCTCGGCCATGTGCTCGCTGGTGACGCACCACCCGCGGAACGCCGATTCGCTTCAGGGCTACAACGAGACCGGGGTCTTGGCCAGCGTGGGCGGCTCGGCGGCCACGCCGCAGTCCTCGCGCCGCAAGAAGGGCACGGGCCGCGAGTCGCTGGCGCCCTCGCTGGCGCCTTCCATGGTGCGCAGCGGCGGTGCGGGCGGCGGCCTCGTTTCCGCGCTTGCCCAGCTCATCAAGACCCTGATCGAGTGGGGGGTGGCGCCGGCCGGCGCGCGGTCGTCGGGCATCCTCCCGAGTGCCGACATGCTGCCCGTGATGGTGGACGGGCGCGTGGTTGGGCACGCGGACCCGGCGCTGCTGGCCAAGACGATCGTCCCTCGCCTCCACCGAGGCAAGGCCGCGGCGCTGCGGACGGACGCGGCCTCGCTCAAGGAGCGCGACCTGCACTACTTTGAGACAGCGGGGGCGCTGCGTCGCGTGCAACACGACGCGCACGTTTTACTCTGCGACGATGGAGGTGTGCTTTATCCCGCCGGGCTCCAAGGGCAGCGCGTTCCCGGGACTCTTCTTGTTCACGGGGGCCGGTCGGATGGTGCGGCCGGTGGTCCACCTCGAAACGGGCATGCTGGAGCTGGTGGGGCCCATGGCGCAGACCTGGATGGAGATCGCGGTGCGGCCCGAGGAGGTGCGCATGGGCGTGGACCGGTACTGCGAGATCTGGCCCACGTCGATGCTGAGCGTGATCGCGTCGCTGACCCCGTTCAGCGACTTCAACCAGAGTCCGCGTAACATGTATCAGTGCCAGATGGGCAAGCAGACGATGGGTACCCCGGCGCACAACCTGCGGCACCGCGCGGACAACAAGATGTACCGCATCCAGACGCCGCAGGCGCCGCTGGTGCAGACCGCGACGCAGCGCACCTTTAGCATGGACGAGTACCCGAACGGCACGAACGCGGTGGTGGCCGTGATTTCCTACACGGGCTACGACATGGAAGATGCGATGATCCTAAACAAGAGCTCGTACGAGCGCGGCTTTGCGCATGCGAGCGTGTACAAGACCAAGACGATCGACCTGACCAAGGAAAAGGCCAACGGCGGGGCTAACGCCAAGCGGTTTTGCAACGTGTACCCCGAGTCTTCTCACAAGCGCGGCACGCTGATCGCCCACACGCTCGGCATCGACGGTCTGCCGAGCCCGGGGGACCACATCCGGAGCGGCATGGCCCTCGCGGCGTACATCAACACAGAGACGGGCCAGGGCAAGATGGAAAAGTACAAGGACTCGGAGCCCGCCGTCGTGGACCAGGTGCGCATCGTGCACGTGGACTCGGAGCCGGGCATCCGCAAGGTGGTCATCACACTCCGCATCAACCGCAACCCGGTGGTGGGCGACAAGTTTTCCAGTCGGCACGGGCAAAAGGGCGTGCTGTCCATCCTGTGGCCGCAGGAGGACATGCCGTTCACCGAGTCGGGCATGACGCCGGACGTCATCATCAATCCGCACGCGTTCCCGTCGCGAATGACCATCGGCATGCTTATCGAGTCGATGGCCGGCAAGGCCGGCTCGCTGCACGGCGTGTACCAGGACGCCACGCCGTTCACGATGCAGGGCGACAAGGAGGGGCCACGGCGGTGGACTACTTTGGCGAGCAGCTCAGCTCGGCGGGGTACAACTACTTTGGCTCCGAGCCGCTCTACAGCGGCCTGCAGGGCACGGAGATGCGCGCGGACATCTACATCGGGGTCGTCTACTACCAGCGCCTGCGCCACATGGTTTCGGACAAGTCGCAGGTGCGCAGTATCGGGCCCATCGACCCGGTCACGCGCCAGCCCGTCAAGGGCCGCAAGCGCATGGGCGGTGTGCGCTTTGGCGAAATGGAGCGCGACTCGCTCCTCGCGCACGGCACCTCTTTCATCATGCGCGACCGCCTGCTCAACTGCTCGGACCGTCACATCGCCTTCGTCTGCTGCGGCTCCATCCTGGGCATCCACGCCACGCCGACGGGCTCGGGCGCCGAGGCCTTGCAGCGGGCGAGGGCCCTGACCACGAGTTGGAGGATGCCGACGAGGACGAGGCCCCGGCGCGCGGCGCGCGCTCTGGCTTCCTCAAGGACGCGACGCGCCTGCAGTGCCGCCTCTGCGGCCGCCACGACCGCTGGCACACCATCACCATCCCGTACGTCTTCCGCTTCCTCGCGAACGAGCTCGCGGCGATGGGCATGCGCCTCGCCATTCTCTAGACTGCGGCGGACTTGCTCCACCGAGATGATGAATGAAAGCCACCTCCTCCTCCTCGTCCATGAACTGGTGTGCGCCGCCCGCCATCAAGGCGCCTGGCGCGGTGCAGATGGCGGCGGCGATGGCGCAGCTCGAGGCGCTGCGGGCGCTGGACCGTCTTGTGCGGCGCCGCGGGCCGCGCGTTGTCCACGTCGTCTGCGTCCTCTCCGCGCACGGCAACCGCGTCAACCCCGTGGGCTCGCCGTTCGCGCCGCGGAGCGCGGTAGATGCGCTCATGGTGCACGCAACGCGAGCTGCTAGCCACCTCACGGTCACCTCGGGCCGCAATCTGCGCGACGAGCCCGGCCTCTGCATGGAGGTGGCACCGCTCGCGCCGCTTGCGACCTGGAGACGGCGCTGGGCGCGCGACAAGTGTCGCAAGGTCGCGCTGCTCACTGGCGGGCGAGCCTTGCCGCTCGACGCGCGCTTCTTCGGCGACCTAGCCGCCGCCGGCCGCGCGCTGCGCGTCTACACGCCCAAGGCCCAGTGCGCGCCGTTGCGCTCGGCGCTCGGCGCGGCCCACGCGTGGCGAGTCGGCCAGCTTCGCGTCCTGCCGGTGCCAGCCGGCGGCCTGCGGCAGATCCTCGCTGGCGAGACGGGTCTCGTGGGCGTCGAGGTCGGCCCTACTACCGCGCTATGCCCATGGCAAGGCCTGTACGCCGGCGCTTTGCCCTGCCAGCGGTCGCTCCTCGTCACCGAGTATGAGGGCGACGTGGACCCTCGCCTCCCGACCGTGGGCGAGCCACTCGACCTCGACGCGCTGGGGCGCGGCATGACCGTCGACCTGGACGCTGCGTGGGATGACGGCGGGCGGTGGCGGGTGCGCCTCTTCAACGAGGAGCGGGGGCGCAGTTGACCACAATGCGAGCGTGAGGTGCACATACCTCAAGACCGATCGAGCGAGCGGGCGGGCCGAGCCCCTGCGCGACATGGCCGGCCTGTACTGGCATGTTAGTACGGTACGCTGCCGGGGCTTTGCGGACCCTCGCCTCCCCACCGTGGGCGAGCCGCTAAACCTCGACACGCTGCTTGGCGCCGCATGGGCCGCGCTCGGGACGGCGGCGGGTGCGCCTCTGCGGCGAGGAGGGGAGCGGGAGCGGGAGCGAGACAGGCGATGTGTGTGTACATATCTCGTGAACATTAACTACCGAAGGACGAGCGAGTGGGCCGAGCCGCTCCGCGAAATGGCTGGCGTGCTCGGCGCGTCCAGGAGAATCTTGAAGAAGAGCTTGCGCAGGTTGCAGATGCCAAAGACCAGACCTTCGTCAAAGCCCGTGGTGTGGTCCCGCTCGCACTTGGCAAAGTCGATGAGCCGCACCTGCACGCAGAACTGCGGGTCGCCGGACCCGCCCTCTGACGCGCTGCCGGGCTGGTCGAAGGAGTGCGACCGGCTCCGCTGCAGCTGGCCGCAGCGCAGGCGCTGCTGCTCGAGGAAGCGCCGCGTGAGCAGTGCCGTCTCGGGAAGCGACGAAGAGAGCGTGGCCTCCGGATGCGAGGCCATAGAGGCCTCCGACTTGTCCGAGACGTTGGAAGGAAAACGGTCGCGACGCACGTTGCCGAGCGCGCCGTCAAAGACGATGAGGATCGAGCAGCCGTAGAAGCGCCAGGTGCAAGCGCGCACGGCGCGCTCGAGCGCGTCCAGCTGGGCGATGATGTCCTTGACCACCTGGCCGCGCACGCGGTTGGTGAGCTGCTCGGTGACGAAGAGGAAGAGCGCGTTGCAGAGCCCTTGCTCGTCGAGTGTGCGGCCCCAGTACTTGTCCTTGAGCACGTAGACGTGCTCTTTCTCGTCGTAGATCTGCATGCCGCCGATGCGGGCGCCAATCGTCTTGGAGGTGGTGCTCTCCACGCGACGTTGCTTGGCGGCCTTCTTGGCCGCCGATTCGTGCGAGCCGTGCTGCTGTGTGCCCATCTTGAGGTCGAGGATGTGCGGGTGCGACAGCCCGTGCGTGAGGTTTTCCATGACGAGGTACACGAACTTGCCCTCGGCGACCTCCACGGCCTTCTTGTTGCGGTGCTCGATGAACCGGTCCCAGAGCGTGTTGACGCTCCAGGCCCGGGCGCCACCGGCGCCAGCGTCGCAAGAGCCAGGAATCGCGGGCTTTGAGTGCATCGCCCCGCCTTGGTGCCCCTCGCGCTCGATCTGCATCGAATCGGACCCGAAGCGCTGCAGCTCGCCGAGCCCATGCTCGCCGCCGCTGCCGACCGAGGCGGTGTCGGTCATGGCGCTCTCCACCTCCTCGCCCGTCTGAGCGCGGAAGCGCTTGACATCCAACAGCGTTTTGTCCGCAAAGTGGCTGGCCGTGCGCCGCCGCTTGCTCAAGAAGGGGGCGCGCCCGCGCGGCAGCCCCTCGGAGGGCTGCTGGTGCTGCTGGCGCGCGTGCTGCGGCGGCTGCATCGCGGCCACCAGGCCGCCCTCGCCCTCGTCCATGGCGTCCTCCATGCTGCCAGGCCCCTGGCCAGCGGCGGGGCCACCGACCACGACAACGGCGGCGTCGGCGTCGACCTCGAGGTCCTCGTCCTCGTCCTCGCCGTTGCTCTGGTCGGGCGAGTGCATCACCTGCAGCGGTCCGCAAAGCGCCTCGTCGTTCTGCAGAATGTGCTTGACGTCGATGACCACCTTGCCCGAGAAGGCAGGCGCGAAGCGTGCCACCGTGGGTCGCTCGCGCAGAAAGGATTCGTACGTCTCCATCTCGCCCAGCGTGGCCGGCTTGCAGAGCTCCCCCAAGTCGCTGCGAAGCATGGGAAGCTGCCGGCCACCTGGTGTGGGAACAGGTAGAGCTGCCCGCCCGTGGGCGACTCAGCCACAACTTGAGGGAGGTGGTCCACACCACCCCATTGCTCCTCCCGGAAGCGCCCTTCGCTGAAGACGAGCACAGACAGCGAGCCGTACGGTTTTTTGATCCCCGTCAGCTGCGTGGGCGGCAGCGAGTGCGCATTGCGGAACATATCGTCGATGATGCCTCCGTGCGTAACCACCACCACCTGCTCGCCGCCATGTCGCGCCACGATGTCGGCCAGGAACTCCTTGACGCGCAGCAGACGGTCGTTCAGGCTCTCGCCCTCCGGCACCTTGAAGTCCGGGTTGCGCTCGACAAAGCGCTTCCGGTACACTTCCGGCATGGCCTCCTGTACCTGCTTCTTGCTCCACCCGTTGAGGCGGCCGCCGTTCCAGGGCAGGAGGCGCTTGTCCACCTCCATGCGCACGTGCAGCTCCTTGCAGATGCTCTGCGCGGTCTCCACGCTGCGCGGCGAGGTATACACCGCGTCGACCTGGCGCTGCCGCTTGAGCGTGTTGGCGATGGAGCTCGCCTGCAGGCTGCCCTTGCGACTCAGGTGCGCTAGCGCGCCCGTCACGTGCTCGGCGTGCCGCACCACGTACATGCGCACCGCCCGCGGCTCGTGCGCTGAGGCCATCGCGACCTTCCCTCTGCACGACAACGCCTGCGCCCTCCGAGTCTGGTCCAGCGCCCCCCCGCCACCTTAACTGCCTTAAGGCGATTGCCTATCAAATGCCAGGCACCTGCTTGCCCGCTATCATTCCTTCCGTCCGGCGCGTACTTTCTCATGCACGTGTCATCCGCGCGCCTGCTTAAGCCGTATCTCGCGCCGTCCGGGATAGGAGGGGCGTTTGCGATGAGGTTCGCACGAGGGCAACTCGGGCAGGACGAGGGCAACTCGATCGTGAGTTGCCGCTCTGCCCCCGTCGGACGGAGGGGGTCTGGTGCGCGTGTGGCGCTCGCCTGCAGCACTGGCGACCCCAAGTGCACGGTGGTGCGCCGCTCACCGAACGAAGGGGGACGTGTTCCCGGCACGTTCTGAGGAACGTTCCTCGCACCTAGCTCTGCTTGTTCCGCTGGAAGCGTGCATTTCTTTCATTTTTACATCCTCCTCTGTGCAATTTTTGAGTACCGGTAGTTTGAATCTGGGCAAGATTCAAAATGGAAAAGGTGGTGGTGAATGACGATTCGTAGGTATCTTCGTTCCCACGCACACGTCAAACAGAGCACGTCAGTCAGTGATGCAATGACTGACCAAGTACCGTACCTGGATATCGATCGATAGACGGTACAGCACGTACATGCGGTACCGGTACCGGTACCGTACCGGTACCGTACCTGGGTTGGCAAGTACGAGCGGCAGCGTGCTGCGCCGCGAGCAAGCAGCAACGGGGAGCGGGAGGCTTGACAAAAACAGCATCGCGAGGTTTGCGTTTAGCGGCCCTCGTAGTCGCGGTAGCGCTGCACCTTGCGCTTCTTGCTGCGCCGCTTCGCCTCGTGCCGCGCCTGGCGAAGCTTTTGCGTCGCCTGCACGTCCGAGATGCGGTCCACGGCGGCCTTGCGCTTGCGCGACTGCCGCACCTCCTCGATCTCCACCTGAACCTTGCTGTAGCAGCGGACGAAAGCGGCCGTCCCGGTCAGCTCCTCGAGGAGGTCCAGCACCTCCTTGGCGAGCGCTGGGCTGCTCAGCTTGTGGCCCATGACTTCCACTTGCTGCTGCTGGGTGGCCACGCGGACCAGCGGCGACAGCATGAGCGGCAGGAAGCCGCGCAGCCGGTCCGCGCGGTCCTTCCACTGCGTGGCCACAAAGGCAAACAGCTTGAACACGCAGCTCTGACGCAAGTCGGCGCGCGCGTAGTCGTCGCGCATGCCACCCCTGAAGCGCGCGGTGCTGGCCAGCTTGTGAAGCGCCCACGCCATGCCGCGCGCTTGCGGCGCGCCCCGCTCGCGCTGCACCATCCGGTCCTCGGCTTCGTCGCTGGCTTGCGCCCCTGGCGCATCGCTCTCCGCGTCGTCCTCTGCCGCCTCCGCCTCGTCAGCGCTGACCGCGCCCTCATCAGCCGAGACGCCGTGCTTCTCCTCGTGCGCGAGCAGAACGCTCATGATCCACACCAGGTTCTTGACGGCCTGGTCGGCCAGCTTGGCGTCCAGCTCCGGCCGGTTGAGGATGTTGACGTGAAGACGGGTGAGCCACGACACTTGCTCCAGCGTGGCAAGCGCGTGGTCGCGCTTGTCGCCGGTCAACACCGTGCTGGGCTCGAGCGAGTCAAAGGCCTGGCCCAGCAGACGAAGCGCCGCCAGCCGCACCCACATGTGCGGGTGGAAGCGCAGCAGCGGCAGCACCACGCTTTCCAGCATGGTCTGCTCGCCCTCGCTGCCGCCAAGGTCGTGCCGCTGACGGACCAGAAAGTCCGCGCAGAAGGCGCGGTCTTGCGTGCCGAGGCAGAGCTTGTGCACGGCCACCAGCGCAGCCTGGGCGGTCAGCCACCCCTCGCCCTCGCCCTGGCCCTCCTCGCGCTCCAAGAAGGCCTCTTCCCAGGCCGAGTGCTCCTCGGTGGGCAGCAGCTCGGCGCGAAGCACGCGCAGCATCTCTTGCAGAAAGTCCAGCGCCACTTGGCGCCGCAGCAGCTTTCCGTTGCTGGTCTCCGCCATCAGGCCCACGACCTGCACAGCAGCGCGGCGCATGACCGCCTTTTGGTGCGTGACAGCCGGGTCCACCGGCTCCTGCTCGTCTCCCCCGTCGTCCTCGGGCTGCGGACCGCTGTCGAGCCAGCCGCGCACAAAGCCCACCAGCTCGTTGAGCGCGGCGGCCCCCACGCGGGCAAACATGCGGCGCAGCGCGACGCCCACGGCCGCGCGGCAACGCGGCGAGTCGTCGTTGACGAGCCGGAGCACGAGCTGGAAGAAAAAGTACTGCGCAATGTCGTCCAGCACTTCCGTGGGGAAGCGGTCGATGATGGTCTTGAGCATGTGCAGCCCGCTCAAGCGACCGTCCTCCAGCTTGAACTCGAGGTTGGCCAGCACGAGGTCCAAGTGCTGGCGCAGGCGCTTGGCAGAGAGCGGGTAGTCCGTGAAGAACTGCACGAGCACCTTGGTGGCCTCCTGGCGCACGTTGTTGCTGCCCGAGGTGAAGACCTGTTCCGAGAGGGTCGTCATGAGCTCGTACATTTCGCTGACCACAAGCCGTCGCTCGACGATGCTGCGCATCAGCGCAATGGTCGATTGCTGCCGGCCCACGATCGACAGGTTGTGCTGGCCCAGCAGCACGAGCAGCTTGAGCGACTCGGGGTCCAGGCCGTGGTTGTCGCAGGTGCGCAGGATGAGCGTGAGCGCCTTGATGGACTCTTGGCTCGCATCGACGGCGGTCGAGCCTTCGCTTGCGCCCACCGAGCTCGCACTGGCGCCGCCGCCCGTCTTGCGCGACGAAAACCCGGACTTTTGCAGGATGCGCATGATGGACCGCACGAGCGTCGGCACGTGCGCGTGTGTTGCGGGAAGGTCCCACGGCAAGATGGTTGTCAGCACCCGCAACGCCAGCACGGTCGTCTTGGAGGCCTTGCTCTCTTTGCACACGAACGTGAGCAGCTCCACGAAGGGGTTGAGCATGTCCCGGTGCTGCTCGTTGCTCTTGTCAAGCCGCTTGGCCTTGAGCGCGCTCAAAAGCAGGCCCAGCGCGTGCTCGATGATTAGGTGCTTGTTCGCGCGGCGCGTCGCCACCTGGACCTGCTGGCTGTTGCGCTTGCGCTTCACCTCGAAACGGTCCTTGCCGGTCATTTGCGGCACCTCCTCCACGATGTGCACGCTCTGGTACGAGCGCCGCAACTTTACGCGCTCCCGGGCGCGGTCCTGCTCGGTCTGGCTCTCCGCCACGACCCAGCTCGAGAGCCCGCTGCGCGCCTCGGACAAGCTTGGCCGCACATCGGCGTCTGCCTCGCCGTCCTCCTCGCCGCCGCTATCGCCACCGTCGTCGCGGCCCTCGCCAGTCGTGCTGGGCTGCACCGACTTGATGCGCTTGCGCCGCTGCCCGGCCGCCGCCCGAGAGTACTCGTTCGAAATCAGGTGGTGGATGTACACCAGCAAGTGCGGGACGCGGACGTCCCGGTTGCGGGCCAGACCCAGGGCGACACGCCGCAGCGCCTCCTCGGCGATGCGCAGCTCGCGAATGTCCGAGCTCGAGTCGATCTTGTCCATCATCGGCTGGATCACCGCGTGGATGGTCTGCTGAGGCAGGAAGGCGATCATGCGACCCAGGATCTCGAGCGTCTCGTTGCTGCGGTTGGTCTTGGACTCGGTGAGCTGTTTGACGCGCGAGTGGTACGCCGAGTCCGACCGCTTTTGCAGGGCGAGCTCCCCAAAGAGCTCCTCCTGCACGACCGCCATGATCTTGGGCACGTGCTCGTCCAGCTCACCGGCACACACGTCCGGAGCAGCTTCTCGACGTCGGTTGCGTCAACGTCGGCATCGGCGTCGGCGACGGCGCTGTTGCCATCACTATTGGCGTTTTCCTCCCCCACCGCCGCGTCGCCAGCGGCGTCGCCAGCGGCGTCGCCAGCGGCGTCGCCAGCCTCGCTTCCCGGCGCAGGCTCTCCAGGAGCAGGCGCCGGCGCGACTTGGCCAAGGCTCTTGCGCGAAGCCTCGAGCGAGCGCACGAGCATGTCCTCGCACGCGACGAGCAGCGCGTGCAGAGAGTAGCCGCGAATGTGCAGCTGGTAGCCCTCCGTGAGCCCCTCCAGGAGCACCTGCACCACCTGGTGAAAGTGCTTTGCGCCCAGCTCGAGTGCCATGGCGTTGAGCGTCTCGCGCGCCGCCGTCCGCAGCTCTCGCGAAAAGCTCTTCATGACGTCCACCACCTGCGTCAGCATGCGCGGCAGGTTGAGCGTGAGCGCGCGCTCGGGGAGGAGCTTGAGCACCTTGACGATCGACACCGCCACGGACACGCGCAGCGCCTTGGTTTTGCCCCCCTTGCCGCTGCGGTCGACCATAAATTTCTCGAGCAGCGGCAGAATGTGGAACTGCAGCGCGCGCTCGAGCTTGGGCTCCTCGCTGGCGTGCGGAAAGTGGTAGTTGTCGATTACCAGGCAGGCACAGCTCAGCAGGCGCTTGCTCAGATCCTTGCGCTTGCCCGCCGTCTCGATGAGAAACTTGACCAGGTTGGCGTAGTGGGTCCACGGCAGCAGCGCGCCGATCTGGCCCACCATGTTGAGGCCCGCCTCCTTCATGTTCTTGGCCTTCTCCGTGCTACTCTCCAGGATATTGCTCAGCGTAAGCGGGAGCACCACGTGCAAAAGCGTGGACGACCCCAGCGTGACCTCCCCGTTTGCAAGACGCTCGCGCAGGTAGCGCAGGTAGCCCGACTGCCGGTACGCCTGGACGTGCACCATGCTGGTAAAAAAGTCGTGCTCGGGGTCCTCGTTGTCGGCCAGGGCCTGGAGGTCGGCGAATAGGAGCTTCTTGATGTGCTCCAGATCCGGCGCGTGGTCACCCCGCATGGTTGCCCCTTCAAGGTCGGCCGGTTGCAGCTTGCTGCCAAACTCCACTGCCTTGGCCAGCAGATCCACAAAGCCCTTGCGAATCTGCGCCTTGTCGGCCTTGATGCCAGCGCGGAGGCCCGGCATGAGCACGTTGGGGATCGTGTCGCTCACCAGATCGGGCACCTCGCGCCGCAAGATCACAGTCTGCAAGAAGTGCGAAGCAGCGCTGCGCAGCGGGTACTCGTCCTCATGCATGTCCAGCAGGGCCTGGTGCACGAAGGGCGCCCACTGGGCCGCCACAAAGGTGTCGGCCTGCTCGGTCAGCGTCTCGTAGGCACTCAGCCGGGCGTCAAAGTCGAAGAGGTGCACCCGCTTCGGGTCCCACTTGTTGAGGCCCCGCAACAGCGGCACCACGGGCTTGAGCACTGCCTTGAGCGCCTTCACTTCGCCGAGCACCTCGAACACGTCGAGCAGCCGCTCGCGGGCCTCCACGTCGTAGACCGGGTCGATCCCGTTCACGCCAAGGTAACGGCTGATCCTGCCCAAATCGTGCAGCGTGGGCCGCGACAGCCGCATCAGCCGGGCAAGGGTCATAAACAGGTCGGCGCGCCCGTCGTGGCGTCCACCAGCCTGCTCGCGGCGCTGCACGTGGCCGCCAGAGATGGCGCTCGAGGACGACTTACCCGAGAACGCGCTGCGCCCCGTGCCGAACGAATTGGCCCCCCCTGGCCCAAAGCTCGCCTCAACAACCTCCTCCTGCCGTCTCCGTCCCCGACCCTTCCATCGTTTCCGGAGTGCACAGCGCCGCAAGGCTGTACAGGAGGCGCAGCTCGCGCTTGGCCATCGCACGCTTTGCCTGCTGCGTGGCTTGCTTGTCGCGCTTGCTGCTGGTCTGCGCTGCCACAATGGTACCCCCTTGGTGCCCGGGTCCGCCCGCCTGGAAGCGCTGCAGGATCGCCCCGAGCAAGAGCGGCAGATTGGGCGCCACCAAGGCGCGGGCTTGCTCCTCGTCCTTCAGCGCGATCTCCACCATGCCGTACACCGTTGCCACGATGCGCGGGCCGGCGCTCCGGTCCGAGTCTAGCCCAGCGCTAAGACAGCGGATGCACTGCGAGAAAAGCGAGGGCGACGCCTTCTCAAACGCCCAGCGCGCCAGCTTCTTGCTCTGTGCGAGCGAGTCGGCAAGCAGCAGCAGCGTCGGAGCGCGGTTCTGGTTGAGCACAGAGGAGGGAAGCGTGTTCACGCTGGGCTGCACGACTTCGCGGAAGACGGTGGTCCACGTCTCAAAGTCGGCGTCGTAAAAGGTCTCAAAGATCTCCGAGAGCCTGCGGAGGGACTCGATCCGTAGCTGCGAGACGGCCCGCGTCTTGTTCCGCGATTTACCCCGCCTCCTTCGCCGTCTTCGTCGTCTTCGTCGTCCTGCTTGACTTCCTCCTCCTCCTCCTCCTCCTCCTCCTCCTCTGCAGCCTTATCGTCCTCGGCGTCTGCCATGGCGATTGCGCCTGCCTCTGCAGCGGCAAGCTGCTCCTCGCGCGCACGCATGAGGATCGCAAAGAGCGCCGCCAGAATGTTGTCGAGAAAAGGGTCGAGCACCGTCCCGAGCGTCTTGATGAGCTCTCCAAGGGAGTTGACAAAACCGCTGAGGCGCGAGACTTCGATGCCGACACCTGGAGCGCGCGAAGCGCCACGGCCGGGTCCTTGCGGTCCACCTGAAAGTCGAGGCCGGGCGGGAAGGGGCGGAAGAGGATGTCAAGCAGCGGCTTGACGTCGCGCTTCTCCGCCACGCTGGAAAAGAAGGTAAACACGGTTGTGCGGCGGCCGCCCATGTTGAGGGCGTCCTTGTTGGTCTTGCGGCGGCGGACAAGGAGGCGGGCGTAGAGTACGCGCGCAATGACGGGAATCAGGCCCTCGCGCTGCCGCTTGTCGATATCCGAGAGCCGAAAGCCCGTGATGGCGTCCTTAAAGCGGTTCTCGTCCGCCATGGCCTCGAGCATGTCAAAGTTCCCCTCCAGGTAGTCGACCTTCATCTTGCGGAGCACCTTGAGGGCCAACTCCGGAATCTGGTAGTCCGACTTGATGAGCAGCCGCTCCAGCACGCTGCGCAACACCGGCGTCCAGCTCTTCTCCTTGCGAAACTTTGTGAACCCGCCGAAGAGCTTGAGCCACGCGCAGAGTTTCTCGCTTGAGGTCCGCAGCGTGCTTTCGCTGCTGACCGCGAGTTCGCCAAGCAGCGCCGGGTCGGCGTTCGCGAGGAACGCGTTCTCGTCCTCGTCCGGCCGGGGCTGGTCGAGGTCGTCGTGGCGCCCGCTCGAGAGATAGTACTCGTCGCGCAGAAAGAGGAAGAAAAGGGTCACGATCTGGTCCGCCTTGGCCTCCACCTTTTTCGCGATCGGCCCCATGGCGGCAAACACCTCCTTGAAGGCATCCAGGGCCTGAGTGCTTCGCGCCGGGGCATTCGCGCCGTCCGCGCCGTCGGCGGCCGCCGGGGTCTCGGTCTCCTCCGCGACGGTCTGGTCGCTCTGGCCTCGCGCGTTGAGCTTGGAGACGAAGAGGACCTGCTTCCAGAGCAGGGGCCAGAGGTACGTGTGGAAGTTTTCCTTGGCGGAGAAGGCCTCCATCGCGCTGGTGGCCATCTTCCACACCGGGCTGTAGGGCACGAAGAACTGGCCCAGCAGAAACCCCGCCACGGGGGCCTTGTACGGCTCTGGCAAGCGCGAGGCGCGCGCGGTCTTCTCGATGCGGCCAAAGAGGCGGTGGCGCTCCTTCTCCTCCCGGTACTCGATGGGCAGCGACTCGATGTCCACCATGACGTCCAACACGTCGCTTCGCTTCAGCTCCACCGTCGAGTCGTCGCCCTCGCGCGCGGCTTCGTCGAGCTCCGGGAGCACCTCGCGCAACACCCGGAGAGAGGCCACGCGGAGGCGCAGCGCCGGTGAGAGCAGGTTTTCGACCAGCGCGGGCTTGAACTCGTCCACGAGACGCGCCGAGGTGGCTTCCGAAAGCAAGCCAGAGCCAGCGACCATCCGAGCGAACGAGTCGAGCGCCGCGGCGTCCGACACGAACTCGTCAAAGTTGGTCACAAAGTGGTCAACGAGCTTGGTCCGGTACGCGTCGTGCTCCTGGGACACTGTCCACACGCCCTGAGCGCAAAGAATCTCCACGGCGCTGTGCACGAGCTCGGGGAACCGGCGCTTGCGCTCCGGGTCAACGATGAAGTGCACCAGCGCAGGCTCAAAGCAGTCGTTGCCAGCCCGCATCAGGCGCGTCGCGCTGACCGCGAGCGCGAGCTCCTCTGGCGTCGAGGACGGTGCCCGCAGAAGCGCGGCAATCGCGGCGGCCAGGTCGCTATTTGCGGGAAAGCGGTCATCGTCGTCCACCTTGACGTCCGGCGCGCTGGCAAGCGCGCTGGCCATTGCTGCGACGGCCTCCAGAGCGGGCGCGTTCGGCGCGGCACGCACAAGCTCCAACGGCCCGCCATCGTCGCCGGCGGCCTTGCCGCGCTTCTTGCCCTTGCGGCTCGATGGTGGCAAGCCGCTTGCCGTGGAGAATACGCTGAGAGCGCCAATTCGCTCTGCAAGGAGGCCGTCAAACAGGGCCTGGCGGTCGGGCATGCACTGCAGCGCCACGGCCACGACGCGCGGCATGTCCGAGCGCTGCAGGCGCACCCTAAAGAGCTTGCGCAGAGCGTCCAGCATTGCGTCGCAGTCCCGGCCGCCGTGGTGCTCGTACCGCCAGATCGACACGCCCAGCCGCAGCGCTTCCAAGCGCAGCGAGGCACGTGCTTTCTCAGCAGCGGCGTCAGCGGGCCCCTCGAGCCAGGCCGGGCTGTCGCAAAGCACCGGTTCGACAATAAAGTGCTCGAGCAGCTCGTGCGTGACGCCCTCTGCGACGCGCGAGCGGCCCTTGAACGCGACGCAAAAGTTGACGAGCTCGAGCAAACCGGCAAAGGAATGCGAATTTGGCGCCTTGAGCGGCGCCTCGGCCAGCAGCGCTTGCCAGAGCGGGGCGCTCGTGTAGCGCGAGACGAACTCGAGCGTGTGCCGCAGGACCTGGAGCAGGCAGCGGAAGCGCATGCGCACGAGGGGCTCGTCCAGCAAAGCCACGGCCTTGGGCTGCACGGTGGCGAACGCGGCTTGCAGCACCTCGGACGTGCGCGAGTGCAGACGCTGCTGCACGTTGCGGACGAGGTTGAAGATCACGTAGGCCACGCCGTCGACGATGCCCTCCTGGAGGCGCTCGTCGCGCTCGAGGCAATCTGGCGCACAGGCCATCTTGACGATGAGGCGCTTGACCTGCTTGGCGAGGAGTGGGCCGCGCTGCTGCCGCATGAGCGGCGCAAAGGTCTCGCCGGCAAACCGGCGCACGTGCTCCCGGCGGTGGCTCAGCAACGAGGTAAGGTGCGGGCGCAGCACGGCCAGCTCGGGGTCGCGCTCCGTGATGCACTTGCCCAGCTCGCTGAGGATTGTGCCAACGCACTGGAAGGCCGCGGTACAGAGCGGCAAGTTGGCCGCGTGGCTGCCGGCCTCCGTGCCGGCCTCCACGAGGCCAAACACCTCGGCCAGGATGTCACTCAGGTGGTCGTACAGCTCCTGCTGCGCGTCCTTGGCGAGCGCCGGCAGTAGCGCAGCGCCGGCACCTTGGTCTCGGCCTTGCGCAAGTGGCGCGTGATGAGCTTGATGATCTTGCCAAGGTTGTGCAAGATGAGTGGCAGGCTCTGCGTCATCGGGCCGAGCGCACGGAGCAGCTTGACAAAGTCCCGGCTCCGGTCGGCCTGGCTCTCGCGCGTCATCGCGGCTTGCAAGAAAGTGGCCTCGAGCTGCTCATCCTGCGTGCCGGCCTTGGCCGCGTCCTGCTCCAAGAACTCGTGCTCGGCCAAAAGCACGCGCGACACGCCAACGTCGGTGCCGCGCACGCGCTCGCTAAGCTTCCTGAACCGGTACCGCTTCTTGGCGCCCTTCTTCTCATTGAGGTCCTTGTTGGTGTCCATCTCGTCGCCCGCCGACCCTTCGACCGCGCGGTCGATCCACCTCAACCCTCCGCTCCTCCTCGTCCTCCCACGGGCACCACCACAATGCGTACCGCGGACCGTTCCGACCCGGTTCCAAACCGCGTCCGCGTCCGGCTCGCATGCCGAACGTTCTGCGGAACGAACGTTCGCGGAACCACGCAGGGCCTCCGAGAGTCTCAGAGGATTTTTCGAGGGCGGAACTCTCTGGGAACACGCGAGCAACAGCACCCTAGCGCTTTGCTAGGCAAAACGTCGCCCCGCAAGTCCGTGATCGTCCGCGTCGAGTCCAGCCGAATTAAGGTGAGTCTGAGCCTTTCGCTAAGGAAAACCTTAAGCCTCAGCCCCTACGAGAATAGCGGCACCTACCCTAAAACGTAGGACGTGGCGTAAGGCGCAAGGCGGCTTTCCTGGAAGGCAAGGAAAAGAAGCAAGTCGGCAGAGAGAGCGAGAGGTCGGCAGAGCAGCACAGCGGTCGCAGAGCAGCAGCAGCAGCAGCAGCAGAGCAGCAGCAGCGCACGCCACTCGCACGACCCAACCGCACGCACCTCCGTCGCCCGCGCTCCGTCCTTCCAACGCAAGCTAGCGTCCAGCGAGCGGATTAGCGACACATCGAAGCGAGTCGAGCCTCTAGGTTCGACGCACAGGAGAGGGCGCGGCAGGCAGGCAGGCAGGCGAGGCGCGCAGACGGCAGCGCATTGACGAGGGCTACCAAGGTGAGTTGGGCGCGGTTGGAACCATGTCGGAACGCGGGACGTACCAGGAACTTACACGCGCGCGGTGGCTTTTCACCCTTCGCTCCGGACAGGCCCGGGAACAGAACGTGCGGCAGACCCACAACAGGAACGATGGCGAACATTACCAGCAAGCGCTGCTAAACGCCCCGACATCATTGACCCCAACGACGACACAGTGACGACAACCGCAACCCCGACCACCCGCAACCTTCCTTCCTTCCTTCGTCTGCGTCCTGAGTGACCCAGCGGACCAACAGCAACCTTTCACGCATCACCACCAAGCACCGAGAGCGCCATGAGCACCGGCGGCGATGAGCACGACAACGCTGGCGCCCCGCCGCCGTCCCCTCCTGCGCCGCTCCACAGCGTGGACGCGGAGGAGGAGGACGGCAACGAGCTGTACGACCTGCTCGACGCCCAGCGCATGAGCAGCGCGTCCAGCCTGCACTCGAACGTGCGCGACATGATGCCCGACTCGCTCGCATTCGCCTCCGGCGCCGAGGCCGACTCGGACCACGGCTTTCGCAGCGCTGCCGCCATGCTCGGCGACGCCCAGCTCGAGACCGACGCGTTCCACGAGGTGTACCGCAGCGTCGCGGCCGTCGACTTTGGCACCCAGCACCACATGGGCGCCATCGGCGAAGATGCCCTCGACCAAGAGGCGTTTCAAGCCTCTCACTGGGCCAGAAGCGAACGCGCCGCTCTGCGAGCCTGCGCCCCGCGTCTTTTCGCGGCTGCGGCTTGAGCACACGCACATGTTTGTGTGCTGCGAGCTTGGCGCGCTCAAGGACGCCATGGAGGAGCAGCTTCGCGCCCTCCAGGTGGACTCGATGTACGAGAACGCCGGCAGCTTTTGGCGCGGCATGTTCTACCCGGCGGAGCCCTCCGCCGCGGTGGACTGCCGCGTGTACATGAACTCGTGCCCGGAGATCGGCACCAACCGCTACCTGATCGAGTTCGTGCGCCGCACGGGCTGCAGCATGGCCTTCAACCAGCTCTTTGCGCAGATCCAGGACAACTTTATCGCTCGGGACCTGGTGACCAAGCCCAACGGCGACCGGGTGCGCTCCATCCGCGACTTGCCGCACCCCTTCGCCGCCATCGGCAGCGACGCGCCAATCTCGCCGTCCTCGTCCTCCGAGGCCGACCCGGACGACGATCTCTGCGGCCCGCCGCGGCCGCTCCTCGCGCGCTCCACCTCGGCCACCACGGCCTCGAGCGTGCGCGAGCTCGACTTTGACGACGAGGAGGACGACATCGAGTGCAGCGACGAGGACCTCTTCCTCCCGCTCCTGGACATGTCCAAGTCGGCGTTTGAGGACGTGCACGTGCAAGGCCTGATGCTCGTGGCGTACGAGGCCAAGAAAGGCAACGGCGCGCGCCTCGTCAACGTCTGCGAAGACCTCCTGCCGCTTCTCGTCGCCTACGTGCGCGAGTCGCCCAACCTCGAGGTGCGTCGCAACGCCTGCTCGGCGCTGGCGGCCATGGCTTCCGACGTGGAGCTGCACGACCGCATGCTCTCGTGCGCTTGCGTCCCGGCTCTGGCCGATGTCGCAGCGCGCACGCCTTCCCCGACCTCGCTTGAGACCCAGCGCCAGGCTGCGCGGGCGCTCGCGGGGCTCTGCACCTCGGACGACGCAAGGGCTGCCGTCCTCGCCGCGGTGCAGGACAAGGCTGAGGTCTTTGAGCGCGTCGCGCGAGCGGGCGACTCGAGACTTTGCGCGTCCATCGCGCAAGTCCGCGAGCTGCTGGCAGCGTAGGCGAGGCGGGCGAGGGCCTGGCCCTTGTGCAACTCTTCTTCTTCTTCTTCTTCTTCGACCCCGTCCCAACTTGCTCAGCGCGTCTCTGCTCGTCTCGTTTTGGTGGCTGTCGAGGTCGCTGGCATCGGACGAGGTGACGCGAGCGCTGGACGGCTGCGCGGCGCAGGGCAACCCGCATGGCGCATGCGGCGAGCTCCCCCGACAAGGGCCGCGTGCTCGTGGCTGACCGCGACCTCGCCGTGGGCCAGGTCGTGCTTGAGGATGATGCATTCGTATGCGCCAGCTGGCACGCCGAGCTGTGCACAGCGTGCAGGGAGGCGCATCCCACCGAGTCATGCGCCGCGGCCCGCCAGATGTTTGGCGCCGCCGCCATTGGCGGCATCTCCGGCGCGGAAGCGGCCCTTGCCGATGTCGAAGGGATCGACGAGCTGGACAAGGCGAGGCTGGTCCTGCTGTGTCTCGCGGCGCCGCACGACCGTCTTGTGGCCAGCCTCAAGGACCTGGCGCGCAGCAACATGGACCGCTGGGTTGTCACCGCGCAGGCCGTGCTGCAACTGGGCTTGCCGCAGGTGGCCGCCCTCCTGGGCCAGCGCGACGCGGCCTTCTTGGCGCAGCTCATCGCGGCGCTCAACACCAACTGCCACACGCTCGAGGAGCTGGGCGGCTCGGGGCTCTTCCTCAAGGCCTGCGTGGCGGAGCACAGCTGCGCGGCGACCTGCTCGTTCACGACGGAAGGGACGCACCTGTGGCTCGTGCCCATTGAGCCGCTGGCCGCGGGTGCGCGCCTGTCCATCGACTACCTCAACAACTACTACGAGCCCGCGGCCGAGCGCCGCGCGGCGCTGCAGTATTCGTACGGGTTCGTGTGCGACTGCGCCAAGTGCACCGGCGAGCTGCCCGACCGCGTGCGCGCCTTTCGGTGCCCGAGCGGCGAGGCGCACGTTGTGTGTGCCTTTGGGGACGGCGACGAGACCGCCTTCCGGTGCCTTGAGGCCGGCTGCGGCTTTGCGGCCGACGCTGCGCAGGCCGCGGCGTACACGGCCGCCGAGGTGACGGTGGCAACGGGCGGGGCCAGCGACTTGCTTCGCCCCGAGCACTACCTGCACTTTGACACGCTCTCCGAGCGCGCGCACGAGGTGGCGGCCGCTCCGGCGCTCAACGCCGAGGATGTGCAGCTCTGGAAGCGCCTCGTGGGCTGCTTGGACCAAGTCCTGCCCAAGTTTCACCACGAGCGCGTGATTCACTACGACAAATTTGCTCAGGTGCTGTTTAAGGCTGGCGACAAGCAGGCTTCGCTACAGGCATTCCAGCACGCTCTAGAGATTTCGCGCGTGTCCGCCGGCCCGCAGGCCAAGCTCACGCGCCAGCTGCAGTCCATGGTGGACAAGATGCCCGCCGACCTGCCCGAGCTTGTCGCGCGCTATGGCGTATGAGGGGTTGAAAACTGCGCGCGCGCGCGCGCTCGCGGTTGTTTGTTGCGCTAGGGTTCGGCCTCGCTCTCGCTCGACACCTCGTCCACGTCGTGCTCCACATCGAGCGCGGCGTACAGGCGCTCTAGCATCGCCAGCACACGCTGCAAGATGGACTCCACCTGCGCCTTCGGGGTGTAGTCAAACTCGTCGCTTGACGACTTGGCGATAAGGGCGATGCGCGGCGGGTTGCCGCGCATCTCGCGCAGCAAGCTCTCGAGCGCGTCAACCATCTTGTCGATTGTCTCCTCGCTGCTCTGGTGCTTGGGCAAGTCCAGGTTCGGGCCGCAGCTCTTGGCCAGCTCGATGTGCTCAAGAGGCATCTCCTTCACCGCCTGCACGACCTCACGGGCAAGCGCCACGCCGGCAGGCCCCTCCTCATAGCACGCCGCGAGCGCAGCCGCCAGACGGTCGGCCTCGGCGGTCTCAGTCCCAGCCGACCACGCAAAGATGGCCTCAATAGCCTTGGTAAACTGCGCCTGCTCGCGCTCCTGCTCGCCCTTGCGCGCCTCGCTCCAAGCCTCGTCCTCGGCAAGCGTCCGCGCGTCCTCGAGGCGACGCCAGCGGACCAGAGTGGCCGCAAAGGCCTTCTCCAGGAGCTCGCGACGCCGTCGCCCATCTTGGCTCGAAGATCCTCCAAGAATGGATTGGCCACGGAGAAATAGTCAGACAGATGTCCAGCACCCACTCACCCGCGACAAAGGCTGCACTGCGCTCAGGGACAAGCCCTTCAAGGGGCGTCACCAGCAACTCCAGCGCGCCGCTTGCACAGCGCGTCGGCTGTGCCACCAAGCCCTCGTCCGTAAAGTAGGGCGCCCCTGCACGTCACGCGAAGTGGGCCACGCCCTCCGCTTTGCTCAAGCTGCCCAACCTCAAAGGCCATGCGGCCGTCCCGGATCTGCGACGACCAGGGCGGCCGGAGCCACAGTACGGTTCACGTGCCCAGCGAACACCGCTGGCAGAAATGAACTCTGCGATGCCGGTCTCCGAGTTGGCCAGCTCCTGATGCAGCCCGCGCGGGTCGAACACCGTCTCGGCGGGCATCTGGGGGCACCATGAGGTCGGGTGCGAATCCACGTGCAGCAAGGCCAGCTCCGAGAAGGCCACCTCGCCGCAGCGAATGGCGCGGTGCAAGTTCACCAGCACTGCATTATGCTCATCGACACGTATACGGCATCCGCGCGGGCCGCGGCCGCTTCTTGCGCCTCGGCGCCGCCATCGGCGGCAGCACCGCCGCCGCCGCCGCCGCCATTGCGCAGCGCGGCGCGGCGCCGCTTGCGCGCACCCGCTGCTCGTCCACCGTCAGCATCGCCTGCGGTCGCCCGCTGCACCAAATATGCCGCGAGGAGCCTGCCGCCGCCATGATGGATGATCATCATCGCGGTCATCAGCTTGGAGAGCGAGCTCCCATCAGCGCGAGGTGCTGTACAGACTCGAGCTGTGGCTGTCCGTGGCGGAGACGCTCGGCGAACAGCTTTTTGCCGGAAGCCGCACGCCTGTCGTCCAGCTCGGGGCTCCTGCCGCCGCTTGTGCCCGCTGTGCCGCTGTGCTGGGGCGCAGCACGGGGCGACTCGCGGCACCATGACGGCATGCCCGCCTTGCTGAGCTCCCGAGCGGCCTGAGCGAGAGCGGGCGTGGAGCTCGACGCGTGCGCGGAGGCGCGGCGACCGCCCTTGAGCGGTGCGCAGGGCTGCGGTTCAGGCTGCTGGCCTGGTTGGTCTGGTTGACGCTGTTTCTCCTTGTCCATGCTGGCTTGCGTGTGGCGCCCGACGGGCCCTTGCTCGGAAAGGCCGCGCTGGTGCCCGCCTTGGACTGCGCCGGCCTGGGCTCCGGCCTGGTGCCCTCCGCCAGCTCGAGGTTGAACCAAGAGGTGAACGTGCTCGCCCTTTACCCGCTTCTGGCGGATGACCTTGCTTCCCGCGTGCGAGCTCTGCAGGCGGAGCTGGTCCAGCTCCTTGCTGAGCTTGTGCAGCTGGAACTCGCGTCCTGCCGCTTGCCAATCTCCTCTGTCTTGGATCGGGGCGAGAGCACGCTTCTTCTCCGCCTCGAGCTGTAGCACGGCCTTGCGCAGCGATTCGGTTCGGTCCTTGGCCACTTGGCCCGACCCGTCCACGCAAAGAAAGCACACCGGCATTCGCCCGCCCCTCAGCCCCGTCCGCTCCGTCGCCGCGTGTGGGCCACTGGAGGCCCTTGTCGCTGCCAAAGTCAATTTGGGGCGACGGGCAGTCGCGCTTGAGCTGGTCGCGCAGCCAGCTGGTCTCGCGCCGCTGCTTTTCCACCTTTTGCTGAAGCCGCCGGACCGCGCGCTTAAGCTTGGACACGTAGGCCGCGCTCGGCGCTTTGGAGGTCGGCGTCGCCAGCAAGTCCTTGACCAGGCCCTCCAGGTTGGCTTCCACAGCGCCTGGCTTGTCCAGAACCGACTGGATGAGCTTGTCCATCCCGCGGCGTGCGGGCTCGGGCGTGCGGGGCGCCATGAGCTGCCGCGCAGACTCGAGCTCGTCCTCGGCGCTCTTCAGCCGCCGGGCCGCGCTCTCTCGCGCAGCCGCCTCGGCGGTCGCGCGTTCGTGCTCGACGAGCGCACGCTCCCGCTCGACGCTGGCGGCCTTCTCGGACTGCGCCAGCGCGCGCTCCGCCTTCAGCCGCAGCGAGCTCTGCTCGCGCACGGCAAGCTGGAGGCCTAGCACCTCCTCGCTCTGCATGCCGAGCGCCTCGCTAATTTGGCGATAGCGCGACTGCAGCAGCTCCTTCTCGGCGCGCAGGACCGTGTTCGAGGCGTGCTCGTCCTCCGTCTTTCGCGTCCAAAAGTCGATCTCAAGCGCGGTCTCCGCCTTGTACTCGTAAACTCGGCGCAGCGCGTCAAAGGCGAGTGCGGTATCGCGTAGCTCGTGCATGGCCTCCTCCTTGCCGCGCTGCTCACTCTCCAGCGTCTGCGCGTATTCTGCCCACTCGCGCAGCTCCTCTTCCACCTCTTGCCTCTGCTGGCCCAGTGTGTGCCGCTCCTGCGCGGCCTCGCGCTCCATGGCCTCTTTGTCGGCCTTCAGCTGACTCACTTGGTCGCCCAGGGTCTTGTTGAGCTCTTCCACGCTGAGCGTCTTCTTCTGGAGTTTGACCAGGCTGTCGCGCAGCTCCTCGACTTCTTCTTCACTGCGTCGAAGGAGGCTCTCGAGAAGGTCTTTGGCCGGACTCGGCTGTGCCTCGTTTGTCTTTTGCTGCTGCTGCTGCTGCTCTTGCTCGAGGCGGGCCTTTTCGTTCTCGCGAAGCTGCGTGCGCGCCTCGTTGAGCTGCTCGGCCAGTTCGGCGCGCTCCTTCTCCAGGTCGTCCAGCGCCTGCTGCTGCTGCGCTCTGACACTTGCGAGGTGCCGGACGGCCTCCTCGCTTGCCTGAAGCCTGTCCTCGAGCTCTGTGATCTGTTCCGAGTCGTTGCCTTGGCCTTGGTGGGCTTGCATGTCCTGGCTCTCGGTTTCAGCGGTTTCGTTGCGCGATCCACAAGGGTCACTGCCACACATCTTGAGTTGCGCCAGCTCCTCGGTAACCTCCGTGAGCTGCGTTTCCAGGTCTTCCGAACGGTTCTTGGCCTCGGAGGTGCGCTCCCGCTCCGCCTCCACCTGGCGCTGGCAGTGCTCCATGGCTTCGCGCAGCCGCTGCATGCCCTCGAGCTTGCTTGTGGCAGTCGCAAGCTCCTCCCGCATGTCACCGAGCTGCCGCTTGTAGTTCGCCTCCCACCGTTTGCAGGACTGCACCTCTTCCGCGAGCCGCTTGACGCGTCGCGTTGCAGAAGCGCAGCCTCCAGGTTGAGCTTTTCAACAGTTGCGGCGTGCAGCTTGGCCCGCAGTTCTTCCATCACACGACGGGCTTCGTCGGAGTCTGATTCGCTCCCAGGCGTTCGAATCAGCCTCCGCTGCTCCTTGTGCTCGTCTTCCTCGTCGTCTTCCTCGTCTTCCTCTTCCTCTTGTTTCGACCGTTGTCAGCCTCGCTGTTGGCTACGCTGTTAGCGACGCTATTGGCCACGCTACTAGCGTCGTCGTCGTCGTCGCCGCCGCTGCCGTCGTCGTCGTCGTCGACGTCGTCGTCCTCGTCCTCGTCGTCGCCGCCGCCGCCCTCGTCCTCGTCCTCGTCGCTGCCCTTGTCCTCGTCGTTCTCTTCGTCCTCGTCGGCGTTACCATGCTCGGCTTGGCTTGCAAAGCTGCTCTCGACCGCTGCTTGCGTCTGGTTCCTTCCGAACGACTCAGATCGCTCGAGCTTCCATCCAAAGATAAGGTCGGTGTCGCAGGTCCAGTCCGCAGCTGCTTTCGGATCCCCGAGAACAGGTCCTCGATCTCCTCCTTGAGCACCACCTGCGTCTCTGCGTCCGTACAGGAGAGGATGTTCTCGATGTAAGCCGTGCTCTCCTCGCACTTGACAGCGACGCCAAGCATGAGCTGCGCCACCGCCTCTACTCGCGGCTTGCCCTGGTGCGCGCCAAGCGCTTCCACAGGCACGTCGAGGACCTCAGCCGCCCCGACCACCGCGGCCTCCAGGCTCTTGCACGGCCGATTGAGCAGCTGCGTCGCGACTCGCAGCACCGTCGGCTGGTCCAGCCCAGCAACGCCAGGTTGATGATGATGATCTTGTGACCACGGTCAGCTCGAGCGTTAGTTCGCGACGCGATCTTCTCGCCGTCCTGGAACGGGAAGCCGCGAAGCCAGGCCTCCATGGCGGCGTGCGGTGCCGGCTGCGCCGCTGTCCGTGCTCACCGCCGTCGCGCTGCCCTCTGCCCGCCGCTTGCTCCTTCCGAAGCCTGCAACAACACGGAGTCGCTCACCTAACTGTCACTTGGCGCACTTTTTTCAAATCACAAATTTCAAACTGCATGTGGCACGATTTCGGAACCGTTGTGGAACCGGGCTTACGGCGCCGTCTCTGCGTCCGCGACCTCGGCTTCGGGCTTGGGGTCCACTGGTGTGCCGACGGCGACGACCTCGCTGGAGGTCTTGCTTTGGCGACGGCGAAGCAGCACCGCGCCGGCGATGCCCAGGACGAGCAAGCCGGCGACCGCGCCGCCTGCCACGCGCCGCCGTCAACACTGTCGCCGTCGCCGTCCTGACCCGCGTCTGGCGCGTCAACGCCCGCGGGTGGCGCGTCATCGCCCGGCGTGTCAGCGCCGCCTCCAGCCGCACCATCGCCGTCCGCCGCGCCGTCGTCCGCGTCGTCGTCGTCGTCGTCGTCGTCGTCGTCGTCGTCACCGCCGTCTGTTGAGTTGCCGCCACCATTCTTGCCGTTGCACGGAGGCTTGGTGCCGTCGTCGCACGTCGCGCACGGCGGCTTGGTGCCGTCCTCGCAGGCGGCACAGGGCGGCTTGCTGCCATCTTCGCACGTGCCGCACGGCGGTTCGCTGCCGTCCTTGCAAGGCCCGTCATCACCCGCGCACGGCGGCTTGCTGCCATCCTTGCACACGGCGCAGGGCGGCCTGGACCCGTCCTCGCAGGTGCTGTTGCCCTGTAGCGCGCGCAGCGCCGTAGTGGAGGGCTCCACTTCCGCGACGCCGAGGCCAAGCAGCACAAGGCCGAGGCCAACGAGGAGGTTCGTAGCGCGCATGGCGGCTAATAGAGAGATTGCTTGGGTCTTCTGGCAGCCTTTCGGAACTGCTGCTCCCGCCGTTTGGCCTTTGGTCCGAGCACGCACGCACGCACGCACGCACGCGCGCGCGCTGTCCATGGCATGGCATGGCAAATGCAATCTCGGAGCGATAAAGCCCAACCCAGCAGCCAACATTGTTGAAACCGTGTGTGTTGAAACGGTTTAGAGTAATGGCGGCTTTAGAACATGTGCGGTGGGATGGTGCGCAGGCCAGGTCCAACGGGGCCGACTTGGGCTGGTACGGCGCTCGGCGCGTACATGGTCGGCGGTGCGCCGTCGTACCAGGGTTTTGGGCCTGGGCGCCCGAGGCGTTGCTGGGGATTTCCTTGCTGCGGCGGACGAAAAGGGCAGCGCCGGCAAGCCCGAGAGCAGCCGCTCCAGCGACCGGCGGCCAAGGCCGCTCCGTTCACGCCACCGGCATCTTCGGCCGCGTCGCCGTCGGCAATCCCGCCATCAGCAGCGCCGTCATCAGGCACGTCGTCTGCTGCGTCGTCAGCGCCGTTGCCTTTGCCGTTGCCTTTGCCGTTGCCGTTGCCTTTGCCGTCGCTGCCTACGAGCTTGCCGTTGCCGTTGCAAGGCGGTGCTGTGCCGTCCTTGCATAGGTTGCTGTTGCACGGTGGCGCTGTGCCGTCCTTGCAGGTGGTCTCGGTCTCGGTCTCGGTCTCAGTCTCGTCTTGCAGCTTGCGCAGCATGGTGGGCTTGGCAGACCCAAGGCCGAGCACCATGAGGCAAAGCGCAGCGAGGAGGGTGAACGCCGTGGTGCGCATGGTGGTCCTATTCCTGCTTCTGCTGCCTCTGCTTTCTTTGGCCTTTGGTAGTATGGGGTTTGGGGTCCCGCTCAAGGAAGAGGCAAGGCTTGGAGCGAGAACTCAAGCTGCACCTCGCGGAGGGTGCTGTGTGCGGTATCACAAAGCTCAAGGCCGTGGCGGGCAGGCTCGTGCCCTTCGATCGACTGCCAAAAACTGCAAGCCATGCCCAGAGGCAAGTCCAGAGGCAGACTTCCCCGGCATCGGTCTCGACGATGGGCTCAAAAGTGGAGCTGATCAGCGTGTGAGGGACGTTTTGGGCGTGTGACTCTGCTTTTCACAGCAAGACTGGCAGCACTCACGTCAGTCAATCTCGGCATTCGCCAGTCTTCCAGTCGCCGTGGCGCGAGGAACTCCGCACGACCTGACCAGCGCCGACCCCTCCTGCTCGTGTCCTGCTAAGCCTCCTGCTCCCTGCTTCTCCTGCTCCTGCTCCTGCCGTGCTGTGGAACCATCACACTTTTGGCACGTGGGATGCCTTTGGATTGCAAGCACAAAGGCTGCACAGCACAGGGCGATGCCACGCGCCCATCCCGAGCTCAGGGACACCGCGAGAAGAGGTGCAGCCTTGCCGCGAAGACCAGTCTGCAGCAGCCTTGCGGCAATCCAAAGTGCCACGTGACTCCGGGTGGCGATTGGCGAGCGAGGGAGGGCTGCTGGTGCCGAGATCGAGCGTTGGCCTCTCTCAACAATCAAGACTTGCGAACTTGGTTCGCCCTGACTGATGTGAGGTTGATAGAGCAACGCTGCCCTCGCCGATCTCGCACTCGAAGCAAAACCGGAACAACCGACAGCCTTCAACGAGAACAAGGTCCCGCACCAGCAGCACAGCCAGCGGCACCAGCAATCACAACAGCAAGAACACCATGCGCGCCACTGCCTTCAGCCTACTCGCCGCCCTTTGCCTCATTGTGCTCAGCCTCGGGTCCGCCAAGCCAGCCATGATGCGCGAGCTGCAAGACCAAACCATCTGCAAGGACGGGACTGCGCCGCCCTGTGGGACTTGCAAGGATGGGAGCAAGCCGCCCTGTAACACGTGCACTGAGCCGCCCTGCGCGGTTGCGACGATGGCACCGCGCCGCCCTGCGCCGTGTGCACCGACGGTACCAAGCCACCTTGCAACGGCAAGAGCGGCGGCGATGGCGGCGCTGCTGGTGACGATGCTGCCGGCGGTGACGCTGCTGGCGGCGACGCTGCTGGCGGCGACGCTGCTGCCGGTGACGACGCTGCTGCAGGTGACGACGCTGCTGCTGGTGAGGCCTCCGGAGATGGTGCGGCCGCGGCTGGCGGTGTCGCCGCCGTGCTTGCGGTTGGCCTTGCCGGGCAGCCGTGTTCCAGAAGCGCCGCAAGGACGCCTCCAGCGAGATTGCCGCGTTGAGCACGTCGGCAGAGTCATCGAACACGGCCGGCCGAACCGAGGCTGGCGACACCAGCGGCGCCAGCGACATCCAAGACAACGTATAATTCCTCCGACAATCAACATGTTCATGAATCGAAAATAAGAATCAAGCTCGAGCTTGGAGTCGCTCTTGAGGCGCCGGCACTGCCAAGCGTCCATGCCCAGCGCAGCCCTGGTCGGCGGTCGTTTGCAGTAGGTGCTATGCGCGCCTGCACATTGCCAAAGCCGGCGACCACCTCAGGCTCACCCGCAACTGCAACGTCGACCCGCCCATGCCACGCAGCCCTGTCTCTATCCAATGAAGAGGAATTTCGCACTGTTGATTTTTGATCGACATGTGACAAAGACACATGCAATTTCAAATTCTGTCTCCTGGTTCCGTATCGTACCATAGTACGGTACGTACCGGTACCTGGTACGTACTATGGCACGGTACCAGGGTGCCGTAGTACCGTACGTACTATTTCGGATAAGTTAGCAATCGAGGATGTCGCGCAGCTCGGCTCGTTGTTGGCGCTCAGTACACTTGCGCCAGCCAAGCGATCCTGCCGGCCTAGGAACAGCTTCAGGTCGGCCACGGCGTGCTCGCGGAGGCCAATCGCCGCGGCGCAGAGCAAGGCGCCGCGGATCACGCTGGGCCGCGTCGAGGGCGGGCCTGCTTGCTGCATGGCGTCGCCCACCGCGCGCCGCAGCGCTGCGCGGAGCGTGCCTTGCGGGATGCCGCTGGCCGCGAGGAACGTCACAAAGTCCGTGCCGCCTTGTAGGGTTGCTGCGAGTGCCGCGCGAGCCACGGCCTCTGTCTCGGCCGTTCCAGTGTAGTGACGCCCAAAGTAGACAACGAGCCATTCTAGCCGCCGCGTGCAGTGGTCCGCACTTGCGCACTGCTGCTCTCGTTCTATCCACTCGACAGGCGCAAGCGGAACGGGGCCCGCATCGGACGGAAGCTTTGCCTCGTGCATGAACCGCCACCGGCCTGCAAACCAGTGCCCAAACGACGAGCTGCAGCCGCAGACGTCAACGGGGTCAACACCGCCCGGAAGTGCTCCATCGCTCGAGGCCGTCAACAGCGGCGGTCAGCGGCGCAAACGCAGACTCGACCAAGAACCCCATCGCTCTTCCATCACTGTCTTCGCCGTCGTTGCCTCGGGCCTCGGCGGCGCAATAGGCACGGACAGCCCGGCCCAAGGAAGTCAAAGCCTTCGGCGCGGCGCTCGCGACGTTCACAGGCGTCAGGGCGCGCTGGATGTTGCTTCGAACCGCACGCCACAGCTCGGGCCAGCAGCCACGCAAGGCCACCAAGGCGAGTGCGCCAACGCTGTCGCTCGCGCACTGGCACACGCCAAAGAGAAACCCCTCCGCGAGGTCTTCGCCGTCAAGCCCGGCTTGCTGCGCAGCGTTCATGCCGTCCACAACGCGCTTATAGACTCCGTCTGGCTCTTGCGCATGGAGCTGGCTCATGAGATCGAGGAAGGCCTCCCCCGCGGCCGAGGAAGCTGGCGCTGCCGCATAGACGCGCTTGCCTGGGCCGGGCGAGACCGTCGGATCGGCGGTGCCGCCGGCGCTGGCCCCGACGAGGCGCGGAATGCCAGAAGGCCCGTGCCACGCCGCTTGCCGCGATCCTTGTCTTCTAGCCGCAGCGCAATCCCTTCCACCAAGCACCACTGCGCAAACTCGGCAGAGCTCACGAGAGGCGGCTCGAATCGCTCGCTCATGGCACGCACGAGGCGGACACGAGCAGCCATCTGATGCCCGAGAGAGGCAGCTTGCGACGCAGGCCGGAGCCATGATGATGTCCACAGCAGACACGGCAGCAGGGAGTGCGCAAAGAAGCGCGGCTGCGTCGCGTGCAGCGCCAGGAGAGCCTCCTCCGGGACGTGGCCCGCTCGGTGCGTGCGCATCACAAGGTCGGCCGCCACGTCGGCAGCTTGACTCGACATGGCCGCCAGCCGCCCGTGCACGTGACGCGGCCTCTTGCGGCGGCCTCTTGCGCCCTGCAATTCCGCCACGAGCTCCTCCTCGCGCTGCCGCTTGCCACCATCGGCGAGGCTCGCCAACATCTCCTCCGCTGCGCCAAGGCAGCGGTCGCGCAGCGCCTTGTCAGCGCCTTTCGGCGCGATATCTTGCTTGAGCATGGCCACGTGCGCGGCCACTGCGAATCGCGTCTGGCGCTTTAAGCTCGCTTGCCAAGCCTCCAGGAGGGCTCTCTCCGCCTTTCTGGCGCCGCCCTGCGCTGCCCGCGCAGCACGTATCGGCCCGAGGACCGCCTCGTGCAGCCACGCTTCATACACCCGCGGGTCCTCAAGTGCCGCGGCCTGCGCGATCAAGTGGGCTTGAAGCAGAAGGGCTCCGCGACAGGCGGGGAGCGTGGCAGAGTCGCTAAGCCCACGTGCTGCGAGCGCAGAGGCGGCTCGTAACACTTGCGCGCGCCCGTCACCCTCGCCCTCCGAGTCTTTTTCAAGCGAGGCCTCAACGAGGCCCTGCAGCGCTCGCTCGAGCGCAACCGGGCACGCAGCATCCAGCGGCTGAGAGCGGCCCGTCTCTGCCGCCGCGCGCTGCGCCAGCCAGCTCTCGAGCACGGCCCAGGCCTTGCCTGGGCTAAGCCCGCGGAGCACTGCCGAGCACAAGCGTCCCAGGTCGGCATCGACCTCCTCCTCCCCAAGCGAGCCCTCGCGCGCAGCGTGCGCTGTGAGGATCTCTACAGCCGCGAGCAGGCGACCAGCGCGAAAGCGCTCTTCGCCTGCTGCCTCTGCCACTGCTGCGGCTGCTCGCACGGCGGCGAGAATGTCTCTTGTGCTGCCTTCCCGCACATCCCGTAAGCAGCGTTCGTCAAGCGCGTCGAGCGCAGCGCGAGCGGCGCCACGATGGGCTGCAGCCGCTGATGCAAGCCGAGTCAAGAGCTCTAGCGCCCAGTCCTGCTCGGCCACACGCATCGCGCAGAGCATATCGTGCGCGAAGGACCCGCTTGTGAGCCCAGCGTGGTCTCTCGCGAGTGTCAGCACGGTCTCGACGTCAAGATTGCCAGCGACGAGCCCAGCCACCGCGCGGAGGCGCGCGGCGCCTGGCCGTACGCGTGGGTCCAGCAGCGCCTCCGACACGACACGTTCCACGCGGAGCGTCGGCTTCGAGTTGGCTTTCTCATCGATGCCGGGCGCCGCGCAGGCTGCACTCGGGCTGGCGCCGCCGCGGCCGTCGCGCTGCCGCAGCTGCGCGCGCGCGCTGCGCACGAGCGCCAGCGCGCGCTCCACGGCTCCTGCCGTCGCCGCCGCCATCGCCCTGCGCGTTGCGATGCGTTTGAAAATGTTGCCATGCGATCAAGGAGCCTGGTGGAACCATGCGGAGGATCATCATGATCGATTGTCTGAAGCTGCTAGCTAGAGCTCAAGGTCCCTTGGGCGCGATGCAGAGCCACGAGTGGTTCTGAATGGTGCGGTTGACCCACTCGAGGCTCTCCTCGTCGTCGGCCGGCTGCTCGGCGGCGGCACCCGGCACTTCGTTGGACAAGGGCAGGTGGAAGCCCTGGCGGCCGTCCGCGGTCGTGTACGCCTGGACGCGCTGCGAGTGCTTGGTGGCCATGAAAAAGTCCACCGAGGTGATAGCCTTCTGGTCCGGTCCGCGGTGAATGTCAAAGTAGACCTGGTAGCGCTCGCGCCAGCGCTGGAAGAGGCGCACGGGGAGTGCGGCGAAGGCGTGGTCGCGCATCTGGTCGTTGCTGATCACGACCGTGCCGAGGCCGAGGCGCAGGGCGGCGTGCAGCCAAAACCAGTCGTCGTTGGTCTTGTGCGGCACCTCGTATAGACGGCCTTCCCCGCGCCACCTGTCTACGAGGGCTCGGTCGTACGTGCGCGCCAGATCGCGCCCGTGGAGGTGCGAGCTGTGCACAAAGATAAGGGCTCGTAGCCTTCGGCGATCGCGCGCTTGACAACCTCCTCGATCTGCCGGTACTCAAAGCTCTTGCCGAACGTCTTAAAGTAGGCGACGTTGGCTGCGTCCACCACGCAAAACTTATTGGCGGCGCCCTTGGCCGTGAGCTCGTCCGTGCGGCGGACCATGTCGTCCCACGCCTTGCGCGCCGCCGCGTGCCCAGAGATCATCAGCGACGCCGACTGGGAAAGCAGCTCCTTGTGCGCTTCGTCGCGCATGTCGCTAGAGTTGAGCACCGCTTGCACGCGGCGCACGAGCCCGTCTCACGGTCCACCGAGACCTCCTTGGTGACTGTCCAGCGGTCCGGCTCGAGTGAGTACCGCTTCAAGATGAGGGCGGCAGACGCCTCCGAGATGACGCCGACCTCTTCGCTAAAGTCGTTTGCAAGGTGCGCGTCGAACGAGTCCAGCGCGCGGCGCGTCGCAGCGCCGGGTCGGCCTCCCCCGCGGCCTCCGCGGCCTGGATGTAAGAGCGCAAAAGCTGCTGGTGGCAGTCCTCGTTCGGCACCTTGGGGTTGGCGTAGGAAGCCTGCACCCGCCTCACCTCCGCGAGGAGGGCCTCTTGACTCTCGAGCGCCTCGACCGTGACGGCCTTGGGCACGCCGGCGCTCATCACGTCACAGTAGACGCGCTCGCGCGGCACAATGTCGAAGGCGCGCATGGTCTCCAGCACTTTGCCTACCTCGGCGGCTTGGCCCCTTTTCGCGTAGAACCGGATCATGACCGCGTACGTGGGCTCTGACATCTTCTTTCCCCCATCCAGCACAGCCTTGATGAGGTCCTCCGTTGCCTCGTCCTTTCCCAGCTCTTGCAGCTTGGAGATAACGAAGGAGGCAAGGTTGCCCGTGTCGCTTGCCAGCTTTTGCCTGTGCTTTGTGGCCCACGCCTCAAAATAGTGCAGGTCGTTGTCCCTGGCGAAGCGCGATACCTGCATCCGGAACGCATGCTCGGCGGCCTCTTCTGGACCCTTGCGCCGCGCAATCTTTTGCAGCTTCTTAAGGGTGGCTTCGTCGAGGACCTCCTCCGGCTCCGGGGACGTAATCTCCGCTCCCCGCTCCCTTGGGCGCAAGCTGCTCCTTCGCTTCGTTGCCTTTGGGGGCCTCGTCGCGCTTGGGGGCCTCGTCGCGCTTGGGGGCCTCGTCGCGCTTGGGGCCTCGTCGCGCTTGGGGCCTTCGTTGCCTTTGGCGACCTTGGCCGCTGGCTGGCCATCACTGCCCGCCGCGCGGGAGCGCTTGGCCGCGTCTTTGACCCCGTCCATCAGCGCTGCTCGAGTGGCCTCCTCAAAGGCCTCTGCAAGCTCGGCCGGGATCGGTACTGGCGGCAGCCCCTGCGCCTCGTTCGGGTGGATTACCTGCAGTTGGAGATTCGCGAGTTGTTCTTGCAGCACGCCGTCGCCCTTAACCTTGGCTGCTCTTGGCGCCTTGCGCGGCACAGCCCTCGGTCCAGAGTTTTGCGGCCTCCGTTCCAGTGGCCTCTGCGGCTGCGCCTTGGTGCCCTGGCGCGCGTGCTGCCGCGCTGGTCGCCGCCCACTGGAGCGCTCCTCCCGACTTGCGGAGGGCGATGTCTCGTCCCTCGAGTTGTGTCGAGCCGCGGCTCCCGCCTTGGGCCCTTGGCGCTTCAAGGCGCTACTGGTAGCGTTGCTGCCGTCGCCCTTGGTGGCTGCGCCGCGCAGGCCAAACCGCAGCCAGGTACCCCAAGGTGCTCGGGCTGATCTCGCCGCGACTCTACCTGTCGCACCCAGCATCAAGCGATCGACTGGCCTTGATGCGCGGCGCACTATTACCGGACTCTACATTTGATAAGGCTTCGACATCTACTACAAGACTCGGCTGGATTTAGAGTCAGCACCTTTGACGTCAAATGTACATCTGCACTGTTGACCTCAACATGTCATGCGGCCAACGTTTAGAAACACCTTTTGGGGGCTGCGGGGAACGCTCCTGGGCTCCGCCGTTGAGACGCTGGGAGACACCCAGACGCGCGGTTAGGGAAGGCGATGGCGTCGGGCGTCGAGGCGGTCGTGGCGAGGTTCCAGCGCGAGCTCAACTGCTCTGCCGACGCAGACCGCAGCACGCGGACGCGCGCTCTCAAGAAGCTCGACGAGGCGCTCTTTGGCAGCGGCGACGAATTCGCTCATGGCGGCGCTCGCGCCGCGTTCCTGCGCGAGGGGCTGCAGCGCGCGCTGCTGGCACGTCTGGACGACCCCGTGGAGAAGTGCCGCGAGCTGGCGCTCAGCATGATCCTTCGACTTGTCGAGGAGGACCAGCTCGGAAACACGGCCAACCCGGGCCACGCCCTGGACGCAGACCTTGTTGACGGACTGGCCGGGGAGTGTCTGGAGGCCGCTGAGAAGCGCCTTGGCGAAACACCGTTCCCTGAGACCTCGGAGGAGATCCGTCTCGCCGTTCTACAGCTGCTTGCCGCGCTGCTGAGGCACCCCGCGTGTGAGGGTGCGATGAAGCGCGGGCTGCCGCGCCTGGTGCGCGTGCTGGGCAAGGCGTGTTCGGACCCTTTTCCGGACAGCAAGCGCCAGTGTGCGCAGTGCTGCACGCTCTTGTGCGAGCGGTTTCCGGACGAGGTGCACTTTCACCTGGACGCCCTGCTCGGTCCAGTGCTGGACAACCTCAAGCACCAGCACGCCAAAGTGCGCCAGACCGCGCTCGAGGCCATCAAAGCGCTCGTGCTCGCCGGCGGTGCCGGGTCTTCCAACTTTGACGAGCTGATGCGCGAAAAGGTGCTGCCGGCGCTGCGGACCATCAACCACGACAGGGCGTCGGCGGTGCGGCTCCTTGGCATCGGCCTCATCAGCGACCTGATGTTGCGCATGCCCGGCGCGCGCCAATACCACAAAGACTTGCTCCCCATTCTGCTCTTTGGCTTGGCAGACAGTGCGCGCCAGATCTCTGAGGTCGCGCTTCAGACAGTCGAGGAGCTTGGGGACCAGCTGCTGGTGCACAACGCGAAGAAGGAGGCGGGGTCGGCGCAGGAACCCCCAGCAGCCGAGGCTGGGTCGCAAGCTGCTGCTGCTGCTGCTGCTGCTGCTGCTGCTGCTGCTGCTGCTGCTGCTGCTGCGCCTGCAAGTCCTCCCCCTCCACCAGCGAGCAGCACTGCCCCGAACGCGGGTCTGCCCGAGCCTTTTACGGGTCGTCCCGGGGCCGGGGCGCGCGCTCTCGTGCTCGAGACGCTGCCGTCCGCGCTGCCCGAGCTGTTGCGGGACGCGCGCGACTGGACCATGCAGGAGCGATTCCGCGCCACCGCGCTCCTTCGGTGCATGATTGTCTTTGCGGAAGGGGGCGTAGAGCCACACGCGGAGCAGATCTTCAAGACGCTCTTCGTCGTCGCGACAGACGACGAGCAGAGCGTGCGCGATACGGCGCTGCACTGTGCGGAGCTCCTTGGCCGCTTCGTGAGGCCGGCCCGCGCCCTGGAAATCCTCAGTCCGGCGTGCCTGGGTTCGGCTAGGGACACGAGTGGAGCGGAGGGCGCGCCTTCGCAGCAGGTGGGCGCCCTCTCCGTGACCGCGATGGCCGTGCTGGGAGCCCCGGACGATGACGCGCTCCCGGCGCACCTGTCCGCAACCGCCATGCTGCTTGCGCGCGAGGGTCTGTGGAATAGCGACAGCCCCGAGGTGAACGCGCAAGTGCTAGGCGTTGCGCAAAGCGTGCTCGAGCGCGCGCTTTCCGCGACTGGGCCGGGCGTCCTGGACGCCGCGGCGCGTGACGCCACCGCGCGAGTGCTCCTGGCGCAAGCCGCCAACCTTGCCGCGGGGCCGGACGGCGCGAGCGACGCCGAAGACGCGCTGACGCTGCTGGCAGCCGCGACTGGACACCTCGAGGGCGACGTGCCGGACGTGCCGGCACTCGTAGAAACGTGCGCGGCGACCCTGCTGCCAGAGTTGGTCCGCGGCGTCGGGCGCCCCGCGGACGCGCCACTGGACGTTGCCGCGTGCGCCGAGTGGACCAAGGCCACGGCGGAGCGCAAGGTGTTCGACCAAGTCGTGCGGCGGGCGTCGCCGCAGCGCCTGGAGCGCGCTGGCCAGTTTTCGCTAGTCGTGGACGTCCTGCTCGCAGCTGCACCCGTTGAGCGCGACGCGGACCTCCGCCTGGGCATGCTCTCGCTCCTCGACACGGTGATCGTCAACGCCGGCGACGGCAGCGGCCCGCTGGACAAGCACCTCAACAGCCTTATCCACAAGATGCTGCTGCCCAACTTGGTATGGCGCGCGGGCCGCGTGCCAGCCACCATCCGCAAGGTGAGCATGTTTTGCTTTGGCCGGCTGGTGCGAGACAGCGCGGCGCAGGCGGCGTGGTTCCACAAGGAGCTATCGCGGGTTCTGCCCACGCTAAAGACGTGCTTGGACGATATGGACGCCGACTCGCGCAGGTTCACATGCATTGCCCTAGACAAGCTCTTCCGCCTCCTCGGCGCGCACGGCGTCTCCCTCGAGCCCATCATGGTGTCCGAGCTGTACCACGACATCGTCAAGCGCCTTGACGACGCCGACGATAGCGTTCGAGTGGCCTCTTGTGGAGCGCTCGTGGGCATGGTCAAGATCGCCCCGCGCGACATCCTTCACGGCACGCCGCTCGACTACATCGCCGAGACGGCCCTCCTCCACCTCGACGACCCCCGCGCGGACGTGCAAGAGGCGGTCTACGGGGTTCTCGAGAGCCTCGCGCGGCGCGACGTGGACAACGCCGCCATCGCGACGAAGGCCGAGGCGCACCGCGCGCGGCACCGCAACCCGGACAACTGCGACCGCATCCTCGCGCTCTGCCGTGCCGGCGGGGAGCGCGGCCCTCACGACGACCAACCGAGTCTTGCAGCGAAATAATGGCAAGGTCCCTTTCATTACAGCTAGCTCCGGCGCGCACAGCCCACTGCGCGCTCCCAGTCCGCCTGCTCTGCCCTCAGCGGCCCTACTCTTTGAGCTGCGCGAGGCCCTGCTCGCGAAGCTGCGCCTTCGCTTGGGCCTCTTCCTCCTCAAGCAGCGCTCGGAGCTTGTCGCGGCGCTGGCGCACGCCATTCTCGGCCACCACGGCGCGCTCCCTGCGCTCGCCGTCCTCCTTGCGCCTGCGCTCCAGCTCAGCGTCATCGACCTGCGCATACTTCGTCTCCCACTGCGCATACTTCGTCTCCAACTGCGCTCGTCGCGCAGCTCTTCAAAGGCCACTTGCAGCAGGTCCTCGCGCTTGGCAATGGCGTCCATCGTGGTGCGCGGGCTACGGGCTGTGCTCCTGGAGGCTGGCCTGGCTGCGGCGGCTGGCGTACCGGCTGGTCGCGCTGCTCTTCCGTTGCCTGCCGGTCTTTGGGAGTTCTTCGGGCGCGCCCAAACACTCTCCTTAAGACCTGGCTCCAGGCTCCTTGAAGCGCTCGAGCAAACCACCGTAGATGGACGTCGACCAGTCGACACTGGTGCCGACGCCACTGCCGACGCCACTGCCGACGCCACTGCCGCGCTGACAGTCTCGCTTCCAGGTTGGTGTCTGTCGCACTGAGATCAGATCGTCCAGCACGGCCCTTAAGAACGGTACGCCGTGACTCTGGAGTCGAGCGCGCTGACGGGCGTTGCGCTGTCGCTGCTGCGCCACGGTGGCTGTGACGCCAGTCCCATCATGCACGGTACCGTACGTCCGGTACCGAGTCGCATCGCGCACACGCACGCACGCACGCACATGCGTGCTTCCTTTCTGACAATCAAGGATGGTCAGAAAGCTGGCCGTGTACAAGGACCATCGCCCTCCCAAGTCGAGCCTGCAGCGGCCGCTGGGCGTTGGACAGTGCCGCGACGGGCACTCGCGGGCGAGAATGCAACCGGGGAGGACGACGTCGCCGGGATTGGTGGCGGCTGACCGCGACTTTGCCAGGGCAGGTGCTTATCCCAGCTGTTGTGGCACTGTCCAACGCCGCGCTGGCCACCACGCCTGCCTGTCATGGCGGCTCGAATCCGCAACAGACCCATTTGGAGGACGAGAGGCCAGCAAGCAAACGCGAACAACATGGCGGTGCTCAAGACGGTGATGCGCCTTTCGGCGCTGGCGCTTGCGGCGTCAAGCGCACTCGGCGAGGACCCAGCGTGCGCCACCGAGTGCATTCCTGCCGATCCAATCACCTCCAGCGCCGACTGCGTGGCAAAGGAGGCCGAGTTTCGGCGCGCGTGGCAGTGCGCAATCGACCGCGACTGCCCCGCGGCGTTCGGAGTGGGCGTTGGCATCTGCGTCCTGCCCATGCTCAGTTGCCCTCAGGGCGGCGGGTTTTGCTTCTTGGAGGCCCCCAAGATGGCCAAGCGAACAAGACCAGCGCGGAATGGGCCATGCCAACTTGCGCCGCGGACCAGGTCAGCAAGTGCGACGCCGAGGTGCCGAACGACGTTTCCAACCCCGTTGGCGACTGCGCCGCATTCGAGAGTGCCATGTTCAATTACCGCAAGTGCTACTCCGAGTGCGCCACAGGCCCAGCCGCGGAAGGCGTCTACCAGGGCACGTGTGTCGTTTCGACCGCACTCACGGCCGTCTCGCCCACCCTTGACGGCCCGTGCAACGTTGACAAGTGCTACGAGTCGCTCGGCGACGGCAGCGGCAACAGCACGACTAGCGCACGGGTGGCCGCGTCCGCTGCCTTGGTCGCCGCGATGCAAGCCATACACAAGCCGAGCTACTACTAGCCTAGCTCTCTGGAGCTAGGCTAGTGGTTGGTCCAGCGCCAAAGAGTCGAGAGTACGAACATCAATACCCACGCGACTTGAGCCCAGAGGCAGCGGCGGTTTCTGTCCTTGCCTCGTCGGCCCACTGGACGTTCGCGCGACGGTAGTAGCCGCCGCGGCCGTGTCCCTGGCGTCGGCAAAGGGTAGGTGCTCATGCGGGGGGGGGGGCATCGCCCTCAACCAACGGCCGGTCCGTCGCGGGGCCCTGAGAACACGAGCGACTGGGTGTGATGTGATTGAAGCAAGCCTCGCGCGGCCCTGCTGTGCATAGCGCGAGCCGTACAGGCCCCAGGGGCTTATCGGGCCAGCAATAGCATTTCATCACGACGGTCGTTTTCTGCCTACATCAAATCAACCAGTTGTGGTTGGGGTCGTCACTTGGCAATGTCGCCATTCGTCCGCGCGAAGCGTCTTGGAAGTCACCGCGCACTCCGCTGGCACTTTGGTCGCTGCGGCGCCAAACCGGCTTTCAAAGGCCGCGCGGAGCTCTTCGAGCTCCCACTCGAAGCAATTGGGGCGGTCGCTGCCTGCACGTTTCCGCTTCGCCGACGTTGCACGGCCAAGGTCGATGACCTTGACGGCGCCAGACTCGTCGATGACAAAGTTGCGCAGCGAGACATCGCCGTGGAGCACCTTGTGCGCGTGAAGCGCGCCGAGCGCCGCGCGCGCCCGGGCGGCAACAACATCAGCGCCAAACTTGTCGACAAGCGCATTGCCAGCACGCGAGCTGAGCGCGTGGCCGCACTGCGACGTGATGACCACGTAGCCATCTCCAGACACCGTCCCTGCATAGATCAAGCGCGGGAGAACACTCCCTTGCAAGTTGTCGAGCGCGGCGTACATCGCGGCCTCGTTCTTCATGCTATCGAGCTCCTCGTTCAGCTCAGGGTCCGAGTTGCCGATCTTGACAAAGCACTTCTCGCCGTTGATCATGACGTTCGGGTAGCCACCACCGCAGTTCAGTACCATTACCTGGCTGTGGTCGAGCCTGAAAACCGGCAGCGGCGAGTCGTTTTGACCGCCGCCGGCACTCGACCCAGGCGCTGGCGCTGGCTTGTTGCTCGCCGGATCCCCTGGCGTCGGAGCCGACCCAAGGCTGGATTGTGTCCTTCCCCCTGTAACGCCATTTCTTGCGTCAATCTCGCTCGCTTGAGCCGGGCGCCAGAAATCTCGATCGTCGTGCCCATCATCCGCGGCCGTGATGTAGAACCAGAGCAAGGCCTGCGACATAGTCAACCTTGTGGCGTCTGAGCCGGGGCGAAGTGGGTTGCTCTCGCAATTGCCGGGGTGGGTGAAAAGCGGTTTGGTGATGTCCACGCCGTACTCCTTGTTGCCGTCGCCGTTCCCTTCGCCGTTGTTCTTCTCCCTAGCTGCGAGCGGACAAACCACGTGGCGGTGTATGTCGTCAGCACCCCGTACTTTGTCCCTGTCAACTTGAGGTACCTGCACAGCTGCGCGAGCGGGTTGGAGATCCCGGTCTTGTCAACAGCTTCCTTTTGTCGTCCTGCACGTCGTCTGGCATCATTGAGCAGGGACGTCCTGTGCGCCTCGTAGTTCTCTGGGTTCAAGCCGGGTTGTCCTCCGTAAGCGAAGCCTTAGTCTTCAGCTCAAAGACGACCTTGACCTCCTTGCTACCGTCGGGGAGCTTCATGGTGTGGGTCACGTCGGGACTGCAGAAAACGTTCTTGACTGGATCGAACAGCTTGTGCGATTCGCGATTCACCGTCGCCGTTTCTCCGTACTTTTTTTGTAAGCAGGCCTTGACGCAACGGAGCATTCCGTCCGGTAGCTAGCGTCCATGAAGTTCTGTAGGCCATGCTCCTTGTCGATCAAGTTCGCTCCCTGCGGATCGAGAATCTCGTTGAAAGTTGTCCATGACGCTCTTCAGCACCCGAGCCTGGAGCACGCCTTCCGACGACGACGGTGGCAGAAAATCGCCCCACGTCCACTCCTGCAAGTAGTCCGGCAGGTAAAAAGCGGGGACCACTTGGGTCTTGGTGCTCTTCGTCTCCGTGCTCCACACGATCCAGGGGTCGCGAGCGAGCGCGACCATCACCGGCACTGTCCTCAGCAACGACGCGCTGGTCGGCGGCGGCGGCGCGCGCGTTGGCGGCGGCGCGCTCGTTGGCCTCAGCAACGGCGCGCTGGTCGGCGGCGGCGCGCTCGTTGGCCTTGGCCTCAGCAACGGCGCGCTCGTTGGCGGCAGCGCGCTCGTTGGCCTCAGCAACGGCGCGCTCGTTGGCGGTGGCGCGCTCGTTGGCCTCAGCAACGGCGCGCTGGTCGGCGGCGGTGACGGCGGCGAGGACCTGCTGCTGCTTCTTGTCCAGCTTGCTAATTTCTGCTTTGAGCTTCTCCACAGCCACAGCGTCGCCCTTCTCTTCCGCTGCATTCTCATCTTTCTTGAGCTTCTTGATGCTTTCGCGCAGCTCTCCAAAGTCGGCTTCAAGCATCGCGCGCAACCCCACAGCCGTAGTCGCAGCGGCATCGTTGTCCAGCCTGCCCGGCACGGCTGCGTTCACGGCCGCACCGCTGCCATCATCTCGATCGCCGCCACCTTGCTTGCCGCCGCTGCCGATCATGCCGTCCATGCCCTCCCTCGCGGTCGAGCGCTGCCGCCTCTGCTGCGCCGCCAAGAACTTTCTGTTTTGGTACCATGGTACCAGTAGTACGGTACGGTACGGTACCAGTACGGTACTGGTACATGGCCGAGTACCGTGGTACCGGTAACGTACGCTACCGTACCATTGGAACAGTGGTGCGCTGGTGGTCAGCATCGCGCTCACCTGATCGAGCTGGCAGACGACGCAGTTCAAGAAGGTGTCTTCCTGCCTCAGCGACACGAGGGTTTGGTCTTCCGGACTTTCAGGCGGTACGTATGGTACAGCCTTTTCAGGCCCAGCGGCGTTTATGTCAGAGCCCAGCGGCCTTCCTGTCGCCCGTGGCACGCATTGCACCACCGTCTCCCTGCCGCACCTTCCGTCGTCACGCAGTCCGAGTTGGCGAAAGACTGCATGGCCATCAAGAGCAACCTTCCGGCCCCTCAGCGGTCTCAGGTTGGCCAAGACCTCCGCGGAGATCTCCGCATCGTTTGCGGGAACCTACATGAGGTCATCGACGACGTCAAGCACATGGGGAGCTATAGCTCCTTGGCCGCTTCGTGAGGCCGGCCCGCGCCCTGGAAATCCTCAGCCGGCGTGCCTGGGTTCGGCTAGGGACACGAGTGGAGCCGAGGGCGCGCCTTCGCAGCAGGTGGGCGCCCTCTCCGTGACCGCGATGGCCGTGCTGGGAGCCCCGGACGACGACGCGCTCCCGGCGCACCTGTCCGCAACCGCCATGCTGCTTGCGCGCGGGGGTCTGTGGAATAGCGACAGCCCCGAGGTGAACGCGCAAGTGCTAGGCGTTGCGCAAAGCGTGCTCGAGCGCGCGCTTTCCGCGACTGGGCCGGGCGTCCTGGACGCCGCGGCGCGTGACGCCACCGCGCGAGTGCTCCTGGCGCAAGCCGCCAACCTTGCCGCTGGGCCGGACGGCGCGAGCGACGCCGAAGACGCGCTGACGCTGCTGGCAGCCGCGACTGGACACCTCGAGGGCGACGTGCCGGACGTGCCGGCACTCGTAGAAACGTGCGGCGACCCTGCTGCCAGTTGGTCCGCGGCGTCGGGCGCCCCGCGGACGCGCCACTGGACGTTGCCGCGTGCGCCGAGTGGACCAAGGCCACAGCGGAGCGCAAGGTGTTCGACCAAGTCGTGCGGCGGGCGTCGCCGCAGCGCCTGGAGCGCGCTGGCCAGTTTTCGCTAGTCGTGGACGTCCTGCTCGCAGCTGCACCCGTTGAGCGCGCGGACCTCCGCCTGGGCATGCTCTCGCTCCTCGACACGGTGATCGTCAACGCCGGCGACGGCAGCGGCCCGCTGGACAAGCACCTCAACAGCCTTATCCACAAGATGCTGCTGCCCAACTTGGTATGGCGCGCGGGCCGCGTGCCAGCCACCATCCGCAAGGTGAGCATGTTTTGCTTTGGCCGGCTGGTGCGAGACAGCGCGGCGCAGGCGGCGTGGTTCCACAAGGAGCTATCGCGGGTTCTGCCCACGCTAAAGACGTGCTTGGACGATATGGACGCCGACTCGCGCAGGTTCACATGCATTGCCCTAGACAAGCTCTTCCGCCTCCTCGGCGCGCACGGCGTCTCCCTCGAGCCCATCATGGTGTCCGAGCTGTACCACGACATCGTCAAGCGCCTTGACGACGCCGACGATAGCGTTCGAGTGGCCTCTTGTGGAGCGCTCGTGGGCATGGTCAAGATCGCCCCGCGCGACATCCTTCACGGCACGCCGCTCGACTACATCGCCGAGACGGCCCTCCTCCACCTCGACGACCCCCGCGCGGACGTGCAAGAGGCGGTCTACGGGGTTCTCGAGAGCCTCGCGCGGCGCGACGTGGACAACGCCGCCATCGCGACGAAGGCCGAGGCGCACCGCGCGCGGCACCGCAACCCGGACAACTGCGACCGCATCCTCGCGCTCTGCCGTGCCGGCGGGAGCGCGGCCCTCACGACGACCAACCGAGTCTTGCAGCGAAATAATGGCAAGGTCCCTTTCATTACAGCTAGCTCCGGCGCGCACAGCCCACTGCGCGCTCCCAGTCCGCCTGCTCTGCCCTCAGCGGCCCTACTCTTTGAGCTGCGCGAGGCCCTGCTCGCGAAGCTGCGCCTTCGCTTGGGCCTCTTCCTCCTCAAGCAGCGCTCGGAGCTTGTCGCGGCGCTGGCGCACGCCATTCTCGGCCACCACGGCGCGCTCCCTGCGCTCGCCGTCCTCCTTGCGCCTGCGCTCCAGCTCAGCGTCATCGACCTGCGCATACTTCGTCTCCCACTGCGCTCGCGCCTCGGCCACACGTCGCTCGCGCAGCTCTTCAAAGGCCACTTGCAGCAGGTCCTCGCGCTTGGCAATGGCGTCCATCGTGGTACGCGGGCTACGGGCTGTGCTCCTGGAGGCTGGCCTGGCTGCGGCGGCTGGCGTACCGGCTGGTCGCGCTGCTCTTCCGTTGTCTGCCGGTCTTCGGGCGCGGTGTCACATCCATGAAGATCCGTTGGCGGGCGGAAGAAGGATAGAAGGTGGCGGCGGTCGAGCAGAAGCGCGCCATGACGGGCGGCATGGCGGCGCGCAGGGACCGCAGACCGCAGACCGGGCACACGAACCGGAGGAGCATCGACTCGGCCAGCTCGCTGCTGAGCCGCAGCGCGGGCGTGACGGCATCCACGGGGAGCTTGCGAGGACGCCGCAAGAAAGGCAAGCTGGCGCGGCCCAGGCTCAAGCCGCTGGAGAGACCCATTGCAACGCGCCGGCATGTGAAGAAAGGCACACTAGCGAGGAGGGCGAGCAGTAGCGGCGATCTGCTGCTGCAAGGCACGCCACCCGAGAATGTTGTGATCGAGGCGCTCATCGACTCGGTGGCCAAGAGCTTGCGCCAGCGGTACACGGGCAAGCGCTCGCTGCGCAACGTGTTCCTTGCGTGGGACCAGAACCGCGACGGCGTGGTGGACCCCGCCGAGCTGGCAGAGATCTTCCAAAGTGCGGGACCAACATCACCGAGAAGCAGGCCGTGGAGATTTGCTGCTTCTTTGGCAACGAGAAGACCAAGGTCATCCCCTACGACGGCTTCATCGACCTCATCTTTCGCGACGACGAGGTTGCGGACACCAAGGAGATCGATATCGTCGAGCAGCTAAAGTCGCGTCTGCGCCAACTCGGCGTGCCCGAGGAAGCCATCGTGCGCGCTGCCGAATGCCACGGCAACGAGCTGCCGATCGAAGAGATCATTGCGCGCATGAAAATCAAGTTTCAGGCCAAGGGCTCGCTTCAGCAAGCCTTCCGGGCCATCGACGACAACAAGAACGGGTTCGTGTCCGTGGACGAGCTGCGCACGTTTCTGCAGCGCAACGGGCTCGAGACATCGGCAAAGACGATCCAGGCGCTCTTCCGGCGCTTTGACGAGAGCTCGGACGGTGAGGTCGAATACGACGAGTTTATCAGCCTCGTCTTTCCCCCAGAGGACATCGGAGCCTACGTGCGCTTGACGCCGCGCGAGAGGGAGGCCGAAGACATGGCCCGCGACGAGCCGCCGACGCCCGAAGAGGAGACGGCTGGGCCAGATCAGACCCAGGGCGGCGTGGACACCCAAGATATCTCCGAGAAGCTTGCCACTGGCGTACGCAACGCCGTCATCGCGGCGCGTATCCGCAAGCACGTTGCCGAGACGCTCGCGACCAAGTTCAACTCGATCTTGGTTGCCTTTGATGTGATGGACGACAATGGCGATGGGCGCATCTCGTACGGCGAGTTTAAGAACGCGCTCAAGGGACTCAACCTTGGCCTCGAGGAGACGGAAGTGGATCTGTTTCTCAACCACGTGGACCAGGACGGGAGCGGCTACGTGACTTTGACGAGTTTCGCGCCAACGTGGGCGTGCACGAGAGCGCAGACGGCCTTGCCTTCTCGGAGAACTCGGCAGTCATGCAGGGCGGCGGCCACTGGTCTGGCGAGGCAAGCAAACCGTGGGACCAACCGGACGCGCATCGAGCTCGCTCATTGGCGGTGAAGGCCCGTGCCCCGGACCACAAGATCTCTAGCCTGAAAACGGCCACCGTGGCCAACGTGGGCCACGCCATGTCCAGCCGCCTCCCGAACGCGACCGGCGCTCGCACGGCGCAGATCAAGCGCCGCTCTTCCCACACCAGCGCGCCGCGAGCGCCCTGCCGCGAGCGCGCACCGTCAAGCCCGACGTCGCCGTCGGCAGCGCGGCGCCGCAACCCATACAGCGGTCGCGGTCCGGGCAGCTGCTTCGGGCGGCCGAGCGCGAGGCCAAGACGCGCGAGCGGCCGCCGTTTGACTTTTCGCAGCTCCACTCGACCCTGAGCGTGCCCAAGCGCAACAAGCCCAAGCTGCAAGACTCGTCAGGCTGCATCCAGTTGGCCCCCGAGCTGCTGCGACCACAGACTAGCGCAGCGCCGGCAGCAGGTCTGTCGTGGCAACCTTTTGAGCCCACGACCCGCGCCGCGTTCAACCTGTCGGAGCGCGCGGCGTACCGCAACCAACCGGAGCAGGTGGCGAAGCGCGAGCGCGAGCGGTTGCGGCTTGTCAACGTGCGCGCGGCGCAGAACCGGTACAAGCGCGAGACGATGCCAGTGTACGAGGATCCGGACAGGCGGCTCAAAACGGTGCTCAAGCACCGGCTCAACTATTACACACGGCTCGATGCGCAGCTCAAGCGAGAGCAGCTGCGCCGGCCCCTATGGTAGGCATTTTAACATGAGCCACGCGTCCGAGCCACGCGCGCGCGTGTGTGTGTCGTTCGGCGGCCGGGCCGTCACGGGCTGCAGCCCTGCGGCCTGCTCACGACCATGCCGAGCACCACCATGGTATCATCCAGCTTGCCGCCCTCAAAGATGTACCCTGCTCGATGACACTCTTTTCCGAAAGGCGCGCCGCGCCGTCTTGCTTGCGCCGACCACGTGCGCCTCATCACCACGGTTGTCGGCCACGTCTTGCAGCCAATTGGAGAGCTCGGGCGAGCGTCCCAAGCCCGGATGCGTGGCGAGGTGAGCGGCAAGGCCGCTGTCCCCGTCTGCGCCGTCGAATACGCCGGGCAGCTGCGCGGCGAGGCGCTTGACAATCAAACAAATCTCCGTCTCGGACAAGTTGTCGAACAACCCGTCCGTTGCGAGTATGACCAAGTCTCCCGGCTGCACCGGCAGGGTGTACAACTCGGCGCGCGCAGGCCGCACCGCGCTTGCCGGCCCCAGCTGCTCGGGGCAGTTGAAGAAATTCTGCATGTCATGAGAGCGGTACATGACACTCCACGGCGGGCCGCCACTGTTTGCCGGCGCTGGCCGCGCAAGGCCCGCGCGGCCAAACTCCTCGCGCGCAGCGCCTGGTCGCACCACGAGGAAGCCAGAGTCGCCCAGGTTTGCCACACGAAGGGTGCCCCACGGGTCCAGCGTCGCAATGCAGGCCGTGCTGCTGCCGGTGATGGTATTCGACTTCCGCCACCCGCGCTCCAGCACAGTCTGCGGCGCCACGACCGTTTCCGTCTGTCCCAACAGCTCCGCCTCCGCTTGGCAGTTGGCCATGAGCAGGCGCGAGTACTTGCCCGAGTCGATCTTTTGGTCCTTCCAGGACGCGATGCCGTCGGCCACGCCGAGCATGTTGCCGTCCTCGCTCACAAAGTAGGCGTCCTCGCCAAACTCGTGCTGCCCGAGCTTGTCGGGATGCCCTCGCCCGCGCGCCGCAGTCGCGAACTGCACTGCCTGCGCGCCAAGCGTCGCCTGATCCACCTCGTGCGCGGAGCGCTCGCCCACCGTCCCGTGCGCCGCGGTGGCCAGGCCAAGCGCCGCGCTGGTCCAGCGACGGGTAGCGACTGGCGCGCGCCCGGCCAATGGCAACACCGGTGCGGCCTGGGCGCGGCGCGGCCGCCGCAAGCCCGCGGCGGCCGCCCGCGTCGCGCCGCCACGCATCTGTGCTACCCTGGGCGCCGCGAGGTTCGCCGCGTCGCTGTGCTCCTGCTCGGCTTGCCACTTGCTCGTTGTCCTTGATGGGCAAAGCGTCTGTCGATCGATCGTTGCACAATTTGACCTTCGGAACGCAAATTCTAACCTGCGGAACGGAACGGAAAATGCTCGTCATCTTACTCACAGCCCCTTTTACGGCGACCCGCCCAGTGGCATGCAGACTGCGCGACGTGAACCTTTGGACGTAAAAGTGCGGAAACTAAAAGCGGCCAGAGTCTGGTACACGTGCGAAGGCCTTAATGAGGATAGAGTCCGGTAACAGTAAACGTCGCCATGGGAGGAGCCGCAAAGCAAGGAGGAAGATCCAAGGGTCTGCGAGGCCGCCAGTCGATGCTCGAGGGGGTGCTCGCGGCCGTGGTCAACAAGGCGCTCGGATGGCTGCTCGAGGACGTCAACCCCGAGTCGCTGCGGCTCGCTGTGGGCCGCGGCGACGTCGAGCTGCGCGACTTGGTCGTGCGGAAAGATGCGCTTGACCGATTTGACACCCCCTTCAGGGTCAAGGCGGGCAAGCTCGAGCGCCTGCGCATCACTATCCCGTGGAGCAGCATCGCGTCCAAGCCCACCGTGTTCGAGATGGATGGCTTGTACCTGGAGCTGGAGCTGGCGCCCTCGCGGCCAGCCACAAGTGATAGGTCCAACGCTGGCCTGCGTCTGGAGGACCACGTGAGCGCGGAAGAGGCGCGGAAGCACCACGAGGAAGTCCTGGCAGGAATGGACAAGTCTCGTCGGGCGCACCTTGAGGCGTTCGAGCGGGGCGATGCGCAGGCTGCCTCGGTTGCCAAGTCATGGTATGGGAGATACATGTCGGACCTGACCGCGTCTATCGCTCGCAACCTGCAGGTGCGGATCTCGCGCGTGCACATTCACCTGCGCCATCGCGCTGAGGGCGCCGGCTGTGCCTTTGCCATCGGCGTCGCAATCGAACGCCTTGCGGTGCGCCCCGGCCCGGCGGCGGCTAAGGGCCAGGGCGCGGCGCACCTCGTGAGCAAGGTGGCCCTCCTGGAAGGCTTTCGCGTCTTCCACTGCGAGGACGCAAGCGTTCTCGACGGCGAAGATCCTTTCAGCCGCTTTGGCGACGCCAACACCAGCGCCGGCGCGGTGTCGCCAGAGCTCATGGTGCTGCCCTGCGAGGTCGCCGTCACGGTCCCGCGCCTCATGCTCGAGCCCGCTCCCGGCGATCTCGCCTTGAAGGCCGCCGTGGACGTGCAGGCTGTCCGGCTCGAAATTAGCCAGGCACAGTGCAAAGACCTTGCGCATCTCGCGGCCAGCCTGCAGGGCTCAATGGCAAATCGGGCCGCACAAGGCTCTGCTGCCAGCTTGAAGCCCCGCGATCGGCCCACAAGTGTCCCTGCGGCGTGGTGGCGGTACTGCATCGTAAAGACGATCGAGGCGCAGCGGGAACGCGCGCGCCGTGTCTCGTGGCAGTACATGTGCTCGCTCTTCCTCAAGCGCCGCACCTATATCACAGCGTACAAGCGGCGGTTCCAGGGGCCTGCGCCCAGCGTGCCCAAGCTCGCGCTCGCGCCGGACAATGTGGCGCTCGAGGAGGAGCTGGCCGGGCTCGAAGCCGACCTCCCCGATTCATGCGTGCTGCTGTACCGGTCCACAGCGGAGCTGGAGCTGGTTCAGGAACACCATATCCGCAGCCGCGGCACGGTCGCGCAGCGCTGGCTCGGGGTAGACAGCGGTGCGGCCGAGCAAATTGCCTCAGAGGCGCGGATGGCAGCCATGCGCGAGGCCATGCGCTTGCTCGACTTCTCCGAGTCGACGACGCCGAGCAACATGGAGCTCTCCCTCGCAGTCGCAGAAGCAAGCGTGCGTATCAAGGACCCGGTCGCGCCGGCAAGTGATCTCGTGCTCGCTGCGCTCGACTACATCAGCATCTCGGCGGACCGCAAGGGTGGCGACGTCGAGTGCGAGATCCAGATCTTGGACGTGCGCCTCAACCACGGTAGCACTGCCGCCGGCTTGCTGCAATTCCAAGACGTCCAAGAGGACGAGGCGTGTATCGCGGTGACCACCAAGGCAGCCAAGACCACCGTGGATATGCGCGCATTCGTGGCCTGGCTGGACCTCGATCTCGTGCGCGATCTGCAGGCCTTTGCGACTGGCGTCACGGGCCCGGGCACGGCGCCGCATACGCCAGACTGGCAGGACGCACTTGTCGAGCAGCTCGCGCGGTGTTGAAGTTCAACGAGGGCCACCGCGCCGACGCGCTTGCCGCATCAAGCGCGCACGAGGTTGTTGTGCACTTGGAGTGCCCTTGCTTTGTGCTGCCCGCGCCGCAGGTGCCTCAGCCCCGGGCCGGCTCCGACCGCCTGCGCGTCCGCCGCGACTCGGGCATGCTTTCGCGGCGAGACGCTTTGCTCGTTCGCTTCGACTCGGTCAACGTCGCCGTGTCGACCCTCGAGGCTTGCGGACGGGGTTCTCGGACACAGCCATCGGGCTTCACGGCATGCAGGTGACGCTTGAGCGCGTGCTTCCGGCCAGCGCGACCCTCCTTTTGGAGTCGGCCAACATGGTCGGCGAAAGCGGCGCCTCGCGCGTCCTTGTGCAGCCGGCCAATCTCCGCGTCCGCCGGCGCGACTCGATCTGCCCTCTAGACCCGCGCACGCCAGTGTCCCTCACGGATGTCCAGTTCGAGTCGCCTTTCGTGGTAACAATGACCGCGCTGGACGCCTGCCGCGCCAAGACGGTCAAACGGCTCATGGACCTGGCCCTCGAGAAACCGGTCGCGCCGCGCCCGTGGCGACGGTCGCTGCCAACACTCGACGTGGAAGCTGTACGGGCCCGCCTCTCCGATCAGCAGCTCGATTGGCTTGTCTCGGCGGTCTCGTCGCGCATGACCGTCGCGTTCCCTGACCTTCAAGTGGCCTTCCTGGACCCAGACACCGACAAGGCGTTTTGCACTCTCAAACTGGACGGCTCGGGCAACGAATACGTCTCGGAATCGCGCCTACTGGCCTCGCGCGTCCTCACGCGCATGGACCGCCTCTCCATGGTGGATGAGCACAACGAGCGCAACTTTCTCGACATTCCCCACGTGCAGCAGGACAAGATCCAGATAGACGACGGCCGCCCACTGTGGCTTGGGGCGCCGGGCTTTCTTGCGGAGCCAGGAGAAGGCGTGCCAGCACTGCGCATCCCCGGGCCCGGCGCCGAGGTGGGCAAGCAATGCGGGCCTCAACCGGTGGCATCCGCGTTGCAACGGACGAGCCGCTCGTAAAGGCTCTGCTGGCTTTCTCGGACGAATCCAGCGTTCCTCCACTGCCGTCGTCTGTGCCGCCCAGCGACAGCCCGGCGCCAAACGAGGCGGCCGCGGCCAACAGCGGCAGCTTTACGCAAGTCTTCTTCCCTGCGCTTCGTGTGGACATGCACTCGATGGACATGGACGAAGGCGTTATTGCGCAGCTCGATGTGCTCGACGTGGACGCCGCCTTCTACGTCGCGGAGGAAGCTCGCGCGCGGGGGGTGGCGCCGAGCACAGCCTCGCCTTGCAGTGCAGCATTCGAGGAATGCGGCTCGGGGAGCCAGCGGTGCCCGCCGAGGCCCAAGAGGGGCCGAGCGAACCAGTGCTGTGGAACCACAGCCACTGGGGCACGCCGCTTGGCGACGACGTGGCGCCGATGCTCGAAGTCGCGGCGTGGCGTGACACGGCGCAACGCGGTAGCGGCGCTGACGGTTCGAGGCCGATCTGTGCAAAGGTGGAACTCCGCAAGCCGCGCCTCAGACTCTCAGCGGCGCTGCTGGAGCCCATTCTTGCCCACATGTTGGAAATCATGCCTCCGCAAGACGAGGATGCCGAGCCGCTCGAGGTGCCGCGGCTCGAGCTGACCGTGGCGCTTGAGGGCCTGATGGTAACCATTCCGCGGGTCTCTAAGCGGTGGGACAGCAACTGGGCGGACAGGGACGCATGCGCTGCTCGACTCGACCAGTTCAAGATTACTCTGAACGCTTACGACGACCCGTCGCGCAGCAGCAGCGGTCGCGGCGACGGCGGCGGCGGCGGCGGTGGCGGGCGGCGGCGGCGGCGGCGGCGGCGAGGGCCAGCCGAGGGCCTGAGCGTTGCGTCCGGGTCCGAGACGAGTTCTTCGACACGTACTCGAGCGAAGGCGAGCTGTGCCGCATGGGCGACAAGAGCCCGAACAAGGCCGAGCTCGCACTTAGCGGCTCCGTTAGCGCCTCCAACATGGCGCTCGAGACCTCGCTGCTCGCCGAAGACCTCTACCAGACGGTCGCTCGAACCTCCTTCGCCTCCTCCTTCGACGTCACCTCCACGAAGCGGTCCTTTCGCTTCAACGTGACACCCACGACGCTCTCGTGCTCCCAGGCGCAGTACGCGCTCTTCCTCGACATCGCGGCGCAAAATGCTGTCTGGCTTGTGCCTAGCGCCGTCCTGCCCCCCACGCCAACAACCCCCGCCAGCACGGCGGACCGCAAGCGCACGAGTTCGATGGGCTCGTACGGCCACGCTGATCTCCTCCCACCGCAGACAACGCGGACCACACTGCGGGGCTCGAGGTGGAGGTCAAGTTGGAGAGCATAACTAGCACTCTCTTCTTTGGCGAAGGCGGCGACCGCCTGCGCCGCTGGGCGCCACCGCCGCCAAACCGCAAAGGTGGAAAGCCGAACAGCCCAAAGCGGTTCACAAGCGAGCAGCGCGCACTCAGCTCCCGGTCAGGGAGCGAGCGGCCCGAGTTGCGTGTGCTTGAGCTCGCCATCGTCGGCGCGTCGGTGTCGTTCTCCAGCGACGCGTTCCCGGTCACGGGACAGGCAAAGATGATGCTAGAAAACGTCGCGATCGTCATCTTTGGCGAGTCTGGGCCCGAACAAGTGTTTCGGACCGATCGCATTCCGTTCTGGTACGCCGAAGTGGCCATCCTCGACGCGGACTCGCTCACCGTCAAGAGCACGGTGGCGCGCATCGAGCTGGACTCGTACGAGCTCTTGCACGCGATGCAGTCGTTTCACGAGGACCCGCGTTTGGCCGCGGGCCTGGCCCAGAGAGCCGGCTCGGAGGCGGCGGCGCGGCCGCAGCGCTCGCGTTCGTCGGCTGCGTCGTACGACGCGACGACGGAGTCGAGTGGTCCGCCCGCGCGCTTGTCGGTCCCCAAGACGATCACCGGTTCGATCAAGTGCGAGCAAGTCCGCATCTGCCTCACGCCCACAGATGCGCCCGTTGGCCTTGTGCTGCAGTGGGGCTTTAATGCAACCGTGGATGCCAAGAAGGATGTCAAGCTGCAAGCGAGCGGCAATCTCGTCGACCTCAAGGTGGTCCGCTGCGAAATGATCGACGGCAAAGCGGTGCTGGACTCTGGCGCATTCGTGCTGCACCCGGTGAGTGCCGAGGCCTCGTGCTCGATGCAGCTCCCACGCCTCTGGGAAGATTTGGACGGGGCGGCGAGCGGGGTGGACACCGACGGCGCTGGCGTCGATGACGACCTCGTGTTGGTTTCCGCGCGGTGCGACGGGTTTCACGTCAGCTTTGGTAGAGATGACTTTCGCCTTCTCTCGCGATGCTCGCCACCAAGCCGCGATCCCGCTGACAGCGCCGCCGTTAGCGGCAGGGGCAGCGAAGAGCCCTCGGAGAGCCCAGAGGACTACCTCGCCTTTATGCAGCAGCAAGCCCCGCCATTGCGGCATCTCAAGGCCACGGCGGACCTCACGGTCGGCGACTCCAAGGTGGTCCTCTACAAGGACTGGGACCCCGCCAGCCCGCCGCTCTTGCGCTTCCGGCTGCACCACTGCCGCGCCCAGGCCGAAATGTACGACATCGAGGATCAGCACGCACAGACCCGGGTCGAGGTAGACTTGGGCATGGAAGTGAGCAACTGGAACCCGCGCGGCGGTGTCTGGGGCTCCCTCGTCGAGCCATGGTTTGCGCGCTTGAGCGTGGACATGCCCGAGTTTGTCGGAGAATCGCCCAGGGGCCGCATCGTGGACACCCTGGCGTTCACCAAGGCGGACCGCGTCAAGCCGCTCGCCCTCGCCGCGCAGTTTGTTCGCCTGGAGGCCTCAGCCGCTGAGCTTGAACGTGTCATCCGCCGCGATCCGGCAGCTACAGGAAGCCCAGGACCTAACGTCCACTGGGGAACCGCAAAGCGGCGAGCCGCGCGGATCCGGCGGCCGCCGAGGCCTGCAGGCGCGCAAGGCGGCCGTGCTCGTGCGCAACCTGTGCGGCGTGCCCCTGCAAGTCGCCATCGTCGCCCCGCGCGGCGGCGTGGACGTCTTTGAGCAAACGGTGTACGGGCGCGAGAAGCAAAGGCGCCGCAGGGGCTCCGCAAACACAGGCTGGTGGGCCTGGAAATCGGACCCGACTGGTCTTATCTGGAAGAAGCGATTCGTCACGGTGGAGGGCGGGGTGCTAAAGTACTTTAAGACTTTGCAGCGCAAGATGCAGGCGCGCCCCGCGGGCGTCGTCGCGCTCAGCGCGTCGGGCGCGGTCTACCTGACCTTCCGTAACGACGTCGGCCGCGGCGTCAAACGGGTCCGCTTTGCCGACCAGTCCGCGTTCCAGATCGTCACGCCGCAACGCGTGTACCGCTTTGTGGCCTGCTCGGTGCAGGAGAAATCCAAGCTCGTGGGCGCTATTATGGAAGCCTTGGAAGGCCTCGCCGAGCCGGGGCCTCCGCATGGCCCGCTGGCCCCGGAGACCCGCCTGGTGCGTCTCGTCGGCCCCGGCGCGCGGCTCCCCGCGGCGGCAGTGCACATCGGGACATCGAACCTTACGGTGCTGGAGCGGCCGGATCTGCGCGGCAGCCTGCGAGCCGAGGTCTTGTCAGAGATTGAGGAGGGCAAGCACGCGGCCTCGCTGCTCTCCGTGGATTTCTCCCGGTTTTGCTGCGTCAGGCCGCTGAAGACCGAGAACGGCGGCGTCACGCTGATTGGGCCCAGCTATTCCATCAGTCTCGTCGAGGAGACCGAGCCGCATCGGCCAAGCCGCGGCGCGCTCCAGGAGCCCCTGCTACCGAGTGGCGAGTCTCCAGGTCGCGCGAGCGTCGGCGACCTCATCACCGCCCGCCTCGACCGCGCGCGCTGTCGCGCCCGAGCCAAGGCTTTGCCGGAGCGTATTCAAGCGCTCTTGGAGGAATCGCAGAGCGAGTGCGCCGTGAAGGTCACCTTCGAGCTTGAGGTCGACGCGGTGGCGGAATTTTTGCGGCTCAACGGGATCGAGAGTGCGCGCGTGTGGCTCTTGCCCGCTGGCGCGCACACAGAGGTCGATTTGTCGGCTGGAGCGTCGGAGGCTGGCGCCCGGGCCGCAGTGGAGCTCTCCTGTCCTGTCGAGGACTGCCTGATGGAGCAGCTGTTGCGGTTTGATTTTCTCGGCGGCCGTGCTGGCGGTGAAAACGCTGACGCGGTCGGCTCGGCACAAGTCCTGGCATCGGGCCACCTGTCCCTTCCGCCTGTGATTGAGGCCGACGACCTCGAGCGGCAAGGCGAGGCGCGCGTCTTCCATTGCGAGGGCCCCTTCTCGCAAACCCAGTACTCGCGGGCAATGTTCCGGATGAACGTGGCCGTCACGCTCTCAGACGCGGTCACGAACCTGCTGCTGCCGCAAGGAAACGGCGCAGCGCACAATGCGGAGGCGTCGGGCTTTGAGGACCTCAAGCCGCGCCACGAGATGAGCGTAGGCGAGCATGCCGCGCATGGAGACAACCAATTCCTGCTGTTGCGCTCCAGCGATGGAACGGAGCTGAGCCCCGTTCCGATTAAATCGGCGGGCCGCTTCGCGCTTCGAATCGACCCGCCTCCGGCGCTCGTGCGCTCCGCGTCTCTCAGAACTAGCCTGCGACGCCTGTCTTCGGACAGCGCCGCGGAGTACGACTCGGGTGCGCGGCTGCCCACCTTCCTGCTGTGCGACGTGAACTTCCAGGAAGGCGAGAAGATGGCGCGCATCACCTCGAACGCACAGATCAAGAACCGCCTGAAACGGCCGGTACAGCTTTGCTTCTCGCGCCTCGCCCAGTGCGAGCCCACAAGCTCGCACGCCGAGTCTAGCAAGTTTTGGCTCAACGAGGAGTCGGCATTTGACGGCCGTGCCGAGACGTACTGGACCGCCAGACTGGACGAGCCCAACTGCTCGGTGGCCTACCGGCCACTGGACGGCAAACCGCAGCGGGTGGTGCTGTACGCCGTCGCCTCGCCGCCGAGCGGAAACGCGCCGAGCGAATGGGTGCTGGAGGGCAGGGCAGAAGGCGGCGACTGGAGAGAGTTGGACCGTCGCACAGACGTGTCGTTCTCCAAGCGCCTACAGATGCGCTCGTTTTCCGTGGCCAGGGACAAGGTATGCGCATGCGGGCCTTTCGCGTCAACCTTAAGGAAAGCCGGCCTGTGAACAAGGACAAGGCCGCGTCAACGCGCTCTGTCGCCGTCGGCAACATCCTATTCTTCTCGGACGAGGCCAGCGCGATGCACTCGATGCGGCTCGAGCCGGGCGAGGCCTCCTCCGTCCCGCTCGAGATGATGGCCGGCGGCGGCGCGGTGCGCCTCGGCTCGGGCCCTTTCATGCTCGTGCAAGAGCTGCTTTGGAGCCACCCGCACAAGATCAGCACAAGCGCGCTACGTTGGCGCCCACGCTACATCGCCGCCGACATGGGAAAGGGCGAGCATTGCGTGCTGCACGTCAGCTTCCACCGCCTTCGGGATATCGCCAAGACTGCGCAGGCCGTGAGCGAGCTGGCGCCGTTCTGGGTCATGACGCTGGACGCGCCGGTCGTTGTGGAAAACCTCGTGCCCTTCGCCCTCGAGTACGACCTGGTGGGGCGCGTCGCCGGCCACGCGGCTCTGGGCGCCGCCTCCTCTTCGCGGTCGATCCACAGCGTTCCGTCGGGGCAGGATGCCGCGCACAAGGTGGATCTCTGTGCTGGAAGCAAGAGTGTCGTGGCGTGCGGCAAGACGTCGCAAAACTTTGCAATCAACCCAGCCCGGCCGTCTGACGCGCGCCGCGAGTGGCAGCAGCAAGTCAACAGCGTCTTCGCGGTAGACTCCGTGCAGTTGCGCTTCAAGGTCCTGAAGGAGGGCCGGGCCATTTCGTGCCTCGAAGAGGAGAGTCCGGTGATCTACGGCGCTGGCATGGGTCCGATGGGCGGGCCCATGCCCGTGGCTCTGGAGGGCACCGCGCTTCGTCTACACGTTGAAGTGCTGCCGCACAAGCGCGATGAGCACGACACGGACCACATGCATTTCCACGAAGCCGATTCCGCCGAGGTCGACGCCACAGCCGCGCAGGACGACGGTTCGCTTGAGGAGGACGACGGCAACGAGGCTTTGTATGCCGCGCTGGACGCGAGCGCCAGCACTGGCGAGACTTTCCTGAGCCAGACCATAACTGGCGAGAACGGCACGCTCGTGCCGAGTTTTTACCACCACAAGAGTCTGCCGCCCGTCAAGGTGGCGATCTATTGCCCCGTGCTCGTGCTTAACTGGTCGGGCCTGTACCTGCAGTACTATGGCGGGAGCGGCACGCCGGCGCCAGCAAAGATGACTCGAGCGCCGCTTCCGGCTCCAGCGCGCGTCGCAAGTCGCGCTCGTTGCAGAACTTTTCTTCGTCTGCTTCAGGCAGGCTCGGGCTCAACTCTCGCACCGGGCTGGAGGACTTGGTGCAGATCGAGATGTTTTCGCCCGAGGACGGCAAAATGCGGCTCGCGCTGCGGGACGACTCCAGCGGCTGGTCGCGCCAGTATGGCCTGGCCATCGGCATGTCCGGGGAGGTGACGATTCCGCCTTCGGCGGAGAACAAGGTCGTGCATCAAGTCGGCGTGTCGATCAGCTCGGCGCCTGGCCGCTTTTTGCGGTCCAAGGTGGTCACCATTACGCCTCGCTTCGTCGTGGTCAACCAAACTGGCTGGACGCTGCGTTTCGCCCAAGATGGCGCGCCGGAGGGGTCTTGGCAGTTCACGTTGCCCGCGGGCTCGCTCGCGCCGTTCCACCCTGTCGACGTCAACGGCGACGGCCAGCTTGACGACAAGGACTTTGGCGTTTCGCTGGGATTGGCCGAAGATGGCGCGGACGACTGCGTCGCCACATCCAAGCCGTTCCGACTGGACATTGTCAAGCGGCACATGCTCGTGCTGCGCGCCCGCTTGACGAGACGAGCCCTGCGGCGGTCTCGTGCAGCCCGCACAATTGCTTGTCCGAGCTCGCGGTCCCCGCTGCGGAGGAGTTTGCGGACGCCGTCGCCAGCCGCCGGCACGACTTGCTGGTCGACATCGAGCTGGCCGAAAACGTTGTGCGCGTCATGGTTGGCAATCCGCCAGCCGGGCGGGCCCTCGAGTACCGCGTGGACAACCTTTCGTCGCTCTTGCGCGTGGGCGTCAAACAGCGCGGCGCGCTTTCCATGCACATGCTGGTCGTCGAGCCGGATACGACTGGGTCCGAGTGGGTATGGGAGGACCCCGAGCGCGCGCGCAAGGTAGAGGTGACCTTTGAGCGCGTGGGGCTGGCCAATCTCGACCAACACCCGCGGCCGCAGCGCGTGACGGCGCTCGTCGACTTTGAACACCCTGGGGAAACTGTCCGCGTCGAGACGCACGATCTTGCCGTGGAGGTTCGCGTCCGCGTCTACGGTCTAAGCAAGGTGCTGGTGATCGACGACCTGGCGGAGGCCCGGGGCTCAAATACGGTTCGCAAGGAACTGCACGGCCGTATCCGCGCCGCGGAGGAGCGACTGTTTGCTAATCGCGCACGCCGTGCCACTGGCCTCCGCAGGCATGCCCTCGCCGCAACCGTGCAGCCGGGCAACAAGAGCGTCAAGGACGGGAACTGGGCGATGGCGGGGCGCATCTCGCGGCAAGGACGAGCAGCTCGTGCTCGAACTTGCCGTTCCGGAGCGCATCGCGGCCTATGGCTTCGCGCCAACTGGCGGCCGTCTCCGCGAGCACCCGATGTCGTGGGAGCTTCACGTCCGGTCGAGTCGCGAGGGGCCGTGGAAGTTGCTGCACAGCTACAAGTGCGCACGAGGGCGGCAGGCCGACCTGAGCTTCATGACAGGGGCGCTGCCCGACGCGGATGCGCCAACAACCACACACCCTGTTTCGGCTTGGGCGGCGCTCGGGCCTCTGCAGTGCGATCAAAATCGTCGCGACTGGGCCCTTTGACGTTGCCGACGTTGTCTTCTTCGACCTGGAGCGCGCCCAGATGCGCGCGCTGTCGGTGCGCAGCAACTCGAATACAAGCGGACACTCGTCACAGAGCGGGTCGCGCCAGTCGCAGAGCGGGTCGTCGCGCCCGTCGCAGAGTGGGTCGTCGCGCCCGTCGCGTTCGCCTGGCCTGGCCGGCACGGCGTGTACGCTGGCGGTGGCGCTCGTGGAGGCACGAGATCTCGCGGTCATGGACCTCTTCAGCAGCGACCCGTACGTGGTGCTGCAGCAAGGCCGCGCCACGAAAAAGTCGCGCGTGGTGGACAAGTCGCTGCAGCCGCTCTTTGACGAGGAGTTTGTCTTCGCGAACGTGGTGCACGGCGAGCCGCTCAAGCTCGAGGTCTACGACAGTGACCTTTTCTCTGCGGATGACTTTATGGGCCGGGCGCACTTTGACCTCGGAACGCTCCAGCTGCATCGCCCCGTCGACCTGTGGCTTGCGCTTCGCGACGACGCCGGCAAGCACGCCGGCCAAGTCCGCGTGGTGCTTCAGCTTTTTCCGAGCGGGCCCCTGCCTCAAGGGCTGCTCAACACGCTCCGCGTGCCGCGGCTGTTTGAGTCTGAGCTGGCCATGCTTGCGCGGCTTCAGACCAAGCTCGTGCAGGAAGGCGGGGTGTTGCGGCGCTCAAGCTCGCTGCCGTCCTCGCCGCGGTCAGCGCTGCCGGCGTGGCTCGGCGCAAGCGGGGTGGAGCCGAACGAGTCGCTGCGCCTCGAAGTGGAGAAGCGCGCGCAGCTAAGCGTGACGGTGCTCGACGCACAAGGCGTGTTGAGCCCGACTGCTATTGGGCCCTGGCTCGGCGAGCTCTATTGCGTGGTGACCTACGGCGACCACTCTCTGCGGACCGACCCTGTGGCAGTGGAGGAGCTCGAGAGCGCCACGTCGGAGGACACGGGCGTGGACGAGGACATGATGTCCTCGTTTGGCGAGTTTGACATCCTTGTGCACGAGGAGGGGGTCTTGGGTCTCCAACTCGAGCGGTCCGAGAATGGCGACTTTGTGGTCCACTCGGTGGCGGCCAACGGACAGCTTTCCCGCGAGCGGCGCGTCATCCCGGGGATCCGCCTGGTCAAGGTGCAGCACACGCGACTGAGCGGAAATTGGTCCATGCGCATGCTGTCCGACCTGCTGAGCACGCGCGCCGCGGCCCTTGATCCTCCGGTTCGACGACGATGGCGGCGAGATGGCAGGCCGCAAGGAGGTCGCACGGGAGCTCGCGAGCTCGGACGACATTCCGCGATGCAATGCTTCGTGGATGCAACAGGTGGTTTTTGATCGCGCGGACACGATTCGCGCTAGGGCCAGCAAGGAGGTGGGCATCCTGGGCTGCGAGCTCGAGCAACGCCGCGCCAGAGTAGCCGTTTACGCGCGAAACCCGCAGGACGAGCCCGGGCTCGCGCTGGGCCAGTTCTCGCCCGAAGAGGAGAGCATCCTCGTCCCGCTCATGTACCTATTTGGCGACGACGTGGAGGTTGACGCCGAGCTGCGGACCACCCAGGAGCCCTTTGGCGACACGGACGTCATGGTCGGTGCAACCTCCGTGCTCCTTCCCGAGCCCTGGAGCGCGGTTTCGGGCCAGGAAGCGTCGCGCCAAAAGGTCAAGTGCGCGCTTGCGCTGAACGGCATCGTCGGCGTGGGCTCGCTGCGCGTCGAGATCGCCTGGCACCTTGCCGAGGCGAGCCCCGTGGAGTGCATCTCACGGGCGGTGGAGGTCCGGATGGCGGGCGTCGGCGTTTCGCTCGTCGACCTCGACTTGCGCAAGTGCGAGCTGGCGTACCTGTCCATGAGCGACTTGCGCGTCTACGCCGGGGAGCACCTGGGCGACCGGCGCGTGCTAGACGTACATGTGGGCAAGATGCAGGTCGACAACCAGATGTTTGCCGCCTCGCATCCGATCGTGCTGTCGGCTGCTCCGTCGCTCCTGCCATGGGTGCGCGAAGCGGATAACTGCGCGGATGCGTCTTTTGTCGCCCAGGAGGCGGAAGAATATGCGCGCGACGCCGCGCCAACGGCGCCAGCGATGCTCGTCACGCTGGTCACGCGCGCGCAGTCGTCGGCCACGGCGCTCACCTACGTCGAGTTCTTTGACTTTTACCTGCAGGAGATGAACCTCTGCCTGGAGGAGCGCTGGCTAACAGCACTGCAAGACTTTGCTGCGGCGCTCACGTCGAGCCAGCAGGGCCCGCTGGCCCCTCTCGAGCGTGGCGAGGGCTCGCGCTCCTCCGCGTCGTCGACTGGGACCCGGGACCGCGAACGCAAGCGCCGGCTCAAGAAGGCGATCTGGGAGACCTTTGCGGCCTCAAACCCGCTCTCCTGGGTGGAGAACCTGGATCTGTCTGCCAACAACGCCGGCCAACCCAGGAATCACGCCGAGGACGGCGCCCAAGGCGGCGCGCCGCGGGGCCCAAGCGGGGCACAGGACTCGCGCATCTTGATCGAGCGGGCCGACATCAAGCCGGTCAAGATCAACCTCACGTTCACGATGACCTCGGACGAAGAGAGAGATGAAGATGGAGAACCGGCTCAAGATCCTGCACCTCATGCGTGGCGTGCCGCTGCTGGCAGCTTTCGCCAGTGCGTTAATCAATGCGGTGGCCAACATCACGGACGCGCCCATCCGGTTCAACTCGCTGCAGATCTACAACGAAGCCATGTCCGAGGCCATGCTGCGATCCACCTTTGTGCAGCACATCCTGGATCAGCTGTTCAGCAACCTGTCCCAAATGGGCAACCTCATCGCCTCTGCAGACCTCCTGGGCAGCCCCGTCCAGCTTATCGGCAGCTTTGGAAAGGGGGCCTACTCGTTCTTCTACGAGCCTGCGCTCGCCCTCTCCATGGGCGGCTACCTCAACATCGGCGCGGGCTTTCGCAAGGGCGGTGGCGAGCTGCTGTGGAACACCACGCACGCGGCGGCGTTCACGCTGCAAAAGTTTTCAGAGTCTGTGAGCCGCGCGCTGGCGCAAGCATCGCTGGACTCGCGCTACATCCTCCGGAAAGCGCGGATGCGAAACAACGGCGTGAACGAGCCCGTCAACGTCGCGGAGGGCGCCCTCTATGGCGCAATGGCCTTTGGCTCTGGCGTTGGCGACGGCCTGCTCGGTGTTGCCACGGAGCCGTACCGGGGCTGGCGCCGCTACGGCTCGACCGGGCTTTTGACGGGGCTGGGCAAGGGCGCACTGGGCGTGCTGATCAAGCCGCTCTGCGCCATTTTCGACTCGTCGGCGCTCGTGCTCAACGGCGTATGCAACAACACCGACACCATGGCGCGCCAGCTGTTGCCCATGCGCTTGCGCCGGTACATTCCGACTGGGCTCACCGTCGAGCACTACTCGGCGCGCGAGGCAGCCGGCGCGCACGTCATTCACTTGGAGCGCTTGGACGAGGTGATGCAGTACGTGTTCCACGAGCTCGTCACTCTGAGCGTCCCCGGCCGACTCGCTGACGGCCTCGTGGATGAAGGGGAGGACGGAGCCTCGCTTGGGCCCACGGATGTGCCGGCAGTCCTCTTCATTTCCACGACCCTCGTCTTCCTCAAGCAGCTGAGAGGCAAGACCATGTGGTCGGCCCCAATCGAGAGCGTGTCGGCCACGGTGTTGGGCAAGGCGGCCGTACGGCTTGTGTTTGGCCGCCTCCAGGTCTCGCGTGACGCGGGCGCTGACGAGAAGAGTGTAGCAACCTCGGCGGCCCCAGGTGCACGTACTGGCCGCGTGGCCGCAATGAGCGAGAGCGAGAGCGAGAGCGAAGGGGAGGACGCGGACGAGGAAGACGAGGAAGACGACGAGCCCCCGGGCGCGCTGCGGATGGGCTGCACTGTCTTTTGCAAGCGCCGAATCGAAGCAGAGCGGCTGGTCGACGTCTTGTGCGCAGCGCGCGACCGCAGCTTTGCCGAGGCTCGTGCTGCTGCCTTGGCCTCAGACAAGAGCAACTCCCTTGAGGCGGGCAAGCTTGCGCTTACCGATCCGAACGGCGCGCGGGCGATGGCACAGGAAGCGAGGCGCAGTACTACAGCCCTCCTCGACCCGCAAACAGATCACCCCGAGCCGGGCAGCGCAAACCGCCAGCCAGCGGTCTTGGGCTCACGCGTGCACCGCGCTGTCATCACGGGCCGCGCGCGACGCCACCAGGGCAGCGCGTCGCACGTAGAGTACAGTATCGCTGTGGCCTCGGCGGAGGCGGAAGCGTGCTGGGTCGTGTGGCGGCGATACTCGGAGTTTCGAACGCTGCGTGACGCGCTCATGCGGTCGATTGGCAAGTCGCGGGTGGCGCTGCCAATCCCGTCGCGGCAGCCGCTGTGGTCGCTGAGCGAGAAGGCGCTCAATCAGCGCGAGCTCGGCCTCAACGCGATGCTGCACGCCGTGATGGAGACGAGCGCGCTGCGCGAGAGCGTCCTTGTGCGCGAGTTTCTCACGCGCGACGCCGAGGTGCGCGCGCCGCGCTGGGAGGACATGGTCGAGTCCTGGGCGGGCGCAGAGCGCAACTGATACCGCGACGAGCGCCGCAGATGATGCGGGCACAGTCGTCTTCCTTACCCGAACGTACTTTTTATGTTTGCTATCGATCTATCGGGTCGCCTGCTCCCGCGCAGATGCGACCCGTCGCCGCGCGACTACTTGTGGGAATTCAGGCCGGCGTGCTGTGGGGCGGCGGCGGCAGCGGCGTTCGCGTTCACCATGATGTCGAAGAAGAACTGGGACTCGAGCTCGCCGTCCTCGTCGAGGTCGGTGCAGTGCACCGCGTTCTCGGTCTTGTTCTTCCCAAACTCGGCCCGCAGCGTGTTGGGGGCGCAGCGCCTTGGCGACTTCGACGTCAAAGGGCCCGGCGAACTGGCGCAGCAGGTTGACGCAATTCTCGGCGCGCACTTCGACGGCGATAACAGGCCCCGAGCAGAGCTGCTGCGTCATGTTTGAGAACGCGCTGGGCTCCACGACGCCCTTGTACACCTCGGCAAAGTTTTCCGCCTCCTTGCGCGTCAGCGTGAACATCTGCATGGCCGAGACCTCAAAGTTGGCGTCCACAAGGCGCGAGATGATGGGCCCGGCCTTGCCTTCCCGCACCGCGTGGGGCTTGACAAGCAGCAAGGAGCAGTTGTCGAAGGTCGCCGTCGTCGAGGTGCCGGAGAAGAGCGCGTCCGTCTCGGCGCAGCTGCGGCGCAGCTGCACGCCCCGCACGTCGGACGCCCGCGGAATACGGCGTCGCGCAGCTCGTCTTGGCTCGTGGCGCCGTCGAGCTCGCCGACCAGCTCGATAGCCAGGGAGATCCCCGGGGCCGCGTCCGCGGCGGCAAGCGTCTTGAGCTTGGTCACCACGAACCCGGCGCGATGTGCCGCCGTCAGGAGGTGCCCAAAGTCCTTGTACGCGTCGGCCGCGCAACGCAACGCACGTCACCAGGCCCTTGTGCTCTTTGAACAGCTCGCGCGTCGTGGGGTCGGCGTAGCCCACGACCTTAAACTGGCGCGCGAACACGGTCACCTGCGCGCCGATGTGCAGGTCCTCCAGCTGCAGCGCCTCGTACTGCGTCTTGCGCAGAAACTGCCGCCCTTTGGTCACATCGAAGATGGCCACCTCATTGTCGCCGCTCGGATACTTGAAGAGCGTCAGCACGTACGGCCGCGCCATGCCTGCCAGCTCGTCGAAGAGCTCCACGCGGAAGCGATACTCGCGCGCGTCCGCCATCACTGCTGCTGCCGCCGCGACAATCTTCCGCGCGCCAAACTGCTGCTTGCTGCTCTTCGGACAACGGTGCAGGGCACTCCAAAGTGTCCGGTGAAAAAGGTCGGCGCCGGACGCGGACTCTGCGGCAGACAAAACCAATCGTGGCCGCAGCGCCACAACGTCCCCGTCCGTGTGCGGGCAGATCTTTGCATCTGCGGCGGCGGCTCGGAGAACTGCCGCTCGGCACGTGCTTGCAGCCAAGCACTTGAGCTTACATGAACAGTGGTGCCGACTTGCCTAGCTAGCTGGAGCGGCGCTCATGACTTGCGAGAATGCGGGTGGCTCGCGGGGCGCCCGCGAGTGGCGATCTTCATCGAATGCTTGATGAGCGCCGCCGCCGTGCTCGACACGGCTCTGACCGTCCTCGAGTTGGCCGACATTGCTTTCACACGCTCACGTGCCGCGGGGCGTGTCACCGGCTTCCGGCGCTTTAGGCCCCTGGGACGGGTTGAACGCCTCGTAGCAGCCGCGGATATCGCTGTCCTCGCCCACGCGGTCGATTGCGTCCTGAACCACCTTGAGGCGCGCCTCGTGGAAGGCCGCGGCGGTCTCCAGGCCGGCCGCCCGGGCTTCGGCGACGTGCTTGGCGTTGCTCTTAGCGAGGCCTTTGAGAGCGAACAAGGTCGGGTCGGCGAATTCGCGCTCAGCAACGGCGTTGCGAGCAAGCACCCCCGCAAACGTTTCGATCGGCGCCTGGAGCGCGGCCCAGGCCCCGAGGACCGTGTCGGCGGGCACGCCGTGCTTGTCGGCAAATGCGAATGCACTGGCGAAGCCGAGATACGTGGACTGCCACAACGTGCCAGTGCACAGCTCCACGCCCTTGGCGCCTGCGAGCTCCGTCGACACAAAGTGCGGTACCCCAAGAGGCCGAGCGTGGCGGAGGCCCGCTCGCGCAGGTCCTCAGAGCAAGAAAAGTAGACGTTGATTGTCCCCATGTCGATCTGCTTGGCGCCCCCGAGGAAGAACGCATCCACGACGCCCGCCCCAGCATCTTCCAGCGCGCGGCCGAGCGCGGTAGCCTTGCCTGGCGCCCCGGCGATAAGCACAAACACGGTCTTGCCCGCAAGCGCCTCGCGGCATTCCGGGTCCCCAACGAGCACAGCGGACGCCGCCTCGTACGAGTCGAACACCACGAGCACCTCGCTCGCGGCCGCGGTCGCTTCAGCTGCGCTCGCGCAGGCCACCAGCGCCCCTCCAGTTGCGAACCGCTCAGCCGCGAGCGCGGCCGCCTTGCTCGCCGTGCGGTTCCCACACGCGCACCGCTGCGACTGGGACGCCAGCGCCGCGCCACCGCGGCGCCCATCACACCGAGCCCCAGCACCGCCGTCTGCCCCGACGACATCTTGATCAAGTTCTTGATGGTGCTTCTGGTTCTTGATGGGACGCAGCCCAACACACCAATGACGTGAGGGCCGCCTTGTCACGTGAATTGCGAGTTTGTCCCGTTGTTGTTGCTGGCGCGAGATGAAGGCGCTGGCGGTCTTCGGGGGGCTCGCCATCTACAAGGTCGCGCTCGCCTGGCGAGGCCTTCGGGCGTGGCGCAGCGTGAAGCGCATCCTGGCGGGCGAGGAGGCGCGCGAGCCGCACAGCGCCGAGTGGCTGTGGGCCTACGTCGCGCTGCAGGTGCTGGATGAGGCCAAGGCCATCGCGATGGGCGACCACGGCACCTCGCACGCGCACCATGTCGTGACAGGGCTCGGGTTTGCGGCGGACGCTGGCCTAGGGAACGAACGGACGCGCGCCTTGGCGCTGGCGACGCTCGCGGGAGAGGCAGTGGCGCCAGTCTACCAGCTCTACTCCTTCCTGCGGGCCAAGGGTCTTGGCCCTGACCACCCGTTGACGCGCGCTTGCGCGGCCGCGGCGCTGCTCTTGACCGTGGCCGTGCGCTTGCCGTGCAACGCGGTCGTGGTCGCAGTCGTGGCGCGTGACGCGGTCGCCACGCTGCGCGGGACTGGGAAGATTGCCAGGGGCAAGGCGGACCAGGCGCTGCAGCCCGGGCTCCTTGGCCCGGCAGCATGCGGGCGGCCTTCATGCTGCATTTGGACTGGGTGTGGATGACAAAGTGGTAAGTTGTTGCGCAGCTCTGGCGCCGCTATTCTTCTACCTTTTTGTTCTGACGTGTCTATCTACCTACCTGCAGGGCGCTACCAAAGCTCATGCGTGGGACGTGAAAGTCCATTCAAGCTGCGGCCCCCGGCTCGTCGCTCTCCGCGGTGCTCTCTGCGGTGCTCTCCAAAGCGCTGTGGCTGGTGCCAAAGGACCTGGTGCTGGCGTTAGACCCCAGCTCACGCGACTTGAAGGATTCGGACAGCCCGAGGCTATTGCCGATTGAGGCCACTCTCCTCTTCATCGACTCATCGGCCGCGCCGCCCGCCAGATCAGCCACGCCACGATCCGCATCCTCCATCACAGCAGACTCTCGGATAGTCTTGTGGATGCTGTCCAGCTCGTGGCCCACTTGGGTAGTGTCCTTGAGAAGCTCGTCCAGGTCGATCGAGTCCCTGCGTCTCTCGCCGTCGTTGCTCGCCGGTGACCCGGCTTCGGAATCATCGGGCGACGGCGGCGGCCCTGTGCTCTCTGCCTTGGCGTGGTCGGCGGAGGCGCGCCTGTGGCCGCTGTGGCGCTGCTGGCTCTTCTTGTTGATCGCCTGCTTGATCTCCTCGATGGAGCGCTTAAGCTCCCTGAATCTCGTTGCCAATCCACGCCGTTGCGTCGCCACTTCGCGCCGAAGCAGAAGGCATCCCGTTGCTGCGGCTGCTGTTGAGATAGGCCTTCTGGAAGTTCATCTCCTCCTGCCGAGACATGGTTGAAACCTCTTTGAGCACATCGGTGACGCTCTTCCCCGCCAACTTGGTGCTGGGCGCCGACTTGGAGAGCACAAAGACCTTGTCGCGGAAGGCCACCACGGTCTCGCCCGGCGGGTTGGTGAACGTACGGAATGGCGTTGCCCATGAAGAAGCTCGAGAGCGGGCTCTGCACTCCGCGCAGCAGTCCAAGGGGCACCATGCCCCACGAATCCACGAGCTCGTCGAAGAGCTCACGGTACGTCTTGCCGCTGAGCTCCTTCGGGACGGGAATCTGGAACAAATGGCTCTGCTTGACGTCCTGCGCGAAGGTGACCCGCTCGTATTGGAGCTGCTCCTCCGCGGACTCAAACTGCTCCGGCCCGTCCTCGGCCACCTTGCTGGTCCCAGCACCAGAGATGAGCTGCTGGAAGACCGTCGTGATGTGCGGGTTGTAGAACGACTGCGAGATCAGCGTGTCCAGCATCGAGGACGAGAACACCACTCCTGCAATGAACTGCAAGGCATTGTGGTAGCTCACTGCGCCCGCCAGCGACATCTTGCCTTGCGAGCGACGCGTCTGCTGCGCATCGGGGTTCTTGGACGCTCGTGAGGTCCCGCCCACGTCCAGGAAGCCGACGTTGGACACGTTGATGAGCTCGGTGACAATTTGGATCTCCGGGTTGAGCCCGATGGCCCCCTGGTGCGCAAAAATGGCGTGCGCGTCGCTCATGGTTTCGTCCTTGACGTCGCTCGAGGAGCCCACAGAGCGTGCAAGGACGATGGCGCGGGAGGCGAATCGAATGCCGGCGCGGATCAAGTCACTCCGGTCAGTCGACGAGCCCTGCACGTAAAAGATGAACGGGAAGCGAGAGATCTGGACCCAAAGCGAGTGGTTGGGTGGCTCCGGGTTGAGGATCACGATGGGCAGCACGCTGGCCAGGTGGCGGGCGCGCAGGGTCCGGACGAGGCTGACGAGGCCCGAGAGGTTGCCGCAGATCACGATGTGCTCATTGATCTCGGGAAAGTCCTTGATCAGGGAGTCTTCGACGGTGACCGCCTCCAGCGACTTGCTCTCGTTCAGCAAGAAGAACTGCTCCTTTTCCTCCGAGTCTTGCGGGTCGAGCGAGGCGGAGCCCTTGGGGTTTGCCGCAAACTCTGGCGCCTGCTTTGCTGTGCGCCCCGCTGTGTGCGTGGCGGCGAATGATGCAGACTGTTCTTGACGATGCCCCAGGCGCGCGCCCCGGTCTCCTTTGGCGATTCGCCGCGCTTGGTCGGGGGCATCTTGACCTCGCTCGCGCGCTTATTGTCAAGTCTTTGTGCGGATCAAGCTTGGCCGCGCGCATTTCCTTCGCTAGCTTGTGCAGGCGGTCGGCAAAGGTCTCCGGGCCGCGGCGTCTGCCGAACGAGGCGCTTCCGCTGAGTACGAACGAGCCGCCTCTTTTACCGCCCCCACTGCCGTTCATGGGCATGTAGAGGTGGTCGTCGAGGGAGCTGAGGTCGGCCGAGTCCAGGTCCGTGGCGATGACAAAGCAATGCACGTCGAACGCGTCGATCTCTGGGATCAAAAACTTGCCAGGATTCATGACCACGCGCGAATAGCTCCCCACGGAAAGCTCAGGCTAAATATGAGAGCGCCGAGGTGCTTGTGCACCAACGATGCCGCCACGGCAAAGGGCACGCGCTCAAAGACCTTGCTGAGCCGCGTGCGGTAGATCTCAAACTCACTCCCTTCCTTGTACTCGCGCATCCACAAGCCGGCCGAATCTGTGTCACCGAGGTTGCGCATCGTTTTGCTTGTTGGTCGTGTCGGACGCTCCGGCCTCCTCCTCCGGCGGTCCACCGACATGACGAGGTTGCCGATCATGGTGATGATGCCTGGGCAAAGGCATGCCTGCGCGAGGAGATTCATCTTGATTTCGTTGACGCAAATGATCGGGTCCTCCTTGGCCTTCTTGCTGCCATCGTTGGAACTTATACTCTCGAGCAGCGAGCCCGCAGAGAGCTGGCGCTCCATCTGCGGGCCATCCCCTGTGGCGCTCTCGATGGGCGTGATGAGCGAGTTCCGTCGGGCTGTTGAACTGGGCAAGTGGAGCGCGTGGAGCGGGTTGTTGGACGGCTCCTCGACGGCGACCGGGCCGATGTAGAGATCCTTCATCATGATCTGGTGGCTCAGCGTAAAGTGCTGCTTGTTTTCCTGCCGCATGAGCTGCACGCAGGTCAGAATGTCGTCGCCGCGCATTTGCAAGTAGAACCGCTTGATCGAGAGCGCGCGCAGAATGGTCGCGGCGTCTTCACGGTTCGGGTCGCTGGTGAACTTGTTGCAGAGCAGAAAGCAGGCGCTGGCGTTGAGCACGTTGGCGCGCACAAGGTCGTTGATATCCAGAGGCGAGCCCTGCAAGTAGGTGACGTTCACCACGAACGCACTACTTGATAGCAGGTTTTCCATCCCGGAGGACGGCAGCTTCTCGCACAGCACGGCGTGCAAGTCAATGTTGCCGTGGTCCTCGTGAAAGAGCTCCGTCAGAAAGGCCCGGGCGCCGACCACGTCAAGGGAGCCGCACACGAGCACGAAGGCCGTATGGGGCGGCGGCTTGTAGCTCTTGCGCGCGTAGATCGACTTTGTCGACATGAGCACCAGAAGGTGGTTGGTCGCTTTCGGAATGTACACCAGCGCCGCGCAGATAAGAATGGACACCACACCCCGCGCCTCCGTGGATGCCGGAGAGATGTCGCCGTACCCCACGGTGGAGATGGTCACGATCACAAAGTAAATGGCCTCGTGAAAGTCGATCGTGTTCATCATGTGGAACTGCCGATGTGAGTTCTCAAAAATCTGCACCACGCCGGCCGCAAAGAAGCCTGTCGTGATGATGGTGGTGCTCAAGAGCGTGACCTGGCGGCTCACTTCCGAGTCCATCGTTGACAGAATGAACCGGTTGATGCGCACGATGCGCAGCACGCGCAGCACGCGGACCAGCGATGTGTAGACCGCCAGCTCCTCGCTTAGATTGACAAAGTAAAAGCGACGGGCAGAATGGTGATCAAATCGATGAGCGCCATGAAAGTGGTCGCGTACCGAAGGCGTTGGTCGGCCAGGTACAGGCGCAACATGTAGTCGAACAGAAAGAAGGCCAAAGAACACGTCGACGAGGCGAGCGTCTCGGCCAGCTCGGGTTGGTAGGTTTCCCACATGTACATCGCGCACGACATGCCGGAGAGCAGAATATTGGTCAGGTCGATGAGGTACCCGAGCGGGGGGACACCGCGAGGTACTTTTGCAGCCATCTTCTGAAGCGCACGGTCTCCTCGTTGCGCTTCGGCTCGTACTTTGTCTTGACGGACCGCGGCTCAAGACGCTCTTCAGCATGCCCTTGATGCGGGTCCCTAGTCCGCTCTGAAAGTACTCTGCGCCATCCCTGTCTCGAACGCGCTCAGGCTTCCCTGGCGCATCATGGACAGGCGCTGATCCTGCTCGGCCATCAGCTCGGCCTGGGCACCAGCGACGCCCATCTTGTGCCCCATGCCGGCCCCGCCGCTCTTACGCACGACGGACGTGCGGCCAGCCATGGATGCCCGTGCGCCCCCTGCCGCTATGGACGACTTTCTGACCTTGCTCGCGCGGTTTAGCGGCGTCGCTCCGCCGGGCCGCGGGACGACCGCGGACGCGCGGCTCCCCCGCCCTGGGGACATGGGTATGCTCAACCTGCTTAGAGGCTGCGACAGCCTCTGCCCCCCAGCGAACGAGCTGCGCCCGGGCGAGCCCGGCTCGCTCACAAAACTCCTGGAACGTGGCCATGGCCCTAATGCAACCCGCACGGTGCTGCTGCCGACCCTGGCCGGCCTCGTCGGCGGTCCCGCGCGCGGCGCTGTCGCTCCCAGGCTCGCGCTGGCGGCCACCGCAGCGATGTCGACCCCACCAACAACAAACGTCCGTCATCGCCATCGCAACAATAAATAGCCGTTGGAAGTGCGACCCGGACGCCGACTCCGTGGTTGAAACCCTTTTTGGAAAGCTTGCGGCTCGGACAGGTTGGGCTCGAGCGCGACCTCGACGTCATGGCGGCGCTCGTGCTGGCCGAGGCGCGGTCGCCGTGCGGCGTGCTGCTGCAGGTGGTGCGCGGCGTGGGCTCGCGCGGCGCCTCGGTGGTGGCCTCGCGCGGCGGCACTGTGGTGCACGCGAGCTGCGTCAGCTCGGCCATGGACTCGGGTGGACTGGGGGGCGCGCCGCTCAGCGTGGAGTATCGAGAGCACGCGGCGGCGGCGGGCAGGATACCGCGCACCTTCACGGGGCGCGAGTTCAGGCCCAAGGAGCCCGAGGTGCTGGCGGGTCGAGCCGTGGACAGGGCGCTGCGGCCTCTGATGGCGCCTGGCTTTGCGCAGCCAACGCAGGTGACGTGCTCGGTGCGCAGCGCAGATGGCACCTGCGACCCGGAGATCCTGGCCATCAACGCGGGCTCTGCTGCGATGCACCTCGCAGGCGTGCCTTGGCACGGCCCCGTGGCCGCGGCGCGAACCTCTGTGGTGGGCAAGCAAGACGGCCGGAGACGGCGACGAAGCGGGTCCAAGTGCTTGGCGCGTCGCTAGGCTTGACTGTGGCCGGGGTGGCCCGGGACCGCGTGGTGATGCTCGAGCTGTGCGCGGAAGAAGCCGCAGACGCCGAGATCGTTGCGGCCATAAGGGGGGCCGGCGAGGAGGGTGGAAGGCCTTGTGGAGGCGCAGCATGCTCTCAAGAAGCAAGTGGAGGCAAAGATGGGCCCGCCAAGAAGACCGGCAGGTGGGTCATTCCGCCTTCCTTCTGAGGCAGAGCGCGAAGCTGCGCAAAGCACGCGCGCGCTCGCGGCGCGGCTGGCGGAGGGTTCTGGCGTGGGCAAGCGAGAGCGCGCTGCCTCGCAAACGGCGTTCTGGTCGGAGGCCATGCAGGTCGCACGGGACGCGCTCGGGCCCCAGGCCACCGCCGCTACCGCGGACGAGACGATGTTGCAGGAGGCGGTGCACGACGAGCTCCGCGCGGCTATCGCACGCGCCGCCCAGCGCGGGGTGCGTCCCGACGGCCGCGCCCTGGACGAGGTACGCCCGATCCGGGCCACCGCGGGTCTGCTTCCGCGCGCGCACGGGTCGGCCCTCTTCTCGCGTGGAGACACTCAAGTGGTGTGCCTCGCAGCCCTCGGGGCACCAGCGGACGCGCAGCGCGCCTTTCCGACGCTGCATCCTCCGAGCCTCAAGCGCGTGCAGGTCAACTACGCGTTCCCGCCGTACTGCGTCAATCGCACGGGCAAGGTCTTTGGCACCAACCGGCGCACGGTGGGCCACGGACGGCTGGCCGAGCGCGCTCTCTTGCCGGCGCTCGGCGCGGCCCTCGAGCGCAGCAACCTCGCCGCCGCGGCAGAAGGCGACATGGGGCCCGCGCCGGAGGGCGGGGCCGGCGCGTCGCTCCCGCTGTACCCGTTCACGGTCAACGTGACCGCCGAGGTGACCGCCTCGGATGGGTCCTCGTCGATGGCCTCTGTGTGCGGCGCCTCGCTTGCCCTACTTGACGCGTGTGTGCCGCTTGCGCGGCCCGTGGCGGGCGTCTCCGTGGGGCTCTTCGTGGACCCGGACGACCCCGCGCGGTTCGTGCTGCCGGTGGACATCCTGGGGATGGAGGACCACTTTGGCGGCATGGACATGAAGGTAGCCGGAACCACAGAGGGCGTCACGGCGCTGCAACTGGACATCAAGCGGCCTTCGTCACCGTGGAGGTCGAGGCGCGCTGGCCCGCGCGGGGCGTGCGCGAGCCGCCATCCTCGACGACATGCTGGCGCTCGCCTTCCCCGGCGGGCCGCCGACGAGCAAGTCGGAGCTACCCGTGTTCGCGCGCATGGCGCTGCGCTCGCCTCGCGAGCTGGAGACCCTGCACCGCTCGCACGGGCTGCTCCGGCGGCAAGTGGAACTCGCTCATGGAGTGCAATTGCACGTGGCTCTGGAAGGAGCAGACGAGGCAAGTCCCGGCACGCTCGAGCTGTTCGGGCCCAGCCATGCCGCCCTGCAGGCCGCGCTAGCGCAGGTGGAGGCCGCCTTCGCGGAGGTGGCGCGTCGCTGACGACGCAGTGACGGCTGTTGCGGCCATCACAAATCTTGTCGGCGACGTCGTCAGCTGCGAAGATCCATCGGCGGTGTGACGACGGCGTAGTGCGACAGCGAGCTAAAGCAGAGCGCAGAGACGATGTTGGCGGCGGCGGTGCGCAGGTCGGCGACCCTGGGCGGGGTGTCCCGGAGGCAGCTGAGCACGACCCTGTCCGTGCGCGAGGCCCTGAACCGCGGCATCGATGAGGAGATGGAGCGCGATAAGGAGGTGTTCGTGATGGGCGAAGAGGTGGCCGAGTACAACGGGGCCTACAAGGTGACCAAGGGCCTCTTCGCCAAGTACGGCGGCGAGCGCGTCATCGATACGCCCATCACGGAGATGGGCTTCACCGGGCTCGCCATCGGGGCCGCCTACAAGGGCTTGAACCGGTGGTGGAGTTTATGACGTTCAACTTCTCCATGCAGGCCATCGACCAGATCGTCAACTCGGCTGCCAAGCAGTTTTACATGACGGGCGGCACCTGCAACGTCCCCATCGTCTTCCGCGGCCCCAACGGCGCGGCCTCGGGCGTGGGCGCGCAGCACAGCCAGTGCTTTGGCGCCTGGTACGGCTCTGTGCCGGGCCTCAAGGTGCTTGTGCCGTACAGCTCGGAGGACGCCAAGGGCATGATCAAGGCGGCCATCCGCGACCCCAACCCGGTGGTCGTGCTGGAGCACGAGCTCATGTACGGGACAGAGTTTAGCGTCAGCGACGAGGTGCTCAGCAAGGACTACTGCACGCCCTTTGGCAAGGCCAAGATTGAGCGCGAGGGCACCGACCTGACTATTGTGACCATGGCGCGCCAGGTCGGCTTTGCGCTGCAGGCGGCCGAGGAGCTCTCCAAGGAGGGCATTTCCGTCGAGTCATCAACCTGCGCTGCATCCGCCCGCTCGACCGCGACACCATCATCAAGTCGGCCATCAAGACCAACACGTTATCACCGTGGAGGAGGGGGCCGCAGCACGGCGTGGGCTCGGAGATCTGCGCGCTTCTCATGGAGTCCTCCGCCTTCGACTACCTGGACGCCCCGGTCGTGCGCCTCACCGGTGCGGACGTGCCCATGCCTTACGCGATTAACCTGGAGCAGGCGGCCCTGCCGCAGGTCCCGGACATTATCGCCAACGTCAAGCGCGTGCTCAAGGGCAAGCTCTAGACCGTCAACTCGCCACCCTCGATTCTTCTTCCCTCCTTGACCTCGCCGGCCGCGCCTCGAGGAGGTGCTCGACCAAGCCCTTGACGTTCTCGACGGCCTCAGGACCGACGCGGTCCGGCCCACGATAAGGGCTGAGGCCCTCTTCCTCCCTTCGGCCTCCTCCTCTTTTGAGTCCCAGTTTCCAGGCAGCGAGCGCCTCCTTCAAGGTGCCTGACAGCCAGCTGCAACACAGGTGGTAGCTAGCCTAGAGTAGTCGGTGTTCTTGAAGAGTGTTCGCATTTGGTGCTTGGAACGTTCGTACATCGTTCTTTTGTCGTTCACGTCGCATAATTTTGCGGTGGGTGAAGCGAACCCTACCCTTTCGATCATTGGTGGTGGCGACGAGGAAGAGCAGCAAAGAGCGCAGTGGTTGTCGTTGCGAGCACAGCAGGTCGGGCAGCAGGATGGGCAAGTTCCTGAAGCAGGGCAAGGTGGTGGTGGTGCTGCAGGGCCGCTACGCCGGGAAGAAGGCCGTGATCGTCAAGGCCTTCGACGATGGCTCGTCCTCGCGCAAGTTCCAGCATCTGCTGGTGGCGGGCATCAAGAAGCACCCGCGCAAGGTGACGCGCAAGATGAGCCAGAAGAAGCTCAAGCAGCGCCTCAAGATCCGCCCGTTCGTCAAGTTCATCAACTACAACCACGTCATGCCGACGGTACCAGGTTGACCTTGACCTCAAGAAGATCGAGCTGCCGCGCGCAAGGCGAAGGGTGCCGAGACCGCGCCGGAGCCCGTCGTCGTCAACATCGACGAGGACACCGTCAACGACGCGAGCAAGCGCAAGCTGGCCTGCAAGGCGGTCAAGAAGGTGTTCGAGGAGGGCCTGCACGCGCAGGACAAGAGGAAGAACGCCAAGGCTCAGGAGGGCGTCAAGTACTTTTACCAGAAGCTGCGATTCTAAACGACCTTTGAAACACACAACCTAATAGCCCACGCCGTGCCTGTCGTTCCCGGGCGCCTCGGGGCTGTGGCTGGGCCGGTGTCTCCCAGCCGCGGCTTCTAGTTGATTCGGGGCAGCAGAGTTGCTGCTGACACGCCTGGCTTGGTGCCGACGACGCCAAGGCCGGCGCCGGGCCTGCTCGCCCCGCCGCCGCCGCCGCCGCCACCGCCGCCCCTGTGGCTGCTCTTGCCGTGGACCCTCCCGCCGCGCGGCACTGAGGCGCCACGCGGCACTGAGGCGCCACGCGGCACCGAGGCGCCACGCGGCCCCGTTCCACCACGCGCTCCGTTGCGGGCAGAGCGCGAGACCGACACGCTGCGACTCCGCCGTCGGCCCGTGCTGTCCGCACGGCTCGCACGGCTGCTGTTGTTGCTAATACTGCGCTTCCTACTCACGCCTGTGCGGTGGGCGCCCGCTGGGCTGCCTGCGCGCGGCGGCACCTGGTCCCGCGTGGCGGCCCGCCACGCCGTCACCGCCGCCGCCGACAGGCCGCGTGCTACTGCGCAAGCGACTAGGACCCCGAGTGCGTACCCCGCCCGTGCTAGGTCCGTTCGTCAACCGCAGCGTGCTGCTGCCGCGCTTTGCCGGCGTGCGCTTGGGCACTGTGCGGCGCAGCGGGGCATTGTCCTTGGCGTGAAGCGAGGTCCGAAGCGACTGTTTCTTGCGCTCAAATTGCTTGCGCACGTCACGAACTCTCTCATGCGCTCTTTGGCTGTCGGCGCGCTCTTGCGCGCGCCGCCAGGCCCGGTCGTCACCAGAGCCGTGCTGCGGGATCGCTTGCTCGTGGCCCTGCCAACCCGGGTTTCGACTGCTTGCGCAACCAGCCCGTGACTGCTGCATCCTGCCGTTGGGCTCCGCGCAGCCGCGTTCGCACGCGCGAGCTTGGCCCGCTTCGCGCCGCCGAGGACAGCCCCGTGGTCCGAGTTCGGGACGAGGTGGCCGCTTTCCCCCGGCGCACCACTGCTGTTGTTGTCGTTGCGCCATGAACCTGGGGAAGCGCGCTCGAGTCCATCCCGGAGGCCGTCAAGAAAGTCCCCCCACCACCGCCGCCGCCGCCGCCGCCAGTCGACGAACCCACGCCAGAAGGCCCGCGGGCGCGCTTGACGCGGACGTGGTATTTTGTCCGTGCGGGCTCGACCTCGCTCGCGGCGACCCTGTGCTTGGAAAAATGGATGCCCTGCTTTCCGGCCCCTCCACCTGTACCGCTCGCGGCCTGCTCGCCGTCGATTGCGGTGTCGTCATAGTCTTTTCTCGAGCTGCGCGATGCGCTTCTCCAGCTCGACGAGCTTGTCCAGCGACGTGACGACTTTGTTGAGTTTCGAGTCCTCTGGAACCTCCGCTCCAGCCCGCCCGACGGCCGCTTCGAGCCTTGGCGCATCCATCAGCGCGTCCACATCCCCGGGCGGCCCTGTGCCGTAGCGCGCTTGCCGCGCACTGGCGTTCTGCACAGCCTTGGTTCGCTTCTCGATTGCACGCTTCTTCTCCTTGTACACTTGGTTGCGGCGCCGCAGCTCCTCGCGCTGCTCCACGTCGTTTTTACGCGCTTGAGGCTCTCCACGTGCAGCTTCATGTCGCGCTCGACGCGGCGGTCGTCGCGCTCTTCGCGCTCCTTGAACTCGCGGATAAATTCCTCGCTCACCTCGAGGGGCTTGCTCTGCTCCTCCTGGATCACCTGCTGCATCCAGGCCGCCTTTTCGCCTTTGCGCATGGCCCTTGGATCTGGCCTCCTTGTTCTTGAGCCGCTTTGTCTTGATGAGCGCGGCCTTTAGCGCGGCCTCATTGGCCAGCTTGTGCCATCGCAGCAGTTTCATCTCCTGCTCCGTTCCTTGATGTTGGTCTCGGCAGTGCGCTGGTTGCTTGGCTCATGTTGCGGTCCAGCCACAGCCTCCTCTTCCTGCGAGAACTCGCTCCTCGCCGAGAGGTCCTCGCCGCTCTTTGCCGCACGCTTTGCGTCGAGGTCAGAGACCCACTGCGCAAAGTCGGTGGGCATGCTGCCGTGCGACGCCACCAGTCGATAGTCTCTCTGCCGCCGCCGCCGCCGCCGCCGCCGCCGCCGCGTGCGCCTCCGCCGCCGCCGCTGCCGCTGTCACCGCGGCTCCTCCTGCTGGTGCTGCTGGTGCTGCTGGTGCTGCTGGTGCTGCTGGTGCTGCTGCTTCCAGAGCGCAGAAAGAGCTTGATCGCCTCCCTCTCCCTCTCTCTTCCGCTCTCTCGTGCTAGAGATGCTCGATGTCGTACTACGCCCCTTTTTCTGCCATAGAAACGCTAAGTCTTAAGCAACGGACACTTCCGTGAACGGATTTTCATTTCTCTTTTCTTCTTTCTCTCTTTCGTTGGTTGTTCCGCAAAGGTTCCACCACAGTTCCGTCGCTGGACCTTGCATTTCAAGGCACTTCATCTTGTAGGGTCTTGGACCTAAGTGATAGCGTAGTAGTCTGTTACCCACAGTGGTCACTTTGTCGCAGGGGAAAAAACAAGAGGAGGGAGGAGGGCGAGCCGCGTGGGAGGCACGACGGCGAGGCCGCGATAGGTGGCGATGGCGCTGGTGGCGCAGGACCCCGGCGGCGGGGCCAGCCCTGCGGCGAAGAGCGAGGGAGGACATCCCATGGGAGAGCGCCTGCGGATGGGCCCGACGCTGGTCCTGGCGATGAGCATGGTGAGGCCAAAGCGCAGCACGCGAAGGGAAGGCGCTCGAGAAAATCCTCCTCCAAGCGCAATAGGAACCGCAAGGCTGCTGCTGTGCAGGAGCGGGAGCGGGGCGGTGCCGAGCAACCGGTGACCAAGCTCAAGTTTTCGGCAGAGGACCTCAGGTTCTCGGCGGACATGTTCCTTGAGGAGGACGAGCAGTATGCGCCACCGCCTGCAAGGAGCCGGACGATGGGAAACCATTGACTGCAACAGTGACCACGACGCTGCCCTCTCCAGTGGGCACCTCCGCCGCTGCAGCGGCGGCGGCGGCGGCGGCGGCGGCGGCAGCGGCGGCAGCGAGCCGGCCGGAAACAGGCGCAACTCAGGCGGGCGGAGAAGGTGCCGCAGGGCCCCAGGCTGGACCCGACGAGCCCAGCCCAGCCCCGCCGAAAGAAGAGAGCACCAGCATGGATGCGGAGACCACGCTTTGTGAAGGCTCAGATATCTCCAGTGTGAGGAGCCACCCAACGCAAAAGCAACGCCACGGACGCGCTGTCTGCTTCGGCGTCCACCACAGATCACGAAGGCCCGACGTCCACCCCCGACCCGCAGTCCATCTTTTCGAGCGGCGACCTCGTGGAGGTTGATAAAGTTATTGGCGTCGGCAAGGACAAGCTATTCGGCGAGGGCAAGGTTGTCTCGCGGTGCGACGAAAGCAACACGTACCATATCAAGTTTCTGCTCGGCGGGCGTGACAAGCGCGTGGCCGCGTCGCGCGTGAGGCGGTCCACCGTGCTGGACCTTCGGGTGCTGCCGGCCAAGCGCGCCGAACTCGACGCCGCGCAGCGCACCGACGCGGTCCCGGGCGCCACGCTGAGCGACATGGCGCTTTCCCAGATGTTTTCTATAGACATGGACGTGCGGCGGAGCTATCGGCAGACCGGCGCGCAGCAGATTGATCACCCGCGCGTGCGCGGCTGCTTCGTCGCATGCGCACCAACAACCCGAACGACAGTGAGCTGGCTATCCTGCGGCTCAAGAATCATATCGACGCGGACACGAACAAGCCCGCGCTCATGTACCTGCTGGACGCGCTGGAGAAGTGCACAGCCGTGCAGGCCCTGTACATCCAAAACATGGAGGAGGCCATGGACGACGAGACCCTGGAGCGCCTGTCTGAGGTGCTGCGCAAGAACAAGAGCATCTGGGCGCTCAACGTGGGCGAGAACTTTGGGATCTCGCGCGCGGGCTGGGAGAACTTTGCAGTCGCGCTCAGCGACACCCACGTGACGCACATGTACGCCGGCAGCGAGACTACCGTGTACGGCGCCCTCAAGGTGCGGATGCGCGAGGTGATCCGCGCGAAACCGCGCACACCCGATACAAGGAGGTGGCCAACCTGGACGTGATCCGCGCTATTGGGCAAATGTGGTGGAACCCGCGCAACTGCCGATCGATTGGCAAGTACCTGGACAAGCAGGAGCTTGAGAAGGTGAAGGAGGAGAAGGAGCGCCGCCCGCTTGTCGGCCTGTGGGTCTCGATCAACCAGGCCAGCCGGGACTCTCAGGTGGACGGCGTCTTCCGCGATGGGCGCGCGGTCAAGTTTGACCAGGAGCACAACATGCACCTCATCGCGTGGAGCAACGCGCGGGACGAGGCGTCCCTCGAGACGCGCGGGCGCTGGATGGACATCCGCAAGCACGATTACCTGGTGGGAGTCGAGGTGGCCTGGGTCCCGTGCCTCCGCTCCCCGCCGCGTGTCCCAGTTGCGCTCGGTCTATAGCAACCTGAAGGTCGACGACTCCATCAAGAGTATCCGCCAGGTGGGCAAGGAGATCTTGGACAAGCTCATGCAGTTGCACGAGGCGCGCTACTTTCGCAAACCGGTGCCCTGGCGTCACCTAGGCCTCTTGGACTACCCCGACGTGATCAAGCAGCCCATGGACTTTGGGACTATGCTCAAGAAGCTGCGCAAGCGCGAGTACCCCACCATGCAGGCCTTTTGCGACGACGTGCGCCTCGTGTACGACAACTGCTTAAAGTACACGCCCCGCGAGAAGATGACCAAGGAATTGCCCATCTGCGACATGGCGGACAAGTGGTGGGCTGAGTTCAACAACATCTGGGACGAGCTCAAGGCTGACCATGCCAATGCCCCGGTCGAGAGCCCGACGGACCCTCTTGTTCGTCGCAAGGGCGCCGAGAGCTTGCTTGAGCCTGTTCATGTCTTTCGTCATACCGCAACCATGAAAGACGAGGTCGAGGAGGAGCGCAAGGGCCAGCGCATGGTGCTCACCCTCGCCGTGAGCACATCCTGGTATTGGGTCGACGCCGCGGACTTGGTTCCCTTCGAGGAGTACTTGCCCAAGGCCAAGGCGCTTGGCATCAACCGAGAGCTGGCCAAGGCTACTGCGGAACACCGCATCTGCGAGAACCGCAAGGACGCCTTGCGCCCGTATCTGCCGAGCTTGGAGCCCAAGGGGAAAGACCAAGGGGCCGCCGAGGCGTTGGCAGGCGCTGTCTGCTGTTCCAAGCGCGCGCGCCGGCAAGTCCGCCTCCTCTAGCAGCAGCAGGAAGAAGCAACGGTCCAAGACGGGCACGGGTGCCACCCAAGACATGGCGGCGCCAAAGGAGGCGCTCGCGTCCCCGCCGAGCCTTGCCGACGTGGGCGACAATGGCGCTGCGACGATGGCGCAGGTCGCCATTGATGGCGCTGAAGAGGCCAAGGTGGGCGCCGCCAAGGCCGTCTCCACGGCGACCAAGGCGGCCGCCTTGGCCAAAGAAGCTGCTAGTGCGGTTTCCAAGAACGCGCAAGCCGACCGCCCCGAGCCGGTGCGCCAGCCAGGTAAGGCAACAAGCCCGTCGTGTCAGGCGGCGCCCATGGAGACGGACGCGGCGACAAAGTCTGTCGCGCCACCTGCAAAGGTGGACAACGCGGGCATCAAGTCAGTTACGGCGGTCGCGCCAGCGAACGCGCAGTTGAGGCGGACAGCGCGGGCACCAAGTCAGACACGGCAGGCGCGCCGACGAAGGCGGCCGTTGAACCGGCCAACAAGTCAGACACGGCGGGCGCAGCGACGCCTTCTTTGGGGGCGGCGCAGCGACGTCCGCAGAGACGGATGCTGCCACTCCCACAGGGACAGACGCCGCGGCAACGACTGCGATGCTGCCTGCGTACGCGGAAATGGAGGTGGACAATGTGGGCACAAGTCAGACACGGCGGGCGCAGCGACGCCTTCTTTGGGGGCGGGCGCAGCGACGTCCGCAGAGACGGATGCTGCCACTCCCACAGGGACAGACGCCGCGGCAACGACTGCGATGCTGCCTGCGAACGCGGAAATGGAGGTGGACAATGTGGGCACCAAGTCAGAAACTGCGGCCGTGGAGCCGCCCTGCGGGGCGGGTGCGCCTGGGGATACGCAAATGGAGGTGGACACGGTGGGCATGGCGGCGCCCACGGATACGGGCGCGGCGGCATCAACGGTGGCAAAGCCGGCCACGGAGGTGACCAACCACTTGGACTCCGAGCCCGAGTGGCGGCGCAGCGCGGCCATGGAAACGGATGAGATGACCCAGATCCCGTGAAGAAGACAATGACGAGCAACGCGAAACTAGCTGCGCCTGGCGCTGCAGTGCAAGACACGGCCGCCGAAGACTGCCCCTACAAGAGCCCAGTGCAAACATGGGGCTACATTGCGCCAAACAGCAGCGCACGGGGAAAACGAACGCCTCTGGCCGCTCCAAGGATGACAACGACGACGACGAGATCCTTAGCGTCCCGGACGAGGAGGGTACCGGTAACTCTGTCGTCCGAGTGGCGAAAGACGTGTGGAAATCCATCTTCGGCTCGAAGCGGTAGACGGAAGCTACAACCGAGCCGCGCGGCCACGTCATGGTGCGCTTGCTCGTGGCTGAGGTACCGACTGCTAGGTCTTCGAGTGTAGGTTAACAACAAGGACAGACAGCAATCATCTTGAAATCAAAAAAGTTCATCCCTCCAGGCCAAACGTTCGGTGCACCTGGTCGGCCTTTGCCCTGACAGCAGCGTGCACGTCATCGGGCAGATTCCCGGCGCGCTCCAGCATACGCCTGATAGACAAGATCGCGTAGGCTTGCACCTCGCCATACGCCCTCTGGTCCTTGGCCTTGCTACGTGACACGAGCTTGCCCAAGGTGTGCAGCACGCCCAAACAGTCGAGGATGAGCCTCACATCATCCTGGAGATCCAGCACCATGATCGCGCAGCGGTGCGCAGCGATAAAGTGCTGCTCCGTCCGCGACGCCGTACAAAGCGCATGGAGCATCACCGGCACGACCTTGCTCGCCGTGTCGGCGTCCAGCGAGTCGTCCCCGAGAACGTCCTCCGCGAGCGCCACGTACAAGTCCATAATCTCGTCGACCTCGGTGGTGCTCACGAGATTGGAGAGGAAGTTGATGAGGCCCGGCTTGAAATCCCCTGGCACCGCCTGAGCGAGCTCGAACAGAAACGGAATGAGGCCGGGGACCGCCTCGACGTGCGCTGGCGCAGCGCGATGCATATACACGATGCCCCTTGCGAGTGCAAAGGGGGCCTCGAGCCTGGATCCCCCGCCCGCGCCCGCCGGCCCTGGCCGCATCTCGTTGACCCACCGCAGCGCGCAGCTAAGCACGAGCGCGACGGTGCGCGGCTGGCGCACAAAGACCGGCGCACTCGACTCGGCGTCCAGGGCGAGAAGCGTGCACATGAGCCTGCAGGCTCGCACGAGTGACTCGCTGGCGGCGCTTCGAGGATCGGCCCACTCGGGGCTTGCGTGCCTTGCAATGGCGAGCAGCGTGTCGTCGCCGAGAAGTATCCGCTCGGATTGCGAGCAGACGATGGCCAGGACAGGCGCGGCGTTGTGGCGGGTCTGGACAACACGGGCCAAGGCGTCGAGCGCGCCGAGCACGCTGGGGGCCAAGCCAAAGCGCAGGGCCATGCCCGTGACGGTGCTCGCGCCCTCGGGGCCGGGTTTGGGCCCGGGCGCGGCTGCTGGCCGCTCGGCCTGGTTGGCCCAACCGGCGCAGTTCTCGCCGTCCTCATCCATTTCGTATTCATCACCATCAGACTCACCTTCGTCAGGCTGGGCCATGGGAAGCCCTCCCCCCGCCGCAGCGGCAGCAGGACGAGCCGCATTCGCGGCGTCCTCGTTGCGCCTCTGGTACGCGTCATAGGGCGCAAAGCCGCACTGGTGGGCTGTTGCGGCAGGCTCTTCCGCTTGCACAAACACTGGCGCCAAGAGCTGCAAGAGCAGGTCAACCAGGTACGAGCGCTGCATCTGCTCGCTGTTGAGCACGCACGGCATTGCGTCGGCCAAGCCCGCCAGGGCGTGGCAGCCCGCGCAGATCGCCTCGCAGTTGACGAGCGCGTCGGACTCAGCAATCTCGCCAACATCCACAAGAACGCCTCGAGAAGCTCGCCTGTGAGGCCAATCTCCGCGTTGTGTACCACCTGCGACATGAAACCCTCCACGGATCCAGGCCCGAGCTGGACACTGAGGGTGTTGCAGAGACCCTCGATAAGACCTCGCGAGAGCTCGACGTCCTTGAGGTGGCTGGGTAGCGGCCGGGACCCGCGAAAGCGCGCTGCGAGGCGCTTTCGTACTTCGGACTGGCGCGAACGAAACGTTTCGCCGGGCGAGAGACTCGGGACGCTGCCTGATGCACCACGTCCGCGACTCGTCGCCGACGTGGCAGGCGACGACAGGCTCCGCGGGCTCGTCCACGACGATGAGCGTCGCGTCCAGTGCAAATCATCCGAGGCCCACGCGAGATGCAGCTCCTGCTCGAGGCGACCCAGTCGCAAGGGAATATCGCTGCTCTGCTCGCCCCATCCCTCCATGGCGCCATCTTCGGGCGTTTCCAGCACCTGGGCCAGGTTGCGGCTGGGCTCGGCCCTGTGTGGGCCAAAGCCAAGCCGCAGCGACGACGCGCTCGCGGCCAGGTCGTCCGGGAAGAACCGTAGAGCAAGGGAGAGCGCCCAAAGCAGCGATTCGACGGAGCCCGTGCCACTCTGGCCGTGCATGAGCGCGATCTCAAGGGCCCCATTCAGCACTTGCAGGGGCCAGCCCTGCCCGCGCCACTCTCTGCGCTCTGCCAATGCGCGGAGCCGCCGCCGCCGCGCCGCCGCCGCCGCCGTCGCCGCCATCAGCCGCCTCAGCCTCGGCTTCTTGGTGCGCAACGTTGGCCGTCGTGCAGTGCGAAAACATGCTCCGCAGGCAGCCGAGCACGGCCCTCCGTGATGTGCGCAGCTCGTACAAACCCGCAAACCAGGCCAGCCGCAGCTCTTGCTGCGCAACCCCGGGCAGGGAAAGCAGGTTGGTCGAGAAGAATTCGAGCAGACACACGCTGCCTTGCAGCGTGTAGGCAACGTCGATCACGGCGTCTTCGTCGTCCAGCAGCTCGCCGAGAAATCGATGCTGAGCCTCCGCAGGCACAGGCAGTCCTCCAGCACGCGACGGAGCGGCTCCACTGCTTGCCTGCCCCCCAGCCCGACGTTGACCGCGCGCAGCACCTCGACCTTGTCGAGCGCCAGCGGCGAGACGGCGTGGAGCGCGCTCAGAGAGCAGCCTTGCATGTCGATGTGGATCCCTCGAACAGTATACGAGGAGAGCAGGCTCTGCGCATTCTCGTTCATGATCAGGTCGCTCAGAGTCAGCGGGCCCGCGGAAATGCAGTCCAGCCGCACAGGAAAGCCCCTGAGCGCCTTCCTGAGGCCCTTGCTGACCCCCGCCAGCGCGGTCACGACCTCCCTGTCCCCGACGAAGGAGCACACAAGCCTGAACACCTCCGCGCTGTGGTCTTGCGCGAGGTGCGCTAGCCCAACGCCATCACGCATCGCCCCTCCCGCTCGTTCGCGGGGCCGCCCGCTCGGGCTGGCTGGCTGCCGGGCCGGCGGGCCGGCCGAGCTTGCGAAGCCTTTAGAGCGCAGGGACTGGCCGCCAGAGCCCCTCGAGCATGCCTCGCCGCCTCCTCGCGCCCGTCCTGTCCCTCGCTGTGTACTGCTGCTCGGAAAGATCGACAGGGGCGACGCAGAAGATCCAAGTCTCCAGGAGGGATCTTCCCGCTCGACTCCCAGCAGGTAGCGAAGCTGGAAGCGCCCTGGGCAGCTGGCCAGCTAGGAAGCGGCGGCGTCGACGCCGAAGCTCAGCGCGCACGGCTTCTCCCGGGCTCCCGACCCGCCCACGTGGCGCGAGCGCTGGGCTCGAGGCTGGGCAAGCGAGAGAGACGGTCCGAGGTGGTGTCGTTTCAGCGCCTGGGGGAGGGACTGGCGGCCCTGCGCCGCCACGACCTGCACCGCCATGGCCGCGACGTTGGCGAGCTGGCATTCGAGCTGGCAAGCGGGGAACCGAGCAGGGGCTGGCGAGAGGGGGAGCGTGCCAGGTCGAGCCGCTCACGGCTCCGGCTCGCAAGGCGGAGACGGGGCAAGAAGATGGGCGGAGGGCGGAGGCCACTGGGGGGCGGGCGGTGGCTCGAGACTCGAGAGGCGCAAAAGAACGCGACGGCTTGACGGAAGTGTGGTGGTCTCTTGCGTGACCATGGGCCTAGGCACGTGCCGGTGGCTCCTTTTTGGGAGGGTCAGAACACGGCCCCCGAGAGCACGTAGCGGAGAGCCAGGCCAGCCGCTGCGCAGGCGAGCTGGAACAGCAGGAGCACGACGCATAGCGTCCGCTCGTGCATGGGCCCGAAAATGCGCAGCGCCGCGCACAGCAGCGTCATGTTGGTCCGCGGGTCGCCCTCGGCCACCTTGGAGGCCTCCAAGGCCCGTGCGGGTGTTTACCCGCGGCAGGCGGTGGCGAGGAATGGGCACGAGGTGGAACAGCTGCGGCAGCGAGTAGGCCGTGTTGAGGAGCTGCGGCACGATGAGCAGCAAGAGCGACTTGGAAAAATGGCCCAGCACGGCCGCCGTCGCGATGGTCATGCCCGCGTAGTACGGGTACACGTCGCCCACAAAGACGCGCGCCGGGTACCAGTTAAAGCGCAGCAAGCCTGCCGAAGTGGCGATGAAGGGCAGCATCAGCATGGCCGAGAACAGGTGGTGCCGGCCGTCGCCCGAGAGCACGTCCTCGGCGCTGCCGCCGCGCCACGCCAGGTCCATCAGGTTCATCACCACGATGCTGCAGGCCACCACGATGGACTGGCCCACCTCGATGCCGTTGATGCCAGCGTAGATGTTGATGGCATTCGTGCAGAACACGACAAGGATCATCATGTACAGGTAGTAGACCATGCCAAGGTCCAGGAGATGGCCGCTCGGGTCAACCGAGACGGTCGGCAGCGCGTTGAGGAAGCGCGTCAGCGGCGGGGCCGCGGCGTCGCCGTCGGGCTCGAAAGCCAGCAGCGGCGCGAGGGACTTTGGCAACAAGATGCTCGTGACGCCCTTGTATGAGAGCAGCAGCGGCAGCGACATGAAAAACCCCACGGGCACCTTGTACCGCCACTTGAGGTCCACAAGGTCGTCCACGAGGCCCAACAGCGTGGCGAAGCAGATGCTGAGCAACGCCGCGTTGTACTCGAGGAGCTGGTCGTTCTGCGCCCCGAAACAGAACTGCAGCAGTCCGACAGATACCATAAACACCGTCGAAGACACGACGCCGAGGCTCTCCGGGATGCGCTTGCCCTCGCCCGCGCCGCCCAGCCCGCGCTTGCCAATGTCAACGCCGGCAAGCTTGTCAACGAGCCTCTCCCCAAACCACGGGATAATCTGGCACGTCAGGAGGTACGCCGCCGCAGACACGGCCACGCACGTGCCCAGCTGCAGCGCGATCCACTGGTCCAGCGCCGCGACGCGCGCCAGCATTACACAATGGGCGTGCCAAGCACGCCGGCCAGCGCGTGCGCCGGGACGCGCCACGCCGAGGCAGTGGCGCGCGCCTGCACGTCCTCCCTCCCCCCGTGCGCGGTGGCGGCCGCGCCATCACCGGCGGCGCCGCGCCGCCGCCGCAAGCCCGAGTCGTCTGCCATCCCGCGACGACTCTGCGACTCACTCGGATCGACGCCGCCCCTAACCTGCGGAACGCAATTCTAACCAAACCTACCCGGACAGATCCGTTCCAACGGACCTGTCGTACTTTTGCGAGCGCCAAGCAGAGAACGCATCGTCTACGGCGCGGAAGGCCATAGTCCGCGCCGCAAGTCGAAAGATTCTGCAGGGGCCACGACACGAGCAGCAGCAGCAGCAGCAGAAGCAGCAGCAGCAGCAGAAGCAGCAGCAGCAGGTTGGCAGCGCCTACCAACCTTCCGCCCGCCCGCTTTGAGCTGGACGACGAGGACAACGGGGACGGGAACATGGCTGACAAGAAGCAGAGCATCCTGGCCTCCAAGCTGATCGAACGGTATGCCGCGGACGACCAGGAGGCGCGCGACTGGATCACTGCCGAGGTGAAGAAGTTCTTGGTGAGCAAGGGCGCGCGCAAGCTCGCCGCGTCGGACATCCAGACCTTTGAGCGCAAGGTGGAGACGCAGGTGAAGAAGATCAAGCAGACGCGCGAGGAGAAGGCCAAGGGCCCCTCCGCCAAGGACGTCGTCCTGAACAAGGAGCGCCCAGGGCGAGGTCAAGGAGCTCGAAAGCCTGCCCTTGTCATACCTGACCTACGACCAGGCTTCGGTGCTCGAGCACCAGCGCCAGCAGCGCGAGGAGCGCCGGCGCAACGAGGAGAAGAAGCGGCGCTCAAGGCCGAGCTGGACGCACAGATCCAGGAAAACCAGAACAAGGGGAGCGTGCAGGAGAAGATCGAGCAAGAGTACGCCGACGTTCGCAGGGACTACGAAAAGTACCAGCAGGAGCAAAAGGAGCGCGCCAACCGTGAGGCCGAGCAGATGGCAGCCCTGCGCCGCGAGCGCGATGCCCAGCTGAACGCCCTGAACGCCCGGCGCGACCGCGAGACTCGGCGCAACAAAGCCGAGGAGGCGGCCACCATCGACGCGGCCTCCGCGCCCTCAAGGAGGAGAAGGAGACGAAGGACCGCAAGGCGCGCGAGCAGCGTGCCTTTATGGACGTGGTGATCGCCGAGAACGAGGAAAACAAGCGCATCCGCGCCGAGCGCCGCAAGCAAGAGCAGCAGGAGGAGAAGCTGCAGGAGGAGTACGCTCGGCGCCTGGACGAGCAGGAGCGCGTCCGCCAGGAGACCTTTGAGCGCATGAAGGCCAAGTCCTCGCAAAACCAAAAGATGTACCTGGCCGCCACCGCGGAGAAGACGCGCCTCGAGAAGGAGGACGAGGCCAAGGCGCTGGCCTACCAGCAGGAGAAGGTGCGCAAGGACGCAGAGGCCGCAGACCGCGCGGCGCGCGAGCGCGAGCTTGAAAAGCAGCGCTTGCGCGACGCGCTCGCCGAGCAGGTCGCCGAGCGCGCGCGCCAGAACGAGGCCAACGCAGCCTACAAGAGCGACTATGTCAAGGCCTGCAAGGAAGAGGCGCGCCGGGCGCAGGAAGAGGCCAAGGAGGCGGACCGCCGCCGCAGACAACAGGCGATCGAGCATCGCATGCACCTGCTCAACCAGATCCGCGAGAAGCAGGAGCGTGAGAACGAGACGGACGGGAGCGTGATGACCGAAGCCGAGAAGAAGCTCAACCGCCGCGACATTGAGCGCCTCATCTCCAAGGACGAGTTTGTGGTCAAGTCGATCACCGTCAAGCTCGAGGATTGCAAGCGCGTTGGGGAGGCCAAGAAGCCGGGCGCTCGGTATTCGCGGGGGGCCCGCCGATCTGGCCGAGGACGACTTTTAGGCGCCGTCCGGCCGCTGCCGCCCAAGCTACTACTACCCGCACGCTCAGCTCTTGCGCAATGTGAATTCGTTTTTCGTCTAGCCCGCGCGCTCTCTGTATCGGTGGTGCATCTCCTTGCGCCTTCGCCGGTCTTCCGCTCGCCTCCTGCGAGCGTGCTTGTCGACGGTAGTGTCCTCTTCATCTGCCGGTGAGCTCTCGCGGGCCGCCCTTGGGCGGCCGCCCCCGGCCTTGTCGTCGTTGAGGATGCGCCTCAGCGCCGCGGGGTGGCCGGCCGGCAGCCCGCTCACGGGCGCGGCGGCTGCTCAGCCATCTCCAGCACGCGGCGCTCGCGCTCGAGCTCGGCCAGAGCGGTGGCCATGCGCACAGAGAGGTGCGCTGCAGACGGGAAAAGCACTCCTCGGCCTTGGCCTTGAGCTGCGCGCGGTAGCTCTCAAAGTTTGAGGCCGCCGAGGCCGCGCTGGTTGCGCCGCCGCTCGCGCTGCTCCTCGATGCGCGCCTCCACCTGCTCGAGGCGCCGGCGCTGCTGCTCGCGGAAGAAGCCACCTGGCTGCTCACGGCGCGCCGCGCGCTACTACTCTGCTCGGCCTCGTGCGAGAGCATGGCCGCGTCGCCGTCCACCAAAAGAAAGTCGTGCTGCTGCATGACCTCGCTCTCCACCATCGCCGTGTGGTGCGCCGGCCGGCGATACGTAGCCTCGGCCCCGACCTCGACCTCGAAGCACCGCAGGCTACGCTCCTCGTCGGCCAGCGCCACGACCCACTGTTGCGCGAGAATGCGCTCGTCAGCCTCTTGCGCGCGCAGCTCGGCAAGCTGGTCCATGCGCCGGCGCCGCTCCAGGTCGAGCTCGAGGGCCGCGCGTACCTGGCGCTCTCGCGTTCGATGGCCGCGAAAGCGTCCTCCTCGAGCACCTGCACGATGCGCCGGCGTTGCTCCTCATTGGCCAGGGTGGCCGCGAGGCTCCCTTGGCCAAGCGCCTCTGGCGTGGGCGAGCGGGCCGTGCGCCGCCCCTCCAGGAACGACGGCGGCGTGCGCTCTTGCTCGCTCAGGAAGGACGACTTGGTGGCTTGCAGGCGTTTAGCGGCCATCTCGGCCTCGCGCCGCGCGGCCGCCTCGCGCAGCTCGCCCTGGTACGTGCGAGCCTGGGCGGAGAACTTGAGCGCGCGCGTGGCCGAGTTGGCCACCTGCTCGATCCGCTCCGCCTCCACCTCGGCGTCCACGACCTTCTTGCGCAGAGAGCGGTGCAGCTCGCCCACCAGCCGCGCTTGGCGCTGCTCGTGCTCGCGCCGCGCGCGCTCCAGCTCGATCGCCTCGGTCGCGACACGGATATTGGCCTTGCGCAGCTCCTCGTGAACCGCCACGGCCTGGAGCCCCGTCAGAGCGCGCTGCCGCTCGTCTTCCACGGCCCGGGTCGCCCGCTTGGCGCTCAATGTGCTGAGCAGCTGCTCCTGGACGCCTGCGCGGCAGTCGGCGAGAGGGTGCGCAGCCGCGTCTTGCAGGTTTTGCAGGCGCAGCCGGCGCTCTTCCTCAACGAGTCGCTCCACCTCGACGGCGGTGCAGCGGCGCTCAAACTCGGTGCGCACCGCCTGAAACGCGTTCACGGCCATGCGGATCGTGCGCTCGGCGTCCATCGCCGCGTCGGCGGCCTTGGCATTGGCAGAGCGCCCGAGTTGCTCCACGACGGCGCCGAAGCGCTCTTCCACGAGGCGGCGCTCGCGCTCCACTTCCATGGCACGGACGCTCGCGGCGCGGTTGTGCGCGCGCTCCACTGCCTCAAGAACGTCGTAGAAGGCGAGAAAGTCCTGGCGGCGACTACGCTCTTCGGCCATCTCGCGCACCTGCGCTCCTGCTCGCCTTGCACTTCCTCGACCGCGCGCGCGCGGTTGTGGAAGCGCTCGAGCTCCTCCAGCACTAGGCTCGTGTTGTTGGCACACACGCGGCGCGCGCGCTCTTCCTCGGCCTCGTTCGCCGCGCGCAGGCAGTTGAGCTCGCGGAGCAGGTCCTGCATGACCATGTCGAGCTTGGCGCGGTTCACGCGCTCCTCGCGCTCGTTCTCCACGGCGCAGTGCACCGCGGCGCGCGAGGTGTGCCGCTCCAGCTCGGTCAGGAGCTCCTGTAGCGCCGAGTTGCTGCGGCGCGTGGCCTCCTTGTCCATGGCCGCCAGCCTGCGCGCACGCTCCGCCTCGGCGGCAAAGAGCGCCTCCTTGCGGTTGCGCTTGCGGCCCATCTCCTCAAAGACCTGCTCGGCGCGCATGCGCGTCACGCGAGTGGCCTGCTCGGCTGCCACCTCGGCAGAGGCCCGTCGCTGGTTGACGCGGCGAACGAGCTCGTGCTGCACGCCGCGCGCCTTGGCCTGAAGGATCTGCCGCTCCTGCTCGCGCGCGGTGGCTGCCGCGGCCGCGCGCTGGTTGCCGCGGCGCTCGATGCTCTCCAGCACAAGCGAGTCCACCATCGCGTGGGTGGCGGGCTTGGGCGGCCGTGCGTTCCCGGCGCCCAATCTCGGCAAGGGCCTGCGCCTCGCGCGCGCGCGCGGTGCGCTCGATCTGCTCAAGCACGGTCTCCGGCGCCGCTGATGCACAGCCCGGGCACGCTCCGCGTTGACCAGGTTACTCGCCTTCTTGCGGCCCACAGCGCGGACGAGCTCGTCCAGCGCGCTGCGCTTGGACCCCTCGATCTGCCGGCGCTCGCGCTCGTTGTCCATGGCCTCGTCGGCGCGGCTGGCGTTGCCACGGCGCTCGATGCTCTCAAGCAGCTCGGGACCGAGCTGCTTGAGCGGCTCCGCCTCGGCGCGCTCTTGGCGAGCGGAGTGTGCCAGGGCGGCCGCGTCCCGGGCGCGCACACCGCGCTCCAGCTGCTCCAGCACGTTGTTCTGGCGGCGCGCGTGCGCGACGCGCGCGACCTCATCGTCCACAAGCTTGTTTGCGGCCTTGCGGGACACGACCCGCTCGAGCTCGCCGAGCGCGCCGGCCATGGTGGCCTCCATGGCGCGGCGCTCCTGCTCGGCGTTCATGCCCTCAGTGGCCATGCGCAGGTTGCCGAGGCGCTCGATGGAGGCCAGGATCTCGCTGAGGCCCTTGTTGCTGCCGCGGTCAGCCAGCACCTGCTTCTCCTGCATCTTTTGCTCTTCCTGCTCGGCCGACACGCTCGAGAGGACGGCGCGCTGGCGCGCGAGGCTGGCCGCGTCGACGACGTTGCTGTACAGCTCGCGAAAGACGCGCTCCATCTGGCCGTCCTTGCTCATGCGGCTGGCCAGCTTTTGGTTGACCTTGCGCAACACCTCGGAGGCGCACGTCTGGTAGATCGCCGTGAACGCTTTCTCGTCGCGCGCAACCTTCTCGGCGCGGTGCGCCTCGCGCCTGCTGCGCAGACATGACCAGGCCGTTGAGGGCGCACTTGGCCTCCGTGTTCCGCCCAAAGGGAAAGTCCTCGTTGGCGAGCACCTGGCGCTCGCGCTCCTTCTCCTCGAGCTCGGCGGCTACGCGGCGGTTGCCGATGCGGTCGATCTCGCCGACCACGTCGCGCTTGCGGTCCGCGGTAACGCGGCGCACGCGCTCCGCCTCGGCGACCAGGCGCACCTCTTGCTGGCGCACGGCGCGCTCAAACTCCTCCAGCACGGCGACCTTGATCGCCTCGGTTCCGCGCCGCTGGCGCTCCTCCTCCTCCTCGCGCAGCACGCGCGCCTTGGTGAAGGCGCGCGCGGCATCGTTCGCGACGTTGGCCAGGTGGCCGAAGAACTCTTGGTCCGTGGGCACGCCCAGAATCTCGCGGCGCTTCTTCTCCTCGTCGCTCTTGCGGTCGGCCTCGCGCCAGTTGGCCTCGCGCTCCGAGTTCTCCTTTGCGGCGAGCGTCTGCTCCTCCTGCACGCGGCGCACCTGCTCAGCCGAGGCCATCTCGCGGCCAGGTGCTGGTTCGCGCGCCGCTCCATCATTTCCTGCCAGTCCTCCGTCGTCGTGGCCATCTCCATTGCCGCTTTGCCGGCCATCTCCACTGCGGCTCGAGCTCGATCTTGACTATTCCTCCCAATTCCTGCTTGCATGCCGCCAAAGCCGAGCGTGGGACCGCCAACTGGTCCACCTGGACCGGTGAACGGCCGCAAAGATACGTGCCATACGTCCCCGAAGACCCGGAGAGTGATGCGTTCGCGGGAGAGTGACGCAAGGCCGAACGCTGCTTCACCGAAGGAAAGGTGATGGATGATGCGCAAGACAGCCACGCTCTCCACGTGCCAAGGGCCAAGCTGGTGGAAGAATGCCTCATTCACGGCGCCGCACTGGCTGCCGTTGGCTTGCCGCTGGCTCGACCGTCGAAACGCGGCACGGGTCCGCGTTGTGGTCCCAAAAGAACGGAGAGCCGACGCGCTTCACCATCGTTTATCAACTTGCGCATCGACCAGCGACACCCGCTCTGGTGCTGGGGTCGACAAGGCCGTCCATCCTTGCCCCACCTGCTGCTGCTGCTCCTCCTGCCCCACCTGCTGCTGCCGCAGAGAGCTCTTGGGTGTTCTGGCGAGACTCGTCGCGCGAAGACACGCGCTGATCATCGCCCCTCCTGACCAAAAAGAAAAGTCCGCTGCAACACGGACTTTTTCAGAGTGACGTGAAAGCGACCCGGCCGCGGACTGCAAGCCTGCCAAAAGATGCCAACCGGACGCGGACTGCAAAAGACACGGGATGAAGTGAAAATCGACCAAAAGCGTTGGGACGCCGATGGACCGCGGACCGCGGCGCCAGTCGTTCGAGCAGTGGGCCAACGCCTTCGGCGGACGCGCGGGGATAGCCCCGCGTCAGGCCATGCTTGCCCCCCGGCAGGCCGCTCGCCACGGTCTGGGGAGCCGCGAAAGGATCATCGTGCGGCCGAATGGCGACCTGTCACGCCGGCGCGACCGCAGAGTGTGAGCGGGGGCGGCTGGTCAAGCAGGCAGCAAAGCGATATTCCGCGCCCTGCGACGTCCGGGCAGGCGGCGCAGGTGGACCAGCTGCTTGCGCTGTCGCGGTCGTTGGACGACTTGGAGGCGCCAGGGGCGAGCTGGCGCAGCCTCACGAGCTCGCCGTCGCTTGAAAGGGCCTTTCGCGCGTTGCAGGAGAAGGACGTGTGAGGATAAGCGTGGCATCGAGTCGCTCGACGAGTCGCTGCTCGCCACGTCGGCTATGAATCAGAGCTACCGGCAGGAGCGGCTCGCGCGGGCCTTCGAGCGGGCGCCTAAGGAAAGCCGGCACCTTTCCGGACCGGTCCCTGCTGATTCCGGCGAGACGTCTATCGAGCTAATTCGGAGCTGGGCGGCTTGGAAGCGCTTCACGTGGCTGGAGAAGAAGAACCGGAACCGCCAGACGCAGAAGCGGCCACGACGGGTACTGGTACACGGGAAAGGCCAACAACAACAAAGCCCGTCGCCTCGGCAGCGTCACGAAGGAGCGAGCAAGACCAGTGCCCCGCCTCGGGTAGTTGCCACCCAGGCCACCGTCAAGGAGGAAACCCGCCAAGCGCCTAGCCCATCCCGTCGGACGCTTGAGGCGCTCGACGCCCTGGAAGGCACAACGCGCCGGCTGGGCATTCGACTCGCCGAGCGCGTGCTTGGCGACTTACAACAGCAGCGCGTGCCGCCACCTCCAGGACTGTTGGACCCGGGTCGTGCTGCGCTGGACGGCGAAGCAGGTGACTTCGACGACAGCTCGGTTATGGGCGTGTCCGCGACAAACATGCGCAAGCTTGCAGCGTCGCTCATCGCTGCTGCTGTTGCGGGCGCTTGTGCGGCGCAAGAGCCGCGCCATGGCGCACTGGAGGGCCGTGCTGGCGAACGACGCGAAGCGGAAGGCCCTGGCCGCCATGCGCCTGATTCACGCCGCAGAGAGCGCCCGGAACGGCGCCCTCCGGCTCGGCTTGGGTGCCTTGCGTTCAAACGCCTACTACGAGGCAGCCATGGGTCTGCGCCAGGCCAGCTCAGCGCTGGGCTCCACGCGAGGCCTTCTGGACGACGTCCGTGGGCACTTTGCACGGAGCTCGGCGCAACGTGCGAATCAGACCAGGCGCACCGGCACGATTTTGCTCGCCGGCAAACTGCAGCGCTGCTTTGCGCTGCTTGTCGCCCGGGCTTTCTGGCGGTGGGCCAAGGCCACCGAGACGCTGCGCCGCAACGAAATGTTCACGACATTACGGCACTGGCAGCGCATCACGCTCCAGCAGCGACACGCAGAGATTGCAGACCGCATCGAGGACACCTGCACGGCCTTTGCGATTGGCCATCTCGAGCAGGCCGACAGGGCCCACTGCCTTAGCCGCATTGCAGAGCGCCAGCGCTTGCACGCGCTCGCCGCCGGCTTCCGCCTCTGGCAGCGCCAGCACATGGAAGCGCTGATCGCCAAGCGGTACGCCCGCCAAGCGGCCTTGCAAGAGTCTGCCGACTTGCGCGCTCGCCACTTGCTGCTGCGGTGTCTTTTCGCGTGGCGCGCGGCGGCGGGCTCCCAGCGCGTGGCGCGGTCGGCGGCCAACGCGCTCCACGGGCAGCACTTTCGCCGCTCTGTCCACGAGCTTCGCGACGTTGTGCGGCGGTGTTTCGCGGCATGGCGCGTCCTCGCTGCCCAAGGTCTCGGCGCGGCAAGGCGCACGGCGCTTTATGCTCTGCCTATGGCGCTGGCAACGCCGCGGGCTGTGGTCCGCGTTCGCCCACTGGCGCCAGGTCTGCGCGATGCGCCCACGTGCCTCGGGGTAGCGACGGCGCAGCGGCTCTCGTGGTCCCGCTGCTTCGGTGGCGCAGCCGAGTCCTTCACCACGCCATGCGCACGTGGCGCGACCAAGTGCAAGGGCTTAGCGAGCGGCACAGTCGTGGGTCGCAAGCCATGGCCATAGCGCTCGAGCGGCTAGGCCGCAACCGCCGCTTGATGCGCCAAGCCATGCATCGTCTGCGGGGGCTCATGGACTATGACAGGGGCTCGCAGGCTCGCCAGGCGCTTGTTGAGCGGCATCACCAGACGCTCAGGTACTCTCGCGTGGCTCTCAGCCTGCAGAGCCTGTTGCGCCGCCACACGCGACTTGGGCTGGCGCGCTCTTTCGCGACTTGGCGCCGTGCCACGCACGCAGCCGCATGCAAGCGCGAATGCGTCTTACGCATGCTCCGTCGCGGGCGTCGTGGCCAGCTTGCTGCTGCCCTGGGCTGCTGGAAGCGGTACGTCGCTGCCCACTGTCGCCGGGAGCGCTGCTGCGAAAAGTTATCCAGCGCCTGCATCGGTACCGGGAAAGAGCGGCCCTGGCAACGTGGGTCGCAGCGCGAAAACCAGGCACGACAAGAGGAGCGCGCGTTGCTCGCACGCGCATTATCGAGTGCCATGGCTCGTCGACGGCGGCATGGCCTAGCCTGCGCGTTGCGCCGTCTTGGGGGCCATGCGCGAGGCGTCAGCACGCTGGCCGCAGGCATGGGCTCTCAACGCGCCGCACTCAAGCGGGTTACGGCTCGCCACAACCCGCATAAAGAGGGCTGCGCTGAGCGCGTGGATGCGGTTTGCCTATGCTTCTCGGGCCGAGGAGCAGCAAATCCAGCGCATGAAGGGATCACTTGAGCGGCTGCGGCACCGGTCCGGCACGGCACGGCTGAGCAGAGCTTTCAGAGCGCTTGCAAGAGCCGCACAAGAGGCCGCCGCGGCAAAGCAGGCCACAAAGATGCAGAGGCTCGGTGCCAGCCTCCTTCTTCGGCGGTTGCTCGCTTCCCAGCGGCAGCGGACGAGCGAGTGCTTCCAGTGCTGGCGGGCCCAGTCCGGCGCCAGCGAGAGCGCGACGTGGCAATTCGGCGCGCTGCCCGGCGCACAGTGCGTGTCTCACTCGCCAGCGCGTTTGGGCGATGGCGTTCTGCGGTTTCCGGTTCCGCAACCTGTCTTGAGCGCCTCGGTCGCGTCGTGCGCGCATGGGCGAGCCGGCGGAAACGCAAGGCCTTTCGCGCCTGGGCGCAGCGAGCTGCAGTGCTCCGACGCGCGGACGTTATGGTGGCGCGGCTGGCTCGGTCACGTCTCCTAGCTTCGCTCAACAAGTGGAAAGCAGTGAGGCACCTCGAAGCTGCCCGCGGCGATCGGCTGCGCGCGGCGGTGGTCCAGGAGGCCCGGCGCCGCCTAAGAGCGGGGTTCCGGGCCTGGCGCGTATGGTACCAGCAAGTCCGGTTTCGGGATCGCGGCGCACGGCTCCTAGTTGCTCGGTGGGCCCGACTCGGAGCCGTGCAGGCCTTTGGCAAACTACGCGCGAACGCGCGGCAGGGCTATGCGCGACACATGCAAGTCGGTGCGCTGCGGCGCATGCAGCGCCGTTGCGAGCACGAGACGCTCCGGGCCTTCCTGTGCCGCTGGAGCGCGGAGGCGCTTCGGCGCAAAAACGCAAGCCGGCTGCTCGCCCGGCTTACTGCCCGGCGCCGGCGCAGAGCCCTCCGCGCGGGCCTTGACATCTGGCGGACGCACCACGTGGCCGTGGTTGCTAGCCGTGCCCTACTTGGCAGAATTGCACACGCCGGACGGCCTCTCGTCTTCGTGAGGCTTGGCAGCGCCTTGTATTGCGGGCGCGCAGGGCGAGGCTGTTGCAACGTGTGTTGCGGCGAATGCCCTCTGCTGCCGCGCCGCCGCGATGCATGCGCTGCGCGAGAACGCACGCTCGGTCGCCGCAGTGCAGCAGATCCGCGCCCGCGAAGCGGAGCAATCAGTCTTGCAGCACCGCCGCCGCATTCTCGCAAGAACCCTGTCGGCCTGGGCCGCATGCACGAGGCGACAAGCAGCACTTGAACGCTTGCAGCAACACCGGGCCGCGGAAGCGCGAGCCGTCTCGTTTCGAGCCTGGGCCGCGGTGGCCGAGACCCAGGGACGCAGGCGTCGGGCTTGGCGAAGGGCTGCCTTCAAGGCAGTGCGAGGGCAGAAGCGGCAGGCGTTCCAGCTCTGGCGCGTATGGTCCGCGCAAGCGGCACTATACGCTTCACAGGAGCGAGTCGCCGAGCGGCTCGCCTTGAGCGCGTCCCGTGCGCTACGCCGTACAGTGTTTCACGCGTGGGTACGAATCGCCCGCATCCAAGCTGCGCGTCGGCGGCGCCTCGTCGGAGCCTTGGCGCGCTCGCGGGCGTTGCGCCTGCGAGCTGCAATGACGCGCTGGCGCGCACGCTTAGTTGCCGACTCATCACGGCGCGCGGCTCTGCGACGCATCGCAGCTTCCTATTGCAGAGGGCTCCAACGCCGTGCTCTGCGCTCCTTTCGAACGCACGCGGCCGTCAAGGCATTGCTGTCCCGCTCTCTGGGCCGAAGCGTGGCGCGCAGCAACATGGAGGCGGCACGGCGCGCTCTACGAGCCCTAGCTGCCAACGGCCGACGCAAAGCCTGCATGGAGCGTGCAGTGCTTGTGCTCTGGAAGGCTTCGGCGCGAAACAAGACACGGTTAGCACTAGCGGCGCTGAAGGCCTCTGCCGCCTCGGCAAGCGCGCTCGAGCGCGGTGTCGCTGGCGCCGAGCGCGTCGCGTGCCGTGGCTTGCGGCGCCGGGCGTTCCGGCGCTGGCAAGCCCGCGCGGCAGCGCTCCGCAGACTTGAGGCGCTCCGAGGCCGGATCGGGCGCCGGGCGCCGCGAGTCGCTTTCGCGGACGCTTGGTCAATGGTCAAGGGCCTCGCGTGAGGCGCGTAAGGACCGCAAGGCGCGGCAAGCTGGTGCGCGCATTGCGGCTCTGTCGTTCCGCCGCGCCGCGCGCGCTGCGCTGCAACAGGCTTTCGACCGATGGCTCGTGCACTTTTGCAGCTCTCTGGCGCCACCAGTGCAGGCGAAGCCGCGCAGTCCGACCGCCCTGCGCAAGCTGTCCCTGCAGCTTGCTAGGGTGGCCCGCGCTGCGAGAAGCGGCGCCTATCGCGCGCCTTTGGCTCGTGGAGTCGTGCTGCTCGACCACACCCCGCGCAACCGCGGCTCGCCAAGGCGCTGCTGGCCTGGCGAGCCGGAGCAGCTCTATCGCGCGGCGGCCGAGCCGCTGCCGCGCGAAAGGCGAGACGCATGCGACGTAGGGCGCTTCTGCGGACGACGACTGGCGCATGGCACCGTGCTGTGGAAGCACAACGGCAGGGTCGTGCGCTTCTCGTCAAATTGGTCACCGCCAAGCACTGGCCCTCGCGCACGGCATTCACGCTTCTTGAGCAGCACGCTGCAGCCGCGCGAGCGCAAGCGTGCGCGTCTCTCGGCTTGAGCAACTCGCACAACAGGCCACAACATCCATGTGCACGCTGGCCTTTGAGCACTGGCGGGACGTCGTGGCGGGCGCGGTGCGTCGCGACGCTGCCCTTGCCCTGGCTGGGCGCTCGAGACTACGCCGTTCTTTCGCTTTGCTCGTGCAGAACGCTGCACGACGGCGCAGCGCGCGAGAGACCCTGCGCCTTGCGCTGCTCCGGCCTGCGTTGCGGCGCGCCTATCTGTGCAAGAGAACCGCGCTCGCGAGGTGGCTTGGTGCAGCCCAGAGGCAGCGGTGCGCGAGACAGATGGCGCGCGCGCTCGCAAGCGCGTTTGCCCCCGAGCGCCAGGCCCTTCGTCTGTGGCGCTTCTGGGTGCGCAGGCGACTGGTCCATGCGCGAGCGCTGCTATTCTTGGCGCGACACCGTGCTATGCGACTCGCGTGCAGTGCCTGGGCCCAGTTGCGACAGCACACCACTCGGGCTCACGGCGCCGCGATCGCCCTCAGAGTAGCGCGGCGCATGGCTTGCAAGCGCAAGGCCGCAGCGTTCGCGGTCCTACGCCGTGCATAGACGCGCGGACCCTGTTGCGTTTCAGGCTTCGCCGTCTGGCCTTGAATCGGGCAAGGATTCTCCTCGCAAGCGGTTGGCGGCAGTGGCGCGCAGTCCACCGGCGGGAGACTGCGATGGCCGCAGTCGTCGCGAAGATGCCTCGCGTGCTGGCCACCAGAAGCGCTCTGGGGGTCCTGCGACGCCATGCGGCTCGCAAGCGCGCCCTGGAAAAGGGTCTGGTCGTCTTGGCGCGCTGGCGAAGCAACGTGTTCGTGCGACAAGGTCTAGCGCAGCTCGCGGGGCGCGCCCGTGCCGCTGCGGTGCGCCGCGCAGTCGCTGTTGCTGATCTTGGCCGAGTCCGGTCGGCGTGGTCAAGACTCCATGACGCTGTCGTTGTGAACCGAAGCGGGCGTGTCGCCAGGGCGCTGAGCGTATGCGTGGAGCGGCGGCGCCAAAGGGGCCTCAGCTTTGCCATGCTAAAATGGAAGGGCCTGACCGCTTCTGGGCTACGGCGCGACATCCGACTCATGAGGCTCGACCGCCGGCTGCAGTGCGTCGCGGCGCGAAGGGCACTCGCGCGCTGGCGGCAGCATGCGCAGGTCGGGCGTGTCCTGCTGCGCTGCGGCAACCTGGGTCTCAAGCACCAACGCGCACGGGCGCTCAGACGCGGCTTTTCCGCGCTCGCTTGGACCGCTCACGCGGCTCGAGCGCTCGGGTTTACCGCAATGGCAGTGGAACTGCTCTGCAAAAGCAACATCGAGGCGTCGCGAGAGGCTTTGGGCGGCCAGGCAGCCGCTCTTCTCCAGATCGCGCGGCCGTGCGTGAGAGTGGTACCCGGCGCAGCAGCGGCGTCTATGCCGGGCGAGGGGCGCGTGTCGAGGCTCCCAGTCTTGAACCGAAGCGGGCAGCCCCCATCGACGGTGGTCGTCGGTGCGCAAGAGTACGCCCAAGTACCTTGCGACAAACGGCGCGAGCTTGCGGGCTTCCTCAAGCACATAGGGCCAGCGCTCGGGTTCCAGTGGATGGTTCGAGTTTCCCGCTCGCAGCACCGGCTGCGGCGTTGCTTGGCGTCCAAGTTTGCACGCGAGAAGCGCAGCGCATTCTCGCGGCTCATTCACTGGTGCACGGCCCACAACAGGCTGCGCGCTGGGCATCGACGCCTCGAAGCCGTCATTCGCGCGCATGGGCCCTTCGCCTGGCATTCCACCGACTCGCGACGAATGCACGGCGGCTACAGGTGGCCGAGGACAGCGCGCGCTTGAGCGAGAACGTGCTGCAGCACGAGGCAAGCGAGGCGCGCCTCGCGCTGCAGCGCCTTGAAGCGGCCTCGGCAGCACAGCGAACGCTCCACCACCGCGTTTCCGTGCAGCAGAGCATGCACTCGCGTTGTATTGCTCAGAGCGGCGCGCGCAGCCCGCGATGCGGCGCAAGCGGCTGCCTTTGCTACGTGGAAGGAACTTTGCGCTAGGCCGGTCCGCGGGCGCCGTGTGAAGCCCGACAAGGCCATCGCTCGCCACAAGGCAGCGCTTGAGCGACTCGCGACGCTGCGCAGATGCTGGGCAGCGCTTCGCACCAATGTGGTGCAAAGCCGAGCCTTGCAGGCCCGCGAAGCGTTGCACACCATTTCGACCAAGATCACGGCAGCGCGCCGGCTCGCCCGGACCTGTGTGGTGCGCGATACCAAATCCCGATACCGGCGCGGCTTTGATGCCCTGCGCGCCGGCTGGCAGCATTCAAAATGGATCGAGCACACCGCCAGCACAGTCGCGCGCCGGCGGCACGGGCCGCCGGCCCTATCGCGCTTGTTTATGTGCTGGAAGAGTCACGCACAAGAGCGCGCCAAAGCTCGCGCGACGGCCTTACTGCGGCTCAACCATAACGCCCTCGTTCTGGTCAAGTACGACCTGCGGCAAGAAGAGGACCGCTCACGACTGGTGTCGTCCTTCACCGTCTGGCACCAGCGCATTCGCGAGCGGTCCGAGTGCCGGCGCGCGCGATTAGCAAAGGCCTTTGGTGGCTGGGCGGCGATTGCGCGCCAAGGCAAGCGGCGCCGCTACCTCGCGCTCTGGTGCGCAAGCGACCGGCTGCGGCTGGAGTTGTGGCTGGATCGGTGGAAGGCGAAAACAGTGCTGCGCGCGCGCGCGCGGCAGGTCTTGCATCGCTGGCAAGGTCGGGCCGAGCGCGCGGCACTAGGAAGCGCCATGCACTGCTGGCGCGCGTGGTCGGCGCGCCACGACAAGACACAGGTCGTTCTTGCTTCGTGGCTAGCGTGTGTGCGGCGCGGCGCGCTTCGGCGCGCGTGGGCGACGTGGCGCCGAAGCGCGCGGTTTCGGGAGCTCCGCGCAACCTTGCTTTTTGCCGTCCTCGCCAAGACGCAGCGGACGGGCAAGGACAGCGTGCGATCTGCCTTCGCAACCTGGAGGGGGCTGAGCCAGGGCTTGCGACGCGGCGAGGCGGCGCTGCGGGCGGCGACTGCACAGTTGGGGCAGTGCTGCGTTGCTTGCGACGCAGCGCCGCGTGGAGCGCAAGCGCCGCGGCTTTGCGCGCTGGCGCGCTGTTACGCAGCACGAGACTTGTTGCGTTAAGGGCACACTTTCGCGCCTGGATGGCGCAGACCTCCGGCTTCGCGCTTCGCGGCGCGTAGGTCGGCTCGATGCGCACGTACAGGCCCAGCGCAAGCGGGCGTCGCTAATACGGCGCGCCTTTATGCAGTGGCGGCTGTTGGCGCGCGTGGGGCGCGCCGCGCTCGCTCACGCCGCGTCGGAGCACCGCGTTCTTGGTGTGCTTCGTGTGCGGCGCCTTCGCAAGGCCGCCTTTTTCGCCTGGCAGCTCTGGGCGTCGCGAGCGGCGGCGCAGCGGCTTGCCGCGAGTCGGCGGCAACTTGGCCGCAGCTTTGGGGCGTGGCGCGCTATCGCGCGCCGGCAGGCGCTGCGGCACGGCGCGTTGAGACGCCTCTTGGCCTCACTCCATGCGCCCATGACGCGGGCTGAGGCTTTCCTCCGCTGGAAGTGCTGCTCCGAGCAGGTGCGCAGCGTCATGTACCACTGCGTGTCCAAGACTCTAAGCGAGCAGATGATCGTGGCACTTCGCGACAAGGAGAATCAGATGACGCAGCTCAACTCGCGCGCCATGACCTCGGAACACCGCGTCGCCAAGCTCAAACGGCGCGCCAACCGCAAGATCAAGGCGCTCATCGAGGTGTCCGCAGAACACGAGGCGCGCGCGAACGCAGCGACTCAGCGCGCTCAAGAGCTGAGCGCAGAGAAGCGGGCGCTCGAGTCCGCGCTAGCAGAGCACCGCCGCGCTGCTCAATGCTGCGAGATGCAGCTCGTCACGTCGCGCGAGGAGAACGCGGCACTGCGGCGCACGGTGGAGCAAGCTCGGGCGGAGCGCGACTCGGCGCAGCGAAACGGGAGCGAGGAGCTCGGGCAGCTCCAAGTGTACTGCGGGCAGGTGGAAGCCCAGTCGTTTGAGGCCACAGAGGCGCTTCGCGAGGCCCGTGGCAAACTGCAAAGACGGGACAAGCGCATCGCGCGACTGCAGAGCCAGGTTGACGCGCTGCAGATCGAGTTGTCTCGCGTGGCGGAGATCGCAAAGCTGGAAAAGTCGAGCTTCACGGACACGCTGCTGGCCAGCATCGTCGAGCCACGCGAGCTTGCCGAGCTGCCGAGGGACGCGCACGACATGCTGCCTTGATCTTGATCAAGAGCAGTGACGGTGACGACGCCAATCACATAGACACATATTTCGTTTTCGGTTAGGCTATGAGGCGGCCGTGCTCGCCGACTGGCGCGCCACGAGGTTCTCCAGAGCAAAGAGGCTGTTTCGGCGGCGCTTGGCCGGGCCCGTCGGCGCATACACAAAGCCTTCCGTCGCCTCCTCCCGGACAAAGCCCGAGGACTCGAGGATGTCCTCAAAGGCCGAGTTGCGCACCTGCCACTGCCGCAGCGCCTCGTCGCGCTCGGCATCGTCCAGACCGGGCCTCGAGAGGATCTGCTCCTCCTGCACCGCCGCCCAGCGCTCGCGGTTGGCCGCGAGCATGATGCAGACCTCGCTCGTCCTGGGAAGCAAACCAGTGAGCGCCACGTAGAGCGGCGACACGATAAAGTCCATAAGCTGAGCGCCATGTCCTCCATCCGCGTCGTCTCGCGACACATCCCCGGGGACACCTCCCAGCCGTTCTCCCGCTCCTGGTCGCCTTGCACGAAGAACTCCTCCATGATCCGGTTCTGCCACTCGTGCGAGAGGTTCCATGCGCGTGTCGGGTTGCTCACGTCGCTCGCATGCACGACCATCTTGATCAGGGTAATGCGATCGTCTGACTTGATGACGCTGTCGCCTCAGCGGGATCACTGTCGCAGTGGCGCGACACAAAGTTGCGCATTTCGTCCAACAGCCCAAAGTGGCTCTGCATCTCGGTGGCGAGGATGGCTTCGACCACGACGACATGCACCCGCTCTAGCTCGTCGTGGCTCAGGTTGACTAGGATGTTGGAATCCTCGGCGCGGAGCAGCTGGAAGGTGGTGGCGATGTGGTGGCTCTCGAGCGGGGCCCGGTCGTACTTTAGCGCCAGCGGAGACTGTGCCTTGATCTGGAAGGTGTTGTTCAGGCCCGGGTGGTCCAGGTCGTGGCACAGCGCCGCGATGAGCACAGCCAGGCCCTCGACCTCCTCGAGCAGCTCCCCGGCGCCCATCACGCCAAGCATGACGTGAGCCGCCTGCATGACGTCCACGGCGTGGTCAAAGTTGTGGTAGCTCGTGCCAGCCTTGGTCATGGCGGCGTGCACGCCCTCCGCAAAGCCGTAAAAGCGCGAGGTGGGGATGTCAAAGCGCTCGCCAAAGCCAAAGCTCTGCAGCATGGTGGCGATCATCGGGCCGCGGAGCGCGTCTGGGACGCGGAGCACATTGAAGCGCCACGAGGACAGATCAAAGGTGTCGTCGGTCACGCCCAGCTTCTTGCACTCGCGCACGGTCCAATTGTCCCACACGTCGCAGATCGCGGGCCAGGACGTTCTGCATTGACTTGGACTGGAACGCGGACGGGTGGCCAGGGTTGGCCGACAGAAAAGGCGCTCCCGCGCCCGTCGCCGCCCTGCGTGGCCTCCAGCAGCGTCTTGGTGAGCTTAGACTTGCGCATGCTCTTGGCCTTCCACGTGCTCACCGATTTGGCAGCTTGCACGGCCAGCTTGGTGAGCTCGGCGAGGTGGTCGCGCAAGGGGATCATCTCACTGCGTGTCACCACGCTGTTGCACGGGCCTTCGCCGTCCTCGTGCACGTAGACGAGCACGTCGTCGCGCATCTGGTTTTTGAGCAGCTTGTTCGTAAAGTAGCTGAGCTGGTATGGGCCGCGGACGCTCTTGGCGTCCACGTACGACAGCGGCCGTGCCGCGGCCTCCAGAAAGTTGGAGGAGCGTTGCTCAAGCGTGTGCGCGCGCTCGCGCATCGCCTGGTCCATCTCCTGCTGCACAGCGTCAGAGGGCTGGCGTGCAAACTGGCCGAGCCACTGCTTGCTCTCCTCGTCGAGCTGCACCTCGTCCACGAGCGCATTGAAGGACCGGGTCAGCAGCATCTGCTTGTAGTTGTCGAGCTCCTTCTTCGGCCGGCGCGAGCTCGCCACGGCGATCATGTACTCGATCGTGTGCAAGGCCGCATCGATGGGATGCAGCGCCCCTGCGGCCTTATCCGCATCCACTGGCGTGCTCTGCCGCTTCAGGTTCGTCGCGGTCATCGAGGCCCAACGCTCACGCGAGGCCCCAGTGGAGTTTGCCACCGAATTGGACCGGACCTTGTCATCGGCCCTGGCGTGCGCCGCAGCGGCGGAACCGCGCTTCGTACTGGCCCGTCCTCGCCGCGACGACCGCTCTGACGACCGCTGCGACGTCCTTGGCGAGGACTTTTGCGAGGACCTCTGCGTGGACCTTTGCGTCGAGCGCTGGGCTGAGGTCTGCGTGGATCGCTGCGACGCTCTGCCGCTCTCCCTTGTCGGCGCGATGATGGCATTGATGGGATCCAGATCGGGGTCCTCCTCAAGTGGGGCCGCCGCGCCCTTGTTGTTGTTCTCGCGCTCCTGCGAGTCGTGGGCGTCTTCGATGCTCAGGGCCATCTCGCGATTGAGATCGTACACCTTGCGGCCGAGGTGGAGTACCGCAGCGGGGCGCAGCGTGCTTAGCGCGGTTCCGTCCATGATTTTGGATAGCGTCAAGGCGTCCTCTTCGCTGAGCTGCATCTCCACATTGACCTTGAGCATGCCGCGCTCCCGCTTGCTCTCGTTGTACTTGCGGTACACGTATGGCAAGACAGGGAGCTGCAGCGCTGTCTGTTGGCGTGCCATGGCCCCGCCGGTTAGGCCCTCGCGCGGGAGGAGCTTCTTGAGCACCTGGAAGAGCGGGACGGACGAGACGCCAACCATCTTGTCAAAGCCCAGCGCGCCGTCCACCTGCTTCCAGATGATCACCTCGAGCTTGGCGTTCTCCTCGGAGCACTTGCCGACCGATCCCCAGTCGACGAGCAGCTCGGGCGCAATCGCAAAGGCAAAGGACTCCTCGAAGGGCAGTCGCGCGACAGACTCGGGGATGGACAGCATGACCTGCTTGCGAACGATCTGCTCGGCGCCGCGTAGCGAGAGCCGCAGTGTTGCGTAAAACTCGGGCTGCACTTCCGGCATCACCGTGGACCCTCCCACGCGAAGCACCTCGTGCACGTCGACGACCATGAGGGCCTTCCCGCTCGCACACGGCCTTGCTGGTGCCCTGGTTGCTGCGCCGCCGCACAGGAAGGAGGCGCGAGCTGATGCCGCCGCTGCGCTTGTTGCCACGCGCAGGCATGAGCGCGCCGAGCTTGAGCTTGTTGATGGCCATGCGGAGGCGGGAGACCCAGCTGTACACGTCCTCCTGATTTTGGGTGGAGAATGTGAAGGTGCGCGGGTCGTAGATGGTCTCGCCGCGGCGCATCCACTCGGCAGTGTCGACATGGAAGGTGCAAGCATCCTCGCCGTTGCGCACGGTGGCCTCGCGAAGAAAGACGAGCTCCTGGCAGTCCCTGCTTGTGCGGCTCTTGGGGTCCTTCTTCTTGAACACCATGAGCGTCTCGGGGGTAAGGACCACGTAGCGGTCCTTCCAGCTCGTCATGAGCAACTTCTCCTCCTTCTTCTGACGCGCATGACGCCCTCGCGCAGCACTTTGGAGCTTCCGTTCGCGGACAGCGTCGGGAGCGCGTCGATCCGTTCTTGAACAGCGAGAGCTTGCTGAGCGACTTGTCCTGCTTTTGCAGGTCAGAGAGGTTGAGCACAGCCTTGTACTGGCTGCGCGCGCGGTGATCTTTGCCGCGAGTGACAGCTTTTGCTTCTCCAGCAGGCGGTGCCGCACCGTCGACACCAGCAGCACGTCTGCCGTGCGGTACACGTACTCGTCGTTGTAGGCGTACGCGCGCACCTTGTGCAGCAAGCCGTGCTGGTCCTGCGAGCGCCTCGCAGGCCGCCTTGACCTCTGCGCGCGTGCCCTGGCCCTGGAAAGGGTACACGTTCTCCACGAGCCGCAACGAGAAGATGCTCCCGATAACGCAGGCGATCTTGAGCACAAGCTGCTCCCATGGGCGGCAAGCGGTCAATGCGCGCCCCGAGCACGCCGGCGGCTGTCGCAGGTGGGGGCACCTCGCTCGGGGCGTAAAAGTCTGTGCTGAAGGAAGTGCTGGCGGCGGCGCTGTCCAAATCCTCGTCCTCGCCGGCGGCGTACTGATCGCCGCGCCGCGCGACCAGGTAGGCGGCTTGCTTGCTCTCCCCGCCTTGTGCGCCGCGTGCACGTTCCAGGCCGCTCGTCCAGCTCCTGCACAGCCACGCGCAAGGACGCCATGTACTTGCACTTCTTGTCAAAGCCCTTCTTCTTGGTGCCCTTGCGCGGCATGTCGATCGGGTGTACTTTACCAGCTTTGGGCGCCGCGCGTTGCGGATCTCAAAGGCAAACTCCTTGATCAGCAGCGGTTGTTGAAGCACCGCGTCTCGCACACCTTCCATAGCTCTGGCGAGACCGCCTCGATGTTCTCGCCGACGTGCTTGCAGAAGATTTCCCGCGCCATGACCGGCGAGATGGCCGTCAGCACAAAGTTTTCGACTTGCATGTGCCCGCACAGCTCGCGGTACTCGTCCAGCGCTTCGCGCACGCGCGCGCTAGCAGGTTGCAGAGCCCCAGCGAGCGGTCCACGAAGCCCTCGATGGGCCGCGAGGCGAACACCAGCATCAGCGGGAGCTCGTCCTTGGAAATCCTCTCCGCGAGGTCGCGTGCGACGCGCCACGACTGTGCGTCCAGTCGGAAGCCATCGTCCATCACAACGAGCATGCGCCCGAGCTTGCAGGCCAGCGCCGAGACCACGTCCACGATCATGCCCGCGAACACCTCGTTGAACTGCGAGTGGGCGTTGTGGCGGTCGAGGCTCTCAAGTGCCTGCGCGGCCGCGCCAATGGGCTGCATGAAGCTGGTGCCGAGCTCCTCGTTGAACAGAGACGCGTACGGCATGCTCTCCTTGGAAAGCATGCTGCGGAGCAGCGTGGTGCGCTTCTTCTGCCCGAGCTTGAAGGTGCTGCGCTGCTGCCGATCCAGCTTGTTGGCTTCGCTGCCGGCCGTTGCGGGGCCGGTCATTGACCTCCTCGGCCTCCTCGCTGGAGGCGAGAACTTCCTGGTCGAGCCAGCGCGCAGCAGGTCGAGCCAGACGTGAAAGTTGGAGCCCGAGTTGCGAAACGACCTGTGGTCCTCCTCGTCTCGTCGTCGTCCGCAGCGGGGGTGAGGCTCCAGCGCTCGCAGGAGGCGAAAATCGGGACCGCCGGGCATGAAGCCAAACGCGAAGCGCTTGAGGAGGTGCGTCTTGCCAGTCCCCGGGTCCCCGGAGAGCACGAGGACCGAGCCCTTGCCCGTGCTCGAGCAGCTCGATCTTGCGCTGCATGAGCGTCTGCGCAGTCAAAGTAGTGGACGACTGCATGACGCGCAGGTCGCTGCGCTTCACCAATACGAGCTTTAGCGCGGTCCCGCCGTTCCCTGTGGCGTCCGTAAAAGGCTCTGGTGCTCCTCCTCGGCGCGCACCCTGATGCGGCTTTGCGACGGCCAAAACTTCTTGGCCATCGTGTTCGCTTGGGCCCCTCCGCTGTTTGCCTTCGGGCCCTGGACCCAGTTCTCGCCCATCGCGAGCGCCTCCGTGACGATGGCTTCCACAAAGCGCATTGGAACCGGCGCCGAGCCAAAGGTACACCAGGGGTTCTCGCTACGAAGCTCGAGGGAACTCTTCGTTGCTCGAGAAGAGCCGGACCGGCAGCTCCACCTCAGTGCCCTGATCACTAGCGCAAGCTTGCCAGAGTCCACGCCGGCTGCAGCAGTGCGGCCGCCTTTGCGCTTGCGATCGCACAACTCAGCACGTTGGAGACGTTGTCGAACTCGGAGCGCGGCACGTTAATCAGCGAAAGCAGCGCGCGGTGGCCCACCGCCGCTTGCATGTAGACCGCGTGCCGCCGGAGCTGGTCGTCGTTGCCCAGCACCGCGGCGGCGGCCCGGGCCGCCGGTTCGTTGTACAGAATAAGGCTGCTGCGCTTCGGGTTCTCCTTGTGCGCGCAGCGCAGCCTCTTTGAGCTTTTGGTTGGCCGCCAGCGCTGCTCCTCGCTGGCTTTGTTCGAACCGCCCCCACCGGAGCTCGGGCTCGCGCTGCCGATCCGTGGTCGACCATCGCTCGCGGCGAACGTGGCGGGCGGCCCGGCTTGCTGCTGCGCGTTCGGCCCACTGCCGGACGTGCCGCTGCCGCTGCCGCTGCCGCTGCCGCTGCCGCTGCCGCTGCCGTGTGAACGGCCGCCCAAGACACTGCTGCTGCCAGCCGTCGAAATGGAGCTCACCTCCGTCTCGCTGTCGCGCCCCTGGCGCTTGTGCGCGGGCGAGCTTGGCGCGGAAGTGGCGTCCGCGAGGCTAAAGGAAAACTCGTTCTCGACCGGGAAGTCGTCCATGGACGGGGTCGCCCCGGACGCGGCCGAATCGCCGCGGTCGCGAGACTTTGCGGACAGGACGGACGAGAGGCGCTCGCTGATCCGCGAGCCCGCTTGTTTGCCTTTCTTCGCGCCGCGCTTGCCGCGCCGCAAGAAGCTCGGCTTGGAAAATAGGCGCCTGGCCATGGTGGTGCCAGCGACGGCGTCGCCGCTGGCATCCGGCTTGCGCGCTCCCTTGTCCGACGAGGCGAACCTGGAATCACGGTCACGGCGGTAGCTTCCTTGTCGTCGGGCCGGTCAGTCACCGGGCTGCTCCCGCCACTGCGCAGGGAAGCCGAGCGCTCGTGGTTCGAGCCCATTCCGGCTTGTCGAAAGTAGACCCGAAGTGAGTCGCTCTGCTCAGCGTTGGGGTCGCCCTCCAGCGTGGCGATCCGCTCCGTGGTGATGATCTGCAGCTCCTGGAAGCGCTCGGAGAAGTGCGGGTGCGAGCCGCGGCGCCTGAGGTTGACCGTCTCAAGCCAGGTGCCAAAGAGCTGGCTGCTGGACTGCGCCCCCGGCGAGGCCGCCGCCAAGGCCTTGTCCTCGGCCGTGTCGCTGCCCTCGCGCGCCGCAGCGTCCGCGTTATATGGTCGGTATGTTGTCACCTTTACCGCCTTGCCTTTGACCTGCAGCGTGCCAATGTACTTGAAGGGATGTCGCGGTGGCCCGCCTGGTAGGTCGCAGCGTCGGTGTAAATCTGGCATGGCCCAGCCTTCTTGCCTGCATAAGGCGCGCCGACATGTTGACCACGTCGCCGAGAACCGAATACTCCTTGCGCGTCTGGCTCCCTAGCACCCCGCAGAACGCCGTGCCCGTGGTAATCCCCCCGCGGACGTCAGGTTGAGCTCCACCTGCAGCGCGTCCACCAAGTAGAGCGCGCTCGACACTGCGCGCTTGGCGTCGTCCTCGTGGCTGAACGGCGGCAGCCCGAACACCGCGATAAGCGTCGCGCCCTTGTCGTCCATCAGGAACTTGTTGAGCGCGCCCTCAAACTTGTACAGAGTCTCCTGCGCAATGCGCAGCGCGTCGTGGATCCGGTACATCTCCCTGTCCTTCTTGGCCGCGGCCACGAGGTCGTGGTCCGTGAAGCCCAGCGACACGAAGCACCGAGACGCGGCGCGTTTCGTTGCTGTAGTTTTCAAACTCGGGGTGCAGCGGGTCGATGGACTGCAGCGCCGCCGCCGGGATCATGTTGCGCATCAGCGTTTCATGCGTCGAGTTGTACGAGTCGACCAGCGCGCTGGCCGTCGCGAATATGTTTTTCTTGCGCAGCGCAGTGCCGGCGCGCACGGTGTCGAGCCGATAGAACGGCTTGCGGCTCGGGCTGCTCGGGACACGCGACGCCTCGAAGAAGTCTTCGATCAGGAAAAACGTGTTTGGGCTCAGGACAATGTCCCCGCGCTGCGCGAAGGACTCGGCCATGAAGGCCTGCACCAGCGGTTCCCCCACCGCCACGTGCTCGCACCGGTTCATCACGCCGCCTATCTGGAGGATGGACAGCGCCCCGACGCCAAGGCCGATCTTGATCGAGAGCTCCACGTCGCCGGCGGCGCCGTTTGCCACCGCGAGCAGCTCCTGGATGCGCACGGCGCACTGCGCCGCGCGCCGCGTGCGTTCACAAGGTTTTCCTCGTCGCTGGGCGCCAGAGCACAATCATGGCGTCCCCGGCAAACTTTAGCACGTCGCCGCCCTCGCTGCCGATGATCTTGACGATCTGCGCAAAGTACGAGTTGAGCTTGGCCGCCAGGAACTCGCTGCCCACGTGCGGGCCGTGCTGGCGCACCATGGCCTCGCTCAGGTTGGTGAACCCCGAGATGTCCGCAAACAGCACTGGCGACTCATGGTCCGTGCGCCGCGGCAGCGCGTCCTGACCCGCCTCCTCCTCCTCGACCAGCCCTGCCACGATCACGCTCGGCAGGTACGACGCCAGCAGCTCGATGTACCGCATCGCGCGCGACCGAGCCCTCTAGTCTGCGACGCCCTCGCTGCGGCTCGATCGTCGATCGCTCACTCGCCCAGCGCCGACTGCACACCACGCTCTTCCGACGCGGCCTCTCTCTCGCTCGTCCACTTCGCCCGCGCCACGTCGGAATTGTGTGCGCAGCCACTCTCAATTACTCTAGACTCAGTCCCACTGGGGGATAGGGCCCAGGCAGCGGCGTGGGACGCTCTCACCCACACACCGATCACACACCAGCGAGTGAAAGGAAAGCGAAAAGAGCGGCCCCCCCCCTGGACTGTTATGGTTTTGGGTAGGTGAGGGCTACTGGCGTGCATGCAGATGCACGCAGATGCACCGGACCGCGCCTCGTGTTCCAGCCGAGTTCCGCGACAGTTCCACTGGTGGTCGTTGCGTTCTGCGATCAGGTCTCTTCCCGGGCGGACGGTGAAACGCGTGGTTCTCGCACGCGACTACGCGTCGTTTGGTCACGCGGGAGGTGTTCTCGGAAGCGGTGTCTTGTGCGTTTGTGGCGCCCTCTGTGCATTTGGCGCCTGCGAGCGAGCAAGTGGGCGCATCGCGCGGCGGGCGGGACGAGGGCTTGCGTCGCTGTGGTCGGCGGGCGCGGCGCCAGGGCGCGAGCACAGCGGGCGGCCAAGCACGCGGACAGGCGCACGAAGTCCCCCCCCTGGCTGGGCACCGGCTTGTGGCGGCAGGTGCATTGAGCTGGCGTGCACAAGGACCAAATGGGCGCCTTGCTGAGCTCCATAGTGGGCGGCGGGAGGGCCACCGGCATCGACTTTGACGCCAAGGAGCCGCAAGGCGACGAAGAAGCCGCGCGCGCAGTGGAGGCCGCGGAGAAGGCGCTCGAAGACTTTGAGCCCTCGCTGCAGTATCTCGACAAGTACACCGGGAATGACGCGCTGGTGCGCAAGGCGATGCAAAACCCAAAGGAGGAGGCAGTGCGCCGCGAGGCGTTCGAGGGCATGTTCCCCAACGTGATCGCGATTCGCGGGTTTTACTACCTCGCCCAGACCTTTGACGAGGCGGCCGTGCTGCTCCTGCGGGCCGCGCTGCGCTGCGAGCAGCCAACGGACGCCATCGCCGCCAACACGGCCCTGCTGACGCGCCTGGCGCGCCTCTTCGAGGCTGTCTTCCTCTTTGACTGGAAGAAGATGACCAAGCCGGCCGTGCAAAACGACTTTTCCTTCTACCGCCGCGAGCTCAACAAGAACGCCAACGCCACGAATCTGCCCGTGGACGACGCCGAGGCCTCGGCCATCTCCATGTTTGTCGCGCAGTCCAACCCGCTGCTCTTCTCTATGAGCACCGCGCTGCAGGGCCTCGGAAAGACGCGGCCGCACACCGGCCGCTTCCTCGCCGAGTTTGTCAACGCCTGCTGCGCCACCATCCCCGAGTACAAGAAGAACGCCAAGTCGATGCAGGGAGGCCCTGACGTGCAGCAGACCCTTGTCCTCGCGATGGTTGTGGGCGTGGCCTTGTACGACCGCGTCGACGCGACGGGCAACGGCGCCTTTGCCAAGGGCTCCCCTATCGAGATGAAGCGCGTGGTGCAGACTATCAAGGGCTGGGAGGACGAGCAGCGCGACAGCGCGCTCAGCACGCTTCAGTACTCCACCAAGACGTTCAACAAGGCGCCGAGCCACATTCGCAGGCTCTTTCCATGAGCTGTCGTTTCGTTTCAATCAATCAACAACTTTACTTTCGCTTTTCTCGGTGTCTTGATCAAGATGGAGACTTGGTCAATCAAGGTCTTCCCTGGTGCTCGGTCAGAAGCGCCGCGCGCCGCTGTAGCTCCGGGCCAGGCCCTTGGAAGCGTCTACCATGTCCGCGAGCCACGCGTCGCCCCGCGGCTGCTGCCTTTGGTTCTCGTTGCCGTGGTGCAGCATGTAGGCGGCCCCGCCGCTCGTCAGCTCCATTGCTGCTTTGCGCTGCAGGGCTCGCGCCGCGTCAGCCGCTTCCCGAGCTTCCGCGCGGTGCTTGTACAGCTCGGCCTGCTCCTTGGCCACGCGCAAGCGCATCTCGTGGTACTGACGCTGGCCCTCACAGAGTTCGGCGCGGGCGCGCTCCACCGACGTCTGGTCCGCCCGTAGGTCCTTGCGCATATCGTGCGTCTCGCGGCATAGTCGCGCAGCTTCCTTCTTGTCACGGGCCGCGTTGCGAAGCTCTGCGAGCGCGGCCTCGTGCTTGGCCTTTTCGTCGGCAAGCTTGCCAAGCGCCTTCTCGCACGCTTCCTGCTCTTCGGCTAGCTCGCTGCGAGAGCGCGCCAGCGCCTCGGCTTCTTCCTTGAGGGTGGCGCGCGTGCGAGCCTGCGCCTCGCGACCCTCGCGTAGCTCCTGCTCCTCGGCGCGCAGCCGCTCCTGCCCGGCCTCAAGGTCTTGCAGCGCCATGCGCCGCTCGCTGTCGAGGCTCTGCCGCTGCTTTTCCAGGGCCCGCTTTTCGCCCTCGAGGCGGCTCTCCTGCTGCTGGACGCGAAGCTGCCATTCGCGGCGCTCGGCTTCCCACTGCATGCGCTCCTCGCGCAAGCGCCCACGAGCTGCGATCGCCTCGGTTCGCAGCGTCTCCCGCCTCCGTCTTGAGCGTCAGGTGCAGCGCTTCGAGTCGGGCGTGCTCTTCCTTGAGCCGGATGCGGTCTTCGTCCACGCGCTTGCGGGACAAGACCTGCGAGGACTCGAACGATGCGTGCAGGGCTTGCAGCTTGCGGGATTCCTCGCTGGCGTGCTCTAGCTGCATCCGCGCCTGCGCCTCCATCTCGCCGACGAGCCGCTCCCGGCACTCGAGCTGCGAGAGCCGCGCCTTCTCGCTGGCGTCATGCCGCGTCTGCATTTCAAGCTCAAGCTGCTGCACGCTCTTTGCCGACGCGTCTAGCTTCTCAGCGAGGGCGGCGAGCGTCTTCGACGTTTCGCGCCCCGCACTGCTCTCCTTGAGGGCTTGCTCGTGGGTGGCTTTCATCGTCGCCATCGCGTCGTCATGCAGCACCTGCATGTGCTGGAGCTTGAGCTCGAGGTGGGCCTTCTCGCCCCGCGCGTCGCCGAGCTGGCTCTCCAGGCTCTTGATTCGCTCCTCCAGTTCCGCGCGGACGGCTTGCGTCTCGCTCTTAGCCGCTTCCAAAGCGCTTTCAGCGGCTTGGTTCTTCCGGGACCACTCCGCCTTCGCTTCGGTCACGAGCGCTTGGTACTCTGTGCGCAGCGCCTCGCGCATTTCACTCAGGTCAACCGCCACCGCAGGCGCTTGTGCACGTTCAATTGGCTCCGCAGGCCGGGTTGGCGCAGGCCCCTCGGGCACTGGGGACTTGTCCAGGTTGATGGTGTAGCTCGGCACGCGCTGCGCCGGCGCCGTGTCTTCATGCTGGGGTGCCGGTGGTGGCGATCTTGGCGCGTGTGCCGGCGCCATCTCTTTATCTGGGGGCGGCGGCGAGGCCGTGGCCTGCTGACGCCGGCCGCGCGCAGTGCTAGCTTCTGACGACTCGGGCTGTGCCGACGCAAGCCACTCGGGCGTCTCCTTGACGGTTCCTGCCTCGCCTCGACGAGTGCTTGGCTCTGGCGTGGCCGGCGTGGGGCCGGGCCGGCCCGACGGGATGGAGCTGCCCTTGATCTCCGCCTCCTCGCTACTTTCGCCGCCGGTTGCGGCGGAGCCTTTCCCCTTGCGAAGGAAGCTCGGCAGCCTGCTGTTTTTGAACAGCGGTTCGTCGTCGTCGTCGCTCGAGTCCGAAAACACGACCTTTCTCGTGGGCTTGGCCGGGGGCCCGAGAGATCGCCGTTGACGTGGGCCTCTGCTCGACGTGCCGCCGATTCGACCAAAGCTAAACTCGTAGCCGTCACTGCCTTTGGTCTCACCGGTCTTGCCGATACTATCGTCGTTGCCGTGGCTCGGCTCGCCGTTGCCCTTGCTCTCCTCCTCGTCCTTTCTCGCGTCGGCCTGGGCTGGCGCGAGCGATTTAGGCGAGTTCTTCTCGCTCTCGCCGAGCTTGTGCTCGCCCAGGGCGCTCGAGTTGTCGGGGATTAGAGAATCGAGCGGCAGCATGTCGCCCCAGCTCTCCTCGTCCTCGTCCCCGTCCTCGGCTTCCTGCTTTCTGTCCTCTTCATCCTCGGAACGCGGTGGGCTCTCTGAACGCGGTGGGCTCTCTGAACGCGGTGGGCCCTTCGAGCGCGGTGGGCTTTTTCCGGCGCGGCCTCGCGCAGAGTCTGGACTCTGGGCCACGAAAGGCTCCGGACTTGGAGTAGCCGACCGCATAGTTGGGCGGGCCGGTGGTGGCGCGGGCGATGTCGGCGGCGACCACTTGGCACCAGGGGACTCGGGTGAGAGCGCAGCCGGCCTTACCGGGCTCCGCCGCGGTGAGCGGGGCTTTTGGCTCTCGGGGCGGCGCGTGGCCAAAAAGTCCTCGTCGTCCTTGAAGAGGTCATCAAGCTCTGCCAGCTTTTGCTTGGATGCCTCTTGCATGTGCTGCCGGGTGGAGAACGTTGTGTCGAGCATGTCTGCAGCGGCGTCAAAGCCCCCGCTGCCCTTGCTCTCCTCTGCCTCCGACTCGTCGTCCAAACCCCCTAGCCCGGCCACAGCAGGCTTGCGCCTCATCTGCGCCTCTTGCTGGCCCCCCGCCGTCCCGCCGTCGTCAAAGCCGTCGTCAAAGTCGTCATCCCAGTCGTCCTCCAAGAGGTCGTTTCCCTCCGTGGGCCCTTCGTGCTTGGCAAAGGCCTCCTCGTCGTCCGAGTCCGCGCCAAAAGCCCGCGCCCTGCGCGGACTGCCTCCGCCATCCCAGGACGCCTCCCCGTCGCTCGCCTCCTGGGCCTGCCTGCCGCGGCTGTCCAGCGAGCGCGCCGAGCCTTGCTTTCCAATAGGAACGAGGCCGCCAGACAGGGAGCTCTTGCCCTCGCGGCCGGTCTGCTTGCCGCCCAGTGGCACGAGGCCGCCAGACAGCGAGCTCATGGGCGGCCGCGCGCTGAGTCGTCCCGAGCTGCGAGCTGCTCGGCGGTCAGTCGCCGGCGGCCATGGTGCGCGATGCGACTCGGCCGCGCGAAACGGATGGATTAAGGTGGACTGGGCTCGCTCGTTTAAGGGACAAAGCGCAGCGCCCCGTCTAGGGCTTCCGGGCGCAGCGACGGGTAGTGCGCGGCCCAGTCGCTGACCGGCGCGACGGCGCTCGGTCCCGAGGGCGGCGGCGGCGCGTCCCGGCGCTTCCAGCCCGGGGCGAAGCGCGCCGAGAAGCAGCCGAACAGCGCCTCTGGGGGCGGCGGCAGCGGCTCGCCGGGGTCGCAGCCGTACGGCAGCGGCAGGCCCGGGGCGTATTCGGGCAGCGGGGTCGCTTGCGGCGGGCCGCCGCGTTTGCTGGCAGCGGGCGCTTGTCGGTCTTCTGGTGAGGATGCGGTGGAGGCCACCGGCGTTTGCCGCTCGCGCGACTCGAGCGCTGGAGGAGGCTGCAGTGCCGGCGGGTCTGACGAGCTTTGCGAGGGGCCTGGGCGCTTCGCGGCCCACCCAAGGCGCACGGACTGGCCCGCAAGCTCAAGGCTGCCCTTGAGCGCAAACATGCAGCCTTCCGCGTCTTGGCGCCGCTCAAACTGCACAAACGCGTTGGGGCGGCCCTGCTTGTGCTGGAGCTTCTTGACGCGCCCAAAGCCTTCCATAGCCTCTCGGATCGCCTTGGGCGGTACCGCGGGCGGCACCCCAGCCAAATAGAGCGTTGTCACCGTCTGATCCTCCGGTGCGCGTTGTGCTTTCTCCGCCGCGCTGTCGCGCGCTGCCTGCTGAGCAGCAGCGAGAAGTTGCCGCGCGAGGTTTGACGGCGGGCGGACGTGGCGCGGTCCGCGTTTGCGCAACTCTTGGACCACCGCGCTGGCAGCATCCGGCTCCGCCTCGGCGACTTCCGGGAAGGCAAACGCGCCGCAGCAAGGTCGAAACCGGCACGAATCCCTCGTGCAGCCGCCGCGAAGCCACTGCAAGCAAAGCGACGGCAGCCGGATCTTGTCGCCCTCAGCGTTCGCCTCGGCATCCGCGGCGAGGGCCAGCAGCTTGGAGCCAGCGCCAGCGCCAGCCTGGCCCTGGCCAGCGGCGCGCTGCGCCATGTGCAGGTTGAGCTGAAATATCTGGTTTGCCTCCGACTGCGGGCCGCGGTCGACGTCCGCTCCCTCCTTCCTCTGCGCCGCCTCGAACGCCTCCCTTAGCGCCATGGAATGTTGTAGTCTAGGTCATTAAGGCAGCTCTGGCATACATTCTTCTCGGACGCCACCTCATAGCACGCGATGGTCTCCCGTGGCGCCTGGTCCCGCGCTGGCCGCCACCGAAAGGGCTGGAACGCCCGGCCGGAGATCTTGCACGCCACGAACCCGCCGGCCCTCGTCATCCGCACATAGCGCGCGTCGCCGAGACATGTCTCGCACACGAGCGGAAAGTCCTCGCCCAGCTGGACGCCGCCGGGACCCCCGACCTGCGCCACGGCGCCCGCCATGCCGCCGCCGCCGTCCTCGCGCGCCGTCGGTTCTCCGCGATCCGCCTCGAACGCGAACTGCCGAAAAAAAGGAGGGTGAGAAACAGCTGAAGCCAGGATTACGCAAGCTGAGGCGGAGCTGGTGCTGCCGGCAGAGGCCAAGCTGGCGGGTGTCCGGAGGTCCAAGTGCCCGAGCTTGCTCGTGAACGCCTGGCACAGCACTTTGCGCGAGACGTTGAAGCCATTCTCATCGCCCTCCAAGCAGGGCTGGCTGGACCTGCCGACCATGGCAGCAGCGCTTGTCCGAGACGAGGTGACGGGGTAAGCGCGATGGCCAGCAGCCGCACTGTGACTGATTCTAGCTAGAGAGTAGATTGAGAGAGCGAAGAGCGAGCCTGCCTCAGTCAGCAGCCAGCGAGTTGGCGACCAGCATCTCAGAATTGCCGACCTGGCGGGTGTCCGTTGACTGCGCCGGCCGAGCAGCCAGGGACGAGTCTGAGGCCACGACGCTCGCGTGACCTGGGGGCGGCGGGTAGGCAGCGCAGAGGCGACTCGGACGGCCGCCTTGGCAGCTGTCACAAGCGGCGGGAGCGATGGTGACGGCGAGCTCGACCGAGATGGTGCCGGCGTGCGAAATCTGTACGGCGGAGGACATGGTCGCCCGCGAGTTTCGAGAGCAAAAGGCAATGTTCTTCGAAGACTCGCTGGCCAGCGGCCGACACAGGCGACGCTGGGCGGTGCGTAGGGGCACGATCGGTTCGGGCGAGACGGCGAACCAGGTGCTCCACAAGGTGGACGGCGTGTGCGAGAAGCACGTGCGCGTGCACTGGAACGGAAAGAACGACGAGTATTTGGTGGTCGACCAAAACTCGAGCACCGGCACGTACTTGGTGCTGTCGTGTTGGCGAGCGTGCCGGGAGGCGGTCAAGCTGGACAAAGGCGACGTCTTTTATCTGGCCAAGGTCAACGCCAAGCAGTCGAGGCGATCCGCGATGTCGTTGGTCGGAAAGGGGGGGTCACAAAAGACACGATCGACTTTGCCAACTACGTCAAGTTCCAGGTCAAGGACATCTACCCAAAGCCCAAGCTAAGGACGACCACGCAGAACACCAAGTCACCGACTGAAAAGGGGCTTCGAAATTCACAACGCGCCGTGACTCGGAATCCGTCGTGCGCAGCTCACTGCTCTCGCAAAAGTTCAAGGACACCAACTTCCTCGCGGTCAAGGAGGCCTACCACCAGGCGCGGGACGGTTTTGACACCACGCCAGGAGCGTTGGCGACCAAGGCGGACTTCGAGAGGATCGCCGCGGAGAAACCGGCCGAACGGTGGTGTTGAGCAGTGTGGAGCACGAGAACGGGCTCCAGACCAAACTCAACCGCAACACGCTCGGCGGGTCGTCGCTATTCGAGGAGGACGTCCTGCTCGACGCGGCCGTGTGCGACAACGTGCTTGGCAATGAGCATCTTGCGGAACTTGCGAAGCAGACGAACGAAAGCAGCCTCACCATTGCGACTGCGCTACACCAAGCGCCCTCGGATGCGAGCAGCAGTCCGGAGCAAGAGCAGGAGCAGCAGCGGAAAAGCAGCGATTCAGCCGACAGCTTCGAGCCCAACGTGGGCGCGGCGAGCCTCGAGTCTCACATTGAGCTGGAGCAGCTTAGCGGGTCGCATAAGGGCAAGTGCTACCTGTTTGACGTGCACGATGTGACGATTGGGTCTCACAAAGCCAACTGGATTCGCATTCCAGACGTGTCGCCCTTCCATGTGCGCATTGAGGGGACCACGACAACAACTTTTGGCTGCGCGACACCTCGGTGGGCCACCAGTGCGGGACGCTGCTCCAGCTGCGCAAGAGCAGGCCCATGCCAATAGAGGCCGGTGACATCTACCGCTTCGGGTTGCACGCCGAGTTTCGCGTGTGCCTTGCCGCGGACAACCCGGGAACAATGGTCGAGCACTGGGAAAACCTGGCGCTGCGGGTGACCAAGGTCAGGCGGACGATGCGGTATCGTCAGCTGGCAGGGCCCTCTGGGTACCTGTACGAGCCGTCGTACTTTATCATGTCCTCGGCGGAGGAGATGACGATCGGGCGCAAGGTGCAGGAGTGCGACGTGGCTGTGAAGGACTATGAGATGCCAGCGTTCGCGGCAGTCATCAACCACTACGACAACCGCTACTTCTTGACGCCCTTTGCGGAGAGCAAGAAGAAAGGCATCTACGTGCAGCTGAGCCGCCGCAACGCGAACGAGCGGCTCGCTTACGCGGGTGGGACGATGCAAAAGATGGGTAAGATTCATCTGTTGCAGAAAGGGGACACCTTTCGCGTGGGCCGGTCCCAGTTCAACGTGGTGCTTAAGAAGACGGAGGATGAGGTCTCGTGGCACGTGCGCCACTCCACCGCGCGCGAAGCCGTCGCCCAAATGCACCTCTTCAAGTCGCTCAAGCCGAGCGAGATTGACGAGCTCGCCGCCGCCGCATGCCTCCTCAAGTTCGAGAAGGGGGACGTGGTTATTCGCCAGGGCAACCCGGTGAACGGCCTATTCATCGTCGCCGAGGGCACGGCCGAGGTGTTCCATGAGCACACGGCGCGCAAGACGGTGAGCACGGTGACAGAGAGGTCCCTTCTCGGAGAGATGGCCTTCTTCTCCGGGCTTGCCGCCTCGGCCAGCATCCGCGCTGCCGGCGATATGTCCGTCTACTTCATCTCGCACAACGTGGCCAAGATGATCATTAACCCGATCAACTACGAGTCCATGCGCATTGTAGTGGAGCACCGGATCATGCAGGCGCACGTGCACGACCTGCGCAACGTGCCTTCGCTCAAGTCGCTCGATGCCAACATGCTTACGCGTTGTCGCGGCGGATGTTCCGGGTCACGCTGGACCGCGGCGAGACGCTGTTTGAGAAGGGCGAGCACCACCAGACTATGTACATCGTGGGCACGGGCACGCTCTACCTCACGTACGACGATCTGCCCAAGCCGCTCGGCGTCAAGCCGCTCTCAAAGCGCAAAGAATTCATTCCGGTGTACGGCGGCGGCAACGTGCTCGGCAATATCTTTAGCACCGCGGACGCCGGCGAGGCCAAGTTTACGGCGCCGTTCAGCGCCACCGCGGAGCAGCCCTGCTCCTGTACGGTCTCCGACTCGCCGATATGATCGATGTGCAGGCGATGAGCCCCGAGGAGATTGAGGCCGAGGCGAAGAGCATGCGCGACGCGTGAACGACATTCTCCTTCGGCAGGATCGTCGCTACGCGAGCGCGACGCAGACGGGCACGCACTTTACAGACACCGGCGGCAGCGTCGTGGGTTCCACGAACGACCTAGGTGCCGGCGGGGTGTCCAAGGGTGGGTACAAAATGGGAGGCGTCAAGGTGACGCCTGCGGAGCAGCACTTGCACGGACTAGCATGTTCGAGTCGCGCGGCGGCCTCGCGCATGATCGGAGGGGGTATGAGCCGCTCTGCTTCCGTGTCGATTGACGAGGGCGAAGAGGGGGCGGCGTTTGCGCGCATCCAGCAAGACTCAGCCACGACAGCGAGGACGCCAGGTCTGACGGTTCCGGTGCCTCAGAGTTTACCGACTACATCTCCATGTCCGAGGACGAGGGCGACGACTCTGACTTGGACGACCCCGCCGAAATCGAGGAGCTCACCAAGTTGCTCTTTTCGCGACAGACCGAGCTCGAAGCGTCGCTGGCGAACAAGAGCGCTGCAGATATCGAGGCCGGTCTGGCCGAGTTGCCGTTCTACCTCGTCCTGCGCTGCACGAGCGGGCCGCAAAAGCGCCAGGTATTCATCCTCACGGAGACACTCACGATCATCGGCCGCCGGAGCATGACGCGCAAGGTGGAGGACAAGATTCCGGGCCACCACTTTGTTGCCACCAACGATCGCACCGTCAGCCGCCTCAACAGCATGATCGAGTTCCGGAACAACGACTTTTACATCTCGGACCTCCAGAGCAAGTACGGCACGCACCTCAAGCTCGGCACAGGGGCAGACTATAAGCTCGAGCTGGGTGACGTCATCTCGTGCTCCCAGCACGAATTCACGGTCCTGGGCCAGGTCGACCTGCAACCCAACTATGCCAGCTCGTCGTGCTGCACGTTGATGTAGGTAGTCGGCGGGGTGCGCTCTACGCCCGAGAATGCCCTGGCTAGGCGGTCTTGAACAGCGTCTCGGCCACGTCATCGCATGAAGTCAGCACCTCGCTGGATACTTCTTGTACCATGCGCTCGTAGAGCAGATCGGCCAGGCTTTCAACGATTTGGTGTTGCCGCATGCCCGTTCCTTGCAAGTTGGCCTCCGTGACGCGCCTGTGGCGCTCAAACTCTGCTGCCACAGCGTGGATGCGAGCTTCGCGCGCGCGGTCCATCTGCACCACCTCCCGGCCCGCGGCGCCGGGCCTCACGCGAGCGAGGAGCACCTTGTCGGCGGCGGTTTGGTCGGCGAATGCACGCTCTTCGCTTTGGTGCTCTGTCTCCGGGGTTGTTCTTGGCTTTGGTGCTGCCTTTGCTTTCTCGGGGTGCGCGCCCAGGTAGGCCCAGCGCGAACGAATGCGCAGCGCGGTCTCTTTCGACGCTTTGAGCGTCTCGATGACCTCGCGGGACAGGCCACTGTCCTCCGTTGCCTGCTTGGGCCGCCATGACCGCGCGGGCGGCGGCGGCGGCGGCGGCGGCGGCGGTACGTCTGTTTGGTTCAGTAAGGCCTCAACCTTGGCTATACGTGGCGCGTCTCGTGCTTTACGGCTGCGCGAACAATTTTCTGGACGTCGTCCTTCGCCACGGTGGGGGCGTCACGTGCAGCGCTGGCGGCCTCGCCGGCAGCGGGGCTCGCCTGTGCAATGGATTCATCGTCCGAAGGCACGAGCTGAACGACCGGGGGCGTATGCAACCAGAAAGACCCCGGAGCGGCGACCTCGCTTCCACGGTCTTGCAGCTCGTCCCGCTCCGAGGGCATCTCGGGCATCTCGAGCTCGTCGGCGCGATGGCGCACGCTGCCGCCGCGATGGTCTTCAGATGCGGATGCGTGCCCCCTGCTCGGTCTGGTCGTGCTGGCGCGCTTTGGGCTCAATCTGTGCTTTGGTTCCCACAGCGGCACCTTGCGCGCGGTCGGTTCTGGCGCGCGTCGGCGGGTCGGTTCCCCGCGCGCCTTTGCCTCCCTTCGACGCCGCGCCTCGCTCTCTTTGCGCACCTTCTCCCATCGCGCCGCCGCCGCCCGCGCCTTGCGCCTCTCAGCCTCCCTGCCGTCTCGCCTGGCGCGCCTGCGCGGCGGCGGCGGCGGGGATTCCCAAACAGGCCGTTCGCCACCTTGGTGTCATCGTTCCAGTCCCGGCTTCTTGGCCGTCTGGGCCGCGGGGGGTGTCTCCACGTTCTCCCTGTCCTCCTGCCGCGACCCTCGCACCACGAGAGGCCTGGGCCTGGGCGTCGCCACGGCGGCTCATGCGGCACTTCCCATCTCTCTCGAACCTGGCGTTCCTCGCGCACGGCGGGGACCTCGTCCACGTCCCTCGCCGGCCGCGACACGCTCAGCACGTCTGGCAGCGGGCGGCCTTGCCTCCCGAAGCCCAGCTGGCTCCTGAAGGCCAGCCCCAGCTCCTCCAACGCCATCGCCTTCTGCTCGTCCCAAGGCTCCTTGATCGGCGTGACGCCAGCGATGGGACGCGAACGCGGACTCCATCCACCAACGGATCGAACGGATCCATCCGCAATTGCAGGGCGCTCGCCGCTGCGGTGTCGCGACGGCGGCGCGCGCGATGCTGGCAGGGCACGACGAGGCGCCGCTGCGGCCGAGGAGATCGTCCTTCGGCCCTCAGAGCGGAGGCTACCCGAGCAGCAGCCGCATTTAGGTCGAGGGGCCGGTTTGGCACGAATGGTTCGGAACGAGCCAAGGGCGGCGGCGGGCTGGTCGCGAAGATGAGCAGGGTCTCGGCGCGTGCGGCCGTCCATGTTCGGGCAGGACACGTACTATCAAGGACGGCTGAGGGCCGAGGCGGAGCAGGCGGAGCAGGCGGAGCAGGACTGGATCGTGCCGCGCGAGGGCTTGCGGTGACAGAGGCGGGCAGGAACATGACCCGGCGCGCGCGCTTGCGCAAGTACCTGATCGACAGCACCTTTGGCATGTGCATTGACTACACGAGCAGCCTGTTCTCGATCGTGGGTGCGCGCTGTTCATCCTCGGGACCTATTTCGAAGACCGCGAGCCGCAGTTCCGCGCAGTCGACCTCTTCCTCACCAGCTTCTTCCTCTTCGAGCTGTTGCGCCTATATAGCGCGGAGTTGGTGTTGGCCTTTCTGCTCAAGTTCGAGGCCTTCATCGACATTGTCACCATCTTGCCCGTCATCGTAGAATTTGCCTACCAGAAACCTCGGCGATGGCGAGGGAACCACCGTCGTGCAGAACGGGGACCTGATCGGCTTCTTGCGTTTCGTGCGAGTGCTGCGCATCCTGCGTATCCTGCGGCTTCACCGCATGTTTGCGTACTTGACTCGGAGGTGAAACGAGCGACGGCCATGTTTGTGCTCAAGCTAATCTCCCTCTCGCTCATTACGAGCGCTACGGTCTTCACGCTGGAGAACATGTACCGGCAAAGCATGCATCTGCCTGACCTGCAGTTTCACGACGCGTTCTACTTTACGCTGGTCACCGTGTCCACGGTGGGGTACGGCGACATCAAGGTCGAGACGGGCATCGCAAGGTGTTCACCACCTTTGTCATCCTATTCTCGCTCTCTACATCCCCATGTCGACGAATGAGCTCCTCAAGACCATCTCCGAGAAGTCTTCATACGGGGTAAAGCGGTTCAAGCCCGCCGGCACGGGTCTGGAGTCGGCACGTGCTCGTGTGCGAGATCCACGCGGACGGGGCACGGCAGTTCCTTCGCGAGTTTTTTCACCCGGACCACGGAAGCAACGTTGACGTGCACGTCATCTTCCTCATGGAAGAGCCCCGTCCACGGACCTGCGCACCGTGATCGAGTCGCAACGATACGAGCTGGTGACGACCTTTTTGCAGGGCTCGGTGTACTCCACAGTGGATTTGGACCGTGCGCGCGCACGGGACGCGTCCGTGTGCTTCATTCTGGCCAGCAAGTTTTCGCCAGACCCGCAGACCGACACGGACAGCCTGCTCAAAGCGATGTCGCTCAAGCAGTTTTATCCGGAAGGAGCGTGGTCGCGACATCAAGATCTGCATTCAGCTAATCCGGCCGGAGAATCGGGAGCGCTACTTGCACCTTTGGGGAACGGCGCCGATCCGCACAATGTGGATAAGCAAGACGTGGTGGTCTGCGTGGATCAGATCAAGATGCACGTCATGGCAAAGAGCTGCCTGTGCCCCGGGTTTGCCACGATCATGGCAAACCTCGTCGTGTCCTCGGACGTCCCGGTTCAAGAACCGCAAATGCCCGGCCTGGGTGTCAGAGTACCGAAGCGGCGGCACGTTTGAGATCTACCGATCCGAGCTGAGCCCCGTCCTCCGGAACGTGTCGTTCGAGGACCTCGCTGCCAGCGTGTACGAGGAGACGCAGACGCTGGTCATTGGCCTGGAGATCCACTCGCTGGGCGGCAAGGGAAAGCGCAGCGCGTTTGGCCGGCAGAGCAGCACCAGCAGCGTCGACAGCATGGGCAGCACCGCCAGCGGCGCGGAGGCGGCGGTGCCGCGCGCAGTGGCGTCAGAAGCAAAAGCTATTGCAGCGAAGACGACCACTGCTCTGAGAAACCCGCACGGGGTGCTGTCCGGCTCTTGCTTAACCCGGTGGGCTTTGTAATCCCATCCGCTGACGAGTGCTTGGTGCATGCCATCGTCATTGCTAAGACGAGGAGGCCGCGAACATCAACAAGCTCCTTCTCTCCGACAACGCCCAGGGAAGCAAGTTTGGCTCGGCCTTCTACCTCGCCCGCGGCAACAGCGCGCTAAAGATGGGCGGCACGAGCAAGGGCGCGTATCAGGCCCGCGGCTCTGGGGCCGGGCTCATGGCTCGCATCGCGAACGAAAGCCGTGCTCGAAAGGGCAAGCAGCCCTCGTCTTCCGGGCTCGCGAGTATCGGACGCGCGGTGAGCAGCCTTGGCACACTAGAGGAGGACGAGCAGCACAGCGGCGCTTTTGCCCCAAAGGGCCCCGCGGCGAGCTCCGCGCCCAACCCCGGCGGTGCACCGGCTGTGTCTCTCGCCCAGGCAACAATTCGGACTCGTCTGGCATTCGAACAGCCGCACATCTGCAACCACATCGTCTATACCGGGGCCAACATCAACCTGCCGCCCTTCGTAGAGCTGCTGCGCAATCCGGCCCGAGGGGGGTGCTCGCGGCGCATCCCTATTGTGATCCTCAACTTGGAGCCCCCGCCCCCCGACGTCTGGAGGGCGATAGCGACAAGGACCTGTTCTACGTCGAAGGGTCGCCCCGATGCGTACGACCTCAGGCGCGCAGGAGTGGAGTTTGCGCGCAGCGCGGTCGTCTCGGCCTGGGGAATGGAGGCCAGCGGGGAGCTGGGCGCGCCCGATGCTGTGGAGTCCGACTTGCACTCGGACCTCGGCGTGCTGACGGACGCCGACGCCATTTTTTGCGCACCAGGCATCAAGCGCATCAACCCGACCATCGAGATCATGACGGAAGTGATCAACTCGCACAACATTGTCTTTTTGGACAAGCGGACGCACGCGTTCGGAAAGCCCTATTCCAGGCCCGCCGACCTCGACTCGGCAACTTCTCCTGATGACGCAGCGGTTCTTTCTCAGAGCTCCAGCGACCTCGCTGGTGCGGCGCGGAGCCCGGCCAGCATGAGGCGCGACCTCGATCAGACCACCGCGCTTCTCGCTTCGGGGTGTGTCTTCCAGTCTCGCTGCTCGACGCGCTCCTGTGCCAGTCCTTTTACAACCCGCAGATCCTCAATGTCATATCCCAGCTCGTGGCGGGTGAGCCGTGCGAGCCGGTCGTGGACGAGCTCTCGCAGGACATCACGCAGGGCGTGAAGAACAGCCTGGTGTATCATCCAGGTGACGGCGTTCCGCAACAAGCCATACGGCGAGTTGTTTGGGCATTTGCTTCGCGACGGGCGCATGCTCTCGCTCGGGCTGTGGCGCGGTCTAAACGCGCGCCGACTTGGGCTCAGCGAGGCTGGCAACCGGCACCCGTATGTCGTGACAAACCCGCCGGCGGACACCGTCTTGCGCCCGACGGACTGGGTCTACGTGCTTTCTCAGGAAGAGCCCGAGGCGGGCCACCAGGACGGCGCAACCGCCATGGCGTCCATGGTCGCCAACATCGCCAAAGCCCCCGCGGCGGCAGCCGCCAAGCTGAAGTCGACGGCATTGCCGCCGCTCAACTCGTCCGGGAAGGAACTGCCGACAATCCCGCTGCTCCCAAGCGAGCAAGCCATCGACTCGCTCGACTCGGGCAAGTTGAGCATCCAGCCAGACGCTTGATTGATTGATGCCAGTCAGCTGCCGGTGCGTACCACATACCATACGGCACTACCGGCTCATGCATGTCGTAGTGCCGGCCGCCCCCGCCGCAATCTAGCTCTCGACGGAGCGACCCAGGCCCCAGGGCGAAGAGTTGCGCTCCACTAGCCAGCCGGCTGCCGCAGCCAGGGAAGCCGGAGCTCGAGCTTGAGCTCGCTTGGCGCCGCCAGGTGCCGCGATCCGTGCAAGGCTCCGTGCTCTGGGGCTCTCCTGATTGGCGCATAGGTGTGCGCAGTCAGCCATGAAAAAGTTAGGGCGAGGACGGAAGAAGAACGTGTTGCGCGCTGTGCACACGGACGGACGCGGACGGGCGCGAGCGGGCGGGCGGCGGTGACGAGGGAGCGGCGGAGAGAGCGAGATGGTGTCGGCGGCGGCGTGCGCGACGCTGCGCGTCACTGCGCTGCGCGCGGAGGGCCTGAAGAACGTGCAAAAGCTGCTCGATCAAGACCCGTTTGTCGAGCTGGAACTGCTGCCGTGGGGAGCACCGCGAAGACCAAGGCGGCTAGCGGCGTCAACCCCACGTGGAAGGACTCGCACCGCCGCGTGATGGAGCTGCCCTACCCGGGACTGCCCGTGCCACCGGAGCAGGCGGTCATGCTGATCCGCGTCATGGACGCCGAGGTGACCCGCGCGGCGCGGCTCATCGGCGAGACGCAGATCAGCCTGACCAAATACATGAAGCGCGCGGACGAGCCCATCGAGCTGGAGCTGTCCCTGGAGGACGCCAAGGGCAAGCCGGCCGGCACGCTGTTCCTGCAGTTCGAGGTGGTCCTGACCGGCACCGTCGAGGTCACCGCGATGGAGGCCCACAACCTCCGCAACGTGCAGCGGTACCTGGAGCAGGACCCGTACGTGCGCTGCATGCTGATGACCGCCGACGACCTCGCGGGCAACGCCCAGGAGACCAAAGTGGCGAGCGGAGTCAACCCAGTGTGGACCAAAAAGCACAAGCCGACCATGTCGTTCGCGTACTCGGGCGAGGCGCAAACGCGGCTGCGCGTGGAGGTGTGGGACAAGGAGTACACGCGCAAGGACCGCGTGATCGGCGTCAGCGCGGTGGACATCACCTCGCGGCTCATCAACTTTCGGCGCTCGCCCGAGGAGACGAGCATCATCACGCTCGACCTGGCCAGCCCGGAGACCTTTCTGCCCGCGGGCCGCATCATGCTCGAGCTGCGCTTCATTAACGACGCGTGGGACGAGGACGCGGCCGTGGTGCGCGGCCTCGGCAGGTCACTGACCTCGATGCAGAGCATGCGCAAGGTGGGCGAGAAGGACTTTCTCAGCCACTTTTGTGCGCGGCATCGCGTCGTTCATGGAGGGCGAGCTTGAGTACACGGCGCCCGAGGAGCTGCTACTGATGGCCAAGAAGTTCAAGGTGCCGGCGCTGGCCATGGCAAGCGGTTTTTGGGGCGTGATCGTGGCGAGCTGCGCGATCGTGCTCGTGGTTGGCGGGCCTAAGATCCTCAGCCTGCTCGTCGGGGTGCTCTACCCGGCGTACATGTCGTTTAAGGCCATTGAGAGTGTGGAAAAGGACGATGACACGCAGTGGCTCACGTACTGGTGCGTGTTTGGCCTGTTCACGGTCGTGGAGGAGACGGCGCTGCGCGTGGTGCTCATGTTCAGCTTGCTCAACCGCATCCTGTTCTTCTTCTTCAAGATCGGGTTTCTCATGTGGCTGCAGAGCCCGAGCGCGGGGCTCTGTACCTGTACCGCGTCCACGTTGGCCCGTACCTGCGCCGCAAGGCCGGAGGTGGACAGGGTCATCAAAAAGTCCAAGAAGGCGGCACGAGAGTTGGACGAGAAGCTGCGCGTGGACTCACCCGCCGACGACACGGACGAGTCGGTGGAGCTCGCCGGCTAACTGACATGTGACAGCGCAGCCCCGAGCAGACCGCCCGCTAAGTTGCTTTCTTGCACCAAAACATGTTTCAACCTCCTCGGATTGCTTGTAGTGAGTGAGGGCACACCAAGGAGCACCCGTTCTACCGCCGTTGGCGGCATGGCAATCGAAGCGAGCGACGATGCGGTCACGGCGGGGGCCTGCCCGCTCTGGAGTCCGCCCCGACGTCGAGCTCCGAGTCTGCCTCTGAGCCGAGCCCCGCAGCCTGCCCTGGCGACGCACCGGAAAAACCAACGACGACGACAATGCCGCAAGCACCAACGCGAGCACGGCCTGGCGCTTCCTCAAGGTGACAAAGTGCCCGGGCTACTAAGGCCGCACGGGAGCTCTCACTTGCGTCCTTCTCAGACGACCTGGCCTTGACCATGCTGGCCCATGCAGCGAAGCTCCGTGCCGGTGACAGCACCGAGATCACCAAGGTGGTTGGGAACCCAACGCAGCGCGCGACGCCTGACGACCTACGTCCACTAGGCGCGAAGGTACCCTTGCGCAACAGCGAACCTGGCCGTGTGCAGCAGGAGCAGCAGGAACAGCAGCAGCAGCAGCAGCAGGAGCAGCATCGTAACACTCTTGTGTACGAACGGCAGGGATGGAGTTTCACAAGAAGTATTCGCCCTTCCAGCGCGCCTTCAGCCACCGCAAGATGCTGCTCTTGCGAGTCAGCGCAGCCGGCGGCGTGGTCGACCCCAAAATCGATCAACAAAAGATTTCTTCGTCGACAACTTATCGTTCTGGTGCTCACGTTCCCGACTTCCCATCTCGAGCTCGCGCTGCCGACGCTGCTGCTCGTGTTGCTGCACGTGGCGGTGATCTCCACGCCCTTGACTCTGACGGCGGCGGCGCACTCTTGAGCCTACTCGGTGGGCGGGCGCGGCGGGGGTTCACCGTCGATGCTGCCGTGCTCAAAGTAACCACGGTCGGAAAACGTGAAGAAACGACCGTCCAAGTTGACCGCCGTGACCGCGTCGCGGGACCCGACCAGCGCCACCGTCATGCCCGAGCGGCCCAGCGGGTGCATCTCCGTCTCGGTCGGCCCCTCGTTCCACAAGTAGCCGAAGCGCCCAGGACTGAGGCCGTGGGAGCAGACGTTCGCACCCTCCGCGCCAGGCTGCGCCACCATGAACGCATAGTCTGGTTGCCCAGAGTCCTTGTCCAGGAGCACCACATCTCCGACGCGCCGCTCACGCGGAGAGTAGCCGAATGTTGAGGACCGCAAGCTGTAAAAGCCCGTGTCAGTGAACGTCGAGATATAGAAGTTGTGTCCCCCCAGGAATCCGGTAAACTGGTTGACGGAGTACAGCAACACGTTCTCACCCTCAACGAGCAGGGTCTCGCTGCTCACCCCTTCCCTCCAGAACGGGTCGATCTCCCGCCGAGGGTCACTCCATACGTGGACCCACCCGTCGTGAACAACGCCCAGGCCGAACCCGAACGCCACGATGTCGTCCACGTCCACGAACGTGCCGTTCATGTAGAAAGAGAGCAACGAGGAGCTGAGGCAAACTTCTGCGCACCGCTCTGCGACGACTGTGAGGTTGCCACCGACCTCGGTTGCGCCGCGCGCGGTCACCACGCCATCCTCGCTCAGTGCCGCCACGGCGTTGTTGTTCACCACCACCTTCTTGGCGCGCCGCGCGAAGACACCCTCCGCGTTGGCGGGCCCGGGCCTGCCCCACGTCACCACGTCGCCGCTCTCCATGCGCGCCACGAACAGTCCTGCCTTGACCGAGGCCAGCACCTCGGCGACGCCCTCAAGCGGGCCATCGCGCGCCAGGGGACCCCACGTGACCACCTTGCCGGCGTCCGTGCGCGCCGCAAAGCTGCCCTCGCCGCCCACGATCTCGAGCGACTTGGCGCCCCGCAGCGCCGTGGCCGCCGTGCTGTCGCTCGAGTTGCCCCACATGACCACCTCGCCGCTGCTGGTTACCGCCGCGAAAGAGTCGTCAAAGGGTACCACGTCCAGGACGCCGCTCGACAGCTCCGCCGGCGTGCTCTCGATGGCGCCCCAGGACACGGCGCTATCGTCCTTGAGCGCCACGAAGGCGGCCTTGCCCGCCACGATGCGGTCCACGCCATCGGTGAGCAGCGAGGCAACCGTGCTCATGTTGCCACCAAAATCGGGCGGGCCCCACGCGATGACCGACCCGTCAGCGATCTTGATGGCTGCGAAGGCGTAGTCACTCGCGACCACCTCGAGCGGGGCCGGCGCGAGCGCGGGCAGCGCCGTCGGGGCCTGCGTTGGCGCCCGCGTGGGGCTTTCCGTCACTGGCTCCGGCCACAAGCCCACGGCCAGCCCGACGGCGGCCACGCTGCCCACGAGCACCGCTACGATGCCGCCCACTTGCGCGCCTGAGAGGCGGCGGCGCGGCGCCGGCGCCGCCTCGCTGGCGGCCTCCACGTCGTCGCGCACCGCCACCTTGCCGTCGTCCGTCATGTTGCTTGTCGTTGGCCCTGTTGCGGGTCTGATGCGGGTTGGCGAGATCGACCCACCTCCAGGCTTCAGCCGCCTGCAGTGTGTTGCTCAGCCCGATGCGGGCCAGCTCAAGGCGCTGGAAAGTGCACCGTCAGGTGGCTTTTGGAGGGCCAAGGACTGGCTGGGCACAAAAAACGGAGGCGAGTCTTTCAGAGTTTCTCTCTGAGAAAAGCAGCATGCCTGCGTCATCGCACCCCCTCCCGACCACAGAGAACCCCCTCCTGGGGCACGTTCCGCCAATGCTGCCTCTCATTGGTGCAGCTCGTTGTGGTGGAAAGTGCACTGTCTGACTGATGGCTCGATTTTTGATGTGACTGACATGTGACTGACTGTGAGAAATTCTGTGAGAAGACTTGTGAAGGTCACAAAACCGGCGGCGGTGAAACGTGGACTTTCTTGCTGAGCAATGGACCACCAGGGCACTTATCGAGGGCTGTCTGTCTCTCGACCAGCTCATTCAAGTGCACCATCTGGTGCCGCAGAGAATCTTCGAGAGCGACGATCAGGCACGCCTCGGCACAAAACCAGCGACTCTCGCTGCGCAATGGACCCCTCGTGTGCTGGGGCACGCTGACTTCCGGGTCGTCTTCCCAACCTGCGCAGGCGGGCCCACCCCGCCCTGAGGACGGCAAAGCACCAAGCACAGCGTCAATCAGACCGACCACGCCGTGGCGTGTGACTGTCCGTCGAGCGGCCAGCAGGCTGGTTCTTTTTGTGGCGCACCCCGGATTCGGAACGTCGGAGTCTGGCCTGCCTCTGGCGCTTTGGGGTACGCGAGAGACCTTTGAATCTGCGCCACGATCAGGCCGGTCACTGGCGTGCTTGGGCTGCAAGGTGGTGACGTGCTGGCCGCAAGGAGATGCAGCCATGTTACTTGTTCCTGCCCCTTGTGCTGCTCGGACAGCCTGTGCTGTTCCGTGGTTGAAAGAAGCAAGCAGCAAGCAGGATCGTGCTTGCGCGACTGGTCTGCAGCGCAGTGGCGGCACGATAGCCACCACCAAACCCAGATCGACGGCGAGCACAGAAGGAGAGCAAGAGCAACACCTGCAGAACCAGCATCATGTTGTTGTGGCGGTGCGCCGTTGTCGCGCTGCTGTGCGCCAGCGCCCGCGCTGTGAAGATCCTCGCACCGCTCGTGAACGGCGCGTGCGTGGTCGTGGATGGCTCGAGCAGCGGCACGTGGGTCACCATGCAGCCGTGCTGGAAGTCCAACGCGAACTTCGACTGGAGTGGAAACCGGATGCAAGGCCCGGAACCTCAACAACCTGTGCCTGGAAGGCGCAGTCAACCCCGTAGCAAGGACCTGTGACGCCAACAACATCGCGCAGCGCTGGACCGAGTACAAGAACCAAGGCGGGCACCACATGCTTCGGAGCGGCAACGGCTTGTGCCTCGCGGTCGGCATGTTCCCTGGTGCGAGCTGGAAGCTGGGCATGGCCCCGTGCGCCAAGGAGCCGAACACGTACCTGCGCCTGGACGGCGGCGACCACAATCTACACTTCACCATCAACGCCAAGCAGGACCCCACCGCGTGCCTCGACGTGACGTCGTCCAAGAGCGTGATCTTCTACCCCTGCCACTGGAAAGCGAACCAGAAGTGGACCTACTTCATCCACACGCTCGAGGTAAAGGATGTCAAGTACGGCCGCTGCCTGACCGCCAACAACAACAACGTGCGCGCAGACGTCTGCGACGGCAGCGCCGAGCAAAAGTGGCAGTACCACCCCAGCGAGAACTACAGCGGCCTGCGGAGCCTTGGTACAGGCAAGTGCTTGGCCATCAACGGCGAGATCCCTTTCAGCGAGATAGGCGCTGAGATGGTCGACTGCGACATCAAGGACGACACCACGGCCATGCTCATGCAGTACAACAACCCGGTCAAGGGGTCGTGGGCTGGTGGCAGCCTCGTCGGCAACGTGGCCGCCTGGAACGGCATGTGCTTGACCATCACGGCCGGTGACGTGGTGGTTATGTCCCGGTGTGGGGGAATGGCCAGAACCTGCTCCTCACTGGCGGCTACCTGCACAGCAAGCTCGACGTGTGTCTTGGCGTTCGCGGCACCACCCTTACGGCTGTCACCTGTGGTAGCGGCTCCGCAGTAAGGTTCAAGAGCCAGGCCAATGCTGGCCGTGCAGATCGGCTCGAGCTCGAGAACGGCAAGTGCCTGGCGGTGAACGGGTGGGGTGGCGGCGCCGAGGACATCCCGTTGCGCTTCGAGAGCTGCTCGGACTCATTGCGGCAGCGGTTCGTGACCAACTTTCAGCCCATTTGCACGACATAGCGCTGGTGGACCCGGAGGAGATGAACAATGAGGGCAAGTTGGTGTGTCCCGGGTCGCTGAAAGGCCTAGCGGCCAAGTACGACAAGGTCAACGTGCGCGTCGACATCGCCGACCAGTGCTTTGCGCATTGCCTCGCCAACACGCGCTGCCGGTGGACCAAGTTTCGTGCGGCCTCGTCAACGCCAACGCCGCCGACGCCGACGCCGCCGACACCGCCGACGCCCTCGGCGCCGACACCAACTTCCACCCCGCCGCCGGTCATTGCCCCTCTTCCTGAGCCTGTGCCTGTGCCGTCGCCCACGGACATGAGGGCAGCGGGCTGTATGCTCTACCTCGAGGGCGGCAGCACGAGGCTCGACGATGGTTGCGACAGCAGCACGCCCGCCGAGGTCATGCAGGTGCGCGTGACTGTCACCCGCATCAGGTTTTACAGCAACGACGATGGCCTCGATAAGAAGCTGCCCGACATTATCCTAGACGACTTCCTCATCCAGCTCGTCCGCGGCTACCGGGAGGACAAGGACGCGGGGCAAGATGACCACTATGAGTTGCGGCCTAGACACTGGAAGGATTCTGGCGAGCTTAATGGCGAGGGCTCCAGGAAGATTGGCGGCCGCGACGACTGCTGCAACGATTGTTCGTCATCGCCTTGCACGATTTGCACGACGGAGGAGGCGCAGGCCAAGAAGCACCGCTTCCGCTTCGAGCTCGACCCGGTCTTCAAGTACGCCAGTGCCCTCAACGGCGGCAGCCACTTCGGCGCCCTCGTTTCGCTATGGAGCAATGCTGCAATCGCGGCACTGGAGCAGATCGACAACAGCAAGAGGGTGAGCGGCAGGGCCCTCCGATACTGGATCACGCCGGACCACGCCAGCTGCCCGTGGAAGCCGTGTCCAAATCCGACGGACCCGTGCTACAGGGAGCTCCGCCAGTCCTGGGACTGGCTGGGGGAACCTTCGCACAGGGTGCCATCCGGCTTCGATCTCGTTTTCAGCCGGTGGGACTACGGTGCCATGAAGAAAGGAAGCCTCGAGCCGTGGAAAGAAGTTACGGGGAGTTTCAATTTCGAAGGCGCCGCCTGGGACGTGGAGAATGTTCCGTTCGAGTGGGAGGGCAGCGGCGTGTGCAGCGACAATGCAGAGGTCGGCATGCTGTTCATGGACCTTCTCACCGGCGTGCCGCTCTTTGGCTGGGTGTTTGGCTTGGTCACCTTCGGGATGGACGTGGCCTGCAAGATCGAGACGGCCACGTCGAGCGCGGTGCCGGACGGTGTTGGCGCGCGCGAGGGCAACCGTACGTTCAACTTTGCGCGTGGTGCAACCACGCGAACCCGGCCAGCATTCCTATGTCAAAGAGCAAGTGCGAGCGCGAGTGCTGGGGCCGGGAGGACTGGTGGCGCAATGTGGAGAGCTTTCTGGACGTGCTGAGCGAGGACTGCGAGGAGGTGGACGGGCAGACGGTGGAGTCGTTCGCCGCGCGCCTGCCGGGACCGAAGGCGGTACTGCTCTGTCAGGACGTGCTACGTTGCAAGGGCAACTACGTGCCCTGGTTTGTGGAGGAGGCGTCGCCGCGCTGCCCGGATCCGACGATGTCGCCCGTCGCCGAGGTGCCCGCGCGCAGCCCGGCGCGCGACCCGCTGGCCCCCGAGACCTCCGCCGTGCCGGCGCGGGCGCTTGCCGTGGGCACTGGCTGTGTGGCCGCGGCGGTGCTGGCGGTGGCGGCACTGGCGGTGCGCCGACGGCGGCGGCAGACCACGGAGGCGACGATCAACCCGCGGCACGAGCTCGCGGCGACGGCCTGAGTGAGCCACTCCACCACGATGCGAAATCTTGATCGAGTCTGTCGCCCTTGCTAGCTAGCGCTTGCGCTCTTGCTGCTGCTGCTGCTGCTGTGCTTGCTGCGGGCGGCTGCTGCGGCTGCTGCTGTCGCTGAGCGCGCCGCTTGTTCCCGCACCCTCGCCTGCCTGGCATTGCGCTGCCGCTGCTGCTGCTGCATTCTGTCGTCCTGTACCGGTACTTACGGTACCGTACCGGTACCGTACCGGTACCACGTTCGCCAAGGGACGATTTTTCGGTTAGGGTTTAGGTTAAGGAACGACGAGCGCGGCGAGCAAACCAAAGGGCGGAAACGAGGACCTCGCCAACGAATTTGAGCAAAACCACATCTCGAGCGAGCAGACGAGCAACCAGCAACCACAAAGACAAGCACAGCGCAGCAGCAGAAGCAGAAGCAGCGGAGAAAGAAAAAGAACATGCAGGCCCACGGCGTGAACAAGAACAAGCTGTACGGTCAAGCGCAGCGGCGAGACCGAGGCCGTCTCGTTCGACAAGATCACGGAGCGCATCCAGGCCCTCTCCTTCGGCCTCGACATGGATCACGTGGACCCGGCGCTCGTGGCGCAGCGCGTCGCGGCCCAGATCGTGCCGGGCACGACGACGCAGGCGCTGGACGAGCAGGCCGCGCTCGTGGCGGGCGAGATGGCCGTGACCACCCGGACTACGCGCTCCTGGCCGGCCGCATCTGCGCCAGCAACCTGCAGAAGACGACCCCACCGACCTTCTCCGAGGCCGTGACCGTTTTGTACGAGCACCGCTGCCCGGACAAGGGCGAGTGGCGGCCCCTCGTCTCGACCGAGTTCTACGAGATCGTGCAGGCGAACGCCGCAGCTCGACGCGGCCATCCGGCCCGAGCAGGACCTGACCTACCCGATCTTTGCCATGTCCACGCTGAAGAAGTCCTACCTGCTCTCGGTCACGCGCGACGGCAAGCGCCACTCGGTGGAGACGCCGCAGTACCTGCACAGGCGCGTGGCCATCGGCGTCTGGAAGGGCGACCTGGCGGAGGTGCTGCGCATGTACTCGGACATGTCCGAGAAGACCTACATCCACAGCACGCCGACGCTGTTCCACGTGGGCTCGCCGGACGGCCAGCTGGCATCGTGCTTCCTGCTGCCCATGGCCGAGGACAGCGTGAAGGGCATCTTTAAGACCATCTCCGATACAGCGCTCATCTCCAAGGTACGGCGCCGGAATCGGCCTCTTCGTCCACGACATCCGCTCCAGCGGCAGCTACGTCGCCGGCACGGCCGGCAGGAGCTCGGGCACCGTGCCCATGTTGTGCACGGTAGAGCAGACCCTGCGCTTCATCAACCAGGCCGGGCAGCGCGCGGGCAGCGCCAGCATCTACCTGGAGCCGCACCACCTGGAGATCCTCGAGTTCCTGGCGCCGCGCCGCAACACGGGCGCAGACGACATGCGCTCCCGCACCTGTTCACGGCGCTGTGGACCTCCGAGTACTTTATGCAGCGCGTGGCCAACGACGAGATGTGGCCAATGTTCGACCCCAACGCGTGCCCGGGCCTTAGCGACGCGTACGGTGCCGACTACGCTGATCCCTACGAGCGCTACGAGCGCGGGGCCGCGCGCGGCGCGTGCGCGCGCGCGAGGTCTTCAGCGCGGTCACCACCCTCGCTCATGGAGAACAGCGCGCCGTACATCCTCGACAAGGACGCCTGCAACGAGTTTAGCAACCAGAAGAACCTCGGCACGATCAAGTCGTCCACCTCTGCGCCGAGATCGTCCAGTACAGCTCGCCGGAGGAAACGGCCGTCTGCATCCTGGCCAACATGGCACTGCCGCGCTTCGTGCGCGCCATCCCGCGTCACGTAACCCGCGCCACCGCCCTGGACGTTACGCTCGACGTGGACTACGACGGCATTGTGGAGATCGCCGGCCAGCTGGTGAGCCACCTCAACCGCTGCATCAACGAGTCCTACTACCCGATCGAGAGCGCGTTGGCGCAGCCCAGCTCGGCCAGCTCGTTGCGGTGGAAAAGTCACCATCAGAGATGCCTCGATTGACGGGGGATTTCAAACCCGCCAGCCCTGATTGAAACTGGTTGACCACTCGTGGATGCCCAAGTGAGCGATGTGAGCCAACGGGCCTGGAGAAGCAATTCACGCGTGCTGACGACGTCCATCTTTCTGGTGCTCGCGTTCCAGCCTTTCCATCTCGAGCTCGCACTGCCGATGCTGCTGCTGGTGTTGCTGCACGCGCTGGTGGTCTCCACGCCCTTGACTCCGACGACGGCGGCGGCAGCGCGCTCTTGCCTGCCCGGCATTGCGCTGTCGCCGGCGAAGAACCCCTCTGCAAAGTCACCTACAAGAACACGGACCGAGACACCCTGCGGTCAGGCGGCGCTTCAGCATCTCGGCGATGACGCCCGAGACCATGTCCAGCGCGATGCTGGGCATGATCGTGGCCTTCGGCGCGCCGTGCGACGTCTAGGCCGCCACCGGCGCCGAGGCGGCGGACGGCTACTCGTACGACTCGGCCAACGCCGCGAGCGGTGGCGGCTGGGTCCAGATCAACATCTACGACAAGGTCACGCACGAGGTGCGCATCGCGGGCCGCCTCCGGGCGCTGGACGGCGGGTTTTCAGCTGGCCTTCACGCTGGACAACCGAACGCGCGGCACAATGAGCGCTTCGGGCAGAAGATTGCCTTCCAGAACGACGCGCTGGAACACGACACGCGATTCGGAGCCGGGTTTCGCGTGGACTCGCGCGGCGATGCGCTGCAGGTGATTGCCGGCGCATTGCGTTCCAACACGGTCGAGGACCCGAAGGACCCTGGGAACAAGCTCAAGAACCTCGGGGCAGTGTGGACCTTTGAGTAGCTTGTGCACCGCTGTGTTACTCATGCCTTGCTCGGCACCTGTGGTCCCTTTTTCGGTCGTGTTCAAGGCGCCGGCGGTTCGCGGGCCAGTCAGAGGTTGGCCTGCGCGAGAGACTTTCCCACCTTGTCCTGCGGCACGAGCGCCGCACGGTCCGTGACATCGTCCCAGGCCGGGTAGTCGATGTAGCCGCGGTCGCCGCCCGCGTAAAAGGTGTTGCGGTCATAGCGGTTGAGCGGCAGGCCCTTCCGCAGCCGCTCGGGCAGGTCCGGGTTGGCGATGAACCAGCGCCCAAAGGCGACCGCGTCGTAGCTCCCCGCCGCCACGGCGCGCTCCGCGCCTGTCGGCGTGAAGCCGCCCGCGCCAATGATGGGCCCAGAGTAGAGCTGGCGGAACTTTGGCGGGTTGACGAGGTCCATCTCGAAGCCCGGGTCCGTCGAGTGGTCCTTGTCGAACTTTGCAAACCAGCGCGGCTCGCTAAGAAGCAGGTAAGACAGGCCGTACTGGTCCAGTCCGCGGATCGCGTGCGAGTATAGCGTGTCCGGGTCCGAGTCCTCCGTGGCGTGGTACTTCATGGTGCCGTCCGCGTGCGGGGACAGGCGCACGCCGATGCGGCCGTAGGGGTACACCTCGCCAAGCGCCTCGACGACCTCGAAGAGCAGCCGGCACCGGTTCTCGATGCTGCCGCCGTACTCGTCCGTGCGCTTGTTGGTCCCGTCGTTGAGGAACTGGTCAATCAGGTACCCGTGCGCCGCGTGCAGCTCGATCGCGTCAAAGCCCGCGCGCTTGGCGTTGCGCGCGGCCGCGCGGTACTCGTCCACTAGCCGCGGGATTTCGTCGCGCCGGAGGGGCCGCGGCGCGCCGAAGGGCAGCTTCTCGCCCGAGAGCGTGCTGCGCGTCTTGAAGGGCACGGGCACGTCGCTCGCCGACACGCTGGGCTCGCGTCCTGGCACCACGGCCGGGTGGCCTTTGAACGACTCGTGCGCGCAGCGGCCCGTGTGCCACAGCTGCACGCTGATAAGTCCGCCCTTGCTATGCACCGCGTCCACCACCTTGCTCCACTCCGAGACCTGGTCCTCGCGCCAGATGCCCGGCACGCCGTAGTCCAGCAGGCCCTCGGTGCTGATCAGGGTCGCCTCCGTGATCAGCAGCCCGCCGGGGCTTGCCCGTTGGCCGTAGTAGGCTTGTGCCGAGCTGCATGGCGTCAGCGATTCGCGCCCGGCGCGCAAGCGCGTCAGCGGTGCCAGCACGACGCGGTGGGCCAGCTCGAGCTCGCCCAAGCGCAGCGGCTGGAAAGCTTGCTGCTCATCGTGTGTCGCTATCTCGCGCCTTCCGATCTTCTCCAAGCGCGTTGCGACCTGTTGCGTCGCGTTGCGACTTTTTTTGGGCGCACAGAGAGAGCCTTCGTTTCGGAGGCCAAGGCCAAGGCCAGGGCCAGGGCCAGGCTCAAGGCCAGAGAGAGCCACCACAGATTCGCGGCCGTTTGCTTTGCTGGCGTCCTCACGCACTGCCGTCGGTTGGTGCCACGGCTGCGCCTCCAGCTCTAGAGCGACTAGCTGCAAGCCACGTGTGCTTTGCCAACGACGACGGTGCTCGAGAGCGAGCGCACGAGGCGGCGGCCGGCATCAACAGCGTGGTTGGCGGCGGTCGCTTGAGGCATCAAGCAGGCTTTTGTGATGCTGTTACTGTTGCCAAAGGTCTACTCAGGCGACAACGCGCTTGAGGTCGCTGTGCAGCTGCTCGACGGATACCGGCGCGTTGTGCAGGTCGAGCCCCGTGCGCTCCCAGTGGCGCAGCAGGTCGCTCAGGCTCCACGTGGAACGCCCAGCGTCCAGCGTGACGGGGTCCTCCAACTTGCTGCCAGAAAGGTTGAGGAGCCGGCTCAGACGCCGGCTTGCGCGCTGGGGTAGGCTCTGTCGCGGCTTGACGGCCTTAAGCGAGGACCAGCCGCCATTGAGTACATCCTCCACGACTTGGCGCCGCTGCTGCCGCTGCCACTCGGGCCACTCTGCGAGCCATTCCTGGAATTCCCGCTCCGTGATGGCGAGCGCGGCCTCCTTGGCGGCGTCCAGCTCAGAGGTTTCGACGCTGATGAAGCTCGGGAAGGACATGGCCGTGGCCGCCACGGGGAGGTCTAGCGCCTCCCGTAGGTCGACCTCGAAGCGCAGGTACATGAACACGTCGTTGTTGTCCAAGCGCATCAAGTCCATCTTGCGCTTGGCGTGCTCGTGCACGACCATGAGCCGCATCACGCGGCGGCCCAGCGTCTCGAGCTCGAGGCGGTCCCCGCGCGCCTCGGCCACCTCCGCCACAAGGTGCATCTGGTTGAGCGCCCAGACCGGCCTGTCGCCGCCCGCGTCGTCAAGCGAGTCGGCCATGCGCGTGACGATCTCCTCGCGCACCGAGGCATCCTCGCTGAGAAGCATCAGAACGTCGATGATGCGCGCGGCCAGCGCCTTGCGCGTCTCCGAGAGCCCAAACTCTTTGGCGCTGCGTAGCTGCGAGAGGAAATTGGTGATCGTGGCTGCGTTCGCGTCGTTCGGGACTTGGGCGACGCCAGCTTCGACGCCGGCCTCCTTGGCCCAAAACGTCGCGGCCTCCTCGGCGCTGGCGAACAAGCCTGGACCTGCCGACTCGGCGGCTAGATCACGGAAGGCGTACCTGCTAAGCGCTCCGGGCGCGATGCCTTCACGATCGATGTCTTGTCGATGGACGTGGAAGAAAATAGCATCCGCCTTGGCAAAGCGCAGCCATTCGAGGGATTCCTGCGACAAACCGGATGCGCCCAAGTAAACGACGTGCGAGCAGCCGCTACTTCTCGGCCAATCGAGAATGCTTGCCGGAATGCTCTCGAGAGCGCTGCAGCCTTCAAGGTTGAGGTTGAGGTAGACGCTCAAGTCACCTGGCAGCCTGGTCAGGGCCGCGCACCAGCCAAGATCGAGGTCGCCGCCGACGCTGAGACCGTCGCCCACGCTGATCAGGGCCGAGCAGTGGCTGAGGTTGAGCGTTCCGCCGACGCCAAAGCCATCGGGCACTCGTTCCATGGCATCCCACCCCGCGAGAGAGAGTCCGGCCTTGGGCCCCAGGGCCGCCGAAAGCTGCTCGAAAAAGGCGTCCATGTCGTCGCGGTGGCGCTCCTGCAGGGCCGAGCAGCCAGCAAGATCGAGATGGCCGCCGACGCTGAGGCCGTCGCGAAGGCTGGTCAGGCCGAGCAATCCAAAAGCTTGAGGTCGCGGCCGACGTTGAGCCCGTCGCTCAGGCTGGTCAAGGCCGAGCATTCTTCAAGGCTGAGAGAACCGCCGACGCCAAGGTCGTCTGGCAGGCTGGTGGGCCGAGCACCACGAAGAGCCAAGTCCTCGCCAACGCTGGTGCCATCACCCAGGGCGGTCAAAGCAAAGCAACCACCGAGATCGAGGCCACCGCCGACGCCGAGGTCGTCTGGCAAGCTGGTCAGGGCCGAGCAGCCCCGAAGCTCGAGGTCGCCGCCGACACCGAAGCCATCGGGCACTTTCTCGACAGCGGTCCACTCAGCGAGAGTGAGGCTTGCCTTTGGCCCCAACGCCGCCGAAATCAGCTCGAAGAAGGCGTCCATGTTGCCGCGATGCCGCTCCTGCAGGGCCGAGCAGCCCTCGAGCCTGAGGTGGCCGCCGACGCTGAGGCCCTCGCCCAGGCTGGTCAGAGCCGAGCAATCCCGAAGATCGAGATCTCTGCCGACGCTGAGACCGTCGCCCACGCTGGTCAGGGCCGAGCAGCCCTCAAGCCTGAGATGACCACCGACGCCGAGTTCGTCTGGCAGGCTGGTCAGAGCCGAGCACCCACGGAGATCGAGGTCTATGCCGACGCTGAGACCGTCGCCCACGCTGGTCAGGGCCAAACAGTCCCGAAGACTGACGTCTCCGCCGACACTGAGGCCCTCGCCCAGGCTGGTCAGAGCCGAGCACTCATCGAACGACAGATAGCTGCCGACGGTGATGCTGTCACCCAAGCTGGTCAGGGCCGTGCACCCACCGAGGCCTAGTTGGCCACCAACGGTGAGGCTGTCGCCCAAACGGGTCAGGGCCGAGCAATCACCGAGGTAGAGCTGGCCACCAACGCTGAAGCCATCGGGCACTTGTTCGACAGCGTCCCATCCTTCGAGATATAGGCTTGCCTTGGGCCCCAACGCCGCCGAAATCAGCTCGAAGAAGGCGTCCATGTTGCCGCGATGCCGCTCCTGCAGGGCCGAGCAGCCATAGAGGTCAAGAAACGTGCCGACGCTGAGGCCGTCTGGCAGGCTGGTCAGGGCCGAGCAGCCACTGAGTTCGAGACCGCCGCCGACGCTGAGGCCGTCTGGCAGGCTGGTCAGGGTCGACCAGTCCCGAAGTCTGAGGTTTTTGCCGACGCTCAGACCGTCGCCCAGACTGGTCAGGGCCGACGGGGAGCCGTCTTCGAATTCGAGTTCGCCGCCGACGCTGAGGCCGTCTGGCAGGCTGGTCAGGGCCGAGCAGTCGGTGAGCCTGAGGTCGCCGCCGACGCTGAGGCCATCAGGCAATCGCGTCAGAGCCGAGCAGTCGGTGAGCCTGAGGCCGCCGCCGACGCTGAGGCCATCAGGCAATCGCGCCAGAGCCGAGCATGCCGAGATCAACAGAATGCCGCCGACACTCGAATTGTCGCCCAAGCTAGTCAGGGCCGGGCAGTTCTTGAGCCAGAGACCGCCGACGCTGAGGCCGTCCGGCAAGCGAGCTAGGGTCGTGCAGGCCCAGATCTTGAGTTCGCCACCAATGCTGAAGCCGTCAGGCAAGTGAGCTAAGGCCGGGCAGTGGCTGAGATCGAGGTTGCCGCCGACGCTAAAGCCATTGGGAACTTGTTCGACAGTATTCCACCCCGCGAGAGAGAGCCCGGCCGTGGGCCCCAGCACCGCCGAAAGCTGCTCGAAGAAGGCGCCCATGTCGCCGCGGTGCCGTTCCCCAGTGTTAAGCAGCCATGAAGATCGAGAAGGCCGCCGACGCTGAGGTCGTCCGGCAGGCTGGCCAGGCCGAGCAGTATTCAAGACAGAGGCCGCCGCCGACGCTGAGGCCGTCTGGCAGGCTGGTCAGCGCCGGGGAGTCATGCAGATCGAGGTCGCCGCCAACGCTGAGATCGCCCCCAGGCTGGTTAGGGCGTGGCAGGAGCTGAGATCGAGTTTGCCGCCGACACTGATGCCGTTGCCCAGGCTGGTAAGACTCTCAAAATGGCAGAGACAGAGGTCGCCGCCCACGCTGAGGCCGTCCGGCATGCCGGTCAGGGCATCGCACCAACGGAGTTCAAGGCCGCCGCCCACGCTGAGGCCGTCTGGCAGGCTGGTCAGGGCCATGCATCGTTTGAGATTGAGGTCGCCACCAACGGTGAGGCCGTCTGGCAAGCGAGCCAGGGCCGAGCAGTACCAAAGAAAGAGGTCACCGCCGACGCCAAAGCCATCGGGCACTTGTTCGACGGCATCCCACGCAGCGAGAGAGAGCCCAGCCTTGGGCCCCAACACCGTCGAGAGCTGCTCAAAGAACGCGTCCATGTCGCCGCGGTGCCGTTCCTCCAGTGCCAAGCAGCCACCAAGATCGAGAAGGCCGCCGACGCTGAGGCCGTCTGGCAGGCTGGCCAGGGCCGAGCAGCCATCAAGACAGAGGCCGCCGCCGACGCTGAGGCCGTCTGGCAGGCTGGTCAGGGCCGAGCAGCCCCTTAGTTCGAGGTCGCCGCCGAAGCCGAAGCCATCGGGGATCTGTTCGACAGCATCCCACCCCCAGATAGAGAGCCCAGCCTCGGGGCCCAGCACGGCCAAAAGCTGCTCGAAGAAGGCGTCCATGTTGCTGCGCGGTACCGCTCCTGCAGGGCCAAGCAGCGAAAGAGAGCGAGCTTGCCGCCGACGCTGAGACCGTCGCCCAGGCTGGTCAGGGCTGAGCACTCTGCGAGATTGAGGCCGCCGCCGACGCTGAGCCCGTCTGGCAGGCTGGTCAGGGCTGAGCACTTCATGAGATCGAGATCACCGCCAACGCTTAGGCCGTCCGGCAGTCTGGTCGTGGAGAATTTGAGGTCAAGATTGCCGCCGACGCTGAAGCCATCGGGCATCTCTTGGACATCCCACCCCACGAGAGAGAGCCCGGCCTTTGGCCCCAGCACCGCCGAAAGCTGCTCAAAGAAGGCACCCATGTCGCCGCGGTGCCGCTCTACCATGGCATTGCAGCCTTGAAGATTGAAGTCGCCGCCGACGCTGAGGCCCTCTGGCAGGCTGGCCAAGGCCGAGCAATCCCAAAGATCGAGGTCGCCGCCAACGGTGAGGCCGTCGCCCAGGCTGGTCAGGGTATTGCACCCATCGAGATTAAGGTTGCCGCCAACGCTGAGGCCGTCTGGCAGGCTGGCCAAGGCCGAGCAGCCACGAAGCAAGAGGTCGCCGCCGACGCTAAAGCCATCGGGAACCTGATCGACAGCATCCCACCCCGCGAGAGAGAGCCCGGCCTTGGGCCCTAGCACCTCCGCAATCTTCTGAAGAAGGCGCTCATGTCGCCTCGGTGCCGCACCTGCAGGACCGAGCACCGGCTGAGATCGAGGTGGCCGCCGACGGTGAGGCCATCCGGCAGGCTCTTCAGTGCCCTGCACCCATGGAGATTAAGGTTGCCGCCGACGCCGAGGCCGTCTGGCAGGCTGGTCAGGAACACGCATCGGGTGAGATCGAGGTCGCCATCGACCTGCATCTGCGCAGGCGCCTTGCCGCGCAACAGCTGGCGTGCCTCGCCCGGCGATAGACATACCACCATGTCTCGCTGCTGCTGCTGCTGCTGCTGCTGGTCGTTCCCTGCCATCGTTTAGCCTTGCAAAGCCCTGACCTGCCTCCCCTCTCCTGCCTTTTGTGGTACTGCCGCCTGGGCAACTCGCGCGTGTCTGGGCAACGCGTGGCAGGTCCATAACGATGCACGACAGTGTTGGCGAGCAAGACACCTCCACCCTGCCTGGCGCTTGACGAGCTTTGCGAGGGCACCGAGCTCATGGGCTGGCTGATGGTGTTGCAGGTTGGATAGGATAGGATGGATGATCTTCAAGCGTTGGCGCGGAGGCCCACACGCAAAAAGCCTGCGGCGGAGTGGCCTGCTGCGGCGGGCGGGCCGACTAAGGCGAGGCTGGTGGGCTGCGCCGACAGGCTTCCCGGGGATAATGGCTCTAGCTCTACTTGTGGCACACGCTCTGCGCTGGGGAGCGGTCCCAGCGCAAGGTGACGCTTGCCGTCCCGCAGTCGCCCGCCAGGCGACCTCGCGAACGGCCGCCTGCGCGTCGCCTGCGCGTCGCAATGCCGCCGCTGCCGCACCCGCCTCGCGAACGCTGCACTGACGGAGGTCGAGGCGGCGCAGCGCACCCCCGCGCTGCGCTGCAAGCGCTCGAGCCAGCCTCGCCACGCCCTCGTCGCGCAGCGGGTTTCGTGCGAGCGACAGCACGACGAGCCGCCGCGCACCCAGCGACATGGCAGCGGCGTCCGAGTCGGCGATGCCGCACTCGGTGAGGTCCAGCTCCTCGAGCGCGCTCGCAGCGACTTGGCCGAAGAAAGCGGCCAAGCCGCTGCTGGCACGGGTTGCCCGCGAGCTGCAAGCAACGCAGCGGCAGGTGCGAAGGCGTTTGTGTGAGGCCGCACGCGTGCGCCCGTAGTACTGCCAGCCCCGCGTGGCCTGCGCCGAGGTTGCCCAGGTCGCCGTTGAGCGACACGTCCAGCTCGTCCGCGGCGCGGCAACGCGCGACGACGTGCGGCGGCAAGCCGCACGCGCGCAGCACGATCCTCCGCGTGCCCTGCGCAGCGTGCGCGATGGCGGCCCAGGGGCGGGGCCCAACTCTGCGGTTGCCGGCCAGGTCCAGCTCAAGCAGCGGCTTGCGCGACGCGGCCCGCGAGTTGAGCTCCCGCGCGAGCTGCTCGGCGCCGGGCGGCCCTAGCTCGCATTGCGCGAGGCGCAGCGTGGCCAGCAGTGGCGCCGAGGCGACGCCAGGCAAGCCTCCAGCGCCTAGCGGGTTTCGCGACAGATCGAGCGTGCGCAGGCGCGGCGCGGCGCCGAGCGCGGCGCCGAGCGCGGCGGCCTTCGCGCCGTGCAGGCCACAGCCGGCCAGGTGCAGCTCGGTGAGCGCCGTGGCCTGCCCGAGGCCGTGCGCGAGATGCTCGGCGCTCACAGCGGTGGCCAGCAGCTCGGGGTTGTCGCAGAGCGCGAGCGAGCGCAGCGCGGACGGCGGCGCGAGCGCGGCCACTATCGCGCTCGCGCTGCGGCTAGCGAGCGCAGCGGCGCGCAGGGCCAAGTGCTGGAGCTTGGCGTGGGACCTGGCGAGCAAAACCGCGCCTGCGGCGTCGCCAAGGGGCGCCAGCGGCGCCAGCGGGCTGCGCACGCCGAGAGAGCGCAGCGCGGTGCCGAGCGGGCGGCTCTCGCTGGCTGCGAGACGCCGAGCGGCGCAAGCGGAGAGCACGAGGAAGGGATGCGACGCGGGAATGTCGCGCAAGAGTGCGCAGCCGGCGCTGAGGGAGCGCACGGGCGTGGCACCGACCAGGGCGAATACGAGCCGCTGGATCTCTGCTGGCAGCTCGCGCCACCGCGCAAAGAGCGCCCCGGCAGAGGGGGGCACAGCGGCCGCCTCGACCTCGAGCTTGCGGCGCTTGCACTTCATGCCAACGCGAGTTGGTTGCTTTACACGCCATTCGTGCTGCGCCGCGCGGCAGAGGGACGCGGTTCGAGACCGGACTGGAATACACAGGGGCCGAGTTTTCTTTTTTCGTGGCGCGCTCACGCCGCGAGCAGCGTGAAGGCGGGCTCGGAGTGCTTCGGGTCCACCTTGACCCGTTCCACTGCAAGTCGTCGTTCACCAGCAGCATGCTGTCCTCGCCGACAAGGAACGCGCCCACTATGGGTCGGGACTCGTGGGGCGCGGTGGCTGCGTTCACCTGCGGGCAGAGCGACAGCGGGTTTCGCGATGGGTCCTTGACCTGGATGAAAGCCAAGGGCTGCTCCTTGGCGGACTCGAAACCTGCGGCGGCCTCCGAGCCCGCAAAGGAGACGCCGCCGATAGAACCGCCGCCGCCTAAGGACCCTATGCTGGAGAAGCCCGACCGCAGCGAGTCGCTACGGCCGCGGCCGGGAGCCTCTGGCGACGACGAGGTCTTACGGCGCGGGGAGGATGCGACAGCCGAAAAGGGGCTTGCCGGGGCGAGCCCGCCGAGGAGGAGGACGAGCCCGAGGAGGAGGAGGACGAGCTCGAGGAGGAGGACGAGTTTGAGGAGGACGACGAGCTCGAAGACGAGGCCGAAGACGAGGAAGACGAGGAATTGCTACGGGAGCGCTGCTCGACAGTGGCGAGGGCTTCGCTGCCATCAAGCGGTGCCGGAGCAGCTGGTGGCTCCGCGTCAAAGGCGCCAAACGACCAGCCGTCAAACAGGCGAAAGACCTGCAGCTCGCTCGGCCGGGGCGTCCAGACCGCGCAGGTCTTGCCGCCAAAGACAAATCCTGACGGCTCGCGGTCCAGGCCCGTGTGCATCGCAGCAGCAGGCCGGTGCATACGGCGCGTGTCCCAGAGCAGCACGCCGTCACCGTGCACGGCGGCAAATCCCGAGTGCGGGTTCTGGCACCGCTCCACGATGAGCTGGCCTCTCAGGTGTTCTGGCGTAGCCTGCACCGTATGCAAGGCCGTTCTCTTCCGCGTGTCCACCAGGCCGATGGCGTCTCGATACGCCACCACCATGCAGGCTGGGTGGTCCCCAAAGCAGCAGGCTCGTGGCTTCCTCTGACCGGACGAGACACTGCATTCCATGCGCGCCAGCGGCCCTCCCTTCTTACTGCCGTCCTCCTTCTCAAACGGGCTGACCAGTAGCCTGCCGCTGCTGCCCAGCACCGCCACCCGCCCAGGAAAGAACGGGTTTGGCGCGGCATCCACTACCACATCCTCGCACTCGACCTCCCGAAGAGTCTCCCGATCCCACGCCCAGCGCCCAGGCGCCTTACTGCACGCCTCCACGCGCGTGACGCGGTGCTGGCTCACAACCCACACCGGCACGCGGCTTCCGTGAGTCCACTCCTCCACAATCCTCGTCCGCACCACCCCCGTGGGCCTCTCACGCAGCCGCAGCGGCCTGCAGCTGCACGCCCGCGTCTCGCCGCCGGCCCCCAGCGCCACCAACGCGAGCTCTCCGTCCCTGCCGCCCACCACGGCGGCCTCGCGGTGCACGCGCGTCGCCACCATCTCCCGCTGCCTATGGTACGGTTCCGGTACCGGTTCTCAGTACGGCACCAGTACCAGTACGGTACCGGTACATGTACCGCAGTACTGCCCCAACAAACAGTTTCTTGTGCGGCGATGGTCATCGCAGTTTTGCGCAGAGACTGGTGAGCAGCGCTGCAGTGGCAGTGGGAGGACGCGATGGAGTCGCAGGGGTTCCTGATCCCGGCGCCAGGGCGGCGCGAGGAGGCGGGCGACGGGGCGTCCCTCGGGGCGCCCGCTACGCCCCGCGTGGAGCGCGCACTGCCGCGTGCCGCGGAGGATGACCTGCGACAGGTGGCGGAGACGCTAAGCCGCACGGGCAAAGTGCTGAGCGCCGGGCTGGCCCAGGCGAATGAGCAGGGGCAGCGGCTGCGCGGCGCCATTAGCAGGCTCGAGCGCGCCAACGAGTGGAGCACGGCGGAGCGCAAGCGCGCGGAGGACGAGATCTCGGCCTTTTTCAACAACTTGCGCGAGGTGCTGCGCGAAGGAGGACGAGCTCCTGCGCGACTCGCGCGGCGTCTACGCCGTGCAGGACGAGGATAATAAGCGCCGCCTCGAGGAGCTCGTCATCCAGGGCCAAAAACTCTCCAAGGCGTGCATGGCCATCCAGGCCTTGCACGAAGGCACGAGCAACGCGACGATCGGGTCGCTCAACACGCCGCTTAACGCCCTGCTCGAGTCCCTCGAGACCTCGGGCCGCATCCTCGAGCGGGAGGATGAGGCCGCGCAGACCGAGGCCGCGCGCCTTGCGGCTAGCCAGCGCGGTCGCCCCGCCACCACCGACGTTGGCGCGAGCGGCCACGAGGAGCGCGGCGTCAAGCTGCACTTTTGTAACGACCAGACCATCCAGCGCGCCGTCGAGAGCATCGAGATGGTGCAGTTCGACGGGGTCGTGCCCCAGGTCGTGCTTCTGGGCACGCCAGAAGCCATCGCGGAGGAGGCGCGGAGACGCAAGCTGAGCCGCGGCGAAGGCCAGCGCGTCCACACGGACAGCCTCTCCGACAATCTCAACGGGATGCGGCTCGGCGGCGGCGGCGGCGGCGGCGGCGGCGAGTACGCGGCGTCCCGCCAGTCGGCCGCGTCCGCCGGCTCGCCGGCGCACCACCATGCCTCCTACCGCAGCTTTCCGCCCAGCGCTGGCGGCGCCGACCTGCACATGCCGCGCGCTCAGTCTGCCGGCCCGGCCTCGCGCGCCGGCGGCAGTGAGTCGGGACAGCACATGCAGCAGTCCCAACCGCCGCCGCAGCAGCCGCAGCAGCAGCAGCACCAGCTGCACGTCAAGGCCGTGGTGCCCTACGACAGCGAGGGCAACAACAAGGGCGTCATTCACTACCTCGGCCGCAAGGGCGACACGGAGGACTTTAGCAACCCGGCGCTGTTCTCGCCCGAGAGCCCCCACCTGATCGTCCTTCGCGCCTCCAGCCGCATCGAAGGCGACCTGGCCAGCCTGGCTGGCTTTCGCCACGAGAACGGCGCCTTCTTCGAGACGGACTCTGCGCTGTCCAGCTGGGTCAGCGTCGAGCTGCCAGGCATGCTGGCGCCCACGCACTACTCCTGGGCTACTTTATCAGCGGCCAGGACCACGTGCCCCGCAACTGGGTCTTGCAGGGCAGCAAGGACAACCTCACGTGGGCCACGCTCAAGGTCCACGAGAACGACGCGGCCCTGGACGGCGGGGACCACCTGGCCACCTGGCGCATCCCCGAGTCGGCGCTTTCGGCGGGGCCTTTCCGCTACTTTCGCGTCATGCAGACGGGCCCGACCTCCACGGGCACCATGTTCCTCGTCCTCTCCTTCATCGAGCTCTACGGCACCCTGTACGAGGCGGCGCCGCAGGACTAAGTGCATTCGCATCCACGCGCCGGTCTCGGTACCGTAGAACCAAGTACGTACCAGTACGGTACCAGTACCCGTACCAGTACCCGTACTGGTACCGTAGAACGAACGTAGAACGAGAAAAAAAAAAAAAAAGTACGACAGGCAGGGGCCAGGCTCCTTGAAACCGAACTTTCGCCCCCGGCGTGCGGCCAGGATGGCGACGAGCCTGCCTGCGCGGGCGCTCGGGGGCCTGCGCCGCAAGCGCATCTGCCTGGGCGTGGACGTAGGCGCCGCGTTCGTGCGCGCCTGCGTGTGGTCGGGCTCCAAGCGTCGCCCGGAGCTCCTCCGACTCGGTGCAACCGGTGAGGATGAGCTGGCCGGACCTGGAACGGACTTTCTCGGCGGCGCGGGCCGCGCGAACAGGAGGATGGCGCCGCCGCGGACGCGCGGGAGGCGTTCGTGGCAGCGTGCGCGCGCGTCTTTGAGCGCGTGGTGGCTGCCGCCTGCACGCACTATGGCCGCCGGGACGCCGAGACGGTTGACTTTTGCACGGTGGTCGTGTCTTGCGGCGCGGCGACGTGCGAGACGCGCTTGGCCGTGCAAGAGGCTGCGCGGCGGGTGCATCGGTTTGCGGTGACGCACTTTGTCAGCGGCCCGCTCGCGGCGGGCGTCGGAGAGCACGTGTACACGATGCTCCAGTCGGCGCCGCTACCGCGACACAAGGGGGCGACGAGGACGCACCTCGTTGTGGACATTGGCGCTACGAGCGCCAAAGTCGGCGCAGTGCGGGTGAATGGCGACGGCCTGCGCTTTGAGCTGCTCGCCTCCGCGGACGCCCCCGAGCTCGCCAGCGAGGTCCTTGCCAGGATCGGCAGGGAGAGCGGTTGCCGCGACTGCTTTTTCCCTCGCCAGGCGCGTCCACGCGAACCCGCAAGACCCGGATCTCAAAGAAGAGCTCGCCCGCTTTGCCGCCCTTGCCGAGCCTTACATGGCGGATCTGGCGCGCGTAGTCTCCCTTGTGGTCTCGCGCGCCTCAAGCAGCGGCAGCGCAATGGACCGACTCGTTTTGCTGGGAGGCGGGGTCCAGGCGCCTGGGTTGTTCCAAACGATCCGCGGGTGTCTTTCCTCGGGCGGGGCCACCATCCCGGTCTTCAACCCTCGCTGGACACCGTCCTCGTACCTTGTGGCGATGGGCGCGGCGGTCTTCGCGGGCTCCAAGCGGACCGATAAGAACTGTGCGTTCGACCTCGTCGACGCCAGCGGGTGCGCCTATGTGCTCGGCGTTGTCCGGGAAGGCGAGGGCGGCGGGGCGCGAGAGCACCACGAGGTGGTGGCGGCCAAAGACCAGGCCCTGCCCATCGAGACGTCCCGCGAGATTCTCAACGCAGTGCCCGGCAGGGCTGTGCTGGCCATCGAGCTGTTTGAAGAATCGGGTAGCCCGCTTGCCCAACCACGACTTTCCCTCGTGGCCCGGGCGGTCCTTGGCCCTCCTAACGGGAGCAGCGCCGCGGTCGCCGCGGTCGCTTCACCCACGACGGCGGCTTCTGGCTCCATCTTTGCGACGGACTCGATGCTCGTTTCTTCGAGCACCGGGGCCCAAGCAGCCGGCGGGACGACTGCAAGTCAGCGTCTCGCTCCGATCGGAGGGAAGCCCGCAAGTCAGCCTCGTCGTGTCGAGCAAGGGCGGCACGGCTGGAGCCCAGGCCGTTCTCGCCAGCAGCACTGAGCGCGATTTCAGCGAGCAGAGGCGCCGCGAGGAATTTCAGCTGCGGCGACAGAGCGAGCACCACGCACGGCTCGATCCGCGACTCGTTCGCACGGTCTCCGAGGCCGACCGCAAGGTCGTGCACACGATCTCGACGGCCATCTTGCACATCGTCGGCGCGAAGGACCTGGCGCGCGCAGACAAGTGGGGCCTCTCCGACCCGTACTGCGTGGTCTCCTTCAACGGCGAACGGGTTGGCCAGACCGGGGTGGAAAAGCGGACGCTCACTCCCGCGTGGGACCAAAAGTTCTATCTGAGCTTTCCCGGCCACGTGTTCGGCCCGACCGACGTGCTGCACGTGGACGTGTTCGACCACGACCACTTTTCCTCGGACGACTTTCTGGGCCGCGCCGAGGTGGCCAGCGAGGTCATCGGGGCGCACGAGGAGGACGCTGGTATCCTCTAAGAGCCCGGAGGATCTGCCAGCGCGCAAGCAAAAGTTCGTGGGGGGGTCCCTGGGCCTGCGCTTCTTGCGGCACGACTTTCCAATGACGGGGAGCATGGTGGGCTTTCAGCTTGCGCAAGCCAGCAAGGAGCTAGCAAGAGAGCGTCAGCGAAGGCAGGACACCAAGCTGGCGGCCGCATCCGAGCAGTCGTTGCCCGCGGCGGCCCCGCCACCGCAGCAGCCGCAGCCTCGGTTGAGCCGGCGGCGAATAGGCTTGGTCGTCGGGGAGCGCCGGCGGCGGAGCGACCGGGCCAGCGCAGGGGCCGGCGGCGGCGCGGCCCATGCTCGAAGAGCTATGCCACGGCGCGATTCAGCCTAGCCTAGCCGTCGCAATACCTGGCGCTGGCGCCGCGGACGGCGGCGGCGGAGGCGGATCCACGCCTGGCTCGCCGGCCTCCTCCAAGCCACCCCCATCGCCTAACAGCTCAATGACCACACTAGCCGCCGAAGAAGAGTACGACGAGGCGACGAGGACAGCGCAAGCGACGAAGAGATCGACCTCGGCAAGATGGACCTTCGCGCGCGGTGGCGCGTGATCAGTGGCAACGTGCCGATCCACGGCTGCACGATCCCAGAGTCGGTGCGCAAAGAGCAAGAAGGCAGGAAAGAAGGAAAGGGTGCCTAATGCTCATGGTCAAATGCTGCGATCTGCTGCTTGTTGCGACCTCGTCTTGGCGACGACTTGTTGCGAAATCCAGGACAGGCTTGGGTTTGTACGCCATCGCGTCCTCGAGGTGCCTTTGCCCTTGCGAGGAAGATCCAGAGACCCTCTCCCGGAGGAGCTTTCCTCCGCGCGCGGCCCCGGCTGCTTTTTCCGCGAGCCTTGCGTGCCCCGGCCCGTGAGCGTCACCCGCGCGACAGCCCGCCTGGTCTCGCGAAACAAGCTCGCCCCGGCACTGGGTGGCGCCTCAGGCGCAGGCCCGGCAGGCGGGCCTGGGATTTCCGCGAGCTCGTCGAGCTCGAGCTCCCCCGTAAGTGGCTCCCGGTGGCTCTGCAGATTTTGCAAGAAGCTCTGCGCGGAGGTCACCTTGGGCTTGCTCGAGTCGATGATGGCGGCTTTACTGCGCTTCTTGCTGAGCGTGACCGGCCCGGGGTTGGAGAACTCAAAGGTTGTGCCCCCGCGGTAGAACACGTCGTCGTAGCTGACCTCCGACGGAGTCTCCTCGCTCATCGTCGACTCCGTGTGCGACTCCGTGTGCGACTGGCGGTGAACCTTGATGCGCTGCGACAGCCGCTTGCGCTGGCCCGCGATCACGCCCCGCCCACGACCCGGCGCCCTTCCTGCGACTGCTCGTGCCCTTGGTCACCATCCGCGCGCGGGCAGCAACCGGAACTGCGGTGTGCGGCTTTGTTAAACCAGCGAGTGGTTGGAAGGGCGCAAGCTGCACATCCCTCGCTCTTCGGCAAGCAACCAGCTGAACTGGACACACCCTCGCTCGCGCGGCTTCTTCTCAACCTGGTCGGAGCACGGAGTCTGCACACTCCTCTTCGTCCCAGAATCCTCGCGAGTTGTGAGCCTCCCGCGCAGCTCCACGGCCAGCAGTTGCGCGAGGGCTCGTCGGTTGCCGACCAGCAGCCAGCAGGCAGCAGCGTCAGAGATTCATCAGCTGCGCCGCCACCTCGGTCACCCTCGCTCGCTCACCTCCACACCATGCAACAACAACAACAACTGCACTGTTCCAAAGAACTTTGGGTTTCCGGTAGATACTCCTACTTCGCTTGGCACACTTAGCGCTGATCCATTTTGTTGAGACCTAGCGCCCACGGTAACCTCTATCAAACGCCCGGTCTCAACATAGATGCGGATTATTCGAAACGCCGCGGTGTGCGAGGGAAGGCAATGCGACTCGACCGCTCAAAAAGGGTCAATGCGACTCGGCCGCTCGAAAAAGGGTCGGACCCAGGCGCAATGGTCGGACCAGGCGGAGAAGAGAACAAGATCTTGTTGATCGTGGAGCGCGAGCGAGCGAGCGAGCGACGGGCAGCCAAGGGTTCGCGACGGTGGAGATGGCGCAGCAGCAGCAGCAGCAGCGGCGGGTGTTTGTGGTCGGCGTGGGCATGACGGCCTTCCTCAAGCCCGGCAAGCACGACAAGGACTATCCAGATTTCGCGCGCGAGGCCGGCGAGCGCGCGCTCAAGGACGCGTGCCTGTCCTACACGGAGGTCGAACAGGTGGTGTGCAGCTACTGCTACGGCGATAGCACCTGCGGGCAGCGCGCCGCGTACCACTGGGCATGACCGTGTCCCTGTGTTTAACGTCAACAACAACTGCGCGAGCGGGTCGAGCGCGCTCTTCATGGCCAAGCAGCTCGTGGCGGGCGGCATTGCCGAGTGCGTCATGGCGCTCGGTTGAGAAGATGCGCGGGTCCCTGGGCAGCAAGTTCCAAGACCGGACCAACCCGATGGACAAGCACATGATGAAGATGATGGAAATGTACGAGTTCCAGCCGGCCCCGCCGGCCGCGCAGATGTTTGGCAACGCCGGGCGGGAGCACCAAAAGCTGTACGGTACCAAGGCGGAGACGTTTGCCAAGATCGCGTGGAAGAACCACAAGAACAGCGTGCACAACCCGTACTCGCAATTTCAGGACCTCTACTCGGAGCAGATCATGAGCTCGCCGATGGTGCACGAGCCGCTTACCAAGCTGCAGTGCTGCCCGACGTCGGACGGCGGCGCCTGTGCAATCGTGGCGTCCGAGGCGTTCGTGCGCAAGCACGGCCTCGAGGGCCAGGCCGTGGAGATCGTGGGCATGTCGATGAAGACGGACACCCCTGACGTGTTCGAGTCGGGCAGCATGATGCAGCTCGTGGGCTATGGCATGCAGGGCCGCGGCAGAGGACGCGTACCAGCAAGCGGGCGTGTCCGCGCAGGACCTCGACGTGGTGAGCTGCACGACTGCTTCTCTGCCAACGAGCTCATCACCTACGAGGCGCTCAAGCTGTGCGAGGAGGGCCAGGCAGAGCGCTTTGTCGAGGCGGGCGACAACGACTATGGCGGCAAGGTCGTGGTGGGCCCCAGCGGCAGCCTCGAGTCCAAGGGGCACCCGCTCGGCGCCACGGGGCTCGCCCAGTGCGCCGAGATGTGCTGGCAGTTGCGCGAGGAGTGCGGCAAGCGCCAGGTGCCCGGCTGCCGCGTGGCGGCCTCGCACAACCTGGGACTGGGCGGTGCCGCGGTGGTCACTATCTACAAGCGACCGGAGGCCTGGCGCGACCGCGCGCCCAAGCGCGCTGTCTCGCTCGCCACGGCGGAGGGCCTGGCCGCGGCGCCTCGCCCAAGATGTGAGGCGGCGCTCCAGCAAGCAAACCACCTCACAGGGTCTTGTTTCTTGACTTGTTCTGCTCTACTTGAAGTCTCGCTCAGAGCTCCTCCTTCTCGTCCTCCTCCGCGCCGCCCGACAGCTCGCTCAGGTCGGTGTTGACCGAGGCGCAGACGCCCATGTACAGCAGCGGCGCGCCGCCCGCGAGATCGTCGAGGGTCATGGAGGGCAGGTTCTTCTCGAGAAACTTGTCCGCGAGGCCTTGGCGAACGAGTTGGCCTCCACGTACTTGATGCCGGCCCCGATCGCCTCCGAGATGCACTCGTCGCCGACGTCGCAAAACTTGGCGAGGAACATGCGCGGCGTGAGGTCCACGTCTTCCTTCTTGGCCGCGATCTTGATCACGTCAAACAGGTCGCCCCAGTTGCTCTTGCACTCTTCAGAGCTCAGCTTGCTCGTGAACATCTTGAGGAAAGGTGCGGCCTGCTTGAGGTACTTCTTGCTCGACTTGGGAAGCTTTGGTGTCCAGCCGCTCCTCCAGCTCAGCGAGACCGATGCCGCCCAGCGGGTCCTCGTCCGCGTGCGCCGCGCCGCACAGCGCCGCAAGCGCCACCAAGCCCGTCGTCACCCTCATCGTCCTCGCCGCACTCTGGATCTGCCTCCGATGAGCTGGCACGGAGTTTGCGTTCGGATAGCATCACCCCACACCGCGGCTCGTCAGCCTGAACGATCCAAGAACGACGAAGCCAACAAGGCCTTCACGAAGTCGACCTCGTCCGCGCTCGAGCACCTCGATCGATCGTCGCATTGGCAAGTGCCGGACGGGGCTGCTCTGAGGGTGAGGGACCAGGCGCACGCCTTGCCACAGGGCCAGTTGCAACCCAAGCCTTTGCGTTTCGGCTGGCAGCTGGCGCTCTGGGCCCAATCTCGATCATCATCATCATCATCAGCAGCAGCAGCAGCAACAGCAGTGGCAGCAGCAGGCAGCAGCGCAGCAATGGCAAGCATCAGGGTTGTGTTGCAAAGTCAAACTAAAGTTTGAACTTTCACCCTCCTCGTGAAAGCAGCCCCATTGTGGGACAGGCTGTGTATGGCGCGACACCCATAACGAGGTCCCCCGCTCGTCACATGTTGTGAGTTGACCACGCGCGTGCCTCGCACCACTGATGGCGCAAGCCCGCACAGCTCTTGTTCGTCGCCGGCCAGCCAGCCAGCCAGCCAGCCATCCCGAGGCCGAGGCCACAGCGCCAGGCCGAGGCAAGTGCCGAGGCCACACAGGGCCAGGCCACAGCGCCAGCAAGGCCAATAGTCTGTCGCCGTGCCGCTCGCTGCGAAAGGGCGCTCTGACCTGCTCACACTTCAACGCCGACGCACAGCCGGCTTCGGGCTGGGCTGCGTCGCCTCGCCGGGAGTCCTGGCTGCTCGGCAGCGGCAGCGGTGGTGTGGAACTCGGCTGGAGAGACTGCTCTCCATCGCCCTGCAGAGCAAGAACGACAAGGTTCGCGCGAGGTGGCAGGGTGGCAGCAGAGCAGCCTGTCAGTCCAATTGTGAGCGGCGGCACGGTTGTCGTGGGTGTTGGAGGTCGCGGGGGTCGCTGCTCTCGAGCGAAGGTCGCTGCTGCCGCTGTCGCGCCTGTTTCCAGTCGGCGGTCGGCTGTGCAACGGAGGAAACGGCAAAGGAGGGAACGGGACGATGATGGACGGCGTGGATGAGCTCGTGGGCGGCGTGGTCGGCTGGGCCAAGGCAAACCCGATGCTGCTGATGCTGCTGTGCTGGGTGGCCTTCCAGATGTGGGCCAGGACGCGCCCGTTCCCGACCGTGGAGGGATCCCGCGTCCAGACGATTTCCTCCACCGAGGACTTTGAGGCGCTTGCGGCGACTGCAAGCGCAGGGGCGGCGTCCTTGTGGTCGACTATTACGCCACGTGGTGCCCGCCGTGCCGGAAGGCGGCGCCGGTGTACGGCGAGATGTCCAAAGTGTACGGGGAGGTCGCGTTCGCGAAGGTGAACGTTGACGAGGCGCGCGACGTGGCGCAGGCGCACGGCATCCGCGCGATGCCTACGTTCAAGGTGTTTGGCAGCGATGGCGCGGAGGTTAGCTCCATCCAAGGCTGGGACGAGTCCACCCTGCGCACGACAATTATCAAGGCCGTCAACGCCAAGTAGTAACACACAAGAAGAAAATACATGGGCCCTGTTGCTTGATGTTTGATGGTGCTGTCAGCTGCTGCAAGTCGCCGCGCGTGGCGGCGGGCGAGCGTCGCCGTGCGCCGGTTAAAAGTGCTTGACGTTCGCCACGTTCTTGTGGATCCAGATCTTGTCTTCGTGCTGCTTGGCCGTCATCAGCGCGCCGCGGTCGCGCTTTCCGACCGCACTAGTCAGGTGCTCCATGCGCTGTGAGCGGTCCTGTCACCATGCCCTTGGTGAAGCTCCCCCCGGCCGGGTCCCCGTGCGACTCGGACTGGCCCTCGGCAAACCTTCTGGCGCGCGCCTTGACGGCATCGTGGGAAGGAAAGTCGCCATGTTGCGCGACTCCGCGTCGGCCGCAAGCATAGCCTCGCGCTCGCGGGCCTCGGCTTGCCTGTCGCGCGCCTCTGCCTCGAGTCGCTCGCCTCGAGTCGCTCGGCCTCGAGTCGCTCGGCCTCGAGTCGCTCGTCGCTCGGCCTCGAGTCGCTCGGCCTCGAGTCGCTCGGCCTCGAGTCGCTCGGCCTCGCGCTCGGCGAGTCGCTCGGCCTCGAGTCGCTCGGCCTCGGCGGCGGCGGCGGCGTCGTCCTGCAGGTGCTGCGGCGCCGACTCCTCTCCCGCAGTGGGAGATTCGCCGGACTTGTCCCCAGACTGGCCCTGCGCGACGACGTCCTCGGGCCTCTCCGCCCGCGCCGCGTCCTTGATCTGCAGCTCGTCCTGGCCGCCCGCGTCAACGCCCTTGTCCTCAAGCTCGACATCATCCGCCGCCGGGTCTTGCGCCTGGCCCGCCTCCTGGCGGTCTTCGGGCAGCTCCGCAAGGCCGTTCTGCGGCCGCTTGGCAGCCTTGCGGCCGCCGCGGCCGCAGCCGCCGGCAGAGATGCACGAGAAGAGGCCCATGCCGCCCAGCGAGCCCTGTCCTGCACGCGCCCCACCTCCCAATCGCCACCGCGATCGGAACAACCCCCACCCAGCAGCGGGTAGACAAGGCATGATGATGGGACGTTGCTTGAGGCCTGCGGCAGCTCTAGAGCCAGGTCTTGCGGCGCGCTCGGGCTCGCCGCCCGACTAGGAAGTGGCGAACTCGGGCTTGAGCTCGTAGCATCGCGCGAACTCGCCGTCGCGGTGGAAGATAGAGCTTGGTGAGGAGGGGGCGCAGCTGCTTTTCGCTTGCGCCGGTCTCCTGCTTGAGGTCCTTCATGGTCCAGTAGTGCATGATGTTGCCCTCGTGGTCGCGCTTGGAGAAGAGCGAGAAGAGCACCTCGCGTAGCTCGCCCTCGTCGCCCTCCTGGATCTTGCGCCGCTTGGCGTCGCTAAGGCCTGCGCCGCTCTCCTCGCTCGTCTTGAGGACGCGGTTCTTGGCCGTCGCCCGCATCACATCGTACCCGTCGATGCCGCGCGTCACGCGTGTCTTCTCGTTCGCCGAGGCCACGCGCTTCTGGACGAGCTTCTCGTACTCCTCCGAGCGCAGTGGTTGCATGAAGAATGTGTGCTCCACCACGCCTTGCATCTCCACGCCGCCGTCACCCTTGGAGAAGATGCGCATCGGGTACTTGAGCGTGTCGTTGAAGTTGAGCGTGAAATCTGAGGCGGCCGCCGCCGCTGCGGCCCCTCCCGTGTTGCTCAGCGAGGAGTGGAACGTGATGCGCGGTTTTTCGCCCTCTGATGCGCGGCAAGCGTCAGCACCTCGCTCTCTCGGCCGGCGCGCTCTCAAAGCCAACACCCTAACACCCTAATACCCGGCCGCCCGGCCGCCCGCAGGCTCGCGGGCGCCTGCATCTTCTTACCTTGTCCCGTTGTGTGGAACTGCATCTTGCCGAGCAGCGCATCGTCCGCAGTGGTACTGTCCCACGCCTTGGCGACGCGCGGCGGCACCTTGACCAGCCACACGTGGCGGCCCTCGTTCTCCAGGCGCACCACGTCGTCGTCCTCCTCGCTCATCGCTGCTGCCCGCGCGCTCGCAATGACGACGAAGAGTCCAAGACGACCAAGGAGAACAAGAACAGAGACAGGATGAAGCGAGACAGCGGCGAAGCGCTCGAGATCGAGTCGAGATCGCGTCGAGACCGAGGCCCTGCAAGACCTAGCGCAGCAAGAGCCGAACGCGAGGCTCCACGACCGCGAAGCGCGACGACGACTGGAGAAAAAGATCTTTGCAGGACGAAGCGCAGCACGAAGCCAACTTGGTGAGGCGAGAGATCAAGCGTGACTCTTAGCAAGTCAGAGTTTGACAAAGTCGCCGCCCGACGACGACTCGGGCTCGTTCCCCGCGTCGCCGCTGCCGCCGTCCGTGCACGGCACCGGGCCGTCCAGGCGGTCCAAGGCCCACTGGGACACCTTGCACAAGACCGGCTCGCGGATGTCGGCCTCCTCCTGCCACGGCTCGTGGCGGATGTCCGGCAGGTCCATGAGGGTCTTGTCCTCGCTGCGAATGAGCTTGACAAACTCCCGCGAGCCCTCGATGCTCGCGTGGAGGTCCTCCTGGCCGTGCACGATGAGTACGGGCCGGTCAAAGGCGGGCGCGAGCTCGAGCGCGATCTGGGTGCCCCGCAGCAGCTCGAGGCCCTGGTGCACGCGGACCGCGCCGTGGTAGTTGAGCGGGTCAAAGGTGGCGTGCATCTTGACCTGGAGAAAGCTGGTGCTCGGGTAGGACGGGAAGCCGATGATGGCGCCTTGGGCAGCACAGAGTCCAGCACCTTGCCTGCGAGCCGCATGTACCACGTGTTGCGCGCCGGGTCCAGCACCAGCGCGGGCGCGGACAGCATGAGGCCGGCGATCTTGTGCGCAGGGTCTTCGCTGGCCTGCGCGCGCAGAGCGGCGTGGATGGCGATGAGGCTGCCCATGCTGTGCGCTACCAGGAAGCGCGGCAGGTCGCGCCAGTCCTCGTGCTGATCGTACACGACCTTGCGCAGGAACTCGAGCACGTCCTCCACGTAATCTTCAAACCGCTCCACGTGGCCCCGGTCGCCCTCGCTGCGCCCAAAGCCCTGATGGTCCATCCCCAGCACCGCCAGCCCGCGCGCGTTCATGTGCTCGGCGACGTGCACGAATCGCCGGTGGTGCTCGCTGTGCCCATGCAAAAGCACCACCAGGCCGACCGGCTTGCCCTCGCCCTTCCACTGCAGGCTATGGTGCAGCCAGAGGCCCTGCCGGTTCTGGAAGAAGTGCGGCGCCATGATGTCGCGCGGCGGCTCGCGGTCGGGCCCGACGCGGCCGTCCACGATGGCCGAGTGCTTGGGCAGGTCGGCGCGGTTGTACAGGGCGTACACCACAAACGCCGACACGCCGAGCGCGAGCACTTCGCCGAGAGGCACGGCCAGCAATGCCAGGCGCTCGGCCAGGGCCCAGGCGGCGCTGGCCATGCCGCCGCGCCGCAGACCGTCCGCCACGGCCCCCACGAGGCTCATGCTCACCTGCTCGCCCATGTCCCTCCCTCTCTCCTTCTCCACACCCTTCTCGAGCTGGTGCGAGTCTGTCGTCGCGCAAGTGAAAGCGGAGGCGAGGGGCAAGAAAGGCGACGAGTTGGACAGGCTCGAGACGCTCGAGCTAGCAGCGCGAGCCGCGCTGGTCGACCATGACGAGCCGGTAGCGAAAGTCGGCCGGGCCGCGCCGCTTGGAGAGGCACAGCTCGTCGCCGGGCAGCATGCGACATGATTGGCCCCCGCGCACCTCCACGCCGTTCTTGTGCACGCCGTTGGAGCTGTGCACGACGAGCTCGCACTCGGGCACCTTGGTCGGCTGGTAACGCAGCGTGCAGTGCTTGCGCGATATGGTCAGCAGCTGCGGGTCGTCCTTGCGGCCGTTGATCTTGAGGTCGGCGCCCTTCATGCGCCCGACTACCAGCTCGCTCGTGCGCGGGTTGAACGGGAAGGCCGGCCGCTGGCCGCCGCTGTTCGCCTGCACCTTGACCAGCTGCAATAAGAACACGCGGTCCGCGGACTTCTTCTCGCGGGCGAATGCTGCTGCTTGGCCGCCCCGCCCGCCGCGCGTGGCGCAGGACAGCGGCGAGCCTGGCAACGCAACCCGCGGTCGCTCCGTCGCAGGGCCGAGCTGCGCCACCACCGCGCATCGTCGCACGATGCCGCCGGGGCAGCGCTGGTGCTGCTGCTGCCGAGGCCGCCGAGGCGGCGGCGGGAAGGCAGCGTGCGCGGCGGAGGCGGCGGTCTCGAACAGCTCCGCCAGGCTCGCGCTGCTGGCCAGCTTGCGCTCGCCGCTGCGCGCCTCTTCGCGCAGGCACTCGCGCATCTCCGCGGCAGGGCTCGAGCGGAGGCCGTACTTGCTGGCCAGCTCCTTATCGGGCTCGCTGCAGAACAGCGCGGCCACCACCTCCTCCTCCTCCTTGCCGCCGATCGTTCGCCTGTCCTTGACGATGAGGTCGACGAGGCCGCAAACCCAAGCGCCATGGCCTGCGCCATCCGCGAGAAGCTCTGCTGCGTGGCTCGCACCAGCCGCTCGCCCTCCGCGCGCCCGAGCGTCGCCGTTGCCAGCTTTTGTTGCGCGAACTTTGCTAGCCGCCGGTACAGCACAATGTGCGTGACCATGCGGTCAACGACGTCAAACACCTCCAGGTGCTGCGACTCGCAAAGCTGGGCCAGGGCAAAGCTGCCGTTGCCCGCGGCAGCCGCCCTCGCGCTGTCCATGAGGAAGGCCGTCATGAGCGCCATGGCCCGCTCGGCTGCCGCCAGACAGCCTTCCAGGTGGCCATGCACCTCCTCCTGCAGGTGCTTGCTCGGCGACAGGTAGCCGGCGAGAGCCAAGGCGCAGCGCTGCATGACGCGCTCCACAAAGGCGATGGAAGGTGGGGTCCACGCCTCGCCTGGCTGGAGCCGACGCGTGTAGTTCAGGTACCGCCCGACTGCGGCCCGCAGCGCCTCGAGAGGGCCGCGCAGGCTCTTCCCGAAGCCCTCTGGCCGTTGCTCGTGCGGCTCTTGCTCCTCCCCCGAGCTGCTCTGCCCCAAACGAGGACCACCTCTTCTCGTCCTCCTCGTCCTCGGAGGAGGACGAGGACGATAGCTCCGAGTCGTCTGCGTCCGAGTCCTCCAGCGCGTCGTCGCCATCCTGCTGCTCCTTGCGCTTCTGATCGCGGGCGTTCCCGCGGAACAGCGACACGAAGGTCCACCGCGAGACGTCTCGGGCCTCCTCCCCTGCCAGACTCAGGGCATCCAGCAAAGAGGAGGTAAGCTGCGCGAGACTCGACTCGCTCTGCTCCCGCGGTCGCTTACCGCATGGCAGCCGCGGACCGCGCTTGCCGTCCGCGTACATCTGCAGCGTATTGCACGCCGACAGCGCAATCACGCAATCCGTGAGGCGGTGCTCGGATCGAGCGCTCAGAGCGCGTCGCGCAGTCGGCTAAACTGCTGCGGATCCATCGTTTGCGGCTTTTCCTCGCGCACCTGCGGAACTGCGTGTAGCTGCTCGGCCCACTTGAGCACCGGGCGAGGCTCGGCCTCGGCTTCCTCCTCCTCCTCCTCATCATCATCATCCATGCTGCTCGGGCTGCTGCTTGGGCTGCAGCCGCGCCGCCTCTTCTTTCGCCCTTTGCTACTCTGCCTTGTCTTACTGGCTGCTGCTGCTGCTGCTCTGCGCCTCGAGCGGACCAGCAGCTTGAGGTCCTCGAGCGCAAACTTGTCCTTCAGAAAGGCGTCCAAGGAGAGCGCCCGCCGCGCCTTGGCCTTGGCCGCGCGCGAGAGCAGCGTAAAGTTGCTCGCCACGGCGTCCTCCCATCGCTCGCGACCGTCCATGTATTCGATGCACAGCTTGCCGCTCAGCTCATCCCACCCGCGGACAATACCCTCCTTCTGGTCGCCCCTGGAGGCCGACTTGACCTTCCAGTTGACCCAGCGCGGGCCCATGGGCGGTTTGCCGCCCTTGCGCGGCATTATCCCCGCCCTGCTGCGAACCACGCGCTCGAACTCGAGGTTCCCGGGCGTGATCGACCTGCCGCTCGTCCGTCAGTGACGCAAACGCTGACCTTGCGGCGCTCGCGTGCGCAGTAGCACGTGCCCGTGCCCGTGCCCGTGAGCGTCAGCGGCGGCACCGTCAGCGGCAGCGGCAGCTCCTCGTCGCGCGCCTCGTCGTCCTCGTCGTCGTCCTCCTCCTCACGCTTCTGGCACTGCCGCCAAGATGGGGAAAAAAGAAAAGAGGAAGAAAACCAACAAAAAAAACCGCTCGCGCTGCTGGGTGTGGATTGCGCCTTTTTCCCATCAAATTTGAATTTTTTGAATTTTCCTTTCGACGCGCTCCGCAGCGAAGCGCAGGCGTATAGGGCAAGCGGAAGGAGGGAGGCGGGGCTACGCGCTGTCCGTGTCCTTGCCATGAGCCGAGCCGGGGGCCCAGGAGGACAGCCTCGGCTGCGTGAGGCAGGGGACCTTGTACGCGCGAGCGGAGAGCGTCTCCGCGAGTGCGCTCATCGCGGGGTGATGGCCGCCGCGGCTCCAGCGCCGGCCTGTGACGAATGCTGCTGCGGCGATGGCGGGCGCGGCGGCAGGGCATGCTCGAGCGCGGCGGCGAAATCGTTGATGCCAGCCTCTTTGTCCCACTTGGACAGCGGCGCCACGACGAGCGTGATGCCGCGCTGCTCCAAGGCCTCGATGGACTTGGGCGTGGGCGCCCCGCAGCGCCAGTCGACGATGACCATTACACGCTTTGCGGCGTCGTTGGCAATGTCCGAGGCCTGGCTCGCGCTCGCCGCGGCTGACACCCAGGCCTCGAGCAGAGCGCTCGTCAGCGTGCCGCCGGGCGTGGCGACCACAGACGCGCCCGCGAGCTTGTCGTGGACGCTGGCCCCCTGGCGCCACGCCGGCACGGCGCTGGATAGCACGCTGGCCATCTTGGCCGCGTCCGCGTTGCTGAAGGCCACGTCGGCCGGGAGGATCGCCAGCGGAAGAACGAGTGGTTTGCTGATCGCGCGCAACACCAGCAGAGACAACGATGACCCGCCGTGTGCCGGAAGCGGGAGGTGATGGAGCATCAGCACGCGGCCCTTGTCGAGCCAGTCCATGGCTGTTGGGGACGCTGCGTCAGCGAGGCCGAGCTTCATCGCGAGACTGTGCCACTTGCGAAACCACCAGCACGTTGCCTTCGTCCTCGAACCAACGCGGTCGTCGCAAGCGCATCCGCCGGTACGCTTTCTCGTTGCGGGCTCGTACCCGGGCAACAGCTCTGCTTCCAGGTCCCAGCGGTCCTCAGCCGACTCTAGGCGCGGCCTCAGTTCGGCGTGGATGCCGAGGTCATCCACCAAGCGGGCCAGGCATTCGCGCGTAAGCGGGACACCGCGAGAATCCAGCTCCACGAGCAGCAGCTGCACCGCGCGCCCGCGAGGGCCACGAGCGAGGCACTGCCTCTCTGGCGCTCCGCGCGCGGCACGGCGGCGTCGGCGATGTCAGACATCGCCAAGGCGCCAGCGCTGGCCTCCCCGGCGCTCAGCTCGTCTTGCCCCGCCGCGGCGGTTCGCCCCGCCGCCCCGCGGCCAACGCGGGCCCCGCGGCCTCTGCGGCCAACGCGGCCAGCACGGCTTCCACCGCCGACGCGGTGATTCCTGCGGCTGGTGGCCGTGTGGCCACCGCGGGGGCCGTCGCGGCCAGCGGCTGCCATGCTTCGAGCAGACAGGCTGGGCAGTTCTGGCCACCGTGGCCGTGGGATCGTGTAAGTCGTGGGCCCCGGGCGCGAGACAATGCGAACGCCCCAGGCATCCAGCTGCTCTTTGTCGAGCCTGGCCCCACTAGCATGTTGCAAAATCTTTTGGATCTCCGGCACGGTGTGAGCTTGTCCTGAATGTCGATCTCTGGTGGCGCCCAATGGCCCTTGCGGATGCTCCGGAGAATCCCTGCGCGGTCATTGTAAAAGTTGGCCTTCTCTGCGCTCACCTTAAACCTGGCCCGTAATTCCTCGTTGGGTTCATCATCAAGTGGCCAGCGAGGTTCATGACCGAGTTGGAAACACCGTCCGTGACCCGCTTGAGCATTACGTCGAGCTGCGCGACCGCCCTAATGGCCTCAAACGTGGGCATTCGCTGCACCTTGCCGCTGTTCTGCTGCTTGAGCTCGACCACCGAAAAGTCAGCGCTAGCAAAGCCCTTGATTTTCCAATGCACCTGTTGCCGAGGTAGGCAAAGGAGCCCAGCAGCAAGGTGTTCACGTACGGCGGCACCAGGGCTCGCGCGCCGTGCCCCGCGTCGACATCCGATTCCTCCAGGACGCCGGCCAGTTCGTCCCCAAACTCGCCTCCAGAGCAGGCTCGAGACCCTCTTCCCGCGAGCCCTGGCCGCCGCCGCCCGCGCCGCCGCTGCCGTCGTCGTCGGAATCGTTGTCGCCGCCGCTCCCTGCCATAATCCGCGCCATCAACCTCCATAAATCCGCGTCGTCGTCGTCATCGTCACCGTCGTCGTCGCCGCCGTCGTCGTCAGCCCACGACGCCTCGTAGCCTGGAAAATCCTCCGGCTTGTGGGTAACCATAATCTCTGCCTCGAAGGTCTCCTCATTGACCGCATCCACGTACTGGACCCTGTTCGCGCGCGAGCGGAGGCTCCGGCGGGCCGGTACGGCGGCCCGGGGGCTCTCGTGCGGCCCCTTGTCCATGTCCGCGTCCTTCTCCTTCTTCACCGCCATCGTCGCGTCGCCCGCAAGATCGATCGACCGATCGATCGATGATCCATCGGTCGATGATCCATCGATCGATGATCCATCGATCGATCGATCGATGGGCACATTTTGCGCGTGGCAATCATCCATCTCGCAGCCAGGCCACGTGGTCGCTCCCAGCGCAGCGTGTTCTTGCCAGCTTCCTCGCTGGGGCTGGAGCTTCCAATCATCGCTCGCCGTGGTGAAACCCCGCAGATCCTCAACTCGGGTATAAAGCAAGCAAGATGGGCTGCATCAGTGCCGTGGTGTTCGACATGGACGGCCTCATGATCGACAGCGAGCCGGCCTGGGACGACGCCATGCTCGAGGTCTTTGCCGAGCTCGGCTCCGACTTCAAGCTCGAGTATGCGCATGAGACGCAGGGCCTGCGCCTGGACGAAGCGGTGCGCCACTGCTGGGACCGGGCGCCGTGGACTAGTGGGGCCTCACGAGGAGGCGGCCGCGCTGGTGCTGAAAGCCGTAGCGCGCCGCCTGAGCGCGAACGCGCAGCCCATGCCGGGTCTCGAGCAGGCGCTCGCGCTGTTCGAGGCCAAGAAAGTCCGTCTGGCGCTGGCCTCGTCCAGCCCGCTGGAGCTAATCCAGGCCGCTCTGCACGGACTTGGCCTGGAGAACCGCTTCGAGGTAGTGTGCTCGGCGGAGAGCGGCGTACGGCAAGCCGCACCCGGCAGTGTACCTGGCCGCAGCGGGCAAGCTCGGCGTCGAGCCGACGGCGTGTCTGGCGCTGGAGGATACTGTGACTGGCGCACTTGCCGCCAAGGCGGCGCGCATGAAGTGCATTGCCGTGCCCGACCTGCGCGGCAAGAGCGACGCGCTGCGCTACATGAGCCGCTTCGCGTTCACCGACGCCGTCCTGCGGTCGCTGGAGGACGTCGACGAGGCGCTGTGGCGGCGTCTGAACGCCTGAAAAACCAACACGAAAAAAAGTTACCTCGAGAGGTCAATGATCGATTCTTGGAAGACGGGATGGGCCGCATCAGCGCCGTGGTGTTCGACATGGACGGCCTCATGGTCGACAGCGAGCCCGTGTGGCATGAGGCCATGATCGAGGTCTTCACCGGGCTCGGGTCCGAGTTTGAGCCCAAGCACGCGCTGGAAACAACTGGATTGCGTCTGGATGAGCTCGTGCGCCACCACTGGGAGCGGCGGCCGTGGACCTCGGGCGCCACGCAAGAGGAGGCGGCCGCTAAGCTGCGCGCGAACATGGTGGCGCGCCTGAGCGCAAACGCGCAGCCCATGCCAGGTCTCGAGCAGGCGCTCGCGCTGTTTGAGGCCAAGGAGGTGCGCCTGGCGGTGGCCTCCTCGAGCCCGCCGGACCTGATCCAGGCCGGTTTGCGCGGTCTTGGCCTGGAGGACCGCTTCGAGGTGGTGTGCTCGGCGCTTGACGAGACGTACGGCAAGCCGCACCCGGCAGTGTACTTGTCCGCAGCGAGAAAGCTTGGCGTCGAGGCCATCGAGTGCCTGGCGCTCGAGGACTCTCTGAACGGCGCGCTGGCGGCCAAGGCGGCGCGCATGAAGTGCATCGCCGTGCCGGACTTGCGCGGACAGGGCGATGCGCTGCGCTACATGAGCCGCTTCGCGTTCAACGACGCCGTCCTGCGGTCGCTGGGGACGTGGACGAGGCGCTCTGGCAGCGGCTGAGCGCGGACAGCTGAGCAAGGAAACGACGGAGGCGCAGAGCTAATAAGCCGACGGCAAGGTTTTGGTTTTAGAGGTTGTAGTCGAACTTCACAGCGCGCATGGTCACCGGGGCGTTCTTCTCCGTGATCTCGAGCGTGTAGCCGGCCTTGGGCTGCGTGGGCAGGCGCTTGGTCGGGTAGGTCTCACCGCTCTCCTTGGCGCGCTTCACGGCAAGGTCGTTCTCCTTGGCGCGCTTGAGGAAGTTCTCGCGGCTGCGCGAGGGCGACACGTGCTCGACGCGCAGGTTGATGCGCTTCCGGATCAGGCGGTGCTTGACCGGCTTCATGACCTCGACGCCCACGGACGTCTTGGTCACGTTGAACACCACGCCGGTGCGGCCGTGGTAGTACTTGTGCGGCATACCCTTGTGGATGCTACCATCGGCCTTGATGTCGACAATGTCACCCACACGGTACGTGATCAGGTACTTGGCCAGCGCCGGCTCGCCCTGGCGCCGGAACGGCTTGGCGAACATGTCGCGCGTACGCGCCTTGAGTCCGAACGAGTGCGGCATCTTGCTGTGCTCTGCGTGCCACGCCCGCTGCTCCCACCACCGATGACTTGTCTTGTCTCTCTCTCTCCTCTCCACCACTCGCCGCGCACCACAGAAAGCACCACGAAACCCTGACCCTAGCCGAAAGCGTTCCCAAGCGAAATGCGTTCCTCAAGCGAAATGCGTTCCTCAAGCGAAATGCGTTCCTCAAGCGAAAAGCGTTCCTCAAGCGAAATGCGTTCCTCAAGCGAAATGCGTTCCGCAGCAAGACGGATGTTGGATGCTTCTTGCGTCACGAAGAGGTTGGCAGGTCTTTGTTCTCGTGCCACTTCTCGAAGCACGTCTGGCTCCCCCTTGCGGCGTTGGTGGGCGGCTTGGTGCAGAGCCCGACCTGGCACACCTTGCACATGGTTGTCGGGCGCCTTGGGCACAGTGCGCACGAGTGTTTGCTGTGGATCACGGAGCCTGTCCGTCTCGCTTGGGGGTGCCGTCTCGCCCACTTGCATCTCCCTGCCTGGGACGTGCGCACCGGTCGTCCGAATGAACTTGCCCTTCTTGTTGAAGAACTCTGCCACGCGGTCCACGTTGCCAGACTTGCGTTTGGGCCTGCTCACCAAGATCTGGGCCGCCGCCTGCTCGAGTGTGGGCGAGACCGCGATGGGGCGGCTGGCCCTCGCAAGCTGCATTGCCTGCTTATGCCCTGCCGCGCGAAGGAGCTCAAACACCAAGTCGTCGGCGAAATCGTTGAAAGTGGTCACCTCGTTGCACGCCATGTGGAAGGACTTGATGCTCGTGAAGGTCTTCCCGCTGGCCTTGGCATCCTTGAGGGCGACGTGGACGCGATAGAGCGAAAAGGCGTTGACCACCTGGTGTTGCATTGCTCGTGTTGCCAGCCGCTTGTCCAGGTCCAGGCGGCGCTTCGCCATCTTAAAGTCCGACAAGTACATCGTCGTGCGGTCGACGCCGCCCATGGTCGCATTGTACAGGACCTGGTACATGGTGTTGAAGACCTTCACTGGTTTGATGGGGCCGCGCGTGACCTTTGCGCGCAGAGCACTCCACAATGGCAGGTGGGTGTTGAGCACGTCCGCGTCCTCCTTGTCCACGTTGAGGGAAGGCGGCACCTTGGGCGTGTCCCCGTCCACGTGCTCGTACGCCCAGGACATGAGGTGCTCCCACTTGGTGATTGCCGCCGCGTACGTCTCCTTCACTGCCTCGGGCACGTGCACGGCGCAGACGTAGTGGAGCGAGCCCTGGTCGGAGGCGCAGAAGAGCACGTAGTCCAGGCCGGACACGATGGCTTGCTGGATGACCTTGCCGCGATACTCCCACGGGATTGCCCGCCACCACAGGTCGTCGCCAACCTCGCAGCCAAAGTAGTTGCCGCGTGGATGTTCCCGAGCAATGCGCACCAGCTCTTGCACGCGCTCGGGCGCGTAGCGCGTTGATCTCGACACTGGCGTACACGTGCTCGCCGCATTCGCCCTGCTCGCCCAGCGGGAGTTGGACACGCGCGATTGCGTCTGCAGAGACGGCCAGACACGGGTGCGCCTTCGAGGCCAAGAGGCCCACGTGGAAAATGTGCAGCAGCTCTTGCGCCTCAGACAGGCCATGACGTGGTCTTCGTCCTCCGTGCCGGCGGTCATGGCCTTGGTCGCCAACCACGACGAAAGACCCAGCCGCGCAACAGGAGCTTGAACACGCTCTTGTCCGTCAGGACCTCCCCGCCGTCGGTGTTGCCCTCGCCGCTGGCCGGCTCGATGACAGTCGCGCACGCTGCCCCGGTGGCGGCAGCGCCGCTGCTTTGGCAGCAGTAGCGCTCGGTGCATCGCTTGCCTCGCTTGCCTCGTCCTCGACGATCGGCTGCACGTCAGGTTCGCTAGAGTCGTCACTCAAAGCACCCGCGTCCGTGCTCTCTGCATTGGTTCCTCCAGGGCGGCGGCTGCGTCGGGGCCAACGCAAACTCTGGACAGGAACTTGCGCGCCTCAACGTCGTGGCGCGCGAGGGCCTGCCCTGTCGTGCCGGTCACGACGAGCTTGCGCAGCTCAAACCAGTCTGCGCAGCGCTGCCAGCAGGTCAGTGCCTTGGCGCTCTTCCCAAGCTCTGCCTCGGTGTCCCTCAGCTCACGCGGCTTGCGCTCGCACGGGAAGAAGAGCACCTCGCCTCGCTGGACAGTGCTGGGGATGGGCAGGGGCGTCATGCAGAACGTCTTGCGCAGCCTCTCCGCCAGGTCCGTGTTCCCTTCCATGAAGCGCAGCATGTTCGCCTTGCCAAGTGCGGCAGTCTTGCGCGTGGGGTAGTCGCGCACCATCGCAGCAGTGATCGTCCTCTTGAAGCTGCCCTTCTTGACGTCGCGCTGCGCGGTGAAGATCTCGCGACCCAAGGCCTGGTCGTCCTCCACGAGCTTGGCACGCGGGGTCTTGCTGTTCGCGTCATGAGCCGCCGTCCACGGGAAGGACCTCATGCTGGCGCAGATCATCACAAACATCATGTTGAAGCCAGCCAAGAGCACTGCCGTGTCCCACTTGCCGAAACCCCGGTCAGCTGTCACCCAGGCGTTGGTGTGTGGGCGATTACCCGTTCGATTGACCTTCTGAAGGAGGTGGGATACGGCCTCCTTCTGGTTGTCTTGCCACCGCGGCTTGTGCCTCACGGCTAAGGGCAGCGCCAGGAAAGCCTCTGCGACCATGTCGTTCTTCCTGCCTGCGCCGGCAGCCTTGCGCGCGTTTACATCCTGGCTCTGGAAAGTCTGGGACTCGCTCTCGACCATCTCGTCGTCCATGGACTTCGTGACGTGTTTTGATGTGCAAATGTCGCGCCCAACCTCGTACAACTCGTCCTCCAGGTTGCGCATGTCCCGCATACTGTCACCGCTGTTGTGACAATGGTCGCCTGCGCTGTTGACCGGCACGTCGCTGAGCCGGAAGGCCCTCGAGTTCCTTGAAGCGCTCCAACGTGAGCAAGGCCTCTCGAGTTTGGAGCGACTCCTCGCCGAGGTACCGACGGAGGCGGGTGATTCGCTTCTCGAGGGGCAGCTCGCTCATGTCCACCCAGAGCAGCATCGCCATGAGCGATAGGAGCTCGCCTTCGCGCGGCTTGCCTTGCTCTTTGTCCTCGAGGCGCTGTCCCATGTTCAGGCGCAGCCTGCCATCGGTGAAGCGGCCGGTCAGCTTGATGAAAATGTCACCGCCCGTCAACCCGCGAGATCTCTCCGCAGGCGAGAACCTGCTCTCGAGCTGCATGTTGATCTCATCCACGTATTTGAGCAGACGTGGCAAGAGGATCTCGTCCTTGACGTCGGAGTCTCGAGCTCGTACTTGGAAGGTTGAGGCAGCAGCCGCCAGGGACCGGCAGCCTCCAGGGCCTCTCCGGGCACGTGCCCGCGGACAGGCGGGGCCGGGTCCGAGCCCGGATTGCCAAGCGTGGCCTGGTTCTTCTTGTTCAACGGGCAGGACTTGTGACTCGTGCGCTTGTGCGTGGTGGACCCACATGCGCACGGCATGGCGGTTGTTGGCCGCGACACAGCGCGCACGCCCGAGCACAACCGCGCCTGAGCGTCCTCAGGTCAGCCTGGAGCCCTGTCCGGCACACCGGACGCTGACCCCAAAAATGTGGCCCAGGCGGACGTCCCGAGGACCCCCGCGCAGCGCCAAACCCGCGCGCAAGGCGCAACCTAATTCAAGCGCATCGACGGCCGCGTTTCGAAGGTTAGAGGCGCTCTGGCACTGCCAAAGAAACGTTTCTCGCGTGCTTGCAAACCGGGACTAAATGTCCAGAATCGGACATTTGTCAAACCCTAGCCAACCCTAACCCAAGGAAATGTCCAGAATCAGACAACGACGGGGTGCCTGGAGCCGGTACTGTGAAACTGTTGCAACTGCGAGTAATTTTACTCACATCACATGTCACAGTCAGTCAGGAGACGATGGCCGCGTGAACCAAAAGTTTACGCTCAGGGACGGCGTCAGGGCGTGCACGTAGTGCCACATGCCGTGCGGGATGAAGAGCGTGTCGCCGGGCTTGAGCAGCAGGCTGAAGCCGCGGGCGCCCTTGTACAAGGGGTGCGCGGCGAGGTCGGGCTGCTCCACGTTGACGCCGCTGGTGTTGCCTTGGCTCTTGTATGCCGCGTCGGGGCTCTCGTCGACGGCGCCGTCCTCGCCGTCGCCTGCGCCGCCGCTGCCGCCCTGGCTGCTGGGGTACAGCTTGCTGCTCTCCGAGGCCGGGAACAGGACGACGTATTTTAGGCCGGCCACCTGCACCAGAAGTTGTCGTACGAGTCGTAGTGCAGCAGCGTCACGGTCGACTCGGTGCCGAGCCAAACGGAGGTCTGCGTGACGACGTTGCCGTTGTGCGTGCAGAAAAGCGGCGTGGACAGGTCGCGGCGCAGGTCAGGTAGCTGGTCAAAGAGGTTGTGCTGGGCCAGGTAGCCCACCTTGTCGGTGCTCCCGCCCGTGCGAAAGGCCTCGCACGAGGGGCCACAAAGCCGCGCAAAAAGTCCCCAGCGCCATGGTGCGCTCCTCCATCTGGTTGAGCCCGCTGCCAATCTCGACAGGCATTACCCTGTGCCCGTGCTCCTTGGCAATGTAGTCGAGCTCGGGCCACCGCTCGAGCGCGGGCCAGTTATCCACAAAGCGGGTGAGCAGCCGCGGCCGGGACGGTCGGCCAGCACGGCCTCGAGCGCTCGAGCGAGGGTTGGTCCAGGGGCTCCACGGCCGCGAGCGTGGCCACGGGGGAGAGGCGCGCAAAGATCTGCTCGCGCTCCGCCGCGTCGGCTGGCAGCAGGCGCTGCACGTCCGCTAGACGCGGGAACGCCTCGGGCACTGGTGCAGCGTCCGCGAGTGCCGACTTGCGAGCCAGCGGGTCGACGAGCCGGAAGACCAGGTTTGCCACCTCCTTGGGCGCGCCAACAATGAAGGCCCGGTCGGTGACGCGCACGGCGGCGGCCGCGTCTCCCTCTGCGAGGCGGCAGCATGCCAGCAGGAGGCTGCAAAAGATGAAGAGCTCGTTCCAGCATTTGTGCGGCCACGCCTTGCGCTCCAGCAGGCCGGCCCACGCCTTGTCGGCCGCCGCCTCGCTCTGCGTGGCGCAAGCCGCGTAGTCGGCCTCTGTGAATGCTGCGCAGGCGTTCTCGAGCGCCGCTGCGAGCTCGTCGTCGCCCTTCTCGCGCAGATCCAGCAGCGTTTGCTCCTTGCCCTGCTCCACGAAGAGCGCCACGCGGGTGCGCACGGCGCCCAGCTGGCCGACCAGCCCGCCCTGCGGCGCCTCCGCGGCGCCGAGGGGCGCCTCGTCCTCGTCCGAGGAGTCGAACAGCGCCGCCATCTCCCACTTGCACTTGCGCGCGCGACTGGTCCTCGTGGACGTGCCGCGGTAGTGTACCGCAGTAGTCGCCGCGGACGTGCCGCAGTAGTCAAAATGACGTGCTCCAGTCGTCGCATTGACCTGGCGCAGCTATCGCGGTGCAGCGAACAACAGCAGCACGGTTTGGGGCGCGGTCGATGGCGAGCAAGACCGATGGCGGGCGCGCCGTGCGGTCCACGCGCGGGCAGCGCATGTCCGAGCTGGTAGGCGACGCCCTGGAGGCCGACCAGGACTTTTGGGGCCAAAAGGCCTGGCAGGAGCTGTCGGATGATGAGGACATTAGCTCGGAGGACTTTAGCGACGACGAGAAGAAGGACAAGGAGGACTCTGACTTTGATGACGTCGACGAGGCCGCCGAGGAACAGGCGCGCGCAGAGCAGGCCCAGGAGGCAGCAGCAGGAGAAGCGCAGGGTGCAGAGTGAGCGCAACAAGCGCAAGAAGGGCGTGTACGTGGACCCAGCGCTAAAGACCGGTGCGGGGTCGCGGCCGCGCAAGACGGCACGAACGGGCGGCGCTGGGAGACGCGGGGCGAGCGTCGTGATGCCCGCCACGCGCGAGATGCGCGCAACCACCAAGGTGAGCACCATATCGACCAACTCTGCCATGCAGGCGGACCGGCGCAAGAGCCGCGAGCGCGCCGCCGCGACGCCCGCGCGCGAGCCGCACGTGCGCCTGACGCAGCAGCAACTTCTTGAGGAGGCCGCGCGCACCGAGGTGGAGAACAAGCGCTCGCTGGAGGTCATGCTGATGCTGCAGGAGGAGAAGCGCGTGAGAAGGCGCGCGTGGACACCGGCGCCGCCCGCGCGTGGTTTACTACAGCTCTACACGCGGGGTGCGGCGCGACGATTCGGGCCGCGCGCTGGACCCGATCCCAAAGACGATCTCGTTCACCAATACGGCGACTGTGCCCTCGGTCATTAACGCCAAGGCGCCACCCAAGCCGGAGAAGCCGGTGTGCTCGGTCACGGGGCTGCCTGCCAAGTACCGCGATCCAGTGTCGGGCATCCCGTACCGCACCGTGGAGGCTTCAAGGTCGTCGCGGCGGCGCCAAGGCCGTGTCGCAAAGCGCGTCAAGGCCTAACGCCCGCTGGTCAAGGCCTAGCGCCCGCTCTCGTGGCAGCTAAAGCCGGGCCTCGTCTCCCCGCGCCGCGCCCGCGCCCGCGCCCGCGCACATCTTGTGGCGCGGCAAAGGCGAAATCAAAGGCGCGCGCCGCCAAAGCGCGCACCTCCGCATGGCCGAGCCCAAAGGCGCGCGCTACGAGCGCCAACTCGCGCGATAGCGTCGTCTCGAACACGCCCGAGTCGTCCGTGCAGATCGCCACAGGGTAGCCTCGCGCCAGCCAGCGCCCGAGGCGCGGGTGCTCTTTCAGCTTGCGCAGCTTGAGCGTCTTGCAGTTGGAGCTCGGGCAGCACTCGACGGGCACGGCGCCCGGCCCGGGCGTCGAGAGCCGCCGCGCGCCGTCCGGGCCGAGCCGCAGCGCGTGGCCCACGCGGTCTGGCCCAAAGGACAGGATGGCGTCCACCTCGGCCGCGTCGTCTACCTCGCCGCAGTGCACCGTGCAGCGTAGGCCGGCAGCCCTCGCACGCTCCAGCAGCGGCACAAAGTCCTGAAAGCAGCCCTTGGTCGGGTTGCCCGACAGGTCGACGCCCACCACCATGTCGCGCAGTGGTGGCGGCAGCGCCTCGAGCAAGCGGAGCGCCTCGGCGGCCTCGGCGACCCCGTTGGCACGGTTGAAGCTAAGAAGATATCGGACCACCATCCCGTGCTTGGCCTCGGCCGCGGCCACCTCCTCAGCACGGTGCGCAGGTACGCCTCGCGGACATGGCCGCGTGCCGCGCGGCGTGGAGCGCAGCTCCAGGTACACGACGCCGTCCGCGGCAAAGTCGGCGAGGACCTGGCGTGCGGCGCGGCGCAATGCGCCCGCGTCTGCCACGAGCGCGTGGATCATGTCAAAGAGGCGAAAGCAGTCAGCGAGCGAGCGCGTCTCGAGCTGTGCAATCCCGTCAAGCACGCTGCGTACTGCGGCCCCGTCGGGCGCGTCTGCGGCCAGCTCGGCCAGCGTCTCCACGCGGAGGCTGCCGTGCAGGTGCGCGTGGAGCTCGGCCTTGGGTAGGCGGCGGCAGAGCGCCTCGAGCCCGTCCGCATCGCCATCCGCCGCTGCCATCGATCGCCCCTTTCCCTTTTAGCGGTCCTTTCGCTTGGAATGACTGGGCAAAATGACCTTCGCAGTTGTCTGAATGACCTGGGCACGTGAGTGCACACGTGCGCCACTGACAGGGGCAGTGAGTCCCGACGTGAGTTGGCCGTGGAAGAACAGAAGGGAACAGATTGAGCTCGGCGACGTTGGGCGCGGGAGGAGCGAGCCTGAGCCGATGAGTAGCGAGGAGAAGAAGGAGTCCCTGGAGGACGATGCCATCTGGGGCGACCAGGACCAGGAGCTGGACGAGGAGATCCTGAGCCTCGGCACGGACGACCTCAAGCAGCGGCTTCGACTGATCGAGAATGAGATCAGGGTGATGAAGTCCGAGAGTCAGCGGCTGACGCACGAGGAGAACTCGAACCGCGAGCGCATCAAGGAGAATGTGGAGAAGGTCAAGCTGAACAAGCAGTTGCCGTGGCTGGTGGGCAACATCGTGGAGCTTCTCCGATGGAACGAGAGACGAAGGAGGACGGGTCCGCTGGACGTGAGGACCACGTGGGCAAGTCCGTGGTGATTAAGACCTCGACGCGGCAGACGATCTACCTGCCGGTGATCGGGCTGGTGGCCCGCGGAAGAGCTGCGGCCAGGCGACCTGATCGGCACCAACAAGGACTCGTACCTGGTCCTGGAGAAGCTGCCGGCAGAGTACGACTCGCGCATCCGCGCCTTTGAGGTGGACGAGAAGCCCACCGAGACGTACAACGACCTCGGCGGGCTCGAGACGGAGATCAAGGAGCTCATTGAGGCCGTCGTGCTTCCGATGACGCACAAGGAAAAGTTTGACACGATCGGCATCAAGGCGCCCAAGGGCGTGCTGCTTCACGGCCCGCCCGGCACGGCAAGACGCTGTTGGCGCGCGCGTGCGCGGCGCAGACGGATGCGGTCTTCCTCAAGCTCGCCGGCCCGCAGCTGGTGCAAATGTTTATCGGGACGGCGCCAAGTTGGTGCGGGACGCGTTCGACCTGGCCAAGGAAAAGTCCAAGGGCCGCGGCGGCGCCATCATTTTTTATCGACGAGATCGATGCCATCGGGGGCAAGCGTTTTGACAGCGACCAGTCTGGCGACCGCGAGGTGCAGCGCACGATGCTCGAGCTGCTCAACCAGCTGGACGGCTTTAGCAACGAGGAGAACATCAAGGTCATCGCGGCCACCAACCGGCCGGACGTGCTCGACCCGGCGCTCATGCGTTCGGGTCGGCTAGACCGCAAGATTGAGCTGGGCCACCCGACGGAGGACGCGCGCAGCAAGATCATGCAGATCCACTCGCGCAAGATGACGGTGGACTTTGACGATGTCAACTTTGAGGAGATCGCGCGGTCCACTGAGGACTTTAACGGCGCGCAGCTCAAGGCGGTCTGCGTCGAGGCAGGATGCTGGCCCTGCGAGGACGCGAAGAGCATCAAGCACCGCCACTTTCAGGACGCCGTGGACGTGGTGATGGCCAAGAAGAAGTCGCCCAACGTCGCCTACTGGAGCTAGACCAGCCTCACCGAACCCTTCTTCATCATCATTGCCCGTGCGTTGCTTGCTTGCTTGCTTGCTTCCGGCCCTCCTCTCCGTGGCTCGCTACCATACCATACTCTTGTCGTCCGTCATCGTCACATCGTCATCGACTGTCGCGACTTGGGCGACAGGTCAGGACGTAAACGATGCACCGCCTCGGCCGCTTGGGCGCCGTGTGGGCGCCAGAACTCGCGCCGGCCCGCTGCCTGCGCCGCCGGCCGGCGCCTGCTCCCGAAGCGCGCGCGCGGGCGCGGCGGCGCGGCGAGCGGCTTGCCCTGCTGCCGCAGCCAGGTGCGCCTCAATGGCGGCATTTCCTTAGTTGGACGCCAGGAGGGCGCGACGACAAGCGCAACGCGGGCGCCGTGCCGGAGACCAAGTGGGACACGCCTTCAACGCGAGCGTGTTCGACCTGTTCAAGCTCGTGAACTTTAGCAAGAGCGAGCTGGCCTCGGCGTTCGACCGAATCGACACCAACAAGAACGGCCTCGTCGAGCGGTCCGAGCTCGACGCGTACGTGCGGGCCGCGTGCGAGAAGGACGACCGCGAGCGGTGTATGAGCGACGCGCAAGTGCAGGCCTTCTGCGACCGGTTCATGCGCCGATTTGAGGCCAAGGACGGGTCGGTTTCGCGCGAACAGTTGACAAGGTGATCCTCAGCATGGCCAACACGGTGGACCGGCGCGTGTGGCCCATCACGGCCTCGATGGTCCTGACCGGCACGGCCATTGGCACGGTGATCCCTGTCATGCCGCTCTTTGTAAAGTCGCTGGGCCTGTCCACGACGGACTTTGGCCTAGTGGTGTCCGCCTTTGCGTTCTCCAAGCTGATTGGCAACATCCCGTGCGCCTTCCTGGCCGACAAGCACGGCCGCAAGCCCGTGATGACGGGCCTGGCGCTGGTGGCCGTGGGCATGGGCGGCATCGGCTTTGTGGACTCGCTAGCCGGGCTCGTGACCTGTCGGCTCATCTCGGGCCTGGGCGCGAGCGCGTTCACCACCGCCTCGATGCTTTACCTGATGGACATCGGGACGCCATTCACCCGCACCAAGACGATGGCGCCCATCTCGGCCGGCTTTTCCGCGGGCGCGGCCATCGGGCCGGCGATGGGCGGCTTTTTGGCCTCCTTCCTGGGACTCCAGGCCTCCTTCGTGCTGGTGGGCGGGGTGTTCACGGCACTGACCTTCCTCAACCGCGCCATCCTCACAGAAACGCTAAACCCCGCGAGCGGCTCCAGGCAGAGGGCGGGCTAAGCGCCGAGCTCAAGCAGACGATCAAGCAGTGGCGCCCCTTATTGCAGGACGGCAAGTTTCGCTCCATCCTGGGCATGAACGTCATGTACTGGCTCGCGCTCTCGGGGTCGTACATGACGCTGTTGCCCATGCTCTTGGTGCGCGAGGAGCTGGCCTTGACGCCGGCGCAGATCGGCGGCGTCTTCGCTATGGCGTCCACGGTCAACGTGATCGCGACCCAGCCCGCGGCGTGGCTGGCGGACCGCTTTGGCAAGCCCACCGCAATTGTCAGCTCTAGCCTGGTGGTCAGCGGGCCATGTTTGCCTTCCCGGTGATGGAGGAGCTGACCCCGGCGCTGGCCGTCCTGGCGCTCTGGTCCATCGGCGGCACCATGTTGGCATGGCGCCGACGGCGTACGTGACGGACATCGTGCCCGCGCACCACCGCTCGCAGGCCTTGGCGCTGCTGCGCACCACGGGCGACGTGGGCCTGCTGCTGGGGGCGAGCGTGACTGGCGTGGTGGCGGACCACACCTCCAAGCCGGTGGCCATGCAGAGCAACGCCGTGGCGCTGCTCGGGACGGGGTTTTGGTTTGGCCTACTGAGCCGGCGACAACAACAACAGAGCGGTAGCGGCGGTGGGGGGGGCGGCGCTGCGCCACGATAACTTGTTAGATAAAATTTTGCGTCCCGTCCTCGGATTGTCCTCGGTTCGTGCCTCGCCTTTCGTCCTCCTCACATGTTGTTGATGATCTCGTCGCCAAACTCGGAGCACTTGAGCAGGGTGGCGTCGTCCATCATGCGCTCAAAGTCGTAGGTGACGCGCTTCTTGGCGATGGAGGCCTCGAGGCCCTTGATGATGAGGTCGGACGCCTCGTGCCAGCCCAGGTGGCGGAACATCATCTCGCCCGAGAGGATGACCGAGCCCGGGTTGACCTTGTCCAGGCCGGCGTACTTGGGCGCCGTGCCGTGCGTGGCCTCGAACACGGCGTGGCCGGTGACGTAGTTGACGTTGCCGCCTGGCGCGATGCCGATGCCGCCCACCTGCGCCGCGAGCGCATCCGACAGGTAGTCGCCGTTGAGGTTCATGGTGGCCACGACCTCAAAGTCCTTGGGCCGGGTCAGCACCTGCTGCAGCGTGATGTCCGCGATGGCGTCGCGCACCAGGAGCATGTTCTTCCACGCGCCCTTGCCGTGCGTCTCGTAGATGCTGTTGAGCACGCTCTCCACCTCGCCCATGATGGCCTCCTGCTGGCCGTCCGTCATCATGTCAAAGCCCGGCTCGATCTTCTTGGCGTTCTCGGCGGGTCGGTGACGCCGTTATCGCGGTTGCCCAGGATCCAGCTCTCGCGCTCCGTCACGATCTTGTCGCGGTACTCGCGCTGCGCCAGCTTGTAGCCCCAGTCCTTGAAGGCGCCCTCGGAACTTCATAATGTTGCCCTTGTGGACCAGGGTCACGCTCTCGCGCCCGTTCTCGATCGCAAACTCGATCGCGCTGCGCACCAGGCGCTCCGTGCCCTCCTGCGAGATGGGCTTGATGCCAAACCCGCTCGAGCCCGGGAAGCGGACCTTGTCCACGCCAAACTCGTTGTGCAGAAAGTCATACAGCTTCTTGGCCTCCGGCGAGCCAGCCTGGAACTCCACGCCCGCGTAGATGTCCTCGGTGTTCTCGCGAAAGATCACAATGTCCACGTCCTGCGGCCGGCGGATGGGCTCGGCACGCCCTTAAACCAGCGCACGGGGCGCAGGCACACGTACAGGTCGAGCTCCTGGCGCAGAGCGACGTTCAGCGAGCGGAAGCCGCCGCCGATCGGGGTCGTCAGGGGGCCCTTGATGCCGACCAGGTACTTTTTGTACGCGTCGAGCGTCTCCTTGGGCAGCCACGACCCGGTGCGGCGGAAGGCCTTCTCGCCGGCGAGGACCTCCTCCCACTGCACCTTCTTCTTGCCGCCGTACGCCTTCTCCACGGCGGCGTCGAACACGCGCACGCTGGCGCGCCAGATATCGGGCCCGATGCCGTCGCCCTCGATGAACGGAATGATCGGCACGTCCGGCACGCTAAGCTGCCCGTCCGCCCATCGTGATGGCCTGCCCTTGCGAGGCGCTGCTCGACATGGGCCGCAGGCCCTTGGCAACGTTCTTCATGCGCCCGATCGACGACCTCAGCATCCTCTCCCTCTCGCTGCTTGTGCGTCTGTCTGTTGCTGCTTCCCTCTTTTTCTTGTGCACTGCGACTCTGGATCTTTGCTCTTTCGCGCAGTCACAAAAAAAAACGTGACCCGGCCGGAAAAAAAGAGCGTACGGTACTCGTGTACTGCACCTGTGTACCGAAAATCTGACGAATTCGTCAAGGAGCCTGGTGGAACCATGCAGGCAGCGAAATGGAAGAAAAAGGAAGAAAGCCAGCGCAGCGACCTGACAAGCACCACTCGCGCCATGAGGCACCTCGAGAGACTGAGGCTCGCGATACAGCCCTCGAAAGTGCCCTGGTGGTCCATTGCTCGGCAAGAAAGAGTCCAGGTGTCACCGCTGGTTTTGTGCCAAGCCGTGCCCTTGTCGACTTGAAGAGAGGCAATCGAGCCACCTGATCCAACGGCGATGAGCTGGCTGAGCTGGCTGCACCAACATGTGAGGATTCGGATGACACAGGCACGTCGCTTTCTCAGAGAGACATCGTGCTGGACTCTGGTTTTGTGCCCAGCCCTTGACCACCTCAAGTAGGTACCGGTACTGGCACACTTTCCAGCGCCGTGAGCCGGTCGAGCTGGATTCGGCTGGGCGACAAGACGGGCGACACGCTGGGCGACACGCTGCAGGCTGCAGGCTGGAGGTTGGGTCGATCTCGCCAACCCGCAACAGACCCGCAATAGGGCCGACGACAAGTAATACCATGGCGGACGACGGCAAGGTGGCGGTGCGCGACGATATGGAGGCCGCCAGCGAGGCGGCGCCGCCGCCGCGCTGGCGCTCACAGGCACGCAAGTGGGCGCCATCGTGGTGCTGCTCGTGGCAGCGTGGCCGCCGTCTGTCTGGCCGTGGGCTTCTGGCCGGAGCCAGTGACGGAAAGCCCCACGTGGGCGCCAACGCAAGCCCCGACCGCGCTGCCCGCGCTCGCGCCGGCCCCGCTCGAGGTGGTCGCGAGCGACTACGCCTTCGCGGCCATCAAGATCGCCGACGGGTCCGCCATCGCGTGGGGCCCGCCCGAATTTGGCGGCAATGCGAGCACTGTTGCCTCGCTGCTCACCGAAGGCGTGGACCGCATCGTGGCGGGCAAGGCCGCCTTCGTGGCGCTCAAGGGCGATCGCGCCGTGGCCTGGGGCGACATTGAGAGCGCGCCGGCGGAGCTGTCGAGCGGCGGCGTCCTGGACGTGGTACCCTTTGACGACTCTTTCGCGGCGGTAACCAGCAGCGGCGAGGTGGTCATGTGGGGCAACTCGAGCGACAGCACGGCGGCCACGGCGCTGCGGGGCGCAAGTCGCTCGAGATCGTGGGCGGCGAGGGCAGCTTCGCAGCGCGCACGGACAACGGCAAGGTGGTCACGTGGGGTCCCCTGGCGCGCGATGGCCCGCTCGAGGGCGTCGCCGAGGTGCTGGCCTCGGTCAAGGCAGGACTGTTTGTGGCGCGCATGAAGCGGCGACGTGGTGACGTGGGGCAGGCCCGGGCCCGCCAACGCGGAGGGTGTCTTCGCGCGGCGCGCCAAGAAGGTGGTGGTGAACACAACGCCGTGGCAGCGCTAAGCGAGGATGGCGTGGTGACCGCGCGCGGCGCCACTGAGGTCGGTGGCAACCTCACGGCCGTCGCAGAGCGGTGCGCAGAAGTCTGCAAGCTCCTTGTTGCTCTCTTTCTACATGAACGGCACGTTCGTGGAAGTGGACGACATCGTGGCGTTCGGGGTCGGCCTGGGCGTTGTTCATGACGGGCGGGTCCACGTATGGAGTGACCCTCGGCGGGAGAGCCGCCCGTTCTGGAGGGCTGGGGTGAGCAGCGAGACGCTGCTCGTGGAGGGTGAGCACGCGTTGCTGTACTCCGTCAACCAGTTATCGATCCATGGGGCACAACTTCTACTTCGCGACGTTCTCTTACGCGGGCTTAGACACCTTAAGTCCGCCGACCTTAGCCGCTCTCCGCGTGAGCGGCGCGTCGGAGATGTGGTGCTCCTGGAGAAGGAGTTTTACATGCCAGACTATGCGTTCCTGGTGGCGCAGCCTGGCGCGGAGGGTGCGAACGTTTACACCCACGACTTCGGTCCTGGGCTTCGGCTACTGTGGAACGAGGGGCCGACCGAGACGAAGATGCACCCGCTGGGCCGCTCGGGCATGACGGTGGCGCTGGTCGGGCCGCGACGCGGTCACGGCGGTCAACTTGGACGGTCGCTTCTTCACGTTTTCCCACCGTGGTTACTTTAGCACGGCAGCATTGACGGTCAAGTGCCGCCCGCCGAGTAGGCTAGCAAGGCAGCCGTCGTGCAACTGCTTTCTTCTTTTTGTCTTTGGCCTCTGTTGCCGCCCTCGTCGCGGAACGCGCCGAGGGGCCAACAAGCTTGAGCTGCGGTCGGCGAGGCGGCCAGTGTGTCTGGTGTCGCTGTGTACGGTTTTTGCAGACCGGCTGACCGGCAGCAAAGCAACTCGGAAAGGAGGCCAAGCAGCAACCTCTTTCTCGCTTGGTACCTCGGCACTCGGGCGCCCGACAGCATCAGCAACGACCGCTTTGGATCCGATATGGGCGCGCCAGGGCTTGCACAGCGCGGATGCTGCCGGCACGCGAGCGCGGGTAAGGCGAACGTCGTACCGAACCAGCACGTGCTTGACTCTTGCTCAGCGTCGTGGCAAGCGTCCGGTTCTTTGGCCACGGGCCATGACATGAATACCATCGGCGCGGCCCGAGCGAACGACACTAGCATTACCGCGGCCAGCGCCACGCCCACGCAGGGCAGCAGCGGCGGCGGCTGGCTGTAATCGTGCTGGACTCTGCCCGCGCAGTCATTTGACACGTCATTGCTACTCCCATCCGCCGTCATTGTTAGGTCCGAGTCCAGACCTCTCAGATGTCTTTTGTTAACGTGACATAGGGTGCATTGTCACGTCTTTTTGCCGTCCGCGAAAACGACAGGCGGCCAGCCCATCATCGCTGATGGGCAAGCTCCAGCTCGCGGCGCCGCGCGCGCGGGCAGCCCCGTGGACGGGCTGGACGGGCTCTTCAGGTCGCTGTCCATCGGCGTCGATGCTGCTGAGAGCCGCTCAGTCGCTGGCGGCGCCGTTTCTGGCGGCGGCAGCGACGAGCCGGCGATGAGGTGCCTGCCCGATCGTTGCTCGGCAGCTCGGCGAGCGCTGGGACGGCCTGGAAGGCGCCGGCGCAGCGCACGAGCCCACGGCGCCGGCGCTCCCACGAGGAGACCGCGCAGCAGGCAGTAGCGCCGGGCCGGCGCCAGCTTGAGGCGGAAGACGTCCTCGCGTCAACGCTGGACCCCGACGCGTACTGGGTGGTGGACGAGAACGGCGTGCTGGCCACGGAGGTCTTCGCGCCAACGCCCAGGTCGCTCTGCGCGCGGGTCGTCGACGCGATACTGCATGGCATGCTCGTGGCGCTGGCTTTAGTGGTGCTCGTGTTCGCGGTGATGTCCGCGGTGCCGTTCGGGCAGGCCTTGCTGCGGCTAGCGACGGCAAGCGGCCCGCCCGCTGCGGCAAGCAGGCAAGGACTGTGAACACGTACATGGTTGAATTAGTTAATGCGCGTCAGCAGCGAGCGGCTGCTCGGCGGCGTCGACAGCGGCAGCTGCAGCAGCGGCCCCGGCGGCCGCAGCCGCCGCGTCGGCGGCAGCGCCAGCGGCGGCGCCGGCGTCTGCAGCCGCCGCGTCGGCGGCAGCGCCAGCGGCGGCGCCGGCGTCTCGTCCACGCGCGCCACGGCCCGCCAGGACGGGATCATGGACAGCAAAAAGGTCTTGCAAAAGTAGCTGTCCGTCACGAGCCCCGGCGGCGATTGCTCACGCGTTGCCACGTGCCCTAGCTGCTCAAGGTGCAGACGCCGCACAAAGTCGCGCTGCGCCTCGCGCGTGCCGATGATCGGCTCCAGGTAGCCTGTCTCGTAAAAGTAAACCGCGGCAGCGATCGTCAGGAGCACATAGAATCGCGTCGAGGCGGTGTCGTTGCTCAGAAAGTACACCACGAGGCCCAGCTTGATCAGCAGCCGCACGTTGATGACGACCACGCGCTGCAGCGCGGGCGCCTGCAGCGCGGGCGCGGCCGCCTCGGGAGCCGCCGGCGCAGGCGCCACCCCGGCCGCGGCCGGCGCGCCTTCTTGCGCAGCCGGTGCCTCGGCTGTGCCCGGCGCATAGCCGCCTGGCGGCGGCGGCGCCGCATGGTTATACCCGCTGTATCCTGGCGGCGCGTAGCTGTACCCGGGTGCCGAGGCGTTGCCGTACATGGCGGCGTAGTGCTCTTGGCTGGCAGCCTGTGCGCGCGCCCACGGCTGCTCAAGCCGCTGCGCAAACAGCATCGCGTTGGCCGTTTGCACGCGCTGCGAGAACTCGATAGCCTCCATGAGCAGCTTGTAGTGCTTTTCCAGCTTGGCGATGCTCTCCACCAGCTCGACGGGCGCATCAGCCGGCTTCGCGCTGTCGCCGTCTGCTGGCGGCGCCATGGGGGCTGCCTCGGTGCGAGGCTCCTCCTCTGAGGCCGAGGTGTATGGCGCGTCCTCCTCCACGGCGGCCGCTGCAGCCGCTGCCGCCGCCGCGGCGCTCGACTCTTGCTGCAGCAAGGCAAAGGCCGAGGACATGCTTCCGAGCCCTTGCGTGAGGTCCAGTGCAGGCATGCCTGGCTGCCCGAGCGGCGCCGCCAATGTGGCGATGTTGAGCTGCTGCTGGTAGAACAATTGCTGCTGGTACAGGAGCTGTTGCCGCTGGTGCTCGCGCATGTGCGCGCTCAGGTCGTACTGCCCCAGATATGGGTGCTGGTGCGGCTGGTGCGGCTGGGCGGCGGCGCCGGCGGTACAACAGGCGGCGGGCGGTCACGTTCGCTTCCGGGGCCGCCTGCGCCGCCGCTTGCGGGGCAGAGTCGGTGTTGGCGTCGACGACAGCTCCGGCGGCGACTGCCGCGCGGCCGTCGGCTCGATGGGAACCAAGAGATGCAGCGTCTGCGGCTCGTCCAGGTCCGCTCGCGAGAAGACCTCGAGAAGCCGCATGTTGTCCGTGACCAGCTTGCCGATAAAATGATCCGCTGTTTGTCGCACGGCGGGTTGGACGGGTACTCTTGCTGCAGCACGCGCTTGAGGTCGATCCCAAGTGTGTCCGGTCCCACGCTGCAGCTCACGCGCACCATGTCCATGCCGGAGTGGTAGGGGTTCTTGATGATCAGCTGCACCTCCTTTTCTTGCCCATCCGCGGCCATGGTGCTACTAGAGCGCAGTTGGCGGCGGCTTCTCGCTTGCGCAGGCTCTGCGTGCGCGTGTGCTGAGGAGCGCAGCGCAGCGCCCCGGGCCTATCGGTCTCGCGCGCGGCGGCAAAGCCTCGTCGCGCGTCCTCCTCTCCACGCGCGCGTCTCTCTCCGACGCTGTGCCGAACAAACGAAAACGAGTCTGGTTTTTTTCTTCGGTGCCAACTTGGAAGCAAGGCGGCTCTCGGTTAGGTCGCGGAGAATGCGTTCCGCGGGTTAGATGAAAGTACGCGACTACGCTGCGCGAGCTCGACTACGGCTTGGGTTGGGGTGCGATGGGGTCACCCAGGCTCGACCGCAGGCGCTGGAAGGGAGGGGTCTGGCCCAGGTGCGCAGAGGTGCGCCAGTCGCTGCGCGAGCCCGAGAAGAATATCTGCGACTGGCCGCGCTGCAGCGAGGACGTGCCGCCGCCGGACTGCTGGACACGGCGTCGGGAAGGTTCTCGCAGTTGTGCCCGAGACGCGGCAGATGCAGGAAGACGTCGGTGCCGTAGCCGTGCAAGGACTTGAGGTCCAGGTCGCCGCCAAAGTAGCGGGCGTAGAGACGCGAGAGAGGCAGCCCCACACCGTATCCGCACAGGATGGGCTGCGCGCGGCCACCGTCGAGCTCGAGGAGCTGCTCTTGCACGCGCCGGTGCTTGCGCTGTGCAGGTAGCTCCACACAAGCGGGACGGCGCTGCGCTCGATTCCGCCGCCCTGGTCGCTGATGCGGATGGTCACGTCTTCTGCGCCCTCCACGATGAGGACCTCGACGGGCGGCGTGTCCGCCGCGTCCCCGAACCGGTCGGCCACGGCCTTGAAGGCGTTCTTGAGCACCTCGAGCAGCATGTACTGCAAGTGGGCCGGCACGTACGTGAAGCTCACGTCGCCGCGGCCGCGCAAAGGCACTTCGCGCACGAGAAAGGGCGCCGCGAGCCGAGGTGCCGCTCGCATAGCATACCCGCGTCCTCGGCGGCGCTGCGCACATAGTACTCGGGGCGGCAGGCGCCCTCGATGATGCCCGCAAAGCCCGGTTGATCTGCGCTGACTCGATGTGGTGCTCGATGAGGAAGCGCAGGCCGATCCGAGCCAGGTAAAAGCGGTTGAGGATACGATCCACGACTAGCTGGTCCTCCACGGAGAAGCCTCGCAGGGCCGAGCGCACCTCGAGGACGCCGCGCGAGGTGGTCTCGATCACCGCCGAGTTGTCCTGCAGCAAGAAGCGCAAGAGGTCTGTGAACGCCTCCTCGTCCGCCTCATTATTCGGCATGGGCGACTCGGCCACGCGCTCAAAGTAGTCTGTATACCAGCCGATCACGTCGCGAATAGGCGCCGTCTGCGGCAGCCCAGCGGCAGCGCTTCCAGCTCGATCACTCGCTGCGCGATGCGAATCTGCAACTCCTCGTGCAGGAACTGCGCGTTGCGCAGCCGCTGCGCCTTGTCGAGCGCCCCGATGCGCCCAAACCTGAAGAGGTTTTCCACACCGCCGTCGGCGCACGCCGCGCGTACCGCGACAACAAGTTCATCGCGCGCGTTGACACATCTCCGCCCTTCGCAACAGGGTGCTCCAAATGTACCGTGGTACACCGGGTACGGTACCGCACCAGTACCAACTACGGCCTGCCTGGGCAAGGCGTACCGTACCACCGCCGGCCTGCGCCGAGGTCAACGAGGAAGAGTGGTACAGGCTCCGTGAGTTTTAGCGAGCGAGCTAGGCGATGCCGGGCAGGCGCTCCTGCGGGACCAGGGGCCCGAGGGCGAGCACGTCGCGGTACAGGTGCGAACGTCCTGTATTCTGAGGCGCGTCTGCACCTGCTCGAGGCCGGCGAATTGAGAGACCTGCCCGACGACCTTGGAGTGGTGCCGAATGACCATGCGCTTGCCCTGGTCGTTCCGCACGATGTTGTGAACCAAAAATCGGTGCGGTCCAACCGGCCCGACAGCAGCTTTTCCTTAAAGTAGATGTGCTGCAGCATCAGGCTGACCTTGGACTCGACAATGCGCTCGTACAAGTTCAGCTGGCCCTCGGGTTGGGGCATCCGATCATCAGCTTGAACGCGTCGTCGCTGTCGGTGACGGTAAAGCCGGTAACATACGTTTCCACAGTACATGGCGCTGCCGATGGGGCAGGCCCCACGAAATCGCACGATTCTGAAAACATGAAATCGGCAGAAATGCGCGCATCGCCTTGACGCAGTGCCATGGTGATGGCCCGCGAGATCTCGTTGCTGCAGAGGTCGTGGCTGCTCGAGACGAACCAGCGCTCGAACTCGTCGTCGGTCATGGTGCGGATGGCCTGCTGCATCATGTCCAAGCCCACCTCGGTGCATAGCGACTGCGGCAGCGGGCTGTGCTGCTGCGTGTGCATGGCGGCGTCGCCGCTCTCCTCCAGCTCGAGCATGTCCGGGTCGTCCAGAATCATGTCGATGGCCTCAAACTCTTGCGCGGCGCCCGGGATGGCCGTCCGGTTCGATGCCGCGCTTGGCGGCCTGGAAACGTCGTCCGCAGACCCGGCAGCCTCGGTGCGCGGCGAGGATGGCGGGCTATCGAGCGGCAGCGACGCCCCAAAGCCCGACGCGCCGAAGAAGTTTGGCGGTGGCTTGGACCCGTGCACGGCCACGGACCAAAACTGCACCAGGGTGGCGCCGGCACGACGACGCGCCCGCGTCAGGGGCGCGCTCCTCCATGCTGGCCTGGTTGCGCTGGGCGAGGAGAAACCAGTAGCCGGAATAGCCGTGGCGAGCGCTCCCCTTGCGCGGCTTGAGCGCCATCTTGCGGCACACGAGGCCGTAGAGGCCGTCGTACTTTGGCGACCACCAGACCTGGGCGCGCGTGAACCCGTTGTACTTTACACAAATGTCGTCCTTGGTGCCCTCGATGCAACCCTCGGCCGGCTCGACCACGAAGCGTGAGATTGGGGTCGATCGGCGAAGCGGTGGCCTTCTTGCCTACGCTGGGTCAAAAACGTGCCGCGTGTGCGCCATCAGGAGCAGCTCGAGGCACTCCTCGACTGTGCGAATGTCTTGCATAATGTCGTCGCTCGGCGTTGGCGTGTCGCCTCGCGAGCCCGCACGGCCGACGTATGTATGTATGCAGTGGGTCTCGGTCCTCGCTGCGGCCGCCCAGTGCCTCGTTCCCCCGCCCTCCACGCGCCTCCGTCGCCACGCCTTCCGCGCAAGCCGTGTGCTCAGCTCTGATGATGGTTCTGGTCACTCGCTGTCCAGAGTCATCGATCGTGCAAGGTTGGACACCCAACAACAAACAAACAATCGGCGGAACGCAAGGCGAAACTAACATTGGCACATGGCACATCATGCCGTCCGCCCACATAGTCTTGCGCCAGAAACGAGGGCGGCCAAGCCGGCGATGGCCCTCGTCGCTCGTCCGCGAGGGCCGAACGAGGGCAATAAGATGCCATGCGCCGCCAGCTGGAGCACTTGCTGGAGCGCTCCACGACAGAACCGTGCCTCGGAAGGTGCAAAGTTCTGCCCAAGTTCTTGTGAACCACACGCGCCCTCAACTTCGACAGACCGCAGCCAGCTGCTCACGTTCAGGTCCAATCTGTTCCAGTTCTCGTTCAGGTCTGATATTCCTCCGTTGCGTTCCGGTCTAATCCTTGGATCGGCGCAGATCGGACTCGACCGCGCAGTTGCGGAGCGGTGTTCCTCCGGAAAAGATGGTCCTTGAGATGTGCGAGGTCGTAGGGTTTTCCGTAGTTGTGGGGTAGGTCCTTGGGTGGCCTGGGGCTGGGGAATTTTCGCGGAACAGGAGGGAAACTCTAGTTGCACACCCGCGGAGAACGGCCAAGGAACAGGCCAGGGCGAGAACGAGCAGAAGCAAACTCGCTAGCTCGACCTCTCCACAAGTGTCCAGACAGAACACCGCAGGCAAGCAGGCGAGATGGACCGCATCAACGAGGACTTCGAGGCGCTTGGCCTGGGCGAGGAGGCGGTGGTCGGGACCACCGGGGAGGAGGAGGACGACGACTGCATGCCCTGGGGGGCGCCGCTGGCACTGGAGCGCGAGGCGCCCGTGTACAGGTCGGTGTCGCAGGTGCTGCTCGGCGAGAGCGAGCTGGACGAGCCAGTATACCGCAGCGTATGCGTGGCGCCGTCCTCGCTGTACGGCGGGTCGCGCAGCTTTGGCGGGTCGGCGCTCGACCTGGACGCCGAGGCGCTCGAGTTTGGCGTGCAGGACAAGTCGCGGCGAAGGCCGAGTGGGAGCTGACGAGCACGGGCCGCTTGGAGCGGCCCATGGCCGCCTACTGCCCCGCGCTCGTGCACGCCTTCAGAGCTGCGCGGCGCTGACCTCGTGCTGCGGCTGAAGGAGGGCCTTCGCGCCGCCAGCATCGATTTCCACGCGTTCGACGCGCAGTCCAGCTCCTTCGCGTGCAAGTCGCAGGGCTGCCGCTTCGACCTGTACGCGCTCGAGCTCTTGCCGGCCGATCGCGCCGCGCACGGCAGCAGCATCATCGAGTGCAGCGCCTCAGCTCGGGCTCGCGCGGGAATTGGGCTGCGCTCGTGAACCTCATGGAGGCCCTCGCGCCGCTGTGCACCGCGGCAGGCTACTACGCAGCCGGGCAGACGCCCGCCTCGCGCTCGTGCCTCGCGCCCCTCCCGCTCTTCGCGGCGGACGACGAGGACGACGAGGACGAGATCCCCATCGAGGAGGAGGCTCTCGTGCGCGAGTACGCCAACATGGTGGCGATGCTCTGCGCGCGCGAGACCTCGTACGAGAACAAGGTCCAGCTCGCGCAGCTGCTCTTCGAAATGTCCACGGAGAAGCAGGCCGCCGAGACCCTGCTGCGCGCTCGCGCGCTGCCGGCGCTCATCGAGCTGCTGCAGGCCGAGCTGCTGCACGGCCGGGTGTCTGGCGACCTCAACTGCGCCGTGTGCGCCGTGCTGGCCAACCTGGCCGAGCTCGCCACCGACTCGGCCGACCGTGGCGCCTTTGTGACGATGGAGGTGCTGCGCAACGGGTCGAGCGACAAGCTGGAGGTCGAGCAGCTGCGCCAGGCGGCGCGCGCTCTGGCCTGCTTCAGCAAGCGCGTGCACGCCAAGTCTGAGCTGCTGCCGCAGATCCGGCAGGTTGTGGTCAACCGCTGCTCGCGCCAGCCAGACGAGGTGCTTGCTGCGCACTCGAGCGCGGTGCTGCGCAACCTGTCGGTCGGCGCATAGGCTGCCCGCGCAGGCTCTGCGGGCAAGGGCATGGCGCCGAGGCCAGGGGGCCGGGCTTGCGCGCGCTCGCAGACTGTTAGTTTCTCATACATCAGGTGTATCTATTGTGCTGCTTTTGCTGTTGCCGCTGCCGCTGTCGCCGATACCGGCGCCGCAAGCGCGGTGACTGCTGCAGGCAAGACACGGCACCGTGGGCGGACGGTCGGCCAGCAGAAGGGAGCCAAGAGGTCGAGGCGGGCTGCAATGCCGCTCAGCCACGTCGCAACTTCTTCACCATGACACACCAACATTGTGTATCTGTTTGTACTACAGCTGCTGCTGCTGCTGCTGCTGCTGCTGCGCTGCTTGAGCGCGCGCTTGGCGTCACGGCGCTGCTCGACCCTCGTTGTAGATGGCCAGCACGCTGTCATAGTTCGCCCGCGAGGTGGGCGTCGCCATGTAGCGCGACTGCTTGCCGTCGCTGCCGCCGCACATGCGCGACTCACGCGCGGGCTTGTAGCGGAACTCCTGCTTCCACCACTGCTTGCCGAGCACGGGCTGCTGCGCCATCTCGCGGAACTGCTTGCCGTGCTTGCTAGCCGCGGCCAGGCGGCGGTTCTCCGCCGCGTCGCGGACCGCCATGTCCTCCATGTGGGACTCGATCCATTGCGTGATGAAGCTCATCCTCGCTCGCCCGACGCCCCCGCGACCGCTCGCGCCGTCCTCTCCTCCTCCTCCGCCGCCGACTGCTCATGCCGCGCCTAACCCACTCGCGCCACTTGCGGAACGCATTTGGTTCCCCACGCGTTCCGCGGAACCGCAACAACCGACACATGGGCTGGCAGGCGGATGCGGGATGGGCAAGGTCTACTCGAGCGAGCTCAGGCTCCAGGACGACGAGCTGAGCAGGTTCGGCGTGGTCAGCGAGGCCACTAGGCTGCGCGCGACCAGCGCCTGGGCGCCCGATCTGTCCAGCTTTGAGCTCCCAGCCGCAGTTCGTGGCATGGGAGGGGATCACGGTCAAGGATGTGCAGCGCGTGCTCAGCGAGTGGCGCCTGCTCGGCGCGCGCGTGCCGCTGTCGCGCGCGGCGTACGAGTACCTCGTGCGCCAGGCTGGCCTGGTGCCAGGCTGGAAAAGCTGGTGGAGCGCGACGCTCGCGTCGAGATCGACCCCGAGACGGGCTTGCAGACGCCGGTCGAGACCACGCTGGACAAGCCGCAGCTGGCCAAGATGATCATCCTGCAGCAGTTCAACGAGTTTCGAGAAAAGCAGGGCCATTGGGCCGGCCGCGCGCCCTCAGCGCCGCCGCTAAAGCAGATCAGCGCTCTCGACCTCATCGCTGGCCTCGCGCTGGTCAGCAAGGGCACGCTCGAGCAGCGCGCCGGTATCGTGTTTGGCCTCTTTGACTTTAACCGCGCGCGCCGCCTCACGCGCGCCGAGCTCCAGGGCCTCTTCTGCTCGGCGATGCGCGGCTTTTGCGTGCTCAAGGGCGCGCCCATGCCCGATGCGGAAGGCTTTGACTGGCTTCTCGACCGCAAGCTCCTTGTCGCGGTGCGCAGGGGGCGCTCGGACGAGGGCCTTCCCGTTGAGGACTGCTCGATGCGAGAGTTCGTCGACTGGTGCAAGCGGGACCCGAGTGTGGAGCAGCTGCTCCTCGGCGCCAGCAGCGTGGGTACCGGTTCGCAGTCGGCCTTTGCCGAGCGCCAGCGTCTTGAGCAAAAGCGCCTGCTTTTGCGTCTTGCGCGCGTGGAGAGCGCTCTAGAAATGACGGGCGAGCGGCCCTTCGCCATGACCGAGCTCGAGGCCATGCTCGACGCCACGGCCCTGTTGCGCTCCAAGCGGTTGGCGGCCGCAGCAGCAATCGACAAGAAGGCAGAAGCGGCGGAGGAAGCCGAAGCGGAGGAAAAAGAGGTCGAAGGGCATTGCAGTCCGACCCGGCAGGAGCGCCGGAAGGCCGTCTTCATGGAGCCGCTCATGCTGCGAATCTTCCCCGCACTCAAAATCCCCGCGTTGCAAGGTGAGAAGCGCCTCGCAAGCGGGCCTTTCCAGGGCCTGACCGCGGCACAGTTCAAGAGCATGAACGACGCTGCGCAAAGGGATTGGAAGGACGGCACGCTCTTTCTCAGCTTCTTTGACCGCTGCGCAGAGGGCACATTACTCGATCTCCGCCTACCGGCGCGCGCCACGCGCTATTTCGTCAGCTTGGCGCAGCGGTGCGGTGTGCGCGCCCTTGACGACGCGCTCTCCGAGCCCGAGATCCCTGACACGGAAGGCGAGCCCCCGCTTGCTGCCGATAAATCTGGCCCGAACGCCGCCGGCGCCGCCTCGCCGGCGCCGGCCGCGGCAGCAGGTGCAGAGGAGGACCGCAAGGAGCAAGAGGAAACCCCAAACGTAGATGCACCGCGCTCGGTGCCGCTCAGTGCGCTCGTGGAATGGATACGCGAGTGGCCCATGCCTGCGCATCTTTTTGCGACCCCAAGCACGGGCGCGTACTGGGCGTGGGCGCGTAGTCGTGCCCCTCACTCTCGCTACGCGTGACGTGCTCGCCGCGACGCTCGTCCCTGCGATCGAAAACCTCTGCAGCACAGCTGCACGCCAGCTCTGGGTGAGGACGCCTTCCCCTTCCGGCGCGCAGGTGACCACCACTCGGGGCACCATCCAGATCGGCCGGCCTGGAAACGCTGACGACCTCGCTGTGCGTGTGTCGGCTACGTACTTGAGCACCGCCACGCCCGTGGTACGCGGCATCGAGAGTTGCAAACCCCCGAACCGGCTTCGTCTCCCGTCGTCGAAAACGCCGGCCCCAGGGAGGGCCCTCTACACCCCTCGAGCTGGGCTGGGCTCCGCGGCGGCAACGTGGACGAGGACGAGGATGCCATGGACGAAGAGGAAGAGGAGCAGCTCTTCTTCGAGCGCTCCGAGGTGGAAAAGTGCGAGCTGCTCAACCGCGGCCGGGACATGTACAAGGCCGTCTTCCACGAACTGGACGCGCCGCAGCGCGGCAGCGTTGTCAAGTCCAAGCTGCTCAAGCGCTTTGGGGCGGCAATGTACGTTCTTGTGGACTTTGCGACCAGTTCGCAGGCCACGGCCCAAGCAGTCAATCTGGCCGCGTTCAAGCTGCGCGTCCTGTTCACGCACGAGTTTTGGCACGCGGAGAGCGCATGGCTCCGCGGCGTGTACGTCACCGAGGTCTCCGAGTTTGTTGGCAGCGCGAGTATGGTGCGCCTTGTCCTGTTCTTGGCGGAAGATCGCTCGGCGGCTTTGGGCAAACGGCTTGCCGAGTGGCTGGGCGGGGTGGAATGCCTGCAGCTGGGCGCCAATCTGGGCGCCAGCTCGGGCGAGGTGCTGGCGGCGCCGTGGGACGGCTCCATTGATGCGCTCTGGATCGACGAGTCGGACGACGTGTTGGTCAACTTTGATCACTCGACCAATGACCCTGGCAGGCTGGCGTCCAGCCCCGCGCAAAGTCGCCGCCGCTTCGCTTTCGACGCGACCTTGCTGGAAAAACTTGGCGGTCTGCGCGAAGCCCTCGCCGGGGGCGCTGGTCGACCTAGCCGGCGGGACGTAAGGGGAGACGACTCTGACGACGCTGGCGACGACGACAGCCAGTCTGAGGCGGCGGCGGTGATCCAGAGCCAGAGCGAGAACGACCTCCGGGAACGCGCCGCGCAGCGCCAGGTCCGCGAGAACATGAAGAAGAAGACGCCAACGGCGTTTGCTCTTGGCTGCATCCAGGCCATGCTGGAAATGTTTGACGAGGATGCTGACCGTGCGCTCAACTGGACGGAAATGAACAACATGCTCGTGCGCCTTGGCCAGCCCCCGTTCGAGACGGAGGAGCAATTCCGCGCGGCCTTGCTGGAAGATGGCCTTGACGTGGACCACAACGGCAACGCCAACCTCCGCACGCTTGCGACGGCCTACGTGAACGCACCCCGCGAGCTGCTTGCCAAAGACATTGGCCGCCTCGGCGTTGGGAATAGTTCGCTCGCCAAGACGGCCGCCGAGCTGCAGCTGATGGTGCGCGGCGCCACGGCGTTCGAAGGCTTTGGCGCAAAGGGCCACGGGCATTTAGCGACCGCCATTCCGCATATCCTGAGAGGGGTTGAAGGTGGCGATTGGCTGCTGCGGGCGCGCGAGGCGCTTTGGCGACCACACGCGCGTCACACGGACGTTACGTTCCAGTACGATCACTGGGTCGACCTCGTGGACGAGATGGGCGCTGCGATCCGCAAGGCCGTGCCGGCCACAACGTTCGAGCGCCTTGAGGCGGTGTTGTTTCAAGCCGCCTTTGCGCGGAATTTGGCGAGCGACTACGTCAGCATCGTGCAGGTTTTGGTTGGGTCGCTGGCGCGCGCGCAGGTCGGCTGCAAGGACGACGAGGTCGACGACTCAGATGACGCGTCCGAGAACGGGGATGCGCATGAGCAGGAGCAGGAGCAGGAGCAGGAGCAGGGCGGCGAGAACCAAGACGAAGAGTCGCGACCGCCGCCGCCGCCGCCGCCGCCGCCGCCGGACTTTACGCAGCGGGCGCATCTCAAGCAGTACTTTCACCTGCTCTCCAGCGTCAGGGGTGTCGTCTGCGGCCTGAGCCGCGTCCATGTTGCCCTGGAAGACGACCGCAACATCGCCGTAGAGCTGGAGGGCTTTGCACTCTTCGACTGGCTGCTTGGATCAGCGCCGCTGCACGAGGAAAGGTAAGATGTGTTTATAATGTTGCGGCAACTAGCGCATGCACCGCTCCTTTGCCTTGAACGCCTTGGCTTGTGAGACTGCCTTCTTGCTCCCTGCGTGCATCCCTCCGACGCGCACGTTCTTGGGCTCTGCGCGGCGAAAGGAAGGCAGTCCGTGCTGCAGCGCCTTTCCATTAGCAGCCTGCCGGCGCTGCCACCGCGCCATCGACTTACGGGTCGCTCCGTCCGCGGACGCGTGGGCTTGAACTCGGTTGTCGCCTGCGAGAACAGCGGCTGCGCCGGCGCGCCGCTGGCGTCAGCATGCAGCTCAACCACTTTGCCAGCCAGCCAGCCAGCCAGCCTGCCAGCCAGCCAGCCTGCTGGCCTGCTCGTGGGCCGCGCACTTACCACCTGACAGCCTGGCTTGTCCAGCACGGGGATCTTGGGCTCTGCCACAAGCCGCCGCGCAAAGCCCTCGAGCTCGGACGGCATGGTGCCTTGCCAACGCTGCCGCCCGTGCTTTCGTTCACACACGCCGAGCCCTGCACGTCTTCGATCAATCTTGGACTCCTCGCCACTACGGCCTCCAAGCCGAGCAGGCCTCCCCGTTTTCACACCCGCCAGACAGACCAAGGCGAAGGCGCGCGGGGCAAAGGGCAAGCAGGCTCTCGGCAGCACATATTTTACGTTCGGACCTGCCCTCGCTGCGGCCACGGGGCCGCCACGGGGCCGCCTCGGGCCGCTCTCGCAGCTCGTGCGTTTGCCGTTAATCTTGGATTCCGTGCGCCAAGGGGTTTTCCGAGGGAGGTCCCTGGGCCTCGCGCCAAGGGGTTTGCCGAGGAGAGCCTGGACCGACTCTGGCGCTGCGCTCGACGCCACAGATTGTTTTGGGTGGCCGACGTGCGCGCAAAGGATACACGATGTTCGCGGTGGAGGACACCAAGGGGCAGCAGCCGCAGGGCTTTCTGGGCCGCGCCAAGGCCGCCATGGATGCGTCCCCGGCGGTCGCGGCCACGCGGTCGTGGGCCTGGTGGGCTTTCCGCAAGAGCAGCGGATTGACCTGGATCCTGACGACGACCTCGCTGGTGGTGGTGCTCCCGCTTATCCTCGAGGTGAAGGGCGACTTTATGGCGGCCGAGCAGGAGAAGTACGCGCAGCTGCAGCAGCAGGGCTACAGCCACGCGCAGATCGAGCAGATGATGGGCTTGCCGCCCGCGGGCGCCGCGGGGCGGCACCTGCGCCGCAGTAGGCTCGAGTGCAAAGATATCTTGCTTGCTCTTCCAAGATGTGTGGGGGAGAGGGCGGAGGGGGGCGCGGGCAGGGTGTGCCAAGTTAAACGCAGTTGTCTTGACGGGGCCCGCGCGGGGCTCATTCGCCCACACGCACGCACGCACGGACGCACGCACACGCATGCACGCACTCACTCCTCCACCACGGGCGCGACCGTTGCACGGCCGGCGCGAAGGTGGGCAAGGATGAGTCGCGCAAGCGTGCCGTCCGGAAGCTTGACGGTGATGTCCGAAGGTTGAGGCCCACGATGGTGCCCGAGAGCTCCTCCTTGGACATCTCGAGCGTGAAGACGATCTCCGCGTCTTTCTCGAGGATGTGCTCGTTGTAGTAGAGGACGCCGTCGGCAACCTTGACGGATTGCTCTTGCACCTCGGCCTCGGAAAGAAACATTTCGGCGCGCTTCTTCCAGTCGCGCTGGATTTGCCGCAAATCTTCCAGCACCTGCGACTCCTTCATGAAGAACTTTAGACCAGAAAGCGTCTCGGTGCACTGGCCGGCAAAGGGGTCCGACTTGGTGCTGTCGCCGCTGCCGTTTGGCACGCCGGCAGTGTCCATTTCGGCCTCTCGCGGCTCCTCCTCGCCGTCCATGCGCTTGCTTCGGAGCTTGCGCGAGCTGGAGCGCACCTCGGCTACGCACCTTGTAAGCGCCCGCGCGGTGTCCCGCCCGTGCTGCCGCCAACTTACCGTCCGTTGTGCCATCCCGCAGGTCCTCCAGCCGCTTTATTGACTCGTTCAGGTCGTTGAGCAGGTTTTCCTTGACGTCGCTCACGGCGTTATTGTATGTTTCCTTGGCCGCCTTGCACTCGTACGTGTGCAGGGCCTCCACCTCACGCATGCGCAGCTCGCGGAGCATCGCCGCGTCCTTCAGCTGCTTGTCGCGCGCCACGGCCAGCTCCTTTTTGCCCTCCGTGAGCGCCTGGTGCGTTCCAGCTTCGACCTGTGCGCGTTCCTCCGCGAGCGCGGAGCTTCTCGTCGTAGAACTGCCTGCCGCCTGCCACGGCACCTCGCCCGCGTCAACCTCCATGTCCATCCTCCTTCCGGCCACCAATCAAGCGGCCTGGCCACGTGCCGCGCGCGGCCTTCTGCTCGCCTGGCTGCGCCTCGCCTCCGCTCCGGCCGCGCCTCGCCTCCGCTTCAGCCCTGGCCCAGGCCCTGTCGGCCTCTTCGCTCGCGTCGACGACCGCCGCCGCCTCGCTCGTCTACTCGATCGGGACGCGAACCGTCCACCCTAACCTGCGAGGTTAGGTCGCAAACAAATGCGTACCGTGTACCGTGTACTGGTACCGTGTGTACATGTGGTACGAAAACCCGGATCTGCCATAGTCGCGCGCCGTAGTCTGTCAGCAGCTGGCCTAAGGCAGGCAGGCTGGCAGGACGGACGGGCGGAAGGAAGTAAAGAATGAAGGAAGGAGGAGGAGTAAAAAGCGGCGCGGGAGCGTTAGAGGGCAGGTTGCCGTGCTTGCGCCACGGGCGCGTGACGGTCTTGCTCTTGAGGAGCTCCAGGTCGGCGATGACGCGCTCGCGCGTCGTGCTCGGGTCGATGATGTCGTCCACGAAGCCGCGGTTGGCAGCGACCATGGGGTTGGCGAAGCGCTCCTGGTAGGCCTGGGTCTCCTCCTCGACGTTCTTGCCACGGAAGATGATCTCGACGGCGCCCTTGGCGCCCATCACGGCGACCTCGGAAGACGGCCAGGCGTAGTTGACGTCACCCTTGAGGTGCTTGGAGCTCATGACATCGTAGGCGCCGCCGTAGGCCTTGCGCGTGATGATGGTAACCTTGGGCACGGTGCACTCGGCGTAGGCGTAGAGCAGCTTGGCGCCCTGGCGGATGATGCCGCCGTGCTCCTGCGCCGTGCCGGGGAGAAAGCCGGGCACGTCCACAAAGGTAATGACCGGGATGTTGAAGGCGTCGCAGAAGCGCACAAAGCGCGCGCCCTTGGTGCTGGCGTCAATGTCGAGGCAACCGGCCTTGTCGAGCGGCTGGTTGCCCACGACGCCGACGGTGCGGCCATTCATACGCGCAAAGCCCACGATGATGTTCTTGGCGTAGTCCGGCATGATCTCGAAAAAGTTGTTCTCGTCCACCACCTTGCGCACGACCGTCTTCATGTCGTACGGCGCGTTCGGGTCCATCGGCACGATGCGGTCCAGAGCGGGGTCGCTGCGATCAACCGGGTCGTCCGTGGCGCGGCGGGGCACCTCGGCCTTGTTGCTGAGCGGCAAAAAGTCGAACATCTCGCGCGTCTTGCGAATAGCCTCGATGTCGTTATCGAAGGCCAGATGCGCCACGCCGACTTGGTCGTGTGCGACTTGGCGCCGCCGAGCTCCTCCTGCGTCACCTTCTCGTTCGTCACGGTCTCCACCACGTCGGGCCCAGTCACAAACATGTACGAGGTGTCCCGCACCATGGTGATAAAGTCCGTCAGGGCGGGCGAGTACACCGCACCACCGGCGCACGGGCCCATGATCAGCGACAGCTGCGGGATCACGCCCGAGGCCTCCACGTTGCGCTGGAAGACCTCGGCGTACCCGCCCAGCGAGTCGACGCCCTCCTGGATCCGCGCCCCGCCACTGTCGTTCAGTCCGATCACGGGCGCCCCGACGCGCATGGCGGTGTCCATGATCTTGCAGATCTTCTCCGCGTGCGTCTCCGAGAGCGAGCCGCCGAACACGGTAAAGTCCTGCGAGAACACGAACACGGGCCGCCCGTTGATCGTGCCGTGGCCGGTGACCACGCCATCGCCATAGTGCTTCTCGTTGCCCATGCCAAAGTCGACGCAGCGGTGCGTCTTGAGCTGGTCCGTCTCGCGGAAGGTGCCCTCATCCAGCAGCAGCGAGAGCCGCTCGCGCGCCGTCAGCTTGCCCTTCTCGTGCTGCTTGGCCACGCGCGCCGCCCCACCGCCGGCCAGGGCCTGGTCGCGGGCCTCCTGCAGCCGCTCCAGGAACCGCGCCTGCGCGGCCGCGCCAGTGCTGGCACGGGCCAGCCTGGTCAGCGGCACCACGCCGCCCATGCGCCTCATGCCCAGCATCTTCTCGCCGACCTGTGCTCGCTCGACCGACCGACCTGCCCTGCGCTTTGCACTGCTTCTGCTGTTGTTGCTGCTGCTTGTGGCCGCAGCTGACACAAAAAAAAATCTTTCGCGACGTATGGCGACTGAAGCGGCGCCAAGCGCGGCTGCCGTCGGCGTGCTGTGCGCGACGAGCCGCCGGTCGGGCAGTGCATGCAGGTCACGTGAGTGTTCAATGTTTGTCAGTCAATCTATCAGGCTGCCCGCGCGCTCCTCGCGCTCGCGCGGCGGGGCATGGCGGCCATGGAACAGGGAGGATTCCAAAGGTCGCGGTCTCGCCGTGGGCAGCTCAGGGCAAGCGGTTGTAGACGCGGCGTACGCGCTTGGCCTCGCCCGTGCCGCGGTTCGGCCCGCGGACCACGTGCACCTCCTCAAGGAGCTGGCCTTCGCGCACCTCGCGGCGCACGAGGATCTCCGACTCGGCCTTGCCGCTTGGTTCGTGCGTCTCGGCGCGCACGAGGAGGACGCCGCCCTCCTCGCCCTCCCAGCTGGCCACGCACGTCATGCCCTGGCCCCGCTCGTTCTCCGCGTAGAACGGCACGCCAATCTGAAACGACATGGTCACGGCGCGCCGCTCGTTGTTGTCCACGATCTCGAAGCGGTCGCCCTCGTGCGACACGGCCAGCGTGCGCACGGTGCTCCCGCCGTGCACGGCCGTCAGCCGCTTGTACCGCTCGGACACGCCCAGCTCCTCCAAGAAGCCATCCATGCCGTCCACGCTATCGCTCTCCCAGCGGCCCACCAGCTCGCCACCGCGCGGCTTGGCCGGGCTGCCCACGGCCTTGAACAACCTGCCCAGGGACAGGCGCTTGCTGAGCGAGAGCCGCTGCGACTGCCTCACGCTGTCGCGCGTGCTGACCCGGTTCTTCTTCATCGTGCCCCCCGATCCCTGGCGTCGCGCCAGCATCTTGGGCACGATGTGCGTCCGGTCCGGCTTGTCCGTGCGCTGGTACGAGTCGGTCTTGCGCAGCACGGGCACCATCTCCTCGTGCTCCATCCCCATAGCTAAGCGCCGCCGCCGCCGCTTTCACCTCTCTCACGACACTTCGTGTCAACACCAAAAGGCGAAGTGTCATGGCGAACACGTGCTTCCCGCAGCCACACGACCGACCGCGTCGCCACTATGGCCCGCAACAGGCCCGCAGCGCCCGCATGCAGGAAAGCCCGTGTTGGCTGGGGCCAGAGCCGCCCTGGGGACTTGCCAGCCAATTGCCTGAGGTGTGCGCGTCGCCCGCCGACTTGAGCCGCGAGGAGGCCTCTCGCGAGCGCGCCTGCGCGCTCTTTCCGTGCCATGAGTGCACAGGCGGGCTTGCGCATCGGCTGCGCCTGCCTGCCTGCCTGCCTCTGCCTGCGCGCATCTGCGTCTCGCATCTGGGCGTGTGCTGCCGATCAGCCGGGCCGATTGACGCGTTTGGCGCATCTTGCGCCGCGCTGGAGCAGTCGGAAAGTACTGCGCTCTTCCACCGCAGGCCGAGAGCGTCTTGCGCTCGGGGGCGGCCAAGCCGGCCAAGTTGCCGGGCGCGAAGGTACCTTGCCCGTGATCAGACGCGCAAGAGCGACATTAGGCACTTGTTGCCTCAACGAACCGTGGGGACCGAGCACTGCGCGGCGGTGGCAAGGCGGGCGCGGGAAGGAGCGCGGCCGCGTGGACGTGGTCGACATGGAGGGCTCCTTACTACGTGCTACAACATAAAGAGCGCGCCGGCACCCGCCGCGGCGCCGGCGATCCCGCGCAGCACGATGCCGCGCGGGCTCCGGCCACCAGCGGCCGCCACCAGCGATGTGGCCAGCGCGAAGCCCTCCGGGTGCCGCAAGGCGGCGTCCAGCGCGGGCGCGAAGATCACCTCGCGCGCGTCATCCGCCGCGCCGCTCACAAACCCGTTCACGGCGCGCGCGCGCACCGCGGCGGCCTGCGCCGCGTCCGCGCCAGCCTGCAGCGCCGGCCGCACCGCGCCCAGCGCGGCCTCCTCGCCGCGCCTGAGCCCCTCCACCAGCGCCTTGACCTGCTCCTCCGCCATCGCGATCGATCGATCCACTGCTCTTCGTTCTCCGATCTGCGACCCGGACGCAAACTGCTTGAAAGCGACCTGAACGCAGACTACACGGTCAGTTGTTTTGCGTGTGGTTGCGCGACAGTGCCAGCTGCTGTGCACGGACGAGTTGGACCCTCCCGCGGCGATCGACCTCACCACGAAAGCAGAAGCGGCGGCGGCGGCGGCGGCGAAGGATGGGGTTGCCGAGTGGAGCGAGCTGGACGTGCTGCACTTTCTCATCGATGAGGGGCCTACTGGAGGAGGTCGACCTCGGACTGGTGAATGGGCACCAGCTGGGCGAGCTCAGCTTGGAGCAGTGTGCGGCCGCCGTGACGCGCGGGGACCGCGGGAAGAAGGGCAAGCTGCTGTACGATGCCATCGCAGGGCCAAGAGCGGCCTGCGTCGCGGCGACGCGGCGGCAGGCCTCGTGGACCCCGAGGATCCGTTCCAGTACCGACGGCTTGAGGAGGACATGTTCGCGGAGGACGAGGGCGAGGAGGCCACCGTGGACCTGGACAAGCACCGGTTTCCGCCGCTCTGCGACAAGCCCGGGCGCAGCTCGCTGGTGGTGATGGCCGTGGTTGTCCTCGGCAGCGCTGTGCTGCACCGTGTTCAAGCACGAGCTGGCCGAGGCCGCCGGGATGGACTCGACGCGGCGTTTGTGCGCGCCTACCTGCGATACGCCAGCATCCCCGTGCTCATGGTGCCCTTCACGTACGCGCACATCTGGGCCGCGCTCTGGATGACGTTCTACCCGGTCCGCTTCAAGGGGCCTGCAGATCCCTGGCACCAACGTGGGCCTGCCGGGGTGGCAGGGCATCGTGCCCTTCAAGTGCGTGCAGATGGCCAAGATGGCCGTGCGCATGCTGACGAGCAAGCTGCTCCGCGTGGAGGAGGTGTTCTCCCGGCTTGACCCCAAGGCCTTTGCTGCCTCGCTGGAGCCCGAGATCTCGAAGAAGATGACTCAGGTGGTCAACGAGGTGGCCTCGTCCGAGTTTCCCCGCCTATGGGCGCTCGTGCCCGGCCCCGTCAAGGCCCACGTCATCAAGGACGCCGCGAGGGAGGCGCCCGAGGTCGTGGCCGAGCTGCTCGCCGAGCTGCAGGAGCGCATCGACGAGTGCTTTGACCTGGAAGGCCTCGTGGTGTCCATCATGGTGAATGACATGGAGCTGAGCAACAACATGTTTATCCAGTGCGCCGATCGCGAGCTGGCCTTTATCCGCAACTCGGGCGCCTGGATGGGCGGCCTGTTTGGGCTGGGCCAGATGCTCGTGAGCATCTACTACACCAACATCTGGGTGCTCCCCGTGGTGGGCACCATCGCGGGCGCGATCACCAACTGGATCGCGCTGTTCGCTATTTTCAACCCGGTGTACCCGATCTCGCTCTGCGGTGGCCGCCTGGTGCTGCAGGGCCTCTTCCTGACGCGCCAGGACACGGTGTCGGCTCTGTACGGGCACATCGTGCAGCGCAAGATCCTGACGGCCGAAAACCTCAACCGCGCGCTGATGCAGGGCGAGCGCAGCGACCGAACGCGCGAGATCGCGCGCAAGCACATCCGCAAGGCTTTTGACAAGTCGCTCGCGCCGCTCATGTCGGGCCCGCTCAGCCTGGCCCTGTCCAGCGGGATGGCCGAGTCGCTTGACCGCATGGGCGACCGCGTGGCGGAGGCCATGACCGCCGACATGTACGGGATCATGCGGCAGGGGGAGGCCTTCATGGACAAGCAGTTTGACTTGGAAAACACGCTGCGCACGCGCATGCGCGCGCTGCCGCCGGACGAGTTCGAGGGCCTGCTGCACCCCGTGTTCCAGGAGGACGAGTACAAGCTCGTTCTTTGCGGCGGCGCGCTAGGCGCCTTGTTCGGCATCATGCAGGCCAAGCTCATTGGCTTTTAAAACAAAAAAAATATCTGCTGTACGTCTCACGCCTGCTTGCTGCCGCTCTTGCCGCTGCCTCCGCTCCTGGCGCCGTTTCCCGCGGCCGCTCCGCCGTCACCAAGTCGGGCCGCACGTACTTGTACAGCGACAGCGGCCCCAGCCGCGCAAAGTGATCGCGCAGGAACCCGTGATACTCGAGCTTGTCTTCGTACGATTGGTCGCACAGCGCCAGACCTGATGCCCGCGCCATCGCGCGCACGTTGCTCGCGAACAGCGCCGGCGAGGCCTTCTCCTCCGCGCTCGGCTCGTATACGGGCAGATACGTGACGCGCATCTCGTGGCGCCACTGCGCGAGCATGCGGAGCAGGTGCACAGGCGTGGATACGCTCTCGTACGCCACGCTAAAGCCCCCCTTGGCAAGAGGAAACTCGACAACCACTGGCCGCACGGCGGCGCCAGCAAGAAACGCGCCGGTTCGGAAGCGCAGCAGAAAGCGGCCATTCGTCGTGGTACCCTCCGGGAAGACCAGCAGCGGCTGCGCCTTGCGCCGTGCCTCAAGCTCGCGGACGCGCTCCGTCAGCGCCTCCGCCGCGCCCTTGCCGCCGTTGCGCTCGCGGTCCACCAGCAGCGCGCCCATTTTGACGGCCACGTCGCCCACGATGGGCACCTTGAGGCAGGTCGCCTTCATCAAGAACGAGGGACACAGTCGCGTCGACAGCAGGAACAGAATCTCCATATACGACACGTGGTTGGCCACCACCACCACCGGGCCGTCCCTCAGCTCGTCCCACCTGGCTCATTCACCTGCTCGACGTGCCAAAACCCACAGCACCATGACCACCCTCGCAACGGGCCGCGTCACCGCGCGCACCTGCGCCGCGCTCGCCCCAGTCCGCGCGAGCACTTTCAGGCCGGCCCAGTAGGCAAGCAGCACGGCCAGAATCAGGAGCGCCCTCGCGGGCACCAGCGTCACGCTCGCCAGCGCCAGCCGGGCCCAACCCGCCGGCGTGAGGTTGGCATCCAGTCGCTCGAAGGGCCTGAGCGCCCCCATCACCTCCGCCTTCGCCGAGTGGATCCAGGCGCGGCGTCCGCGGCCAGGTCGCATTTGGCAGGAGCGCGGGCAGGAGCGCGCAGCTCAGAACGGATCCTTCGGCCAGGCAGATCGGTCGAGGTCGGCCAAGGTCGATCAGGACGGAGAGCGCAGCGCCGGCGGGCGAGGCCCAGCGCCGATGGAGCGCTGCGAGACGTGCACGGGCTGCGGGAGACCGGTCCCGCCGCCTGGCGAGGGCCAGCTGGCCAAGCGCCCGCCCGGGCCGCGAACTCGGGCGTGGGAGACCAGGGTGAGTTGGCGCGGGAGACGGGGCTTGGGCGCCGTGGTGCGCAGTGGGGCGCGCTGACGAGGTGCGGGCGCAGCCGGCGGCGAGGACGCTGAGGGAACCTGTGGGACGCCAAGGAGCGACTCCGGCGCGACCGTGGACGGCGGGCAACCAGAGGTCGGCGCAGGCGGCGGCGCACTATTCTCAAACGTGGGAAGGGCTGGGCGGGAGCTATGCGCGGACGGCCAGGTTCACGGAGACTTTTGTGGCCGGCATGAGCCGCGACTCGACGTTGCACGCCGCGACCCGCGAAAAGTACCTCAAGGAGACCGAGGACTATAGGCGGCAGCGCCTGTTGATGGAGAGAATGCAGCGCCTCGAGGACTTTCATGGCCGCATGATCTCGGAAATTGGCCACCTGCGGCTCAAGGAGGAGCGCATCATTGAGCGGCGGAAACGGCGGGTAAGTCTTGTCTTCCGCGGTTGCGACTCGCGACTGGTCTTCCGCAGCTAACACTCAAGTCTGACGCACAGGAGGCCATGTTGCGTGAGCAGCAGCGCAGTCGCGAGGAGAGCAGGAGCGTGCGCATTCAGGCGTTCTTGCGCGGCGCAAAGACGCGGCGCAAGTATAAAAAGGTGCTCTCGGACAACGCACAGCGCGGGCCCTGCTACTTTTACGCCAATGGCGAGCCCGTGGACCTAACCAAGCGCAGCAACTCCTTCCGCCACCTTATCACGACGCGGGCCTTGACCCTGCAGAACCGCGTGCGTATCATGCTCGCGCGGCGCGAGCTGGCGCGACGGAAGAATGCCGCCAGCGTCTTGCACCAATTCTTTCGCGAGCGCTTGCGCAAGAACGAGAAGGCTCGCTTTCAAAAAGCGCTCGACAGGCTGCAGGCTGCATGCAGGGGCTATCTCGTCCGCCAGCAGATGGTGACAAGGACGACGACGACGACAACGACGACGACGACGACGACGACGATGAAGGTCACGCTGCCGCCTCCGGAAACAATGGTGGCAAAGGGGGCAGCATGCGTAGTGGCAAGGGCAAAACTGCTCTGCGCGCGCAGGGCGCAGGCAACGGCGCGTCCGTGCGCTCTTACAACGCCCGCAGCAGGGGCACTCGGCACCAGGAGAGTGGCGAGGGGGACGCCGCGATCGGGCGCGAGTCGGTCACGTCGGCTGGGTGGCGCAAGCAAAAGCCGCGCAGCAAACGCAAGGTCCGGTCTCCAACCCACACGTCCAGCGAGCCCGCGAGACGCGCAAGGCGCGCAAGCAGGCGGCCCTAAGCCTGCAGCGCACATACCGCGGCTTCCGGGCCCGCAAAAGCAACGCAAGAGAGCACGTTGACGAGGCCTCAAGCGCGCGACCCAAGCGGCAAAAGTCGCCGACTGCGCCGCCAAAGGAGGAGCTTGAGGAGAAGCGCGCGGCGCAGTCCATCCAGAAGCACTTTCGCCAGCACCGGGCAAGCAGGCTCGGCGGATCTGCCGCAAGCGGCGGCGGATCTGCCGCAAGCGGCGGCGGCGCCGGCGCGCCGGCGCTGGCAGTGCAGGAGCGTCCGAGGGCGCTCAACCCAGTATGTACTCGTCCAAAAAGGTCCGCAACAAGGCCAACCACTCGAGCATGCGAGCGCGGTCGCGGGGGTCGGCCGGGGAGAGCAACGTCACCAAGACAGCGCCGGGTGACACCAAGCCCAGCCCAGCGCGCAAACGCAAGAGCTACGAGACTGGCCACCACAAGGCTCGCCACGCGGGCCAAAGCGCCGCCGCCGCGGCAGCCGCCGCGGCAGCAGCGGAGGAAGAAGACGAGGAGTACGCAGATGACTTTGAGGACGCCGAGAGCGACTGAGTTAATGGCAGTGCAAGTTCTCCACGATGCAGGTGTTGGCCTTGCTGATCACTTCGTCAAAGTCCGATCGCTCAACGGTGCGGCGGTCCCCAAGGATGCGCAAAGATCTGCGTTGCTCAGCTGCACCTGATAGAACGCCTCGACCGCCATGCGGAACTCGCGACGCGACAGCGCGCTCTCGCCCTTGGCCTGCTCGAGGAAGCTCTCCACAGGTCGCTGTTGTCAAGCATGTCCATGCTCTGGGAGACCTTTTCGCGCACAAAGAGCTTGCCCGCCATGCGCCGCACAGAGAGGTAGTACCTTTCTTCAATCACGGCGAGCGCCTGGATCAGCTTGCCCGAGACGTTCTCCGAAATGTCGGCGCGGTCGTAGGTGGCCATACAGTGCACCTTGTTGGCGCCCCCGTCGGTGATCAGCTCCAGCTCTTTGCGAACCGCCTCGAGCATGCGGTCGAGCGTCTCCTCGTCCTGCACCACGATGCCCGACATGTCCACGTAGAGCGTGTTGGAGCTCTTGTCCAAATGGAAGCGGTGCGAAAACTTGGCAAAGTCTTGGAAAAAGTCGTCCTGGTACCGCATCGGGCCCTCGCCAAAGATGCGTGGGTCCATGATCTTGAGGTTGTCGCGGTCCACCTTTGGCTCAAAGCCCATGAGCGCCAGCACGTCGCGGTCCACGTCAATGCCCGGAGCCACCTCGACGAGCTCCATACCCTCGGGCGAGAGCTTGAACACAGCGCGTTCCGTGATGTAGGTCACGTCCTGCGCATGGTGCAGCGCCATGTCGCCGTTGAAGGTCACCTCCCGAACAGCGTCGGTAAACATGGGAAGTTCGCCTTCCTGGTCAATCTGCAGCTTGGGCGCTTCCTTCGTGCCGCCCACACTCACGCGCAGGCCCTTCTTGCGAAAGGTGCCCACGAAGACGACGCGCTGCGTGCACTGCGAGATGTCCACAAACCCGCCGGGACCTGTCAGCTTGTTGTCGCTGATCCTGGACACGTTGATATTGCCCTTGCGGTCCGCCTCCGCCGCGCCGAGGAAGCATACGTCCAGCCAGACCCGTTGTAAAAGTCGAACTGGTGGCCGATCTCGACCATGGCGTTCGCGTTCGTTGCGGGGCCAAAGTCCATCCCGCTCGCTCCGATGCCGCCGATCATGCCGGCCTCGGTGGTCAACGTGATATGCTCGAGGACGTTTTCCTCCGCGGCCACACTGGCCACGCCTTCGGGCATGCCGATGCCGAGGTTGACGATGTTGTCCGGCTCGAGCTCCATCGCTGCTCGGCGGGCGATGATCTTGCGCACCGACATGGGCAAGGGCTGAACGCTGTTCAAGTTCTTGCGGAGCTCGCCCGACCAGGACGGGTCGTACTTTGTGTAAAAGCTCATTCCCACGTCCTCCGGATCAGCCACGACGACGCAGTCGACGAGCGGCCCTGGAACCCGGATATCGCGCATCTTGAGCGAGTTGCGCGCGGCGATGCGGTCCACCTGTGCGATGACGATGCCGCCGGAGGCACGCGCGGAGGTGGCCACCATATTGATGTCCGGGCACACGCTCTCGTGCTCAATGGTTAGATTGCCGCTTGGATCGGCCGTCGTGGCGCGGATGATGGCCACGTTGATGTGCAGTGGCCTGAACCGCAGAAACTCTTGGCCGTCGATCTCCATCAGCTGCACAATGTCGGAGGAGGTAGCCTCGTTCACGCGCCCGCCGCCGTGCCGTGGATCCACAAAGGTGCCTAGGCCCACCTTGGTAAATGGCCGGGGCTACCGCTCGCCTTGGCGCGCACCATGCGCGCAATGGAACCCATCGGGAGCGAGTAGGCCTGCACCTCGTTGGCGAAAATGAGCGGCTGAAGGTCGGGGCTCTGGCCATAGTGGCTCGCAACGATGCGCTTGAGCATGCCTGGGTGCCGAAACCGGTTTGTGCCGCGCTTGCCGGCAGGGTCCCCACACCCATAAAAACATGAGCGTCAAGTCGCGCGGTTGCTGCTCCTCCAGGAATCGCGTCTCCAGGCCCCGGAGCACCGTGTCCGCCACGCCTTGCGTCACAAACCCCGACACGAAGACGGTGTCCCCATCGCGCACAGCGAGGCCGCATCTTTCACACTGACCACTTTATCGCGCAGCGCCTCCACGTGCGTCGAGAGGGCCGCACGGGCGCCGGTCCGCGCCAGCCCGCGAACCGAGGCGCCGCCCGCGCGCTGCGTCATCGCCGTCATCATCATCATCAAGTCCTCCGCCCCTGCCTCCTTCAGCGGTTGCGTCGTCACTGCGCATGAGACGCCAAGATGCAAGATGGATGCAGCGAGAAGGTCTGACGCAGACTGGCGCACCGCTGGCAGAACGGTTCTGCCAGCGGCCTCGCTCACGCGCGGCGCTCGTCGCCGCCGGGGCTTGCTGGTCAAAGGGCGCCTGGCCAACCAGGTGCGACCAGTCGCGGTCTTGCAGGCCGTCGAGTAGCTGCTGGAAGGCCGAGGCGGCGTCGGCAAAAGCCGGGTCGTTGAGGCGGTCCACGCGCTCAATGTCTCCGGCGGCCGCGTAGTGGTAGAGCCGCTGCTGGCCCACGTTGTTTTTGTTGACCGCGAGCGGCTCCCCGAGCGAGGCGAAGCGGGACACGCGCTTGAGGTAGACCACATAGCGGTGGTGCAGCGTGCGGATCGAGTACCCGATCCAGCTGTTGGACCGCTGCGATTGGTACTGCGAGACCGCCGCGGCCCGCACGTGGCCGCGCGGGTTGAACAGCAGCGGCACCAGACTCGTGCCGCCGCGCAGCTCGGCCGGAACCTGCAGCCCGCACAGCCCGGCGATGGTTGGATAGATGTCCACGGCGTCCGCGACGCTCTCCACCTTGGTCCCCGTCTGCACCCGGGTTGGCGGCCAGGTACGCTGGTGGCAGCACGATGCCGAACGGGACCCGCGTGGCCTGCTCGAGCGTGGTTTTCTTGCCCCAAAGGTCGTTGTCGCCGAGGTGAAAGCCGTGGTCGCCCCACACGACGACGATGGTGTCGTTCGCTGCTGGCGAGTCCTCTAACGTCCCGACGATCTTGCACACAAGCGGTCCACCTTGGTGACGGCCGCAAAATAGCCGCGGATTCGGTCCTCCTCAGAAACGTCCTGCCACCCGTCGTACCTTTTCATTTCCTGGCCCGAGTATCGGGCCCACTGCGGGCCATGATCGCGCCAGAACGCTGGCCGGTCCTCGTCAAGAGACGCCCGCAGCGCCGCAGTCGACACCCGCTGAAACTTGCGGCCCAGGCGCTTCTGAAACGTCCACGGCATGTGCGGGCTCGCGAAGCCCACGGCCAAGAAGAAGGGCTTGGGCTTGCCGGCAAGCGCGCGAAGTCGTGCGCGGGCCACGCGGGCCACGCAAGCGTCCTGGTCGCGCCCCTTTAGCGCGTTTGGATACTCGAAAACGAGATGCCGGTGGCGCACCAGCGGGTCGCCGCCGTCCCCGGGAAAGAACTCGACGACGGCGTCCTTTCCGCACACCTCGTTCACATTGCGCTGGATCTGCGGCAGCGTCACCCCGGTCCCAGCTGCACGCGCGGCCAGGCCTGTCCGGGTCGCAAAGGTCCGGAAGCGGGCGGGCGGAGCGCGATGGCGTCTTCCCGGGCCCACCCCCGCGCGCCTCGAAAAAGCTGCGCCCATCAAACAGCTTGCCGACGGCTTCCACCGCGTACCCGGCCTCGCGGAACAGCCCCGGGAGCGTCACCGCGTTGGGGTTGTGCTTGCGAAAGTCAGGCTCGAAGCCCCACACCCTGTTGCGGTCTGGCCGCATGCCCGAGAGCATGCATGTTCTCGAGGGCGCGCACTCGCTCTTGCACGCCTGCATGTTCATAAACGTCACGCCGCGTCCGAGCAGCGCGTCCAGCCGCGGCGTCTTCGCCAGCTCCTCCCGTACACTCCCAGATCCGGCTTGAGGTCATCGATCGCAATCAGCAGCACATTCAGCCTCCCGGCGCGCTCCTCCTTTCCATGCGCGAGCCCCGCCGCCACGCCGACCAGCGCCAGCGCCAGCCGCAGCGCCATGCCGCGGGCCGTCCTCGCCGCCTTGCCAAGATGGCGCCCCAACGCCAACGCAAGTTCCCAAAGCGCGTCGGCCGCGAACTGCGCGGCGATGTATGCGGTCGCGATCCACACAAAAAAAGGGAAAGAGGTAGAAACAACCACGCTGAGCCACAGCCTCGCCCAAGGCCAAGTCCAAGGCCTCGCCCAAAGCCTCGCGCAAAGCTTCGCGCGATGCACGACATGCACGTCAAGGCTTGCTCCAGCCAACCATCGCGCTCCCATGGAACAACGCTGCCTCCAGGCTTGCTCCTGGCGCATCTCGGCGCACGCACACACCGACGTGCATGATCGGCAAGCCGTGACTCGCCTGGCGGTTTCGCGCATTGGCCACCTCCAGCAACGTCAATCATCGGGCCGGCCGCGACCGCGGCGGCGTTGTGTGCCGCGCATGAGCTTGGGATTAGCTTGGCCTTGGCCTTGGCCTACTGGTTCCACTCGAAACTGCCAACGGAATGTAAGTCTGTGTGGTGCAGTGCACAGTGCAGAGCAGCGCAGTGCAGAGAAGTCGTCGGCTCTGCCACGAGGAGGCGGTGCCATGACGCGCGCGGTTGCTCTGGCTGCTGTCGCTGCCGTGCTGCCAATGGCGCTCGCGCTGGACGACGGCACCGCGCGGGCGCCGCCCATGGGGTGGAGCTCGTATAACGCCTTCTTGCGGGATTACCACGAAGACGACCTGTACCGAATGTGGAGCTCATGGAGTCGCTTGGGCTCCTCGCGGCGGGGTACAGCTACTTCAACGTGGACGGGATGTGGTGGAACGGCGACCACGAGCGCGGGGAGGTCTTCCGCAACAGGTCGGGACACTTTGTCCAACCAACCAACAAGTTCCCGTCCGGGGTGCGACGCTTCAGCGACCACGTGCACGCGCACGGCCTGAAGCTCGGCTGGTACACGAGCGCACGCAAGACGGCTTGCTGCTGTTCACCCCGCGTCATGCGCCCCATGAGCCAAGATTACGAGCAGCTCGACTTTGAGCTCATGCGCGAGTGGAACGTTGACTACATCAAGGTGGACAATTGCGGCACGGACGACGGACTCAGCAAACGCGACGCCATGCATCGCTGGCGCAATCTCGTCAAGGGAACCGGCATTGTCTTGGAAAACTGTCGCGTAGGCTGCATGGCTCGGACGGATCGGAGAAAGAGGCTGCTGTCGCCCAACCGCCAGCACATCGAGGGCTGGTGCGAAGACGTTGCGCACCTGTCGCGCATCTCCAAGGTAAGTAGAGGCGGGACGCGCATAGAGCGACGAGAGCTATGCTGACGCTGGAGTCTCTCGTCGGGGTTTGCAGGATCTCGGCGTGTACCAGAATGGGGGCGCTCGGGATGGAACTCGACAAGCTAGCTGGAGCTCCATCATGTACAATGCGAGGGCCTCGCGGTCTCTGGAGGCTCACTCCGGGCCAGGGCACTGGCTCCACCTTGACACCCTGGACGTGGGCAACGGAGGGCTGACGATCGATGAGAACCGCGCCCATTTCGGCATCTGGTGCATCGTGAGCTCGCCGCTCATCTTTGGCACCGACCTGCGCGTGATCAAGGAGAAGCACTTGGCCATTCTGCTTAATGAGCGCGCCATCCGCGTCAACCAGCTCTACGAGAGAGATAGCGGACGCTTGATCCACGAATACAACTCGGGGCTCCAGCTGTGGGCCAAGCGGCTGCCGAATCGCGAGCTCGCCGTGCTCGTCGTGAACGACAACGACGAGGATTCCGCGCCCTTGGACTACACCTTGCGCTTCGCGCCGACGCCGAGCTGGTATCCGAGCTCGTCAGGCACCTGGCCGGGGACGAGCTGGAGCGCAAGAGGATGTCTTGCCTCGTCACCGACGTCTGGTCGGGGGAGCAGACTCGCCTTACCAGCCAGCACACGGTCACAGTGAGCCCGCACCAAGGCGTCTTCCTCACGCTCGGCGATGCGCGCCGGCAGTGCCGTGCAGCGAGCGTTCCAAGCGATGCGAGAGTGGGCGCTTTGCCAGCGAAAAGCGCTGTCAGAAGAACGCAAAGCGCCGGGCCAAGTGCATGTGGTGCCCGGACGTCGGTTGCCGTTCGCGCGCAGAAGGCAACTGTGCTGCAGTGTCCGTCTTTGCCGATTGCCCGGCCTCTGGCTCGGACACAACATCGCGCTTGCTCCTGGCCAGCAGCGAAGAGTAGTAGAAATAGACATGTACGGTACTATATCGTCTACGCCTCGGCTTGCTCCGGTTCCTCCGCCGCCGCATCCTCCTCCTCCTCCTTCTCCTTGTCGTCGCCCTCCGCAGCGTCCTCCTTGCCCTCGCCCCCTCGGTGGTCGCGTCGGCGCCTCCTCCTCTCGTCGCGCTCGCGTCACCCTCCTCGCCCTCTCCGTCGCCCTTCTTCTTCTTCTTCTTCTCCGCCTTGGGCTTCTTCGGGGCCGGCTTGGGCTTCTTGCTGAGCGGCAGTTCAAAGTCCAGGCCAAGCACGCCCTGCACCATCGCAGCGTCCTCCTTGGCGAGGGCATCGAGCATCTTGACGTAGCCGAGGCTCTGCCCCACGGGCTTCTCGTCGATGCCGCTATCGTACTTTTCGTTAATCACCTCCTCGCGCGCGGCGTCGACCAACTCGTGGCCCTCGTGATGGCGACCCAGCGAACGCGCCAGCCGCCCAGGCGCGCCACGGACTCGGTCAGGTTCTTGCCCGTCTCCGGCTTGTAGCGCAGGCGCACGCGGAAACCAGAATTGCTGGCGCGCACCGGGACGTTCTTCCCCGTGACGTTGGCGAGCGTGGAGGCCTCGTACGACTCGTCCAGGGTCTGTTGGTGTTGAGCATGAAGCTCTTGCGCGAGTCCAGGACCACGGTGCAGTAGTACTTGGGCATGCGGTCAAACTTAAGGTGGCTGGTGTCCACCACCGTGTAGATGCTGCCGAGCGAGTCGCTCTTCCATTGCGTCGACCCGGACGGCGTCGCGCCAGAAAAAAAGTTGCTCGCCTTGTCGGCGCTCTTGCGCTTGCGCTTGCGCTGCGCGTCCACGTCCTGCGCCAGCAGCGCGCTCACCAGCACGCCGACCAGCGCCAGTCGCGCCAGGGCCCGAGCGAGTCCCATCCCTCGACCTCGACCTCGACCTCGACCTCGACCTCGACCTCGACCTCGTCCTTCTGCCACGTTGGCAACAACAGACACAGGCCAGATAAGAACGGAATGGGACGCGGAAACTTTTCGAGGTCGATTTGGTGTTTGGCGATTGTGCTGGCGCGCTGCGAGACAGACCCTCACTGCGCTCATGTCAACAAGAGGTTCACTTGCGGGTTAGCGAAATCAGAACCAGAACGCCGAAGGCAACCCCGCCGCCGTCGTTAGGGGGTTCCTCCACCCGAAAGCACAGAGCGCACCTTTTTCTCGCTGAGGGCAGCAACGCCCGGCAGCCTTGCCCTCCAGCAGCTCGAGGCTCGCGCCGCCCAGTGGACACGTGGGAGACCTTGTCCTCCGTATCAAAGTACTTGGGCGTGCAGCACGTGGCCGTGTCGCCGCCGCCGATGATGGTGAGCGCGCCGGCCGAGGTGGCCGCGACAACCGCGTCCATGACCGCCTGCGCGCGCCGCGTTAGCCGACACCCACAATGCCCGTCTCTCTCTCTCTCTCTCTCTCTCTCTTGCTTCCTAACCGCCCCGGCCCCCCCCAGCCCCGTCCCCGCTGCCTGCGCACTTACCTTGGTGCCGCCCGCAAAGTTGGGAAACTCAAAGACGCCCATGGGCCCGTTCCAGACCACGAGCTTGGCGCGCGAGACCACCTCGGCGAACGCCTTCTGCGAGTCCGGGCCCACGTCCAGGCCCATCCACGGCGCGGCCATGCCCTCCGCCTGTGTGGCCACCCTTGGTCTTGGCATCCTTGGAGAAGCTGTCGCCGCACACAAAATCCGTGGGCAGGTGGATCTTGACGCCCTTGGCCTTGGCCTTGGCCATGATCTCGGGCACGATCTTGGCGCCCTCCTCGTCGAAGAGCGACCCGCCGATCTCCATGTTGTCCAGAACCTTTTTGAAGGTGAAGGCCATGCCGCCGCCGATGATCATCTCGTCCACCTTGTCGAGGAGGTTCATGATCAGCTGGATCTTGTCCTCCACTTTGGCACCGCCCAGGATGCTCAGGAAGGGCCGCGCGGGGCTCTCGAGCGCGCTGGCAAAGTAGTCGAGCTCCTTCTTCATGCAAAAGCCGGCCACGCGAGTGTCCAGCTCCACGCCCACCATGGAAGAGTGCGCGCGGTGCGCGGTGCCAAAGGCGTCGTTCACGAACACGTCGCCCAGCTTGGTCAGCGAGGCCCGGAAGGCCTCGACCTCGGCCTCGGTCGGCTTGACCTTGTTGCCCTCCTTGTCCTTGCCCTTGCCCTCCTCCTCGGGGCAGAAGCGCAGGTTCTCCAGCAGGAGCACCGAGCCCGGCGCCGGTGCCTCGCACGCCTTCTCGGCCTCAGGCCCGACGCAGGACTTGACAAAGGTCACAGGCCGCGCAGCAGCTGCTCCAGGCGCACGCCGACGGTTCGAGCGACAGCTTGGGGTCGGCGAGTCCGTTGGGGCGCCCGAGGTGCGACATGAGCACCACGCTGCGAGCGCCCTTGTCCAGCGCGCTCTTGATGCTCGGCAGGGCCGCGAGGATGCGCTGATCGTTCGAGATCTCGCCCGTCTCCTTGTTGAAGGGCACGTTAAAGTCCACGCGCATCAGCACGCGCTTGCCCTCGAGGACACATCCTGCAGACCGAGCTTGTTGGACAGGCTCATCGTGCTCTCGCTCTCGCTCTTGCTCTTCTTGCTGCTGCTCTTGCTCTTTCTTTCGCTCCTGTGCACGTCGGCTGCGTAAAAGATCCATTTGCCGGAGGGTGCTTCGAGGCAACACTGGAGTCACTTGCTCCCAGAGAAGCGGTCCCTCTGTCGGAGGGTTTATCGAGGACGCCATCGCGGGGCTCTGGGAGACTGGCGGCGCGAGATTGTGCCGAACAACAACAGGCAACGGCGAGGTAGGCGGACCACGGGGCGCGATGCAGCGCAAAGGCACGACGGAGGGCGGCGGCGGCGAGGCGGCGGCGGTAGCAACCGGCCGGAGAACAGCAAGTTCAAGCAGCAAAAGCTCGACGCGTGGCAGCCCATCCTCACGCCGGCCTGGGTGATCGGCACGTTCGTTGTGGTCGGCATCGTGTTCGTGCCAGTCGGCGTGTACCTGTTCCAGCTCAGCCGCGGGCTGTTCGAGTCGAGCGTCACCTATGACAGCTATCTGCCCAGCGAGATCGCGGAGCAGGCGCTTGAAAAGTGCCAAATCGACAGCCTGAACCAGGGTTACGAGGAGCTCCGCAATGGGACGCGGGAGCTGGGCACCTGCACGCTCGAGTTCGAGTTCACGCAGGACATTGCCGTGGAGGACACCGTCTACGTGTACTACCAGATCAGCAACTTTTACCAGAACCACCGCCGATACGTAAAATCGGTGAGCGAGAGCCACTCATGGACGAGGTGCAGACGCCTACGCTGACGACCGACTCGAGCGCGAACACGGATATCTCGAGTCTCTCGGTGGCCTGCGAGCCCTCGCAGAGCTTCACGTCCAGCTTTGAGGACCGCATCTTTTACCCTTGCGGCCTGATCGCGCTCAGCGTGTTCAATGATGGCATCAGCCTGGCGTCCTTTGAGCGCGACGGCGAGACTGCGAACTTTGTGGCGGGCTATGCGCCGGCGGACATTGCGAGCTCTTTGAACGTGTCGATCTCCAAGGACAACATCGCCTGGCCCTCGGACTTGCAGAACAAGTACCGCAACCCCGTCGCACCGATTGCGCCCTGGACCTGGACAACCCGGGCGGTAACCTCTCTGCCCGCGCTACTTTCAGTACCAGTTCCTCTGGCAGACTTACGACCAATTCGTCTGCTACCCGCGCAGCGCGGACGACCCGGGCGTGCCCAACATTACCGCCCAGTCGACCTGCTCCCCCAAACCCCTCAACATACAACAATCTCGGGCCGGGAGGTTTGGCCCGTCCGAGTGGGACGCCTTTGTGCAGGAGAATTCCGAGGCCCTCAAGTCGAACAAGTTCTTCGGCGACGGCTGCGCTGATTGCAATGAGGGGGACCTTCTTGTCTTGCCGGCGGCATCCGCCGCCCGCCTGCAGACGAGGTAGAGACCCCATGAGCCAATTCGGCGTGCGCGACGAAGGATTCGTATCGTGGATGCGCACCGCGGGCCTGCCCACCTTTCGCAAGCTCTACGGCCGCCTCGAGCCGCCCACGGGCGGGTTCAAGAAGGGCGACAAGGTCAGCTTCTCGGTGACGCCCAACTTTCTGGTCAGCACTATCGAGGGCAGCAAGGCAATCGTGCTGGGGACCACCTCGCCGCTCGGCGGCAAGAACGATATCCTTGGCATCGCCTACATGACCGTGGGAGCCATCTGCCTCTTCCTCGCGCTGCTCTTCTTCATCAAGCTCAAGGTCCACCCGCGCAAGCTGGGCGACCCGCAGTACCTGCACTGGAAGAAAAAGTAACTGGGAAGAGAAAGAGATGGCTTGTGAAATGTCACTTACGCGGCTTCTTCTTGCGCTTGCTCTTGGATGGCACAGGCCGTTCAAGCAGGTCATCTCGCTCAGCTTCCGGCCTCCTTGTCGGCCTCCCAATCGTCGTCATTGTCGTTACCTCCTCATCCTCGCGGTCCTCGTTGGCCTCCTGCGCATCGCCGTCGCCGCCGCCGTCGCCGTCGCCATCACTATCTCCGCACGCCACTCCACGCGGCGCCCATCGAAAGACTCTTGCGTCTCGTCCAGCTTGGGCAAGGTGAGCTCCAGGCGGCGGGCGGCAGAAAGTTCTTCTTGCCCCGGATCATAAAGCTGCCGGTGGACAGGTACTCGCCAGAGGGCGCCGTCTTGGACTCTTGGTCAGCGGGACCCGCCACGCGCTGGTGATAATTTTGGCAGCCCAGGCCGAAGACATACACACGGTAGCCGCACCGGCCTGGCGGATCGACGCGGGCGGAATCTCCACACCCGAGGCGTAGACGTACATGTCTATTTCAACTACTCTTCGCTGCTGGCCAGGAGCAAGCGCGATGTTGTGTCCGAGCCAGAGGCCGGACAATCGGCAAAGACGGACACTGCAGCACAGTTGCCTTCTGCGCGCGAACGGCACCCGACGTCCGGGCACCACATGCACTTGGCCCGGCGCTTTGCGTTCTTCTGACAGCGCTTCTCGCTGGCAAAGCGCCCACTCTCGCACCGCTTGGAACGCTCGCTGCACGGCACTGCCGCGCGCAATCGCCGAGCGTGAGGAAGACGCCTTGGTGCGGGCTCACTGTGACCGTGTGCTGGCTGGTAAGGCGAGTCTGCTCCCCCGACCAGACGTCGGTGACGAGGCAAGACATCCTCTTGCGCTCCAGCTCGTCCCCGGCCAGGTGCCTAACGAGCTCGGGATACCAGCTCTCGGCGTCGGCGAAGCGCAAGGTGTAGTCCAAGGGCGCGGAATCCTCGTCGTTGTCGTTCACGACGAGCACGGCAAGCTCGCGATTCGGCAGCCGCTTGGCCCACAGCTGGAGCCCCGAGTTGTATTCGTGGATCAAGCGTCCGCTATCGCTCTCGTAGAGCTGGTTGACGCGGATGGCGCGCTCGTTAAGCAAAATGGCCAGGTGCTCTTCCTTGATCTCGCGCAGGTCGGTGCCAAAGATGAGCGGCGAGCTCACGATGCTCCAGATGCCGAAATGGGCGCGGTTTTCATCAATCGTCAGCCCTCCGTTGCCCACGTCCAGGGTGTCAAGGTGGAGCCAGTGCCCAGGCCCGGAGTGAGCCTCCAGAGACCGCGAAGCCCTCGCATTGTACATGATGGAGCTCCAGCTGGCTTGTCGAGTTCCATTCCGAGTGCCCCCATTCTGGTACACGCCGACCTGCAAACCCCGACGAGAGACTCCAGCGTCAGCATAACTCTCGTCGCTCTATGCGCGTCCCCCGCTACTTACCTTGGAGATGCGCGACAGGTGCGCAACGTCTTCGCACCAGCCCTCGATGTGCTGGCGGTTGGGCGACAGCAGCCTCTTTCTCCGATCCGTCCGAGCCATGCAGCCTACGCGACAGTTTTCCAAGACAATGCCGGTTCCACTGACGAGATTGCGCCAGCGATACATGGCAGCGCTGTTGCTGAGTCCATGTTCAGTGCCGCAATTGTCCACCTTGATGTAGTCAACGTTCCACTCGCGCATGAGCTCAAAGTCGGCTGCTCGTAATCTTGGCTCATGGGGCGCATGCGGCGGGTGAACAGCAGCAAGCCGTCTTGCGTGCGCTCGTGTACCAGCCGAGCTTCAGGCCGTGCGCGTGCACGTGGTCGCTGAAGCGTCGCACCCCGGACGGGAACTTGTTTGGTTGGTTGGACAAAGTGTCCCGACCTGTTGCGGAAGACCTCCCCGCGCTCGTGGTCGCCGTTCCACCACACCCCGTCCACGTTGAAGTAGCTGTACCCCGCTGCGAGGAGCCCAAGCGACTCCATGAGCTCCACATTCGGGTACAGGTCGTCTTCGTGGTAATCCCGCAAGAAGGCGTTATACGAGCTCCACCCCATGGGCGGCGTCCGCGCGGTGCCGTCGTCCAGCGCGAGCGCCATTGGCAGCACGGCAGCGACAGCAGCCAGAGCAACCGCGCGCGTCATGGCACCGCCTTCGTGGCAGAGCCGACGACTTCTTTGCTTTTTCCTTTGCTTGCGATGGGCCTGCGGGTCGCTCCCGCCACGCGATGTCATGTACCGTACGTACGTACCGGTACCAGGCACGTACCAGGTGCGGCGGCTTGGCCGGGCGTTGTTCACCCACGTCAAGCAACGTCCCTGGGAGAGGTGGTTCGGCCAAGTGTTCGGTCCGTCCGTCGCGCCTCGGTGGGCTGGGATGCCTTTGGACGTTCACGATTGGCTAATCGAGATGGTTGGGGGGCGAAAAAGATTCCTGGCACGTTTCCTGGCGATCGTGCGGGGGGCTGCCCTCGACGCGAGGAATCAAGGGCGACGAGGTCAGCTTCTCGGTGACCGCGCAACTTCGCGAGGGCAGCAAGGCAATCGTGCTGGGGACCACCTCGCCGCTCGGCGCTCAAGGTCCACCCGCGCAAGCTGGGCGGCTCGCAGCACCTGCACTGGAAGAAAGAAAGAGTAACTGGGGAGAAAGAGATGGCTCACTTACGCGGCTTCTTCTTGCGCTTGCCCGTCGGCGCCTTGCCCTTCTTTGCGTTCGTGGCGCCGGGGATCGAGATCTTCACGCCGCCTGCATCGACTGGATCAGCTCTGGTTCGGGGATCGCGCGCACGATCCTTCTCGTGGTCGGTCGCTGTCGGGACGCGCAGGAATAGCTCTTGGGCCTGCTTGGAGGCCTTGCCCTTCTTCAGCCCTCCGGGCACCCACCTTGCACCTGTACTTGTAGCTCGTCGTGGCCTGCGGCGGGCTGCAGAACGGCATCGCGTACAGCACGACGTCGTCGGGCTGCGGGTTGCACGTGAAGGACCGCAGGTTGAGTTCGTCGTTCGCCTTCTCCTCCTCGGTGGGCGCGCGGCCGTGCAGCCTTGGCCTTTTGCCTGCCCCTGCGCGCTCCGGGCGGCTTGTCGCCGCCGCTTCCGCCTCGGCTTCCTCCTCCGTGCTCTCGCCGTCCACCTGGTGGCCCAGCGCGAGCATCGCTAGCCGCCGGTCCTCTTCGGTCTGGTCGGCGTACTTTTCTTCATCTTCTTCATCTTGCCGCGCTTGCCGCGCGGCGCCTTGCCGTTGCCGCTCTTGGCCTTCTTGGTCTGCTGCTGCTTGTCTGCTTTGTCTGCTGCTGTGCCTTGCTCTTGGATGGCACAGGCCGTTCAAGCAGGTCATCTGGCTCGCTCAGCTTGTCGGCCTCCTTGTCGGCCTCCTTGTCGCAATCGTCGTCGTCGTCATTGTCTTCGTCGTCATTGTCGTCGGTGTCGTCATTGACGTTACCGTCCTCATCCTCGCGGTCCTCGTTGGCCTCCTGCGCATCGCCTTCGCCTTCGCCGTCGCCGTCGCCGTCGCCATCACTATCTCCTTCTTCGTTGTCTTCGACGGGGCGTCGTCAGTATCGGCTTGAGCAGGACGCGCCTTTGCGGGAGACGCAGGCTTGGACGCGACGCCTGCAGCCACCTCCTCCTGTGCACGCCACTCCACGCGGCGCCCATCGAAAGACTCTTGCGTCTCGTCGCTTGAAGAGCAGCGAGAAGGTGAGCTCCAGGCGGCAGGGCGGCAGAAAGCTTCTTGCCCCGGATCATAAAGCTGCCGGTGGACAGGTACTCGCCAGAGGGCGCCGTCTTGGACACTTGGTCAGCGCGGACCCACCACGCGCTGGTGATAATCTTGGCAGCCCAGGCCGAAGACATACACACGGTAGCCGCACCGGCCTGGCGGAGCGACTCGGGCGGAATCTCCACACCCGGGCGCGGGCTGCGAATGATGCAGCTCGCCGCACCGTGGAGGTCAGCATGCACGATGTCGCCAAAGTCCTTGCGCAGAAACTTTTTCACGCAACTCGTTCTGCTGCGCGTCGCGGCCGCTGAGCACAAGGAAGCCCTCGCTGGTGATGAACCAGCGGAACTTTTCGAACCAGTTGATCTTGCGCTGCACCCGCACGCGCTTGCGCTTCTGCTCCTGGCGCTCCACCTCCTTGCGAAACTTTTTCTGCGCGTCTTCGAGAACCTTAGACGAGGCCTCGAGAGTGCGCTCGGCCTTGCTGACGGCCTGCTTCTTGTTCGAGTACAGCTCGGTGATGTTGGCAAAGGCCGACAAGTTGATGTCCACGTGGACCCTGATGTGGCCCGGCTTGCCGCCGCGCGAGATGGCCTTGAGCGCCGCCGCCTCCTCCTTGTCGTCCGCGTCGCCCTCGGGCATGGGCAGCTCGAGCGTGATCTGGTTGGTCTCGAGCTGCGTCGAGTGGATGAGGTCCGCGATGGGGTTGCCCTTGGCCTTCTCCTGCTCGATGAGCTCTTGCAGGTCCTCCCATGACATGCCGTTGGCCACCGCCGAGCGCACGATGAGCAGCGCGCGGTCCACGTTCTCGAGCGAGTGCGTCATCGCCTCGGCCCTTCTTCTTGCGCACGACCTCGACGTGAAGCTGCTCGATGCGCTTCTCCTGGTCGCTCTTGATGGCCTCCACCTTTTTGGCCGCCTGGCGGCGCTGCGAGATGGCCTTCTTCTCCTGCGCTGCATGTCGATCTTGAAAAGTACTCGTCGACGGCCTCGTCGAGGCTATCGAATTCCTTGTACTGCGATGCCTTGTGCTGCTCCAACAAGAACGGCTCGAAGCGGTCGTAAAAGACAGGCGAGCCCTCTGCGTCTTCGCCGGCCTTGCTGGCTCATAGATGAGGACGCCCGACTTGGTTTCGAGGTCGTCGAGGCGCGCCTCGAGCTTGCTGCTCTCTTCGGCCAAGTCGCGGCGAGGCGACCGAGAGCCTCCGCGTCCTCCGCCATTTCGCGCGTCAGCTTGGCACCAGGCTTTAGCCCCGCAAGCAGGATGCAGTGCTCGATCACGTCCGGGCCCACCATTGACGGGCTGGCCCGCGTCGTCAGGCTTGCTTGAGCGACACCGACGCGCTCTTCTTGCTCCCCTTCCCGCCCTTCCCGCCCTTCCCGCCGCCGCTCCCCTTGGCGGCCCCGCCGGGGCTTCCGCCGGGGCCTCAGCCTCCTCCGGCTCGGTGCCGGCAGCGGCAGGGAGGGACTCAAGGAGGTGCTCGCGCAGCGCGTCCACCTTCACGGCGACGTTTGTAGGCGCGGGCGCCTGGCCCTCCCCGCCCTCGGCGCTCTCCTCGGCCACTGAACGCCCCGCTTGATGGCCTCCATGTAGTTCTCGCCGACCGCAAAGCGCACCTCGTCGTCCTTGAACACGCGGATCAGCGACAGCACCTTGTACTCGTGGTCCGTGCACCACGTTGCCCGCGGCGTAGAGCTCGAGGAGAATATGAAAGTGCGTCTCGGGTCGGTCGAAGAAGCCAAAGGTAAAGTCCACGACACGGTCCTCGCCGAGCTGGCGCACTGCCAAGAGCCGCTTCTCGCGAATGTGCTTGCGCAGCTTCATCGAAAAGCCGGACGGCATCTCCGACTTGTCCTTGACAAACTTGGTGCTGTGGAACCGCACCCCAGACTCGATCAGCACCAGCTCCTTGCCGCCGCCGCGCTTCGTCAGCTTGAGCAAGAAGGTCTTGTTGTCCACATCGTACACGTTGCTCACGAAATAGCCCGACAGCCGGCGTGCAGCTCCTGCGACACGCGCCGGATGTCGAGCTTGCTAAACCTGTTCTTCGGCATCCCGTCTCGCGCAGCCTTGTGGATCTGCTCTGCTCGCGTTGACGCTGTGCTGCCACCGCGACTCCCGAAGCACCAAGCGCCTCGTGTTCTGCGTTCCAGTTCTGTTCTACGATCGCTCTTGGATGGTTCTCGGATCGATATCAAAACAGAACGTTCCGCGGATCAGGAGCGCGCATACGTACCGTACCGTACGGTACCGTACCTGTAGCACCGTACTTGGCGCGCAGGAGCCCGAACAGGGTCTGGCCGAGCTCGGGCTTGGCGCGTCAGGTTGCCAGGCAGAATGGGCGCGCGGGATCGGCGCCCAGCTCGCGGCGCAGGGTGTCGGCGACTTCGCGCGCGGCTCGCGAGTCGTGCCGCAGGAAGAGCTTGACGCGGGGCTGGTGCGGGCGCAGGCGTCGCAGGTCGAGCGCGTCCAGGATGCCCTCGAGCGCGCCGCGGTCCTCGCATAGCGGGTTGCTGCCCAAGTTGACCGCGCGCAGACGGCTGCACCCCGAGGCGATGGCGGCGGCGAGCGCGCGCGCGGCGGCAGCTTCGCCGCAGTGGAAGATTTGCAGGTTTTCTAGGCAGGCCAAACCCAACCGCACTTAATCAGCGCGACGGCGGCCTCGGGGCCTGGCCGGTTCGAGCCGAGGTTGAGCTCGCGAACCCGTTGCCCGCCGCCACCGCGCAAAGCAGCGGCGGCCGCCTCAAACGCGCGCGGCCCCAGAGTACAGCGCCTTAGGGCCAGCGCTCAAGGTGCTTGCACGCGAGCGCTACGGCAATCACCTGCGCGCTGCTTCGTCCCCGATGCGGTTCACACTCAAGTCAAGCGCACGCAGCACCGGAGCGTGCTCAAGATTGCGCGCCACGGCCAGAGCGCCTTGGTCGCCCAGCTGGTTGTAGCTTAGGTCCAGAGCGCCAAGCGCCGCGCCACCGCGTGGCAGTACCTCTGCGATCGCCTCCGCCCCAACCGCCGTCACCGATGGTCCGGGCCGGTGCCGAGCACTTCGCCCCGCAGACATAGCGCCTCAAGGCCACCTTTGGCCAGTAGCGCCGCCACGGCAGCCACGCCCGCATGGCCCGGGAGGTTGCGCGCCAGGTTGAGATCGCGCAACCGCGGGCAGCGTTCTGCCAAAGCCTCGACGACGCGCGGCGGGACCCAGCTCGTGTCCCGCCATGTCCAGTGCACGCAAATGCGGCATTCTGAGCGCCACAAGCAGAAGCGAGCTCTTCTCGAGCGGCCAGCGGCTCCACGGCAAAGGTGAGCGGCACTCGCAGGTGCCTCAGGCCCGGCGCCCCGGAGGCCGTGCGAAACGCCACGGCGAGCTCGGGCACGCGCCGCGCATCCAGGTGGTCCAGCTCAACGTGCAACCCTATGAGGCCGCGCTCCAGCAGCAGCTGCGGCATCTTCTGGAGGTGGAGAGGCTTGACTGACAGCATCCAGCCCGGCCCGAGTCCGAGTTGCATGAGCTCCAGCGCCTGGCGCACGTCGCTGCAGGGCACCCAGCCAACATAGCGCGAGAGGATATCGCGCTGCAGGCCCGGCTCCAGTCGGCGCCAGAGCTCGTGGAGGCGCGGCGCGCGGCGCGCCTCTTCCACCATCCCGACCGACGGCCGAGACGACACCGTGCACGGCACGTCTTGGGCGATGTACAGGGAGCTAGACCCGTCCGCGTTCCACGGGCGCGCGCAGTCGAGCTGGATCAACCTGGGCCTGTGGCGCAGCGGCGATGCATACGCGGAAGCTTGCGAGCGCATGGCGCGCGCCGTTGGCGATGCTGCGGCGCTGGGACCTTCCGATTCGGTCGTGGATGTCGGGTGCGCGCGGCGACTCTTTGCTGCTGTGGGCCGAGCAGTACGGCTGCCGCGAGGTCGTGGGCGTCAACGTGACCTCGTCCGAGTGTCGTGCAGCGGAGAGGCTGGTGCGTGGCCGAGGCGAGGTGCACGTGGTCGAGGCAGACGCAATTGTCGCATTGGAGAGCAGGCGACAGCAGCAAGGACGAGCCCGTTGACAAATCGTGTCTGTGGACGCACTCTACCACGTGAATACGCGCGCCGCGTTCTTGCGCGCGTTGCCGCACGCGCTGCGGGCAGGCGGCGCTTTGCCTCGATCGACGCCTATGGCGCGCTCGATATGGCAGAGTCCGCGGCGCTTCGTGGCGGCCTGGCCTGGTGCCGCCGCGCTTGGGCGGCCCGCTGCGCTCTCTCGCACTGCTCTTTCTTGCGCGCGCGGCAGGCGTTCCGGCGCACAACTTGCTTTAACCGCGCAGAGTCGGCGCTGGCAGTCGCCGGCGTGGAAGCACAGCCGGTCCTCCTCGAGGACGTCACGGACAGGGTGTACCGGCCCTTCTCGCAATTTGCGCTTGCGCAGGTGCTCCCGGCACTGCGTGAGGGTCGGGTGGGCGCGGCGCTCAATCTGCTCGGCGCGGGCCTCTTCATGCGCGCCATGGCTGCCAGTGGGCTTGTCCGCGTGGTCCTGCTAGCGGCGGATTCCCGTAATGTCGCCTGCCCTCACTTATTGCTCGCGATGTGGCGCCCGCTTCACGGTTGCCGCGGCCGCTGCGGCCTCGGTGGCTAGGAACTCGAGAACGGCCCGGCACTGCCAGTGGTGGGTGCATCCATGGGGCAGAGTCGCCGTGAAGCGGCGCAGCTTGGCCACTCGCAATACCCGCCGCTTGCCCAAGGTCGTCTGAACGTGCTTGAGAAGGATCTGGAGTGCGCCTGGACATCAGCGGGCGCGAACGTGCGAAGCGTGTAGCAGACAAGCCTCGTAGATGGTCCCAGGCTCGGTTTGGAAAAAGCGCCCTGCACGCGCCTCCCTCGCGGCCCTCTCGGCGTCAAACGGCGGCAGAGGCGCGGCCTGTGTCTGTACTGCTGAAGTCTCGGCGACCCGGCAACAGTCCACATGTCAAGCCGGGCACGCTCTGGCTTGCTATAGCTGTTTCCCTCCGCCGATCCCGCGGCGCCTTGCAGCGCCTTTTGCTGCCGCATGCGCTTCTGCAGCAGCTGCAGCTGCCACTGGAGCTCGAGGGTCTCCATCTTGTCGCCGACGAGCGGGTTGGGCCGCAAGCGGAGCGGCGCCCCTTCGGCTGGGTTGCGTTTACGGCTGGCCCTGGCTCGACAGCGCGCATGCTCAAGCGAGCGCGGCGGACCTGCACGTTTCAGCGGCAAAGCGCTGGTAGGAACTGTCGTCGCGCAGCACCTGCACCCGATTCATGTGCCGGCGGACCAGCTCCCGCTTGAGGCTCTCATTCAGCCGGTGCTTGGTTTGCTCGAAACTGTCTTTGTGTTCACCCAGGCGCCGCGCGAGCTGGTGCGTTGGCAGCCAAGTAGTCTCGGCTGCCGTGCGCAACTGCGCGCCACGCGATGCGGCGGCCCCTCCAAGGGCTTCTGCAGCATGGCTTGGCCTGGTCCGCGGCGAGCGAGCGCTTCGCTTTTGGACACTGTGACCAGGGTGTTCTTGGAGCAAGTCGGCCTCGGCCGCCTCGGCGGGCACCGGATGTCCGAGTCGGATTTCCATGTCCTGCAATTTGGAGCTCAGCTTTTGAACGTGGTCGACGCGCCTACGCGCGGTCAGCTGTCGCGCTGCGGTTATCGAGCCCCTACGAATGCTTCTCTTCGAAGGGCGTGTCGCTCTCCTCGTTCTTGGGGCCCTCAAATGCGCCACCACGTTGCTGCCATCGTCGTCCTCGCCCCTCACCCTTGTCCTCGTCACTTGTGGCGTCCTCGTCGTCCGGGTTGCTTCCATCGGCGTTGGAGCCCACGCACTGGGCGAGAAAGTCTTCGTCGCCGGTGACGCCGCGGAGCAACCGGTGCTTGTTGCGCAGTGGCGATGTCGGGGATCGTAATGCAGCCTCGCGCTCCTCGCGAGCATTCGCATCGGCGATGGCGTGCCGCTCCTGGGCTTCTGAGAGGCCAGCTACGGCGTCAATGCCACGAATCAGCGGGCCACGCCGTCATCATCGTCAGCTGCGACGTCCAGGCAGCTGCGATTGTGCTTGGCCCCCGTTTTGACCGTCAAAAAGTGCTGCTCGGCAGTGGCCAGCACTTGTTTTGGAAAGGCGGCGTCCACCTTGCGTGTGCCGTTGCACTGCTTGAGCCTGTTCACCTCCACTTGGTAGGTGAGCTCGTTCAGCACGCGCGAATAGTCCCTGACGGTCTCGCGACTTGGTCGATCACTAACGCCTGTGGCGTCAGCGTCAGCGTCCGGAGCAACGGTGGCGTCGGGAGCGACCAAGTCGGCGGAATCCCCGGGCGCGGTTGGTGGAGACGGATCCGGCAGTCGAGGCCCGGTTCCTACTCGCTTTTCTGGCTTGGCCGGGGCGCGCCCGCGCCTCACCAAAGCCGTACTGCGCGCTGCCGAGGCACTCCGGACGGCTGGAATCGCGAGGCGGGCGCCCGCCGCCCGGCTCCGTCAGCCGTTGGCTCGCTTGCCGCCTCCTTTTTGGCCGCCTCCTCCTTGGCCGCCTCCTCCCTGGCTGCCTGCTCCTTGGCTGCCTGCTCCTTGGCTGCGCGGGCTTGGCGGCAGCGACGCAGGATGCCGTCCATGAAGCTGAGGTTGCTGCTGTCAAGCGATCCCGCCGAGCGGCACGTACGGCCTGCCGCGTGGGCTAAAGCAACCCGAAACCTCAAAGCCCTTGCTTTCGCGCGCAGCTCCTTGCTTGTTGGCAGCGCCAGTGAGCCACCGTTGTTTCCGCCGTCCTTCTCCAGCAGCTTGTCGAGGTCCTGGCCTTCCTTGGCCGCGGCCTCGTACAGCGATGCCAGGTACCCGTCGGTGCTCTTGAGTTCGGCCATGCGATCTCGCGACTTGCGCATAATCCGCTGCAGCTTGGCCTTGTCATGTTCTGTGCGGGTCACCTCGCGTCAGCCAGCTAGCCAGCCAGCCAGCCAGTTGACACATCCACCACTTACGTGAATCGTGCGCAAGCACGCAGTGCCGCAACCCGTCGCGGTCGAGAGTGCCGCTTGCTGGCGCCATAGCGCGCGTCCCGGCGCGAGGCGCTGCTGCCTGGCGCACGCAGGTGCGGCCTCAGCTGCGGATGGCGCCGAAGGATATGCGCAACGGATTGCTTCTCATTTCCTTCCTTTTTTTTTTCCACAACATCCTCATCATCATCATCATCATCGATCGACCTGACCAAACCGCCAGTCGATCGAGGTCCAGACCTCGGTCTGGGCAGTCGCCGCCGGCCGTCATGCCATCAAGGGCGCCCGGCCGCAGCCCGGCCAGCCCGCCGGCATGCTTGCGTTCCTTGTGAAAGGGCTCGGCTGTGCCGCCGTGGAAGACTCTCCAGCCGGCGGCGGCGAGGTCCACGTGTCGCAGTGCCGACGGTGCTTGCCGCTGCTAGTCGGCGCGGGGAGGTCGTCCATGGAGTTGCGAGCCTTGCGCTTGAGCGAGAGCGCCCCGCGATGCCGCGGGCTCGGCGCCTCCGGCCAAAGCGGCCGCTCCAGCGCCGCGAAGCGCACCTCGAGGGAGAGCGGCTCGTGTTGCGGCTCGAGGTTGAGCTCGTCGCGGGCGCCGTGCGGCGTTCGTCGCCTGCGGCCCGTGCAAAAGAACAGCGGCGGCGGCGGCGGCGGCGGCGGCGGCGGCAGCGCGGGTCGACGACGACGCGCAGATTGCGCAGCGGCTCGAGAAGCGCCTCGCAGGCCGGATTGGCGCTGGCCGCGCCACGCCCTTGCTGCTGCTGCTGCTGCTGCTGCTGCTCTTCGGGCCTCATTGCTGGCGGCATGGTGACTGCGCGCAGCGCTCGCACTGGGAATCGGTCTGTGATCGCGGCGCTCGACCCTGAACTCGCGCAACTCATGCCAGTCCAGGGCGTCCAGGTTCGCGAGCAACCTGGGTGCTTTTTCGCTGGCTGCTGGGAGCCAGCTCAGGCCCAGATCTGCGCCTCCCGGCAGTGTGCAACTGCCTGTGCCAGTCTCAGAGACCCGCGCCTGCCCGCCAAGAACGCAGCCGAGAACGTTGGGGACTTGCCCCTCTGCGCCCTCTGCGCCAGGCGTTGGCGTTGGTCGGGTCGGCGACGCCACCACTTTCAGTCGGTCCAGTGAGACAGGCCCTGCCGCAATGGAGCTGGTGGGCGTCGGAACGGCCGCCCCAGGCCCACCTGGTCCTCGAAGCCACCTCGGCCTCGGCCTTGGCAATTGCCTTGGCCGCAAGAAAGCGCCATCAACATCACCTTCACATTCACGGCACGCAATTGCCGGGATTCTCGATGCGTCCCACGGCCGAGTCTCGATGGTGATTCTCGTTCGCGCGGTCGAGTCGCAACCGGCCGGACTCGCGTTCTGCGTTCGGGTCGCAGCTTGAGCGGCGGGCGGCTGGCTGTGTGGACGGGCGCAGGCGACGAGGAGGGCGGCGGGGGAGACGATGGCGGCCAAGGTGAACGTGCTCAAGCACGTGAGCAAGGCCATGGTGAGGCTGGCGCCGTTCGAGAAGTCGTCGTCGGAGGCGCGCGAGTTCCTGCGCAGGGCGCAGGTCGCGCGCTTGCCGACTCTGCAGCTTACGGTCCAGACGGTCAGCCCGCCGGTGGCGGCGGCGGCTGACTTGACGAACGACAGGTTTCAGTCGCTGGTCAAGCTCACCTTGGCGAACAACGCGGAGCTCGAGTTCCCGGCTGGCGTGGGCAAGGCGCAAGACCTGTTTAAGAACTTGGCGGAGGTGATCTCGCAGGACGAGGTGCCAGAGGCGAAATAGAAGAGCTGCGTTTGGCTGCGCCGTGCGCGGCGCGGCGCGGCGAGGCGGCGCTTTGGAGCACATGCACGACCGACCGCGGGGATGGAAGGAGTGGATGGATGGATGGATGATGGTCTCACAATCGAAGAGGAACTTGCCTTTGTTTTGTTGTTGTGCCTCGCGAGTCTGCCGGGCTGCGTGCGTGCCTTGTGTTGCCTTCGACTGTCTGCGCACTCGCCTGTGCTGGCCGCTGCCAGAACAAGAGCGGTGGCAGCGGGACGGCGCGGCAGAGGACTTCAGAAAGAAGTTGATTTGCTTCAAGATACACTGTGCTGCTTGGTTGGATTAAGCAAAGGCCATCGCGCTTGCGGCGGCTTACGAGCGCTCGCCACGGATGCGGCGGGCCAGCTGGATGTCCTTGGGCATGATGGTGACGCGCTTGGCGTGGATCGCGCACAGGTTGGTGTCCTCAAGAGGCCCACGAGGTAGGCCTCCGAGGCCTCCTGCAGCGCGAGCACGGCCGAGCCCTGGAAGCGCAGGTCGGTCTTGAACTCCTGGGCGATCTCGCGCACCAGGCGCTGGAAGGGCAGCTTGCGGATGAGCAGCTCGGTCGACTTCTGGTAGCGCCGGATCTCGCGCAGGGCGACGGTACCGGGGCGGTAGCGGTGCGGCTTCTTGACGCCGCCGGAGGCCGGGGCGCTCTTGCGGGCGGCCTTGGTGGCGAGCTGCTTGCGCGGGGCCTTGCCACCGGTGGACTTGCGAGCGGTCTGCTTGGTACGGGCCATTGTCTTGAGGTGGAGTGGAAGCTGCTGTTGCTGCTGAGGTAGTTTGTTGTGCTGGAGTTGGTTGCGGTTCTGCCGGTTCGCCGTCGCCGCCGCCCGCGACGTTTTTCTCTTTTTTTTTTCCCTGGCACACTTTTTCCTTGGAGGGAAAAACCAAATGGGAAAAAAAGGGGAAAAAAGGCGATAGGGAAAAAAGCGGCGATCCTCGCGATCGCAAAAGTCGGCCATCAGCAGCAAAACCGCAACGCTCAACAGCACAAGTAGTGCAGCAGCAGCAGCAGCAAGAACCAACAGCAAGATGTCCGGACGCGGCAAGGGTGGCAAGGGCCTCGGCAAGGCGGCGCCAAGCCGCCACCGCAAGGTACTGCGCGATAACATCCAGGGCATCACCAAGCCGGCTATCCGCCGCCTGGCGCGCCGTGGCGGCGTGAAGCGTATCTCCGGCCTGATCTACGAGGAGACGCGCGGCGTGCTCAAGGTCTTCCTGGAGAACGTCATCCGCGACGCCGTGACCTACACCGAGCACGCCCGCCGCAAGACCGTCACGGCCATGGACGTGGTCTACGCGCTCAAGCGCCAGGGCCGTACGCTCTACGGCTTTGGCGGCTAAGCTAGCGCCGCTGCGTGCTTGCTGTACACACATTTTGAGGCAACCAAACAACACCAACCAACACATCTCTACACTGCGTCTCTTCCTCCTCCCGAGTCTTCATGGCTGCTGCTGCGGCCGCCTTGCGCTGCCATCTGCCGCGCAGCCTACCGCTTGCCGCGCCGCCCCCAGGCCTGTGCGAAAGCGCAGCACGTGGCAGTGCGTGTCCAGCTCGACCCAGTGCGAGCGCGAGCACTGGTACCGCTTGAGCTCGTCCACGGGCTGCCGCGGGCAGTGCGCGTCGTCGCAGCCCCACGTGTTGCCGCGCTCGTCGCGGAAGACAGCATCGCTCGCACAAACGCCCACCTCCCAGCGCCGCTGCGCCTTGCGCGGCGCTTCAGGCGCCGGCCGAAGCGCGCGGCAGCGCTCCTGGCAGGCCAGAACGGCTTGCAGCAGGTCTGCCGCGGCGCGATTGTCGATGGCATCGCCGCCGTCGGGCACCGCCTGGCCGAGCCTGCTGGCGAGCAGGTGGTGGCGAGCTGCGGCGCGCCGCCTGGACCGGCGCGCGAGAGCGCGAGAGCGGCGCCGAGCACCAGGAGGGCGGCAAGGAGCGCCGCGGCCGCCGCCTTCGCAGTCGCCGCACCCATCGTCGACGCTGACATTGACAACGAAGAAGGGCTGGCCGGAGTGCGGCAGGCAGGTAATGTTGTTCATCGGTCATCGCGCGCGCGTTAGGGTCAGAGCATCTCGCCCTTGGCCGTCGGGTACAGGTTTACCATCTTCACCTCGTGCGCAGAGGCCGTGCGGCGCATGGTCCGGGCCGATCCGCTTGGCACGAGGAGGTCGTCCCCAAGCAAGGCGGCGAGCTTTTCGTGCTGGCGCAGCGCCTCGTTGATCTGCCCTGCGACACCCTCGATCTTTTCGGTGGTGCGTCCACCTTGCCGTAGGCCGGATGGTCCACTGGCAGCTTCTTGCACAGGTCCTTGCAGAGCAGGCGGTAGCGCGGCACGCGCTGAATGGGCATGACCAGCACGCTGCTGAGGCTCTGCCCGTGCAGCCGCTCGTTGCCGCGAGAAAAGGTTTGCCACAACTCTGGGAACGAGCCGCGCAGCGCCTTCTCCGAGCTCTTGCTGGGCCGGCGCTTGAAGGAGCCCCGGCGCAGCAGCGAGGACTCTGCGTCCTTGATGATGCGGCGCACAGAGTTGTGCGCGCTGACGTAGGGCGCGTAGACGTGCATCTCGTCCACAATGGCGAGCAGCGCGTCCATGGCGAAGCCCGCGCGGCCTTGCGGGTCGCGCGGCTCCTCCCGCACGAGGTCGATCACCTCGAGGCAGGCCAGGAAGCGCTTGCTGAGCTGCACGATGTTTTCGAGGCGAAAGCCAAAGATCATGTCGATATCCGAGCTGCGCAGCCCGAGCCGCGCGGCGGCCTCGGGCCCGTTCTGCCCGCGCGAGATCTGTTTGATTTGCTTGCCAAACGCGAGCGCCTCCTCGAGATAGCCCAGGTAGATGTGCTCTGTCTCGACAATCTCGTCCACGATGCGATCCACGGGCGTCACGGTGCGCTGCACCGCCGGGAGCGATGTGCCGCCGTTCTCGGCCTGCTCAAACCAGGCCACGCGCGGGTCGCCTTGCTCGGCAAGCTCGGCAAGCTCGGCCTTCCAGGCCGAGGGCAGCGCACCGGGGTACTTTTCGTGCACGCCGCGCGCGATGGACACAAAGTCGTGGTTTTCCACGAGCATATGGGCCCGGTCGGCCTTGGCCGGGTCCCGCCAGTTGTAAAACGTCACCAGCTGCTGCACGTGCGCTGCGTCGCGCGCCGCTGCGCTCTTGTCCGCCTCGGCAGCCTCCTCGGCGGCCGCGGCGGCTGCCGCGTCGCCAGCGCCGTCCGCGCGCTTGGTGGGAAAGTAATCACGCCGCCGCTCCCCGAGGGCGGCGCGTTTCGAGAGGGCGCTAGCGCGGCCGAATATGAGCTCGCACTCCTCAATCAGCAGGTCCATGATGGCGGCGGCGGCGGCCGCCTCCTCGGACTCGAGGTTGGCCTCGCGCTGCGGCCCGAGCAGCACGGGCCCGCACAGGCAGGCCAGCTCGGCGGTGTCGGAGCTCGTGTCGCGCCAGAACGCGCACAGCTCGGCCAGGGCCGTGTAGCTCTTGCGGGGCAAGTCGTCGAGGAAGGGTCCCAGCATCATGGCGCAGTCGCGGGCCGTCTCGCACGCGTTGAGCTCGGCGAGCTGCGCCACCAGCTCCTGGCCGGTTGCCTTGGGCACCAGCTGCGGCTGGCTGTCCAGCACCACAACCCGCACGGCGCAGGCCACCACTTCCGGCACAAACTTGCTCAGAATATGGCGTAGCGCGGCGATGCTGGGTCCCCCTCCAGGTTGACCGTGTCCAGGAGCTTGAGCAGCAGCTTTTGCGTCTCGCGAGAGTCCCCCTCGCGCAGAAACAGGTCGCCGGCCTTGGCCTCCGCGTCGCGCAGCCATGCCAGCAGGCTTGGCACCAGCTCCACCAGCTGGCCCAGCTGCAGCGGCTTGAGCGACCGCGAGCTCCTGCGCTTGCCCATCGCGTGCGCCTGCCTCTTGGCCGCCTCTTGTGGTGTGCGTTTTCTTCGCAGATCAGAATCCACTTTCCATGCTCACAAAGAGCGATGCGATCGATCCTCGATGCTGCGATCGATGGGCGTCGCGACGACGTGGCCGGCGTCGCGGCGGGTCCTTGGCTGCCGAGTCCGCTTGCCAGGTGGCCGGCTGCCTCGCAACGCTGGCGCGTGCTCGTGCACCGGCGTCATTCGCGTCTGGGCAATGACGGCACCGGGATCTAGCTCGGGAAGGCACGGCACGGGCGCTCGCTTACTCACGCGTGCGGCAACCCGTGGACAGTCACGGCCGGGGCTGCGAGGCTTGCGCGCTGCGCGTGGCAACGATTGGGGTTTCACAAAGTCAGATGGGTTGGGCCAGGGTCTAGGACTTGGTCTCTGCCACGCCAAGCGCCTCCTCGAGCTCGTCCACGCGCGCGCGAAGCTCCGCGGCGGAGGCCTCCGCTTGCATGCGGTGGATGCGCAAGCCATGCGCGGCGTAGCTCAGGTGCTGCCATTTGGTCGTGGCCTCCTCGACGTCAGCCTCCCCGCATTCCTTGGCGAGCTCGTCCAGCTCCGAATGGCAGCGACACACGCCGCTGCGCTTGCCAGCCCTGTACGCCTCGTGCAACTCGTTGAGCTTGGCCCGCACCTTTTCCGGCAATACATCCTCCAGCTCGACCATGCGCTCCTCTGCCTGCGCGCACGCCTCTCGGGCCTCGCGGCAGCGCTCCTCGCTCACGCGAAGACGCTCTCGCTCGGTCGCGAGGTCTTCTTGCGCATTCGCCGCGCCCTTGCCAGCTGTCCTGCGGCGCGTGAGCTTGAGCTTTGGCGTCAGAACATTCGGCTGGGCGCCCATGGTCGTCTCGTCGCCGTCGTCTTGCGGTTCTGCCGGCGCCACAGCTTGTTTGAGCGCTGCCGGCGGTTGCGGCTGCAGCAGCTGCTGCTTGAGCCGTTCTTTCTGATGCGGCGTCGCCATGCCCTCGTCACTCCAAGTGCAGGTGACGCGCTTGCTCATCTCGAGTCCCACGGGAGCGGCTTGCTGCGCTCCAGAAACGATGATTCCGTGCCGATGACGCGCCGCCCGCCAGTGGTCCTGGGACGCTTGTCCTCGCGCTGTCTTCCTGTGATGCACGCTGCCTTCGTTGCGCGGTCTCGTGCGAGCAACGACGTCGTCGAGCAAGTTGCGAGTCTGCTGGCAGCATCGCAGCACAGCGTCATTCCTGAGAAAAAAAAAAAAAAAAGATTTTTCGTACCCCAGGCGTTGCGCGATGGTTCCCGAGGAACACAGAGGAGGGCCACTTTCAAGAGGCCGAACGGACGACCACGCCAATGAGCCAATGAGCCAATCTCCAAAGCCAAAGCCGCGTGTCGACGAGTGTCTCTGTCGTCACATGTCGTCAGTCACATGTCAGTCGGTCAGTCACATGCCAGTCAGTCGTCAGTCACAGTCAGAGCCAGCCCAGTACGAAAATGTTAATTTATTGATTTTGATTTTAATTAATTAATTTAATTATTTTTGTTTGGAGAGGAGAAATGTGGGGCGGTTGTTTGGTGTGGGGGCTCCTTGTGGAGTTTGCGTTCTTTTCCGTTGGCAATTGGCGTCCGTGCTTCTTCTTAGCGCTTACGTCATCCCTTCTCGCGCGGACAAAAGAGCTGCTTTGTTATGGCCAAGCGGACGAAAGTGTGCGTGATGCTTGCGTCAGCCCCCTTTGTGTGCACCGGAGGAGGAGGTACTGCGGCCTACGAGTGGCTAGGGAGTCAGTAGCACAGGGCTCGCAAGCAGCGGCTGAGAGCTGAGCGAGCACAGCCGTGTGCGGCGAGCTTGCGTGCGGGCGTGCGGGCGTGCGAGGAGGACAGGCGCGATTCGCAAGCGGTGCGCGAGCGCGATCCCACCCGAGTGATACCCAAGCGGCACCTGCCGAAAACAGACCGGGCGCGATGGGATGCGTCAACAGCAAGTCGAATGAGATGATCTCGGACGACGAGAGCGTGGCGGACTTTCTCGCGACCAACACGTTCTTCAAGGCGTTCAGCCCGCCGCAGATCGCCGCCGCGGCGAGCAAATTCTCCGTGAAGAAGTTCACCGGCGGCGAGCGCATCATCACGCAGGGCGAGATCTCCGACTCGCTCTACTGCGTGGCGCTCGGCGCCGTGGACTTTATCGCCGAGGGGGAGGACGGGTCCACCAAGAAGATCCGCACGATGGGCCGCCACGAGTTCTTTGGCGAGTTTGGCCTCATCCACAACACGCCGCGCACCGTGAGCGTGGACGCCGTGACGGACGTGGTGCTCCTTGTGCTGACCCGCGCGCAGTACGAGCGGTCCAAGGGCGAGGCCTGCATGCGCAACCTCAACCGATGGGTGAACGCCACGGCGTCGTCCATCGTGGCGAGCGGTCTCAAGGAGATCGACTTTCTGTCGGACGTGGGCGAGAAGCAGCTCAACCTGATCGGCCGGCTGTTCAAGTGCGAGGTGATCCCGCGGGCACGGTGATCGCCAAGGAGGGCGAGGCGGGCGACCGGTTCTACATCCTTTCCCGCGGCCAGCTGGTCGTGACCACGCGCGACGAACTCGGGCTCTACGTGGAGCTGACCCGCCTCAAGCCCGGCAGCACCTTTGGCGAGCTCTCGCTGCTCAAGGACCTGCCGCGTAACGCCACGATCACCACGCTGGAGGAGAGCGTGCTGTTCAGCCTGGGCCGCGAGGAGTTTGGCTACTTTATGAAGTCGCTGCCCAAGCTGGGCGAGCAGCTCGAAATGAGCGTCAACGAGCGCGCCACCGTCAACGTGATCGCCGAGAAAATCCCGGTCTTCAAGTCCATGAGCAAGCGCAAGCAGCACCTGCTGGCCGAGGTGTGCCGCATGGCGCGCCACCGCCGCGGCGAGACCATCCTGGAGGAGGGCGGCATGGAGCCCCGCAAGTTTTTCATCATCACGCGCGGCTCGGTCGACGTGCTGATCGGCGCCAACAAGGTGCGCACCATGGGCCCCGGCTCGTACTTTGGCGAGGTGGGCCTCGTGTCCGAGTCGCCGCACTCTGCGACCGTGCGCGTCACCGCCGACGAGGACGCCTACATGCTCGAGTGCTCACAGGACGACTTCAAGCAGCTTTTTGTGGGCGAGCCGACCGTGCTGGCCGAGATCTCCTGCGCGTGCTGGGTACGCGCGCCACGCTCGAGGACGTGCTGCGCCACCACCTGGGCCGGGAGTTCTTCCAAGCACATCGAGAAGGAGTTTGCCAAGGAAAACATCGAGTTCTGGGGCGCCGTCGAGAAGCTCGAGTCCATCTCCAAGCGCCGCGTGCGCAAGTCGGTGCTCGGTGCGCTCAACGTCGGCGCCGACACGGTCACCTCCAAGAAGAAGATGATGCTGCGCACGCAGGCGCGCGAGATCTACGACAAGTTTATCTCGGACGACTCGGACTCGCAGGTAAACCTGTCGGGCTCCATCTTTGCGGCCATCAAGAAGCAGATCGAGAGCGAGCAGTACGACTTCAAGATGTTTGCGGACGCCAAGAAGGAGGTCTTTGGCCTCATGTCCAAGGACTCGTTCGCGCGATTCCAAGAGTCGGACGAGTACAAGGAGCTCATGAAGCGTATCGGCGTGTACGAGCAGAAGCGCCCGTCCGAATACGTGGGCTAAACACGTGCGGTCCGACGGCCACCACCGCCTCCGCCTCCGCCCCACACCCCCCCCCCACCACATCCAAGACCGGGCAAGCAGGTCTGGGCTGGCGACGGCGCCGCCGTTCTGCGCGCGGCGCCGCAGTGTTGTTGCCAGCGCCTGCTCATCCGCCCGAACCATCCACCGAATCGGAACAGACCATTAGCTCTATCTCGCTCTCCATCTCCGTCTCCGTCTCCATCTCCGCCTCTGTCTCTGCCCGCCGCAAACCCAGACCGCGGCAGGGATGGCGCTCGTTGCGGGCAGCGGGGACGCTGGTGGGGCGCAGGCGCCCGCGGCGGCGGCCGGCGCCGACCCTGGCGCCGACGGAGGGGCGTCCGGCGAGGCCGGCAGTGCGGCGCCCGAGGGCCTCCTGCTCTCGCAAGATTTCCTGCGGCAGAGCCTGCGCAGTACCCGCGATCCCGTCGGGCTGGTAGACGAGCTGCAGCGCAAACACGCGCCGCCGCTTGAGAGCTGCGAGCCCGTGCTCGGCTTTCTCGAGATGCTCGGGCTCAAGCGCTTTGACCTGTACCGCGACCTGTGCGAGCACCTCAAGGGGGAGCTCTCCAAGCAACTGCAACACGCCCCAAAGGCGGTCCTGGCCAGCCTGCTCGAGGAGACGCTGCCCTTTCTGAGCTTCCCGCCGCTTGAGGCCGTGCCGCTTGAGGTGCTAAAGTGGCTGCCCAAGCCCTCCGACGCCGTGCTGGGCCAGCTCAGCACAATGGACGAAGCCGTCGCGGACAAACTGCCCCTGCACGTGCGGCAGCTCGTCTGGGAGCGATTCCCCGAAACCTTCCAGGCGTACCTGAGCAAGTACATTGACCGCTACTTGCTTGACGTCAAGGCCATCGTCTGGTGCGAGGAGATCCATCCGGACCCGATGTACCCGCAGCCGCACAAGCGCCGCCAGCGGAGCGACGAGCTGCAGACCATGGTGCGCGCTATCGGATCCTCCCCAAAGCTGTACCGCTTCCTCGTTGACGAGGTGCGCCAGCGTTTTGTGGACTCGGGCAACCCGCGGTACTGCGCCCTGCGCGCCGACATCCTCATGGCTCTGCACGACATTCACGCCAAAGCCGTCATCGAGTCCGAGCCGTGCCACGCCTTCGCTTGGCACCTCGACGCCTGGGTGCGCAACATCACCGCAAAAGTCGGCACCGGCTCGCTCGACCTCAGAACCGCGCAGCTGCAAAAGTCGGTCGTGGAGGAGCTGCGCCAGCTCATCAAGGGCATCTTCAAGCCCGAACTGGTCTCCGCCTTTGCGCCGCAAGCGCAGCACCTCGGCCCGCCCGCTTTGGACGCCAAGGGCCGCGGCGCGGCGCTGTGGGGCAACAACAGCAGCGCTGGCGGCGGCAGGTCGCGCGGCGGCGCAAGCGAGGGCCGCGCGCAAAAAAAAACCATCACGCTGACCTCGGTGCTGCTCGAGGCCTGGCGCAAGGTAAAGTCGTGGACCGCCAGCGCCACTTTCACGCGCCCGTCGTGGAGCTCTTCCCGCAACTCGAAAAGCAATACCTCGCCAAAGTCAAGGACCCGATGGATCTCAACACCGTGGCGGACAAGATCCGCAAGAACAAGTACGCCAACCCGAGGAGATGCGCGCCGATCTCCACCTCATCGCACACAACAGCGCTCTCTTCAACGGCGAGCGGCACAAGATTACGCAGTACGCCAACCAGATTTTCAAGCGCAAGGGCGACAACTACATCAACCTAGCCGCCTCCAAGCTCGAGACCGCGCGCCAGGAGCAAAAGCTCGAGGAAGAGCGCGCCAAGGCCGCCGAGAGGGCGCGCCTGGCCGCTGAAGCCGCCTCCTCGGCGGGCCCGCAGAGCGCGGCTCAGGCCGAGGCGCACGCGCGGCAAAAAGAGGAGGAAGAGCAGCGCCGCGTCGCCGAGGAGGCCCAGCGGCGCCGCGACAAGCGCCGCATTGAGCTCGCCGAGCATCTGGCCGACATGGAGGCGCAGACGCGACCTGCGCGCGCGCTCGCGGACGCCGCCATGATCCTCGCCAGCGGCTTTACCGTCAACGCGCTCACCAACGTGCTCTGGTTCCTCGTGGGCGAGGAGATCATCAAAAAGGAGGAGCTGCCGCGCGGCGCCGACCTGGCCAAAAGCATCATGTGGCTGCTCCAGACCGCCGGCGCCGCGCACGACCTGGCCTGCCGTATGCACCGCGGCGAGGCCGTGACTGTTACTGAGCTGTCGCCGTGCGTCGAGCGCCAGGTCATGCCCTGCTTTGCCACCATGCTGCTCGACGGCGTGGACTTTCGCGTCGCCAAGCCCTCGACCGACGGCGGCGGCCAGGTGGACCCGCTTGACGCGGGCTTGCGCGACTGGTGCGCCTCGCGCTGGGCCGTGCGCGGCGCGGTGTTTCATTTTTTCTGCGACCGCGTCGTGCGGCGAGACCGCTCCATGGTGGAGCTGTTGCTTGGCCTCATCAAGCAGCTAGGCGAGGCGCCGCTCGACCATCCCGGCTTTCTCCACTCGCTCGTGACCAGTTCTTCATGTCCTCCAAGGAGGTGCAGTCCAAGAGCGACCTGGGCGGCGGCGGCAGCGGCGGCGGAAGGTTTGGCGGCCGGGACTCGAAGCGACCCGCCTCGGGCGACTCGCGCATGCTCATGCCGCCCCTGCCGCCCGAGCTCCTGGTCGAGACCATTAGGGCGCTCTTCCTCCCGGCCGTGCTGCGCGCCGCGCCGCTGGACACGCCGCCGCATGTCACCGCGCGCCAGCACGTGCACCTCTCGCGCTTGCTCGCGCTCGACTCGACCAAAAAGCAGGTGGCCCCGCCGGAGCTACTCGCGATATGCCGCACGGCCATCGTCTCCCTCGCCGGTAAGGGCACCGAGGAGGACCCGGTGCAGGTGCTGGGCTCCGCCGAGCTCAAGGACGTCATCAACAAGCGCTACTGCGACCCGGCCTTTGAGCGCGCAAACCGCCAGTACGAAAAGGTCTTTGCCAGCTTTCCGCACTTTCGCGCGCAGTGCGGCCTGCCGCCAATCGTGCACGGCTCCAACCGGGCGCTGCCTTCGCCTCGCCCTCGCCCTTCATCACGCCCTCGCCCTCGCCCTCGCCCTTTGCGCCCTCGCCCTTCAACGCCCAGTCGCCGCCGACCGAGCAGGACGGCGCCTCGCCGCGCAAGCGCTCGCTTGAGCAGCTCCTCGACTCGCAGACGGGCGGGGACAAGCGCGTCAAGCCCGAACAGCCGTAACCACGTCCAAAAATTTACAGTTGCATCCAGCGCACCTCGGAGGTGCGCACCGGGGCCAGCACCTGCTCGTGCGGCGTCATGGTCAACGCGCCCGCATCGTGGACAAGCACGAGAGCCCCGGCGCCGCGCGCCTCGAACTCTACGCTTGTGACGCTAGAGAGCAGCGCCTCCACGGCGGACTCGAGCGGCTGGAGCTCTGGCGGCGGCATCATGCGCGTGCCCGCCGCTTGCCCCGTGCCCGCGTGTGGCGGCTCGGGCGAGAGCTGCGTGAAGAGCGAGTTGCCTACGCGCGCCGAGAGCGCCCGCTTTGGTCGTCCAGGTTGAAGACCACTTGCGGGAGCGCGGGCAGGGCGCCCCGAGGATGGCCTCGGCGGGCGCAACCCACATGCCCCCGGGCCCGGTGCGCGGCTCGGGGTGCGCCGGCGGCAAGAATTCCACGACGTCCGGCACCGAGTCACGGACGAGCGTGGCCGCCGCAGGAGCGGCCGAGAAGGACACGACGGGGAAGAGCGGGCCGAGCGCCGCCGCTAGCGCGTCAACGCGCTCGAGTTGAAAGGCGGCGCCGAGCGGCTTGCCGTTGACGCGCAAGTGCACCGACAGAGCCATGCCGCCGGCCGCTCCCGCCGGCCGCACCTCGGCCCGGAGGCCGACCACATCGCCGGCCGCTAGCTGCGGGCCAAAGCGCTGGCGCAGGAGCCCGCCGCCGTCGCTCAGATTGCCGCCGTAGCTGAGCGCCTTGCACTTCCAGCCGGCGCCAAAGTGCGCCTCGCTGCCTAGCCCAAACCAGACGACGCCAGGCGGCGCCCCGTCCTCCACGGTCAGCTCAAAGTACTGCTTCCCAGGCGCGGCCAGGTCGAGGCCCGGCAGCTCGCGCCATAGCGCGTTCACGCGCGTGGACCCTGGCCCCGTGGCCTGGGCGCTCACTGTGTTGGCGCGCGCGCGCAGGAAGTCGCCCTCCTCGCAGACCCACATGCTGTTCGCCGCTTGCATCCAGATGCGCTCGCAGACAGCGGCTGCGCCCACCACCACCACTGCTGCTGCTGCTGCTGCTGCTGCTGCTGCTGCTGCTGCTGCTGCTCAGGCGCGCGCCGGCGAGGGCGCGCGCGGCCTTGGTGGCGGTCTCGGCTCGGCTGATCGTGAGGTGTTTGGATGGATCTTCCTCTTTGTGACACTTTGTCATCATCGGTGTGTCGAGACGACGATGCGGCCGGTCGCGCGGCCGGTCGCGCGGTGGACGCGCGGGCTGCACCGCGCGGGCGCCATGCGCGCCTGCGCGCCGCAGAGCATACCGCCCGAGCCGGCGGAGGAGGAGCGGCTCGTGGGGCGCGGACTGGCGCCGCTGGATGCGCCCATGAGCATCTTTGCCAAGCCACGAATGCAGAAGGCGGCCGTGTTCATGGGGTACGCCGGGTCCAAGTTCCGAGGGAGCCAGCTGAACCGCACCACGGCGCCTGGGGAGACCGTCGAGGAGTGCCTCATGGAAGCGCTGCTGCGATCGGGCGCCGTGCGGCAAGAGCTGTTCCTGAACGAGGGCCTGCTGTCCTGGTCGCGCAGCAGCCGCACGGACAAGGGCGCGCACGCGATCATGAATGTGATCAGCGCCAAGCTGCTCTTCCGCTGCGAGGACCCCTGGGCGAGCGACCCGCTCGGTGTCAAGCTGGCGGCCAGCATTAACCAGTTCCTGCCGCCGAGCGTGTGCGTGTACTCGGTGCAGCGCGTGTCAGGGTCCTTCAAGGCGCGCTCGTTCTGCTGCTCGCGCACGTACGACTACTACGTACCGTCGTCGGTGTTGCGCCTGGACGGCACCAGCCGCGATGACGCGATACTGGCCCGTCTCAACGAGGTACTTTCCTGCTTTGTGGGGCGGAACCGCTTCCACAACTACACCAAGCGCAAGATCTACCAGACCATGGGCAAGAAGACCTCGACCAAGACAAAGTTTCAGGAGTGGGGCATGCGCAGCCGGGGCTCCAAGCGCAACCGCATGCGACGCCCTGGCGCAAGCGAGGACGGTGAGTTCAGCGACCTCGACCACCACAACCGCAGGCGCGAGCGCCAAGGTAGCAATCGGGGCTACGCCTACACCTCTGGCGGCGAGAGAGACGCCGCTGAGGACCAGGACGAGCTGGAGACACCGCCGCTGCCGCCGCCGCCGCCGAGCCGCGTTATGGGTTCGCCTTTCGACCCCAATGCCGTCCTGCACTGGAACGAGAACCCAGGCAGCGCCGACGACTGCTCTTCCTCAGAGTTCTTTCGCACGGTGAGCCGCGCGACTTGCTCTGGCCCGTTCGAAACCGGCGCCGGCACACCGTCGCACCCGGTTGTGCGCTTCACCTTTGAGGCCGAGTCCTTCTTGTGGAACCAGGTGCGGCACATGGTCGGCACTGCGCTGGCGGTGCAGCGCGCTGACCTGCCCACGGAGGTCGTTCGCGCCACGCTCATGTGCCCTGCGCGGCTGCAGATGCCCATCGTGCCAGCGAACACGCTGGTGCTCGCGTCCAGCAACTTCAACTCGTTCATGGCGAACGACCAGGTCAGACACGTCGGGCTCGACAGCGGCACGCTGCACCTCCTCGAGCGTTTCGAGCGCGAGCAGCTCAACCACGAGCTCCGGCGGCAGCTCGTGTCGCCCACGTGGAACAGCATCGAGGCCTTTGGGGACTTTGCCAAGCCTGAGGTCCCGCCGGAGACCGTGGCAGAGCTCCTCGACGTCTACAACGACTGGGTGTCTCGCGGGCGGCCAGAGCGCCGCTAGGCGCACCATCTGCCTTTCACCACACCAGAGAACCACAAGTCCATGTCACCGCACAAGCTCCCGCAGATCCCTCTTCGGTTGCAGGCGAGGGACCGTCCCACCCCTTCGAGCCGGACTCCTCTCCGGCCCACTAGCTAGCTAGCTTGCTGGCTGCGGCCTCCTTTGCCAGCTCGCTCGCGGGCCCCGTCCTGGATTGATTCTCTGGACGGCCCTCGGCTCTTTACGTCTCCCTCGCTCCCTCCCTCCCTCCCTCGCCAGGCGCGACGCCGCCAGCTCGCGAAAAGGCGGCGAGCGGCCACCTTCTCGCAACCTCTATGGTACTCGCGGTTCGGGGCCGTCGTCTCGAGAGTCGATGAGCGAGTTTGAACTCTTTTCTCTCCTTCATTCTCCGAATCCGGTTTTTCTTTGTTCTTTCCCTTGCTTCCGATGTGGTTGAGAAAAGAAAGACCTGAACGCAGCCCCGACTCTGAAGTCCATACTATAGTGGCGAAAAAGAGTATTTCCCAACTGCCGCCTACCAGCTGTGGGGCCTTCGTGTGGATGCGTGGAGTTACCGGTGAGATGGGGTAGCGGGGGAGTACGGGTAAACCTAAACCGCCGGGCCGTCGCACGCATGTTCAGCGCAAAGCTCGCTCCCTCACAGATCGGCGCATCTGATTCTCGCCTCTGTCGCGGCCGCCCCACTCGGGGAAACCTCCGCTTGCGCAGGTGGGTGGTTGGGGTTGGACCCGGTGCTAGGGCGCGGCTAGGCGGAAAGGTAGGAGGTCGGGCGCGAGAGTCCTTCGGGCGACTGGAGGAAGCGGCAGAACTGCAAGAGAGAGCGGAAGAGGAAGAGGAGAGCACAGCGCCGAGGACAGCGGCAAGGACAGCGGCGGCGGAGAGCGAGAGCGCGGGGTCGGAAGGCACTGGCGGCAACACTGGTGCGCTAGCACAAGTCGTCGGTTCATTAGGGCTTTGCCCACCGATTTTGACTTCGACATGCATGCCATGCAGCAAGTACCGGCCTATGTGCCGCAGCAGATGCAAGCCATGCAGCAGCAGCAGCAGCAGCAGCAGCTCTGCGTTCCGACCTTCGCCATGGGCATGCGCCACATGCTCGTCCCCGTCGCCTGCGCGCCGCACCAGATGCAGATGCAGCAGCCGCACCAACAACACCTCCAGCAGCAGATGCCGCAGCAGATGCCGCAGCAGATGCCGCAGCAGCCGCAGCAGATGCCGCAGCAGCAGCAACAGATGCCGCAGCAGCAGCAGCAGCAGATGCCGCAGCCGGCCCCGGTTACGGCCGCTCCCGCCACCCCCGAGTGGGAGGAGGGCTTCGACCTGATCGACGTGCTGGGCGACGCCCTGACGGAGATTGAGGCCGACCACTCGGACTCGTCCGGCTCGGACTGCAGCGCCTCTGTCACCGACGACGGCGCCTCGGTCATGAGCGAGCCCCTCGGCGGCGGCAGCGGCAACAGCGACGAGAAGCGCCTTAAGGGCAAGATCTACTACCGCCGCTCGTGGACCCCCGAGGAGGACCGCGTGCTCGCCAACCTGGTGGCCACCTACGGGCCCGCGCGCTGGTCCAAGCTCGCCGTGCACATCCCGGGCAAGTCTGGAGACCAGTGCAGTCAGCGGTGGAAGAAGGCCCTTGACCCGAGCATCAAGAAGGGCAAGTGGTCGCAGGCCGAGGACGAGGCACTCAAGCAGGGCGTGGAGCGCATCGGACGCAAGTGGAAGGCCATCTCCAAGCTCATCCCGGGCCGCACCGGCAAGCAGTGCCGCGACCGCTACACGGCGCGCCTCAACCCGTCTCTGACGACGGGCCGCTGGACCCCGGAGGAGGAGGCCACCGCGCTGGAGGCCTTCAAGGTGCACGGCAACAAGTGGGCCACCATCCAGAAGGCCCTGCCGCACCGCTCGTGGTACACCATCAAGTGGAAGATCGAGTCCCTGCGCCGCGCGCAGCAGACCAGCACCAGCTCCGGTTCGGAGTAGACAACATCGAGCGGCATCATGCCCGACACCTGCACCCGCGGCGACCTGCCAGTCCTCTGCGCGCCTGCAAATTTTACGCTTCATGCAGGCGCGCAGCGGCTGCTGCCGGTCAGCGATGCCGCATTTTTCCGCAGGGCCCAAGTTTTTCTTTTTTGGGGCAGTCGGCGCACAATTCCAATCAATTTTTCTCTCAATTCTTCGCATTCCACCCGAGGCGGTGCCGCCGGGCCTGCTTGTGCGCCCATCGAGACTTGGTCCTCCTCGCGAGGGGTGCAGCCGCGGGAGGAAACTGAGAACGGCCTGCCAAGGAACGCGCGGGCGCGGACGGGCGACGCGGAGGACATGCGAGCATGTCTGGAGCCCTACAGCGCCTGCTAAGTCACGAGAGCCGAGGCTTTCTGGCCCGCGTGCGCCGTGCGGCGCGCGGCAAGGCCGTGCCGCTGGCGGTGGCAATGTATGCGGTCTTGGTGGCTTGGCTCTGGGCCGCAGACGCCTGGGAGGCGCTAGGAGAGGGCAGGTCGCCGTTCCAGATCGCGGCCGATGGGACGGTGCTTAGGCGACGCCCGCGCCGCCGCCGCGGGCCGTCCGAGGCAGAGCGGTGGCTCGGCCCGCTCGTGCGCCTGCCGCAGGCGATCGGCGCGCACGGCACCATCGCGCTGCTGCTTGCGCTGGGCTCGCTCTTCCTTGCGCGCAAGCGCGTTTTGGCCGTAGTCGACTTTCTCGGGCTCTCGGCCATCCTGGACGCGCTGGGGCTGCCCACGGCGGCGTCCTTGGAGACGCTCGAGGATCTGGACGACGACGTCTCTGGCCTGCCGCCCCTCCTCGATGTTGACGGGGGCGCCGAGCCCGATAAAAGCGTTGTCGACGACGCGTTCCCAGAGGAAAAGGAAGACGAAGTGGCGGCGGAGGCAGAGGCGGAGGCGGAGGTGGCGCCGCAGCGAAAACAGCAAGGAAGAGACGCGCAATCGGAGCCGGCCTCTGCCCAAACCAAGGAGCTCGGCAAGGCCCCGCAGCAGGACAAGGCCTCGCAGCGCAAAGGCCGCAAGCGAAGAGGCAAGGGCAAGGGCGGCGCCAAGGGCAGGGCGGCGCCCCGGCCCGACGCCGTTGATGGCGCCCGGGTGGACCAGGGGCCAGTCGCGGACGGCGAGGTCAAAGGGAGGCGCACTATGGCCCAGCGTCTTACCCTCCCAGCACAGGCGGACGCGAGCATGGTGCCAACTGGGCTGGCGCCGGCGTTCATGCCGCCCGCGGACTGGCTGGTCTTCGATGACAAGCTCGGCCTCGTGCCAAAGGCGCTCCTCGAGTGCTGGGAGCAGCAGCCCACGGCCCCAGAAAAGGCGCGCCAAGGGGGCAAGCAGCCGAAGAATGGGCAGAGCGCGACGCTGCCGCCCGTCCGCAACCTAGGCCTTGCAAAGCAGCCCAAACAAAGCGCAAGGGCCACCGCAACGGCACACAATGGCGCTGCCAAGCGGCGGAATGCCGGCCCGGTGCAGTAGAGCACGGCGGCGCGGCCTTGCCTTTCGTGATCCACCACTACGAGCCCGAGTCGGGGCTCGCGTGACAACACAAAACAGAATGCACGGATGAATTTGATCTCGCCCTTGAACACGCTTGGCCCGCGGCCACGAACCCATTCTCCATCTTCTCTGGTGGTCAGCCGTCGCCTGCCGGGCCACGTGCCCATGCCGGCGCGGGCCCCGTGTTGCGCTTGAGCATGTGCCGGTGCCGGTCTTTGAGGACCTGGGAGCCTGGAGCAATGCCATGCGCTTGGACCCCGGGCGGGTGCGGCTCGCGGCGCACTTTGCGCATCAAGTGCCGGTATCGCTTGACTGGGTCTGCGAGTGCCTGTCGCCGCTCGTTGTCTAGCTTGGCCTTGAGCTTGTTCCGCCGCTTGACAAAGCCTTCGGCTGTGTGCGGGTCCTTGAAGCCCCAGTCGGCCCGCACCTCCTCGACCCTGGCCGTGCGCGACCCTGCGGTGGACGCCGGCGACGGCGCTGCGGGACCGCCAAAGGCGGACCGCGCCGAGGCCAGGCCCGTCGACGCCCCGGCAGTGCTGCTCTCTCGTGGCGGCGCTTCAACCTGCGGCAGGGCTTCGCTTGGCCCGCCATTATTGTCGCCGTGGTAAGCATCCGCGGTGATCTTGCGGAGCCGCGCAACTGCCGCAGCGTACTCTTGGTCCGCTTCGTCGGCAAGGGCGACCGCTTGGACGGGTAAGCTTGGGGCTCCCCCAATCGCGCGCAAGCGCGCCACAGCGGCGCCAAAGCCGCCGTCATCCTCTTCGGGCGCGGCGTGCCGCTCTTCGGCGTGGCCATGCCCGCCGCGCCGCACTTGGGCGCGGTGCGCGTCGCTGTGCGAGTCGCTACTGTGTGGCGATGGCTGCGGCCTGGGCGGGACGGGCGATATCGGGTCGGCCTCCTCGTCGGAAAAGTCTGGCGTGAATTCGTCGACGTCCACGCCGGCCAGCTCCTCTCCGTCAAGCTCCTCGACGTAGTTGCGCTCGAGAGCGACCCGGACATGCTCGCGCTTGATCGCGCCCCGCACCGCCGCCTGAAACTCGGTGAGCTCTCCCTCGAAGGCGCGGTATAGGAAAAGCGCGTCCTGGTTGACCTCGCGCAGCTTTTTCAGGTAGCGGGCTAGCTCCCGAGCCTCGCGCTTGTTGATCAAGCCGCTCGGCAGGCTGAGATACTCGAGGTTGATGTGTTCCCCGAAGGCAGCCGCAAGATCGCCGTCGAGCGGATTGCTGGAGAGGTCCAGCTTGCAAAGCCGCGGCATCACGTGCGCCGACCGCCCTGTGACCTTTCTCAGGGCGTTGCCGGGCAGCGAGAGCTCCTCAAGGGCCGGCAGTGAGCACGTCTGGTCTTGCAAAGACGCCCGCTGATGTTGTTATCGCCCAGCCGCAGACTGCGCAGCGCGGGCAACTCCAGAGCGCTTGGCAACGCCGAAAGCTGGCAGGACGAGAGGTCGAGCAAATTGAGCCGTGGTGCCACGAGATGGCGCCCGTGGAACGAGCCGAGCGGGTTGCCCCTCAAGTTGAGCACTGAAGCGCGCGCAGGGCTGCAAGGGGCCCGAGTGCGGCTTGTGTGAGGCGGTTGCCCGAAAGATCCAGCACCTGCACCTGTGCGCAAGCCTCGAGGCCCGATATCGAGCGCAGGTTGTCCTGCAGCGCCACGTCTAGCAAGTGCTCGGTTGGGCAATCGCGCGGCAGCACCTGCTTGAACCTAGCAAACCGGTTGCGCTGTGCAGCGAGGCGCCGCGGGGCCTGGCCGTGGAAGGGCACGTCCTCAAAGAGGTCAAACCCGCCGTTTGCCAGTTGCACCAGCGGTCCTTCTTGGGCAGCGAGCCAAGCCCCTGCTCGGCTTTGCCGCTCCGCGCGAGCCGCGCGTCCTCGCGCGCCAGGCCGTCGCGCGCGCGAGCTTGCGCGGCGCGCTCCGCCGCCAAGACTTGTCGTTCTGCCTCAAGCCGCGCTTCTTCGCGGCGGCGCTCGGCGCGCTCCTTCTCGCGGCAAATAGACGCCGCGGCGTCCTCGGCCTCCATGCCCGCCCGCTCGATACGCGCGCGGCGCTTCTCAGCCTTGCGGACCTGGTGAGCAAGGAGGTCCTCACTGACCATGCCTCGCCAATTTGCCGTCTCCCAGTCGCGGATCTCGCGTGCGCGCCTGTCCTCTTCTGCCATCCCGCGTTCATTGGCCCTTTGCTCGGCTTGCTTCTTGGCTAGCTTGCGCAGCTTGAGGCCGCGCAGTCGGTTGGCGACGTGCTTCATCGCGCTTTGGATGCGCGCCACGGCCGACGACCGCCGCCGCCGGTTGCACTTGCACAAGAAGCTGCGCACAATCTTTTGTATTCGCACGGCTGCGTCGCTCCGGCTCCACTCGGCTTGAAGACGCTCCAGCGCGGCAATGCGCTCCTCCTCAATGGAGGCAAGAAGCAGTTTGCGCTCGTTCTGCCGGGCCTCCATTTCTCTGGCGAGCTCTAGCACAAACGGGTCGATCGCCTCTTCCTCTCCCTCTCCCTTCACCTTTACTACCTCCACCACCCCTCCTCCTCCTCCTCCTTCCCAGTCTCGCGGCGCGTCTCCCCGTCCCTCAGGGTGCCTTTGGCCTCTCGCGCTACTGTCGGCGCACCTGCTGGCGCTGCTGATGGAGGCGGTGATGCAAATGACTCTTCTTCTCCTCTTGCTGCTGGCTCTGCCTTTTCTGGTGGTCGTGATGCCGCCGCCTCGAGTGGCTGTTCGTGATGCTCTCCCTCTTTCTCGCTACCCTCGCTATTATCACCGAGGGGTTGTCTTGGCGGGTCGTCCCGCTCTGCCTCGCGCTCAACCTGCTCTCACAATCGACCGCAGCACCACGCTAACCTCGTCTACGACGCGCAGCGCGCTCTGGCTCCCCCTGACACAATAATCGCCCCGTCCGCTACGACCCTCAGCTGCTGAAAGCTCGTCTCGAACGCGTCCAAGGCCTCCTGCTGCTCCGCCGCGCACTCTCGCAGCATCGACCAGGCCTGTCCGAGCCCATCGCCGTCCTGCCGCCCTTCCGACGCGGCGTCCTCCTCCGCCATTTCCACTTCCTCCTCCCGCTCTTCCTCATCCGAGTCCGCGAGCGAGCCATCGCTCAGCAGGCCGAGCTCGAGCTCGAGCAGCCGGTCGAGCGCGCCTCGTCCAGCCCCCCGGCGCTGCTCAGCGGGCTGGCCGCCATCGCCGCCGGCCTTGTACCCGTTGAGCGCCACTGCGTCTGCTCGGCCGAGTCGAAGACGCCGCCAGCCTGGGGCCACGCCGCGAGGAGACTTCGCGGAAGGCGGCAGCGGCGGCGACGGAGGCGAGCGCGAGGTCGAGGCGGCCGACAGGCGGCGATGGGGCGCTGGGCTCGTGCGCACCGGGCTGTCGCTTTCCGCGCTGCTGTGGTGCGGCATGTACTGGGTGCTGGTCAACCTGGGCGAGCGCGCGCAGACGCCGTACTGCGGCCCCTCGCTGGCGCACGACCGCTGCGTGCAGGCGGTCAGGCTCAAGCAGCGGCAGTGGAAGGCGGGACTGCTGCAGGTGCTGCAGGGAACGCAAGAGGCGCAGGTGCGCATCGGGCATCTGAGGCGCGGCGTTGTCATGACCGGCGGCCCGGAAGACGAGATCAACGTGCTGCGAAACATACAGCAGCTGCGCTCGCTCGGGTGCGAGCTGCCCATCGAGGTGTGGCATGTGTACGAGTTCCGCGAGGGCTTTTGTGAGCGCCTGCGCCGCAAGTTTGGCCGCGTGGTGTGCCTGGACCTGACCGAAGGCGGGAGCCGGCGCATCGTGTCTGTGGCCCAAGCGCGGCTGTTCGCGGTGGCGCTCTCGCACTTTCGCGAAGTGTTGTATGTCGACGCGGACTGCATGGCGCTGGAGGATCCCTCGCCGCTTTTCAGCAGCGAGCCCTTTCAGACCTATGGCGCCGTGTTCTGGCGCGGGCCGCATGACTCGGACTCGGTCTTGTCCGGGTCCACGGCCAAGGCTAATCACGTGATGTGGCAGATCATCGACCGCGAGTACAACGCCAGTGAGCCCATGCACACGATCGAGCGCGGGTCGGGCGTGCTCCTGGTGGACAAGCCAAGATCGCGGGAGGCTCTTGAGCTCGCGGTCATTTTCAACTCGGACACGAGATTTTACGAGGAGGTCGTCGGAGCGAACGGACGCGAGCTGGTGCGATTCGCCTGGCTAGCGCTGGGCCGACCGTTCTATTTTACAAGCACGCCGATGGGCTTCGTGACGAAAGCGGGATTGGCGCCCCGTCGGTGTTCCGCACCTTTGTCCCAAGTCGGTCCTGCTCTTCGCTTCGCGCGAGCTGCTGCCAGGGCCGGGCGCTGAAGGGGACGACGACCCGACACCGCTGTTCATCCACAAGTCTCCGCACTACCGCGGCGCCAGGCGGCTGGAGATCAACACGTGGGACGAGTTCACGGTGCTCCCATGCACGGAGCATGCGTGCGATCGGCGCTTCACCTGCTTTGTGGCCCTCCCTTTCCCGCTGTCCAAGCTGGCTGGCGCGATGCCGGGCTTGGTGCCCAACTCGCGCCTGCTTCCCATGCACTTTCGGAGCCACCCTGGGCACGCCGCCCCGCTGACGGCGGTGGCCAGCCTGCTGTAAACACAAAATGTACGCTTGCTTTTCCTTCTTCTTGATTGATCAAGATCGTCACAGCTGCTCCAACTGCGCGGCGTTGAGCCCTTCGTAGCACGTCAGCCCGTCCTTGTTGAGGATCGAGTCGTCCGCACCCTTGGCGATGAGGTACTCGGCGAGCGAGTTGAACGAGTACTGGAAGCAATAGTGCAGCGCCGAGTTGCCGACGAGGTTTTGCGCGTTGATGTTGGCACCGCGGCGGAGCAGAAACTTGACCAGCCGTTTGTTGCCCTGCTGCGCAGCGATGATGAACAGCGTGTTGCCATTCTCGTCCGCCTCGGTCACCTTGACGCCGAGGTCCAGCGCCTCCTCAATCTTCTCGATATTGCCGCTCTTGGCGGAGAGGAAGGCGTCGTGGATCAACTCGACCATCTCCTCCTCCTCGGATCGGTCAAGGAGCGCCTCCTTGTTCGCCTCGGTGTCGTTCATGATGTCGCTGATCAGAATAGCGTCCAGCGGAGGAAAGTCCTCAAAGGGCAGGTGGCTCACGTCGGCCGGGTCCACCACGCCCACGAGTGACGGCTTGTTGATGTTGTGGCTGTACACGTCCATGTCCGCGCCGCGCGTGTTGGGTCGCGACGCGCGCGTAATAAAGCCCTCTTGGAGCTGCCCCGGCCGGAGCACGCGCCACTCCACGCCGGGCTTGGGCTTGAGCGCGTCGTCCCCGGCATCGTTGGAATCGGCGGAATGCGGCGTCCGTGGCGACCCGCTTTCGTCGTCCTCGCCGTCCCCGCTTGAGGCAGACTTTGGTGCGGTGTGTGGTCGCTCAAGCTTGAGCGGTGGCACCCCGGTGGCCAAGTCGGCGGCCGAGTCGGCGGCAGTGTCCGCGGCAGCGTCCGCGGCAGTGTCCGCGGCCGCCGAGGTTGTTGGAAGCGCCAAACCGAGCTCCTCGGCGAGCATTCTGACAAACTCGGCAGAACTCGCAAGCTGCTCGACCAAACGGCCGACAGAGCGCTCCGAGACGCGCTCCGCCATCTCGGCGGACTCTGCTGCGGCCTTGGCGGCCATGGAAGCCGCCACCTGGGCCTGGCGGAGCTCGCGCGCGTCGCGTTCTTGCAGGCTCTTATTCCAAAACACATCTGGCATCACCCAGGAGAACTCGCCGGTCGTCTGGCTGCCGTAAAAGTGCTGCCCGCTCGAACTGTCCTTGAACTCCTCGTACAGCGCCACGGTCTTGACGAGCGTGCCCTTGTCACGCATCTTGGCCCAGGAGTTGGGGCCGAGTTCGGGCAGGTCCATGCTCTTGACCATCCAGAGGTCGCGAGAGTCTGGCCACGTGTACACGAGCCAGTGCACAAACTCGATGTAGTCGACGACCTTGTTGCCGTCTGGGTCCAGGTACTTGATGATCGTATCCTGGTCCGCCAGGCAGCTCGAGCTCCATGTTGGCCAAGCCAAGCCGAAACTCGTCGTACGCGAGGACCCCGGCACGCGCGTCGTCCATCTCGCGGAACACAAAGCGCAGATCAAAGGCGCCCGTGCTCTCCATGCCAAGTGCCTTGGTGTCAAGCCACCGGCGCACATTTTCTTCCACGAATCGCAGGCGGCGCGCGTGCTCGACGGCCTTCGCGGCGGCAAGAGCAGCACGCGCGTCCTCAGCGCGCATCTCTTGTAGCTCCTTGTCCTTGCGCTGCACCATCCGGCCGGGGTCGTAGTCGGACACAAGCTGCACCACGTCCTCGCCAAGGGCCTCTTCGTCGCCCCGCAGCGGGTGCCGCTGTTTTTCCTTTTCGCGGTCCTCCTCAAGTCGCTTGGTGTCCTCCTCCTTTTCCAGGTCATGAAGCAAGGGGTCCTTCTCCTCTCGCCACGGGCAGCGTCGCAACGCCTTGCCAGCCCTCGGGTTGGTCCCATTGGTACGCGTCCTCGACCTCGTTGTGGTAAAACAGCGTGCCTTCCTTGACGGCCAGGTCAAAGGCCTCCTCGAGCAGCTTGTTTTTCGACTTTGGCCGCTCCCCCGCCGCGATACGGGCCAGCTGGTCTAGCTCAGCCTGCCGTGCTGCGTTGATCACGACGGCCCTGGCCTGCTGATCAAGAAACAGGTACGCCTGCCAGCACGTCCAGCGGCCGAGCCTTTTAGTGGACGGGTCGCTCCGGCGCCACCCAGTCTTCACTCCGCATGCCCACGCCCGAGGTCTGGGCGGTCACCGCGAAGCCGGCGCTCGCGAGCGATGCGCTTGTCGTTGAGTTGCTGGTCGAGAAGGGCGCGTTCCTCTTTTGAGCGCTCTTTGCTGGCGCGGGCCGCCTGCAGGCGTTCCCGCAAGACCGCGTCCATCTCCTCGTTCTTCTCGCGCTCCTCCAGCTCGCTCTGCTCGCGCTGCTGCTGCGTGCGCGAAATACGCGCGAGAAGGCGGCACATCTCGACCACCATGAAGCTGATGTACCCATTCGGATCGTTGGAGCCCACGGTGGCGCCGCGGTGGCTCACGTAGGCAAAGTCCGAGGCCAGCCGCTTCCGGCTCAGCAAGCCATCCACGTCGTCGTCCGAGTGCCACGTGTAGCGGTGCGGCCACGTGTCTGGGGCGTTGGTGGTCGCCGAATGATGCGTGATGCCAAAGACTTGCGCGGCGATGTCGGGGTTGGGCTGGCACAGCTCCTCGAGCCGGGCAAGCACGCGAACGCGAAAGTTGTGAGGGTGTGCTCAGGCTCCAGGCGTCGGTGGCCGTGAGACACCCGCTCTTGCGCGAGCCGGGCTTGTTGCTGACCTCCGCCAGGTCCAGCTCGACCGCCGCAGCCGAGAGCACGACGATGGTGCACGCCTCGCGGTAGTCGAGTTTCGAGATGACGCTCTTCGCGACGAAAGGCGCGACGATGGCCGGCGTGACCTCGGGCAGATCGAGACATTCCACAGCGCGAGGTGGCTGCATGGCCTCGCTGTTGAAGGCTAGAGAAACGGGTGCCAGGAGCGGATGGTCCAGCGCCTGCGTGAGGGTGCACGTCACCGAGTTGGTTGAGGAGCGCCGCTTGTCGCGAGCAAATAGCACAGGCGTGGCGCTGTGACAGCCGATGAGGATCATCGAAGGCGGCGGGCCGCCCACGTAGGTTGGGTCGCTCGGCCGCCGGCCGCAAACCAGCAAGGCCAAGGGCGCGATGCCCTCGCCCGTTTCAGAAGCCGCCAGCATCATCGTTCCGCGACGCGTATTGCTGCGCTCTCGCGACGGACGCGTCGAGCAGCCCACAAGCAGTCCACAACACCGAGGCCGCCGAGTTTGCTGGGAGCAAGCGCATGCCGCATGAGATCGGCTTGCGTTGGCTCGACGAACGGCGGCACTGGGTCGATGGGTCGCGCAGGCCCACGCCGGGCCTCCTCGTCGGCTTGCAGCCTGCATGCGCTGGTAGTGGGTTGCGGCCTGCGCGATGGCAAGGTCGGGCACAAAGGCGCGCGTCGTGCTTCGAGGCACAAGTGGCGCAAGAAGCAGCGCAAGAGTTGTGCCTTCCCTCGGAGGCCAGGAGCCACCACCTGGATTCGCGGCTGGGCCGGGTCGACGAGCTCTGAGGCCGACCGTGCCCATCCACCGCTGCAGCGCAGCATCCGAGAAAGCGAGGGCGGATGCTGCGCCGTGTCGAGGCGCGTCACGTTGATGACAATGCATACATCGCCCTTCGCGCCTTCCTTTTCAGCGGTGGAGGTGGCCGCGCTGACAATGACGAGGCATGCAGTCGAGACACCAGTGGGCGTCTTTCCTTCAACAAGCGGCACGCGCAGGGCTTGGCGATGCACAATCGCAGCTAGAGGGGCCGCAAACCGGCCCTCGGTCTCGCGCTTAGCGACGGCCTCGATGCAGGAGCGCGCCTCGGTCGCGGTGAGGCCGGCGAGATCGGCGAATTGGTCGTCCGGGAGGTCGCGCGCCCCAAAGTAGGCAGTTCTGGCGGCTCGCGAGACCGAATACCACCAGTCTGCGCGGGCCTCCTCGAGGGCGAGCTGAATGGCTTCGTTGTGCTCGAGCTCGCGGCGCGCGGCCTCGGAGGCGGCGAGCTCCTCCCGGTTGGCGTGCTCGAGGCAGAGATCTTCGCGGCGACGCGCCATGAGCGATTCGACCAAGCCCGTCTCAACCTCGCAAGTGTACTCCATCGAGTCTAGCGTGGAATAGGCGCTGATAGCCCAGGCGCCCTCTTCAAGGTAGTAGCAAGACACGATCAGTGACTCGCCGGGCACGCCGGTCTCCCCCTCGACGCCTGCGTCTAGGGATGCCAGAAGGCCGTCGTGGCCGACGGTGAGGAACATGCGAAAGTCGGCTGCGTCGGTCGGCTTCCACCGCCGCCGACGTTGCCGCTTTGCGCGTTCCAGGAAGACGGAGCCGTCCTCCTTGGTCCGGGTCACTGTCGTGATGCGGGCCTGCGTTACGCGGCGCAGCTTGTCGTGAAACGAGTCGAAATAGGCCTGCGAGTCGGCGCGCTTCTTGAGCATAGCCTCCTTTGGATCTGGCCCGACCACTGCGACGCCTTGGCGCGCGCGCTCAGGGCTCACAGACTGCACTTGACAGTCCGGGCTTTCGTGCGCGAGCCAGTCCCGGCGGTCGCGGATCCCGTTGACACCCGTAAAAGGTGGCGGATAGGCCTCGCTGGACTCTCGGGAGTCGTCGAGGAGCAGCGCGGCCGGTCCTCCGGTCGGTTTGCATTCCAGATTACGGGAAGGTCGTAGGAGAAGAGCTTGAGCCGCGTGCGACCGCGCGCCTTGCGCGTGGCTTCCCGGTTCTCCTCCTCGACGACGAGGACAAAGTCGACGTGGATCGGGTGTCGGCTGATCGTGGTGACTGAGATGAAGATGTTGCCCTCCTGCCGGAGCCGCTCCGCCTCCCGTTCTTGTTCAAGAGAGGCGAGCCAGGCCTTGTTGCGGTGCTCTTCACTGCGGTACTTGAGGCGCAGGTCGACGGAGGCCCAGTTTGTTGGGCCCTGCAGCTCGTTCGCGGGCGTCAGGGCCTTGAGGGCCTGCTTGCTCAGCCCGGCCTCCAGCGAGGTCTTCTTGTCGGGGTTGAGCCATTCGGAGAGCACCAACCGGCGGGGTACGGCGTGCTCAGGTCGTGAGGGGACGGTGCCGGGGCAAAAATGCCCCTTGACCTTGGCGGGGGCCCCGTTGGCGCTTAGTGCCTGCACCAATTTCGGCTTGCGCGCCATGCGCGCGGCATTCTCACGCTCCTTGAGTCGCTCTCGTTCCCGTCGCGCCAGCAAGCTGTGCCCGTGCGTGTTCGCGGCGCCGCTCTCCGGGCCCCACGCGAGCGGGGAGCGGCCCAAGGCTTGCCGCGCCTTACTCGGAGGCGGGAAGGCGGTTTCTTCTTCTTGTGTGCCCCGTGAGGCAGCGGCGGTGCGCGCTTGAGCGCAGGCAAAGACCGCGTTGCCGTCATCGCCGTCTTCCCCGTCGGCATCGTCGGCAAGGGCACCGACGCGGCCGTGCCCGACGCCTTCGTGGCCGGCACTTGCGCGCCGACGATCGGCTGCTGCGCCTCCTCCCTGCTCTGCGCAGAGCGCCCCGGCTCACCCCGTCCCGGTCGCTGTCGTTTCCGTCGCAGCGCGAGGACGCGAGCTTGCGTCGAGGCCTCAATCTTGCGCCGCGTGGCATCCTTGAGGATCCGCTTGGCGGCATTCTCCACGCCATGCAGGAAATCGTGGTACTCCTTATCGGCCGCCGCCTTATCGCGCCGCGACATGGCGACCGACCGCGAGGGATCGCCGCGGCGTCCTCTGCTGCGCCGCCGCCGCCGCCGCCGCCGCCGCCGCCGCCGCCGCAGTCGTCGCAAGAACGAAAAAGTGTCCGTTCAGCGGAGTCTGCGTCCGGATCCAGCGCAAGAGGGAGTCTGCGGCCGGATCGCTGTTTTTCTTCCGGGCTGGAGGAACGAACCGGCGGGAGGAAGGATCGCGAGGGCGGCGAGGCGAGGCGCGATGGACGTGGAGCCGAAGGGGCGCCGGCTGCGGCGCCGGCGCCGGCCGGAGAGCGCAACAGGTTCGAGGTGAAGCGCTGGAACGCGGTGGCGCTCTGGGCGTGGGGTAGGTTGGACGGCGCGCTGGCTGGAAGGATTGATGGACGGCGACGGGCGTGGCGGTGCGCGCAGGGCGGTGATCGCGGGGAATCGAACTAACGGGCGCGCACAGACATCCAGGTCGACAACTGTGCGATCTGCCGCAACCACATTATGGACCTCTGCATCGAGTGCCAGGCCAACCAGGCCTCGGCATCGAGTGAGGAGTGCAACGTAGCTTGGGGCATGTGCAACCACGCCTTTCACTTCCACTGCATCTCGCGCTGGCTAAAGACGCGCCAGGTGTGCCCGTTGGACAACCGCGACTGGGAGTTCCAAAAGTACGGTCGGTGACGGCCGCTCTTGTCTACAACCATCTGAAAACACCACCACCACCTTTCGAAGCCGCTGCGTTGCTCGTCTTGGGGCCTCTGTGCCCCGCTTGCTTGCTTCTGCTTCCCATCGGGCTCTCCGCGCCTGGCATGGATCGCCCCAGTTGCCGTGTGCTGCGGCAAGGAGCGCCTGGGTGTTTTGGGGGGCAAGCCTGGGCTGGCTTGGTCTCTGTACGCCGCCAGCCTGCGTGCGCATTCGCCCACCCCACTTGCATGCGCACTCGGGCACGCGAGCCTTTGCTCGGCCCGGTGGCGCCGTGCCAGTGGCGCTAAGGCGGTGGCGCGAAAGGCGTGGAACCGGTGGTCGCTGCTGGGTTGGAACGCGGCGTTCGTTCAACGTTCAAGTCGAATCTATGTTCCGCAAGATCCAAACCCGCGACCTAACCGTTCGGTTAGGTTGCGGTTCCGTTGAAGAAAGGACCTCACGACTGTGAGGCTTGGGCGTGAGGTCGCGCTCTGATTGGCTCACTCGGAAGCCAACCCATGGCTTGCGCCCACTTTGCGAAAGTTTGCACCAAGCCGACCAGGAGCCGATCCGCCCTCTGGAGGCCGCGCGCGTCCATGTGAGGAGAACATCCTTACTTGTTTCCCCCTCCCATCCGAGGCCCCTCTGCGGACTCAAAATGACCTCCACTTTCAAGCAATCGAGCCAATGGCCGTCTGTTTCGCCGTGCCGTTTCGCGTTCCCTCTCACAGACGAGTGCAGATCCGCCGTCGCCCTCTAAAAGGCCACACTGGCCGGCCACTGGGCCAGATAGGCGCAAGCAGCGGTTGATTAGATAGGGCCCAAGCAGAGCTCGTGGCGCGGACGAAGGAAGGAAGGAGGGCGAAGAGACGGAGAGCGGCGCGTATCCACGCGCGCGAGGGCAGTCACTGGCCAAGGGCCTCCAGCACGCTGGACGCGGCGGGCGGCAACGCTGGCGGGGGGATGGAGCGCCGGGTGGGCAAAAAGTACCGGCTCGGTCGCAAGATCGGGAGCGGTAGCTTCGGGGATGTGTACCTCGGCACGGACGTGACGACCGGCGAGGACGTCGCGATCAAGCTAGAGCGCATCCGCACCCGCCACCCGCAGCTGCTGTACGAGAGCAAGCTGTACCGCGTGCTGCAGGGCGGGATCGGCATCCCGTATATGCGCTGGTTTGGGGTGGAGACGCACTACAACGTGCTGGTGACCGACCTGCTGGGCCCCTCGCTGGAGGACCTCTTCAACGCGTGCAGCCGCACGTTCTCGCCGCTGTGCGTGATGATGATCGGGGAGCAGCTCGTGAGCCGCATCGAGTATATGCACGCCAAGCACTTCATCCACCGCGACATTAAGCCGGACAACTTCCTGGTGGGCCGCGGGCGCCGCGCCAACCTGCTTTACATTATTGACTTTGGCCTTAGCAAGCGGTTCCGCCACCCCAAGACGCGGCAGCACATGCCGTACCGCGAGGGCAAGAACCTCACGGGAACGCCGCGTTACGCGAGCATCAACAACCACCTCGGCGTGGAGCAGAGCCGCCGGGACGACATGGAGAGCATCGGGTACGTGTTGGTCTACTTTGCGCGCGGCTCGCTGCCGTGGCAGGGGCTCAAGGCCAACACCAAGAAGCAAAAGTACCAGAAGATCATGGACAAGAAGATGTCGGTCAGCATCGGCTCCCTTTGCAAGTCGCTGCCCGAGGAGCTGCGCAAGTACTTGGACTACTGCCGCTCGCTGCGCTTCGAGGACAAACCCAACTACCCCTACCTTCGCGCGCTCTTCAAGGACGCCATCGACTCTGGCAAGTACGGCGACCCCATGAAGGGCTTTGACTGGATGAACATGGGCCGCGGTGGCTCGTCCAGCTCGAGCTCGGCGCGCCCCAACGAGGGCGTGGACGCGCATGGCGGCGTGCCGCCCGCTGGCGAGGAGACGCCTTCGGGCGCCGTCGGCGTCGAGGCCGACGGCCTCGTCGGCGGCAACGGCGTGCCGGCCGCTGCTCCCGCGGCCTCGCGCCAGCAGTACGCGGAGATGGAGGTCGAGCGCGGCGCGGCCCTCGCGCAAGACCCCAACCGCCGCTAAACGAGGCAGGCGCTGCCCCCCTCTCGCCCCTCGGGAACAACTTTTTTTTTCAACAATGACGCCCTTAAAATGTTCTCTCTTGTTCGTGCTGGTGCCGGCCTCTGCCTGCCGCAGCGCAAGCGCAAGCCGAGCAAACCTCTGCGCGAGGGACGGGGCCCATCGTGGGGGCTTGCCTGTGGAGGCTACATAAGCGCCACCCGCGCCACCAGCGCCAAAACAGCCGCCCAGCCCGTGCGCCGCGCTGCGTCGCTCGTCGAGCCAGCGTGCGCCGTCCGGGCTTGGTTGGCGTCTGCGTTGGTGCTGTCACCGAGGGCCGCGTCGAGGGCGCCGCAGACGGGAAGTAGGTCGGCCGGGGCGTCTGCTCTGTAGGAGCAAAGGTGGGCGGCCCGGAGGGCGCCTCTGTTGGCGTGGCCACCGGCGTCAGCGTCGACACCGTGGGGCGGGGCCACGTCGCAGTAGCCCACCGCGGGCAGCTCCACCGACAGGCGCCGTACCCGTTTGCAAGGCGCGCCTCCAAGACCTTGTTCAGGTCGAGGCAACCGTTGTCGCCGCTGGCGGCAAGAGTGGCGCCAAAGCGTCGGAGCTTCTCACGGGAGCTCAGGAACGCCTCAAGCGCCTCGCTTGCGTAGCTGCCCGTCACGCCTGTGTTGCCATTCAGATCGAGCACCGCGAGCTCGGCGTGCCAGCCGCTCAACATATCGTCGAGCTCGCCCGAGAGGTTGTTGTTGTCCGCGTACAGGCCCAAAGTTGGTGTTCGACTTGGCGGCCGCGGGGATGCCGCCTGTTATGGCGTTTCCTTCCACGTGCAGCTCGAAGGGGAAGCCCACGTTGCCCAAGGTGTCGGGGAGGGTGCCCGTGACATCCTCCACGGCGTTCGAGACGTCGATCCTGGCGGCCGCGGCTGTGCAATCGGTGTTGGTGGCCAACGTCACCGTCCCGATGGAGCTTGGGATGATGTACTCACCAAGAACCTCGCCGCTGCACGGCACGCCACAGTTCGGGAGCTCCAGGTTGGTGAGGCCGGCCTCGCTCCATAGCGTCGCGCAGCTTTGCGCCGACGCTGTGCTCGCCGTCGCGCATACAACCGCCGCGGCGCATAGCGCGCTGGCAGCCCTCATTCTCCTCCCGAGCGCACGCCGTCGCCTTTGACCCTTTTGGACGCGCACTTGCGCACAGTGCCTTTTCCTTTCTTCCTTTCTGCATTCGTCGGGGAAACCACAAGTTTCGCCACGCTGTGACCGTGTCGGACGAGGTCCTGACTGAAGCGGGTGACTTCTCGACCCGTCGATGCATGGACAAGCCCCGAGCCTGCCAGGTTGGAGTGAGGCTGTCAGATGTTGCACTGGCCCTGCTCTGGACCGGCACCCGGCCGACGGGGTTGATCGTCGTTGGCCTTGTGGCCACGACTCGGCTGGCGGCGTTCGGTTCGGCGGCAGATCTGGCAACGAAATCCCACTTCTACCTTTGGAGCGCAGCAGCAGGCTGATTCTGCGGCCTCCCCCTCGCTGCGTTGTTGGCGCTATGTTGGCGCTATGTTGGCGCAGCTGACTGCGCCATCTTTCGGGACAAGGCGGCGGAGGCTGGCCTGCGATGGGGCGGCTGGACAACACAACGCAGCTGACTGCGCCATCTTTCGGGACAAGGCGGCCGGAGGCTGGCCTGCGATGGGGCGGCTGGACAACACAACGGGTCTCAAGGCTCTGACTTCAGTCTGAAAGTTCTTTTCACGGGAAAACGGGAAATCCGAGGGGTCAAAGGGTGCATGCTTGTGGAGCGTGCTTGCCCTGCTTCGTGCTGGCTGGCGTCGGAAGGGAGACCGGCCGGTCCGAAACGTGCCCACTTCTACACCACGGCTTGTGCCCAAGCTTGTGCACCACTACCTTGCTGCGACCCTCGCAAGTCTTGCAACACCAGATCGTGGCACGCGAGCAGGGAAGAAATTGACGCGAGGAGGCGAGGCGGAGGCGGAGGCGGAGGCGATGCAGGTGCTTGTGGGCGCTGTGCTGCTCGCGAGCGGAGTGCAGTGGGGCACAGCGAGCCATGGCAGCAATACCACCGTCCTGGCTGACTTGCCCCGCGAGCTACAGCAGGAGACGGAGCTGACCCGGCTCAACAACTTTCTGTCGGGGCTGGACTTTGGCGCCAACCCGGGCCCATGCCCGAACAAGGCCGGCAGGTGCTCCACGGATGTGACCAAGATGCCGCGCTACGTTGCACGGGTAGAGGTTCCGCTCACGATCGCAGGGTTTACGGCGACCAACAACATTGGCAACTTCAAGAACGGCGACGGCAGCACCAACGTGGGTTGGGCGGGGGGCGGCGACGTGGATCTCTGGAGGTCCGAGTTCTCCAATCTCCGCGTCGGGCAGCTCAAAGTCACCAAGGGCGGAGCAACGACCACCCGACTCCCGTTTGAGGTGGACGTCTCTGGGGTGAGCCTGGGCCTTGACACGGACTACAGTGTCCGCGGGCTGTTCATTGGCATTGACTTTCTGCCCTCGTGGATCCGTGACGACCGAAGCTGGTCGTGCCCATGGTGCTGGGGCCTCGGCGACACCTTGGAAGCCGGCAACACGGCGGGTGACCACACCTTGCAGCTCATCCAGAGTGAGCTGAACAGACTGGGCGGGATGGACCTCAAGCTCAAATTTCAGCTGCCGGCGCCTGGACAGAGCCTCGAGACGGACCTGCCGCGGCGGATCGAGTACCAGCCGGAGAACACGGAGCCGTGCTTTTCGACGGGTCGCTCAACACGAGGGCGGTGCGCTTTCCGCGCGGACTGGGCTATGACATCTTTGCATAGACCTGGGCACACTGACAGGCTTCATCATCGGCCTCCTGCGTGGTACGATCTCAACGGCGGTGTGCGCCGCGGCGCTCCAAGCGACCTATCGGACAAGGAGGGGAACGACCCGGAGCAGTGGGACAAGGGCGGGCTCAACATCTTCATTAGCAGCGTCTACGACCGAGTGTACCAGTATGTTACGCCCGGGACTCGCGACGAGGACGACGTGCGCGCCACGCAGGACGAGGTGCGCGCGAGCGCCACAAGCTCGGAGCGGGAGAAGGCGATGAACTTTCTGACCAACAAGGTGTTCGGCTACATCTCGACGGGCATCAACGGGGTGCTGGGCGACTACGCGGTGGGTGATGGCTACGATGGCCGCAACATCCTGGTGATCAACCAGCTCGTCGACCTCGTGCTCGAGCGCAGGGACGGCAAGGTCGTGGGCAACCCGCCTTGGAAGCCGCTCAAGTACATTGAGCTGGACCCGGACCTGTTCAAAACCACGGTGGTGCTCTCGCCCGTCGAGCTGGACTTTGAGGTGCTCGAGTACACCATCGAGGGTCTCAACTCGTTCACGGACGACTTTCGCGCCGTCGAGACGACACTGGACCTGGAGAACACGCTGCGCAACACGGCGACGCTTGAGCGCATGTCGCTTAGCACGACGATCCGCATGGACATGCGGCCGGGCAAGTGGGTCACCAACCAGGCTGACTATCCGGGCCGCAAAGAGAGCTTTACGTTCAAGATCGACATCGCCGCGCGCGACATCTTTTTGGATGCCTACGTCAGCACGCTCGTGGACTACACCAAGCTGGAGGGCAACACGCTGGGCCAATTTCTCGGTGTCCCGAAGGGCAAGCGTAGCTCAGCAGCCCTCTGCCTGCTGCGATCGGTGGACGCGGCGCAGCTCGGTCCATGCAGCTGAGCGCGTCCGTGCAAGACCCTGTCTTTGAGAACTTGACGCCAGGTCTCGCGGAGACTCTGGAGGCGCTCACAGGCTTGGTTACGGGCAGCATCGGGCCTGCTGCGCACCAAGCTGCCGGCCATCTCTGAGAACCTGCTGCGCGTGGAGGTCAACAAGCTTTTGGTCAAGTACTTGGACGAGGGCTTGCAGTGCCCGGACTACGTGCCCCCGACAAGATCGAGTACATCCGCTTTGACGACAACCTGGCCGTCGAGCTCGTCAATGACGCGCTCAACCAGGTGGTGGGTGGTGACCCGATCGTGACGAGCAGCCTGGACATCAACTCGCTGATCGACTTTTACGCGCGCACGTACATCGAGGACATCAACTCCGTGCTGCCGAGCGTGATCAAGCTCGGGCGCGTCGACCGCGGCACCTGGACGGTGGGCGGGCCGCGCGTGCTCGAGCTGCGCTCGTTTGACGGGGCCTCGTGGGTTGCGCTGGACGCGATCAAGTTTTCCAACCTCGACTCGATCTACCGGCTCGAGTTTGACGCGGCGGGGGCGCGCGAGAACAGCATCAACGCCAGCATCGGCAAGGGCACGTACCTGAACGAGGACGGCACGGTACGGCCCAGCGAGTACGTGACGCTTGAGTTTGAGGTGCGCGGCAACGTCTGTCGCGATGGCCAGTGCGACAAGGAGGTGCTTGTAGGCAACGAGGACGCGGTGCATATCGAGTTCTCCTTCGACTTTGACTTCCTGGCGATGTTGTACGCCGAGATCAACAACAACGAGCTGATGGTGCTCACGCTTGCGGAGCTGCCGACCTTGTGCTCGCTGGTGCCCGTGGAGGCGTTCAACTTTCCCAAGTTTTGATCTCGACACGACGCTGTTCTACACGACCATCCGCCCGGCGAACGGCGGAAGCTTTTCGCGCTCTCGTGGGCACGGCGCTGACGCGGCTACAGGCCGTGCTGGCGGAGACCGGCAAGGACGACGGTGGGCATGTGATCACGACCAACCAGGCTCGGTACCTGCTGCGGCGTGCTGGGCTGGGCATTTCGACCCTGATCGAGACCATGTACTCGCTCAACCGCGTGACGCCGGGCAACTGTGGAACGGCCGAGATCAAGTTTCCGGAGACATACGGGTGGGAGGGCCTGCTCAACTTGCCCGTCCCCAACACGACCTGGGTAGACGACCAGCCGATCATCAAGTACTGGCCTCGGTCCAGCGCCGAGGACGACAGCGCGGTGGGCGCCCTCTTCGCAGGGAGAGCAAGATCAACACAACCGCGACGCGGCCGTTTGACATCCGCGATAACACGCTGGTGGAGCGCATCCGCAACTTTGTGCGCTCGGACGGCCTGGACGACGCCCTGCCGGTGCTGGCCAACTCGTCCTTCTTCAGCCAGTACCTGACGCTGCAAGAGGACGGCACCATAGACCTGGACTTGGACCTGGGCCTGTTCCTCGAGTCGTACGCTAACAGCGACATCATCGAGGACCTGCGCATCATCCCGGGCAAGCTCAAGATGAACAACATCGGCGGCGCCAAGTTTGCCTTTCTCAAGGAGTACGACCCCGACGCGCGGTTTACGACCGCGCACACGGTGAGCTTTGACTACGACCTCAACGCCAGCGTGTCCTTCGCGATCGAGACCAACGGCGCCTTTGTCGGGGACGCTCCAGACACCGTGGCGCGGGAGGAGATCCGCGTGGATTTTCAGGTGGACGGCCTCGCGCTGGATATGGTGACCTACCTGGCGGCAGACCTGCAGGCATTGCAAGAGCTGACGATCAGCACTTTTGTGCAGGTGGACGAGAACCAGGTCTTTAGCCTGCGGCCTGACGTGCGCCAGTGCATGCTCAAGGCCGTCATGGACGACGGCATCGGCATCCCGGGCTTTCAGGCGACGTACACGCAGATCAAGGGCGTCAACGTCGTGCCCATTAACGGTGACGATGAAGCGTCTAAACTGTTCACGGATGCGGGCGCCGAGGCCGCGGGCGCGGCGCTGGATGCGCTTGTGGAGACGGTCAAGAGCGAGTTCGCGGACATCACGCAGGGCCCGGTCCGCGAGTACCTGCACGGCTACCTGCAAGAGCTGCTGGCGACCTCGCGCTCGGACATTCTGTGCCCGCTGGCCAAGCCGCCGCCTCTCGAGGAGGACAACCGGTTTTTCAACTTTGAGACCTCGTCGCAGATCGACACCTTTTACAAGTTTGTGGAGGACGAGCTGCTGGACCCGGCGAGCGCGTTCAACGTCAACGTCTTCATCACGGCCTTTGTTTCACAGTGGCTGCAGGGCTTCTCGTACGAGATCAAGAACTTTCCGCTGTCGTACAACCAAGAGTCCTTTGGCGACTTTACGGTAGCCGTCAAGCGCGTGAGCTTTGAGAACCTCGACACGGTCGACCGCGTCATGCTGTTTGACCACCGCCCGGTCCAGGGCCAGTACCCGGGCCCCTTCCAGCCGTACACGACGCGGACCTGGTTTGGTGTGGGGGGCGGACCGGACAACATCCGCGTTGAGATCGACATCTTGCTTCAGGTGGACGAGCTGTTCGAGGACCGCGAGAACATGATCGAGTCCGACTTGGGGACCCCGACCCGCGTGCAAAACGACCTGCGCGTGATCGTCGACTTTTCTTACGTGGAGCTGCGCTCTGATCTGGTCACCAAGCTGGACATCCCAACCTTTCTGCAGATTCGCCCCGAGTCCTTCCTGGACCTGGTGCAATACCCGTGCCTGCTGGAAGCCTTTCCGGATAACGGCTTGCAGGTCAAGGACTTTCTGCTTGGCCTCGGCGACGTGTCGGCCACCCTGGAGTGCATCGGTGTGTGCAACTCGCCAGACCTCGAGTTCCTCGAGGGCTCGACCGCCAAGGAAAACGAGGCCTTCAACACGGCCGTCACGGACGCGATCAACACCACCGTGACCCTCCTCAACGCTTATCAAGTCGGACGAGTTTGAGGACGCGCTGAGCGAGGAGATTGATCTGTCGACCACCAACTGCATCAAGCTTGGCGAGCCGCTCGACTCGGTGGAGGTCGAGGAGTCGGAGGTGGCCAGGTACATGGGCGTGGTGGGCTTGAGCGGGCTCTTTGCCACTCTGGTGGTGTTTGCCTTCCTCGTGCCGCTGCACATGCGCCGTCGCGACATGATTATGAAGTCCTCGCTACTCAAGCACGCGGCCAAGGAGCGCGACATGGCGTCTGCAGAGCTTGTGCTGCAGGAACAGCGCCTCCTGAGCGCCTTTCAGCACCCGGCCATTCCGCTGGCTCACAAGCTCGTGGTCCCGCTGGTCATCTGCGCCAACGTGGTATTTTCGCCACCGCCAACTTTATGGCTCTGGGGGCCTCGGTGCAGCTCAACTCGGTCTTTGGGGACACCACGAAACCGCTCGACCTACTTGACTTTACGCTGGAGAGCTCCATCAACGACATGTGGAGCGCCGGCACGTACGCGCTGTCGATCCTCATCGCGGTCTTCTCGGCGGCTGGCCGTACCTGAAGAACTTGCTCATGCTGTTTTGCTGGTTTGCGCCGGCGACGGTGATGAGCGGCGCGCGGCGCGGCACCATGCTGGAAATCCTCGACACGCTGGGCAAGTGGTCCATCATCGATGTGTACGTCCTCATCATGCTCACGGTTGGCTTTCGCTTTTACATTTCGTCTTCCTACATTGGCGGCATCGAAAAGTACGTCACGAAGGACGCCGTCATCGTGGACGTGGTGGTCACGCGCCGGGCTGGGGCATCTACGGCTTTGTGATCGGGGCCATTGGCTCCTTGCTGGTCAATCACTTTATGATCCACTTGCACCGCCGCGCCCTAGCCGCGGATGAGAAGCTGGCCGACAAGATCGCCGGCGTGTACGTGGCGGAGACGCCGACGCAGCGCGTGGCGGCCTTTCGTCACCGCTTTAATGCCGCCGACGCCTCGGGCCGCATCTACGGCTTTGGGCCCGGCACCAAGCTGGTCGTGGGCGCGCTGCTTGCGCCTCGTTCATCCTGATCGTGGCCGGCGCCTTTGTGGACCTCATGACCTTTGAGTTTCTCGGCCTGGCTGGTATTGCCATCAACCTCATCGAGCCAGAGCTCACCACGGTGACGTACTCGCTGGCGAGCATCGCCGTTGCCATTGTCGACGGCTCGAGCCCTGACACGATCACGCGCGCCGGCATCCTCTTCCTGCAGATCGTCTATCTGCTGTTCGCCTTCATCATGCGGTGCTCCTCGTCCTGCTGCTGGGCGCGATCTGGTTCGTGCCGATGCGAATGCAGGAGCAGCGCAAATTCCTCTTCGTGGCCGATCTTTGCGGCCTGGGAGGCCCTGCTGGTCTTTCTTGTCAGCGTGGTCGCGGCCATCCTCCAGATCTCGGAGCTGGCGCAGTTTATCGTGCGCAACTCGACCGGCACGATCTGCGCCAACCTCGAGCTCTTCCTTCGCGAGCGCAGCTTTCGAGACGGACGCCAAGTGCTTTGACGTCAATGCGTCGCTGGAGTCGACGGGGTTTTCTACTCATCGCGGGTGCCGTGCTACTGCTTGTGCTGGTGTCCATGCTGTTTCGCTTGCTCAACGGCGTTGTCGACGACCGGGAGCGCGCCAACCGCAGACGGGAGTGCTCCAACCCGCGCTTCCCAGTGGAAGATGGGCACAAGCTTCGCCGCAAGCTGCTGCGTCTGTGCACCGTGCCCGTGGCGCGCATCAGGCCGGGTGCCATGCCTGCGGAAGGTGCCGGTACACTCTCGGCGGCGCCGGGCTCGGCGCCTGGGTTTGGCCCGTTTCAGAGCGGCGTGTTTGAGTTCGAGGAGGACGAGCACGAGAAGGACCGAACCCGCTCGGTGTCCAACCCGCTCTTTATCTTTGGGCGCTCGCGCCGCGCGGCTCCGCCGCCGCCGCCAGGCGCCATGTCGCGCATCAGTGAGGTTGATGTGGACGTATAGAGAGAGGCTGGCTGGCTGGCTGGCTGGCTGGCTGGCTGGCTGTGCTCTTGAAACAGCAACACATTTCGTTTCGTTTTAGATCTCGATCTCCCGCGGCTGCGGCTTGCGGATATGGCGCATCGTGGACCCTTGCTCGCTGGGCTTGAAGGGTGCCTGGCCGCCGTACGGGCGCGGAATGCCGAGCGAGTCGACGGGGATGTAGGCATTGGGCCGTGGGTCTGCGGTGGTGCGCAGCGGGCGCTGCTCCTTGGCGGCCATGGGATCGGCCTCGTTGTTGCTGTGCAACTGCGCGGCAGACCCTGGTCCGGCTGAGCCTCGGGCGCGCCGGCTGACCAGCTGTCGCTCGATGCGGTACCACTCGTACTCGGCCTCCTCGCTTGGCGGCTGGCCCTCCCGCGCCCGCCATTCGGCGTCCTCGAGGCTTTTCCTTGTCGTGCTTTTCCTGCTCGAGCTTCATGGCCGTCGCCTGGTACATTGAAAGCTCTGACACGAGCGCCATCATCTTGCGCGTCGTCTCCTTGATGCGGCTCTGGAAGGTATTGACGTTCTTGGCCAGTGCGAGGGTGTTGCGGCGGCCCTCGGTGGCTTTGGTCTTGAGCTTGTTGCTCAGCTCGCTAATCTCTTCGAGGACGAGCTCCTTTTCCAGGAGCTCCTCCTTTTTGGTGTTGAGGCGGTCCTCGAGAATCTGGATCTTGGCCTGGAGCTGCTCGAGGTCGGGATCCTCGCCCAGCAAGGCGCGCCAGCGGTCCTCGTTCTCAGGCGTCTCGAGCTCCTCGCAGAGCTTTTCGGTGAGGCCGCGCTCCTGGGCAAGCTCCTTGCGCAGTCGCAGGATCTTCTCGCCAAGCTCTGGGATCTGGGGAATCTTGCGACGAGCCGCGGCCAAACTGCGCTCCAGTTCGGCGATCTCGAGCTTGACGACGCGCAACTCCTCTTCGCGCTGCCGCATGCCGACCTGCCCGCGCTTGAGCGTCTCCTCCTGAATATTGCACTTCTCGTAGAGAATGCAGAGCTCATCGTTGCGGTCTATGAGCTGCACGCCGGTAAAGTTGCGGTGCTCGACGGCGAGCTCGTACTGCTTTTTCAGGCGCATCATGGCCTTCTCCATGCCGTTGATGATGCTGTTGAGCTTGTCGATCTCCACGATCTGCTGCTCGACTTGGGTCTGCCGCTCTTTGTAGGCGGCTTGGCACTTGTTCATCTCGTGGCGGGCGCTGTCGCGCTGGCACTGCGCGGTCTGGTGGGCGAGGCGTTCCTTGCCGAGCGCCTTGTCTTTGGCGATGCTCTCGTTGCGCAGAATCTCCACTTCGTTCTCGAGGATCTTGATCTTTTCCTTCATCTCGGCGAGCGCCTGCGAACTGGCCTGGATGAGGTTGACGTACTTGTTGCGCTCGTTCTTGACGACGTCGTATAGAGCTGAGAACTCGCGCAGCTTGTTGTTGTCTCGGTAAGCTTCTTGGTCAGGTCCAGCATCGTGAGCTCCTTGATCTTGAGGTCCTGCACGGCGGCCTTGTGCAGCGCGTTTGCCTTGGAGGCTTCGCGGGCCTTGATCTCGCGCTGCGCGTTGAGCATGGCCAATTGTTTGGCCTGCTTGTGCTCTTCCTCGACCCAGAGCCCGATCTCTTGCTCGCACTTTTTGATCTGGCCGCCCTGCTCTTGCAGGGTCTCGCGCTTGTCCTTCTCGACATCCTCTTGGCGCATAAAGTTGGCGACGAAGATGTCGACTTCCTGCTTGAGCTGGCCAACGTGCTTGAGTAGGGCTTTATTCTCGTTGGCGTAGGCGTTGCGCGAGGCCACCAGGTCATTGCAGTTGCCTTCCAGCTGCGGCAGGGTGGCCTTCATGTTGTCGAGCTGCGCGATGCGCTTTTTCAGCAGCTTTTTGCGCGCCTCAAAGTCTTTTTTCGCCTTGGTCACCTCGCTGGCGGCGATCTTGAGGGCCTGCCGGTCGTCTTTGAACTGCATCTCGACCTGGACGCGGCGCGCGAGCAGGTCTTGGTGGCGCGACTTTTCTTGCGCGAGGAGGCCGCGCACCGAGTCGATATCGCGCTCGCGCTGCTCGATGGTTGAGCGGTGCAAGTCGAGCTTACGGGTCATTTCTCGACCCTGCTCGGCAAGCTCTTGCTTGCGCGCGACCTGGACCTGGAGGCTCTTGTCCGCTTCCTCCAATTTTTCGGCAAGCGACGTGGCCTCGACGGTCAGGTTGGCCGACGCGGTCTCCACGACATCGGCCTGCTTGCGGATCCGCTCTGGGTCCGCCTTGATTTTGTTCAGGTGCTGCTTTTGCTGCAGCTTGTACTCGGTCAGGTCCTCTGCGCTCTGCACTAGGTCCTCGTGGTGATTGGACAGCCGCTGCTTTTCTTCCTTTGCTGCAGCCAGAGCCTTTTCTTGCCGCGCAATATCCTCGGTCAGCTCGTCGATGTGCGCGCGCGCGGCCTCAAACTCGGGCTCAACCAGCTCGGCGTTCTCGCGCCGCGCCTGCTCGAGGTTGCGCTCCATGTCACCCTTTTTGCGCTGCATCTCGACTAGCTCGAGGTGCATCGCGGAAGAGGCCTCCTCGAGGGAGTTGAGCTCCTTCTCGGTCGCCTCGCGCTCCTTCTCGAGCGCCATCATCGCTTGCGTCTCCTCGTGCTTTCGGATGTTGAGCTTCTCAAGTTTGATCCGCTCGGCCAGCACCTCCTGGTTCAGCCGCTTGGCCTGCTTGAGGTTTTTTTTCTCTTCGTCGTACATCTCGAGGATCAGCGCGTGCAGCGCCTCGTACTGCTCTCGCAGCCCTTGTGCCTCGCCCTTGCTCAGCTCGCCCTGCGTCACGAGGCTGCCCAGCAGCGCGTACGCCGGGCTCTGCGTCAGGTCGCTCTCCAGCACCATCACCTCCTCCGCGCCGCCGCCATCGTCCTCGGCGGCCATCGCTGCCGCTGCGCGCACCTCGACCAGCCTCGCCGACCTTGCCACCCAACGCGAGACTCACTCGCGTCCAAGTCGCATTTTATCCAACGGATCAATATGACAGATTGCGACTCGGCCGTGCACCGGATCTGTCTCAGGGCGGCAGCCGACATGCTCCAACTCTTGCTGCTCTAGCTACTAGCTAGCTACTCTAGAGTCGCTCGGGGCGGTGGCAGATGGTGGTCGGGCGACGCGAGCATGACGAGCGCGCCCTGGTCCTGGTCCTCGCTCGCGGGGGCGGGGGCGCGCGACTTGACGCGGCGTTGCGGGCGCTTCGGGCGCCCGTGGACGAGGTGCGGGACGCGGCGGGGCATACGCCGCTGCACCTCGCGGCGATCGGGGACGGCCCGCGGGCGTGTGAGAGCCTGGTGGCGGCGGGGGCGAGTCTGGAGGCGCGGAATGTGGACGGGCAGACGCCGCTGCATATCGCTGCGCAGCGCGGCTGCCTCGCTGCGCTCAAGTGGCTGATCGCGCAAGGCGCGGACGTGACGGCGCAGGATGAGCGCTTTGGGGACACGCCGCTCCATTCGTGCGTGTGGGAGGGCCGGGTCAAGTGCGTGCTGCCGCTCCTGCAAGCGGGGGCTGACGCGACCGCAAAGGACGCGGACGGTTGTACGCCGGCGGAGCTGGCCAAGATCAATCGCAAGCATGAGGTTGCAGCCCTTTTGGACGCTTGTCGAAGCACTCATCGATAGCGATAGCCCTCTCTAGCTAGCTAGCTTGAGATGGGGAGGAGGGCTTGAGAGATCCGAGAGTGAGAGCTAACAGCGCCAGTCGTATGCATACTCTTGGGCGCGGGCGGGCGACGGGCGCTGCGGCGGCAGGGCTTCACCGCGCAGGATGACATCATCGGCGGCGTCCTGGGATTTAAAGTGGCGCTGATCTGGCGTCAGAACGGGTGCGGCCACGTGCTCCAGCACGTCAACGCCGCGGACGCTCTTGACGGGCTGCGCACGACCGGATGCAAGCTCGGTGAGACCGCAGACGGTGAGATTGAGGCCCTTGTCGCGGCAGTGGCGCTTTAACGCACGCACGAAGAACGGATTAGCGCCGACAAGCAGCTCGACGAGGCCGCGGCCGCCTGGCCGGCAGGCGTAGAGGCAAAGGTGGCATGGCGCGGCGCCGGGAGCGAGGCGCACGATGCCCTCGAACACTTCCAGGGCCACCCCGGTCCGGGGCTCCTCTGCTGCGTTCAAGTCCAGGCTCAAGGCGCGCTCCTCGCCAGTGGTGTCGAGCACGACGAGGTGGCGCATGCTCGCCGGCAGATGGCCGTTCTTTTCGAGCGCTCGAGCCAGCGGGCGCAGCGAGGGGGCCTCGTCACCAGCCGTGTCGCAGACGAGCAGCTCAATGCGGTCGGAGGCTCGACAGCCCTGCGCCAGCGGCCCGTGCAAGGCGACGTGGCAAGTATGCGACGGCCCGAGCGCGCTTAGGCCAAGGCCAAAGAGGAGCGTGCAGGCCTTCTGAGCGCTCTCTAGCCTTACAGGCGCAGCGAGGTCGTCGAGGTGCTCGAGCGCGACCTGTTGATAGTGATCGAGAAGGCCGCATTCGCCCGAAGCTGGTCGAGGCTGGTGATGCCGCGGCTTGCGAGCTCGTGCGCCTTGCGCTGGTCCACCCCCGCGAACCTTGCACAGTTCTCTAATTGCGCGCTGCCCGCGGCGCTTTTGCCCTGTGGTAGCTCGTCCCAGGCCAATGCCACGAGAAACGCCATCTGCCTTTCCTCCTTGATGGTCTCGTCGAAAGCCTTCCCCGCGGCAAGATGTGCCGCAGCCTCCTGCATTAGCTCGCGCAGGCGGTCTACCGCCGCCTCACTCCGCAACCATGTTGCCGCTTCAGGTTCGCTCGGGGGCCAAGCGGGGTCGCCGAGGGATCCAAAGGTTGAGCCTGTTTCGTCTTGCTGCGAGCTGCCGCTCATCGTCGGGTTTGGGTCTTCGACGTCGAGTTCGACGTCTGGCCCGACAGTCCGCGGGCGCTTGGTCTCTTGCGTGGATGAGAGCGACCCGATGGTCGAGCTGGCTCGCCGCCGCGACCTCGTCGACGGCTGCAGCTGCGCGCGGCCGTGGTGCCGGTTGCGGCGTCGGCTTTTGCTGCCGGCGCGGGGCCTTCGTTGCAGTAGCGGCGGTGCCACCACTGCTACTGACGCCAAAACTAGTGAGCGGCTGCGGCGAGTGCACGTTGAAGGACTGCGACAGGTTGGCAAAGCTGCGCGCCGTGCGCTTGGTGGGCCTGAAGAGCAGGTACTTTTCACAATCGACAAGGCGTCTCTGGCGGATGACCTCCCGCGTCCAGTCTGGCCCGACCAGCGCGACGCGGCCGCGCTCCACGGCGCTGCGCCAGGGCAAGCCCGCCGCCTGCTCGAGGCGAAAGCTCCGCGAGGCCAGCACGTGAGTGACCTGGTCACTGAACTCGGCGACCACTTCAGCACCAAACTCACGGAGTCTGCGCTCCGCTGTGGCGGCGATTTCCTTGCCCAGCTCGCCCCCGCGGTGCACCAGCACGCACAGCGGGTGCGCCATGGCTACGGCCGGCCGCCCAACAGCGCCTCCTCTTGCGGCCGGCCAGGGTTCCGTGCCCGTTCCGAACCGGAACCAACCCATTTTACCGGTACCGTACGTACCAGTGCAGCACCATAATAGATCAGCCTCCTGGTATATCCAACCCTGGCCACGGAAAACAGTAGCAAATCTCGTGCCTCTGCTTTTTTCTATGTGCAGAAAACTGAGTAGCCCGAACCTTCTGGACTTCCGCGTTTGGCGGTGGGCAGCAGCACAAGAGTGCGTACCGTACGGAGCGTGGCGGCGTGGCGGCGGTGGCCGGGACTGGACGTGTCTCATGGCGAATGGCGCGGCTGCGCGGCAGAGTCGCCCAGTCGACCTCGACCGGTGGATCCCGGAGCAGCGCGAGGCCCTGGGGAAGGCCGTGGATCTGGTGCTCGACTGCTTCGAGGCAGGGAGGTTGTCGTCAATGACGAGTCGGGCGTCGTGCGCGGCCTGAAGCTGAGCGACGCCTTCGCCTCGGTAGAGGTGCAGAACAGTGGGGTGCCGGTTCGCGTGCGGGTCAGTGCCCTGGAGGCGGCCCGTGTCGAGTGGATTAAACGCCACGAGACCAAGCCCGGTGCCACGGTCGCCCCGAACGCGATCTACGAGCTCGCCGTTGCGTACGTCAAGGCGGCTCGGCGGCTCGATGAACTCCGCCTGGCTGAGAGCCACAAAGAGGGTGGCTTAGGACACAGCGCGCCAAGCTCGAGCTTGACCAGGAGGCTCTCGACGAGAGCCCGGAGATGGAGAAGGACATCGAGCAGGCGCGCATTGACAGGCGCGAGAGCATGCTCGAGCAACGAGAGGAGCGCCTGGATGCATGGAGCGCCGAGCTCCAAGACCACGCCCTATGGAAGTTCCTCCCGGTCAACAGCCAGGTGAAGGCGGCCAAGCACTTCAAGGACAAGTACGGGCTGTCGTTGCGCCCAAGCACCATCGGGAACTGCATCAGAAACAACCACCTGCCGCAGCCCAAGGGCCGACCAAGAGTCGTGCCAGTGACGGCTGAGGTGAACCTGCTCAGACACGCCCTCCTCTCCCATCGCCGCGGCTACCCGCTGACATGGCGACAAGTGTGTGAACTTGCACGCCAGATGACAGCGACGAGGGAGAAGGCGCCGAGCAAGACGTGGTTCAACGGGTGGCTGAGGCGAATGAAGGAGATCGAGCCTGGCCTGGCGCACCAGTACTCGTCCACCATCAAGCCGGAGCTCGTGGTCAACTACAACACAGAGCGTCCACTGGTGGTTCGACGTGACCAAGAAGGAGCTTGTAGACCTCGGAGCGGGTAGTCTCAACACGGACGCGGGCAAGAAGGACGAGCTCATCTGGAACAAGGAGGTCATCCCACGCGTTTTTGTTCCTGGACGAGTCCGGGATCGACGCAAAGCCCTCCAGGCAGAGCACAAAGTCGCACATGAAACGTGTCGTCGACCTGGCCCTTGTCCCGAAGGATGGTCACGCCCGGCACCCAGCGATCTCCGAAGAGGACTCGCACATCACGTTCGTGGGTGGCATGACGCTCGACTGCCGCTCCCCGGCCGTGGCGATGGTTATCGCCGGCCAAACGGTTTCCGCCACCGTGAGGAGTCGCTACAACGAGATCGCCGCCAAGTACTTGAATTCGAAGAAGATGGGTGACGTGCTCGGGGACCACAAGGAGTTTGACAGCCAGGACCTGATCTTTTGCCTCGCCGACTGGCAGCGTGACCAGGAGAACTTTTTGCAAATCTACAGTGCCATCGTCAGGAGGACCTACCCTGACGTGTCTCCGGAGAAACCGGTCTTTCTGTTCGTGGACGGCCACAGCAGCCGGCAGGACCCGTACATGCTCAAGGAGCTCTCCCAGATCGGCGTGCACATGTTTGTATGGCTGCCCAACACAACATCGCAGTGCCAACCGCCCGACGTGGTCATGTTCGGCATCTGGAAAGCCAAGATGCAGGCCCGCCGGAGGGCCCTGGTTGCAAAGCGACTGGAGGACGGCACATTCGTCAGCAACAACAGGAAGATCAAGAAGATGGACCGCATCGAGATCGCCGCGCAGGCCTGGTCCGACACGCTCTCGTGCCGCATGCGTCTCGCGAAGGGTTTGGAGGACACGGGCATGCGCCCGTTCACGCGGCAGCCACACCTGGAAAACCCGTTGATCAAGTTGGGCGACATGCACCTCGAGAGCGTCGTCAAACCACGCGAGGCCGGTGCCGTCATGATGGCGGTTCATGCTGGCGGGTGCGAGGCAGAGGACGAGCTCGTCATGGCGTCGCAGGAGACGGACGAGCTGAGCCAGATTCCAAGGCCGACTGCACTGGAAACGGGCCCGGCGACCCCAGCCAGCCGCGTCTCGCCGACGAATGAGGGCCTGAGCCGGCCAAGCAGCGTTTCCATCGAGTCTCTCATGACGAGCATCAGCCAGCGCCCGCGCAACCTGAACCAGAACCTGTCCTTCTTCAAGGGGCAACACCTGAGGAGCTCGCGCGCGTGCAGAAGGAGGTCAAGTCCGAGACCAGCACCATGCGGGCGACGGCTGAGATGGCGATCGAGATCTACCTCCCCGACAAGGTCAAGAAGGCGGAGACCAAGAAGATGGAGATCAAGAAGAGGTACGAGAGGGATTTGGCAAAGGCAGACGCCGAATTCGAGGCCAAGATCGCAGCCGCAAAGGTCACGCGCGAGGACATGCGTGCCGCCGCCAAGAACCGCATGGATGAGGAACTGAGGAAGGCCGATAACTTCCCCTCCGAGTACAAGCGCATGCTCGAGAACGAGATCACGCTGCACAAGAGAGCAAAGGAGCTTGTCGAGGAGGACGGGGACTTCGAGACGCAGTGCAACAACGCCAGCACGGCCTTGGAATTTGTCCAGCACGCGAGGGACGCCCGCCGGGAGGCGGATGGTCTTATCGCGCCCGTCACCAGCGACAGTGCCGAGTACACGCCGCCGAGCAGTGCAGGCAGTTTCACGAACGAGCCGCTCGTGAGGGCCGACCAGGAGCAGCTCTCCAAGACCCCCATCCGAGCCACCGCAACCAAGCGATTGCACAGGCTGGACACCCCGAGCGCCATCGCGATGAAGACCAACACGACGCTTCAGACCAGCCCGCTCGTGCAGACCTACCTCGTGCTCGCCAACCTCGCGCGCGGCAAGGCGGTCGACAAAGACGGCAAGATCATCAAGATGGAAAAGAACATCATGAACCTGATTGCTGTGCGCTGCGACTACCACTACAAGCTGGACGTGCAACGTTGACAAGTGCTACGGTCGCTCTCGGCGACGGCAGCGGCAACAGCACGACTAGCGCACGGGTGGCCGCGTCCGCTGCCTTGGTCGCCGCGATGCAAGCCATACACAAGCCGAGCTACTACTAGCTACTAGCTCTCTGGAGCTCTCTAGCTAGAGGCTAGTGGTTGGTCCAGCGCCAAAGAGTCGAGAGTACGAACATCAATACCCACGCGACTTGAGCCCAGAGGCAGCGGCGGTTTCTGTCCTTGCCTCGTCGGCCCACTGGACGTTCGCGCGACGGTAGTAGCCGCCGCGGCCGTGTCCCTGGCGTCGGCAAAGGGTAGGTGCTCATGCGGGGGGGCGGGCATCGCCCTCAACCAACGGCCGGTCCGTCGCGGGGCCCTGAGAACACGAGCGACTGGGTGTGATGTGATTGAAGCAAGCCTCGCGCGGCCCTGCTGTGCATAGCGCGAGCCGTACAGGCCCCAGGGGCTTATCGGGCCAGCAATAGCATTTCATCACGACGGTCGTTTTCTGCCTACATCAAAAATCAACCAGTTGTGGTTGGGGTCGTCACTTGGCAATGTCGCCATTCGTCCGCGCGAAGCGTCTTGGAAGTCACCGCGCACTCCGCTGGCACTTTGGTCGCTGCGGCGCCAAACCGGCTTTCAAAGGCCGCGCGGAGCTCTTCGAGCTCCCACTCGAAGCAATTGGGGCGGTCGCTGCCTGCACGTTTCCGCTTCGCCGACGTTGCACGGCCAAGGTCGATGACCTTGACGGCGCCAGACTCGTCGATGACAAAGTTGCGCAGCGAGACATCGCCGTGGAGCACCTTGTGCGCGTGAAGCGCGCCGAGCGCCGCGCGCGCCCGGGCGGCAACAACATCAGCGCCAAACTTGTCGACAAGCGCATTGCCAGCACGCGAGCTGAGCGCGTGGCCGCACTGCGACGTGATGACCACGTAGCCATCTCCAGACACCGTCCCTGCATAGATCAAGCGCGGGAGAACTCCCTTGCAAGTTGTCGAGCGCGGCGTACATCGCGGCCTCGTTCTTCATGCTATCGAGCTCCTCGTTCAGCTCAGGGTCCGAGTTGCCGATCTTGACAAAGCACTTCTCGCCGTTGATCATGACGTTCGGGTAGCCACCACCGCAGTTCAGTACCATTACCTGGCTGGGTCGAGCCTGAAAACCGGCAGCGGCGAGTCGTTTTGACCGCCGCCGGCACTCGACCCAGGCGCTGGCGCTGGCTTGTTGCTCGCCGGATCCCCTGGCGTCGGAGCCGACCCAAGGCTGGATTGTGTCCTTCCCCCTGTAACGCCATTTCTTGCGTCAATCTCGCTCGCTTGAGCCGGGCGCCAGAAATCTCGATCGTCGTGCCCATCATCCGCGGCCGTGATGTAGAACCAGAGCAAGGCCTGCGACATAGTCAACCTTGTGGCGTCTGAGCCGGGGCGAAGTGGGTTGCTCTCGCAATTGCCGGGGTGGGTGAAAAGCGGTTTGGTGATGTCCACGCCGTACTCCTTGTTGCCGTCGCCGTTCCCTTCGCCGTTGTTCTTCTCCCTAGCTGCGAGGCGGACAAACCACGTGGCGGTGTATGTCGTCAGCACCCCGTACTTTGTCCCTGTCAACTTGAGGTACCTGCACAGCTGCGCGAGCGGTTGGAGATCCCGGTCTTGTCAACAGCTTCCTTTTGTCGTCCTGCACGTCGTCTGGCATCATTGAGCAGGGACGTCCTGTGCGCCTCGTAGTTCTCTGGGTTCAAGTCCGGGTTGTCCTCCGTAAGCGAAGCCTTAGTCTTCAGCTCAAAGACGACCTTGACCTCCTTGCTACCGTCGGGGAGCTTCATGGTGTGGGTCACGTCGGGACTGCAGAAAACGTTCTTGACTGGATCGAACAGCTTGTGCGATTCGCGATTCACCGTCGCCGTTTCTCCGTACTTTTTTTGTAAGCAGGCCTTGACGCAACGGAGCATTCCGTCCAGGTAGCTAGCGTCCATGAAGTTTTGTAGGCCATGCTCCTTGTCGATCAAGTTCGCTCTGGCGAGAATCTCGTTGAAGTTGTCCATGACGCTCTTCAGCACCCGAGCCTGGAGCACGCCTTCCGACGACGACGGTGGCAGAAAATCGCCCCACGTCCACTCCTGCAAGTAGTCCGGCAGGTAAAAAGCGGGGACCACTTGGGTCTTGGTGCTCTTCGTCTCCGTGCTCCACACGATCCAGGGGTCGCGAGCGAGCGCGACCATCACCGGCACTGTTGCCTCAGCAACGACGCGCTGGTCGGCGGCGGCGGCGCGCTCGTTGGCGGCGGCGCGCTCGTTGGCCTCAGCAACGGCGCGCTGGTCGGCGGCGGCGCGCTCGTTGGCCTTGGCCTCAGCAACGGCGCGCTCGTTGGCGGTGGCGCGCTCGTTGGCCTCAGCAACGGCGCGCTGGTCGGCGGCGGCGGCGCGCTGGTCGGCGGCGGCGGCGCGCTCGTTGGCGGCGGTGACGGCGGCGAGGACCTGCTGCTGCTTCTTGTCCAGCTTGCTAATTTCTGCTTTGAGCTTCTCCACAGCCACAGCGTCGCCCTTCTCTTCCGCTGCATTCTCATCTTTCTTGAGCTTCTTGATGCTTTCGCGCAGCTCTCCAAAGTCGGCTTCAAGCATCGCGCGCAACCCCACAGCCGTAGTCGCAGCGGCATCGTTGTCCAGCCTGCCCGGCACGGCTGCGTTCACGGCCGCACCGCTGCCATCATCTCGATCGCCGCCACCTTGCTTGCCGCCGCTGCCGATCATGCCGTCCATGCCCTCCCTCGCGCGGTCGAGCGCTGCCGCCTCTGCTGCGCGGAACAGGCCGCCATGAACTTTCTGTTTTGTACCTACGGTACCGGTACCGGTGCCGGTACCGTACTCGTGTACCGGTACCGTACCGGTACCGTACCGGTACCGTACCGGTACCGTACCGTACTCGAGTACCGGTGCTGCCCATCCGCCACACAAGAAAAAGAGTCCACAAACCGGCCGCGCGTTTGCGGAACCGCAAAGTTCAGCGCAGCGCACACAGAGCCCGAGAGAGGGTTATGCTTTGGCGGTATAAGCGCACTAGTCCTCTTTCCGCAAGCGCGTCCGTTGCGACGGCTGGAGATGAGCGATGAGCGACAGCAGGCAGGTGCACATCAGTCCGAGGTCGATCGACGTTGGACCTGGAGTGGGACCTGGAGTCGGAGTCGTGGACTGGGCGAGGGAGGTGCAGGTTCACACCGAGCTCAAGGTCACACTAGTGTGAGCCGGTAGGCAGACCCTGAAGGCAGCCGAGGCGGAGGACAAGCTGGCCCTGCACGCAGAACGCCTCGGGCCACTGCCTGGAGACGAGGCCGAGCGCAAGGTAGCGCGATCCAGCATGGGCGGGCTGAAGACTCTCTGGGCAGGCGTGATGGTGAGCGTCGTCGCTCTCGTGCTGGGCGCCGACCTGCGCCACGTGCGCGAGCTGCGCGAGAGCCTGACGACGGAGGTGCAGCTGGGCATCGACCTGGGCACGACGCAGAGCGTGGCCGCGCTGTGCGTCAAGGGGAACGTGAGCGTGGTGTCGGTGGAAGGGCACGACACGACACCCTCGACGGTGTGGTTTTCCAAGGAGCACGGGATCAAGGTCGGACGGCGCGCGGTGGCCGCGCGTAGCGAGGACCCAGGCAACGTGATCTACGCGGCGAAGCGCGTGATGGGCATCGAGTACAGCGACCCGGAGCGCGAGGAGAAGACGCACGACCTGCCGTTCGCGTTCGCGGAGGTGCAAGAGGCCGGGCCGTGGCGAGGCAACGTGGGGTTTGAGCTGCCCAGCGGGCGCGTGGTGTCGCCCGAGCAAGTGGGCGCTTTGGTGATCAAGAAACTCAAGGCGGCAAGCGAGCGCTCTCCATTGATGGACTGGCTGCGGCGGTCGATGGGGTTTCAGTTTACGAGCGTGACCGTGTCGGTGCCAGTGACGTTCACGCCCGAGCAGAAAAAGGCCACGGTCCGCGCGTGCAAGATGGCGGGGTTGAGCCAGGTGCGTCTGGTGGAGGAGCCCGTGGCGGCAGCGATGGCGTACGGGCTGGGCCGCGAGAAGAAGACGGACCGGGTGCTGGTGTTTGACATTGGGGGCGGCACGCTTGACGTGGCGCTCTTGTATTTTAACTCGTACTCTGCCACGTTTTACGTGGAGACGACGGCGGGCGACTCCAAGCTGGGCGGGGAAGACTTTGACATGATCATGGCCGAGACGGTGCTGGCCCGGAGCGCGGAGGCGGATCGCGTGCGCGCATCCCCGACGGCGTACCAGCGACTTTTGGTTGCCTCGGAGCGCGCCAAGCGTGAACTTAGCTCGGCGCAGGAGGCGACCGTCTGTCTACCTGGGGCAGTGGGACAAGCAGAGTGCCACACGGTGACGCGGGAGCAGTTTCGTGCGGCTGGGCAGCCAACCTTTGAGCGCGCGATGGCGTCGATCCAGCAGGTCTTGGAGGAGGCCGGGCTGGACCGGTCGGCGGAGCTCGACATCGTCCTTGTGGGCGGGTCGAGCCGCATCCCGGCGATCCGGGAGGAGATTGCAGCGATGATGCCGCGCGCGCAGCTGTACTACGAGGGCGTGGACCCGGACCTTGCGGTTGCGGTGGGGGCCGCCAAGAGCTGGGGTTGCAATTGAAGCGGACGCTGGGAAAGAGGGATATGTAAGGTACTGGTATTGTGTTGTTCTCGAGCTCTTGGCCTTCGTTTTTCTGCCCGCTCGCTCTTGGAGCGGGCTACGGAGGGAGGGAGCTAGGTCGGCTGCTGCAAAGCTTGGGTGAGATCGTAGGTGCACAAGGCTGGCGATGCTGCGTTTGAGCCGCCGTCGGAGCCGAGGGTGATCACGAGCTCGTGCCAGCCCTCGTACTCGCGCGATTTTCCGTCGGCGTCGACGAGCAGAAAAGCGGCGCGGTCGATCTCAAAGAAGGCCCAGGCCCTGCCGCCCGCAGGGATGCGGAGCCGCTCGAAGGCGACGAGAGACTGCAAAGGCACCGGGTGGCCGGCAGCCTTGGCGGTCGCGCGAGCACGCGCGCCGGCGCGATGGTAGACCTGGACGACCTCGTCGCCCTCGCGATGGCCGGTGTTGGTGACCGGGCAGTGCAGCGAGACGGAGGCGCGGCCAAGAGGCCCACATACGCAGCGGTCTTGGCGAAAGGTGGTGTAAGAAAGGCCAAAACCGAATGGCCAGAGCGGGCTGCCCTGCAGGTAACGGTAGGTGCGGCCGGGCGCAGCGGCCATGGCCATGCTGGGCATGGGCATCTGGTGCTGCCAGTCGGCCGGGTAGATGGTGTAGGGTAGCTTGCCCCAGCGGTTGGCCGGCCGAGCAAGAGGTCGGCGAGGGCGATAGCGCCGTCGCGGTTTGGGTTGAACGCTTCGACAACGGCGAGCGGGCTTGGCGGGCGGCGCGCAGCCAGTCCGTGGAGAGCGGATTGCCGTTGAAGAGGACGACGACTGTGGGCTTGCCGAGGGCCAGGATTTTGCGCCCAAAGGCTACCTGGCCGGGCGGCAGGCCGGTGTGGTCGCGGTCCCGGGTCTCGGCCTCTTGCTGGAACCCGATGCCAAGCGCGAGGACGACGACCTGGGCGGTTCGCGCCCGTTTGAGAGCGCGGGCGACCTGGCCGGCATCGGCAGGGCCGTCGATGGGGACGCCGGGCTCTGGGCGCGCCGTGCGCCCCGGCGGCGCGCAGGGCGGCGAATAGCGAGGTGATGCAGGTAAAGTGCGGAAAAGTTGGAGCCGTCCGAGCAGGCTTGGGCGGCCGAGGCATAGCCGCTGTAGAGTTCGTGGTGGCGTTCGCAAAGGGCCCGAGCACGGCGATACGCAGGGCGCTGGCGTTGAGAGGCAGGGCGCCGCCGTCGTTGCGGAGGAGCACAGGGGCCTGCAACGCAGCCTCGTAGTTGGCCGAGCGCGCCTCGGAGGCGTTGATGTCCTCGAGGCCGAGCTTGTCGTACTCGCTGGCGCCGAAGGGGTCGAAGAGGCCGACGCGAAAGAGCGCGCGGTAGAGCCGCTTGACCGCGGCGGTAATGTCGCGCGGCTGCACGAGGCCGCGCCGCAGCGCTTCGCGGAGGCCGCCCGCCTTCGCGGCGAAGAGCGTGCTGCCCATCTCGAGGTCGGTGCCCGCGAGGAACGCGGCGGCGGCGGCCTCGGCGTCGTCGACGCGTTTTGGGGCGGCCCGCGAAGGTTGCTGACGGCGCCGCAGTCAGATGTTACAATGGCGTCCGGCTGGCCCCACTGCTCGCGGAAGATGTCGCGGAGCAGGAACCGGTTGGCGCAGCTGGGCTTGCCGTTGATGGCGTTGTAGCTGCACATGGCCCCGGCGGGGCGGCCGATGCGCACGGCGCCCCGGAACTGCCGCAGGTAGGTGTCGAAAAGGTCGAACTGTGAGACGGCCAAGTCTGCATGCGCGCGGCCCTCTTCCATGCTGTACGCGGCGAGGTGTTTAAGCATGGCGAGCGCACGAGGCCGACCATCGGCGTCGGGTTCCTGCATGCCGGCCACAACCTCGCCGCCGTAAACGCCGCTGAGAAAGGGGTCCTCGCCGGGCGTCTCGCTCGTCCGCCCAAAGCGCGGGTCGCGCGCGATGTTGATGTTGGGCCCAAACCCGACGAGTCCGATGCGCTCCTCGGGCCCCACAGGCCGCCGTCCGCCCAGGTTGCGGAAGGCGCGCAGTTCGGTCGACAGGACGCGGCCCTTGGCGCGAAAGCTGGTGCGGTTGTTGAAGCTCGCGGCGTGGCCAAGCGGGCCCACAAAGCTGGTGGCGCAGCGCCCTGGGGCCAGGCAGGTCCCTGCCACGTCCGAGTTGGTCTCTGTGAGCCACATGTAGCTCCCCATGCCGATCCGGGCCACCTCCCCGGTGTGGCAGTCGCACACGTTGCCGAGCGCCTCGCTTGGGCCCAGCAGGCTGAGCTGCTCATCCAGCGAAAGCTCGGCCACGAATGCCGCCAACCTCGCCTCGAGGGGCTTGTGCGTGTCGCAATGCGCGAGCGCTTGCCATTGTTCCTTCGGGCACAGCTCGTAATTCGGCCTCCCGCGCACCCCGGCGGCGAGCCACGCCAAGGCGGCAGCGGCCGATGCGGCCGCCGTCCCAAACGTCGTCCCAACCGTCATCATCCATCATTCCGGCTCAAGACTTGGGGGCGCCAAGACGGAAACGAAGACCGAGCCGACGAACGAGTGCAGAGATGGGTGGTGGTCTTTGCGACATCAAAGTGGGCACAACCGTGTGCAGAGGCCAGGCCGCTCTTCTGAAGCAGAGGCTCTTGGGTGGGACCACCCGGAGCATCCAGGTAACGACGCGTGCTGCTCGAAGATCGCACCGCAATTCTGCTTGAGCGAAGGAGGAGCGGGTGCAAGGCGGACCGCTTTGCCTCGGGGCGGGGCCGGCCTGGGTGTCGCCCAGCAGAACAGAGCACAGTGCTGGCTCAAATCGTTTTGGGCATTTTGTCCGACCCAGCACGAGCCCAGAAGCCCCCCAGCAGACGCAGAGTCACTGCAAACCCGCGCAGGTGCAGAGAGGCAGGGAGAGGTTTGCGATACTTTCGAGTTCCTTGGGCTGCTTTCTGGTCCTGCCCCTGGGACGCCTGGCGCGAAGACGACCAGGCCCGAAGTGGAAAGCAAGCACGCGTTTCATTTTTTTTGTGCCAGCCACACCGCCCGCCCACCGCGGTGTTGCAACGATCGAGACTGCGCAGGTTTCGCCGGTTTTGCCGCGTTCGCTTTTCGCATTTGGCACGACATCACCGCTTGGCGCACAATCGCCGTCATCCGATCAATCGGGCCACAGCCTGTTGGCAGCTGCAGAACTGTCGTCGCCTCCCTGACGTGCCTGGGGAACGAGCAGGCTGGACCAGTTTCCGAGCAGCGCGGCTGATGTTGGATGAAACGATGAGAAACTCTGGTTTTTTCGTTTTTTTTGTGCCTGGCCGAAGCGAACGAACGAACACGAGATGCGAGACCGTGCCGATTGATGCCTCTCCACGACACGAAACATCATCATCGTCGTCGTCCATCCCCCTCCTTCCCCATCTTTCTTTCGCCTCTGGCGACGGTACGCACCGCTTCCCGCCTGACCGCCGACCTGCCTGCCTGCCTGCCTGCCTGCCTGCCTGCCTGCTTGCTTGCGCGAGAGAGAGGAGGGAAGGAGGGAGAGAGGAGGGAGGGATGGAGGAGGTGAGGCGAGGAGGTGTTCGATGCTCGCAGCCACGCAAAATATTTGTGCCGCTCGGAGCAGAATTTGGAGCAGCCAGAATGCGGTCTCTCCTGCTCGCGATAGAGGGTGTGCTATTGCCCCGTTTTCGCCGAATAGGAAACAAGCAGGGCTAGCGCATGTCGCCCTTTGCATTTGCGCAGGGGCAGCGCACCCTGCAGATGGCAGACCCAATCGCAAGCGAGCAAGAGCAAAGCTTGAGCGAACAACCGAGCAAGATGGCGACTGTTGTTGTGGACAAGACGACCGACCTCGAGGAGCTCAAGCCTGAGGTCGAGGAGGACTATGTGGTCGAGGAGGCCGACCAGGACGATGCCATCGAGGACATCGACTCGGAGGAGCAGTGGTCGAGCCGCTGGTCGTTCATCCTGGCCGCCATCGGCTCGGCCATCGGCCTGGGCAACTTTTGGCGCTTCCCGTTCCTGGCGTACCGCTGGGGTGGTGGCGCCTTCTTCATCCCGTACCTGATCGCTCTGTTCCTGGTGGGCATCCCGTGATCCAGCTCGAGATGGCCATCGGCCAGGTGTTCCGTCGCGCCACCGTGCAGGCCTTTGGCCAGCTCGACCCGCGCCTGCGCGGCCTCGGCCTCGCTTGCGCGTGGATCTCGTTCGCGCTTGTCGTCTACTACACGGCTATTCTGGCCTGGGGCAACGTCATGATGGCCAAGACCTTCTACTCGGTCATGCCGTGGGACATCCGTGGCCTGAGCGGCACCGATGTCGTGACCGTCCCGACCGACCACTTTGGCGCCATGATCAACATGGCTGGTACGCTCGCCGAGGTTGAGACCATCTCGCTGGCCCTGTACGTGGGCCTTATTGGCATGTGGGGCCCGATCTACTTTATCCTCGTGCGCGGCCAGGGCTTCATCTCCAAGGCCGTGTGGGTCACCGTGCTCCTGCCCGTCGTCATGCTCGCCGTCCTGCTTGTGGTCGGCTTCACCCTGCCGGCGCTGGCATGGGCGTGACCGCGTACATCGGCACCTGGGACATGACGCTGCTGAGCAACTCGCAGATGTGGACCGATGCGTTCAGCCAGATCTTCTTCTCGCTCTCGCTGGGCTTTGGCGTCATGAGCGCCTACGGCTCGCTCAACCCGCGCAACTCGGACGTGATCAAGGACGGCGCCATCGTGGCCATCTGCAACTGCTCGTTCTCGTTCATGGCTGGCTTTGCCGTGTTCACCATCGTGGGCTTCTTCGCCCAGGAGAGTGGCTACGAATCGGTGGCCGACTTTGCCAAGCCGCCCGAGGAGGGCGGCCTCGGCGCCTCGATCGCTGGCTCGCGCCTCGCCTTCGTGACCTACCCGGCTGCGCTGTCGTCATCGGCCCGGCCGCCGGCAAGATCCTGTCGTTCCTGTTCTTCGTGACCTTCTTCTTCCTCGGTGTGGACTCGGCCTTCTCGCTCGTGGACGCCGTCGTGCTCAACCTGCGCGAGACCGTGGCCTTCGCCAAGTGGACCCGCGGCGAGCTCGTCAGCATCATCTGCGTGTTCGGCTTTGTCATCTCTGTGTCTTCGTGTCCGAGGCCGCCGTCTCATGGACTTCGTCGATGTACGCCGTGAACGGTGGCCTGCTCCTGGTTGGCTTCATTGAGGCCGTCACTGCCGGCTGGATCTACAACAAGGCCGAGACCGTCGAGAAGGCTGGCGTTGCCGCCGTCGCCGTGTTCGATGGTGGCTACTTCCTCGCGAGCTTCGCCATGTCGTTTGTGGGCATCCTGCTCCCGGCGTGCAAGATCGCCGACAAGGCCAACGGACGAGCGGCCAGGAGCTTGGCGCGTGCCTGCTCGAGGAGGAGGACATGATGCACCCGACCACCGTCCTGCTCATTGCTGCCGGCACCTTATCGGCCTCGCCGCGATCGCCATCCTTGGCGGCGCCGCCATCGGCTCGGCCAGCTGCGGTGGCTTCCAGGAGGCGCTCTACGTGCTCGGCCTGTCGGGCCCCGACGCCCTGCGCTTCCGCCTGAACCGCGTGATCACCAAGGACGCCCCCAACAACTGGTCGTTCTCCAAGTACTGGGCGCTCAACGTCAAGTTCCTCATCGTGCCGCTCATGACTTACCTCAACCTGAGCCGCATCAACGGCTGGTTCGTGGGCAAGGGTGTCTACCGCGAGCCTGGCAACATCTTCGACTCGGATGCGCTGCAGATCCTCTTCTCGTTCTGCTACCTGATCATGCCGATCCTCATCATCATCGGCATTGTCTCCCCGAGCGTGTACCGCGACCCGCACACCGTCGCCAAGTAAATGGGGTTTGGTGAGAGCCCATGGGGCCTCTGGCAAAAGAACCAAAAAAAATGTGTTCCCGTTTCAATTTTGTACCTCAGCTCGGCTTGCTCGATTGCAACTGTCGTCATGGCCTTGCGCGTTCCTTCCCCTGGACTTGCGCCTCTCTCGGTTTTCATCGCTGCGTTGCCTGCTCTTGCGTTTAGCTGTCGTCATGACCCTTGCGCGCTCCCTCCAGTGACGGATGCCAAATTGGATGCTATGGTGCTCGCCACGTCCTCATTTTCAGTGCGCGTTCCTGCGGATGCGGTTGTGGCCGTCTGCCTGACCACTCTTTGTCGTCATGACCAGTGACACTCCATTGTCGTCCGACCAGTGACACTCCATTGTCGTCCACTGCTTTGCAGCCTAGACGTCGTCATCGCAAGCTTGGGTGGGTTCCTCTGCCCATGGGGTGGGCGTCGGTGGGTTGGACCTGGGTGGCATGGCATCCACCCGTCACTACAATCCCAGACAGAAGCCCACCATTGTCGTCATGAGGCTCACACACACCCCCTCTGGGGACGGACGGCAGGAGCCCATGAACTGGTGGGCGGCCGGCCAAAGATCAAACAATGGAAAAGCAGCAACGCGCCAACGCTGGAAATCGCGACTGGTGCCAGGTTGCGCGCGTGCCGTGGGCTTTGGACAGCATCGTGAGAACGAGCGCCTGCTGCGTGTGCTGGTGACAAGTTGAACGCTGTGTTCTTTGGCTTGCGCGGTTCACATCTCCGCGGAAAAAAAGCGATGGCTGCTGAAGACGACGGGGCTCTTTTCGCGATCTTTCTGTTCGTCATTCGCGCTGGCATGCTGGCCCTGCTGCCTGCTGCTGGCTTGGCATTTTGCGCTGGCGTGGCACAAAAGGTGGGAACGGCTTGAAGCCTTGGAGTTTTCGTGGCTGCTCGCGGACGAACAGATCCAAAACAGCGGCAGGCAAGCAACGCTGCGAGCAGAGGAGCGAGTAACCAACACACACACAAGGCGATGTCGTCCGCCGGGGTGGTGAACAAGGACACCGATCTCGAGGAGCTCAAGCCCGAGGTCGAGGAGGACTATGTGGTCGAGGAGGCCGACCAGGACGATGCCATTGAGGACATCGACTCGGAGGAGCAGTGGTCGAGCCGCTGGTCGTTCATCCTGGCTGCCATCGGCTCGGCCATCGCCGGCTGGGCTTTTGGCGCTTCCGTTCTATGCGTACCGCTGGGGTGGTGGCTTCTTCATCCCGTACCTGATCGCCCTGTTCCTGGTGGGCATCCCGCTGATCCAGCTCGAGATGGCCATCGGCAGGTGTTCCGTCGCGCCGTGCAGGCCTTTGGCCAGCTCGACCCGCGCCTGCGCGGCCTCGGCCTCGCTTGCGCGTGGATCTCGTTCGCGCTCGTCATCTACTACACGGCTATTCTGGCCTGGGGCAACGTCATGATGGCCAAGACCTTCTACTCGGTCATGCCGTGGGATATCAGCCAAGCGGAGGGCGCCGAGGTGGTGACCATCCCGACCGACCACTTTGTCAAGATGAGGGGCTTTGCTGACACCTTTGGGGAGGCCGAGACCATCTCGCTGGCTCTGTACGTGGGCCTTATTGGCATGTGGGGCCCGATCTACTTTATCCTCGTGCGCGGCCAGGGCTTCATCTCCAAGGCCGTGTGGGTCACCGTGCTCCTGCCCATCGTCATGCTCGCCATTCTGCTTGTGGTTGGCCTCACCCTGCCCGGCGCTGGCATGGGCGTGACCGCGTACATCGGCACCTGGGACATGTCGCTGCTGAGCAACTCGCAGATGTGGACCGACGCGTTCAGCCAGATCTTCTTCTCGCTCTCGCTGGGCTTTGGCGTCATGAGCGCCTACGGCTCGCTCAACCCGCGCAACTCGAACGTGATCAAGGACGGCGCCATCGTGGCCATCGCCAACTGCTCGTTCTCGTTCATGGCTGGCTTTGCCGTGTTCACCATCGTGGGCTTCTTCGCCAAGGAGAGCGGCTACGAGTCGGTTGCCGACTTTGCCAAGCCGCCCGAGGAAGGCGGCCTGGCGCCTCGATCGCTGGCTCGCGCCTCGCCTTCGTGACCTACCCGGCTGCGCTGTCGCTCATCGGCCCGGCCGCCGGCAAGATCCTGTCGTTCCTGTTCTTCGTGACCTTCTTCTTCCTCGGTGTGGACTCGGCCTTCTCGCTCGTGGACGCCGTCGTGCTCAACCTACGCGAGACCGTGGCCTTCGCCAAGTGGACCCGCGGCGAGCTCGTCAGCATCATCTGCGTGCTCGGCTTTGTTGTGGCTATCTTTTTCATCTCGGAGCTCGGCGCCACGCAGGACCTCGTCGATGAGTTCGCTGTGAACGGTGGCCTGCTCCTGGTTGGCTTTGTGGAGGCCGTCGCCGCGGGCTGGATCTACAACAAGGCCGAGACCATCGAGAAGGCTGGCACTGCCGCCGTCGCCGTGTTTGATGGTGGCTACTTCCTCACGAGCTTCGTCATGTCCTTCATGGGCATCCTGCTCCCGGCTTGCGAGGTCGCCGACGCGGACAAGACGAGCGGCCAGGAGCGCGGCGCGTGCCTGCTCGACCAGGAGCACATCATGCACCCGACCACCGTCCTGCTCATTGCTGCTGGCATCTTCGTCGCTGGCGCCGCGTTCTCTATCCTTGGCGGCGCCGCCATTGGCTCGGCCAACTGCGGTGGCTTCCAGGAGGCGCTCTACGTGCTCGGCCTGTCGGGCCCCGACGCCCTGCGCCACCGCCTTAACCGCGTGATCACCAAGGACGCCCCCAACAACTGGTCGTTCTCCAAGTACTGGGCGCTCAACGTCAAGTTCCTCATCGTGCCGTCATGACTTACCTCAACCTGAGCCGCCTCAACACGTGGTTTGTCAACGACGGGTCAACCGGTCGATCGGCAGCGGTGGATTCACGGACTCTGATGCGCTGCAGATCATCTTCTCGTCCTGCTACCTGATCATGCCGATCCTACTCATCGTCGGCGTCTTCCCCAACGTCTACCGCGACCCGCACAGCATCGGCAAGTAGAGCGCGCTCTGCCAAGACGCAGCCATCGATCGATCAATCAACAACAACATGTGTTTTCGTTCCTCCGCGAATCTGGAGCGCGTTGCCGCCTGATCTGTCCACTGCGTCTGAATTCTGCGCTTTCGAGCCCAGCCAGCGCGCGGTTGCGGCGCAGTCGAATTTCGATCCCACGTCGGAAGGTGGCGGGGCCCGACGCCGCCGACGACCGCCCACAAGGAGCAAGAAGAAGAAGAAGAAGATCCTTGCTCCCCATCACTCTTCGGGAGAGCGTGTGCTCTGCAAGTTGTAGCAACTGCGCGCACACCAGGCCGGCCGCCCACTCGCTCGCTGCCTTCCGCACAAGCCGCGACAAACAGGGGCCGAACACGGCGCTGCTCGGAGCAGCGCGGCGCTGCTCGCCCAAGTGTCGCAAATCTCAAATCCTAACACCAAAATTCGAGATCCCCACGCGGCCAGCGTGAGCCAGCCAGCACACACACGGGCTCTGCGACGTCAGTCCATCAGCCAAACGCACGTCAGTTCGGAATGGATGGCCCCGGCCACTTCGGGCTTGCGGCCACTTTGGGCCCACTCCGTCCTTGAGGCTCGGCTGGCACGCACCGGGTGACTAGCAGGTGCTATCGTTTTCGGTAGGCGGTGCGAACAGTTCCTCTGAACGCCTCATGGGATCGTTTCAGCACGGCTCTTGATCTTGGTCAAGAGCCGTGGGCTCGTTCGGTTTGGCTCGCACATGGCCCGAGCCGGAAGGCTTGCCCAAGTCCTTGGCTCGGGCTTCTCGGCACCGCTTGTGTGGCGAACGCGAGCGAGGGGGGCGCGAGCAATGCAGGGCCAGAGCTGGGCACAAAATTCTCCTGTGTTGTCCTGGTGTGCGTGGCCCGGCCCCTGGCTTGGCATTGCAGCCAGAGTTTGCACCCTGCTTGGCGAGCATTGGCGAGCAGCAAGAACTGCGCAGCGCGTGCGCTTCAAGGGCCCCTTTTTCTCTTCGCTTCACCCAGCTCCAGCGCCGTGGCCGCTCGATTGAACGAACGAGCCCTGGGGCTGCCTGACGTCGGCAGGAAGGCAGAACCACAACGAGCTAGAGGGAAAAGAGACGGCAAAAGGGAGAGATGTCGGGGCTTAGCGTGGTCGACAAGGCCGACCTGGAGATGGAGGAGGACGTCAAGCAGGAGATTGTGATGGACGGATACGTGGTCGAGGACGACGAGGACGATGCCATCGAGGACATCGACTCGGAGGAGCAGTGGTCGAGCCGCTGGTCGTTCATCCTGGCCGCCATCGGCTCGGCCATCGGCCTGGGCAACTTTTGGCGCTTCCCGTACCTGGCGTACAAGTGGGGCGGCGGCCTTCTTCATCCCGTACCTGATCGCCCTGTTCCTGGTGGGCATCCCGCTGATCCAGCTCGAGATGGCCGTCGGCCAGGTGTTCCGTCGCGCCACCGTGCAGGCCTTTGGCCAGCTCGACCCGCGCCTGCGCGGCCTCGGCCTCGCTTGCGCGTGGATCTCGTTCGCACTCGTCATCTACTACACGGCCATCCTGTCCTGGGGCAACGTCATGATGGCCAAGAGCTTCTACTCGGTCATGCCGTGGGATATCAGCCAAGCGAAGGGCGCCGAGGTGGTGACCATCCCGACCGACCACTTTGTCAAGATGATTGGCTTTGCCGACACCTTTGGGGAGGCCGAGACCATCTCGCTCGGCCTGTACGTGGGCCTGCTCGGCATGTGGGGCCGATCTACTTTATCCTCGTGCGCGGCCAGGGCTTCATCTCCAAGGCCGTGTGGATCACCGTGCCTGCCCGTCGTCATGCTCGCCGTCCTGCTTGTGGTCGGCCTTACCCTGGACGGCGCTGGCATGGGCGTGACCGCGTACATCGGCCTGGGACATGTCGCTGCTGAGCAACTCGGAGATGTGGACCGACGCGTTCAGCCAGATCTTCTTCTCGCTCTCGCTGGGCTTTGGCGTCATGAGCGCCTACGGCTCGCTCAACCAGCGGAACGCAAACGTTCTCAAGGACGGCACCATCGTGGCCATCTGCAACTGCTCGTTCTCGTTCATGGCTGGCTTTGCCGTGTTCACCATCGTGGGCTTCTTCGCCAAGCAGAGCGGCTACGAATCGGTGGCCGACTTTGCCGCGCCGCCAGAGGAGGGCGGCCTGGGCGCCTCCATCTCGGGCTCCAAGCTGGCCTTCGTGACCTACCCGGCTGCGCTGTCGCTCATCGGCCCGGCCGCCGGCAAGATCCTGTCGTTCATGTTCTTCGTGACCTTCTTCTTCCTCGGTGTGGACTCGGCCTTCTCGCTCGTGGACGCCGTCGTGCTCAACCTGCGCGAGACGGTGCTGTTCGCCAAGTGGACCCGCGGCGAGTCAGCATCATCTGCGCCATTGGCTTTGTGTCTGCGGTGTTTTTCATCTCGGAGCTCGGCCCGCTCATGGACCTCATCGACGAGTTCGCGGTCAACGGTGGCCTGCTGCTGATCGGCTTTGTGGAGGCCGTCGCCGCGGGCTGGATCTACAACAAGGCCGAGACCATCGAGAAGGCTGGCATGGCCGCCGTCATCGTGTTTGACGGCGGCTACTTTCTCGCCGCGGTCGTCATGTCGTTCCTTGGCATCCTGCTCCCGGCCTGCAAGGTCGCCGAAGGCCAACGCGACGAGCGGCCAGGAGCGCGGCGCGTGCCTGCTCGAGGAGGAGGACATCATGCACCCAAACATTGTCATGTTGATTGCCGCAGGCTCCTTCATCGGCCTCGCCGCGCTCGCCGTCCTTGGCGGCACTGCTATTGGTTCGGCCAAGTGCGGCGGCTTCCCGGAGGCGCTCTACGTGCTCGGCCTGTCGGGCCCGACGCCCTGCGCCACCGCCTGAACCGCGTGATCACCAAGGATGCCCCGGGCAACTGGTCGTTCTCCAAGCTCTGGGCGCTCAACGTCAAGTTCCTCATCCTGCCGCTCATGACCTACCTCAACCTGAGCCGCCTCAACAGCTGGTTCGTGGGCAAGGGTGTCAACCGCGGCGGATTCACGGACTCTGATGCGCTGCAGATCATCTTTTCCACGACCTACCTGATCATGCCAATCCTCATCGTCATCGGCGTCTTCTTTCCCAACCTGTACCGCGACCCGCACCTCAGCAGCCGCTGACCGCTCTCTCGCTCGCTAGCTACCATATCCCTATCCAACGAAATAACGACCTAATTTAGGCGCCTGCTTGTTCCCATGTAAACCCCATGTCTTGTACACTGCTTGGTCCTATCAGTCTAGTAGCATCCTAATACTACGCGATTTTGCCGAGTCGTCTGCTTATCCGCCTATGTATCCTAACATTCCGACTAGGCCGAGCGACGTTTGAAAACGTTGCTGAAGCATTGCTTGAAGGACTTCTTGTAGGACGCTTCAGGCGCTTCAACAGGCCTTTGGGAGCGCCTTGCAACAACGGCAAAGTGCGAGAGCGCTGCATGGTGCTGCGCTCAACAAGATGGCTTAATCATTTCGGTTCTGGGATCTTGGGCAGTTCGTGGAACCTCTCCCAGCACGTTTTCGTGCCGGCTCGCTGGTGGTTTTGGCGCGTAGTGTGGAGCGCGATGTTGCAGGTGTGACAGCGGAAACTCGCCTTTTTCCCGCACATCACGCACGCTCGCTGAGTCTGTTTGGTAATCGGCGCAATGCTCTCGCCGCCCTCCGTGACGATCTTCTTCAAGACCCTTGTCGAGCCGATTTCGTCCCGGATGTGCTTGTAGCTTGCGTCCAGGCGGATGCTTTTGGCAGGCCCCTTGTTGTAAAACTCCCGAGCGCCCTTGGTCCGCGGGGTAGGTTCTTCAGGACCTCCTTGACCTGCTCCTCCGTGAGGAGGGGTGGGCCGGCGTGGGACGCACCTGACCGGGGAGTGTCCCCGTCCTCGCTAGCCGCAGCCGTGCCGCGCATCACTAAGCGCTCAGCAAGCTCGGAGATAAAGATCTTCAGCGAGTCGTGCTGGTTTATCTTGTTGCGCAAGGCGGCCATAGAGCCCGGCGGGTTGTCCTTGAGTCCCTTCGCGACACGACGGATCCGCTCCAAGATGAAGGCGTTGCAGGCGAGGTGCTTGAGGCCGCGTAGCGCCACGAGTGAGTTCAAGCCGAGCTTGATGTTGTCGGATGTCGACAGTTTCGCGACGTATTGCGTGCTCCCGTCGAGCCCGCCCTTGAGGGAGTTGTACATGACCTGCGGCATGCACTTGAAGATGTAGATCGGCGGCAGCAAATTCGAGTTCACGCGCTTACGGATGGCGCGCCAGAGCCGCATATGCGACGCGACCACGCCACGGTCCGGACCGAAGACCTCGGGCACCTCAGGGGCTTTGGGCGGCGCGTCCGCCCATGTGAGCCCACATCATGAGGTCTTTGAACTTGCCCAGGGCGGTGCAGTACGTCTCCCTGGCCGAGCGCGGCACGGTGATGAGCACGTGGTAAAACGTCTTGGAGGAGTTGGCCATCACAAACAGGACATGCTCAAGTCGAACACCATGGCCTGGTGGATGAGCTGACCGCGGTATTCGGCGGGAACAGCTCGCCACCATCTCTCGTCACCAACCTCACACCCAAAGTAGCCACCGTAGCTTCTGGCAATCTTCTCGGCCTTGAGCTCCAGGTGCTTGACGGTGCGAGTCTTGAACTCGCACGTTGCGTACACTTCGCTGCTCGTGCCTCCGGGCGGGACGACTCGCGCAATGGCATCAGCGGACCGCTAGATACGGGTGAGCGATGCTTGCGCACAGGCCAACCTCAAAGATTGCGCGACACCATGGCATGCTGCCCACGTCGTTGAAGATGTTGTTCTCGTTCATGGTCCCAGTCTTCATGGCCTGCGACGCTCGAAGCCGCCCAAACCACGATTGGACGAGCCGGCGCGCGGCGGCCTCGTTCTTGGACAGCCCCTCAGTGCTGCCGACTGTCTTGTTGAATTTGCCATGGAGATCCTCGTCCGCGCTGTCCGCACCGTCGCCATTCTCGCCGATAATGTTGACGTCCTCACTCTTGTCGACTTCGTCCGCGTCGACTCCGTCCGCGTCGACCTCGTCGACCTCGTCCGCGTCGACTTCGGCCGCGTCGACCTCGGCCACGTCGGCCTCGGCCACATCGACCGCGTCCGCGTCGACCTCGGCCGTGTCGGTCTCAGTCGTGTCGATCCCAGCCGCGCGGGAGCTGAGCAGCTTGAGGGCGTCCTTGTCCTGCCTGGCAAACTGTGCGCCGGTCGTTCCTGTTAGCACGAAGGCGCGCAGCACATGCCACTCGGCAGAGCGCTGCCAGCAGGTGAGTGGCCTGGCGCTGCGCGAGACTGCATGTTCTGCTTCTCTTGACTCAGTGCTCTTCGTCCCAGGGGCCGGGTAAAACAGCATCTGCTTGCCCTTCTTGAAGTCGGCAGGGAGCCTCATCTTGGTCATGGTGATCGTCCTGGCATGTCGGAGATGAGCACGTCCGGCACGCCATACGCCACGAAGCGCACAATGTTCGCCTTGTCGCTGCTGGGGCGCTGGTAGTCCACGAACGCAAAGGCAGTCAGCGCGCGGCTGCCAGCTGGGTCTTTGACCGTCGCAGAGGCAGCAAAGATCTCACGTCCCATGCGCTTGTCGTCATTTTACGATTAAGCTGTCGTCGGTAACGACGCCCAAGCGCACAGCATGGTCGATCACGTCCTCGTCCAGCATCCGCTTTACCTTGGCCGCACCAGCAGTCCTCGTCTCCTGCATCCGCTCTGCCCGCGTACCCTCTCGTTGTTTCCCGGCTGCGACAGGGGCAGCCTCGGTTGCCTTCTTGGCCGCGGCCTTCGTCGACATGCGCTCCTCGCGCACGAGCGCCGAACCCACCTTGTTGCGCAAGGAGCTCAGCACTTCGATCGGATGGTCGCTATTGTCGCTGATCATGACGAACGACAGACGCTTGCGGATAGAGCATCAGAGCTGCTTGCTGCTATAGCCCCCGATCGCAGGTGCCAAGGATGCCACTTAGGCAGCCACCGTTCGCCTTCGCGACGTCGTCTAAGATGGTCTCCACCGCCTTGATGGTCGTTGTGGTCAAGACGACGCTTGTGGTACGTGGCGAGGAAGGGACGGAACAGTGACTCGCTCACGCTGTCGTTCTTGATGCCCTCCTTGCCGGCCTTCCGGTGGCTCAAAGCCTTGGACTCGTTCTCTTTGAACGCGACGCGATGAGTTCGTCGCGACCACGAGGACCATGTGTTGGTTGACGAGAATACGACGACACCGCGTACATCTTTTCCTCGTACTCTCGCCATTGGCTCACGGTGTCAGTGTTTCGGGTCCCTTTCTGCTCCCACGGGCAGACCATGGACCAGGCATGGGCAATTTTCACGAGCTCGGACGGGCTGAGTCCCAGGTCCTCCAGGTCCCACTCAACCTTCATCTGTGTGCGAAGGTGCTGCATGGTAGTTTTTTAGAGCCAGGCCGGATGTTTGCTCGAGAAGAAAGCACCCCGCAAAGCGCAAGAGGTCCTTCAGCGTCAGCTCCTTGGGGATCCTTCCAGCGAGGTTCGTGTTGACCCAGCCAAGCATCGTGCGCAGGGCTGGTTTCGCCACGAGCTCGAATACGTGCGTCGCGTCCAGGTCATTAGGCTCGACCCCGCTGAAGTCCACCGCGTAGTCCTCAAGAGCCTTTGCTACTGTCTCGACGTACAGCATCGCCCGCTCCAAGAGCATCTCGCTCCGCGCGTCCTCCTCAAACATAATAGTGTACTCGTCCGGGTGGGGCAAGGCCTTCCACTGGCCGAACTCGATCTGTTCCGGCTCGAGCGGTCCCTGGGGCGTCACGCGCGGTGCCTTTTGCGGTGCCTTCTGCGCGCTTGAACTCGTTGATGAACTCTTGCGTAGTCGCGGCAGCCCCTAAAGCTCTTGCGCAGATGGCCCAGCTCACCGCATGACTTGCACCTCTTCTGCGTCTTCTGGGCAGGACCATTGGAGGCAGCGCGGGCGCTTCTGACCACGCCCGTCGGTGGCATGGTCAGCACCATGCTCAGCGCTGCCCGACATACCGGGCACGGTGTTGAGATAGACGTAAGCAGGACTTGTGCTCCGTCCTGTCGTGCTCCTCGACAAGTGCACTCGAGCTCCTGCGCCTTTCGCGACTCCGAGAGGGCCGGCCACTCTCACGCCCTGTCCAAAGCCTGCCTCTTTGGTGCAGTGGGAGCAGAGCCACAAGCCAACTCCAAGGGCAGTTTACAGCGTAGTATTAGACTGTTTATTGAACTTTAGCACAAGATGATGCGACGTGAACGCGAAAATCAGAGTGGCGCGTAATATTAGGCTACAATCATTGGATAGGGATATAACAGCTATGTTTCATTAACGATCACCTCCTTGATGTCTGGCTGCTGGCTGCTGCTGCTGGCTGCTGCTGGGCTGCTGCCGCTGCTGTTGCTGCTGCTGTTGCTGCTGTCGCTGCCGCTGCTGCTGATGCTGCCCATCTTGGGCAGGTTGTTGTTGTTTCGGACATGTGAGGTCAGCAAGCAGCGAGCCCGTTGGATCTGCAAACTCTTGGTTGGGGTGGGAGGAGGTTTGAGGAGGCGCAAAGACTTGGTATCCTCTGGGCCCCACCTTCATCGGCCACCCCAAGGCTCGGCTCGCCCTCTCTGACCGACCTGGGGCTGCAGAGGTCCAAAAGCGGACGCTCTTTCTTTTTCCCGACCGCCTCCTCCCCGCTCCTTCCTTCACATTTTGAGAGAAGTCAGTCAGTCAGGCGGAGGAAAAAACCAAAAGGGAGAGAGCGAGCAACCGATGGCCTTTTTCTTGACACAACACGCGCCCGAAAATGAGATGCACGATCCCGCCGCCTAGGACAGCACGCGCCCTTACAGGTACCGCGCCCGTCCCCCGCGCGAGGGCATACTCCTGCTTGCGCCCTGCGCGTCCCAATCCGCGGACCAAATACAGCAAAGCAGGTGCTCCACGTACCCCCTCAATAGGAACGCGCGAGGGCCGCTCTATAAGCGCCAAGCGGACGGTTTCGCCCCTGGCCGCGGTTTTCAGGGGGCAGCTGGGGCACTTTGGCGCGAGGGGCAGAGAGCGAGGGAGCAGGAGCGCTCTGGGGGCGATCCAGCAAACCAGGATCTTGAAGGAGGAGCGGGCGCAGCGAACAGTTCGCGGAGGAGATCGACATGGCGACCACGCAGCAAAATGAGGGCGACCAGGTGGAGCTGGAACTGAGGACGAGCCCGCCAAGGCCGAGGTGGTCGAGGGCGAGGCCGTGAACGAAAGCATGAAGCACGAGGACCACCCCGATATGGTACGAGGACGACGACGGCGACGACGACCTGCAGCAGATCGACGACAGCGAAAAGTGGACGAGCCGCATGTCGTTCATCCTGGCCGCGATCGGCTCGGCGATCGGCCTCGGTAACTTTTGGCGCTTCCCCTTCCTGGCCTACCGCTGGGGCGGCGGCGCCTTCTTCATCCCCTACTGGATCGCGCTCTTCATCGTGGGCATCCCGCTCATGCAGCTCGAGATGACCATCGGCCAGGTGTTCCGCCGCGCAAGCTGCCAGGCACTGGGTGCGCTCGACCCGCGCTTCGCGGCATCGGGCTCGGCGCGGGCTGGATCTCGTTCATGGTGGTCTGCTACTACGCTGGCATCCTCGCCTGGGGCAACGTCATGCTGATCCGCAGCTGCTGGACCCCGATGCCTTGGGACATCTCCCAGCTGAACGGCACCGACGTGGTGACGGTCCCGGCCACCACTTTTACAACGACGTCCTGCACTACCAGCGACTGGAGCCAGGCCGAGACGATCTCGACCGCGCTCTACACGGGCCTGCTCTTATGTGGGTGTGCATCTACTTTATCCTCATCAACGGCCAGGAGTTTATCTCCAAGGCGGTGTGGATCACCGTGCTGCTGCCCGTGGTCATGCTTCTCATCCTCTTCTTTGTGGGCGTGTCGCTGCCGGGCGCGGACCTCGGTGTCAAGGCCTACATCGGCCGGTGGGACATGAGCCTGCTCAATGACGGCCAGATGTGGAACGATGCGTTCGGCCAGATCTTCTTCTCGCTTGGCGTGGGCTTTGGCGTCATGAGCGCGTACGCGTCCATCAACCCCCAACTCGAACATTGTGAAGGACGCGGCCATCATCTCGCTCTGCAACTGCGCCTTCTCCTTCGTCGCCGGCTTTGCCGTGTTCACCATCGGGCTTCTTCGCGTACGAGAGCGGCTACGAGAGCATTGAGGACTTTGCCAAGCCGACCGATGAGGGCGGCCTCGGCGCCTCGGTGGGTGGCTCGGGCCTTGCCTTCATCACCTACCCGGCGGGCCTCTCGCTCATCGGCGGCGTCGGCGCGCAGGTGCTCTGCTTCTTCTTCTTCGTCACCTTCTTCTTCCTCGGGATCGACTCGGCCTTCTCGCTCGTCGAGGCCACCGTGCTCAACATGCGCGAGGTCGCGCTCTTCTCGAGCTACTCGCGCAAGGAGCTGGTCTCCATGGTCTGCGTCATCGGGTCCTACATTGGCGTCTACTACATCACCGACGTGGGTGCCAACCTCATCGACTCGGTCGACGCCTACGCCGCCACCTGGGGCCTGGTCTTTGTCGGCTTCCTCGAGTCGGTCGCCGCCGGCTGGGTCTACCACAAGGCCGCCACCGTCGAGAAGGTGGGTCTGCCCGCCGTCATCGTCTTTGACTGCGGCTACTTTCTTGCCGTCTTCCTCCTCGCGGTTCTCAGCCTCACCATGGAGGAGAACGGTCTCGCTGCTGGTCTCGGCGCGGGCATCGGCATCTGGGCTGTGACTGCCATCGTGGGTGTCCTTCTCGGCGCCAGCCGCGCGGGCGGTGTCAAGGAGTCGCTCGACGCGCTCGCGATCGGCGGCACGCGCCACCTCCGCAACCGCCTCAACCGCGTCATTACCAAGGACGCCCGGGCAACTGGAAGCTGGGTCCCATCTGGATGTTCAACCTCAAGTTTGTCGTCACCGGCATGCTCTTCTTCCTCAACATGCAGCAGCTCGTCTCGATCATCAAGTCGAGCGGCGTGCTCAACCCGGGCACGGAGGGCCACCCGCTCAACAACGTGGCGGTGCAGGCGCTTTCGTCGCTTGCCTTTGTGGTCATCGTGATCTTCGTGCTCGTCGGCGTCGCCGCCCCGAGCCTGTACCGCGACCCGTACGTCAAGAAGGGTGTCGAGTCCGAGTAAGTGGCACGCCCCCTCCAATAATCAAAAGCATTTTTAATTAATCAAGTCACCGTCTACAATGCACCATCTCCTACCTGGCGCTGGCCGGCCTTGTGCGGTGTCCGTCCCATCTCGTCACCATGAGATCAGCTCTCTGCCTTTCCCGCGGCATCCTCGACCAGTCGTAAACGTCGAACGGCATGCCGCCTGCGCGCAGGCATGGCATGCATCACCATCACCTGCACCAGCCCACGGGCCACCCTGGCTGATGACATGCATGCACGTACTGTCGCGGCTTCTCCGGGTCGCGGCCAGCCGCGGCAACATCTCGAAACATCTCCGTGTCCTTGCCTTCCTCCTACAACTCACCAAGGAGCCTGCATCCGACCGGTCGCCTCTTGGAAGAGCGATGGGGGACGACGCAGGGGACGACCGCAGCGGCGGCGCTGCGTGCATCGAGGCCGTGCCGTACCCGATCCTCGTGTCCCGGATTCTCGTATGCTTGGAGGCGCGCGACCTCGTGCGCGTCGCGGTGACGTGCAAGGCGCTCAACGATGCAGCTGACGACCCCCGTTTGTGGCATCGGCTGCTCTTCCTCGACTTTGCCGGCCCGCGGCTCAAGGGGAGCGCCCTCCGCGACCATGCCGCGCTCGCACTTGCGGATGAGTTTGCCTTCACCACGGATCTCGAGCTCGCCCGCGCCGGCGCGGAGGAGGACGCGGAGGAGCCGAGCCAGGGTGAGGCTCAGTCGTCCTCGAGTCAGTCGGCGACTTCGCTGGCCGCTGTGCTGCATTTTATTGCCGACTCCGAGCAGCTGCCGCCACTGAATTCTTCGCCCACCCTGCCACCGCCGCCAGCAGCACCGCCAGCAGCGCCGCCCGCGGCCCCATCTCCGGCGCAGCCGTCACCGGCGCAGCCGTCACCGGCGCAGCCATCTCCGGCGCAGCCGTCACCGGCGCCGGAGGCAGAGGACGGCGACATCGAGCTGACCATTCAAGACGGTCCCGCACCATCACGCTTGCTGCCGCGCTCGGAAAGCACACCTGCGGTACGGACCGCCCCCAGGGCCTCGGACGAGTTTGCGCCCACAGTGCGGCACCTGACCGCCAAGAAGATTTACCTGAGACGCGTGCGCGACTTTGATGAGCGCGTCCGTATCGCGGCGCAAGAAAGGGAGCTGGGCACGCGCATCGCGGCGCTCAAGGCGCGGCGGATCGCCCTGGAGAGCGCCTTCCGGCACTTTACACTCAACGCGACGACGATGCTCATCCCGCTCTGCCCTCTTGTGACACTCGTGCTGCTGGGCCTGCAACTAGACGAGCAGCTGCCCTACGCACCGTGGGCAATGCTCGCACCGATCCTGATCTTGCTGGTGCAGATCGGCGGGGCCATGGGCCTCGGTGCGTTTCTGTTGGCCAAGCAGCAGCAGCCGGCGTCGCTGTTCTCTGGCATGTACAGCACCTTCCGAGGCTTTGTGCAGTTCTGGATGCATACCGTGTTCCGCGAGGACCCGCGAGCGCTCGGGAGCGGCCTCGTCCTGTACCTCCTGAACGTGCTCTTTGTCCTGCTGGTGGGAGTGCGCCTCGGCGACCCTGGCTTGCTGCCGTGGGCGTGCGTGTTTATCCCGCTGTACGCCATGCTCGCCCTGTTTGCGGTGAGCCCGCTGCTCAACTGGGGCGGTTCGCGCCACGAGACTTCTTCGCGGGAGCCATTCACGGTGTTCATGGTCTCCGTTTGGCTGCCCGTGCTGGCCTTTGCAATTACGCTGCCGCTGTACCTGGACGAGGTGTTTGAGGCGCGGCTTGCCTTAGTGATGGTGCCAATGTGGATCTTGGAAAGCGAGTTCCTCGCGTTCCCGGTCTTTTCGCTGTGCCAGAGCTTGTACACTCGTGGGGACGTGTACGATTCGTGCTTGGTGGTCACAGTGGTGCTGGTGCTCATCAGCCCCGTGGTGGCCTTCCAGGTCATGTTGGTGCTTCTCGTGGACGGCCCAGTGGGCTCGCTGACCTACATCAAGGCGTTCTCCCCGCTCTACCTGTGGCTCGCGCTCTGTGCACTCGTGCTCTTCAACTTTTTGTTGCAGTACGAGCACCCGGCGCCGGCCGAGCTCAGTAGCTCGCACCCGATGCTGCAGCACCGCTCGCGGCTCAACGCCTCGCGGACTGCCGCGCCAATCTCTGCCTCGGGCCGCTGGTCCTTTGACCATGCAGATCTTGGCGGTTCGCGCCGCCACGTGCGGTGGGCGACGCCTGAGCGGCGGCGTGTCGCGCGATCCCTCGAGCTCGTCGTGTAACCTACTAGAGAAACATCTGCTCTGCTTTGAGGGCGCGCCGTGGCTGACGCTCGGCGCAAGGCGAGGGGTTCAAGTCCGGACGAAAAGAGAGATTGGCGGTAGGGTACACAGATTACAGCGCCTTTTGGCCCACTTGCTTGCGTGTGCGCTTGGGCGAGAGCGACGGGCTCGCAAAGCCCCAGATCTCCACTGCGCTGCACTTGAACATGGGCCCGCTTGCGAGGCACGCATACTTTTCAAAGGTGGTCGAGCCCTCCTCGCTAGAGCCGTGGTTGAAGAACGGGTCGAGCCAGAGCGCAAACTTCCCGCCGCCTCCAAAGGCGATCATGTCGTTTGTGGACACGACCACGTTGTCGTTCCCGCCCGACCACTTGTGCACGCGTAGCTCTGGCTTCAGCTTGAACAAGAAGGCCTCGCCCGTGCCATAGTAAGACCGACCCCCCGATCGGAGCGACTCGCTGCAAAAGGCGCCAAAGACATGGCGGTTGGTGTCCATGACGACAAGCAGAAAGGGCCCCGCGCCTGATGCGCGCTCGTACGCTGCCAAAAGGTTGTACCCGTGCAGGTCGCTTGCGTAGAGCAAGACCCAGTCTTTGGCCGTTAGCCGGGTCGGCAGGGCATTGACGAGGCCCGTCATGCCAGTGTCGTCAACGACGCTGCGAAAGTTGGCAGGTACGCCGCGCCGTCGTGGCCGGTACTCGCGCCGCATCCAGGACATTTCCGTGCTGCGCGTCGTCTCCGGCTCCAGCGGGCTGGGCTTTTGTCTTGGCCCTGCAGGCGACTCGCTGTACTTGCTCTTGGTCAGCGAGAAGGCGGACGAGTTCTTGAACGGCAAGACTTCCATTGCGCGCCGAAAACAGGGCACACGCACGGCCAGCCGCCGCGCCGCCCACCCGACAACGCGGTCGCAGGCAACCTGCCTCCGCCGGTCGCGCCGGAAGAGCAGGACAGCGACGGCAAGTGCCACAGCCACAAGAAGCGGTACGCGGGTTGGGTCGCGCACGTCCATGCCAGGGTCATCCTGTGGCAGCCAATCTGCGTCCATGGCTGCCTTGTCCTGTTCGTCGGCGGGGATTGGCTGCAGTGGTGGCTGCGGCTCGAGCTGCTCGCGCGGCAGAGGATCGTTCTGTGGTTGGGGCACGAGCTGCTGCTGCTGCTGCTGCTCCCCGAGTTGCTCTTGTTCCTGCTGCTCCTGCTGCCCGAGCTGCCCGAGCTGCTGCCCGAGCTGTTGCTGCTGTTGCTGCTGTTGCTGCTGCCCGAGCTGCTCTTGTTCCTGCTCCCCCTCCTGCTTCCGTGGCTCTTTGCGCACTACGCCGACGTGCTCCGGCCCGGGTTCCTGCCCGGGACCAAGGGCTACCGGCTCCACTGGCTGGGGAGGCGCTTGTTGTTGCTGCAAGAGCTCTTGCTGTGGCTGCGGCTGGTCGACCGCCGGCACTGGCACGACATCTTCCTCGTGCCCGTCATCGTCATCGTCTCCTTCGTCCGGGTGGCCGTCGGGCAGGTGTTCCTCGCCTGCGCGCAGGTGGGCATGATTCTCCACCCGACCTGGCACCAGCCGCCGTCCGTAAAGCGAGGGCCGCGGGCTCGCCTCATCGTCGCCGAGAATCTGCCCAGCCACTCCAGCGTAGGCCGCGACCAGCACCACGAGCACTGCGCGCGCCGACACCACCATCACGTCCTCGTCCCGACTCCTCCGCCGCCTCTTGGACAAGTGGATGGATCCTTTGCGTGGGCTCGAGGCGGATGGCGACGAGCAAGGCGGCGTCGCCCGAGCAGGCGGCGTTCGTGCAGCGACTAAAGGACACGCTGGAGGCCATGATGGACAGCTATGTCAACATCTTGCAGGCCGGCAAGCTCGGGTCCAAGGTAAGCGCGCGAGGGCTTGCTGGCGTGATGGACTTGCAGGCGCTAACGACCCAGGGGCAAAGGCCTACGGCAGGGAGAGTGCCGAGCGCGAGCGGCTGCTGCTCACGACGCATGCGTCTAGCATCGTAAGTGTGTGCGGGCGCGCCGGCGCGCCGGCGAGGGAGGGAGGGAGGGAGAAAATAAATCGTGCTTTGCAAGTGCTGACGCGGACGGCAGGTGGGCGACGCGCAGCACATGCTCAAGTTGATTACGGAGCTCAAGCTCTCCGTGCTGACATCCAACCTGGAGGGCCAGAACGAGATCGTAGAAGCCCAGAACGCGGCGTTCCGGGACAAGCTCGGTCGGCGGCAGCACAAGTCAAGGCGCTTGAAGCGGACGTGGACGAGACGCTGCGCGAGCTTGAGGACCACTACTACCGGTCGTTCCACCGTTAGCCACCGGGTCCCAGCAGCAGGTCGAGCTCGACCCGCGCGTCAAGAGAGCACCCCAAAACCGAGCATTGTTTGTATCCCTGGTCACTACTGCTTGGCGAGCCTCTCGCGCAGGGCCTTTGCGCGGTGGTTGTACAGGCGAAAGTTGGTGTTATCCCAGAACTTGTCCCACGTCCTGCGCCGCGTCGTCAGCACGGGGTACCGTCCACTGCCCCAGACCTCCCTCCTCCCGGCCGGCCGCGGCCCAGCAACTTACACCTTGTTTAGCACCTCGGAGCCGTCGATGCGGTTGATCTTGCCCGCATTGGCCAGCGCGCCCGCGATGGCCACCACGACGCCCAGGACGGTCTCCACCTTGACGTCGAGCGGCAGAAAGTCGGGGCCGAGCTCCATCCCAGCCGCCGCCGCCAGTTCCTTGTCTGCCCGCGCGCGTCAGCGCCGTCCGCCGCGGCCCGGCGCGCGGCAGCAACTTACAATGCACGGCCGAGAACGCCGCGTGGATCAGCAGCGCCACGCCGCCCCACACCATCGCGCTTGCCATCCTCCCGTGCTCGCTCTCCTGCCCAGCCTGGCACAGAAGGTCTGAGGAGGAGCAGGAGACGCACGACAAGATCGAGATGGCGGAGGCGAAGCGGCCCAAGAGCTCGGTGCAGTGCCTGGTGAACGGGCTGCCAGGGAACATGGGCAAGGAGGTAGGTGTGCGCGCCGCCCGTGGCGCGAGTGCCGAGACTAAACGCGGAGGAGTAGATCGCGATGGCGTGCGTCAGACGCGGCGTGGAGGTCGCCGGGGTTGCCCTGACGGGCGCCAACATGCCCGAGAGCGTGGACGTGGAGGGCGAGGGCGTGGCCAAGCGTAAGTGGTCGGCGCTCGGGGAGATCGCGGACGGAGGCTGACGGGCGCAGAGAGCGTGAGGCTGCTGGGCCCTGGCGAGGAGGGCGAGGCGGCGCTTAAGGCCGCGGTGGAAGAGGCGCGCGCCGCGGGCAAGACTGTGATTGCGATTGACTTTACGCACCCGAGCGACGGTGAACTCGAACGCCGAGCTGTACTGCAGGCTGGGCATCCCGTTCGTCATGGGCACGACCGGCGGCGACCGCGACAAGCTGATGCAAGACGTAAAGGACGCGGCGCTGTACGCGCTGATCGCGCCCAACATGTGCAAGCAGATCGTGGCGTTCCAGGCGATGATGGACCACATGGCGCAGAGCTACCCGGGCGCGTTCGGCGGCTACTCGCTGAGCGTGACAGAGTCGCACCAGAGCGGCAAGGCGGACACGAGCGGCACGGCCAAGGCTGTGGTCGAGTACCTGAACGCGCTCAAGGCGGCGCGCCGATGCCCGTGGAGGACATTGTCAAGCTGCGCGACCGGGAGGGCCAGCTGGCCTTTGGCGTGCCCGAGGCCGCTCTGGCCGGGCACGCCTGGCACACGTACACGCTCAAGAGCCCGGACGGCTCTGTGATCTTCGAGTTCAAGCACAACGTCTGCGGGCGCCGCACGTACGCCGAGGGCGTGGTGGACGCCGTGCACTACCTGGCGGCGCGCATCGAGGAGGCCTCGGACAAGAAGCTCTACAACATGATCGACGTCCTGCGGGAAGGCGCCATGCAATGATCGGTGCGACCCGGACGCGGATCCGTAGTGCGACCCGGACGCGGATCCGTAGTGCGACCCGGACGCGGATTCGTAGTGCGACCCGGACGCAGAATTAAGCAAACGGTCATTTTGATCGAGTTTGGGAGACGCAGAGAGAGAGCATGGAGTGACGGAGCAGGCGCAGGAGCTCGCGCCGCCGCCCGAGGCGCCCGAGGCGGAGGCGGTCGAGGAGGGCGGGCTGATGCCGCGCAATCAAGCGCTCGAGGAGGACCTCCAGCCGGAGCAGCTGGAGCAGCGGGACGAATGGCCGCAGCTCAAGTTGGCGCGGGAGCTGCTGCAGAGCGGCACGGCCGAGCTGGCGGAGGTGCAGGCGGCGCTGGGAGGGGCCAGGTTTTGCGGGCGGCTGCACACCGAGGCCATTGTGCAAGTGCTGCCGGAGATTCGCGGCATAGGGAGCGCGGCGCAGCTGCTTGCGGCTGCGCCGCACGCGAGCCCTGACGCACCGCAGGCGCGGCTGGTGCTGGATGAAGCGCAGCTGCTGCTGTGCCAGGCGGCGCAAGAAGGCAACGAGGAGGCGCAAGAAGCGCTGCCGCAGGTTGTTGAAGCGTTGCGCGTGCTCGAGCCAGAGCGGCAAGAACGGACGCGGCATGGGACGCCGCGCACCGTTCTCATGCTGCTCTCCGTTGCTGATGCGATCGTGCGCAATAGTCAGGGGGGGTGGAGTGGTGCCGAGGCGATCGACGCTGTCCAAGTCGCGGAGCGCCTCCTGCTGACGGTTGAGACGCGTCAGCGCGCTGGGCAAGACCCGGCGTTGTTGCAGCTTGTGCTGGACAAGTCGAGCCACAATCCGACGCTGCGACTGGCTCTTGCTCAGGCTTGGCGTGCCAATGGACGTTGCCGAGGTCGTGCGGTGGCTGGTCGCCAGGGCGCCCGCAGAGCTAACAGGCTTTTTGGAGGCGTACGCGAACACGGAGGCGCGCGCACAGGGCTTTGTGCACTGGCTTGCCGCGACGCTCGGCCCTGGCGCAGAGCGCTTGAGCCGGGCACATGCCCTCAGCCTGACGCTTGCCGCGCTCCGAAGCAAGCGCCAGGACACCCCGCTCCGGTTTGCGCTACGTGCGCAGCAGGTTGTGCGCATGCTGGGAAACCTGCTCACGTTCCCCTCGAGCAAGCCGGAGGACGCCGCAGCCTCTTGGCTTGTGGCTTGCGGCGAGTTTGGGGTTGCTGCCGCCGACAACGAGGACGGCAATGACGACCGCAACCACGACCGCGCCGACGCGGGCGACCTCGAAGAGGACGACGACGACGACGACGACGATGACGACGACGACGACGACGACGACGACTTTGAAGGAATGGCCGTGGCGCTGCCCGAAGAGGGTGACGAAAGTGGCGGCGACGGCGACGCAGCGCCGGCTGCACAAGAGGAACGGCAACCCGAGGGAAGCCTGTTGGTCGTCGACACAGGGGCGGCCGCGGCCACAAAGGTATTTGTCGTGCTGGTCCCTGAGCTAGAGCCGCACGAGCTTGGCGAGGAGACGATGGATCAAAACGCGAGCCGGCCCGCAAACCTGTGGAACGACTCCGACTTGGCCCGACTGCAAGGCATCGCGAGCTCGAGCGAGTGCTTAGAGGGGAATAGCGGAGGCGGGGCGGATGTGGACGCGTCCCACTTTTTCGATCGAGAAGAAGAAGAGCAGCTGCTGAGCGAGAGCGCAAGTCAAGGCAGAACGTGGATTCGGTTCTCAGAGACCGCCTCGTCCAAGCCCATCCTGAGCATTCCGTGCGACGGCGCTTCTGGCGGCGTGCTACAAGTTGATGCAAGCGCAGGCAAGCTCTTTGCCCGCAAGCAGGGCATGGGGCCGGGGACAGTGGTTGTGGCGGCGACGGCGGAGGAAGCCGCAGCCGCGGCGAAGACCGAGATGCTCGCGGCCTTTTCGGCGCGCGGGCAGACCCAGTACTTGTGGGACGCACTGTACGAGCTCGCTTTGGAAGCCGAGTCGGGCCCGGAGACGCTGCAGGCGCTGCGAGAGTGCCTCGCTCGCGCCGCAGTGGACAAGGCCAGTTCAGGCAAGGCGCGGTGGTCCATGCTTCGGTTTGCGCTTGTGCTGATGCGCCGGCTTGAGCCAACCCCGGACGGGGACTGCGTCATGACGCAGCTTTGGCAACAGGTGTGCTGCGAGCTGTGGCGCGGGCAGTGGGCCCGTGGGACCTGAGCGACACGAGCCTGTTCGAGGAGCATGGCCCGTTTCCCGCGGACGAAAACATGCTGCACAAGCAAGCTGGATGGACGGCGCCAATGCACCGAGCAATCGTGCGGCTTGTGGCTCAGCCGTGCTGAGCATGCAACCGGCGTCGCGGGCGCTGGTGCAGCGCAAACTTGCCACTGAGGAGACAATGGTCGACATGTTGATGCTGGCGTGCCCGACGCGTGCCGAGGCAGCGGTCCTTCCGACGCGTCCTTGTGGAGCCGTGAGGCGCGCTTGGCATGGTTGCACGCGTTTGCGGCGCGACACAAGGCGCTACGCGCGACCGCGTCCGAGGAGGTGTGCCAAGCGCACGTTGACGCGCTGGTGGGTATGGCCAAGGATGCAGGCGGCGTCGCGGCCGTGCAGCTGGCGGCAGTGGCCGTGCTTCGATTCATGATTCGGTTGGACTGGGGGACGTTTGGCGGCGCGGCGGCGGGGCGGCAGCTGGACTTGTTTCTCGCGGGAGGCCTCGAGGTCAAGGCGCCCACGATCCTCCGCATCGCGCAGCTGGACATTGTCGAATGCGCCCCGGCACGGCGGTGTGACGTTGGACCACGTCGAACAACTGCTGCAGGCCACAACGCCTCCCGAGACGAATACGTGGGCCCTTTCTGCACGCATGGCGCTGCTGCTTCGCGGCACGGAGAGCAGCGGCGGGGAGGAGAGGCGTCGTGTGCTGGAGGGCGAGCTCTGGGAGAGGTTTTGCGGCGATCTCGAAGCCATGGATCCGCGGCTTGTGACCCGTGCTTTCCGGTCGCTTTTGCGCGGCGGAGAAGAGATGATCGGCTTGAGGGACGAGAGGCTGTTTGGCGCCGCCCTGGAGCTGGTTGCCACAGGCGATGTGGGCATGGCGTGCGCTGAGCGCGTCCTGGTGTCGGCCGCTTCAGGCCCGACGGAGGTGTTTTCTGCACTTGCTGTGCACGATGGGGAGCGTCTGCGCGAGCAGGCACACCAGCTGCTGCTGTCAGATATCGACGCAGGGGTGGTCCTGATCGAGCTGTTTGCTTGTGCGCATCGCGCGCCGCGCTTGCGAAGGCTCGCTTGTGCGTATATGCCGGTGCTGGTTGAGGCGCTCTCGCGCGCGCGCGAGCGTCTTGAGCCGTGGGTTGAGCAGGTGGTCCTGGACTTGGCGCCGTACGCGGCGGCCGCGCATCTTCATGAGCACATGCCGGTTCGTGCTGGGGGCGAAGGGCCAGCGCAGGGCTGCCCATTGCAGAGGCTGCTGGATATGCGCCAGTCGGGCGGGCCAGGCTTGCCTCGTCTGAACCTCGTGGACGGCGGCATCTGTGGCGCCGACCTGTTGCAGTTGGGCCCAGTTCTGGAGGCGTTCAAGGTGCGCGAGCTGAGTCTTGCCGGAAACGCGATTGGGGATGCCGGGCGCAGCGACGGTGGCAGGCTGGCTCGCGAGCGAAGGAGGGCTCGAGGGGCTTTCCTTGTCGCGGAACGGCATCCGCGCGTCGGGGTGCAAGCTGTTGGCGAGCGCGCTGCGTGCCTCGGGAAGCGCACTGCGATGGCTCGACCTTTCGGGCAACGACCTGTGCGACGGCGGGGAGGACGTAACTGGCATGATTGGCCTCGCCGAGTCGTTGATCTGGAACACGACGTTGACGTCGCTTGACGTCTCGACGAATGAGCTTCCTCAGGCGGTGATTTACTCGCTAACACGTGCGCTGCGCTACAATGGCTCGCTGACGTGCTTCCGATTGGACAAAACGGGCGCCTCGGGCGTGCAGTTGTCGGCGGTTGGCGAGAAACTGGATCTGAACGGGCAGGGCATCACGCGGAGCCCGCACTTGGGCAAGAAGCGCAAGGAGACACCGGTGGCGCGCTTGGACCGCGATCGAGCGCGGCGCAACTTGCTCATTCTCTCGGGCAGCAGCAGTTGCCCGAGCAGCACCGCTGCAGGCAGCGGCAGTCGCGCGGCCGAGCCATTCGAGAACCACTTGTTCGGGCTCGACATGGGCCCGGAGGAGGACGAAGACCAGCAAGAGCGATCGTTGGCAGCCGAGGTTCGCGACTTGCAGGTGAGCATCAGCGAGCTCCGGATGCGGGAAAAGCAGGTGGGCCAGCGCATCCCTGCCGGGTTTGAGGCCAAGATGGACACCACAACGGCGGAAGAAGAGCAGGACGAAGACGACCTCATTTGATTTACAAAAAGTAGTACGAGAACAGCAAGCGCACACAGGACAAATGACGATCGGCTTGTTCTTGCATGTTACACGTAGTCGTCGTCGGTGTTGCCAATGTGAATGTTGTCGTCGCCGATGCTGCTGGTGGAGCTGACGGTGGAATCAGGTTTTTGCTTTTCCTGCCGCCCGGGGCGCAGCGCTGCCGCTTTGGCGCGCAGGGTGGAGGCCTTTTCCCGCAAACTGGTGAAGCCGCCAGCAACCTTTCCGGTGACGCCCCCATTGGAGGCGCGCGGCGCGTCAGAGTCGATGCCTGCGAGGCTGGTCGCAGGCTCGGCCGTGGGCACACGGCGAGCGGCGCGCTCGCGGGCCCGCTGCATGCGCTCGTGCGCCTCGGCATAAAAGATCCGCATGTGCTCGCGCGAGCGCTGCAGGTTGCGCAGGCGCGTGGCGGCAAAGCAGCCAAGCGGGAGGCCGAGGAAGAGTAGCGTGAAGGCGATGAGGTACCACACGGCAAAGGACCAGTACAGGGCCTGCGACATGTCGCAGCAAAAGGCGTCCTTGACTCCAATGTAGGCGTCGTTGATCTGCTTGCAGCCGATGACGTCGGCGAGGTTGTCGGATAGCTCGCGCACGTTGGCCTCGAGGTCGCCCGAGCTGGCGAGAAAGTCGTCCCGCAAGCGCTGGCGCAGCACGACACCGGCGGAGGGCAGGATGTCGTCCAGGAGCAGAACGAACTGGTCCTTGACGATGACGGCAGCGTCCTTACCAAAGCTGGCGATGAGGGCCTCGACCGGCTCCGAGGACGATTCGCCGTTTGCGGTCGAGCGACCCGCGCACTCCTTGACGAGGCTCTTGAAGATCTCGGGGGCGTCGATCTCCACGGTCTTGACAAGCGGCGGCGCAGCCACCTCGACGGCGCAGAGGCTGGTGGCGTCGTTGAAGGTGCCGTTGATCTGGGAGCAGATGTAGGGGTTGATCGCCTCCAGTGCCGTGACACCGACATTTTCGGCCCCGGCACAGACGTCCGCGGTCATGACGAGGAGCGGGAAGAAGATGGCACCGACAATGATGAAGAGGAAGGGCATGGTGCAGACCGAGCAGCAGGCGAGCGCGTAGCCGCAGGAGGGCAGGCAAAAGACGCAGACGGCCATGATGATGATGACGGCCGAGATGATGTAGGGCAGCGACGTGGCCTGCGAGCGCGAGAGCGGAATGCTGACCGTGGCTTCGGAGATCTCGGCTGGGAGCACGTCGGCGAGCGGCGCGGCATTGTAAAACTGGATGGTGTTGCGCAGGCAGGTGTCGGTGAGGCACTGCTCGCCGTTGGGGTAGGCAACCATCTTGCCGTCGACTAGGTAGCCGTCCAGTGCGGGATTGTCGTACTGGGAAAAGTCGGCGGCGGTGTTGGGCTTGGCGGTGTCATTGCTTGCGGCCCCGGCCATTTGCTGAAGGTAGTAGATGGACCCCTCGCTTTTTAGCTTGCCGTCGGTGTCACGGGAGGCGTCGACGACGCGAAGCACGGGCGCGACGGACTCCTCGATGGTCTGCTTGAGGGCAGCCTCGCCGGGCTGCAGCTGCCGGCGATGGCGTCAAGGGCTTCGCCGATGCGCAGCGCGGCGCCTGTGAGCCCCTCGGCGCCCTCGGCGAGCTCTTCCAGGGCGGGCTGGGAGATGGAGTCGAGGATGGCACCAAGCTTGGAATACACCAGGTCGTTGAGCCTCGACTCGGTCTGCAAGACCTCCTCAAAGGTGGTAAAGTTGGCCTCGATGACCTCGGCGCGAAAGGTGTCGAGCTGGGCGCGCGCGTCGATGAAGGTCTGGGCCGTCTCGGCCGTGTCGAGATTGCCGAGGCTTTCCCGGATATCGTTGAGCTGGTCGAGGACCGAATCGATCTCCACTCGCGCGGCGGCGAGAGAATCCCCGCCCTCGTTGGCTTCGGTTTGCAGGTTGCGGATCTCGCTCATGTCGTCACAGCAGGTGAGGTCGGTGTCGTCCACCTTTTGGATGGTCTCGCCGAGCTTGGGTAAGATGTCGTCCGAAATGGACGGGTCAACGGCGGCGGCTTCTCCAGCAAAGCTCCTGAGCGCTCCCTGGAGCTCCGTCCACTCGTCCACGGGTAGTTGCAGCTTACCAAGGGCGCACCGGGGCACCGCTCGTATGTTTCAGTGGGGCTGCGCGTGTAGCACGGCGTGACAGTGTTTTCGCAGGTCTGATCGTCCTCGCTGTTGTCGGCCAGATTGTCGACCTTGTCGCCAAAGGTGGTGGCGTCAAGGCCGTTCATCATGCTTTGTAGTTGGCCGCGCGTTGTCTTGGCTTGGCGAAGCTGGGATTCCGCGTCGGGCGTGAGACGCAGATCTGGGCTGTTGACTTGGTCGAGCACATTGCGAACGTCGTCGATGGCGTCCTGCAGGTTGAAGGCTCCCTGTCGAAGGCAGAGAGCTCGTTCTCGAGGTCGAGCGCCTTGGCACGCGCGTCGTTGACGGCCGTTTTGGCGGATGCAAAGGCTGTGTCAATGTCGCGGCGGCCCGTCTCGACCGAGCTGTTGACCGAGTTTTCAAACTTTTCGATCTCGACAAGGACCTGCTCGAGCTCGGCGCTGGCATCCCGGAGCGTCTGGTTCAGCATGTCGAGGCTGTCCGTGATGTTGAGCAGGTCCGGGGGCAGCTGGATCAGCTCGGCGTCGATGAGGGCTGGGATGGGCGCGGCCGACATGATGCAGGGCAGGAGCGCCTCGAGTTGAACATAGTCGCCAATGACAACGCGGATCGGGTCGGCGCTCGGCAAGGTGGCGCCAAACTCGAGCACGGGCTGGAGATCGGCGCGAACCTGGTCAAGGTCGAGCGTTGAGGGCGCCGCGGAGCTGCTGGACGCTGGTCAGGAGCTCGCCGACCGTTGGCATGGCGTCGATAGTCGCCTGGGAGAACTCGAGGAGGCCTAGTAACGTGAGGAGGTCGGCCCCGATGACGTTGAGCGAGCCGTCGAGGGCCTGCATGTCGGTGATGAGGTCCTCCTCATCCGGGGCGGTGCTGAGGGCGATGCGAAAGGAGGCGAAAGCGGTGCGAAAATCCCTGACCTGGTCCTGCGTGTAGGGGATGTTGCTATCGATGTCGATAAGCGGATCGATGGAGTCGGCCGTATCGGCCGCGCCGGACTCGAGGGCGGCGTAGGCCCCCGCCGAGGTTTGGAGCTGGCGGAGCTGAGTCCCCAGGTCATTCAGGCTTGTGTCGATCTTGGTGACGTTGGACTCGATTCCGCTCAGTGGGAGGGCGTTGAGCGAGCTGCGCATCTGGGTGAGGAGGTTGTCCGTGGCGACGAGACTGGAGTTGACGGGCGCGAGGCTCGCGTCTACGCCGCCGAAGGCGTCATCGAGGACGGCTTGGTCAATGCCCTGCTGGCTTGCGGCCTCGAGCTCGTTCAGGTTGGTCTCCACGATTTCGAGCTTGGTCTCGTTTTGCACGACGACGAGCAGGTCGCGGGCGCAGTCGAAGGCCACGTGCACCTGCTCGAGGTTGGCGCCTTCCGCGAGCGAAGTGTTGACGCGGCGCAGCAGGCTGGTGCCGGTCGAACCGACAACCGCGGTGACGAGGCTGACGGCGGGGCTGGCGATGTTTTGGGTCAGGTTGACGAGGTTGTCCGGGGCCTGCAAGAGCGCCAGCTGGGCCTGGAGCAGGCCCTGGTTGCCGCGGATGTGGCCCAGCATGGTGAAGGTGAACACGAGGATGATGAAGAAGACCAGGCAGGCGTACGTGGTGACGGTTTGCCACACCGGGTACTCGTCCGGTTTGTGCAGCTCGCCTTCCTCGTCCTCGTAGAGCTCGGGCTTGCCGCGGCAGCAGCAGCACAGGCAGCACAGAGCGCCGATGCCAGCCACTACGGCGATCACGGCAAAGCTGATGGCCACGGCGGAGTACATAAACAGGCTCTGAAAGTACCCGACCCAAGACTCGGGGTTGTCGCTTGCATACTGGCCGTCCCTCACCAAATCCAGCCCGCGCGCGCCGAGCTCTTCCACCCAGGGCGCGGTGCACACGCCATCCTGCCCGTCGGGGCACATCTCCAGCACCGACGCGTACTCGCCGAGGTCGGCCGACACGCTCTGAAAGCTCAGTCCCCTGCGGGGCACGCCCAGCAGCACGTTGATGTCGCTCGTCCCGTCCCTGCAGGCCTTGAACACTTGCTCTGGCGTCTCTTGCGCCGCCGCCGCAGCGCCCGCCGCCACGACGACGGCCGCAAGCGCCCGCATCAGCATCACCATCGCCTGCGCTCTCGGTGGCTTCCTGGTTTTGGTCCCTGGATTATCACATCATTCGTCCGCCGCCTCTCTCTCTCTCTCTGCCAGCACACATCAAAAGCGTGAACTCCATGTCCAATCTGTGGCGCCTCCACAGCAGACCCCGCGCTTACCCACCTCTTCTATCTCAAATCGTGTATTAGTCGCGCTGCGAAAAATAAGATCCGAACGCCAACTCCGACAACTGAAAGGGGGTGAAACCGTTGATGTCCGACGGCCCTTTGCAAGCTGGCTCTTTGCTTGCTCGCTCGTTACTCTCCACGTCTACTCTTTAGAGAATGGCGCTAGAGTGATGCGTCAGTCCAGTCACTCTAGAGGCTCAGAGTGTGGCCGGTCCAGCGAGTCGCTGGCACGTGTTTTCTCTTTTTGCACACGCACGAGGAGGAGGAGGAGGAGGAGGCGGCGGGCGGCGGCGGCGGCGGCGGCGAGGATGTCGCGCCTGGGTCAGTCGGAGAACTGGGTGGTGCAGATGGAAGGCATGATGCTGAAGCGCGGCGCCGGCTACGAGGTGAACGCCGAGAAGAGCCGCCGTTCGGCTCTGTCATTCCTCTTCCGACGCAAGGCGACCCTCATTCGCGGCGGGTCGGCGGAGAAGAAGCGCTACTTTTGCCTTGTGACGATGGCGCCCGAGGGCGATCAGCCGCCGCGCGCCGAGCTGCGCTACTTTACGCGCAAGATGGCGCCCGAGTCGACGCCCAAGGGCGTGGTCACCTTCCGCTCGGACATGCGCGTGGAGCTCGCCGGCCACTCCACCGTCTGCCTGGTGACGCGCGGCCGCACGTACTACCTGCGCCCCGACAAGGCGGCCGGCGACCCGTCCAGCGCGCAGGCCCGCGTGACCGCCGGCAAGTGGATGTATGCGTTCGATTTTGCCATCAACGGACTGGCGGCGTGGATGCTGGCCGGGACGAGTGACGTCGGGCTGATCGCTGGCGTGGCGAGCGCGTTGTCGCCCGAAGAGGCGCGGCGGGCGGGGAACCGGTCGAGCTTGGGGAGCGTGGCGAGCATGACGACGGACTTTAGCCAGCCCGCCGCTCTAGCAGAGGGCGGCGACAAGCGGCACAAGCTGCAGGCGAGCGCAGAGCGGTTCGCTGGGCTCTGGGACAGCTTTGGGCTGCACGGGTATAACGCCGTGGTGGCCCACTATGGGCCCGTGCTGATTGACGTCCAGCGCATGCGCGACCACCTCATGGTCCGCGTCAAGATGATCCAAGCCGAGCTGGCGCTAGCGCAGCAGACTCACCGATCGCAGGACGTGGCCGCGAACGAGCAGAAGGCCACCGCCAAGGTGCTATTCAAGCTGTACACCGGCTTCGAGTCGGACGCCGACGAGCTGCAAAAGCATCACTCGACGCTCATGAAAGAGGTCATCAAGCCGATCGACCAATTGATGGCAAAAATCAACGAGGAGCTAGACGCCATCGTCAGCTTCCACCACTCGACGGCCAAGAGCATCGAGCGCGTGTACAGCGCCGTGAACAACCTCAAGGAGAACATCCGCGAGCTGCAAGCGGCGCAGGCCACCGGCCCTCGCGAGCGCGCCAAGTCCTTCGCCGCGCGCAAGCCCGCGCAGGCCAACCTGGAGCGCGACCCCGCTGAGATCGCCGCCGACCTCCGCGCCGCGCAGGAGATGCTTGGCCAGTGCAAGCAGTCGCTGCGCAGCGAGGAAGCCAAGCACGCGGCGCGGATGAAGCTCGCGCTGCGCTCGCTGCACGCGCTGGAGATCGAGAGACTAGGCCGCCAGGCGCAGGTCCTGAAGAAGCTTGTGCAGCTGGAGAAGGCGCTATACGCAAAGTCTTCGCAGCAAGCGAGCCTCATCGCCTCTATTGAGGCCGTGGACCCGGTCCTGGACGTCCAAGCCACTGCCGACCGCCTCATGGGCGAATCTGTCGTGCTGGCAGCCTGAAATAATAAACACACCCCCATGTTCTGTTGCTCGCGCTCAACACGAGGGCCCTGCGCGTGGCCGAGCTGCGGCGGCGGCGGCGTCGCGTGCATTGGGTCAGCTGTGCGCGAAGTCCCGTGGTGAGGTCCACCACCCGTGCCGAATGTAGACAAGGGGGAATGTCTCCGGAGCGAATGTGCGATCCGTCTTCGTGACGCAGTGGAATAGCGTGCCGCCCTCCTAAGGCGGAAGTCGTGGGTTCGAGTCCCACCGGAGATACTTTTTTTTTTTTTTCTTCTCCAAGTATCATTTTTCTTTTTCGCTGTCGTGCCACTGCGACCGCGCTGCCGCATGCCCTGTCTCCCGTGCTGAGAGGGATGCATGTTGCGCGCGCGCTCTCTTCACCTGGCGGTCGACTTGCTACGTTGCCGTCCATCTATGCTGGCTGGGCGGGTGACTGACTGGCACAGGCGCTGGCCACTGGGTGCGACACAGGTTTGCGCCACTTGGATGCGGTCGACACGGGCCTGGTGTCGCCGAGCAGCTTCCACGCCCGTCCGCTACCTTTTCTTTGGCGAGGTCTAGCCAGCTGGTGCGCCCCTCCGCGTGTCATCGTGGACGCTCGATCCGCTTTGTCACGGTGGCGGCGTGCTCTCCGACAGCACCAGCTCGCCGGGCCTCTCTCGACAAGCTGCTCTTGATCAAGTGCTAGCCTACCCGCGTCTCAACGTCCGTCACCAGCGGGGGGCGATTTGCAGCACACGGGCAGGCCGCCGCCTATTCGCCTGTCGTCGCTCACGTCGCCTTTGGTCGAGGAGAAGAGGATGATGCGCCTGCCTGGGCGTGCCATGTCCACATCAGCCGCGCGCGGCTGCAGCCGAGCGCTGAAGCTGTGCTCTGGTGGTGTGGCCTTTTTGAATTTTGAATTGCGAGCGAAGAAGAAGAAAAGCAGAGAGAAAAGGAGGCTGCTCGCGTCCTCCATGTTCTCCTTTTTTCCCCTGTTCTCCTAAAAAAATTGTCCTAGGTGGGGATCGAACCCACGATGTCCTGATTAGAAGTCAGGCACCTTATCCACTTGGTCACTAGGACCTTGTAACATTTGCGCTACCCATCCCCAAGTCTAGCTAGCAGACTGCAACAGTCGCCGATACCGGACCTGGGGTCACGCCTCGCGTCCCATTGAACGTGATCGTAAGGAGTTTCCTTCCGGTAGGAGCGGCTGGGAAAACATGACCCCCGTCCAACAGGGTGAGGCATCGATTACGTCATCCAAACCCATTTGACAGCGTCGGAATTGGTTCGGCGATTCGAACTTCGGAGTCGGAGTCGGAAGGGACCGCAGCAGCCACGTCCAGTGCCTCGCTCGCGTTGCTCTTACCGGACAACGCGAGCGCGAACGGGAGCCTCGGGCCGGGCAGCGACCGAGACACGAGCCACATGGCCGCCAGGTGGGTGTCGCGTTCGGCTGCGCTCGATCGCCACAGGCGTGTTCGTTCCAATAATGCTCCCAGCGACCTCGAGCCGAACCACCTCTGGAAGCCCCGACCCGAACCGCGCGCCCCTCTGGGTGCTGGGTGCTTGCTGGGTGGGTGCAGAAGCTCCCATTTTTTTGTCGGGACCGACGACGCCATGGCACCCGATCTGACGCTTCCCACCAAGTCGCCATGACGCCGTCGCTGACCTGTGAGTTGGCTGCACTGGCAACATCGGTGGTTGGACCGTGCACACCCTCAAACGAACTGCAACCCCTCAACGCAACGGACCTTTTTTTCAGCGATGGTGTTCTCTTGTTCGCTGGGCTCGAAGCGAGTCCCAAGATCCACGACAAGATCCAAGCGAGCCAGGTCGAGGAGGGTCCCGACGGGCCACGAGAGCTGAGCCCGAGATCGATCGAGGTGGGCGCGGGCGGATGGAGGCGGCGCGGGTCGTGGTGGTGACGGGCGGGAACAAGGGAATCGGGCTTGAAACGCTTCGCAAGCTAGCGGGGGCGGGGCAGGAGGGGCTGGTGCTCGTGCTGGCGTGCCGGAATGCGGAGCGCGCGGCGCAGGCGCAGGGCGTGCTGGCCAGTGAATTCCCGTCGCAGCGGTTCGAGACGATGACGGTCGACTTGGAGAGCGCAGAGTCGGTGGACCGCTTCGTGCGCGAGCTCGGGGAGCGGTTCCCGGCTGGCGTGGACGTGCTGATCAACAATGCGGCCGTCATGTTCAACTCTCGGAGCGAGCTGCCCTTTGAGGCGCAGGCTGGGCCGACTATGACCGTGAACCTGTTCAACACGCACCGCCTCATGCAGGCCGCGCTGCCGCTGCTGCTCAAGAGGCCTGCGCCCAAGATGATCAACGTGGTTTCGCAGCTGGGCAGGTCGGCTTTGAAGGCTCGAGCGCGGCCGTGCAAGCGCGGTGGCGCGCCGCGGCCTCGGACGAAGACGTGCTGGGTCTTGCGCGCGAGTACATGGCGGCCGTTGCGGACGGCTCGCTCAAGGACAAGGGCTTTGCGGCCAACAATTACGGGACCAGCAAGTTGGCGCTTATTGCCCTGACGCGCGTGCTTGCGGCGCGCGAGCCGGGCTTGTGGCGGTCTCGTGTTGCCCGGGGTGGTGCCAGACCGACATGGGAGGTCCGGGAGCGATCAAGACGGCCGAGGCGGGCGCAGACACGCCGGCGTTCCTAGCAGCGACTGCCAGCAAGGAGGCGTCTGGCAAGTTTTTCCAGGACCGCAAGGACATCAGCTTTCTCTCCGCCTCGGGCTAGCCCTCGGCGCCGTCCTCGCTCTATTCGGTTGCAGCCTTGTCGTGCCCGCCTGGAAAACATCAAACATCTATTCGGGTTGCAGCCTTGTCGTGCCCGCCTGGAAAACATCAAACATCTATTCGGGTTGCAGCCTCGTCCTGACCGCTCTGACTTTCAAAAGCTGTAGAGGTCTTTGCCCGGGGCGCGAGCAAGACGACGGCCGAGAGCAACACACCGGCGAGGACGCTGTCAAACGCGGCGCGGACTGCCCGGCGCCGCAGCTTTGACCGAACGACTTCCTCCTTGATGGTAAAGCTCCCGCGGCGCTTGCGTCCGCCCACGAGCAAGCGGAAGTACGACGCGCCGCCTTCGGGCATGCGGATATTTAACACCAGGAGGCTGGGGCAGATGCGCCGCGCGCCGGTCGTGTACATCATGCACCCCTTGATAAAGAGCGGCGCCACGAGCAGCCGCCAGTACCGCGAGTCAAAAACTTCCGTGCCGATCTCGTAGGCGGCCATGACAATCATACCAGCCGACATAAGCACAGCCAGGATCAGCAGCACGACGCCGAGCTTCTTGCGCCACCGCGCGTGCGCGGCCGAGAGGTTGTTGCTCCAGGCCTCGACCACAAAGCGCTCAAAGTTGTTGCGCTCCATCAGGCGCTTGACTTCCAGCTGCGCCGAGTCAAACGTCGTGGCGGTTGCCGGCGCCTCGAGGATGCGGTCGCGCTCCTGCGCGCTTATGTTGATCTCATGCCGCGCGCCGGGCACGATAAACGCGTCGACGACGGCCTTCCGCGCGCTCGCGCTGGGCTTGGCGCGGTACTCCTCGACGCGCTGCCAGAAGAGCAGGTTCTCCTCGCTGTGCTCGAGCCTCAGAAAGCTCTCAAACTCGGCCAGCGTCAGCGGAAACGCGCGCTTGCCGGCGAGGACTTCCTCGAAGAGCGTCAGGTCGCCGTCAACGCGCACCGCCACCTGCGCCATCTTGACAAACTTGGTTCGTTTTGCAGCCGCTGTTTGCAGCCGCTGCGCCCACTTGTGCGCCCCATCGCCAGCATCGCCAGCGCAGTCTCCCTCGGGTTATTCGAAACCCACCGATCGAAGGCAAGGCCGCCCGTCCACACCACTTCCAGGAGCAGGCGAGCAGGCGAGCAGCAGCCTCACTCGGGATGGGCATGGGAGGAAGAATTTTGTGCCGCGAGGACCTGCTGGACCGAGGGGGGGCGGCCGACCGACTTCTCATGGGTCCAATTCAGGAGCAGGCTCAACCGGTGCGTCGCAAGCCCCTTGTGATGACGCCGGTCGACTTGGGACAAGATCGGAACTTGCATGGTGAGGATGACCAGGCGGCTCTCAAACCAACCTGTGAAGAAGATCCCACCTTGGTCGCGATGTCTGACTGACGACCACCGCGAGAGCGCATCGCAATTGCAGCGGCCCGAGCGCAGGTTTTCGGGGTCGGGGCGAGAGCACCGAGCGCCCTCTCCCCCTCTCCCAGCCACATACCGACCGTGCATGCATGCGTTGGCTGGCTGGCGGGGCGGAAGGAGCGCCTTCCTTCCGCCAAACGCGCGGAAGGAAGGAGCGAGCGTCCCAGCCAGGGCCGAATCCCAGAACGGGCAGCGAGAACACGAGTCGGCTCGTGGTGGCCTCTGATCGCGTTGGTCTCGCCTGTGTGTAGAAAGTGGTGCTTCTCCCGAAGGAATGACCGACTGGGAATGGTCACGCTGGTTCCGAGGGCTGTCAGTCGGGACTGTGGCGCGCATCCCAAGGGACCCGGACGCGAGACACGCGCACAGCGATGCGCAATGTGCGAGTTGGAACGATGTGGTGAGATTTCCAGCCGCTGTCTTTGGACAGCGCGTGGACAGCAGGCCGCTGAAGCCGCCGCGGTCGCAAGCAGTCGAGAGAGGGTCGGGATGGTCAACCCAAGGGCGACCTGGTGTGCACCGCTCCTGGGAGGAGCTGGGGCCACACGCTCAGGATGGGCGCGGCCGCTAAGACGATAAGTTCTTGGCACATGGCGGCTCATTGACCAGCGCGACGGGAGCACGGCGTCTGGTAAGCAGCCACCCGAGGCTCAACACACCCCAATCTGCTGTTTGCCATCCCTCTCGCAACAACCTCTCGCGATGCGCGTCCCGGGCACGAGTCGGAACGAAACGCGGGACGTGACACAGCTCGATGAGACCTTGCACTTTCAGACACACACGCGCCATTCCTCACCACGACGCATTTCCTACTGCTTCTCCTTCAGTCGGTCAGCAGCAAAGGTTGCGTTTCAACCCGCTCTTCGAGGCCGGTCAGTCCCCCAAACAGCCTCAGCAGCCTCGTCGTTCTTGCGCATGGGAGAGAGCCTCGCCGACGACAAAGGCCACAGCAAAGACATGCTCGCGATGCGACCCGCTGACGACATGCCCGCCACTGCGCCGCCGCCAGCGGCCCCCGCCGCCGAGGGCGACTCGAGCGAGGACGACATGCCGTCCAGCCGCATGAAGGGCCGCTTCTCCAAGGCCGAGAAGAAGATCCTGTTTAGCGTCATCCGCGACGACCCCGAGCTCCTGCGCTCCTTCCTGCACCAGCTCAAGCGCCGAATCTGGGACGGCAAGAGCTGGATGCACGAGATCGGCAACCGTTTCAACAAGCTGTCCGAGCGCCAGCGCTCGCACGACGCCGTGCGCCACCACCTCAAGCTGCGCCGCCCCTTCAACGCCGAGCCGCGCACGCCTGTCAACCAGTACGTACAAGAGGAGCAGGACTTTGTCACCCTGCTCGAGCACACCATCAACTGCACGCGTAAGGACGCCTGCACGCGCTGCCTGCAGCTGCACCGCCTGCGCGTCAAGCGCGGCTTCGCGTCCTGCGGCCACCCGGCCTGCGATCTCTGCGACCCGGCGCTGCCGCACGTCCTCGAGCCCTACGACGCGGCGGCGCTGCTAAACCCCAGCGCTGAGCAAACTCAAGAGCGCCTCCAAGCGGAATGCGGCGGCGGCGGGGCTGCGCATCGACACTGGCCTGGCTCCTCTCTGGGCGGCGGCGGCCTCGACCTTCAAACCGGCTTTGGCCTCGGCCTGGGCTCGCTCCTGGCGGCCCCGCCTGCCGACCGCCACCGCGCCTTGCTGGAGATGCTAGAGTTCGACCAGGCCGCGCAAAAGCAGCAGCAGCAGCAGCAGCAGCAGCGGGCGCAGCTCCTGCAGCCTCTGCAGCCGCAGCCGCAGCCGCAGCCGCGACGAATACCAACAGCCTCGACGACTTGACACGCCTGCGGCTCCTGCAGTCGCTCTTGTCACCAACGAGCAACAACACGGCCACCCCAACACAGACCTCGCCCTTAGCGCGCTGCTCGCCCAGTCGGGTGCCCTGGACGCCTGCATCTCGCCCATCACCGCGCGGGCGACCTCGCGGGGGCCAAGCGTTGGCTAGACAACGCAGCAGACCACGGCGACAGCTTTGCCCAAAAAAAAGCATCGCACGACGTGACTGATTTTTGATGACACATGCCTGCTGTTGTGACCTGAACCTGTTGTGACAACGTCAAAGTGAAGAACGAACGAACGCTTTTCGTACGTTGCGCATCGCACTCTTTTGCACGCCAAGAGGCGGACGGCCGCCGCTGAACGCTCTCTCAAACTCAAAACCTACAACCGACCGTCGCCTCGTGGTGCCTTTGGGCGCTCTCTGCTGCTCGAAGCAAACCCGGCTACCCCGTCCTCATGATGCTGCCCGCGACAGCAGCGGCGACGACGCCAGCAGCGCAAGCGCAAGGGCCTGCGGCAGCGCCAGCGACCAAGCACCACGGCCGCACCGGCAGGTTCTCGGCGGCAGAGCGACGCATCTTGTTCTCGCTCATCTGGGACGACGACCAGGTCCTGTCCGCGTTCTGCCACCAACAGCGCAAGCAAAACATCCAGGGCAAGAGCTTTATGCACCTCATCACCGACCGCTTCAACGAGAAGACCAAAAAGGCGCGCTCGCACGATGCCGTGCGGCACCACCTAAAGCTCCGACGCTCAAACCTCGGCCCGCTGCTAGAGCGCTCGCCACTCGCAACACCGATAGCGCGATTTTCGCATGCTCGAGAAGCTCCTCGAGCACCGCTGGGTCTGCTCGAGCCGCGAGTCCTGCACCCGCTGCCTGCAGATGCATCGCCTGCGCGTGCAGCGCGGACTGGCCCAGTGTGGCCACGCACACTGTATCGTCTGCGACCTCGCGCTCCCAGCGTTCGCGAGGACTTTGACGCGCGCGAGCTCCTCTTCGAAGTGCGACGACGCTTTTACGGCGCCGCCGCCACCCCGAGCTCGACCGACCATGGGATGGACCCGCTGTCGGCATGTGCTGGAGGGGCGCTCACTTACCCGGTGCCGCGGGGCAGGCAACAGCCCACCAAAAGCTGCTTTTACTTTCCGGCCGCCTTTCCAGAGCAGTCGGCTGAGCCCGAGCAACATTCGCCCACCACCAGACTCGGGCACAGCTCGGCGGCGCTCGCGCATTTGCTAGGCTACCCGCACGACAACGACATTCACAACCAACCGCACCGACAGCACCGACAGCACCAGCACTACCACCAGCACCAGCACCCGACGCAGGCGCGGCAGGCGCGACAGGCATCGCCGCCGCCGCCGCCGCCGCCGCCTCTGCCGCGGCGACACGACAACGAGCCGTCGCCCCACGCTGCGGCTTCTCCTTCAGAGCCGTACGAGCCACGCCACCGCCTCTACTCTGCTGACACTAAGCGCCACTTTTCGCCGCCCCCTCGCCCGTGTCCACGGTCGTCGGCTTTAGCGTCGAGGACTGGTTCAGCTCTTCTTCCGCTTCGACCCGCACGGCCACCACAAGCGCGCTACCCTGAGGTCGACGAGTACAATAGGGCGGCTCCATCCGCCAAACTAGCACGCCTCGCCTGACCCCTGACATGTGAAATCGCCATCTTTCTTTCATCATATCTCGCTCCGTGGGCCCAGCTAGCTAGCTAGCTCGAGCTCGAGCTCTAGAGCGCTGAGGCGTGTTGGATGCCGCGCCACAGCTGCCATGTCGTCTCGTCCGGCAAAGACGTCAGCACACGGCCCCGTCCTCCCCGAAAACAACGCTCTTGCGATCCTTTGCGTCATACCGCGGCCACACGTGCGCTGCCGTGCTCGGGTTGCCGCTGCGCGCAAACGCCACCCAGGCTGCCTGCATGGCTCGCGACGCCGCCGCCACGGCGTCGTCAGCCCCGCTAAACGCCTGCAACGCCGGCTTGCGCCACGAACCGAAGAGGATCGGCAAGTCGATCGCGTGGCAGGCACCCAGGCCTGGGATCGGGCTGCGAATGTCCAGCCGGTACACAAACACGTCCGTAAACCCGCTCTGCACCTCGGCCATGCGCCAGCACGGCACCTCAAAGATCCACTGCGACTGCATCCGCTCCATCACGTGCCGCATCCCAGCCTTGTCAAGCCGCTGCGGCACAAGCGTTTGCGCGATACGCCCGGCGCGCGTCGCCGCCTCCGTCACCGCCGAGAACTGGGTCGCATTCTCCAGCAGCTCCTGCACGCGCGCAGAAACCTCCTCCACAACCGCCTCGCGGCCCCCCCTCGCCCTTGCGCACCAGGCTGCCAGCCCCGCCGCCGCCGCCCAGCAGGAACAGCGCAAACTCCTTCTTAGTGACCCCTGTCAGCACCTTGACGTCGCGCGCCGCGCCTCGTGCCAAGCCCGCCTGGGGGTGCACGCCGCGAAACACCGCGTCCTCGGCGGCGCCCGTCGTCACCACCGGCTGAAAGGCCATGGCATTGCCGCGGAGATCTGCGCGGCTCGCCGATGCCACGAGTACCTTTTGCGTTGCCCGCAAGACCTGGTCAAGCCGCATCTCCGCCAAGCGCGCCCGCAGCGCGCCCGGCGCCACGCCAATGAACTCTGCGAGACTAGCCGCCGTGCCAGCCGCCTGAGACTCGCGGTGGACGTTCGCGGTCGCCCCAGATTGCAGTATGGCCTTGCCAAACAGCGCCCGCTCGCGCTTCGCGGTACGTAGCGGGCTACCCACCAGGCACCCGATCGACATCGCGCCCGCGCTCTCGCCAAACACGGTCACGTTTTCCGGGTCTCCGCCAAAGCCGCCAATGTGCTCTTGCACCCACTCGAGAGCGCACACCTGGTCCAAGAGACCGCGGTTTGGCGGCGCGCCGTCGCACAATGCAAACCCAATCGCGCCAAGGCGGTAGTTGATCGATACGACCACCACACCTCGCCCCGCCAGCTCGCGCGCGTCGTAGATCGGGCTCGACCCCGTGCCGTGCAAGAAAGCGCCCCCGTGGATCCACACCATCACCGGCACTTTGGCTTCCGCCTTGCCTAGCGTCGCGGTGGGCGCGGTCACGTTCAGCTGCAAACAGTCGTCGCTCTGCGGGATCCGGTCCGGCCCAAGACGGTTCCGTCCCGCGTTTCCGTCGGCAGAAAGGCCAGGTCTTGCGGCAGCGACTCGGGTGGTGCGGCCGCCATCATCATCCCGGACATCGTGTCCACTTGCAGGGCGCTCGGCCCCGGGATCACTCGGGCCAACGTCCCCGCGCTCGGGCGGCACAGGGTTGGCGCTTCCAGCCGCCCGGCGCGGCCGTACCGGATGCCCATGAACGAGGTCACGCCGCCATCCTCGCCACCATTGGGCAGCCCAAGCAGCGTGGCACCGCCCACCGCCACCGCCGGCCACACTTCGCGCCCGGCCTCGAGCAGCCTCTCGGGCTTCAGCTCCAGCACCGAGCACGTCTCGCTCGCCACCACGCAGCTAGCCCCGCATGCCTCGTCCTGGCGAAACAGCGTGCGTTCGCCGAATCGCGCGGGCGCCTCAAACAGGTGCGCTTCCTCCCCGTTCACCACCGCCCGCACCTGCCCGCACCAAGACGAACAGCGACGATCCCAGCTGGCCCTGCGTCACCAACGTCTCGCCGCGCGCCAGCTCCCGCGTCTCGCACAGTGCCAGAGCGCGCTCGGCAAGCCGCTCGTCCTTGCGAAAGATCGCGGCGCGTCCAAGCTGCTCCATCTCGACCAGCCCGAAGATCTCGTTCTGCCTCGTCGACCTCGACACGATCGGACAAACAGCTCGACAGCTCGTGCTGTTTGATTACGGTACACCGACAGGGCTTGTACCGCGGTACCATTGCCACCATGGAGGCAACATGCTTTGGCGTCGGAGCGCTGCTGTGCCGCTGCTGTGCCGCTGCCGTGGGCGGCGCACACAAGCCCCGAGCCTTGGCAGACCTCGGCGCTGGTCACTTCTTGAGGCGCTTGGACTTGGATGATGACGAGCGGATGCGAAAGTCGCGGTTGAGGGAGGGCGCGACGTAGTCCAGGAGCGCGTTGTCGCGGTCCGCCAAGACCTTGGACAGCTTGATCAGATACACGTCGTACTGCTCGACCTGAAAGATGAGGTTGGGGACGAAGCGCGCCTCCTTGGCAAGCTTTGCCACGCTCCAAGTCGTGTCGTCGCGACGCAACAGCTCGTATAGCGCGTCTGTGTGCGTGCGCGTGCGCTCCAGCAGCTTGCAAAGGTGCGGTGACACCGTGCGCCGCTTGGCCCCCGCATGCGACTTGAGCTGCGCGCCCAACAGCTTGTAGTGCCGCAGGTTGAGCTTGAGCAAGTGCTCGGCGCACTTGCTGGAGGGCAAGTCGCACGCGAGCAGCTCTTGGGAGACCACCGCGATGTCCGTCAGCCGCGAGAACAAGAGCCGCTCCTGCGCGTTGCGACGCTTCACTGCGCTCTTGAGCGCTGGCAGGTGAAACTCCAGCCGCTCGTCCACGGTCGTCAACAGCACCGGGTCGTCCCGAATCTGCGCCGCGACAGACTCGCACTCGGACATGCCCTGCGCCAGGTGCGACACAATCGCCAACACCACCGTGGCCGCGAGCTTGCTTGCTGCTATTCACCAGCGCAAACTTGTTTTTGCTGCTGTTCTTGGCGTCGCCGTTCTGGCTCCTGTTCTCCCCCTCCTCCTTCATCGCCTCATCTTCCATCGCCGGCGCGCACGTGTGCGTCCTGATGTACGCCGCCAGGCGGTACGCGCCCACCAGCAAGTGCTTGCAATCGCGCACGAGCGACTCTGCGGTCAGGTGCATCTGGACCACCGTGTCGGCGCAACGCGGGCTCATCAGCCACTCGCGGGCCATCAGCTCGTGCCGAATCCACCGCGCATGCCGCCGCGCGGCCTCGCTTAAGGGCAGCAACACCGTCACGGCCTCACTCACCGTCTGCACCTTGTTCCAGTTCGGCTTGCCTACCGCCAAGAGGCCGCCGCATATCGTGCCTAGCAACGCGCTCAAGGCGCGGTCCACGGGCGTGCCGCTGTCATCCTCCAGCTGGCTCACCAGCGACTTGTCGAGCCACAAGCCAAGGGCCCCCATCTCGGCAGCAATTTGCGCGCACCCGGAATGCCACAAAGCACTCCAGCGGCGCCTCCAACTCGCCAACGCCAGAGCTCTCCAGCAGCATTTCGCTCAACCACGCGCCCACACGCTGCAGCAACTGCAACGAGTCGTCGCCATGCCCAGCGCCCGCGAGCCGCGCAATCTGCACGCTCATCGCCAGGCTCGTGTCGTCGCCCTCGCCGCCGCCGCCGCCGCCGCCGCTGCCGCCGCGGCCCAGCGCCCGCCCGGAAGCCTTTTGCACAGAACGGCCAGCACGTGCTCACGCGCCGCCGCGTGCAGCGTCGTGTCCTCGGCCAGCGTGCACAGTTGCGCAACGCCGAGACCACTCGGCACGCCCGCCAGCGCGCGCCCCAGCGCCGCCGCCTCCGTCGTGGTGGTGCTGCGGTCCTCGTCGCCCTCCGCGTCTGCGTCGGCCCTACGCCGCTTCTTTTTGCCCTTGCGCGCGCGCCAGGCAGACCGGCGCCCGCCGCCAGGTCGGCGTAGCGCTGCATCAGTGCGCACTGCTTGTCCCAGATGCTCGCAGAGAAGCCCGCCGTCTGCAGCTCTTCGCACACGAACGACGCCAGCAGCGCAGCACCAGGGCCGCTCATCGCCTCAAGCGTCCTCGGCGCTGCAAGTGCGCACCCGGCGCCGCAGCTCTCGAAGGACGCGCCTCACCGGACGGACCTCTGCCGCGTCCGCTGTGCTGCTGCTGGCAATGCGCACGAGCTGGCGAATGAGTAGGTGCACAGGGTCGACGAAGCTGCCGTGTGAGCGCTCCATGCACCGCTCCATGATCATGACAGGGAACTGCTCCAGGTTTTGCAGCGGCTCGGCCACCGTGTCGTCATCCTGCGCCGCACACTCGGCGTCGGCGTCCTCCTCGGCTAGCTCCATGGGCGACAGGAGCAGCGAGTTGAGGTGCGTCAGCAGCAGGTCGAGGATGGCCGCGCGCGCGGTCGCGTCGCGGGCAGCGCCGAGGTAGAGGTCCCCGAGGCCAGCGTACAGCGCCGCCCGCACCTCCTTCTGGTGCGACAGACATCGGTGGACGCAGTGCAGCAAGTCGAGCTGCGCTTCGGCCCTGCCGGTGGCGCCATCGTGCGCAGCACGAACAGAAAGCCGTGCAGGGCCACCAGCCGCGGCTGCACGTCACGCTGAAAGAGCGCCTTGCGGAACACCACGACCGCAAAGTCGACCAGATCGACGCGCAGCTCCAGTAGTGGGGAGAGTGCCTGCAGCACGCCGTGCGAGACACGCGGCGCCAGCTTGGGCAGGCCCACAAGATGTCCTTGACCGTGTTCACCTCCTTGAGGAGCAGGTTGGGCGCTTCGTCCACAAGGCGGGCAATCAGCCGAACCACCTGCTTGGTGCGTAGGTCCTTGTGGGAGCTTCCGGCGGCGCCGAGCACGCGGACGCGCACCTGTTCCAGGATGTCGCGCTGCACGATGCTGTGCTTGGCGAAGCTCCGCGCCAGTACCTCGAGGCCCAGCGCGGCCACAGTCTCGCCCGCGTCACGCGCCTCGATCTCGCGCCACGCATGGACGGCCTCTTGCCGCTCCGAGCTCTCGGCCTCGTCCTGCTCCTGCGGCGCCGGGACGCGGACATCGTTGCACACCGCGCGCGCCGACACCTCGTACACGTTGTGCGCGTCCAGCATCGCCATTCCCACGACGAGAGGCTCTGCACGACGGCGTCCCACCCGCCTATCGTGCTATGCTCCACTAGGTCGCGGAATACCGCCTCGAGGTGCGCACTGCTTTCGAGGCCCTCCGCCTTGCCGCCACCCCTTGTCGCGTCCGCGTCCGCGTCCGTCCGCGTCCGCTTCCGCGTCCTCGCCACCCATTGCCGCCGCCTCCATGGTCGCTACCTCCTCAGTATCCTCCGCCTTGCCTGCGGCGGCCGATGTGTGCCCGTGGAAAAGCGCCGAGCCATCGCGACCGCCGCGCAGCGCAGGATGCCGCGCAGATGTCACGCACGCGCTGCGTGCAGACCTCGAGGACGCGCTTACGGAGTCGCGGATTGCGTGCGAGCGCCACGAGCACGGCCAGCGTGAACACACTTAGCTTGCTGGCGCCGCCACGCGGCCGCGCGCAGGACTTTACGAAAGCGCGGCCGAGCGCCACGTCCTTGGAGATGATCATACAAAAACTGCTGATGACCCCGCCGATGGCCTGGAGCAACGCCTTACGTGCTGCCGGGTCGTCCACGACCGGCTCGCGGATCAGCTTGTCCGCCACATCGTCGTCCCGCTCGAAGCGGCTGTGCAACTGCTCCACCGTATGAATCAGCTTGCCCAGGCACGCCACCTGCAGGTCGATCTTGTCGCCTCCGGCCGCGCTCAGCATCAGCAGCGTGTAGTTGGCCAGCCGCGGCAGCTGCTCGAGCGGGACCACCAGCATCTCCGCCATGGCGCGCTCCACCACGCGCACGGTCAGGTCGGGCGAGAGGTGGCTCGAGAGCTCGTGCAGCGTCGAGACTACCATCACCACCCCTGTCACGGGCCACGGTGCGAGGCACACCTCCTCAATGGGTCTGCAGCGCAAACCCCGCCCCGTCCAGGTCACCAGCGTCCTCGCGGCACCGATCCAACGGGTCCACCTCGCCTGCGGGCAGCTCCAGCACGCGCGATAGCAGGCACGGCAGAAACTCGAAGGGCGACCAACGCTCCTCCGGTCGCCCAAATCGGGCATCCTCCCGCCGAGCGACTGCCGCGCCAGCTCGACGAGGTGCGCCAGCGCCTCTGTTGGCAGGTGGGCCACCTCCGCCAGCAGGAAGTTGAGCAGAGCGCCGCGGCGGTTGTGCTTGCCCGTGCGAGCCAGCTCGAACAGCTCGCGGTACAGCAGCAGCCGTCGGTTGAGCCCAACCCGGTCACCTGGCGAGCTCACGCGGAACACGCACTGCACCATGTTGCGCAGCTGCGGGTCGCCGGCGTGCTCGCGCAGGGTCAGCCGCAGGTCGCGCGGCCGCGCGCCCTCAAGCACGCGCGCCAGGGCTCCAAAGCCGCCGTCCGCCGCGGCCTCGGCCTTGTCCTCGCACTGCGTCAGCGAGAGCTGCGACCCGACGGCGAGATCGCCGCGCGCGTCGAGCACGTCGTGGAACACGTCGCGCGCGGGGCGCCGGGACTTCTTCTGCGCGCCCTCGCCGCTCGACGCCGTCGCGCTCTGCGAGCTCGCCGCCATCGCCTTCTCCTTCTCGTCGCTCGACGCCGCCGCGCTCTGCGATGTCGCCGCCATCGTCAGCGTCCCACGCAAAATTCAAAAGAGAGGACGACGTGAACGCAGAATCAGCAGATACGACAGGCACTACGTCACTGCGGACGCGGAGGACGACGAGTCAGTCGATGGGTGAAGGCCGACGCTCGGTCGATCGGGAGCTGGGGCAGATCCGAGTTCTTGCAAGTTAAGCTTCCGAGCCAGGTGATCGGTCGCCTGGGTTGGTCAGTGCTTGGTTCAACTTGATCTTGATGTTTATCGGTGTTGCTGGTGGAGGTGGTGTGGATTGGGGGGTTACTGGGTGACACGAACCTCCGAGATGTCGCGCACGCCCTGGTGCTCGAGGAGCTGCTTGAGCTCGGCCATGGACGAGCTGCGCGAGACCCAAAGTCGTTGTGGAGCTCGACCACTTGTTGCTCGCCGTCGAGAAAGTGACGAGGCAGCGGATGTTGCTTGTGTTCTCGGACCAGCCCTCGCCGCCCGAGATGTGCCAGGCATTGCGGATCATCAGCTCAAAGTAGTCGTCGCGCTCGATGCCGGCCGAGATGTCGCTATAGTACTCGAAGAACTCGCGCCACTCGACCAGATCGTCCCCGTTCTTGTCCCAGAGCGCCGTAAACTCGCGCAGCGCGTCCTCGCGCGAGACCCGGCCCTCGATGACGCGGGGCTGGTGGTCCACGCTGTAAAAGCTAGCCAGATCGTGCAGCGTGAGCGTATCGCCCGGCCCGTCCATTTGCGTCTCCGCCACCAGCGTGTCCCAGGCTGCGCGAACCAGCAGTCGTCGCGGACGACTCATCTCACCGCGAAGTCCGCGCAGAAATTCGTCGATCGTGATGCGCCCGTTCCCGTCCGTGTCAAAGTGCTTCATCAGCGTCTTGATTTCCTCCTTGGACACGCTCAGGCCGTACGACTCGAGGCCCTCGCGAAACTCGCGCGCGTTGAGGGTCTGGTTGCCGTCCACATCCATGCGCCGAAGAATGCGCGTCACGCCCCGCACGCCGGCCTCGGGCCCGGCTAGCTGCAAAACCCGCGCCTTGACGCTGGCCACAACGCCGCCCGCGCTGCTGCGGCCTTCGCTCTTGCTCTCCGACTCGCGCTGGGTCTCGCCGTACGCGTTGGGGAACAGTTGCTGCGCAAACTCCTTGTACGTCACCGACCCGCTCATGTCCGGTCGAAGCGGTCAAAGAGCGCGAGGCAATCCTCCGTGCACCCGACGATGTTCATGCTCACCAGGGCGGCAAGAAACTCCTCCTCGTCGAGCTGCCCGCTGCCGTCGCGGTCAAACTCCCTGAACGCCTTGACCAGGAACCGCGCCTTCTGCTGCTCGGTGCCAAAGCCCGACTTGGTCATCACGAACTGCTTCATGGCGCTCTCGATCTTGTCCACATGGCTCCCGGGCATCGTGCCGGCGATGGCCTGCGCCTGCTGCTTCTCGCTCGTACTCGTCGATCGGTCGGTGCTGCTGCTGCGTCTATGGCAGCGAGAAGGCCTTCTTCGCGCAGATGTGTCCGTTGGACCGCCAGGACTCGGCCGTCCACGTATTACGTACGTACGAACTACGTACGCACGGCCATTTGGCCTTTGGCGGCAAAGATGACTCCTCTGCCACGAGCCCGCCGCGACCGAGCAGCAGGCCTCGCAGCTCGCGGGCGCACCGTGCATCGCAGGCGCGCGAGGCGCGCGATGCCGCCGAGGCAGAACTGCGCGCGGCCAGCCAGCGAGGGCACACCAGCGTCGTGCGAAGACTCGTGCGCAGGGCAAGGTGGACCCCGAGTGCGGGCGCACCGACCTGATGCGCGGCAGGGCGGGCAAGGACCGAGAGTCGCCGCTCATCCTCGCTGCCCGGGCCGGCGCCATCGACACGCTCGAGCTTCTCGTGGCGAGTGGCGCGGACGTCAAGCAGCGCGACCCAAAGACGGGCCGCACAGCGCTCCATTGGGCGTGCAAGCGCGGACACTATGACCTCGCGTCACGCCTTGTGCGTGCTGGGCTCGATGTCTGCGGCACTGACGCCAAGGGCCGCACGCCGCTCATGCTCGCCGCTTGGTGGGGTCACACCAAGCTCGTCAAGCTGCTCTTGACCTACGCCGCACACAACGCGGACGTTTGCGACATCGTCCGCGGCTGGACACCTCTCATCGGCGCCTGCAAGTACTCTCACCTGGCCACGGTCGAGCTGCTCTTGCGCGCTGGTGCGTCCTGCGAAGCGCGCGATCGTCTGGGCCGAACGGCGCTGCTCCATACTTCTCACGCGTCAATCGCCAAGGCTTTGCTATGCGCTGGTGCGGATGTAGCCGCGTGCGACCCTGTCACGGGCCGCACGGTGCTGCACTGGGCCTCCGAAGCGGGCGACGCCGATCTTGTCCTCGCGGTGCTCGACACCTCCGTCTCCTCAAAGACCCCACTTTGGTGCGGCGCATGGTATGCGCCCTGGACACGCTCACGGGCTGCTCGCCGGTCGCCCTGGCCAAGCGCCAAGGCCACCGCGAGGCGCTCTCGGCGCTGCGCGGCGCCAACTTTTTCATGTACTGTCACTAGCTCGCTAGGCTCTTCTTTAACCCGGTCGGGAGAGCCATGCGGTGAGGGACATGCAAGCCCGTGATCGCGGCTCTAGTCTAGAGCTTGTTCGAGGACCAGGCGCTGATGAACGTCTTCCTGGGCGACGACGGTCGAACCCTCCCCGGATTCCGCTCGCCGACGAAGGGCTCATTTTGCGGCCCCTTTGCTGGGCCCGCCGGTAGACATGGGGACGTGGCGCTGCGCAACGTTGTCATGGACCAAGACCGCGTCAAGCTCGTCGACCCTGGGCGGGCCGCGGTCGCGCCAAACCGCTCCAAGGAGCAAGTGCAGGACCGACGTGAACTTATTATTTTCCTGGGAGAATCATCTCGCGCTCCGACCTGCCCTTTGCGCTCCTCGAGGCGCCGCCGTTGCGGCGTCAGCGCCACGCAACGCAGCACCAGCACCAGCCCGGCGCGAGCAGCGCCGCAAACTCGCCGAGGTCATGCGATGCTGGAATCAGGCTCCTTGACCAGAAGGCGGCTGTGGGCTCGGCCGAGATGGAGATGCTCGAGCGGCTGCGCGCGGCGGTGTTGCCCGGCGGTAAGGGGCGGTGCGCACGCCCATGACGTGAGCGTGCACAGCATCCGCGAGTACGTGCAGGGCAACGAGCGCCTGGCCGGCAAATGGGCCTCCGCCGACGCCCATTCGGCATGCCAAGCGCTCAGAGCACGGGCCGCCGCGGCGAGCCAGGAGCTGCACGGCGCGGCGCGCGAGGCCTGGGACGCCGCCGTTGTCAAGCCGCAAGGCTACCTCGCGAGTCGCGCCGTGGCTGCCGAGGTCGAAAAGCAGCTCGGAGAGGCGGCTCGCGACTGGCTCGGGCGACCGCGCGGGGCCTTGGCGCCCTGGGCACAGCTGCTCGTCGAGTACGAAAAGGACGGGCTGTTCCTGACCGAGGGCGCCGCGATGCTCGAACACGCCATGCGCTGGGAGGCGCCAAAGATTCGCGCGCGCATGGTGCAGTGCGACAAGGAAATCCTCGCCCTCGACAAGGCCACGCGGCGCAGCGAGGTGGCGATCAAGGGCGCCGTGGAGGAGTTTCGTCGCAGCTGCGAGCGCCGCGGTATCGCGGGCATCGACCTGCGCAGCGAGCTTTTGCGGCTCTGCGCGCAACGGTTGCCAGAGCGGCTCGAGGCCTTGGCCGCCGAGGCGCGCGACACGGCGGTGCGCGACGCCGTGGCGCTCTACAAGGCGTTCGCGCACTACGTGGCATCGCCCGCTAGCGAGGAGGATGAAATCCCTCTGCTGACCCGCCTGGGGAGCAACAACACGCAAGGGTCGTTGTGTCGCTTCCCCCTGGGCTTGAGCCCGAGCCGCAGGTGACCGAGCTGCAGTGGGACGGCACCTTGGCGGCGGTCGTGGATCCTGCCAAGCAACAAGACTCGGAGGAGGAGGGCCAATCGGCGGCGGATCGGTCGTGCGACTTGTCGCGCGGCGAGGTGCGCAGCGCGCTCGAGAATGAGCTGGCCGAGCTGACCGCCTTCCTGCAGCAGCGGCTGCTCGAGATGCAGCAGCAACAGGAAGACCAGATCTCGCTCTGGTTTCAGTACCCCGACGCGCCGGCGGTGGTCTCGCAGCACACGGAGCGGTCCGTCCGCGACTTGCGCAACAAGACCCGCTCCCTTTGCGCCGCCTTCCACGACGCCTCGCTCGTTGAGCTGCTTGCCATTCAAGAGGGCGGCGCGACGCTCGACCGGCTGGTGCGCAGCCTGGAGCACCAGCGTCGGCAAGCCGACCGGTTGCGCGCCGCCGTGCGCCGCCAGCAGGCCAAGTCCACCGCTCTCGCCCGGGAGCGGCTCTCGCTCGCGCCGCGTCTCAAGTCGACTCTCGCCGCGGCCGCGGCGCTCAAGCTCGCGCTGCAGGCGGCCATCTCTGACCGCCTGGACGCGCGCAAGGTCACCATCCTGGGCGTCCAATGAGCAGCAACGCCAACGCCCGCCTGTCAACTATCCATCCTTGACTCCCGGTACTTCCTTGACTCCTGGACATCGACGTTACTGGCGAATCTCTGTTGCATCACCCCCGCGCACGCACGTACGCGGCCAGCCGGAAACGTTGGCGTTGGCGCCAAAGACCCCAACGCCAACGACTACGCCAACGCCTCTCTCCGCGCACGACGAACGCGGCCAGGCGGACTCACTCACTGCGCCAGTCATCGAAAGACCACTGCGTCGCTGTCCACCGACGGCACTGCGCTGCGGCAAGTGGCGGCGGCCTCGCTCCACCCTCATCGAGCCGTGCCGCTGTCCTCTTTCCCAGCCTTGACCCGCACCGGACCCGGTGGGCCGCGGGTTCCTGAGTCGTTCCTCGGAGGCGTTCCGCGGCGAGTTCCGCTGCTTGCGGATAGGAAAGGAACCGGGAGTAGAGAGTGGGCGGAGGTGCGTCGGGCCGGGTCGGGTGGGAGCAAGGCGCGAGCACGCAGCCGCTGGTGCCGCAGACGCAGGTGACGGAGAGCAGAGCGGGACGAGTGCGTCCGCGCTCATGCAGCTGGAAGGCGCCCAGCGCCGCGCCAAGGAGGGCAAGGAGGTGCCGCAGGAGATGCCGGGCTGGAGCGGTCCGACTCGGAGGCGACCGAGGCCACCGACGCCGAATCGTGCTCGGCGCGGTCTGGCGCATCCGTGGGCTCCGAGGACGCCGCGCTGGGGAGTAGCGGCGCCGCGGGGGAAGGCGCGCAGCGCAGGCGCGAGAACAAGGGCCCGCGTGCTCGACCACAAGGACGTGTCCCTCGTGTGGGACGCGGACCAGCACGCCGCCGAGGGGTACGAGGGGCCCAGGAAGGTGTTCGTGGCACGGCCAGGGTCTCACGCTTTCGCAAGGCGCTCGACAAGTTTGAGATCAATACGGTCGTCAACTGCACCATGGACGCGCCCTGCAAGTTCGAGAAGGACGACAAGTTTAGGTATCTGCACGTCGAAATCGCCGACGACGACGAGCAAGACGTGCTGCTCCAACTGCCGCACGCAACCAGCTTTATCCAGCTCATGCACCGCGGCGGCAACGTCCTCATCCACTGCACCCAGGGCGTGTCGCGCTCGGTCACCGTATTTATCGCCTGGCTCATCGAGCACCAGGGCTACTTTCTCCGCCACGCGCTCAGCTTTGTCAAGCAGCAACGCGCGATTGCCAAGCCCAACTCGGGCTTCCTCAAGCAGCTCATCGAATTCGAGCGCCAGCACCGCCCAGAGCCGTCCATGTCCTTGGAGGACCTCGACCCCTGCCCGGTGTGCCTCAAGGCGCACCGGCGTGGGGCACCTTTGCGTGCGGCCATCGCTGCTGCGACGAGTGCTGCAGCGCATGTCGGCCGACGAGGTGTGCGCGCATTGTGAATACGAGGACGGCAACGCTTCGGCCCGGGCCCGGGCCGGCTCGCTGGATTTGTCAACGTGGCGGGACAAGATGGCGCCCTGCGTGGGAAAGGTCAAGCTGGAGGTGGACGGCTGCTGACCGCTCGCCCGCTCGCCCACCGCCGGCGCAAGGCGAGGGCACGTCGTGTACCGAAAACAAAGAAAATCTGTCGATCTGTCTGGACCGCGTTCAAAGCTTGCCGGACACGAGCTTGCCGACCGCCGTCTCCACCTCGTCCGCCCTCAGGTTGACCAGGTCCACGGCCTTCTCCTTGCCCTCGGGAACCGCGCGAGCACGCGCGCTCGCGCCGTCGCTCTCGCGCACCAGCAGCGGCAGCGCCGGGTTCATCGCCTTAAGCGGCGCGTACGAGCCGCGCAGCCATTCGCGCACGCCAGCGCTCGCCTGGCCCTTGCTGCACAGCACGAACCGCAGCTCCGCCACCTGCTTGCCCAGCGTCCCGCGCCACGCCATCGGTGTGTGCTCTGCGTGCTCCTCCTCCTGCCTCTCGTCTCGTCCTCCTGATGCAGCAGCGAGCCCCACCCAGCAGCACCACGTCGAGGCGTGCATGACGGGCCCTGGGTCAACACGGCGCTGGGCCCCATTTGGCGGCGTTCCAGAACGGCGCGTAGTAGCTCTGGCACAGCTTGTGCGCCAGCGCGGGCTCGAAGACGTCCGCGGGCGACAGCGTCGACTTGCGGCGCGCGCGGTCCAAATTGGGCGCCGCCTTGGCCGCCTTTGCCGCGCCGACCTGCGCGTCGCCCAGCAGGCAGGCCAGCGCCTCCGCTGGCGGCGGCATCTCGCCCGGCAACAGCTGCTCCAGGAAGGCAAAGACCACCGCCATGGTCCCAGCCAGGTCGCGCTGCAGGTCCTCGAAAAATACCGTCAACACCGGAAACCCGTCCACACCGCCGGCCACCGACCCGAGGGCGCCTTGGGTCTCGGCCGTGCGAGGGCTGGCCCCAAGGCCGGAGAAAAATCGCATCGCCTTGCGCCAACCGCGCGCCTTGCGCGCCGCGTAGTCCGGACACAGTCGCTTCGCGGCAAGTGACAAGGTGCCCGTGTGGCCCGAGCTGTGGTACCGCTGGCAGTCCGCCAAGTGAGCGTGCAGCGGCGCGCGCACTAGATGCACTGCGCCGACGGCCCACGGCAGCGGAAAGCCGTGCGTCGGGTGCGCAGGAAAGTGCGTCTTTACTACAGCCGTGCGGCCTCGCGCCGGGTCAAGCAGCTCCCCCGCAAACCCCTTGCGCCGAAGCACGCGGTCGCCGTACACCGACCCAGTGTACTGCCGGGTGCCAGCTCGAATGAGCAACCGCATCCAGGTGTTGCCCGACCCTGGCACGCTCGACATAGCACGGCTGGCCCCGCCGGTCGCGGAGGCGCGGCGCTTTGGAGCAAACCTCCGGCACCGGCGCATCATCTCTACCCGCGGCGCGAAGCGCCTCCGCAGCCCGCGCGAGCGTCCGCCGCTCAAGGTCTCCAGCACCAGCACCAGCACCAAAACCGGCACCAGCGTGGTCCTCATCAGCAGCACGCACCACCACCACCTCGGAAGGGAAACGCTCTCCAAGGACGGCCTCGACGCCGCGCACCGCCAGCAGCAGGCCAGCAGCAGCCGCCGCGCAGCACATATCCGGTCGCGTAGCGGTGGCGGTGCCAAAAGATCCATTTTGCAGACGTGGACGGTCGGGTCGGAGCTCATGTCGTCGGGCGCGCGCGGCGGCAATGGCGGCGGCTACGTGTCCATGTCGATGCGCACCAAGGGCGCCTATGCGAGCATGCGGTCGCGCCGGCGCTCGTCGTTGTCCACAGCCCCACCGCTTGTCCAAGCGGGCTTCCACCCCGAGCTCCTGCCGGACTGGGGCGGCAAGGCTGGCGACGTGCTCACGCAGCCAAAGTGTTGGAGCAGCAAGACCGTCACGGCGTCCGTGCGCGCGGCTGAAACGTGGGTGGAAAAGGCTCGTGCGGCGGCACGTGCCCGCGATTTGCGAGAACAGGACGCGCCAACGGCAGACCTGCGGGCGAGCAGTGCAGCCGCTGCCGCTGGCGGCGGCCCCAGTATTATGCAAGGAGGCGGTCCGGCAGGAGACACGAAAAGCTCAACCGCCGTTGTTCTTTCGCGGAGAAGGAGCGCGTTGAGGAGGCCGAGTCGCGCGAGACAGAGATACGGCCTCTTCCCTCGAACGGCGCAAGGCCGGCGGCGCATGCCCGCAACAGCGTGTGCTGGACGCCTGCGAGCGCTATCGCAACGATCCAGAGGAGTTCGCCGCCCTCCTGGAACGGATCCGGCAGCTCAAGGACAAGCAGCGGCCAACTCGCGCGGCCGCAACGTGCTGGTGGAAAACAAGTGGCTATGCGACGACAGAGCTGCGTGTCGAAAGTACTGGGAAGACATCGACGCGCTTCGCGCCACAATCCGGAACACCGAGTCGCTGGACGCCAAGATCGGGCTCTACACATTGTGGCCGCACCCCCGCACGAAAACCACAGCCGCGACGAAAATATCGCCAAGCTCCAGCGGCGCGGCGCGGCGCGCACGGAGCGCATCGCGCAAGTCCGCGCGAAGAACGCCGAGCAGCTCCGGGACCGCATGCTCCGCCTGAGCTACCTCATCAACAAAAAGGAGGTCGACGCCGAAGCCAAGCGGCGCGAGGAGTACGCCACGCGGATCTACGGCACCCTGTTCCCCATCGTGCTTGCCTGCAACGCCAGCGTGGCGATCTGCAACAAGCTCGACGAGGTGCGCCTTGAGACGGAGGAGCAAAAGCGCCGCCTCAAGTCCGCCGCGGTGATCCAGCGCCGATGGAAAAAGAACCGGGCCACGCAGAGTGGGCTCCAGTTCCGAAATGCGATCAAGGTGATGCGCCGCTTTGCGCGCATCGCCGCCGAGCATCGCCGTGTGGACCGGCGCCAGCAGAGCGCCAACATTATGCTGTGGTTTCTGACGGCCTTTGAGAACTCCAACTTCCAAAAGGTCATGCGCAACTACCGCTTCCGCGTCGTCAATTGCCAGCGCTTCTACCGCGCCTACGTCGAGGCCACGCGGATGCGTCTCAAGGTGCTCGGTCTCAAATGGGACGCGGTCGAGCGCGACATGATCAAGCAGGAGCGCCGCGAGGCGCGCAAGGCCACTCCGCCGGCGAACGAGGCCCGCCCGATACTCAAGCGCGGGTCGACAATTGGCCGGGCGAGCATTCACGACGCCGACCCCGGCCTCCGCCCAAGCGTGGCAGCCAGATTACCGTGGGCCCGCCACCTGCTGGCGCGCGCCCCAAGCAAGGCCGCGCCAGCCTTGTGCTTGTGAGGCGGGAGAGCATGGCCCAGCAGACGCACGAGCAGCAGCGGCGCGAAGGCAAGCGCTCGTCGCAGATCAAGGCCATGTCTGCCGACATCGAGGCCGATGTGCGCGCGCACGTGCATAAGAAAGTCCCAAAGACCATCAAGCGCGAGCTGCTGCGGGTCCATCTGGCCAAGGCGCGCCAGAGCTTCAAGGCGCAGTGGGAGGACTTTGCGCGGGCGCGCAAGTACATGGAAGCCCAGTCCCGGCTCATGACCATTGAAGATGTTCGCGCAGTCATGCGCGCCGACACGCACGAGGACGCGCTTGCGCTCCTGAAGAAGAGCGGCGCCGACCGGCGCTCAGGCTGTCCCAGCGGAGTGCGCCTCTTTGCGCGTACGACAAACCAGGTTATGATGGGCATGATCCGCCGGGGCCGCCGCATGGCCGAGGAGCACGCGCTTGATGCGCTCGGCGAAGAGCTCGCCGAGATGCAAGACGAAATGCATGACGAGGTCGGCGACCTGCCAGCACCCTGAGTCCAATCAACTAACTAGGGGTTGTAGACGCTGCTCTGAATACATAAGCTACTCACGCATCTTTGTTTCGTGTTGCAGACGACGGCGCCGACGGCCCCGTTGCGTCTTCGCCGTCTGCGGCCCCGTCCTCGCCTTCCTGGCCCGCGCCCTGGACTTCTTCCCCGTCTTCCTCGGCGGCGATGTCGGCCGGGATCTCCTCGGGCGCGGCATCCATGTGGGCGTCAATAAGCGCCACGACTCGGTCCGACTCGCGCAAGAAGGCTTCGCGACGCTGATGCTCAAGAAAGGCCTTGTGCAGCACGCCGAGCGAGAGTAGCGCCATGGCGGTTTCTTCAAGTCCCGGCGCGCAGCCTCGATGAATTGCTCGTACAAGGCGCGACTGGGCACCCGCTTGGTGTCGTACAGCAGCTTGACGATCGCTTTAGACCCGTTCATGGCCGCGTGCCGCAGCGCCAGCACAAAGGTTTCGGGCGCCAAGTGCTCTTGCGCCCTGCTCTCGGACAGCGCGCGCACAGCCTCGGTGTGGCCGTTCTTGCACCCAAAGATCAGCGCCGACTTGAGCGCGCCGGACAGCTCGGCCAGACGACGGTCCAGCTGCGCCTGCGCTTGCCGGTCCTCCTCGGCTGCCTCGCCTGCGGCCTCGCGGTCGCGCAGTGCCTGCGCGTCGCGGTCAACGCGTGCGAGTACCATGTTGGCCATGGTCACCGCAAACTTGCCGTGCCCGTACTCGCCCGCCTCCATGAGGGCCGAGCACGTGACGGGCTCCATCATCTGCCGGTTGACGCGGGCCAGCGCCGCGAGAAGGGCGCCGCAACAGGCCGAGTGGTCGCCGCGAGCGCAGATGAGAACAGCTTCCTTTAGGCCCTGCACATCGAGCCGCGCCTCGTCCGCGAGATCGTCTTCCGCGGTGAGGATGGTGCGTACGGCCGCCGCGTCGCCCAGCTGCGCCGCCGCTAGCAGCAGCGCGGTCACCGCACCGCTGTCGAGGACGAGCGGTCCCGTTCCGGTCGGGTAACGAAAGTCCAGGCGGCTTTCTTGCGAGCCGGGCGCGGCGTAGAGCGGCTCGTCCAGCACGGCGTCCTCCTCGTCCTCCTCGCTGCTGTCCAGCTCCAGTTCGGAGCGCGCGTGCAGCGTGAGCTCCAGTATCTCCACGTAGCCGCACTTTAGCGCCTCGTTGCTCACGTCAGCGCGAGCGCGGCAAAGTCGTGCCAGGCGTCGCTCTGTCCTTGGCGGAGCAGGCGCTGCAGCGCCGTGATACAGCAGAAGCGGCGCGTGGCGTCCGCGGCCTTCGCGGGCGGCTCGCAACAACGGAAGAGCCGCTTCACCGCGGGGAGCGACAGGTACGGCACGTGAACGACGTAGATGACCTTCCCGGCCTTGAGCTGCGCGTCCACGTATTCGCGCCGCGCGCGGACTGCGTCGCCGACCAGCGCGCGCACCAGCTGCCGCCGTCCGACCAGCTGCCGCATGCCCGTGCTGGTGCTCGCGAGCCGCGACAGGCTGGGCGCGTCCAGGAACCCCATGGCATGCTCAAGCGCGTCCAGAGCCACCGCCTGCATGGTGGCCGCCCGCTTCCCCCTCCGCCTCGCCCGCCTCGCCCGTCGCGGCCTCCAGCCCTCTGCCCACCTTGCACTCTTCCGCGTCCCAGCTGACGGCCGAGTTTTATTGTGCGTGCCCAGAACGTTCCATATTTGGCCCGGAATAAATTCCGGAATAGGCCGCGGAACGCATTCGCTTTGTGATGGTGGCGTGGGGAGGCACGCGCCGCGAAAGTACAGTCTCCGGCGTGTGCTTCCCGCACGCGACCCCGCGCTGCTTGTTGGCACGCGGGTTTCCCCCGCGTCCCTGGTTCTGGTGGGTAAAGTCCGGGTTTATCCAGTGACTCCCACAGCGCGCGACTGCGGGACCATACCTTGGTTCATGTCCCTAGGTCCCGCAGGACATTCTCGGGGAAAGTACACTCCCGGTGTCCTAGCTGGCACTAAGTTTGTCCTAAGCGAGCGCACACTGGCTGTGCACTCTGCGGCACGTGCTTGGACCTCGGATTTTGTGCGACGCAACCTCGGGTTCTTCTCTCTGGGCGAACCGGCGGAGGAGGAATCGGCGGACGAGCAGAAGCGGCCCCCTCCTGCGCTCAAGGCGTCGTCGATCTATCTGTACGGGCGGGCGCCACTGGGCCGCCAGAGCCAAAGCCCAGGCGCGGTGTGACCGACTGGCCTGCATTTCTTTCTTTGGGCCAAAGCGCTGCAGCACGCAGCTAGCTCGTTTGCGAGGCAGAACGAAAAGTTACCGGCAGCAGCGCGCGACACGTGACGTGCGCTCGCGGCGGTCTTCTGAGTGCCTGTCTCGCGGTCGAGGGCGCGGCGCGGGCGACGAGGGGCCATGGTGCTGCGCGTGGGCGAGGAGGTATGGGTGAAGGGCGAGGCCGCGTGGGTCTGGGAGAAGGCCACCGTGGAGGACGTGCTGGGCACGAACGATGATGTGGTGGTCAAGACCCAGAGTGGCCGCACTTTCGCGACCGACCTGGTGTTCAAAGCAAACGGCAACCCCGAGGCCGGGTTCGCCGACATGACGAGCATGACGTACATCAACGAGCCGACGATCCTCAGCAACCTGCACCGCAGGTCGTACGCCGACAAGCCGTATACCTTTATGGGGCCCGTGATGGTGGCCGTCAACCCCCTCAAAGCGGTGATCGACCCCGAGGTGGAAGTGGGCAAGCCGAGCGTGTCCGTCAAGGCGCACCCCTTTGCGGTGGCTGAGACGGCCTACCAGCAGCTCAAGTTTGGTGCGCCCAGGCGCGGCGCAACGTGCAAGACGACTTGGCCGGTCCCGTGTCGCAAACGGTGGTGGTTGGCGGCGAGTCTGGCGCGGGCAAGACCGAGTCGAGCAAGATGGTCCTGCGGCACCTCGTTGCGCGGTGCGGCGGTGGCAACTCGATCGACAAGCGACTGCTTGGCACCAACCCGGTGCTCGAGTCGTTCGGCAACGCCTCGACGCTGCGCAACCCCAACTCGTCGCGGTTCGGCAAGCTGCTCAAGCTGCACTACGGGCCGAGCGCCAAGGAGATTATTGGCGCCTCGGTGGCGACCTACCTCCTGGAGCGGTCCCGCGTCACCTCGCACGAGCCGGGCGAGCGCGGGTACCACGTGTTTTACCAGGTGATCGCGGGAATGTCCAAGAGCAAGGACCTCAACTTGTCGCCCAAGACGGTGTATGCCTACCTGTCCCCCGCCGGCAAGCAAAGCAAGCCGGCCGTGCGCAAGTCGGACGAAAAGCACTTCAAGGAGATGGCCAACGCCTTTGGCCACAACGGCATCGACGCCAAGGGCCAAGAGCTTATCTACCGCGTTGTCGCGGGCGTGCTGCACCTGGGCAACATGCAGTTCGAGGACGAGGACCGCCCCGAGGGCTTTGTCGCCAAGGTCAAAGGCGACGCGCCCTCGCAGCAGGCCCTCCAGGACGCCGTGCGCTGCCTGGGCTTCACGGACGGCAACGAGCTGATCAAGCTCTTCCGCGAGCGCACCATTACCACGCGCGGCCAGTCCATCACGACCTACCTGGACTCCCGGGCCGCGCGCGAGGCGCGCGACGCTGTGGCGCGCACGCTCTACTCGCGCCTGTTCAACTACATCATCGAGCGCATCAACGACAGCTTGGGCGGCGACGCGACCCTCTCGGACGACCAGCCGCGCATCGGCGTGCTCGACATCTTTGGCTTCGAGTCGTTCAAGCACAACGACTTTGAACAGCTGCTGATCAACTACACCAACGAGTCGCTCCAGGCGACCTTCAACGAGCAGATCTTTCACGCCGAGGCCGAGCTGTACAAGCGCGAGCACCTCGTGCTGGACGGCGAGCAGGACGAGCTCTCCGTGCCCAAGGGCAACTCGGAGTGCATGGCGCTGCTAGAGGGCGAGGGCAAGACCGCGGGCGTCCTGCAGACCATCAACCAGGTGGGCCAGCTGCCGCAGGCCACGGACAGCAAGCTCAACGACACGCTGCACCGCACCTTTGGCGGCAACAAGAACAAGTCGTTTGGACGCGTGCACCCCAAGGACGTGGACCGCGTCTTTATCATCGTGCACTACGCTGGCCCCGTGTCCTACACGGTTGGGTCCTTCCTCCAGAAGAACGTCGACACCATGCCCGCCGAGGTGGACGCTGTCTTTCAGCAGAGCCGCCACGAGATGCTGCCCGCCATTTGGGCCTGCACTGGCCACGAGTCTGGCGGCAAGGGCAAGAAGGCGTCGATCGTGACAAAGTTCCGCGGCCAAATCATGGAGCTCAAGGACGACCTCAACGCCACGCGATGCTCCTTCATCCGCTGCATCAAGCCCAACGCGCTCATGAAGCGCGAGGGCAACGAGTGGTTTGACCGCCGCTACGTCACCGCGCAGCTCAAGTCGCTCAGCGTGCTGCAGACCGCCGAGGTGCTCAAGAATGGCTTTCCGACGCGCATCTCGTACAACGACCTGAGCGAGTCGTATGCGGCCATCCTGCCCGACGAGGCGCTCAACTCGTGGCGCGGCCTGGGCGGTGGCAGCGAGACCGCCTTCGTGGCCGCGCTCTTCTACGCTTTCGGCATCCCGCGCAGCGCCTACAAGCTGGGCCTCACGCGCGTCTTCTTCAAGTCGGGCATGCTCGCCGAGCTGGACGGCATCCTGTCCTCGGCGAGCTCGTGGGGCAACGGCGACGGCGGCGCCGAGTACGAGCAGGTGTGCGCCAAGTTCCGCTCGTACTTTCCGCGCCGCCGCTGGCGGGTCGCCCTCGCCAAGGCGCGCGCCATCGTGGCCTTTCGCAAGGTCATGGAAGGCACCATCGGGCGGGCCAAGACGGCCACCAAGCTCCAGGCCTGGTACCGCATGGCCAAGCACCGCAAGAGCTTTCTGGGCCAAGCGCGGCGCCGGCCTCGTCTTTCAGGCGATTGGCGCGGGCGCATGGGCCGCCGCGCATTCCGCAAGGCTTACAAGCAGCACACCATGCAGCTGCAGAAGGAGGAGCGGGAGAAGCGGGAGAAGCTCGAGGCCGCCGAGAAGGCGCGCAAGGAGGTCGAGGCAAGGAAGAAAAAAGCGGAAGAGGAGCGCAAGGAGCGCGAGCGCGACGCCGAAATCTTGCAGCGCAAAAAGCGGGAGGCCACCAAAAAAGCCATGCTCAAGGAGCGCGAGAAGGAGCAGTTCAAGAGCTTCAAGACCCAACGCGAGCGCCTGGAGGCGAAGCGCGCCAAGCAGCTGCTCGAGCTCGAGGGCGCCTCCAACTTTCTCGCCGGCATTGAGGACGGCTCCAGCGACACCGAGGAGATGTCGGACGATCACCGGGAGTTCATGAACACCCTTGCGGAGCAGGCGGAGGAGGACCAGCGGCTCCAGGAGGTCAACACCCAGAGTGAGGAGAACACCCGCGAGCTCGAGGCCGCCAAGGCCAGGGAGGCCGAGCTCGACGAGGAGCTCCGTGCGGCCCGCGAGGCGCACGAGGCAGCCATGGCCGAGCACGGTCGGTCGGGAAGCGCTGGCAGACGGCCAAGCGCTTGCTCGAGAACAAGCGTGCGCGTCAGCTCGCTGAGCTCCACGGCAGCAACGAGTCGGCCAGCAGGAGCCTTGACTACTACCTGGAGCGCCTCCAGAAGGACCGCCTCAAAGCCAACGATAAGTACCTTGCGCTGCACCAGATTCGCAGCAAGAGGAGAAAAAGCGCCCATCGCAAAAGAACATCCCTGGCCTGTCCACCATCGAGGAGGGCAGCGACGACGAGGACGAGGACGACCTCGGCTACAACTATGGCGGCAAGGGCCGGCGGTCCGTCTTGAAGCCCATTAAATGCTCGGGCAAGGTCATTCCTCCCAAGCAGGGCTTCCGCCTGTTCCGCTCGTGGAAGGCCGGCACGTTTGAGCTCAAGCCCAAGGATATGCAGATCAAGTACTGGATCGGCAAGAAGAGCGGCACCTTTTGCCTCAGCGACCGCAGCAGCGCGGAGCCCAGCGTCATCACGGCAAACCCGGTCACGTACAAGCGGGCCAAGGTCATCGAGATCCGCAACGGGTACATGATCGAGGATCAGAGCACCCGCAACCTCAATCGCCGCCGCAAGGTTCTCGTCCTCGAGTTCACGTACGAGAAGGAGTTCCAGAGCGTTTACAAGATGCTCGGCAAATTGCTCGGCGACGAGTCGGCCCGCAAGGACATCAGCTCGGTCGCCTCGGCCCTTGACCCACTGCGCCCTGGCGCCTCGATCAACCCCACCGAGCTTGGCCAAGGAGGTCGGCCCATCTCCATGGAGGGCAAGGAGAGCCTCGAGGACGAGGGCATGGAGATCTCGGAGGACCGTGTCGAGCTCGACGGCGAAGAAGTTTCCAAGGATACTGTCACCAAGTACATCCGCCGCAACAAGGGCTTGGCGAGGATGACCAAGTACACGGAAGAAGAGCGCAGGCGCATCATCGAGTCCGCTGTCGACAAGGAGGACGTCGAGGATGAGCACGAGCAGATGCTCCCGTACCATTGCCCGTCTTGCGACAAGACGAGCGAGATCAGCCAAGACGAGACGACTTGCCCCTCGCGCGCAGCCGCCATCCCGACGAGGTGATCATGAAATCAAGTTTTTGAACATTACCGCAAACACCCGACCGCAAGCCGCGCGCCGCGCCGCGCCTTCAGCTGAGCTCAAAGCCCGAGGCCGAGGTGATCGAGTAGAGCAACTTGTCTCGCAGCACCGCCTTGCTAGAGTACTTGGGCAGCTTGAGGTAGTTCATGCACGTGCTGCTCGTCGCCAGCCTCTCCTTGTCGTCCGAGATGCGCACCTGCCCGATGCACAGCCGTGGGTTGAGCACCCCAAAGCCCTGCAGCGGCGGCTTGGAGCAGCTCGTGATGAAGCGCAGCAGCAGCGCCTTGTGCTCCGCGTCAAACTCGCTCACCACCTCCCAGAACCACTGGATGTACTCCTGCGAGGGGTGGTACCCGTTCGAGTACGTGCAGTGCTTGCGCATGTCCTCCACGTTGTAAGCCTCCGCGGATCCGCACATGATCATCTGCAGCTCGCGCGGCTTGAACATGCGGATCCACTTGCTGTCCACGATCTCCGCGAAACCGGCAAAGAACGCCCGCGCCTGCGCCTCAAACTCCTCGTTCAGCCGAAAGCTAGACAGCCGCCGGATGTAGTGGATGTAGTTGTCCTTGGTCACCGGGAGTTGCGCGCCGCCCGGCATCAGCTCCACCTCTACCGGCGGCCCGAACGCGCGCGGCCGCGTCGCGGTGAAAGTCAGCTCGAGCTCGCCCGGGTCGGCCATGGACTTGAGCTGCAGGATGTTTTTGTACAGGTCCGCGTCCAGGCTCTGCAGGTCGTGCAGATGGTTGCGGTGGCCCAGCATCAGGTTGAGGAAAAACGGCGCAAAGTCCAACTCCACCAGGATGCCCTCGTACACCGCCTTGCCCAGCATGCGGCCCTGGAAGCAAAAGTGCTCCAAGTGGCTCGACACAAACGCCTGCGACTCGGGGTTGGGATACAGCTGGTAAGTTGGCGTCGCGCGCCACAGCCCGCGGTCGGGGTCGAACGCCTGCTTGCAAAACTCGAGCAGAAACTCCTTGAAAACGCCGCCGCCGTCGATCCCGGCCTCGTCCAGCCCATGTTCGTTCTTGAACGCGATGCGCACGCGCCGCTTGAGCTCGCTCCCGAATCCGTTCAGCGCCTCGAAGGCGTCCTCGTACTCGTGCCCGCGCCGCACGCTTGCGTCCACCACACCCCTCATCATATCGTCGTGGTCGTTGTCGAGAAAGTGGTCCAGGATTAGATATCGCTGCTCAAAAGGGACCACCTGGGGGATCTTTGCGAGCACGTCCTTCACGCGCGCGCTAGCACCCTCCGGGCTAGCGCCCTCTGATGTGGCGGCGGCGGCCGCTGCATTGGAAGACCTTTCGTCGTCGTCGTCGTCGTCGTCGTCGTCGTCGTCGTCGTCGTCGTCGCCGTCCGCTTCGTCCGTGTCCAATTGAGTCTGGCGGCCGCGCCACCGCCGCTGCGCCTGCACCTGCGAGTGGCGGGACGGGAGCACACCAGACAGCCCCAGTTCGTGCTTGGCAATGTCTGGAAAGAGCCATGACTCATCCGCCATGATGGTGTGCCGCATATGGCGCTCGTACAGTTGGTTGTACAGGTCCGTCACCTGGCGCACCAAGTGCGGCGAGAACGGTGAGGGCGTGTTGGCCATCGGCTGCGCCCACAGCGCAAGGTACAGCACCTCCCGGAGCAGCTCGGCAATCGCCTTGAGGCGTTCGACTCGAAGCGGGCTCTGTTGCACAAAGACCTCCTCGTCGTCCAGGGCCGGGAGTAACGTGCACGTGCACGCGCAGATGTAAGAGAGCAGGGCATGCACTTGGGCACGCTCGCCGAGCGACGCGAGGTCGGCATAGCCGGCGTTTTTGGGCAGCAGGACCGACCAAAGGCCATCCACAAGCGATCTGGAGCGCGGCGAGAAGGCCACAGCAAGAACGACGATTTTCGCCGGCGGCAAGCTGTCGAGGACGTTGCTCTTGACCGAGGCCGTGTGGAAGGGGCGCGCTCCAGAGTCCGCGCGCCAATGGCGCCGCACGGTCTCAAACGTCTGGCACATGGCGAGCACGAGCGGAACGCGAAGCGGGTCGCTGTGCGGCACGTCGAGCGCCGCGTATAGCTCGTGCTGGACGAAGGTCGGGTTCCGCAGCCGATCAAACTCGGCAATCTCCTCGAGCCGGCCGCGCACGGCCAGGCCGCCCAGCAAGTTGCTCAGCCCCGAGTAGAGCGCGAGTAAACTGCGCACGCTGTTTTCGGCGCGGCCGGGCTGCTCGTCCGCAAATCGAAATGACAGTTTCAGCAACCTGCCCAACGCGGCGGCATCCAGTGCGTCCGCGGACACGTTGCCGAGGATTTCCAGCCAACCAGTGGGCGACAGGGCCGACATCAGAATGCCCTCCAGGTCCAGTTCTTGCGCGCGCGGCTCGGGGACGGCGAGCACCACCTTGAGAAAGGCCTCTGCTGATTCGACGCCGTTGCCGCCTGGGCCACAATCGTTGGTTTCGTCCTCGCCGTCGACGTCCATGCCGTGCTCGCGCGCGTCGTGTGCTTCTGCCCAGCAGGCCATGAGAGTCCGCGCTAGAGCCAGCGCCTCCGTCTGCTCTCGGGCCGCGCGGCACTCAGAATCGCGTCCAGCGCGGCAAGCAAGGGCAAGGCCCTGCGATGAGCGGCACGGGTTGCCAAGCCCCGGCGCACTGCCATGGCCCTAGCCTCACCGCCCTCGACGCCGCCCCATCGCGCCTCGTCGCACCACACGTTCACGCAGGTGCAGAGCGCCTCGCAATCCAGCGCCGTGCCGCCGCCCCGATTCTCCAAGACACCAACGATCAGCACCAGGAACACTGCAACTAACGCCGTGGCGCGCACGCCGCGCGCCAAGAGGTCTGGCCCTCTCCCATCAGCGACCATCGCGGCCAGCGCGCGCGCGGTCTCGGTCAGCCCGGCCTCGTGCAGCGTGGCGCGCTCGTCGAAGGAGAAGACGAGCTTGGCGCAAATCTCCGCCAGGTCCTCCGCCTTGAGCGCGGCGGCGCCCGCCGCCGCCGCCTCCCGCAGCGTCGCTTTCAACTCCTCGCGCGTGCGGTCCTTGGCCGCGCGCGGCGCCACGCCGACCGCTGCACGGCCTGAAGGCAGCGCGCTGCGTCATGCTCGCGCTTTTCCCGCCCGCCGCTCGCGCTCGCGCCGCACGCGGTCGGCCAGCCTTGCGGTCCGTCTGCTGCGACGACTTGCCGCGCATGGACACCTGCCGCGAGCTCTTGAACGAGCCATCCCACATCCTGCTCGACCTCCGCCTCGCCGCCGCTCTCCAACTCCTTCTCCACTTTGGCCTTCGCGATCTTCGGCGGAACGTTCCTCGGAACCGTTTTGACACGTTCCTCGAACCGGCCCGAGCGCCAAAGTGAGCGCCAGCAATCCGTGCGACGAGCAGCAGGCTTTGGTCGCGATGTACTTCAGGCACCTCTTCAAGCAGATGACGCCGGAGGAGGCCAAGCGCAGGCAGATAGGCCTGCATTTCCACGTGGTCAACTTGATCGGCGCGCTCGTGCCCGCCCTCTGCGCGCTGGCGGTGGGCCGGCATTTCGAGCGCGAGCTCAAGGCTGCCGAGGGCGACCTTGAGGCCCAGTTCAAGGACATGCGCGAACGGTTCATGGACGCAGACTCGGGCGACTTTGTGGAGAGCAAGGACGTGGCGGGCCTGACGGAGGAGAAGCGCGCCGAGCTGATTGCGCAAATCACCCTCTCGCGCCTGGCCAAGGTCGAGGGCGAGCTCGGCCGCTTGGCTGCTGTCGAGGCCCGCCTCGGCAAGATTGACGCGCTTGTGCAGGCGCCGCGCGTGTACAACTTGACGCAGGCCCTCGTTGCCGAGGCGGCTGGCGACTGGAGAAGGAGGGCAGCTGGCTGGCGGGGTGGCGGTGGTGGTGGTGGTGGCCGCCGCGCAGCGAAGCGAAGGCCGCAAGATGAAAGCCGCCGGCCAAAGGGAAAGCAGCATGCCGTCAGCGGCTCGCTTCCGTTCTCACTCTTTCATTAGGCAGTGACGCTGTGCAGCGCCTTGGCCAGGTACTCGACGTTCTGCGTCGTGACGCCCGCCATGCTGATGCGGCCGTCCTTGGTCATGTAGATGTGGTGCTCCTCGCGCATCGTCTCGACCTGCTCGGGCGTGATGCCAGAGTAGCAAAACATGCCGATCTGGTCCACAACGTGCGACCAGTCCCGCGAGCTGCCGGCCTTCTCGAGGTTGCTCTTGAGCAGCGTGCGCATCTTGATGATGCGTTCGGCCATGGCCTTGCACTCGGCGTACCACTGCGGCTTGAGCTCGGGGTCCTCCAGAATGGTCTGCACAATGCGCGCGCCGTTGCTCGGCGGGTTCGAGTACATGGGCCGGATGATGATCTTGAGCTGGCTCTCCACGCGCTTGGCCTCCTCGGCGTCGGCGCACACGACGGAGAAGGCGCCCACGCGCTCGCCGTACAGGCCAAAGTTCTTGGCGTACGACTGCGACAGGCACAGCAGGTGGCCGTCCGCAACAAACTGCCGGATCGCAAAGGCGTCCTTCTCGGCGTCGCCGCTGGCAAAGCCCTGGTAGGCACAGTCAAAGAACACGCGGTGGTCCTTGCTCTTCATTTCGTGCGAGATCTCCTTCCACTGCTCCTCGGTGGGGTCGATGCCGGTCGGGTTGTGCGCGCAGGCGTGCAGAAGGAACACCGACCCGTCCGGGGCGCCCTTGATGTCCGAGATCATGCCACCAAAGTCCAGCCCGATGGTCTGCTTGTCATAGTACGAGTACTGCTTGACCTCCATACCCGCGTCGCGGAAGATCGGCACGTGGTTGCCCCACGTCGGGTTGGGCTGGTAGATGGCGTTGTTGGCCGACACGCCAAACCGGTTGAAGAACTCGCCGGCAAGCCGGCACGCGCCGGTGCCCGAAAGCGTCTGCACGCCCGCCACGCGGCCCTCCTTGAGCACGGCGCTGTCATCGCCGTACGCAAACTTGAGCGACAGGTCCACAAAGGGAGCCAGGCCAGCGATCCCGAGGTACTCCTTGTTCGCGTCGCTCTCCAGCAGCCGCTTCTCCGCCGCGCGCACCGACGGCAGCACCCAGGGCTTTCCGTCGTCCCCGCGGTACGCGCCCACGCCGAGGCTGATCTTGCGCGGGTCCTCGTCCTTGTTGAACATCTCGTTCAGCCCAAGGATCGGGTCAGCCGGGCCCATGGGCACGCCCGCCCACGAGCTCGCGCTGCGCGCGCCCATGCGCCGCGTCGCACTCCCCGCCACGCCGCGCCATCCGCCCAGCAGCTCTTCACGCTCGACCTCCGTCCGGTTCTGCCGCTGCTCCACCTGCTGCGCCTGCTCAAGGTTGGATCTTTTCTCCGTCCGACCACCAGAAGCACGTTCGAGGAGCCTTGCGAGAACGCGCGCAGACCGACGCGCGGGCATAGTGACGCAGGCGATGGAGACGCGCATCGTGTTCGCCGCCGCCGCCGGGGCGCTCCTCGCCGTGGCGCGGGCCGCGCAGTCCGTGCGCGATGCACGCCGCGCCGCCCGGGCCGCGCAGGCCGCGCGGGCCGCGCAGGCAGAGGCGACGCCGCAAATGGTTATCGAGATCGCGTACTGCGCGCGCTGCCGCTGGGGGCTGCGCGCGGCGTGGATGGCACAGGAGCTGCTCAATACCTTTGAGCAGGACGTCCTGCGCGTCAGCCTGTGCCCGAGCATGGAAGGCGGCACGTACCGGATCAAGGCGGGCATGGGGGAGGCGACGCAGGTCATTTACGACCGCAAGGAGACCGGGACCTTTCCGCAGCCCAAGGAGGTCAAGCAGCTGCTGCGGGACGCGGTGATGCCCGAGCGCGCCCTAGGCCGCTGCCTGGACTCCAAGTGAGGCCACCACCCAGAGTGTGTGCGTCCACAGTGAGCTGCGATCGCGCGCAGCCGTGGTGGAAGGCACGACGATGGAAGAAAATCAGAAAGTTTTGGTGTACACGACGTTGCTGTTGAGGAATCCGATGGCCTCCCAGTGTTGCTTGTACGCTTGCGTCGAATGCCGTGACACGGTCGAGCCGACGGACGAGATCGAATCCACGCTGTGCCGGCGCGAGTGCTGTGTGTCGGCGCTCCGCCTGCGCGCGTGCTGGCCTTGGGCGGCGCTGCGCTCGTGCTCGGGGAGCGTCGCCTCGGACCCAAAGCTGCGCCGCCCCGAGCTGCCCGCGCAAGACGAAAAACTGCCGCACTCGTCCTGCTCCAGCTCGAGCATGTCGCGGTTGTATCCTTGGATGGCCTCGCTAGCGATCGGCCCGGCAACTGGGCGCGCCCGCACGGTCAGTCCTAGCCTTTGCCACGAGCGCCGCGCCCACCAATCAACTTACTGCCTCGCCGGTTGTGCCAGTAGCGGCTCTCGATCACCTTGCGCATCTCCTTGTCGCGTGTTACGCGATCGAGCGTCGCGCGCTGCACAGACGTCGGCACGCTCGCGTCTATTCCAGACGTTTCGCGAAGGGCTTGCTCCTTTTCCTCGCTCAGACTCGGCGGCGGTGGCGGCGGCCGCCCGAACAGGTCCCGAAGCGAGCGGAAACTCATGGCCGAGACGGAGCGCGTGCGTTTCGGCCGCTCCGAAGATGTGCGCGTCGGCCGCGAAGACTCTGACGGCGCCTGGAGTACCTGAGCAATTGGTACGCGAGCGGCCGCACCGGCTGTCCCGCCAATAACCACGACGTGCTGTTTTCGCTGCTGCTGCTGCTGCTGCTGCTGCTGCTGCCCTTCTTCCTCCTTGATGGCGCCGTTGGCTTCAACAGGATACAAAACAACGCCACCTTGCCCTCTTTCGCATGAGCCTATGTGGTCCAGCAGCATGAGGTCGTCGGAGCCGAGCGAGTCATCGTGAAAGGCGCGCTGCGACTCGTGGTTTGGCGAGATCGTGGATGCCGTACTCATGAGCGACCTCGAGCTAAACATGCGGATCGCCGTGCCCTCTTTGAGCTGCTTGAGCGCCTCGAGTCGCGCGACTAGCGCGGAGGCCTCCTGCATGCTCTCGTGCTCGTCGTCCACGCCACACTCTTGCGCCTTTTCGATGGCCTGCATGAGCAGGTCGAGTTCGGACTTGCGCAGCCTCGGCTTCTTGGCGTGCGTCTGGAATAAGAGCAGCGGCATGGACCGCATTAGCGCAAACCGCAGGCCTAGCTTTTTGCGAGGCTTGCGTGTTGCCGCCTCACCTGTCGCTTGCTGATGGCGCTGGCCCTTCTTGCGGCCCACAGTCGCAGGAGCCGCGTTGAGCTCCGAGGCGCGCTCGCCTGGCGCCTGCTCCTGCCCGAGGCGCGTCTCGGCCATCACCCGCCGTTCGCGATGCCGCACGCGCCGGGCGAGGCGCTTGGTGAGCCGCTCCAGCTGGTTGACCGCCGCGAGCCGCGACAAGCGTAGCTTGGCACGAATCGCGACGGCGTCTTTGACAAGAAAGTGCGGGTGACTGGCCTGCTGGCCGAGGCCCAGGCGCTCCAAGCCTTCTAAATGGCGCTCGAGCTGCGCCTCCTCCCGGTCGGCTATGGCCTTGCCGAGCCCAAACACTGCTTCCGCAAGCGCCGCAAGGTGCCTCCTCGTGCGCCCCCGCCACTGGATGTGGGCGAAGAAGGCCTGGATGGTCATCGCAGCCACCCGCCTCGCCCCGCCTCGCAAAGGTGCTGCGCGGCCGCCACGACGCCGTCCACGGCCTCGCAGTCCCCAGTTGTATCGCGACAGGCCACTTCGAGCCCCTGCAGGGCGATTGTTACTCCTGAGAGAGACTCCAGCAGAGCACGACGCTCCTGAACGGTCGCGCTGCGTTGCTGCGAAGCCGCTAGGACGCCTACTTTGCCCGTTAACGCCTCGGTCGCGCGCTCAAGCTCCAGGTGGCTTGTATGCAAGGCCCGTGCTCTGGCAACCCCCGGTGACCGCAGGTCGGCGCACGCGCAGGCCTCCAGAACTGCCTCGACCGAGGACCACTCTTTGGCCTGTACGGCTGCCGCTAGGCGCTGCTCGAGGTCGCTGCATCGGCGCGCGTGGTCTAAGACGTCGCGCGCGGCATGAATCGGCGCCGCAAGCAGTGCTGCAGAAACTGCGCTTGCGTCCGCCGGCGCCACTGCTAAGAGCGCCTCAGCGGCGGTCACTGCCGAGCGCGCCGCGCCCGGATCTGCCGCCTCCGCGGCGGCGCGCAGCTGGTCCTTGACGGCGCGCACGCGGACGAGGAAGCGCCGAAGCAAGAAGCCTCGCGCAAGAGCTTGTGCCACAACAGCAACGCGCGCGGAGCACTTGCTGCGCGCCTCCTCGAGACGGCGGTGTTGTTCCTCGCGCAAAAACACCTTGCTGGTGCCAATGCGACAGCTGCTGGCATCTAGCCCCGCAAGCGTCTCGCACAAGCTGACGCAGGCCTCGCGCGGGGTTGGCGCTGCCTGCAAGGCAGCGTCGCTGGGCGCGAGCAGGGCGAAACGCGCCAAGAACGCGGAAAAGTCCAGGCGGACCGGAAACCCCTTGGCCCGCACGTGCGAGGCCTGGAGCAGGCCGGCATAGCGCACTTGCTCGAGCATGCGGCCGTCCTGCCACTTGCGCGGGCTTGCTGAGTCATTCGGCTTGAGACACCGAATGAAGTGCGGCGTGGAATGCTCAAAGATGAGCTTGCCCAGGTAGTCGAGCTGCTCCTTGAACTGCGTGCCCAGCGTCTGCAGCGCGCGGCGGCCTTTCGTCCGCTCCTGGATTTCGCCCGGCGTCGGAAAGCTCGCTTGCAGGAAGGCGTCCTCGGATCGGGCGCACAGGAGCTGCAATTCTCTGGAAGAGGGTCCCAGCTCTTGGCCAAGAAGCCCTCGATGCTGTACGTCACCGCGCCCGCGTAATGGCGCACCGTGAAACAGGCGCCGTGATTTGGGAGCATTACGTTTGGGCTGCAGGAAGCACGAATGATCTGCGTGATGTGCCACGAACTTGCGGAGGAGGCCCGCGTCGGTGCCATTGGGCACGCGCAGCTCGTCGTCGATGAGCGCGAAACAGACCGCCTCCCGCGCCCTCGAGCATGCGCACGCAGGCCGCCACCGAACTCTCCTCGTTCGTGGAAGGGGCCGAGGCTTTCCTCCGTGGCAAGGATGCCCTCAGCGCGGTACTCGCGCAGTTCGTGCTCAAAGACAAGCTGGTTGAAGTGCAGCTGCATCTTCTCGTTGCAATAGTTGATGCAGAGCTGCTCGAACGAGTTGGTCTCAAAGATCTCAAAGCCAAAGGCGTCCAAGATCCCGACCGTGCCGCTCTCGATCCGGCGGTTGGCGAAGAGCGCGCCGCAGCTGTGCGCCGCTTCTGAGGCGTCCTCGATTGCGTCGGCGATGCCGTCCAGAGAATCGTTGATGCGCTCGGTGATCCACTCGAAGAGGCTGTGGTAAACCGACTTGATCAGTGCGTCCAGGCATGCGCGGGCCTCGACGAGCGTGTACGGCCGCAGGATGCTTTCGTACTCGTTTCCGATGGTCCGCGCCGTGAGCGCTCCCTCGAGCGCCTCGCTATCGAGGCCGAGCATCGCACACGCGCGTGTGAAGGCTGGGCGCTGCGACTCGTGCAGCACGCATCGACGCACCGTGTATGCGCCCTGAGCTGGCGACTCGTCCGGGAGAGCAAAGTCGACCTGGCCCAGAAGGAGGACGGCGCAGAGGCACCGGAAAACGTACGCGGCCCGCTCGCCTGTCAGCCCGACCACGTCCATTGCCAGCTGGAGCTCGGAGAATGCTGCGCTGTCGTCAAGCGCGCATGCAATGTCGCGGCTCTTTTCCAGAAGGCGGTATGAGGCGTCGGGATCAATGCCGTGCTCCCTGCAGAGCGCAGCATCCGTTAGGAGCTGGTAAAACACGTGGAAGTTGCGCTCCCCGGGCGCCAGCCGCACCAGGCGCGACTTCTCCAGGAGGTAGTTGCGAATGCTGGCTGACAGCGGCTGGCCCGTCGCAAAGTCGATCTCCACCTCGACCCACTTGCCAAACCGGCTCGAGTTGTCGTTGCGCACGGTTTTGGGCGTTCCCGAACGCCTCCAGGATCGGGCTCACCTGTACGATGCGTTCTTGCAAGGTGTACTGGTTCTCCTGAGTCTTGCCATCGCCGCCATCCGCGCTCAGCTCGGCCGACCGGCGTATGCTCAGCGTCGCCAAGTGATTGATGAACATTCGCACAGACTCGGTCTTGCCTGCGCCGCTCTCCCCCGTCACGATGCACGAGTGGCTCTCGCGGCGGGCCAGCAATTCGTCGTAGATGGCGCGCACTGTGCGCAAAATCCCCGGCGCGCTCTCATTGAGCGTGCAGCGCAAGTGCTGGTACGGGTTGACGGCGATGAGGATGGGCCCAATGTTGGTGTATATCTGGTCGCGTTCGTATCGCCGCCGCAGATTTGTCAGGATGGCCGCCTCGCTCAGCTCTGGAAGGGCGCTCATGTCGTGCACCGCAGAGGCCCATGGCCGCCTCGACTCCCACCTGCCCCTCGCCGCCGCCGCCGCCGCCGCCGCCGCCAGCGTCTGCCCGCGCAGAGCCCATGGACATTTAATCCAAGAGACTGGGCAAGGCCTGAATCTGAGTCGAGCGTCGCTCAGCCCGTCTGTTGCGGTGGCGGTGGCGGCTGCGGCGGCGGTGGCGGTGGCGGCCCTTTCAGCTTCCGGCCGCCCAAAGGCGGCCATCTGTGACCCTTTTCTTGGATTGACCGACTGGGACGCCTCCGTTTGCAGGTCACATCGCAATTGGCAAAAAAAAAAAAAAAAAAAAAAACTCCACTCACTGTCACCCTACAACGGCTTCGCTGTGGTGGCGACGAAGCGCACCTTGAAGTCAATGCGGGCGCCGTTGACAATGGTCGGCTCGAGCTGGACCGTCATCGTGGACAGGATCTCAAGCGTGACCTGCTCCGGATCCCGGGCAGGACAGACCGCAGCGTCATGGAGAGCGACATGACTTGACGCTTGTCGTTTCCCCCCGAGTCGCCGCCGCGCCCACCGTGGCGTTGCTGCCGCTGCCGGCCCTTGGCGTCGGCGTCACGGTCCACGGTGCCGCGGCCAGCTGCGTTGGCCGCGTCCTGCTTGGCGCCCGTGTCGGTCTCGAGGAAGGTGGCGATGACCTTGCTGCCGCCAAAGTCCTTTTCGGCATGCACGCGCACCTCAAGGCCGAACTCGAGGAGCAAGACGGTGAAAGACTGCGGGCCAAGGTCGCGGACTACGGCCGTAGTGCGCACAGGGTTGCCCTGCTCAAAGCGGCGCTTGATGAGCACGGCGAGGAAGAGCTTGTCGCTGGCGTCCTGCGCGGCCTTGGAAGCCTCCTTCTTCTCGTTGCAATGCTCGGCGATGCGCTCGAGGGCTTTCTCCTCGAGCGGGTAGTCGTCGAGCGCGTTATCGAGCACCGCAGTTAGCTGGCGGTGCACCACAATGTCCGCGTAACGGCGGGATGGGCGAAGTGAAGTGCGTGTAGTACGGGATGTTGAGCGCCCAGTGACGCCACTCGCGCTGCTTGAGACGCCCGCCGGCGAGTACGTCGCGGGGCGCATCGGCTTGCGCATCAGCGCGTAAATCACTTCCAGGACCAGCGCGGGCTGCGTTCGCTCGAGCTGCTCAAGGGCCGCATGCAGGCCCGCAGCCGAGGCCAACGCGGTCGGGTCCAGCTCGATGCCCTGCTGCTCGAGGAGCTTGAACAGGCTCGTCATGCTCTTGGGCTCGGGCGGCGGGTGGTTGCGTATGAACGCCAAGGGCCCCGCGCTTAAGATCAGCTGCTGCGCCACCAAAAAGTTGGCCATTAGCATGTACTCCTCAATGGTCTTGTTGGTGTGCGGATCGGGTATCCCGTCACGGTCTCCGGGTTGCCGTCCTTGTCGAGGCGGAAGGACATCTTGGTCTGCTTCATCGCCAGCGCGCCGCCCTTCTCCCGGTCGAACCGCTTCTTGCGGCGATGCATAGCAATGCTCACAAGGTTGCGCACGTCGTCGATCACCTCTTGCTTGGTGTGCGGGGCTTTTGGCGCGCGGCGGTCCGGCCAGCTCTCGTCCGGACCAGAGTCCCCGCCGCCGAGGTCCACGCTTTCCGCGGTCACCACGCCGTCCACCATCCGCTGCGCCAGCCCATAGTCGAGGCGCGCGCACGAACAGATCACGGTGCGGCCAAACCAGGGCGGGGGCGCGTTGTCGAGCATGTCACCCTCCGCCGTCATGCGCCAGATGCACGAGTACGCGCAGCGATCCACGCCTTCATTCAACGAGCACAGCTCTTCGCTCAGAAGCGCCGGGAGCATCGGCAGAACCTTGTTGACAAGGTACACGGTCGTCGCGCGCCGCTGGGCCTCCTCGTCCAGCGCAGTGCCGGGCTCCACAAAGTAGGACACGTCCGCGATATGCACGCCGATCTCAAAGTGGGCTGGCAGCATGGCGCCGTTCTGCCCCTTTACCGTCCCCGCCGGCACGGGCACGCAATGCAGCGCGTCGTCTAGGTCCTTGGCCGTGGCCGGGTCCACCGTGAAGATGCGCCGCGAGGTGCGCAAGTCGCGCCGCGCGCGCACCTCTTCCTCCGGGATGCTCCAGGATCCTTCTTGCGGGATACGTGCGCGAAGCACGTCCAGCGCGGCCTCCGGGAACTCGCCGTGATCGCAGTTGTTCTCGATCAGCAGCGCGTCCGTCTCGGGGCCGATCTCGCCCGCCTCGCCGACTTGCCGCCGCAGCTTGCCCTTGGGGAACCGATGCGCGGCGGGCCAGCTGGTCATGACCGCCTCAAAAAGCCGCTGGTTGGGCGGCGCGAACGACAGCGGGTCGCTCGTAAAGTCGTGCGGCGCGTCTTCGCGGGCCACCAGCATGAACGGCACGCGGTTGTCGAGGGGACGAAACTCCACGAATCGGTCGCTTCCGGGAAGCGCTTTGCCGGCTTCAAGCTTGGTACCGCGGTCGCGGTCAAACCCGTACTGCGGCACGAGCACGCCGATGTGGCTGTGGAACGGTTGCCGCTCAATCGAGATGCCAGTCTCCTCGCTCACCGCGACGACGGCCACGACCTTGCCCGCTGGCTGCAGACCTTCCGTCTCTAGCCCGTCGGCGGCGGCGGCGGCGGTGCCGGAACCACCGGCTGGCTCGCTGGCGCGTGCCGCGGAAGAGTTGGCCTCCACCAACGGCTTCCAGAGGCCCACATCGTCGGTAAGCTGCACGGCCTCCAGGGCGCGTGACACCTCATCCACGCCATCGACTCCCTGTCGCTCGCGCCACTGGTCCCTCTCCAGAAGCTCGACGGCCACCACGTCGCCATTCAGGGCGCGGTTCCTCGCCCTGTCGCCCTCCACAAACACGTCCAGCTTGAGCTGCGGCACATTCACATACGCTTCGTTCCTCTTCTTCGCATTAATGCGCAGCGGGCCCACAAAGATCCTGCCGGCGTCCATGCCATCTGCACAGCCTCGGCGGAGTACACACTCCTCGTACCACGCGTCGTTGCCGCCACCTTTCCCGCCGCCGTTTCCACTTCGCGAGCGCCCGCCGCCGCCGCCACGTCCGCGTCCGCCGCCACTACGCCCGCCGCGCCCGCCGCGCCCGCGCTGGGCTGTTCCGCTCCACCTCCGCTTCGTTGCATCTCTCCTGCTCTTCTGCTCGTCTTGGATCTGCCTGTGTTCATTTTCATCATCATCATTCGTGAAACCAAATCAAAAGCGGTTCCGCGGAACGTTTGGATTCCGTGGGCGGAAACACTCTCGGAAACTCTTTTCCCGGAACCCAAGCGGCAAGTACAGTACGGTACGGTACCGGTACCGGTACCAACCGTACCAGTACGGTACCGGTACCAGTACGGTACCAGTACGGTACCGGTACCAGTACGGTACGGTACCAGGTACCGGTACCTGGTACCGTACTGGTACCGTACTGTACCGGTACCTTACCGGCTGGTGTCACATTGGGACTACTGGGACGATTCGGATTTTTTTTCAATGGGTGTGCGTCGCCGCGATGACGTTTTCATTCGCGCGTCGGAAGGTGACTGACGGCGCGGACTTGGCTCTCCAGAGCTAAAGCTACAGCTCTATAGTAGTTCGTGGGCGGCCAAGGCAGAGCCGGAACTGGGATGAGCTTGGAGCCGCGCGATGCGCAATTCGATGCGCAGAACAAGCTGCTGGACGCGCTGCTGACGCACGGGCTGGCGCCAGCGATGCGCAGCGGCAGCGGCAGCGGCAGCGGCAGGAGCAGCAGATGCGGTTGGTGCAGGAGATGTATGCGCAAGCTCTGGTGCAACAATGTGTGGCAGCGGGGCTTGGCCCGATTGGGGCTGCCAGGGTGCGGGCGCGCCAACCGCCTTTGCAGGCGGCGTTGTCTCGGGCGAAGCGGCCCGCGCTGCGATCTCGCGGAACTCGAACCACAGCCTGAGCCCGCGAGAATGCCACGCAACTGGCTGTGCCCGAAGCTCGTGACGAGCTTCTCGCTGGCTCAAGTGGCAGGACCACAGTCAACAGCAAATACTGCGAACAGACGCGGCAAGTACACGACCGGTGTCATCGACGAGGCGTACTTATTTCACTTTCTCAAGCGCACGCATTACGTCACGTTGACGCGAAAAAGTACCGCAGCGGCATAAGAGAGCTCGTATCGATGAGCATGAGCGCCAAGGACCAGCTCGCCGACCCGGAGCTCCTTACCGCCGAGCTCGCCGAGCTTTTGCAAGCCCGCATCACCCGAATTGGCCGCTCGAACTGGGGCTTTAAGCGCTTCGCAGCGCTCGGCCCCGAGGTTCCTGCCTTCCGGGCTATGCAGCGCGCGCTCGAAGCCCGTGTCGCGGCCAGTAACGACATGGTCTGCGAGCAACTGCGCTGGGAAGCCAGCAAAGCTTCTTCTGGGGCCTCACCGGCTGGCACAGTAGACCCAGTCGAGCTTGAGGAGGAGGAGCGGCGGCATCGCGCCGACGAAAAAAGTAACAGCAGAAAGGTTGGTTTCCGTTGACGTGTCCTCACGCAGCATATCGCACCTGAACCGGTACGGTGGCCCGTGGTGGCCCAAACCTGAATTGGGCCAAGCCTCACATGTCAGTCCGAATGAGCCCCACCGAGCTGGCGCCTGCGCATGCATTCACAATGTTCATGCGTGGCCCTGGGCGTTGTTACGTTTACAGCCATCTCAGCAGCGAACGAAACCGTTGACAGCGTCTTTGGCGTCGAAGCTGACCTATGAAGCCGTTGGGCCTCTAGACCCGCCAACGCTCGCCGCGTTGGAATTTACGGGGTCTCGACCGACCGAGCTCGGCGAAGACCAAGTCCGGTGCCTGGTGCCGGAGAACAATGTCCGTCTCCGGCGGGGACACGATTTGGCCAATCGCTGGCACTTATCCTCAAGCAACTTCAGAATGGCTTGGCCGAGAAGAACAATCCCGATTCCGAGAGGGACGAATGGCTTGGCCGAGAAGAACAATCCCGATTCCGAGAGGGACGAGCTGCTCCGCCGCCAAAGCGGCACAGCGTGACACACTGCGTCAGCGTCAAAGGCGTCTCCGTTCGACACTCCTGGTCGGAATCGATTACAGGCGAAAGGAGGCCGTGGCAGCTTGCCAACGGCTCTGATGCGAAAGCTCTCTTCGGCAGCATCCGCTTCAGTCCAGACTGAGGATAGAGATCTGTCGTCAACAAATCGTGCCGATCCCGAACTGGGCAATGCCCTTTCCCGAGCTGGCAGCAAAGTCCCTGAGAAGTGGAGGCAGAGCCAGAACGAGCGACGCGCACGAGCATGGCGAGCATGGACTACCAGTTGGCGCTCTTGAACGCGCTTGCGGCCGAGCAACGCGCGAGGCGGAATCTCGAGGCACAGCAGCGATACGCTGAGGCCCTGCAGCAGCAGCTGGCGTCAGCCGCGCTCCAGAACTACCAGCACAACGGCGGCGCTGCGGACCAGTTCGCGAACAGCCCGTTCGTGGGTGCGCTTCGCAACCAGTGGAAGATGACCGCAGGGCCTATGGGCAGCAAGATTGGGTCTGCGGACGCCGCCGCAATGATGGAGCTCTACTTTCGGCCGCCACCGATGCCGTCCACCACGCTAGACCCCCACTGCAGCTGCGCAGCCGCCGCGGGCTGCTGGCACAACCGTTTTTGGCCACGCCGGCGCGTGAGGACCTAGCTGGCTGGCCGGCTTCGATGAAGCGGGCGAGATCGCAGGACACCGACTCTGCTGCAGAGGCCTCCGTGGAGCCGGCGGCCAAACGAGGGAGGATGCCGCGCAACTGGCTATGCCCGCGCCTGGTGACGGCGTTTTCGTACGTGGGGCTGACGGAGGGCGAGGAAAAGCCCAAGGACCCGAAGTGCAAGTACACGGCCGCAGCGGTCAACGAGGCCTTCCTCTTTCACTTCATCAAGCGCTCGCAGTACCCAGGGTTGACCCCCAAGCAATTTCGCAGCGCACTGCGCAAGCTCGTGGCGCTGAGCCTCGCCAAGGACAAGGAAGACAGCGGTCAATTGCTGGACCACGAGCTCGCCGAGCTGCTGCACTCGCACATCGAGTACATCGGGCGGTCCAACTGGGGCTTCAAGCGCTTCGTCAAGTTGGGCCCGGCTGTGCCGTCCTTCCGGGCCAAACAGTACGCCACCGAGACGCGCGTGGCGCTTGCAAACAGCACAGTGCGCCATCAAATCATCCAGGAGCGCGGCGTCCAGGTCGCAGCGTCGGAGTTGCGCGGTCTACTTTGATTGATTGGCGCGACCATTCGGCCGGGCAGTCTGCCCGAGGGCCGCAACGGCTCGAGAAGCTGGCGAGGGCCCTTTCAGACTCACCAGAACACCCCGGTCCGAGCTGTGCGGACCTGGAGCGGGACTTCCGCGCCATGGGCCTGGACAACGTGTCCGTGGAGCCCATACGGAGGCCGCTCCCGCCTTGCGCTGCTGGGTGCGGCAGATGCGGATGCCCGTTTCGTGTCGCGCTGGTCGGAGCACGATACCGACCGGCGGTGGCTGGAGAACCCGATCCCGGCCACGCAATGTAACCCGATCCCGGCCGCGCAATGTTGGCGACAGGGTCGCGACAGGTCAGACGTTACGGCGCGCTGGAGCTGGAGATGGCGCAGGTGCAATGAACGAGTCCCACGAAACCGCCCCACCCCGGCAAAAAGGAGTCTTGCGACACGTCTTTATCGTTGACCAGCCCTTCCCCGCTCACAGCCTTATCTCTGCCTACTTGGCTTGGCAAGCAGGACGTTCAGTCCCAGCCGAACCCGAGGGCCGTGCTCTCTCTTCAGGCTTCGCAGGTCTGCAGCGGCAAGCAGCGGCAAGCAGCGGCAAGCAGGCAAAAGGGCACTTTTTAGCTCTCAACGGCCCCCTCGGCCAGCGACCGCCGCACCGAGCCCCGACGCCGCCGATCGCGCGCCCCTTTCGCGGCTTCCATCAGAGGCCCACGCGGCAGACCCCGTGCGTGCCTCTCTCTGCCAACGGCTCTGGCGCTGTCATGTCGGTTATAGAACAAGCCTGCCGGAAGCAGCGCAGTGCTGGTTGTGCCTGAAGCATCTTCCGGCCGGTCAGGAGCGAGTGCTTCACGCCGAGCAGTCGCAGATTGAAGAAGAGGCGAAGGACAAGAAGGGAGGCTCGCGCGACAAGGGCAGGAGGATGACGGACCGTGCGTGGCTAGCAGGCGCTCTGAGCGGTGTGCCGCCGCAGCACGCTGGCGGAATCGCCTCGCTGGGGCAAGGGCCGGCTGCGTGGAAGCAGCCTGTCGGCGTGACACCACCGCTAACGACACTGGAGACTGAGCAGCAGCAGCAACAGCAGCAGCAGCAGATTAGGGCGCTAGTCCAGGCTCAAATGCTGGCGAGCAATATGCGCGCGATGCACTCGACGCAGGCGGCGTACCGCGCGCAACAATACCAGCAGTACAAGCAGTACAGGCAGATGCAGCAACAAATCTTGCTCCATCAGCAGCAGCAGCAGCAGCAGCAGCAGAAGGTGATTTGGGGAGCAGCGTCTGCACAACAAGCGGGTCAGCAACAACAAGAGGCAGGGCTCAAGGACCAGATGCTCAAGTTCGTCATGTGGCAAGAGTCTCAGAACAAAAAGCGCTGGACGCAAGCGCAGCAGCAGCAGCAAAAGCAGCAAAAGCAAATACAGCCTCATGGGCAGCAGCACGAGCGCCAGCTCAAGCTCATGCAGCTCCAGCGGCAAATGATGCAGCAGCAAATGATGCAGCAGCAGATGCAGCAGCTGTCGTCGCGGGCAATGGCGAATCAACTGGAACCGAATGCACACCCGGCGCAGCAGCTGCAGCAGTTTGCGGCGATCGCGGGTCGCAAGCGCTCCTTCCAGGACTTGGAGGAGGAGCAACCTGCCCCAGGGCCGGTGAACAGGTCCCGGCATTGGCTTTGCCCAAAGCTCGTCGAGAGCTTTTCGTTGACTACTGTGGCCGCGGATGCCGGCGAGACGCCGCAGCCTTGCCACGACAAGTACAACGCGGCGGTGATCGACGAGGCGTTCCTTTTCCACTTTATCAAGCGCACGCTTAACTCTGGCCTGACGCCCAAGCAGTATCGGGGCAGCGTGCGCAAGCTCGTCACGAACAGCTTGTACCCGGAGACGGTGAGTCCTGGCACGCCGCTGCTCAATGCGTCGCTGGCCAAGATGCTGCAGGATCGCATCGAGTACATCGGGCGGTCCAACTGGGGCTTCAAGCGCTTCGCGAAGATGGGCCCCGAGGTGCCGGTCTTCCGCAAGTCGCAGCGCATTGTGGAGCTTCGCGTCGCGCGCATCGACCAAACTGTCTGCCAGCAGCTCTTGTGGGAGAAGAGTCAGGCGGCCAGGGCCCAGAAACCGAAGGAGGCCGGCCAGCCCGAGAAGGAGGACCGCAGCAAGAGTGCGCGCACATCGTAGCCGGGTCGAGACAACCGAGGCCATCGCGCATTTTGACCAGAACTCCACCACCACCAACCTGCCTGACCCCAAACCACCACCGACTGAAAACGCATGCACTGCCAACAGCCAAGTCAACCTCCAGCACATAGACAAGAGCCCAGCCTCTAGTAGTCCGTTCAGAGTTTAACTTGCAGAAGCTTTAGCCGGCGTCGAGTTGGCCGGCTCCACGGCCTTCGGGCCTGTCGGCGGCCCGCCTTCCGTAGGCCGACGCCGGCTCTACGGCGCGCGTGCCGGCCGGTCAGCGTGCCACGAAGCCGTCGTCGTCACAGGTCAACGGTTCGCTCAATCCGCGTTATTTTTTTAGCCGTTGGAGTTGCCGCAGCCGACCCAGGGCGCGGTGGCGGCGGCAGCGGCGGCAGCGGCGGCGTCGCGGGGCGCAGAGGCGTCACGTTGAGACGCGGTGCGCACTGGCCTCATGGGGCTCAACGCGTCAAGAAGCGCCAAGGTGCAAGAGCACAGGTCCGCTGGTCAGGGCGAGGAAGCGGCTGCTGCGCAGGAGCGAAAGACGACGCTGGCGAGAGGGACGATGCGAGCGACGCCCGGAGGGTATGATAGCACAGCGCAGCCGCGAACCTCGGTCTGATGCGGTCGGCGACCATGCGCCGCGCGACGAGCTTCTTCAGAATGCCGGGTTGGAAACCGAAGCCGTCCACCAACAGCGTGCGCCGGCCTACCTTTATGGCCATGACGGCGCGCGGCGCCGAACAGCGCACGATCCGCAACAAGAACCTGGGCATCTCGGACCAGCTCTCGCGCGAGCTGATCCACTTATTCGAGGCCTTGGACTCGAACAACGACGGCACGCTGGAGAAGGCCGAGGCCAAGATCTACCTGGCGCGCATCGACGCGTCCTTCAACGCGTTGTCCGCGTCACAGCAGCACACGCGGATGCAAGAGTTCCTCTCGACTTCCCGGGCGCGGACACTGGCAAGATCACCTTGAGCATGTGGAAGGCAAAGGCCAGGGAGACCTTCAAGATTGACGAGGACCTCGAAGGGGACGACCCGGACGAGGAGTGGCACGAGATGCAACGGGCTGCGCTCGACTACACGCGCCGGGTCATCAAGACCTTCCGGCTGGTGGACTGACCTCGATCGAACGTGTCGGCGATGATGATGATGAGCTTCATTCTTGTTGCTCCCAATCTGAAGATTGATCTTTTTTTTTTTGTGACACGAAGGAGAGCCGCGAGCGAGACAACAAGACGCGAGGGACGCGCGAGATGATGCAGCATCTGGCCCTGCGCGCCACGCGGCTCGGCGGCCGGCAGTCTCTCGCCGCCACGAGCCGCCTGCATGCCCGGTCGCTGAGCTCCGCCCGGAGCGGGCTCCTTGGCAGCGCCTTTGGCCTGAGCGAAGAGCAGGTCATGCTGCAAGATATGGCCGGCAGCTTCTCCGACGACAAGCTGCTGGAGCAGGCCAAGGAGTGGGATGCCGGCAAGGTCTTCCCTGAAGACACGCTGCGCGAGGCCGCGGGCCTCGGGTTTGGCGGCATGTTTGTGAGCGGCGAGCATGGCGGGTCCGAGCTGACCCGCGCGGACGCGTCTGTGGTGGTTGAGGAGCTCGCCTCGGGCTGCACCCAGCACGACGGCGTACCTCACCATCCACAACATGTGCGCCTGGATCCTGGAGACGTACGGCTCGGCCGAGCAAAAGGCCGCGTATTTGCCCGAGATGTGCACTATGGACAAGTTTGCGTCGTACTGCCTGACGGAGCCTTCCGCGGGCTCGGATGCCGCCTCGCTGAGCACCAAGGCGGAGCTGTCCGCGGATGGATCGCACTATGTGCTGAACGGCAGCAAGGCGTTCATCTCTGGCGGCGGCCGCAGCGACCTGTACTTTGTGATGGCGCGCTCTGGCGGTGCGGGGGCTGGCGGCGTGTCGTGCTTCCTGGTGCCCGCGGATGCGCCCGGGCTGAGCTTTGGCGCGCAAGAGAAGAAAATGGGCTGGAACTCGCAGCCGACCAGCCGGTCATTCTGGAGGACTGCAAGGTGCCGGTGGAGCAGCGCATCGGCGATGAGGGCGTCGGATTCAAGATCGCCATGGCGGCGCTGGACGGCGGGCGGCTCTCAATTGCGGCGTGTAGCCTTGGCGCCGCCAAGCGCTGTGTGGCGCTGGCGCTCGAGCACACCAAGGTCCGGCAGCAGTTTGGGCAGGCCCTGTCGAGCAACCAGAGCGTGCAGTTCAAGCTGGCGGACATGGCTACCGAGCTGACCGCGGCGCGCCACATGGTGCGCAACGCCGCCCGGATGCTGGACGCCAAGGACCCGGACGCGACTGCGCACTGCGCCATGGCCAAGCGCTTTGCCACCGACGTGGGCTTCAAGGTCTGCAACGAAGCGCTGCAGCTCCACGGCGGCTACGGCTACTTGCAAGACTACCCGGTGGAGCGCTTTGTGCGCGACACGCGCGTGCACCAATCCTGGAGGGCACCAACGAGATCATGCGCGTGATCGTGTCGCGGTCGCTGCTCAAGTGAGCCCGCCCGCCTTGACCGTTGAGACACCGGGTTTGGTGTTATCCGAGTCGGAGTACATCGTGCCTGCGCGTCTCACAAGGGTGGCGCATTTATTTACGGACAAAACCAAGATTTTACACGAGATCGACTTGGCTCCGACGCATGAGCCGGACAGCACAATGGGCAGCGACAGCAGGAGACAGGCGCTCGGCTCGGGATGTTGCCTGTGCCTCGGCTTTGTGGTGGCGCTCTTCGCCACGGCCTCGCCGCTCTGGCTGTGGCGAAGCGGCGCATTGCCAGCGGCGTCGTTGGAGAGTCTCGGTGGGGCCTCGTTCGCGACGGGGGCTTTGTGATCGCCGAGAGCTCGGGCAACTTTCGGTGCGCCGAGACGGACTGCGTGGTCATGCGCGGCTACACGTTGGACGAGTTCAACTCGACACTGTGCCGCGAACCGTACTTTGGGCGCCTCGGCCGCTACGGCTTTTGCCGCGGCGGGGAGAACGGCACGCTCCGTGCGCCGGTCGAGATGCAGGCGATGCAGGGGCTTTCCAGCATGAGCACGCTGCTCCTCTTTGTTGCGGCGGTGCTCGTGTCGTGCAGCCCCACCGCGGGGAGCTGCGGGATGGCGCTTTTTGCCACCTTCACGGCGGGGTCGCCGGCTTGTGCAGTTTGGTGGTCTTTCTGCTCGCGCTGACGTGCGACTGGTACAACTCGCTGCTTGCGGGGGGCAGCCTGCCCTTTGTTGTGGCTGCTAGCGACTGCGAGGGTCAGCCCTGTCTGCACTTGGAGGACGTGCGGCTCGCCATGGGACCGGCGTACTGGGCCCACGCCTTTGTGTTCGCGCTGGCGGCCATGGCAAGCCTGTCGTCCTTCGGCGTGACGCGCCAGCTGCGCCTGGACGAGCCGATTGAGGGCGCCTACGGCAGCGGCGCCCCTTACGCAAGATGGGCACCGGCGGCGGCGGCGACGGAGACGACGACAACTACTGGCGCAGCGTCGAACACGGTCGACGCGCGGCCTAGCCGCCGCCGCCGCCGCGCCTCCTAGCCCTCTTTAATAGCTCCAGCGCAAGCTCGTACGCAGTTACCAGCTCCCGAAACGCCTCGGCTTCCCCGCCGCGGTCCGGGTGCAGCTCCTTGGCCCTCTCGCGGAAGGCCTTCTTAAGCTGCGCGGTGCTCTTGGCCTCGCCGCGCACCTCGAGCACCTGCAGTGCCCAGACGAGGCCGTCGCCAGGCGCCTCGCGCCCCGACCGATCCTCGCGCCGCGACCAGTCCTCGCGCGCCCCGAAGGCCCTAAAGCGGTCGGCGCGCAAGGTGCCGTCGTCAAAGAGGTCTTGCACGGCACGCGGCAGCGGGCAGGTGGCGCATCGCGACGGATAGCCCCAGAAGAGGCAGCAAAACTCGTCCGTGGCGAGCGCGCCGGCCGCCTGCGCTCGCAGGCTGTCCGCTCGCGGGTCCTCCGCCCGCAGGCCGCGCGCGCGCAGGCCATCCGCGCGTGCGGCGCGGCTCAAGCGCCGTAGCCCGACGACGCCGCGCATCGACAGTCGGTCTGGGTCATTGGCATTGACCTGGCCCAGGTCAGTCGCGGTCGCTCACTCACCTGTGCAGGTCACCGAAATCACTTAGGACAGGTCCAGAGAGGTCATCGCGGTGACCTGCGACGTCATTCGCGCCCACCGCCGCCAGTCATCACGCGAGAACGAGACATGGCGACCATGACGACGTGCGTCGGCAGGCTCGCAGCTACGCGCGCCCTGCGGCCCCGCGGCCTGGCGCGGATGGCCTGGCGTGTGCCGGGCGTGCGCTGGTCGAGCTCGGCCAGCGGCGGCGCGGCCGCGGAGGAGGGCTGGAGCCTGCGGGCAAGGATTGCAATGTTTTCCACCTTTGTGGTCGCCGGAGGCGTGGGATCGCTGTGCTACACGCTGTCGACGGACGAGGACGTGCTCTTCGCGGTGCAGGACTCGTACCCCAGCGTGGTCAACCTGCTGGCGCCCCTGATCGGCTTGCCGGTGGTGGAGGACGGCTCGTTGGACGAAGAGGCATACTTTCCGCGCACCATCGGCGACCTCGTCGGCGAGACGGTGCAGGTCGCCGCCGTGCTGCGGTCGGGCCGCGTGTGCGTGGTGGACGCAGCGTCAACCGCCGGCGAGGCAGAGATCCACAAGGCCGTGGCGGAAAAGCTTGGCCTCGAGTCGCCGGAGCAGGACCCGGTCGTCAGCATGTCGTTCGTCGACGAGGACGAGCGCGCCGTCCTGGCCGGAAAGAGCGAGGAGGAGCTGCAGCGCAACTTTGCCGTGCAGCTCACGCCCCTGCCGGCGCCCGGGACGGCTAGCAAGCAGCAGCTGCAAATGCTGCTCGAGCACTACCGCAGTCGCGAGATGGAGATCCGCACGCAGATCAAGCTGGCGAGAACCACGGGTTCGAGACGCCGCAGTGGGGCCGCGCGCTCGAGGAGGTGACCGCGCTCAAGGAGGCGTGCAAGGCGCGTATCAAGAGCAGCAAGTAGGCAAAGTCATTCGAGTGGAAAACGGCGCAGGTCATCTCGGGGCGAGCTCCTCTTCCAGCGCCTCGCTCACGGCGGCCAGCAGCGGGCCGCTTCCCGTCTGCACCTTGAACTCGCACAGATCGTCCGCGCGCGTGTCGCCGGTGTTGATGATGCCGATGGGCTTGCCTTCCCTTGCCGCGGCCCGGCACAGCCGAAAGCTGGACCAGACGGTCAGGGAGCTGCCCACAACAAGAAGTTTGTCCGCTTGCGACACCATGTCGAACGAGCGCTCCTTGACCGCGGGTCCACGTTGCCTCCGAAGAACACGATCGTGGGCATCAGCACGCCTTCGCAGGCCGGGCACCCGGGCACGCAAAAGTGCTCGAGGTCGTCCGTGGTGACCTGCGCGTCGCCGTCCGCGTTCACCTCGAGATCGGCTTCCGAAGGCATGTGCTCGGCGAACCACGCCTCGTTCGCGCGAAAGACCTTGCCGTGAAACTCGTCCCGCGAGTACTCGCGCGCACAGCTCGTGCACTTGACCCCGCCTGTGTGCCCGTGTAGCTCCAGCACGTTGCCCGAACCTGCGCGCTGGTGCAGGCGGTCCACGTTCTGCGTCACGATGCCGCTCACGATCCCGAGCCGCTCGAGCCGCGCGAGCGCTTCGTGGCCCGCGTTGGGCCGCGCCGCCTTGAAGTGCTGCGACGCGACCACCGCGCGCGCCCAGTATCGGCCTCTGCGCAGGCCAGACCCGAGAAACTCTTGGTGCGTCATGGGCTTGTGCCCGCGGCTGTACGACCCTTGCGGCGATCTGTAGTCGGGAATGCCACTCTCCGTGGATATCCCCGCGCCCTGCGCGAAGACAGCGTCCCGGTCAGCCACCCATTCATTCGCTCACTCGCGCTCAACGATCGAAACGAGCACCAGCACCGGCACCAGCACCAGCACCAAGCCCCAGCAGCAAGTGTTTCCCATGCCGGACGCCACTCACCGTCAGCACGCACACCTGCGGCCAAGCCGCGACGCTCGGTGACCGCCCATGCGTCAGAAAGTCCACCACGCGCCCAAGGTCCGCCTCGCGAAGCCCCGTGCGAGCGGCGGCGGGCACGAACCTGGTGAGGCTCTCCATCGTGTCTTGCTCTGCTCCTGGCGCCCAGGCTCCTTGATGGGCGCAGTGCAGGTAGGCAACGGACAGGAGAGCAGCGCCGCATGGAGGCTGGCGGCCTGCGGCAGTGCTTGCAGGTCGGGCCGGCCGTCGGTTGCTGCGATGCCACGACGGGCGGCGGCGCGCGGACGGCGAGGATCTGCAGGCGAGCGCCCTCGTCGCCGTGTGCCACGGCAAGGCATGCTCGGTGTGGAGGTTTGGCGCCAACGGGGCCAAGGCCGCGCTCGTGTGGCGTCTGCAGCGCGCCAAGCGCCAGGTCGCGGCTGAGGATGGCGCGGCTGCGGTTGGTGGCGGCATTGACGAGCGCATCACCTTTTGCAAGTTTTCGCCGTGCAAGCAGGTCCTTGCAACCTGCAGCACGGACATGACGCTGCAGCTCTGGAGTCTGGCCGACGGCAGTCTGCTGCGCACGCTTGAGGGCCATGCCGATCACGTGTACTGTTGCACCTTTCTCTCGGAGCGCCTGCTGTTCTCCTGCTCGGCTGACGGCGCGCTCATCGTCTGGGATACCTTGGCCGGGACATGCATCGCGCGCGCGCAGCACGACACGACGATCCGGTCGTTGGCGGCGTTTCGCTGCGCGAGCCACGGAAATGCGCGCGTGCTGTGCGGTGGCAGCAATGGCATGATCTACCTTTGGGACGCCCAGTCCACCGAGACGTACTTGGCGTGCTGCGAAGCCGCGTCAGGCCAGGTCGAGGAGGACGACGTGGACGAGCTAGAGGCGGCGGCGGCAGAAGCGGCAGAAGCGGCAGAAGCGGCAGAAGCGGCAGAAGCAGAGGGAGGCGCCGTTGGCGTGTATGCGCTGCATCGCCTTGGCAGCACGCGTGCGCACAAGGCAGGCATTACGAGCGTGCGGCACTCCCCGGACGGGAGACGGGTGGTGACCAGTTCGCTGGACGGCCATGTCAAGGTGTGGAACGGCCTTGGGCTTCAGCAAGACTATGCGAGCTTGGTGAATGCGCGGGCGAGAGAGATGCACGAGGAGGAACTCGATATGGGCTACGTCGCGGCGGGCGACCACTGCCTCGAGGTGGCAAGCGGCGGCGCAGACGCTCTCGACGAGTGCCGCGAGGCCTTTACAGAGGCGCTTGACGAGTACCAGGGCATCCAAAGCCGGTCCAGTCGGCGCAGTCCGCACGCAGAAAGCGAGAGGCACCGCGCCCCGCTCCGGGACGACCTGATCGACGCCAGCCACGACCGTCGCGACGCACTCGAGCTGGAGCGCTCGCTTATCCATGAAGGGTCGAGCTCTGCGGCGGGATTTGCAGAAGCGGGCCCCTTGTCAGCGACCGAGACCAAGACCTGTGATCGCGAGGACGCGCTGCTCTTCAGCTGCTCGGACGACTGCTTGATCAAGGTGTGGTGCGCGGAAACCGGCCGGGCGCTGTTCCAGATCAAGACGCCCGAGCCCGTGCTGAGCTTTTGCGCTGTGGAGCTGGAGCCAAAGGCGGACCCGGAACTGTCGCGTCACTACGTGTTCGCGTCGTGTGGAGGGCGTCTGCTGGCGTTCGAGATGGTTGGACTGGTCGAACTGCAAGCGCTTGCCGAGTATGCGCAGAGTTCGGGAAGGACGACGTGCGAGGCGTTTTGGCAACACAGCAAGCGGACGCACGCGGTCGCGCGGGCCTTGAGCATCTCTGGCTTCTCCAAGTCGGAGGGCGATCGCTTGCGCCTGGCGTTCTTGATCCGCGAGCGCGGCGGAGGGGCGGCCGGCAAGCGCGCCACCTCGCGGCCGATGGGCCGGCAGCTCATTCATGGCTCGGACGCAGATACCTTTCTCCGCACGCTAGTGGGCCGCCGGGAGGAGGCCACGCACGACGAGATCGGCAGCCGCCTCTTCGCCAACATGCGAAACCACAACGTGACGCCTGCGCAGGTGTGCCGCACCCTCGTGACGTGTCCCTTCCCGCACAGCAATGTGCTCAAGATGTTGGCCAGCGGCGAGGCGGGCATCAAGCGCCGCACGGGGGTCGAGTTGTCGCGTCTCTTTCAAACGGTCCGCCTCGGCGACTCGATGCACGGGGTCATGACCGCCGCGGGGTTTGAGCCACTCGGCCTCATTGACCGCAACGCAAGCGGCGGGGACCCCGACCTCGGCATGTTTCAGCTGTCCGAGGATGGCGAGATAACCGATTCCGCGATTGCAGAAGCTGCCAAAGCTGGGCCGAGGAGGCTTTGGCGGTCGAGGGAGGTGGCCGAGCATCCGCGACGGCCAACAAGTACTTCTTTTACGCGTACGTGTCCTCGACGGAGGAGAAGCAAGCCTCCGGCTTTGATCCCGGCCTGAGCAAGATCATCAAGCCACTCTACGCCAGCCAGCGCGACGCTCTGGACCAAGCGCTCGAGGCCGCCGAGCTAGCCGAGACCAACAAGCCGCGCAAGCCGCGCAAGCGCGAGCTCAAGCACGACGGCTCGCGGCGCGACCCGCGCTCGCGAAGCCCCTCGCCGCAGCAGCGCGAGGCAGAGTCTGCGGCCCTGGTTGGCCACCTCGGCTCAAGCCGCCTTCCCTTGTCGCCGCCGCGTCCAGGCGGCGCCATCTCCCCAACCTCGCCACGGCACAGCCTTACCGCGGCCGCCGCGGTCGCAGCGCCCACCGGCGAGGCCGAGGGCTTCCTGACCAACGCGTTCGGACTCGCGCCCCGGAGCAGCGCGAGTCGACGCCGCCGACGCGCTCGGAGCCGGCGCGCTCGGAGCACTTGGACGCCCTGACGCCGTCGCTATGGCGCAAGCCGACGCTCTCCAGCCGCGGCCCGCTCAAGCCGCTCTCGCCACGCGACAGGGCCGAAGCCCTGCCGCTCGCAGTGTCGGGCCGCGCGGGCGGCGAGGCGGCGTGCCCCGCGCCGCGCGCGCCAGCGGGACGCCGGTCGCCCACGTCGCCCGCCTCGCCTCGCGCGGCGCGGATTCAGGCCAATGCGCTTGCCAGCGCCGCGGCGACCGACGCCGCGGCGACACAGGCGGCGGAAAAGGCGAGAAGCGGTGGCGGCTCGGCCGCTGTCAGCCCGCGCTCGCCGCTGTCGGCGGACCTGCGTGGGCTCCCCAAGCGCCTGAGCCCGCGCGGGTGACCAAGCCGCGGTGCAAGCATCATGGCGGGCGGCGGGGCGCACGCGGCGTTCTGGGCGCTGGGCCTGTGCAACAACGCGGTCTTTGTGGTGGTAAACGCCGGGGCCAAGCTCCTCCTGAGCGGCGGCGTCGGCCTCGTGTACACCTGCAACGTAAGCGAGCGTGGCGCGCCCGACAAGTGTTTTCCTTTGGCATGGCGGCGAGTTGCTGACCTTGGCGCGCGCGCAAGACCCTACCCACGGTGATCGTGCAGGGGACGGGCCCGTACTGGTTCCACCTCGTGACCTACCGGCAGCGGGCGTGGGCGTGCGCGGCAATGTCTGTGGTCACCCGCGCGCTCGTGCCGGCTCCACTGTGGCTGCAGCTGGCGGGCGTGGCTCTGGGCTCGACCGCGCAGGGCCTCGGCGAGTCGAGCGCGCTCGCGCTCACAACCTTCCACGGCCGCGCGGGCATCACCGCGTGGTCAAGCGGCACGGGCTTTGCCGGCATCTGGGGCTACTTTTGGAAGGCGGCTCTCACGGACTGGGCGGGCCTCCCTTTCAGCGCCACGCTGCTGCTCGCTATCTGTCACCCGGTTATCTGTGTCGTCGTCTTTGAGATGGCGCTGCGACGGCGCCCGGGCTCTGAGCAGGCGCCTCTGCTCTCCCTGGACGAGCAAGCCACGACGGCAGAAGAGCAGGAGCAGGTGCAGCAGCAGCAGCAGCAGCAGCAGCAGCAGCAGCAGCATCAAGGGGAGCGCGGGGTCGGAGAGTCGCTAGTGGGCCTCAAGAGCAAGACGCTAGCGTTCTTGGGGCTCTGGCGCTTCACGGTGCCCCTCCTGGTGGTTTACGTGACAGAGTACGCGATGCAGTCGGGCGCGTGGGCCGCGATCGGGTTTCCAGTGGAAGACAAGGAGGCGAGAGACCGGTTTTACCTCTACAGCAACTGGCTGTACCAGGTGGGCGTCTTCATCTCGCGGAGCTCTGGCACCTGCGTCGCGCTGGGCCTGCGCACTCTGTGGGCGATGCCCGCCCTGCAGACTGCCCTGCTGATCTTCTTTGTCCTCGACCCGCTGTATCACCTGTGGTGGCGCGAGAGCGAGCTCGTGCTGTGCCTGTTAGTGGGCTGCCTGGGCGGCGCCGTGTACGTGCACACGTTTTGCGCGCTCGAGCACTCGACAACGGTGCCTCGCGCGCACAAAGAGTTTGCGATGAGCGCAGTGCCAATGGCGGCGACGGCCGGCACAGCGCTCGCCAATGTCCTCGCCATCCCGATCCAGGGCTGCCTTTACGGCGCGCAGGGCATCACGGACGGCGGCAAGCCGCCCTTGTTCACGTGCGGGTACCGCTTTCAGCCATCCTTATAGGAAACGGGCGCGGAAGGACTCGTCCTGACCATCAAAGTTGACGCAAAACCAGTCTTCGCCATCCTCGACTTGCTGCTGCTGCTGCTGCTGCTGCTGCTGCTGCTGCTGCTGCTGCTGCTGCTGCTGCTGCTGCTGCTGCTCTTCTTGACGATCTTGGTGCGCCTGCGACGGGTTCGTGGGAAAATGCCCAAACTGCGAGTTGCGCTTGGCACCGCCTCCAGATCCTACATTCGCGGAATCGCCGGCGCCTCCGACGATGCTGTTGATGTTGGCCGCCAGCTTGCGGAGCGACGCTGCCTTGGAGCTGATGAGGTCCTTGTTGACCGCCGGAAGGTCGAGCTGCGCCAGTTTGTGCATCAAGAAGGCCTTGCCCTTCTCAAGCGACGTCGAGGGGCTCATGCTTGCGTCTTCAAAAGCCCCATCGCCATCCACTTCGATCCAGTCCTCGCCCTGCTGCGGGGCCTCCGAAACCTCCGCCACGGCGTCAGGAGCACGCAGATCGCCCAGGCCCTGCGCGGAATCGGTTGCCTCGCGCCCGGCGCCTTGCTGCCCGTGCAGGGTGGAGAGAATCGTGCCTCCGGCCCTGCTACGCGCCAAATGCTCCTCAGCGATGCTCTCGCGCGAGAGCGACGGCCACTCGGAAGACGACTCGACGCCACAGAGGACTGTCCGTCATCGTTTGCGTTACCCTTGACCGAGCTGCTGTCGTCGCTCAGCACCATCGAGTCGAAGCCGCTGTACGCGCCGGGATCAAAGCCTCGCGCAGAAATCGTTGCGGTCCTGCTGTATGCCGGCCCAAACGAGTCAGGCCCGGGCTCGTCCAAGTCAAACCGCGGCGGCGTGGCTTCGGGCGTATGCGTGGCCTTACTCGCGGTGAACCTCGGCGACTTGTAAAGCTCGTCCACGTCGTCCTTTGTGGCTGGGTGCTCGATCACTTGCTCGACTGCCGCGGTTTCGCCTTCCGCCTCGTCCTTGTCGTTCGAATCGTCTGCGCTGTCTGCAGCGCTGGCGCTGCTCATCGTCTGCGACGCTCGCACTTTCCGCTGGGCTCGTCGTCTGCAGCGCCCTCGTCGTCTGCAGCACTCACGCTGCTTGCCGCACTCGCGTTTTCTGCCACATTCGCACTGTCCGCGTCTTCTTCCGCGTCGTCAGCGTCATCCTTTTGGTCTGGCTGCGACAGGGGCTCTGCGGTCGGTTGAGGTGCCGGTTCGGGCGTCGGCGACGGTAGCGGCGGCGAAGCTTCGACGTCGACCGACATCTCGGGATCTGCGTCGGGCTGCGGCGCGAGTTGCGGCGCGAGTTGCGGCGCGGGCTGCGGCGCGGGCTGCGGCGCTTGCGGCTCGGGCTGCAGCACCGCCGCCACTCCCTCCTCCCGCGACTCGAGCGGTCCAGCCGTCGTGGGCGCCGCAGGAGGCTGCGCCACTGGGGGCTCCGAAGGCAGCGGCGGAGTCATCGGTTCGACCGCAGCGTCTCCGCTCGACGAGTACTTTGTGACGTAGGAGAGGTAGAGGAAGCCATCAGGGCTGCAAAAGTTCTTGTCCAGGTCCGCCACGCCCATGAGGTCGTCCCTCAGCTCGCTGCGGCCTGGCAGGAAGAGCTGCACCTTTGGCGCGCGCTCGCATTCGGGGCTTGGCGCCATCCGTGGCCTTGAACACGAGGTTGCAGCGCACAAAGCGCCGAAACTGGCTGACGTTGAGCTTCTCCGACACGAAAACTTGCTGCGCTTCGTGCGCCACCCGGGAAGGCTGAGCTGCTCGTTGAGTTCGCAGATGATGGGCACGCGGCCGGGGTTCTTCGCGCGGATGCTTCGCGCCGCGTCGCACACGGTCTCGGACGCCATCCCACGCGTCCCGGCCTCGCGTTTCGGGCGCAGCTGCTCCCGCGCTGCTGCTCTCGCGGCGCTGCTCGCTGCTCTTGCGCGTCGCCCTCCGCGTCGCCCTCTCTCTCTCTCTCTCTCTTCTCCGCTGCTGGGAAGGGAAAGAGAGGTGACGAGAAGGAGAAAATTTTCGTCAGAACATTGGCGAGCGCTCACAGCGCCGCGATGCCGTCGCACCAGTACGAGCCGGAGAAGGAGAGCTGCGTGAGGTCGTGACGAAGATGCCGGCCTCGAGCAGGCTGAAGGCGCCGCCCACGGCGGCTGCCACGGCCAGCACGACGGTCTTGCCGGCTGGCAGTGCTGGACGCTGGACGGGCGAGCCGTCGCGGCCATGGCCACGGCCAAGGCGAGCGGCGACGGGCAAGCTACTTAGCGCGGGAAGGAGGAGCTGCGCCCACGGGATGGAAAAGGCGTCGACGAGGCTGATGATGCTCGTCAGGTGCGGCACGAAGAGCGCGAGCAGGAAGGTGCTGGCGACCGGGAGGAAGGTGACGCTGGCCCAGACGACCGCGTTGCGCGCGGTCCAGGCAAAGTCAAAGTCTGGCCGGAAGTAGTGCACCACGAATCGATTGAGGACAAGCACCGCAATGACGAGGTCGAGCACCATGGCAACAAGGATGATGAACTGTGAGAGGAGGCTCTGCCACGAGCCGTCGGGCAGCACGCTCAACACCGTGGAGGGCACCTGGTTCCCCCATAGAAGGGAGAAGATGAGGCCCATGGTGAGGTAGACGGTGGTGCTGTACGCAAAGGCGCCGTCCAGGGCCAGCCGCGCGTGGGCGCGCGGGACCGCCATCTCGGACATGAGCTCGACGAGGATGAAGCATGGCGCGAAGGAGAACAGCACGCTGCCGAGCGCCCCCATAACGCTGAGAAAGCTATATTGGCTGCTGGGAGGCTGGCAGGGCGCCCCGGTCTGGTTGGTCTGCGCGCAAGAGGAAGGCAGGTCGTAGGCCATGCCGACAAAGGCCGGCGTCGGGCCCCCGTATTGGAGGCCCGGGTTTGCTGCGGCGTAGGCGATGAGCACCGCGGCGAGCAGCGTGGCGAGGCCCCAGGTGATGAAGGCCAGCCAGTGAAAGTCCTTCCAGTCGCGGCTTATTTGCACGATGGCAAAACCGGCAAGAAGCACCAGGAGGCAGGCGTTGACGTTGCACTGCAAAAAGTCGACCCAGAAGAAGAGGTGCTGGAGCGAAGACGTAAGCAGGGCCACGGCGTACACGAGGAAGGCGACCTGATTTGACATTTGCACGGCGAGAAAGAGGCGTCGGCCCAGCCGGCCAAGCAGGCGCTCGCCCAGCTCGGAGAACGTGTCGACGTCCCCGTAAAACGCGGTCAAGTCGATCACGTGGCGCGAGACGGCCCAGGCGAGCCCTTGGATGGCAAACACGCAGAGGATTCCGCCCAGATAGCCCAGCACGCCAAAGATGCCCGGGAACAATATGAGCGTGCTCGTCGTGTTCCAAGTCGCAATAATGGCGCAGCCGGCCAGGGGACTCAAGACACGGGGCTCGGCCGACGAGGCGCGAGACACGACCGCTTTGGCACGCTCGAGGTCCATCGCGTATCGCGAAGCGGGTTTGCCTTGTTGGCCTCCGGCCCAGCGAGTTGGATTCAGCGCGCAATAGATCAGGGGTTCAGAAGCCCGCTACCGGTACGTACTCCTGATCCGGGAGTCCACGGCCGCGAAAAACTGAAACATCGCAAGAGGAGCAGCCGTTTGCAATACTTGGTGGTGGTGGTGGTCGTCGTCGTCGTCATCTCTTTGTTGGCGTGTTGCCGCTCGCGATGAGCTGGTGGAGCACGTCTTTGGTGTACTTGAGGCGCTTGGAAATGTCTGGGTACGCCTTTGCGTCCGCGAGCAGAATGCTCCGCTCGTTGTGGTGCTTGTCAAAGTAGGTGAGCATTTTGGCCTGGGCCGAGAGCAGGATCTGCGTGTCGTCGAAGAAGGCCACCTGCACGGTGCGGTTGGAGAGGCGGAAGAAGATGGCATGACGCGTCCGCACCCACTTTTTAACGAACGGCAGCGCTTCCTCCGGGGCCTCGGAGCGTGCAAGCCCAGGGGCGAGCGACGCGTTCTGGCTGGCGTCGCCACTGTCCCCCGAAATGCCGCCGTCACTCCTGCTGCGCTTCTCGAGATAAGAGCGAAAGTGCTTGAGCAAGGTGACCTTTTTGTGGAGGGCGTCCGGGTGGCCATCAATGGTGTGGCTCGAGAAGGTGGCGACGCCGCGCTCATAGTACTGAAAGTCGCGGCGATTTGGCGAGACGACCAATTTCGTCGAGTCGTTGAAATAGACGCCGACGATCCCGCCGCGCAAAATGTAGCCGAGGCCATACTTGCTCGTGTAGTCGACCCACTTGTGCACGAAGACTCGGGAGCTGTCGTTTCTGGGGCTGTCGGTGGCGCCTCTAGGGCTCCTGGATCCGCCGCCGCCGCCCAGATCGAGCTGGGCGAGGCGGCGCGTGGGTGACACAATGGCGTCTGCGGGCGAGGCCTTGGCGGAGGCCTTGGCGGAGGCCGGCGAGGAGCGCCCAGCACTGCCGCGCGACGCGCTGCCGCGCGACGCGCTGCTGCGCTGCGCGCTGCGCGGCGTGGAGGTGGACAGCGGTGCGGGGCGCGCCGCGTGGCGCTTGGACTGCCCCAAAGGCGTGCGCGACCCCTTCTTGTGCGGCTGTGACTGGGGCTGCAAGTGCTGGTGGCGAGCGGCGGCCGCCGCGGGCGAGCCGCTGGGCGAGCTGGCGAGCGATAGCGCGGGCGACCGAGTGGCGCGGCGCTGATTCCCGGCGAAGGCCGCGTTCTCCTTGTCTGTGTCGTAAAAAGGGGTGCGCGCGCATGGCGCGCAGCGAAGGGCGCTGGGCGGGGTCGCGGTTGAGGATGGCCCGGATTAGAAACTTTGCGTTGGTCGAGAGCTCGACGTGCGCGGGGAACGAGTAGAGGTTTGCCTGGATGCGCTTGTAGGTCTGCTTGACATTCTTGGTCTCGAAAGGCGGCTTGCCGACAAGCATGGTGTAGAGGATGACGCCGATGGACCAGATGTCCACCTCGAAGCTATGGCCCGACTTGCCGTCCAGAATCTCGGGCGCAATATAGTTTGGCGTGCCGCACATGGTCTTCTTGCGCTCGTTTGCGTGCTCCAGGCGCGTGGCGAGGCCAAAGTCGCCGATGCGCACGTTGGTGCCGTTGGTGAGAAATATGTTGCCCAGCTTGAGGTCGCGGTGGATGACGTTCATGCTCTGCAGGTACTCTACACCGTCCAACAGCTGCAGCAGTATCCCCTTAGCAAAGCCTCGCCGAGGCGTTTTTTGCGGCGCACGAGCTCCATGAGCGTCTGGTTGTTGCAGTACTCGAGCAGGATGTAGACAAACTTGCTGTCCTCAAAGTAGTGCTCGAACCGCACCACGTTCTTGTGCGCCAGCGAGCGGTGAATCTTGATCTCGCTCAGCAGCTTTCTGCGCGCCCGCTCCTTCTTTAGCGAGGCCTTCTCCACGCACTTGCCGGCGCACACATGCCGGCTCGCCGCGTGCTGGAACTTGTAGCATTTCGCGAACCCGCCCTTGCCCAGCAGTCGCCCTTTAAAGTACGTCTGCCCGGCCTTGCGGTCCACAATCTCTCCACCTCCTCTTCCAGCACAGCGCGCCGGGGCTTGCTGCCGCTGGCTCTGCTGCTACTCATCGGCGCCTCTTGCCGCCCGCCGTGCGCCCCTCGCCCACCGCCGCGCGCGCGCGCTCTGCCCCCACCTCGCCCGCGGGCAAACCGTCAGCTCTATTTTGAGGTTTGAACGGACGGGCAGCCCCAAATTCCGCTGCGAGGAATATCAGGCTGCCCGGCCGGAGCCCAGGCGCCAAGGCCGCGTCGAAGCGCTCCATGCCCGCGGCCTTTGCGAGCAGCGGGAAGCCGCTCGGGAGGGCCGACCTCCATGAGGCGATTCGACCTCCCCCGAGCGAAACAGCGCGCAAGCAGAGCAGCGAGGGCGGGCCATATGGAGTCCGCGAGACGCGAGCGAGGCACAGTCAATCGAGCGAGCGAGCTCTGGGGCCGGAGAAGAGCTTCTAAACATGACTGACAGACAGTCAGGCCGGTCGGGGCCTGGAGGGAGCAAGTCGAGCTGATTGGTTGCAGGGGAGGTCCTTTCTTTCGGCATCTTGTTTATTGAGCTCGGAGTGCGCGGACCAACAAATCGCGGTCACGCGCCGAGCCGGGTGCCGCGGCGTCGGCCTCTATTCGCTCCCTGGCACCGAACAAGATCAATCAAAAGTCACGAGTCACGGGCCAGCCCTGTTGTGCACGAGGTACCGGTACTGTCACAGTGTCACACCATCTAGCCGCCGCAGGTGCTGTTGCGAGCTGATCCTGGAGCCAGGTAGTAGAACGCAGGCCCCAGGCCAGGCCCGGTTATCATGCTGACCATGAAGGCGGCCGAGAGGGCCCGGTTTCCGCCCCTGCGGCATGCGCGCGTCTTGGCTACGTTCCAGAGCAGGCGCTTTTTGATGAGGTCCTCGACGAGCTCAACAAGAACGACCGCGACGCATTTGGCGACGGCAAAGCGCAGGTCACAGTGCTCGAGAGCGTCAGCCACGATGCCCAGTACTCCGAGGACCATAACGTTGGCGCGCTCGCCAATCTCCTCAGCAAAGTATAAAAGGCCCAGGCGTTCGCGCGAGTTCTCCTTGCCACGCGCCTCGAGCCAGAGCGACAGCAGCTCTCTTTGCCCCTTCTTGCTGGTTTGAGATCACTTGTGGCCTGTGGCCACACTGTACTGGTTCCGAACCCACGAAGGTCTGAAACCGAGAGCTTGACGATCGCAAGCGTCCCCAAGACCTCGCACGCTGCAGAGAGCCCCAGCGACGAGAAGAAGACATCGGGGCGCACCATGCGCACTTGCACCCAAACCGCGATCGAGTGAAAGCACTGGCGGGCGTAGATGCCGTTCACGACCATGACGATGTCGCGTTTGCTCGGCTCGGTGAACGCCGCCATGACATAGCTGATGAAATCTGCCAGTACGATGCGCACCATGCCCGCAGTCAACACGGGAAAGAGGAAGCCGCTGAGGAAGATGTCCATGAGCGGCGACTTGTCTTCGAGATGCACCAAGGCGGCGTAGAGCAGAGATATTGCGTAGCCCGCAGTGTTCGCGTTGACAATAAGCATGACCGCCTGCCCGAGTTGGCATGAAGACACTTTTGTTGACCAGAAGTTGATGGTCGAAAAGCCGCATACCTGTGCGCCGAATCCGCAGGTGAGGATTGCGCAGATCGTTGTCCGGGTCGTGTCCTCAGGCAGCAGCAGGATGAGGGCAGCAGAGCCTGCACAGAACGGCACCGAGTAGGCCAGAGCAGCCAACATAATGACTCGTGGCTGGGCTGCAGAGGCCCTGATGGCGGACATCACGAACGCAAGATACAGAGCGGCGATTGTGCTGCCAAGTAGGATTGCTTCCATCTTGTCGGCGTCTTGCCTTTGTCGCAGCGCCTCTTGGCCAAACAGCATCGCCACCACACCTCCGGAGCTGAGCGCCACAGCGGGAAGCAGGCGCACAAACATGCCGCAGTACTCGTACAGCTCTTGCGCAACAGAAGGTGCGGGCCCTCCATCCCTCTCAGCGCCAGCGCCAGCGCCGCCATGGTCCATCACGCGCCCGGCTGGCACGCAATTTTCACGCACCGTTGGTGTCCGTTGATCATGACTGACATGTGATGGCAGCACACGATGGTGGCTTTCCCGTCGACGACGAGCACAAAGCACGCTTATAGATGGAGGACTGCGGCGGGAACGCACAAGCAGAGCAGCGAGGGCGGGCCATGGAGTCCGCGAGACGCGAGGCACAGTCAATCGAGCGAGCAAGCTCTGGGACCGGAGAAGAGCTTCTTCAACTGACTGACAAGTGACTGACAGTCAGGCCGGTCGGGGCTTGGAGGAGGGAGCAAGTCGAGCTGATTGGTTGCAGGGGAGTTCCTTTCTTTCGGCATCCTGTTTATTGAGCTCGGAGAGCGCGGACCAACAAATCGCGGTCACGCGCCGAGCCGGGTGCCGCGGCGTCGGCCTCTATTCGCTCCCTGGCACCGAACAAGGTCAAGTTACGAGTCACGGATCAGCACTGTCTGTCGTGCGTGAGGTGCTTTCCATCTAGCCGCCGCAGGTGCTGTTGCGAGCTGATCCTGGAGCCAGGTAGTAGAACGCAGGCCCCATGCCAGGCCCGACCATCAGACTAATCACAAAGGCGGTCGAGAGGGCTCGATTTCCGCCCCTGCGGCATGCTCGCGCCTTGGCTACGTTCCAGAGCAAGCGCTTTTTGACGAGGTCCTCGACGAGCTCAACAAGAACGACCGCGACGCATTTGGCGACGGCAAAGCGCAGGTCACAGTGCTCGAGAGCGTCAGCCACGATGCCCGCAATGCCGAGGACCATGACGTTGGCGCGCTCGCCAATCTCCTCAGCAAAGTATAAAAGACCCAGGCGTTCGCGCGAGTTCTCCTTGCCACGCGCCTCGAGCCAGAGCGACAGCAGGCTCTCTTTGCCCCTTCTTGCTGGTTTGAGATCACTTGTGGCCTGTGGCCACACTGTACTGGTTCCGAACCCACGAAGGTCTGAAACCGAGAGCTTGACGATCGCAAGCGTCCCCAAGACCTCGCACGCTGCAGAGAGCCCCAGCGACGAGAAGAAGACATCGGGGCGCACCATGCGCACTTGCACCCAGACCGCGATCGAGTGAAAGACTTGGCGGGCGTAGATGCCGTTCACGACCATAACAGTATCGCGTTTGCTCGGCTCGGTGAACGCCGTCATGATATAGCTGATGAAATCTGCCAGGATGACACGCACCATGCCAGCGGTCACGGGAAAGAGGAAGCCACTGAGGAAGATGTCCATGAGCGGCGACTTGTCTTCGAGATGCACCAAGGCAGCGTAGAGCAGAGATATTGCGTAGCCCGCAGTGTTCGCGTTGACAACAACCATGACCGCCTGTCCTAGTTGGCTCCAAGACATCGCTGTTGACCAGAATTCGAGGACCGAAAAGCCGCCCATCTTGGCGCCGAATCCGCCACCGAGGATGACGCAGAATGTTAACCGGGACGTGTCCTCAGGCAGCAGCAGGATGAGGGCAGCAGAGCCTGCACAGTACGGGACCAAGCAGACGAGTGTACCCATCACGATGACCCTTGGCTGGCTGCTGAGGAACTGTTGGCGGACACTAGGAACGCAAAGTATAGAGCAGTAATTACGCCGCCAAGTAGCAGCGTCTCCATCTTGTCGGTGTCCGGTCTTCGTCGCAGCACTGCCTCGCCCATCAACATCGCAACCACAAACCCGGTGCTGAGCGCCACAGCGGGAAGCAGGCGCACAAACATGCCGCAGTACTCGTACAGCTCTTGCGCAACCGAAGGTGCGGGCCCTGCATCCCTCTCAGCGCCAGCGCCAGCGCCGCCATGATCCATCACGCGCCCGGCTGGCCTGCCCGGGCGTGCAGCCACGCGAGAGGAAGAAAAGAAAGGAAGAAAAGGTCCGTTGAATGATGGGTATCAAGGAGCCTGGAAATCGCAAGATTTATCTTTGCCTTCGCCACGAACAAGCCACAGACGCAGCACGCGGCGATGGCTTTCCCAGTGACGGCGGCGGCGACGGCGACGACGGCGACGACGGCGCCGGCGAGATCGGAGAGCAGCGTGTTGCGGCGCCGGCGGCGCGAGCCGGAGGATAGCGCAAATCAGGAGGAGCAGCCGCAGACCGTGGCCCGGCCCTTCGGGACAGGGCTAGGAGCAAACCCTCTTGGAGGACCGTGCCCGACGGACCGAAAAGCGTTGTCGCAGGGATGGTTGGCGAGTGTGCCAGTGCCGACCTCATCGCAGCTAGAAAGGTTCGGGCGCTGTTGCCACGAGCGTACACGACGATTAAGGCAACGAGACGCAACCTGGCACGCGCGCTCAGAGTACCGACTTCCTTGCGCGCAGACCTCATCGAAGCCCTCGCGACACAAGATGGCTGGGTCAAGGTTGCTTTGCATGAACCCTCCGGCTGGACGGCGCGGGTTTTCGGGGCGGCGTTGAGCCAGAACAGAGCCCCTGGCTGGTATGAGCTGGACGTTTACGGCCGTTTCGAGCCCGAGGAGGAATTTGAGTTGTTTCTCAACAATCTGGCCGACAATACCACTCTGCGATCGCTCAGTATAGGAAGCACCTCAGGGCGCACGGCACTCAGTTTGGCGCACTGTACCGCGCTGGGCAATATGCTTCGCGCTAAAGGCTGCGCGCTGCGCAAGCTGGAGGTTCGTCGCCAGCTGGAGCCCGCGGGCGCACGACGCGGGGTTGCTGACATTGCACGAAACCGCAATACGCTCGCTCTTCTTATTGCTGGGCATGCCTCGCGAGGGGTCGGCCGATATTGCTGCCGCGCTCGGCAACGTGCTGCGAGAAGGGCTTGTGCCGCTGGAAAAACTCGACATTTCAAGGGCGGCGTGGCTCGGCGACGCAGGCTTCGCTATTGTGGCGCAGGGCCTCGCAGAAAATTTCAAGCTGCGAGAGCTCCACTCGGCGAGCTGCCAGCTCGGCCCAAAGGCTGCTGCGGGGCTCGCTAAAGCGCTGCGTTCCAAGCGGCCGGCGCTCGAGGTGCTCGTGGCCAACTTTAACCCTGGGTTAGGCGACGCCGGCGGTGCCACCTTAGCCAAGGCCCTGGTTCGCAACAGCACGCTCGTAGAGCTCCGTCTTCCCGGATGTAATATCGGTCCCGCGACTTCTGCCGCTCTTTGCGAGGTGCTCCAGTCCGATTGCTCTGCGCTGAAAAAGCTCGACCTCAAATGGAACGCCGGCCTCGGCGACGCCGGCGCCGGTGCTCTCGTATGCGGGCTCGCGAACAACAGTACGCTCCGTGAGCTCTACCTCTCCGAGTGCCGCGTTGGCCTCCAGACCGCGACGCTCCTCCGCGATGCGCTGTGCAATGAACGCTCAGCGCTCGGCGTTCTAATCTTGGACTTCAACCCGAACCTCGGCCAAGCCGGTGCCTCGGCCTTGTTAGCCCAAGGCGTCGCGCAGAGCAACGTCTTAAAAAAGCTCGGCCTCCGCCATTGCGGCCTCGACAGCGAGCTTTCGGGGAAGCTGCGGCTCGTTGCCAGGCGCTCCAACTTTCGAGTCGACGTGTAGCAAATTCAAAAGGGAACGAAACATGCAGAGCTCTCCTACAACGTCGACACTCCTTGCCACGAGAAGCTCGTGTGCCCCGGCGGCAAACGGGCTGGCTGTTCTGCGGGCGCCCAGGAGAAGCTCGTGTGGCTGGCGGGCGTCACCGCTGCGCCTGGCAGATCAACTACCGGACTCGCCGGCTCGGGCGCCGCCGGGCGGCCGGCGACCGAGCCGGGCAGGATGTTGCTGATGAAGGAGAGAAAGGTGGACTTGAGGCTGCCTTCCTCGCGTTGGGCACCTGCACCTTCCTGGTCTGGAGAGGAGAGCGAAAGCGCGCGGACGAGAGGCCCCTGCCGATGCTGCTGGTCCGCGACGCAAATGTAGGCCCAGCCGCGCCAGTTCTCCATGTGCACGCAATAGACCGAATCGGCAGCGCGGTACCACTCTATGTAGCCCACGCCGTACTCGGTTACGACGCGTGTCTTTGCGGGTAGGGGCTCGCGTGCGCCCCAGGTGGCGCTGCTCGTCGATCTGGACAGCACGCGGGGCACGTTGATGTAGGCAGTGCCAAAGCCGAGCTTTACCACGAAGAAGCCATCCGCGCGCATCTCGAGGATGGTGCCCACGCCAAAGCCATTGGTGTCGATCTGCGCGCCCTCCTTGAGGCGCCAAAGGTCGCTCAGACGCTGCGACTCGTCCGGCAGGCTGAAGAAGCTGGATGACGAGGACGAGGTCGTGGATGTAGCGGACACGAGCGAGCTGAGCGACATGAGCGATTCGGAGGCGGGTAGGTACAAGTCGTCGCCTCGGCTTGCCGCGATGCTGCTCAGAGACCCGCCCATGATTCCAAAGGGCAGCTTGAGGACGGCCCAGTTCTTGGCCACCACAGCTAGCTTTTGCAAGGGAGACTGGTCCTTCTTCAGCACACGTGCCACTTGCTCGTCGTCGAGAGGCGCGTACGACTCGTCGATCTCGACGTCCTCGACGCGCAGATAGCCCCGAGCGCCCCACAACAGACGCACCTCGCAGATATCGTCCGACTCGCGGCACTCCACGACAGTGGCCTGCCCGTACGGCGTCGACACGATTGCGTTGCGGACGAGGGCATGACGCGCCACCGCAGCCACCGACGCAGCATCACCCGCGTCGACCGACGCGGCCGACCCGTCGCGTCGGAAGAGATTGCGCATGAGACCAAGTAGCCGTCGCGGATACGAGCCATGCCGCGCCATCTCCGACGCGCGCTCCTGAAAGAGCTCGCTGTTCCAGAGGATGAGCGACACCTCCGACACATAGGCCTTGGCGTTTGTTATCGTCGTCGCGAAGGCCAGCTCATAGACTGAGTCGGCATCGCGAAACCGCAGCACCACCGCGCGCCCGTAAGGCGTGTCGACGGTCATGCCCACATCCAGCACACTGTTGGGGTCGACTAGGCCCACAGACTGCGCCTCCGGCTCATCCTCGTCCTCGAGCGTCGGGGTGTCGCGTACAACCGCGTCAAGCGGTGGCGGTGGCGGCGGCGGCGGCGGCGGCGGCGGCTGCACGGTGATGCTCGCGCCCGAGGACTCCCCTGCGCCCTGCGGGGTCGAACCGTCGGCCGTGGGGCGGCGGCGCATGCTCTTGTGCCGTTTGCCCGGGAAGGCAGTCGCTGAAAGCGGCGGCGTCGAGGACCTCCAGTGCGCATTGAAGGAGCGCTTGCGGGCCCCGAGCAGGAGCGGCGGCGGCGGCGGCGGCGGTTCGTCGGCCATCGTAGACTCGGAGACCTCCTCGAGTCCCGCTTCGGGACCCGCGGCCTCCCCTATTTGGCCTTGGCCCTTGAGCACGTGCGGAAGCGGCGCCGTCATGGATCGGCTGAGTTTGGAGGCGCTGCGTCGCATCGACCGCGGCGCAGAGGTGTCACTCGCGGCAGAAGAGGGCGACGAGAAGATTGACGAGGAGGTCGACGAGGAGGCGTGGGCCGGCGTGACGGCCGGCGAGGAGGCGCGACTGGAGAAGCTGTGGCCAGAGAGCTCCCGCTTTGCGTCGCGCAACGAGCGCTCCGACTTGAAGAGGCTGTGCAAGCCTGCATAAAGGCGCGGCGGGTGAGATACGCCCGTGTTCCACTGCAAGGTGACCTCATACATGCCGTCGCCGGGGCGAAAGTCGCTGACCACGCCCTTTCCAAAGCCCGTGAAGACGACGGAGCCATTGGAAAAGGCCCGCTCCGCCGGAATCAGCGCGACGCGCGGAAGGCCGCCCCGCACGAGCGCCTGGTTGGCCGCCTCAATGTCGTCGTTGATCTCGCAGCGGCGAAGGTCGCGCTCGTAGGCGTCTGTCCAGGTGTGGCACACTTTGTAAAAGTCCCGTCGCGAAGCGAGCACGACGCGCGAGAGGCCCTGCAGCGTGATAAGCGGGCGGCGCTTGGTCGCGGCGTCCAGACTGCAGCGACGTAGGTCTTGCAAAAGACGATCCCAAGGCGCTCCCACTTGGCCTCGGAGACCCCCGCCTCGTAGCCGTAGGTGAAGGACGGCGGCTGCACCTCGTGGATGTAGACGCGCTCGACGACATCGGTACCGAAGCGCTCCACCATGAACTCGGCCGCCTTGACGTCCGCCTGGCCGTTGTCGCCGATAAACACGTGCGTAAACTCTGGATAAATGGAGTAGTACTGCTCAAAGTTGAGCATCTTCTTCATTGCCATGGGCAAAAAGTCGCCGCGCATCATGAACGCCTGGCCCGAATCCAGGTCGCCTGGCAGCAGACTGGGCATGCAGTGCAGGTCGTTGTGCTTCATAAACTTGCGGAACTTGCTGTACATGGTGGTCTCCGTCAGGTCTTTGTACACGTGCGGCCGCGCCGAGAGAAAGACAAGGTCGCCAAAGCGCGAGGGGGGCCACTCGCCCGTCAGAGCGGCAGGCCCCGACGTGCCAATGTCCAGCTCGCGGTACAGGGCGGTGACGCCCGGGTAGAACACCTTGCGCTTGTAGACCGTGTCAATGCCCGCCGGGTAGCGCCCGCCCGAGGAAAACAGCGTATCGTCCACGTCGCTCAGGATCTTGCGCCACGCGCCCTTGAGCATGTGACTGCGAGCCAGCTGCCCCTTGGTGACCATGAAGGCGGCCTGCGTGGAGCTTGCGAAAGTGGCCCAGGATGCGAGCCCGGATCTCGGGGTCCGCAATGTCAATGTGGATTAGCTTGTGCATGCTCTCCGCTGAGCCCTTATTGTCCACCAGCTGCTTGAGGTCGCTCAGGTCGTCCCCGCGCACGGTCAGCAGCAAGTTGGCAACCCACAGCTGGGCCTCCCGCTCCGTGTCCGGGTGCTGGGTGAGCCGCAGGCCCTGGATGACGTCCAGCACGATGGCGCGCGCGGGGAGGCTGAGATGCGACACGCGCTGCAACCGTCAGCGTCTCGAGCAGGCGGCTGCGCGACCTGTTCCGCCTGTTGTATATCCCGACGCCCAGGCCGCGCCCGCCGCTCGTGGCCTTGTTGTGGTTCTTGAGCTTGTACGCCAAGAGCTTCATCTCGGCGTTCAGCACAATATAGTTGAGCTCCTCCTTGGAGCAGTCCGTGAACACGGAGAGCACCTCGCTCTCCAGCTGCACGCAACTGCTGATGTTCCAGAGGGTGTGCAGCGTGGACGGCAGCGTGCGGTCCAGCTTGGCCAGGAGCTGGCGCAACAGCTCCACCTTGCCCTGGGCGGTAATCGGGCCCGTCACAGCCCTGCCACGTGAGGTGCCGCCCGAGCCGCGGATTGAGCAGCAGGCGGTTGCGGTGGTGCTTCTTATCCATAAAGTGCGCAAGCATGGTGCTCCCGATTACCACGCACCAGCCGAGCCCGTGCGCCAGCCGCGGCCCCAGCAGCGTGCTCTGCGCTATCGCGTAGGGCGAGTCGGGCGTGAACACCACGTTGGCGGTAGCGATGAGCGTGAGCAGCATCCAGAACTGGTTCTCCAACTGCTGCGACTGGTGCCACATAGAGTCCGCATACGTCAGGTAGTACAGCAGCAGCAGAAACACCAGCGTGCACAGCGCCGAGAACACGGGCCGGCTCAGGAAGGCATACACGACCCAGTACCCGATGAGGCTCCCGACCGCGAGCAGGCTCCAGAACAGCACGGCCGCGGCCTTGCGCGCCGAGATCTCGCTGCTCTGCACGCGCGCGCGCAGGTACGCCATGCCCGCCGCCGCCCGCCCGCCCGCCCGCCCGCCCGCCTGCCGACGACGCCGCGACCTCGCGTCGCTCGACCGATCGATCGATTGAGATCGCTGATTGCGCCACGCTCAGGTCGGATCTTTCTGGGTCCGCGGCCGGGTCGCAGCTTTTACGATCGCGCTGGCTTCTCAGGAGCGCTTTCAGGAGCGCGGTCCGGCGGCCGGGTCCCGACGCTGTGGCGGGAGAGGCGCGGACGATGGCCGACGCGCGCGAGCTCGTGCAGGCCGCAGAGCAGGCGGTGGAGCAGGGCCACGCAGAGTACGCGCTGCAGGTGCTCAGCCAGGTGCAGGCCGAGGCGCGCGACCCCAGGTTTTGGCGGACGCAGGCCAGGGCATTTGTGCGCCTGCACGCGGAGGGCTTTGCGGCGACCAGCGATGCGTCTCTGCTTGCGGCGGCGAGGGAGGCGGCGGACAAAGCCTTTGCCAAGGCTCGAGGCAAGGCGGCGCTGGAGGGCACGCTGGTACTCTGCCGCGTGCTGGAGCTGCAAGGGGACTTTTTCGGCGCGGCAGAGCACTACAACAGCATCTTTCTCAACTTTCCAAAGTACAAGGGCATGGTGCAGGTGCGCTTCCGGGCGAGCCAGGCCTTTAAGCGCTGCGATATGGCAGAGGAGGCGCTAGCCAACTTGCAGGAGGTGCTGGACTTTCCTTTCGACCCTTACGAGGAGGAGGATATATTACTGCTGCTTGGCCTGGCCTATGAGTACGCAAGCACCAAGGGCAGCAAGCGCATGTCCAAGGAGGCCTACAAGCAGGCCTACAAGAAGAGCCGCGAGGCGGGCCGCGTAAAGTACCAGGAGCCCGACGACGAGGACGAACTGCCGGGCCTGCCCACGAGCGGCCCTGACGAAGAGCAGCGCACCGCCGGGGGCATGCCCGCGGGGCTTGATCTCCCGGACGCCACGCGAAGCAAGCTCAAGCACGTCCCCTTTAGCGCCTGGAAGAACGACCCAGACACGTGGACCGCGCTGGCGGAAAAATGTCGCGAGGCCGGCGACGTCATCTTCGCCCTCGACCTGTACACCAAGTCGCTCTGGACGGAGGCGGGCCAGCAGGATAAGGCCCTTTGGCTGGCGTTCGCGGACATAAGCTTTCTCATGCAGGACTTTGACGCCGCGCTGCAGGCGGTGGCCACCGTGTACAACATGGACCCGTTCAACATGGCTATTCGCGCACAGCTTGGCCGCTGGGACCCGCAGCAGTGGGGAGCGCACCTCGCCTACGAGGAGGCCACCATCGTCAAGGTCCAGGCAATCGTGCGCGGCCTGTGGGGCCGAAGGGTCGCCGCAGCACACAAGGCTCGCGTGCTTGCAGAGCGCGCGCGGCGAAGAGCCGCGGCCATCGCCATCCAGCGCACTCTGGCGCGTGGGGTGCAGGGCCGCGCCAAGGCCCAGCGCCGTGCCGATCAGCTGGCGGCGGAGCGAGCCGCGTACGAGCGCTGGCTGTTGGAAACCCGCTGCGCGCTGGTACTGCAACAGGCGGGCGCGGCTACTCTGCGCGGGCCACATTGCGCCAGCGGCGCCGCGAGCGCGACGCCGCCACCACGATCCAGTGCTGCGCGCGCTCTAAACGTGCGCGCGGCGAGCTGGCCCGCCTCCGACACGCCAGGCAGCAGCGCATGGAGCGGCTCGGGGCGATCGCGCTGCAGCGCATTGTGCGCGGGAGACAAGGCCGCCGTCGCGTGGCTTTATTACGCGCGCAACACGTCGGCGCGAGCCAGATGCAGCGCACGTACCGCGCCTTCCGGGCTCGCGCCAACTTTCGTCACGATATAGCGCAGTATCGCGGGGCCAAGCAGATGCAGCGCATCGTGCGCGGCTATATCAAGCGCCAGTGGTACCACGATTTACGGCGACGCAGCTGCACGGCGATCCAGCGCGCGTACCGGGCCTATGCGTGCCGGGTCATGTACCCGGGCTTTCGCGGCTCAATGGCCAAGTGGCGCGAGCAGCAGCGCAGCCAGCGCACGCGCTTCTTTGCCTTCCTTGACTCGTTCATGGCCTATGCTGAGAAGCCCTCCGAGCCGGAGCTCGAGCCACTTGCGGACGAGCAAGCGTCCAACAACGACCCGGACGAGTCGGCTCCATCGGCGCCCGGCAAGCGGTATGCCGCGGATGACTTGAGCTGTCCCGTGGCTGATACGGACGGCACTGCGCGGCCAGGCACGGCGCCAGCGCCGGCGCCGGCGGCCCTTGACCGGCTGCAGGTCACGCGCAAAGAGCTCAGTCACGCCGTAGACGCGGCTGTCCCTCGCTGCCGCCAGCGCGACTACGCAGTCGCCGCTGCTGGCGGGCCTGCCGCCAAGCGTGTCCGACACGGCGTTTGTGTCGCGGGAGCGCGGGCGCAAGGGTGTCGAGCCACTCGTGCAGTGGCTTAAAGAGAACTCACGTGAGGCCGAGACGATCTGGCTCGCCAACTGGAAGCTCGGCGTGACCGGCACGCGCAAGCTAGCCGACACGCTGCAGTCGAACGAGTCCGTGCGGGAGCTTGGGCTCGGCAAGGGGACGGCCATCGGACACGGCGGCGCGCATGCCCTGGCCGAGGCGATGCGCTGCCACAACTTTCGGTTCACCAAGGTGTTCGTCAACGACCAGCCCTCGCTGGGCGAGCAGGGCGTGCTGCCGCTCATGAACACGGTGGGGGATTTCTTTTTTGGCCGCTACTCGCGACTCGAGGAGCTGAGCCTGCGCAACACGGGGCTTGGCGACCGCTGTTGCGCCGCGCTCACCGAGGGCCTCGCCCTGAACGACAAGCTCAAGAGCCTGCAGATGGAGAACAACCGCATCGGCGACGCGGGCGCGGCGCGTCTCGCGGAGGCCTTTGAGCGCAACAAGACGCTCATCGAGCTCGACTTGCGGGGCAACAAGATCGGGTCTGCCGGGGCGGCGGCGCTCGCGGGGGCCCTGCGCGCGAGCATTGACGACAACGCGCTCGAGATCCTGCGCCTCGAAGCCAATCTGATTACTAGCCACGGTGCCGTGGCCATGCTGCGCTACCTCTCCGCTTGCGCGGCCAAGCACCGCAAGGGTACATGCCATCGGTGCCAACCCGGTGCACCCGACGCTGGTCAAGCGGGTGCGCAAGCTCTGCACCAGACTTCCTTCTTATGGCGAGCGCGGGCACGGCCTCGACGCGGCCTTGGCGCAGCGCCACCGCAAGCTGGCCGCGGCCACGGCCCGCGCGGAAGGCGTCGGTTCGGGCGACGACGATGACTCGGGGGATGAGGACGGCGCGCGCTCGCCAGGCGGCACCTTGCGGACGATCGGCCCGCCCTTCAGCCGGCCCAAGGAGCTCCCTCCCGTCAAGGTCCCGCGCAAGACCTCGCCGTACCTGGCCGCGCCGTGGTCGCCAGCTCCATTCTCGCCAAGCTCTCCAGCCTGACCCCACCGCGGCGTGCATTCGCGATTTGAACAATCTGCAACACATATCGTCTGAAACCCCCGACGCTTGTCCTTCCTGGCAGCCCGGCATTTCCCCGAGTTTTCCCGTCCTGCTATGTAGGGCGTCGGCCAAACCGGTTGGTGTGTTGCGGACGTGCACGCTTTGCACAAAAAGGGGCCGGCGACGTCAAGCTCTTGCAACATCAAGAAATGGGTGATCCAGCTCGCGGCTCGGCTGTTGGCTGGTGGCTGGCTGGCTGCCTGCCTGCCCGGTCGGTCGTCTGGGCGTCTGGTGCGTCTGGCAGTGATGCCAGAGCAGCTCCTGGTGACAGACGGACGGTCCGCAGAAAAAGGAGCGGGGTCCAGCCAGGATTCTTGGACCCGCGACGATGGCCGTCTGCCGCGGCAGGGACACAAATACAAATTCAGGGTCGTGGGCAAGGGGAAGCAGCGGCGGCGGCAGCAGGATGACGGGCGAGGACGGCGCCGTGGTGGGCACCAAGCGTTCGTGGGAGGTGTCCAAGCGCGGCGGCGAGTATGAGCTGGAGCTCGGGTCGCACGTGAAGCGGGAGCGCGCCCGGTCAAGCTGGCCGGCGCCGTGGGCGAGCTCCTGTTCGAGCGCAGCGTCGAGCTGGTGCTGTTTCGCAACCACCTGGTGGACACGACCACGTCCGAGATTCTCAAGTTTCACGAGTACGCCGCCAAGGTGGTGCAGCGGCCCGTGGACGTGTTCACGACGTGCGCACTGGCGCAGACGCTGAGCAAGCTCGAGCTCGCGCCCTCCAAGCTGGACCTGGGCAAACTGGCGGACGAGTGGCTGCAGGCCAAGGCCGCGGACGACAGCGCCGACATGGAGGCCTTCCTGCGCGACAAGCTAGCCGACTTTATGGAAGGCACCGCCGCGGCGTTTGAGCCGCGCGACGTCGTGCTGTACGGGTTCGGCCGCATCGGGCGCCTTGCGGCCCGCATGCTGATCCTCGGCGCCGGCAAGGGCCAGCAGCTGCGGCTACGCGCGGTCGTGACCCGCGACAAGAACCCCGAGGACATCGTCAAGCGCGCCGGTCTGTTCTCGAACGATTCGACGCACGGCGCCTTCCGCGGGTGCGTGGAGGCTGACGTCGAGAACCAGTGCTTGTGCAACGGGCAGATCGTCAAGATGATCAGCGCCAGCTCGCCCGAGGAGATCGACTACACCGCCTTCGGCATCAAGGACGCCCCTTGTGATCGACAACACCGGCGCGCTGCGCGACGAGGAGGCCTCGGCCGGCATCTCAAGTCCAAGGGCGTGGCCAAGGTGCTCCTGACGGCGCCCGGCAAGGGCGTGCCCAACGTCGTGTACGGCATCAACGAGGGCACCGTTGACCTGGAGAAGAACGCGATCGTGTCGGCGGCGTCGTGCACGACCAACGCGATCTCGCCCGTGCTCAAGGTGGTGGACGACTTTTGCGGCGTCGTGCGCGGTCACGTGGAGACGATCCACTCGTACACGAACGACCAAAACCTGCTCGACAACTTTCACAAAAAGTCGCGCCGGGGCCGCTCGGCCGCGGTCAACATGGTGATCACCGAGACCGGCGCGGCGCAGGCCGTGCCGCGAATCATCCCGTCGCTGCAGGGCAAGTTGACGGCTAACGCCGTGCGCGTGCCGACGCCCAACGCGTCGCTGGCCATCCTCAACCTGCAACTGGGCAAGGCGGTGACGGTGGCGGAGATCAACAACGCCATCCGCGAGGCGTCTATCCGCGGCGGGCTCGTCAACCAGATCCACTACTCGATCGACCCGGAGATGGTGTCCAACGATGTCATTGGCAACGAGTGCTGCTCCGTTTTCGACTCGCACGCCACAATGGTGGGCACGGACCCGAGCAACGTCATCCTCTACACGTTTTACGACAACGAGTTTGGCTACACCAAGCAGGTCATCCGCCTGGCCAAGCACATCACGGGCGTGCGCCGTCGCGTCTACTACTAACTCTGCCGCTTTCCTTTCTTCTCTGCATCACAGCCACTGTCACGTGTCAGTCGGCCCATTGCTTGCCGTTCGCCAGGCGGACTCGGCGCACCTGAACCCCTCAAAGGGCGACGCCTCCACCGCGCGCTCGTCGGAGAACTCGGCGCGGTCCACGCGGGCCTTGGGCGAGCCCTCGGTGCGCAGCCACTCCTTGAAGCGCTCCAGCTTTTCGCGCGGCCCGCAGCACTCGCCGCGCACGGTCTTGGCGTCCGTGTTCTCCACATAGCCGGTCACGCCGAGGCCGTCCGCGGTCGTCTTGGTGAACTTGCGCATGAACACGTGCTGCACCTTGCCCCACACCTCATACTTGGCGCAGACCAGCCCGCTGGCCCTCAGGCTCGGCGTGCTGCCTGCGTCCGCCGTGGCCGCCTCCTCGGCCATCCGCCCGCCGCGCGTCCAGCTCGCGCCCGCGAGTGTCGCCAGTCCCGTGGCGCCGATGACCAGCAGCAGCAGCAGCAGGAGCAGCGCGGCGGCGGCGGCCAGAGCGAGCTCCACGCTCTGCTGGCTTTCGAGCGAGCGACGCGGCGGCGCTTCGGCGCGACCCTTCTGCGCTTCTCCCCTCTGGCTTGTGCCATCTGCCATCAGCAGCAGCGGCAAAGGGCCAGCGAGCGGCAGCGGCAGCGGCAGCGCAGCAGAGCATGGCGAGCAGCACAGCGGGCGCGGTGCGCACTGCGCGCCTCCTCAGCGGTCGCACCATCGCGTATCGCGAGTACGTAAGTGGATGGAGTCCTGCTGCTGGTGCTGTTGGAGGCGGAGGGCGGGAGATGACGAACGTCGCGCGCGCAGGGCGACCTGGACGGCCTGCCGGTCCTCTTCTTCCACGGCAACCTCAACAGCCGGCTGTTTGAGCCCTGTAAGTGAGAACGCGCAGCGAGGTGCTGTGTGGTGCGATCTGACGACGGGCCGGGACACAGGCTGGGACAAGACCGACCAGGCCACCAAGGATGCCGGTGTGCGGGTCATCGCTGTGGACCGGCGCGGCTATGGCGGGAGCGACTTTGACCCCAAAGGCTCCTACTTGAGCTGGGCGAGCGACATGGACGACTTCTCCGAGCAAGTGAACCTCGGCAAGTTTGCCGTCGCCGGATACAGCTCGGGCGGCCCGCACGCACTCGCGTGCGGGGCGGCCGAACGCCTGGTCGGGGCCTCGCTTCACTCCAAGGTGCTCGGCGTGTGTCTTATCAGCAGCGACGGCCCGTATGCGCAGCTCGGCGCCGACACGATCCGCAAGGTGTACGGGCTCGACCCACCCATCTCTCGCGAGCAGGCGCTCCAGCTCGCCGAACGCAACGCGGCTAGCATGAAGGCCGGCTACGAGGGTATTCCGAAGGAGAAGCGCACGATTGCCCTTGCCGACCTCGCAGCCGCCACTGCCCAGGGCCTCGCCGGCTCGTCGCACGACGTCCTCCTCGAAACGGGCGACTGGGGCTTTGACCTCGAGGCCATTGACAAGCCCGTGCACTTGTGGCACGGCGACAAGGACGCCGACGTGCCTCCCGCCGTGTGCGACTTTCTGTACGACGCCCTCGGCGGTCCCAACCGCGCCCAAGTGGTCCGCACCATGATCCCGGGCGAGAACCACACGCTGTTGCGCCGCCACTGGTCGGCAATCCTCCGCGGCCTCCGCGAGGCAGTCGCACGGAGCGGCAGCACCTCCGCCGGCCTCTAGCTACTAGTCAAGCCGCTCGCAACCAATCCGATGTCGTTTTCCCTGCAGGGCCAAATAAGGACAACCTCGATTTCTCGCCCGCGCTCCTGCCGCGGCCCGGTCGGGATTCGGTTGGGAGGAGCGCGGCAGCACTGCACACGTCTCAGGCTGGCGGCCGTTCGAGCGGCGATCCACCAGACACATAACGCAAAGGTCAGCCGGGTCCGTGGTGCGCGCGAGGCAGGGAGGCATGGGCGAGGGCAAGTTTGCCGACGAGGACTATGGCGGAGCCGAGAGCAAGTTCGCCGACGAGGGCAAGCACGCAGACGCGGCGGGCGAGTCCAAGTTTGCAGAGACGCCGCGCGACAAGGCCCGGGCGAGGAGACCGCGATGGTGGAGGCGAGCACGGTGTTTGGCAAGGACCCTATAGTGGGCAAGCTGGTGGAGTTCTGGGGCGAGACTTTGTCGGCGGACATCAACACCTTCTTCGCAGACAACTGCCATGTTTTGACGTCGGTAAGTGCAAGCGAAGGCGGCCGTGGTGACGGCATGGCGGGGCGCTAATGCGAGGCGGCGCAAATTAGACGACAACGAGCACAAGCTCGTGTACAGCAAGCTGCATAAAAAGTATGAGAAGATCCTCGAGTCGCACCTGCAGAACTTTCGCACCGGGGAGGGCATCACCGAAGACGAGATGTACGCCCGCGTCCGCACGTCGACGGACGAGAACGAGCTGTCCCAGATGATTATGGAGCTCATTCTGTGCTGCGCTGATTTCGAGTGCTTTGTGGACATCATGAAGTCCAAGCAGCGGCAGGCAGAGATGCTCGGGGACGAGGCGCGCGTGCGCGAGTTGGAGACGAAATCCTGAAACAACCGACCAAAACTATAAAGATACTACTTGTCGCCGCGCAGCTCCAGCGCGTTGTAGTGCACGCCTCCGCAATACAACACGTTGATGGTGCGGGCCGTGCGCCCTTCGCTACCCGGCAAGTCAAAGCACGAGATGCGTTTGTAGCAGGCCGAGCCGCCGAGCGAGAACCGGCTCTGGCGCTTGCGCTCGTAAATGTGCACGTTCACGCGGTACAAGCGCGAGCACGCCGCACACTCGATCCCGCCGCCCCAGCCTCCGAGAGCCATTCTGCGCGCGTACGAGTCCACCGTCTTGCCGCTGTCCCAGTGGATCCAGTCCTTCATGGGGGTCTCGGCAATCTCCAGGGTGGGGTTGCGCAGGATGTAGTTGGCGATCTCCTTACGCAGCTTGCGCGCTGTGATGCCCCTCCCGAGTCCGTGCGAAAGCGAATGAAAGAGGCAGCTGCCGTCGCCGGGCATGCTCACGACGCGCGCGCTCTGGACGTACACGATCTTGCCGTCGCCGCCTATGTTCATGGGTTTTCTGCGCTGCGCGTCCACGTGCTTGTCCCGCGACTTTCGGAACCATGGGCATGTTTCTGTGGCATGGTCCTTGGCGTCGCATTTGTCGCAGGTGGCGGCCGCTCCACTGCTGCCGCCGGTGCGTCCTGCGCGTCGTGGACTCTCGGCGCCGTCCTCGAGCTTGCTTTCCTCGACTTCGTCGTCCTCGACCTCCTCCTTGGCAGCGCGGCGAAAGCGCATACGCGCCTCGCTACTCCCTGTTTTGGAGTACCGGTGGCTCTCGGGCTTGGCCACTGCCGCGCCACGTGCAGATTGCAGCGCGGCCGGTGTCCGCCGCGGGAGAAGGCTCGTGCGCCGCACCATGCCCACAAGCTCGGGAACATCGTCATCGCCGTCCTTAGCGTCACTGTATTTTGACTCGTACCCTGAACGCGGGGCGCTGCTGTCGCTCCTCGCGCTGGCGACGCTGCTCCCGCTGGCGCTGCCCAAGCTGCTGCTCCGCTTCCCGCGCAAGCCCTCATGGCGCGGCGCGTAGGCCGCACCGGGCACTTCCCTGCAATTCCGCTTGAGGATCCTCAGCTGCCGCTCCCTCAGAGCGGCCGCGTCGTCGCCCGCCCCTCCAGCCCTGGCCGAGCTGCCCCCGTGCAGCGCAAGCCTGGTCCCGACCGAGGCCGCATACCCCCCGCCATCCGCCAGCGCGCCGCCGCGCTTGCCCAGCGCGCCGATCCCCGACAGCCCCGACCCGCGCCGCTCTGACCTCGACCACGACATTCCCCAAGGTGTCCAGCTCGCGCACCACCTACACGTCGCGAAAAGGTCCGTTGATATCGCGTCCGATTCGTAACAATCAAGACTCGACCGTGGAGCGCCAAGATTCGACTCGACCGTGAACCGGAAATTGGGACTCGGCCGCGGGAGATTGCTGGCTCCAAAGCATCATCGCGTTGGAGACGACGAGGCGGCGATGGAGGTGACGCGCAAGGACGTGTTCGCGGCGCTAGGCGTGCTGCTGGCGCTCGCGCTGCTGGCCGAGTACCTGCGGCTCGGCGTGGACCTCACCGAGCTCACGGCGGACGTTTCGGTGCAGATCGCGGCCCCTCCCAAGGCCGAGGTGGCGAGCCCAGCAGAGGAAGGCAGCGTGGGCGCCGACGCGCGGGGGTGGCACCCCGAGCGCGTGTTGCGGGAGCGCACGGTGCGGCGCTATGCCGAGGCGCGCGAGGCCCGGTCGGAGGGCCTGCCGTTCGCGGACCCGGCCGAGCAGGACCCCGGGGCGGACTACCTGCCCTTCCCGGAAGACAAGGTGCTGCCGCGGTACCGCAACAGCTCGCGGCTGGTGTACGACACGAGCGTGCTGCGGCTGAGCGACGACTTTGGCCTCGTGGACGACACGTACACGCCCGAAGAGCTGGAGGACATCTTCCAGCTTGTTGTGGACATTTACGCGCGCGGCAACGTGTACCTGCGCGTCAACCGCGAGGACCTCAGCAACGTGCACAAGCTGTCGCGTGGCAAGTCGCTTGAGTACCTGGGCTACGTGGAGGGGCCCGACCTAGCCGAGCTGACCGCCCTCAAGGAAGGCAAGTCTTCGCTCGGAATGAGCAAGCGCGACGCCGAGTTCGACCGTTGGTTTGAGGCCGAATACCGCAAGGTGTACCCGTTCTCTCTGATCGAGTCGCGCGTCAAGAAGAGCAGCAACCTGAAAAAGTACGGCTACACGACGGACAAGTACAACTTTATGCGCAACCTCATCGACTGGATCATCGGGTACCCGCACATGTTTACGCCCTGGGACCTCTTCCACACCACGCCCATGTTTCCCATCTACGTCTTTCACGGCATGAATGGCGAATGCCGCGGTGGCCGCATCACTGGCCGCGCGGGCTCTTGTTGGTTGCCACCAAAGTCCATCGTGGACCAGACCACCGGTCAGTTTGTCAAAAACATGACCTGCCGGCGCTTCGCGGGCGGGCTGAAAACGCGTTTTGGCCTCAAGGAGCGCTTCATGCGCAACTCGGAAAAGCGCGTCATGCTGGGCGCTGGCGCCGCCCGCATGTGGGCGCACGAGATTGGCCACTCGCTGGGCGAGCACCACCCTTCCTCCAGCTGCAACTTGGCCAACGAGTGGAGCGAGAACAACCTCATGCTGCAGCAGCGCCATGTGGGCAAGAAGGGCGTGGGCTGCCCCAAGACGCCCACCGATGACCAAGCCGAGGGGACTGCCTGGACGCACAAGCAGATCCAGCGCATCCGCTCTTTTGTTCGCGCACGCGACATTCGCCCCTCCGCGACGCTGCCGAACGGCCGCACCGTGGGTGGCAGTACCATGCAGATGGGCGCGCGCAGCGAGCCTGTCTTCCGGCGCATGGTCTTCAACCGCGCGCAGATGATCGGCTCGGGCAAGAGCATTCGCCGCAAGGAGTGTGAGCTGCCGCAGTCGGTCGTGGTCTTCACGCAGCTGCCGAGCCCGATTGACGGCAACGTGCACCGCGTGCGCTGGCTGCCGTCGCACTGGCACACGACGGCCTTCGAGGTGCGAGTCGCGGTCGTCGTGCCTGTGTCCGAGCTGGGCGAGGACGGCCCGGCCAAGTTTGAGGTCGTGCAGAGCTCTGGGCCGTTGCGCGTGGAGGCTTTGCGGCAGCGGTCGCACGTGGAGCTCGACCTGCCAGAGCCGCTCATGATCTCCAAGGGCCAGTTTGTGGCTCTGTCGTCCGTGAGCGGCACGCCGCTTAACATCGACCAACAGCTGTACGCATCGGACAAGGTGCTGTACGGCGACATTTCGGGTAAGCTGCCGCTCTCGGGGCCGAGTGTGCACCACGAGATGATGCCGTACCTCGAGTTCGAGACGTCCTACCCCAAGGTGGCCCTGTCGCACCGCGCCGCGGACCACTTTTACTCGTCCAACAAGCCGATCGAGGAGGGTGCGGCCGCGTTTGAGGCGCGCACGCCGGCAAGAGACGCCAAGGACAAGTGGTGCTTGCCGCTGATCTTCAATTACGACGTCGTGCTTGATCTCTGACTGACGAACTGGCGAAACCCAACTGTGCAACTTATACTTTACATCATCTCCTCCTCGTCAGCCGTGCAGGGAGGAGAGCAACTGGTGCCACAGTCCCATACTGGTGCTGGCACCGGTACGTTTCGGTACTGGTGACCACTGGCGATGCAAAGGGCATTTTAAAAATAGGGTACGATACTTGTGTTGATGATGTTCATTGCGCGTCGCCACCCTCGTCACGCGAGGTCCCAGCCCACATAGAGCTCGAGGATGTCCTCGGCGATATGCCGCGGCAGCGTAAAGCTGACCGTGCTGCTGCTACCGCTAGAGGATTTACCCCGGCCTTGGGGCGGCGTGGCGGGGCCGTCCTCGTCGTCGGCGCTGTCTGTGTCCGAGCCCGGGACGGCGACAGGGTCCTCGTCAAGCCCTTTCTTCTTCGCGTTGTCGCGCTCGCGGGCTGGTGCTGCATGCTGGCGCCGTGGGAAGCTCAGGCGCTCGAAGACCTCGACCACGTCTTTATTCTTGCAGAGGGCGAAGGGTGCCAGATGGGTCTCGCGCACCCGGTTGAGGTCAAACACATTGGCCTCTACCAACGCCGAGTTGAACGAGGCGCAGGACAAGTCGATCTTGACGTCCTGTTGTGGAACTTCCCAGACAAAGATGCCGCCTCCGTAAGACTGACCCACATGACCCGCGGGCCAGCCCCAAGGGTGCCGCCCGCCCATGCCGCCGCAGCACCGGTTGGCCTCAATGACGCACTCCGTGACGTGCAGCGAACCACCATGCGCAACGCAGACAGCGCCACCGAAGGCTCCGCCGCCTCCGCCAGCCGACCCCGAGCTTGCGCCCGGCACGCCTCCGCTGCCTCCGCCCCATCCTCCCTTGCCCGGTGTACCGGTGCCGTCGAAACCGCCGAGCGTCTTGGCGCCCGCGCCGCCGCCGCCGCCACCCCAGATGCCATCGCCACCGTTTGACCCCTTCCCGCCAGACGACCCGCCACCGCCACCGCCGTACGCGCCCAAAGTTGGAGAGCCGGCCCGAGGTCGGGCTTCCCGAGCCACGTGCTGTGCTAGTCGCGTTTCCGCCCACGGTCCCGACGTGACCGCCCGTGCCGCCTCCACGGCCGCCGCCCCGTGCCGCCTTCGCCGGCATACCGGCCGCGATGCGGATTGGCATCGCCGCCCGAGCCGCCGGTGGCCACATTGTCGCGAAATACGCAATGTTCGAGGCGCACGTGGCCGCCCTCAGCGTAAACGGCGCCACCGCAGGCGCCCTGGCCGCCGCCGCCGCCGCCGCCGCCGTTCGCGCCGCCCGACTCGCCGTTGAGGCCCGCCGTCTCGCAGCCCGTGACCTCGCAGCCGTGCATCCGGAGCGAGGCGCCGCGGCCCACGGCAATGGCGCCGCCATGCACGCCCTTGCTGCGGCCGCCGCAGAGGCGGACCTGGTCAAGGCGCAGCTCGCCAAACACGCGCCAGAACCGGAAACAGCTCGACGCGCCCTCGCTCCGCTTGATCAGCGCGCCGTTGCCGTGCACGTGCACGCGTCGCCCTTCGCGCACGACGGGAAAGGCGTCGCCGCTGCTCGCGTCGGGCTTGCCGACCACAATCACGGCGCCGGTCAGCAGCTCGATGTGGAGCGTGCCCTCCTCGTCCGCGCCCTCCTTGAGCGCTTGGGCCAGGCCATTGTAGTCAGCCACGGGCCGCGCCGCTCGGCCGCCCTCGCCGATGTCCACCTCGGGCGTGGCGCCCTGCGCCTCGTGGGCCTGCGCCATCGTCCTCTTTCCGTTCGGACTCTGGCGTTGGCACTTGCGGGGAGTGACCCAACCGGGTCCGTTCGGGGCAAAAAGCGGACCGGGGCAACGTGCCGCTGTGCGCGCGGATGGTGACACCGGGTCCGGTGAGTGATTTCAGGGGAAATGAAGGGAATGGGACGCAGACTCGCTGAGGTTAAGAGGGAAGGGCGGTGGGGTCTCGGCCGCCTCAGCAGCCGCACTGGTCCGCGCCGCGGTCGTCCTGTGCCGTGACCTTGAGCGTCGAGGGGATGTACACGTCCTCTTGGTTGTCTTGCTTGAGCGCGGCTGGGCGATGGCGTAGAACGCTGCGTCAATGTTGATGGCCTCCTTGGCGCTGGTCTCAAAGTACGGGATCTCGTGCTCGCCGTCCTTTTGGCACCAGCGGCGCGCGGTCTCCTCCGGGACGCGCCGCTCCTCTGCCTTGTCGACCATGTTGCCAAGTCTGCGAGCGGGTTGACCGGCGTCGGTCAGTCCACCTCGCACCTCACTCCCTGCCCGCTGCCCGCTCCGCCACGCCACCGCCGCGCGACCGCCGCGCGGCCGCCGCGGCGGCTGCGGGCCAGCCCAGCCACGCACTTACACTGCGAAGGCCCACACACAAGTTCTCCGGGTCGCGCGGGCCCGCCTGAATCAAGAACTCGTCGCGCCAGTTGGTGAGCGACTCAAACGACTTTGGCTTGGTGATGTCGTAGACCAGCATGCAGGCGTCTGCGCCGCGGTAGAAGGCCACGCCGAGGCTCTGAAAGCGCTCCTGGCCCGCCGTGTCCCAGATCTGCATAGTCACTAGCTTGTCGTCCACCATAACCTCCTTTGTTGTGAAGTCGGCGCCGATCGTGGTCTTGTACTGCTTGGAGAACCTCTGGTTCACATACTGGTTCATCAACGAGGTCTTGCCCACGCTGCGCCGCGTCAGCCGCCAGCCATCTACCCACCCAGCCGCTGGGCCGTGCCCTCCAGCGCGCCACTTACCCGCTATCGCCGAGGATGATAATCTTGAGCAGCACCTTCTTGCGGTGAGACATCTTGCTACTCCGGCTGCACTCCGTCCGCTCTGGGTCGCGCCGTCAGCCTCGTCGCCCGCCCGCCCGCCCGCCCGCCCGCCCGCCCGCGCGCGGCCACCTACTCGTCCGCCCGCGCCTTCCTTCCGCGATCGATCGATCGATCGATGTGTCCTGCGCGAACTCTCGCGCCGCCTGGTCCCGTCCCAGCGCACCCTCTCCGCACGCGCACGCGCCCGCACCAGACCGCGCGCGTAGGATCCCCCGCGACATGCACCAGGACGTCCGCCGGCGCACACCGCGAAGCAGGCAGGCGGCGACGTCCAGGTGTGAATTCGAATTGCGAAATCTCTCTCGCGAAGATACGATCTGGACGCAGAAGATCCGCTGCGTCGGATGCTCCTTGCGCGGCGGCAAGCGCGTACGCAGAGGCAACAGACAGGGGCGCGTGCGCGCGAGCGGCGGCGCCATGGGCTGCACACAGGCGCGCCCGCGAGACGCCGCGGCGGGGGCGGTCCAAGGCCCCGCGCCGCCTCCCTCGATTCAGGCCGAGGATATGCTGACGCCGGCAAGCGGCCGGGTGAAGTGACGACCATTGTCTTGGATGGGGATGGTGAGCGCGCCGACCGCGACGAGGCTGCGGAGGAGGGCTCCGGGCAAGGCGAGGCGAAAATCGAGGAAGCGGAGTGTGTGAGGGTGAAGGAGCGCGCTATAAAATCGCCGGCCGTGCCCGAGACGGGTGACGAGCGGCCAGAGGTCGTGACGGCGGCCGAGGCTAGTGAGCCAGAAAGGCAACCGGACGGGGAAGGAGACGCTGTGGCCGGCAGTAACGCGGCGGGCCCAGTGGACGGGCTGGATGAGCCGGAAGCAGGCGGCGAGCCGCGCGACGCGGACACGGATTCGGAGGCGACGCTCACGGATAGCGAGGAAGAAGAGGACGAAGGTGCGTCAAGGGAGCGTTCGGGTGGAGAGCGGGCTCGCGAAGCGGAGCAGGCCTGCCTCTTATCTCCGAGGACGCCGTGCTCGAAGTGGTTGCCGAACATGAAGGCCGCCTTGCGTCGTGGGTCATTCCGCCGACGCCAGCAACGCCGAAAACAACGTCGCCAGTTCCGCCGCCGCCGGCAGCAGCGCCTGCAGCAGCGCCGGCAGCAGCGCGGCAGCGAGGCCGGCAGCGAGGCCGCCGCCAAGCCTCAAGCACCGCCAGCGCCCGACTTGCTCAGCCGCTGGCTTTTGCCGCCGCCGCCCACCAGGGCTGAACCGGCGCCAGCCGCTGCGCCCGGGGAAGCCGCCGAGCATGCGCTTGTCAATCCGATCGGCAGCGACCTGCGCTCTTGTTTGAGTCCGTGCGCGGTGCCATTACAAGCAACGTCAAAGCCGTCGACGCCGGTCGACGCCGCGTCAACGCCGACGTCTCTGAGCTCGAAACGCAGCAGCAAGGGCGACAAGGACGCCGGTGCCGGCGACGAATTCGAGCTGGGCGACTGGCGGCTTGCCCCGCTGAGAGCGCCACCTTCCGCCTGTCATGAGATGAAGATGAGAGTCAATTTTGTTTGTCTTGTTTGTCATCTACGACTGCGCCGCGCCTTGCCCGCCCAGTTGGCCCAGCTCCGCAAGGGGCATCCACTGGGCCATGCCCGGCGTCCACACATTCGTGTCGGCCTGGAGCTCCCCGCTGAGGGCGAGCTCGCAAAGCTGCGCGCCGTTCACGGGGCCGCCTGGGCGCCCGAGGCATCAATGTAAAGAAAATGGCCCGCCGAGACTTGCTGCACGTCGCTTGCGGCGTCCCGCCCGGGCGTCCTCGGCGTCTACTCTCTCCTCGCCAGAGGCGCCCTCGCCGTGCCAGCGCCCTCGCACAAGGCCGCGTCGAGGTGAATGCGGCAAAAAGCCTTAAAGCTGGCCTTGTCCGCCGAGGGCAGCAGGTAGAAGCACTCGTCGTCGCCGGCAAGCGGATCGCCGCACTCTGCGCAAGCCAGGCACCCTTCATGGCACCGGAGCCGGCCATCCTTTCCCGTGATGACGCCCTCCACGACCTCAAACGCCACGTTGTCGATGCGGTCAGGCCGCGTCGGTACGACCACCAGGCGGTCCTCGGAGAACAGGACAACCCGCGTGCACACGGCACATGAGGGCCGCACGGCCGTTTCCACGCACGAAACGCACTGCACGCGGCGCTTGTCCATGCCGTTCCAGCGCGCTGTTGAAGGCGTCAGCGGCGCGAGACAGCCGCTGCAGACCAGGCACGGCCCGCTGGCATGCAGGTATGCGCCCTGGCAGACTCGAACAGCTTCGCTGGTGATCTGGAACCCGCAAGCCACGCAGGTCGGAAGCTCGTCCTGCTCGAGATGTGCCGGGCACAGCAGCAGCTGCGACGTCGGCGCGGGCGCGACGCCGCGCGTCTCGCCGCAGCGCGCGCAGCATGCGTGCTCTTTGTGCCACACGCGGTGCTCGCCCACGCGCAAGAGCTCGTCCTCGTCGCAGCCTTCGATTGTCTCGGCGCACCCCGGGCAGGTCGCCAGTTTCTGTTGCGCGCACTCCTGGCAGAACGGCCAGCCTGCGACGGCGTCAAAGACGGGCGGGTCCTCCTTGTCGCGGACGTTGAGCACTTTGGCGCACGTGTAGCAGCGCAGGTGCTTGCGGTGCCAAAGAAAGCCGCTCCAGGGCACCGGCTTGCCGTTGCGCGCCGGCGCGGCGTCGCCTGGCTCGGGCGCGGACGGCGGCCGCCCTTGCTGCCCGCCTGGCAAGCCGAGCGGACTGGGGCGCAGCGGGGCTACGTCAGCGCCGCGCTGCTGCGCGGCGGCGGCGGCGGCGGCGGCGGCGGCGTTCCGGTGAGCTGCAACCTGTCCAGCTGCGACAGCAAGCCGTCGTCCTCATAGTCTTTGCTGGGCCGCCGCTCGATGGTCGGGTCCTCCTTACAGATGGGGCACATGCGCTCAAGCGGGAGCGCCCGCCGCGGCGCCTCTGCCGCCTGCCGAAGCTGCACGAGCTCCAGCATTGGCGGCGAGCTGCCGGCCTCCGCCAACGCAAAGTGCTCCGCGACCGCGGCGCGGTCGGCGCCGGCAGCCGCGACGGCCGAGGCCGCGGCGGCAGCGAGGACGTGGGCATCTGCGCGCCGCATGTTGCTGCAGTAGGTGCATGTGCAGGAGGTCGGCTGGGCTGCGCGAGTCTGCATTAGCGAGAGCTGGCTCTCTGCGTCAGAATGCGCGCGGCGGCCTGCTCGTCTACTTCCCCCAGCCCGGGCACGAGCGTGCGCACCTGCGCTTCCGCCTGGTCCATGTGCGCGGCGACTTGCTGGAGCCGGTGCAATCCCGCGGCCAAGCAGGTCGCTGCCTCGTCGTTGGGGGCCAAGCCCTGTTCCACGCGCTGCAGCGTGGAGAAGGCGAGCTGCATACACACGGCGACTAGCGATGCATCCGCAAACGCTGTCTTTGCTCCGTCAAGGTGCATCCCAAAGTCGACCCCGCGGCGCAGCAGGATCTCCTGCAGCTCAAGAAAGTCGACCTGGTTCTCGCCATCTCCATCGGCGAGCTCTGTCCTAAGAGCGGCGCCCAGAGCCACTGGCTATCGTCGCCTTCGCTCGACTCGCTCGACTCGCTCGCCTCGTAGCTGTTGTCAAAGGCCTCCGACGCGGCGGCCCCGCCCTCGCCGGCCTCGCCGGCCGAGAACACATCCTCACCACCCGCGACCTCAGAGTCGAAAGACTGCTTGGCAAGGGCGCGGACGAGCATGGGCCCCTTTCCCGCGTACCCGAGTAAAGCCTCCTCACGACACGGCGCGAAGAGGGCATAGGTCTCCACGGCCTGCACCGCCTGGCGCACAATCTCGACGCCAAAGGCCGGCCGCTGCTGGAGAATAGAAAGGCACTTGCCGAGCACCATGCGCACGAGGTCGACGGTGGCGTCATTCCAGCCGCCTAGCACTGCAGCTTCGTAGGCCACATCGCCGAGACGGATCTGAGGTGGCACGGCGGCAGGCACGCCGCTGCGTTGCGCGAAAAGCGGCGCAGACGGGAGCATACCGACGCACACGAGCTCCGTGATGCGATGCACCATAAACTCGGCGGCCTCGTCCCGAAACTCTTGTCCCGCGGAATCGTCTGCAGCAGCCGCAATAGCGTGGTCCGCCAGCTCTCCGTGGCACTGAGCATGTGCAAATTGCGTTCCGAGCTGAGCGCCAGGGTGTACAGGCTGGCCACAAACTCGCGGCGCACCGAGTTATCGCTGATCCAGGTCAGCATGCACAGCAGAACAGGGACAAGCTCGAGCGCCGGTGCGCCTAGCGGCTGCAGAAAGGCGTCCACTGTTTGAAAGTGGTTGGGGTCTGCCGGCCCCACCACGTGGCCGAGGATGAGCTCGCACAGCGTGGCGCAGTCCGTGTACACGATGCCAAAGTCGGGGCTGGCGCCCGACTCTTGCGCAGCGCTTCCCGTGCCGCTGAGCGCCTTGCTGCTCCAGATGCGCTTGTCCTCGCCGTTGAAGACGTCGCCTTCGGGGATGCTAATCCCAGTAAGCCGCGGGAACAAAAAGTTGCTGTCGAGCCCGAGCGCGCTGCTCTCGCGCCCAAAGGACAGGTCGTCCGACGCGTACGTGTGAACCGAGCCGATCATGGACATGCTGGACCGCCGCGCCTGCATGATGAGCTGCGCGAGTCGCGAGGACCGCAGGCCGGAGGCTCGGGACCCGCCCCCGCCGCTTGCCGGGTCCCGCAAGCCGGATATGCGCTGCTCTGAGGCGCTTATCTCGTCGAGGCGCGGTCCAGGCCAGAGCCGCGCCGGTTGCCGCGGTTCCTGGGCGACAACTCGGTGGCGACTGGCGGCAGGCCGGTGTCCACTCGCGGCAGGGCGCCGATTCCGCCGGCTGGGTGCGCCCCTCCTCGAGGCGAAGGAAGCGCGCCCGGCGTCGCGCCGAGACGCGAGCTGCGACCTATCGTGAAGGCCGCAGCAGCGTTTGAGGAGCGCTGCAGTGCCGCCGACACCGGCGCGGTCTCCGCCTTTTCGGACTCCACGTCGGAACCCGTGCGTTTGCCAGTTTCAAATAGGGCTCCGCGCTCGCGCGTGAGGCTGCCGACGAGCGAGTTGCTGCTGCGCGCCGCGCCGGACGAGCTGGACCCGTGGGAGGTGCCTGAGCCCAGGACGAACGAGGTGCGGCTGCCGGCTTTGCGGCCGCGCTGCTCGAGCGAGATCATGCGCGACAATAGCGACTGCGCGAATGCCTTGCGCAGGACGAAGGGCCGCGCCTGCGGCGGTCGGTCTGCGCTCGCGTCGTCCGTGCCCGGCGCGCAAAGCAGCGCCTTGACGGTGAGCGACTCGAGGCGCGTGGCGCCGGTCTCAAACCCCTCCAGACCGGCAGCAGCTCGCACACATCGCCGTGCTGCTCCAGCGCGTGAAGGAGGCGCCAGAGCCCCTTAATTGCCCACTTGCGGACCGCCGGGTCCGGGCAGCCTTGCAGCGAATCCAGGCAACACACGAGCACGCTAAAGCTGTTGCGGCCCACGCGGTCCCCAGTAGAGGTGTTCTCGCCGTCTGCGCCGTCCTCCGCGTCATCCTCGGCCTCTTCCATTAGTGCGTCCATGTCGCCCAGCGTGGAGATCAGGGTGAACAGCAACTCGGTGTCAAAGATCAATGCCGCCAGCGCGCGCATGGCTTCGCCTGGCTGCGAAGGCCGCGGCGCCAAGGGTTCCTCGTGCTCGCCGCCGCCATCGCCGGGCTGCGCCCTGCGCCCCGACCGTCTGTGCGCGCTCCACGCACCGCGCCACTGCATCGTCCTCGCAAGGATCCGAGTACACCGTGAGGCCTTCCATCACAAGGTTCCACAGGGCGCGACCGGCCCGAGTTGCGCAATCCAGTGCGAGGCGCCGTCCTCGCCCTCCTGCTGGTCCTGGTCCTCCTGCTGTCCAGCTCCCGCCCGTTCCTCCACATTCTCCTCGTCGCCCTCTCCCCGTCCAGCGTCCACAGCCAGCCGCAGCGCCCGCGGAACAGCGCCGCCGCCGCCGCGTCCGGCGCTGCCTCCGCGTCCGGCGCCGCCCCCTCCGCCCGGCGCGTGGCGCGCGCCCCAGCATGCCCTCCTCCTCCGTCATGCCGGAGGCGCGCGCTGGGGCATACCCTCGCGCAGCCACACTTGCCGGCGCGCCGACCTCGCGCGCCGCCGCCGCCGCCGCCGCCGCCGCACTCCGCGCCGCCGCGCTCGCTCGCGCCAAGCCGCCCGACCCGAGGCCGCCGTCGTCGCTCTGCCTGTTCCCTCCCCCTGGGTCTCGCTGGGTCTCCCGCGCCGCCTCTTTTCGCGAGGAGTGCGGCACACGCACCTTGCGAGGTCGAGGCCGGCGTGGTGCCTTGCGGGCTGGACGGACCACAACGGAGGCAAGGCAAGGCGCACACTGCCGGGAAGCTTGCTGGACTTGTTGCTGGACTTGTTGCTGGACTGCTTGCTGGCTTGGTGCGCTCCACACTTGTGTTGGTGCGAGCGGGTTGGGACTTAGCTGTTGGGCGCACGCACGGAGTTGGCGAACAGGTCACCGGCACGAGCGGCTTGTGAGCGGGGGCTGTGGGTGGTGGCGACGCTGCTGCCGCCGCTGCTGCTGCTGGGCTTTTCGGGCCGCTTGAGCGATTTGTGCGAGAGGCCGTAGTGGTCGAAGCGCTGCAGGACCGACTTGGTCACCGTGATGGGCTTGCCGCGGGTGTGCAACGCGCCCGACTCGTTCTCCTTGAGGCCCAACCCGCAGTACACGTCGTAGGCTTGGTTGCTCTCGCGGTGAAGCGCGCGCTGGAACGCCTGCAGCTGCGGGTACTGCCCGAACTTTTGCGGGCTGCGCTGGTTGACGAGGCCAAAGTAGAACAAGCCCAGCACAGCAACCTCTTGCGTCAGGATGCTCGTCCGGGCCACGACCTCGTGCCGAAGCATGTGCTCGAGCGCCACCGCGCGCCAGTCGAGGTGCAGCGTGAGCGGAAGCAGAGCTGGGGTCGCGTCGACTTGCAGCGTGCCGTCGTCGAGCGGCGCAGCGTCCGGCCGGCCCGTTGGGGCCGCGGCAAAGGCAGGCTGGGCCTCCTGGTTCACGCTGCCACTGGCAAGCAAGCTCGCTTCCATGTCGTCGCTGCCGCCCGCCAGCTCGCCGTACAGCTGCGCGATCTGCGCGCCCAGCTCGCCGCACGACCTCACGTGCGCGAGCCAAGCGCTGCAATCAAGCTCGAGCGCCGAGGCCCGGACGAGGGTGCCACAGACCGGGCAGCTCGAGACATGCGCGTTGATGGCGTGCCCGGCCAGTGCTGGCTCATCCGCGCCCGGGCCCTGTAAAGCACGCGCAGTCGCGGCCAGGAGGTTGCGCCGGCGGAGGATGACCAGGCGGCACACGTTGGCGGCGCGCGCGGGCAGCAGGGCGCCTGGTAGATCCAGATCCAGACCCGCCCCGAAGCCTGCCTCCATGTCAGCAAATGTGTGCGCTGGGCGCGCGAGGTCGCCGTCGCCGCTATACCACTTGGCCAGAGCTGCGTGGATCTTTGGGACTTGCTGGCCGGTCCATCGCTTGGTCTCGGCGTGCCCAAAGCCCGCTCCGGGCTCCTTTGGAGAAGTCGCCTGTTCGGTCACGACCGAGCGCGGCGATACCTGCGAGTCGCCGTCCTCCTCGGGCGCGCTCACTATCACCGACACATGGTTGCCGAGCTTGTTCTCGCTCGAGGGCGTGCCCAAGTACGTGGAAAAGGCCCGCGAGTTCTGCTTTTCGAGGCGGTGCTGGAAGCCCGCCAAACTCGCCAGGTCCTTGGCTGCTGCGAAGGGCGCCCCAAAAGCCACGAACGCCATTGCCGCCACCTCTTGCGCCAGCACGCTTGAGGGCGTGAGGGCACCATCGCGGAGCAGCTGAGACAAGGCGAGCGCCTGCCAGCTCACCTTGAGGGTGAGCGGCACCAGCGAGCGCGGCACCAGCGTCGCGTCTTGCTCTAGTGGCGCCAGGTCGCTCCGTGCGGGCTGCGGGTTCCAGAAAGCCTGCTCGGCGAGTTGGCGCGGGACCTCTGGGGGGGCCGCGACGTTCTTGTCGATGGCGCGGAAGCGCGCCACGAGCGCGCGGCCCAGGTTGCCGTGCAGGTCGAGGTGCTTGCACCAGTTCTCGTACGACGCGAGCTTGTTGAGAGCGATGGCGCGGCCGCACACGGGGCATGCCGAGGTGATGCAGTTCACCACGTAGCTGCCCGGGTGCGCGGGGAGCAAGTCCTCCAGGCCTCGCATGGTGGCGGTCATCAGGGCGCGGCTGCGCAGCACGGAGAGCCTGGCCGCGTTGATGTTGGTGCTTGAGTCCAGGGCGCGCTCAATATCCGCGTACCGTGGCACTGCGTTCTGGCGGCTCATGTTGTTGCTCCGCACCCGGCCTGCCGCAGGCGTGAGTTTGTAGCACGCATGCATGGTTCGGAAGACCAGCGCCTTGGTGTTGGTCCCGCGTCCAAAGGAACGTGTCGCGCCCTCTTTGGCGAGTGGGGGCGTGGCCACGGCGGCTGGGGGGGGAGCTGTAGTGGTTGCAGCCTCGGAGGCGACACGCTTGGCGAGCGGCTCTAACAGATCCAAGTCGACGCTGTGGAGTGGCGGCATGCTATGCCGGCGCGCCGCGGAGGCGCTCAGCAGTCCGCCGGTGCCACCTCCACTGCCTGTGACACCGCCGCCAAAGCCGCCAAAGAACGTGCTCGCCGAGGTCGCGGATCTACTCCGGCTGTGCGACGGGCCGTCACGCCCCTGACGGGCCTCGTCGCTGGCCACGTGGTCGATCTCGCTGTCCGACGCGTAGCTCACTTGGCCCTCGCGCAGCCGTTTGTGCGGCGCGCCTTTCCCAGCATAACTCCGCGCGGGCGGCATGACTCGCCGCTCTTGTTCTTGCTGCACCTTGAGCGAATCGAGGACCTGGCTCATCCAAGCCGCTGAGGACCTTCCCGCCGCCGCCTCCTCGCGCCGCGCGGTCTGGAAGGGCCACTGGGCCTCGGGCTCCTTGCCCAGGCTTGCTTGGCCAGCGCCGTAAGATTGCCCGCTGCCGAGCAAGTCTGTGCCAAGGTTGGACGCAGACTGCAGGCCCGCGGCGCCGAAAAGCGGCATAAGCGGCTGCCGCGGGGGCGGCGGCACCCCGGCCTCCGGCTGCAAAATGGACACCACAAGCTCGGGCGACAGCATGGCCGTGGCGCTGTTGTTGTCAAACGCAACCCTGTACTGGCCCAGCGCGGGTTCAAAGCCCACGACGGTGCCAGAAAACCCCTCAACCTTGACGCGGCGGCCCACGAGGCCCAGGCGTTGCGCGAGTTGTCGCTGCCTCAGCAGCAACAGCTCCAGGCGCTGCTTCTCCTCGAGCCGCCGCATCTCGTCCATCATCGGCCCGTCCATCCGCGCTCGACGACCGCCGACCACCACCGACTGACCACCACCTATAGCTCTACCCGCGCGTCGACCTGCGACCGGATTGGCAGGCAGCGCGTTTCGGCGCGGCGATACCGGTCCGCTCCTCTCGACCGCTCGCGAAGCCCCGTGCGCTCCGCTGCGAATGTGGCCCAGTTTCGGGTGCGGCCACCCGTGCGTCCCGTGACGAACTTTTCTGGCACTTCCCAGTCCGCTGCGAGGCAATCTTCCCCTCAATCGTGCTCCGATCGGGCGACGGGGAAGGCAGAATGAAAACAGACGCGGCGCGAGCGTTTACCGTCCCAGTGGCCCAACGACGATGGAGACGTTTCGTCCGTCTGACCGTGTCTGGCTTTTCGCTTCAGGCCCGTCCACCCGCACCAACCGGCAGGCAGGCAGGCAGGCAGGCAGAGCAGCAAGCAGAGCGAGAGCGAGCAAGCGAGCAAAGCAGGGGCATGCGTCCGTGACTCGGCGAGGAAGCAAGCGGCTGCACGGACTGGGCTTTCGCCGACTCTCTTGCTGCTTGCTGCTGCTTGCTCCCAAAAGAAGGAAGACGAAGCGTCGGTCGTTCTTTCCTTCGTTCTCGATCGGCAAGTCCCGACGATGGGCACTTGGTGGAAAAGGAAGGAAGCGGGATGAAGGAAATCTGCGCCGACGACGACGACGTTCGTTCGGAAGGTCGCGCTTCGTGAGGCGGAGAGAGCCGGCGCGCCACACGGATTTTCCGCATTCCTGTTCGTCGGCAGTCTGCCTGCGATCGTGTCCACGTCAATCGGCGCTGGCTCGGCTACTGTTGGCTTGCGCGGGCTCTGGCCGACCTGGGCGGACTGTGGTCTGGCGGCCGGGCTCGAAACTCGGTTCGGACGGCGTGCACTTGCCGCTGTGCACTGCATGTGCATGCATGCATCACCAGGAGGACGGCTTGGGCGCGTCCTCGTACTCGTCGCTTTGGGCGAGGCGCACGTAGCTGATGGTCTGCTTGCGGACGAGCTTCTTGGCGGCGCGGTAGCCCACGAAGAGCTCGACGCAGGTGAGCGCCAGCACGCAGGCGGCCAGCGCCGTCTCGAAGGGCAGCTGCAGGTCCTGCAGCTGCATGAGGTACAGCAGACAGGGCAGCTGCGGGAAGAAGGACAGCAGGAAGAAGACCGAGAGCTGTGGCAACTTCTCTTGCAGGTTGCCCGTGAAGCCAAACCAAGGCGGAAGGTCTCCGAGCAGGCCCACACGCCAAAGGTCAGGGGCGTCAGCACCTGCCCGAACACGTCCATCTCGTACGTGCGCAGCTTGTGCAGCACCACGACAAACTCCATGACAAGGAAGATGCCCGAGAGGTACAGGTTGAACTGCAAGCACACCTGCAGCGTGCGGCTGGTGCACGACTCGCTCTGCGTGAAGCCGCGCGGCACCTCCTGCCACGCCTCCTCCATGGCGGTCGCGCGCGCCTCCGACGACGCCGGCCGGCGTTGCTTGCTCCACAGAACCGCTCGCCGGTTCCACACCGGTTCCTCCAACGGTCGTATAGAACCTTCACGGAACCTACACAGAATCTACAAGGAACCCTTGCGGAAGGTTTGCGGAACTATTCGCGGAACCAGTGCGGAACCGTTTGCAACGCGTTTCATCGCATTGCCATTGCCGAGCACGATGGAGGCGAAGGCGGTGATGCGTACGCGCTACGTGGAGCGCTGCGAGGAGGCCAAGTGCGCCGTGGACCCGTCCGTGCTGACCAGCCTCGAGACCGACTGGTCGTACGTCAAGGCGTCGAACGAGTTCTCGCTGCTGCCACTGCTGCTGCTGTTGCGCGACGGAGAGAGCCGCGACGGCAAGTACCTTACCGACGAGCTGCGGACGCTGCGCATCAAGCGCGCCGCTGGGCCGTCGCACCTGGCCGATGCCAACGCGCGCGTGCTCGCCGCGCTCATCCGCCAGTGCCGAAAATCTCACGACGCTCGACCTCCGCTGCGTGGGGCTGACGCACTTTGGCGCGCTCGAGATCGCCGCGGCACTACCGGAGAGCGCCACGCTGCGGGAACTCGACCTGTCGTACAACCCCGGCATTGGTCTCGCGCTGGCGGGCGACGCCTTCGAGTCCGCGCTGCGCCGCAAACGCCTCCCTGGTCAAGATCGACTTGACGAGCAACCAACTCGGGTTCTTTGCGGTGAAGCGCCTGCACGCCGCGATGAAGGAGCGCCGCAGCGGCGGCGACGACGGCAAGGACGAAGCAATCGTTTACGAGATCCTGGACGAGGGGAACAACGTGTTCGAGGAGATCTTGAACGCCGTGACGCATGGCGTGGGCTCGCTGTTTTCCATCGTGGGCACGGTGGTGCTCATGCACCACGCCTCGGCCAGAGCCGCCGCACGTTTTACTCTTGCCTTGCCTACTGCATGTGCCTCGTGCTGTTGTTCTTCAGTTCGACCGCGCTGCACGCCGCCTTCCTCAACCAGACGGCCTCCACGGTGCTCGGCCTGCTGGACCACGCGGCCATCTACTTTCTCATCGCGGGCACACCTGCCCTTTTGCGTGATCAGTCTCGAGGAGCACCCACTCGGCGACACGCTAGCCATCCTGCAGTGGGTGCTGGCGCTGCTGGGCATCATCTTTTGCATCGTGGACGAGCGCATCGCCATCCCGTACAAGATGCCCATCGAGCTGACGCTCTACCTCGGCATGGGCTGGATGATGGCGTTTGTGTGGGACGACGCGGTCAAGCACATCAGCGAGGACGCCATCAATTTGCTGGCTCTGGGCGGATTCGCCTACAGCTTTGGGGTCATCTTCTTCATCATGGAGAAGACGCACCACCCGATCGGCCACGCCATCTGGCACGTCTTTGTGCTCGTCGGGGCCATGTGCCACTACTTTGCGGTCCTCTTCTTCGTGGTCGGGCTCGAGGAGGAGAGCGCGGACCACGTCTGCCTCGCGCACCACCTCGCGGCCGAGGCGGCCAAGTCGGGCCAGGCCTGAGACCACAGCAGTTACGCCGAATCGATCGAACCACTAGGGCGCGTAGTCCGAATCCCCCTCGCACACGATAAAGTCCTCCAAGCTTTCGTAGCCGTCGCTGTCGCCGATGCGCGCGACCTCCTTGAGTCCCTCATCGATGAACTTTTTCCCGCTGCGCCGCCGCGAGGACGCGCCGCTTTGCACGGGCGGGCGACTCGTGCGCCGTTTGAAGCCCGCCAGTTTGCGCCGCTTCATCGGCTTGTTACTGCTGCCGCGCTGCTGGCCCGCCTCGGCCTCTGACATCGTCGCTGCGGCCTCCGCCGCCTCCGTCTCTGTCGTTGTCAAGGGCACAAGCGGACGCGCCATGGGTTGTAGGGCCCGGTCGACGCGGCCCAAAGGCGCTGACTCGGATGGCCCGAGCTGCGCCAAGCTCGCCAGCAGCGTGTTGCCTCGGCCGCCAGCGCAGGCTGGCCCGTTGGCAAAGATGGCCAAGGCCTCGCGGAGCGCCACGTAAGGCCCAGCGCCCTTGCCGCGGGAGCAGTGCGACTCAGCCGTGCGCGCCAGCGCGGCCGCGCTGCACAGGTCGGCCAGCACCTCGTCAGTCACCTGCAGCGTGGGCGCAAGCGCTGCATGATAGGCCTTGCACACGGCGGCGCAGAGCCCGAGATACCGCGCACGCGCAGTCTTGCCCAGCTCTGCAAAGGTCGTTGGCGCAGTCAACGCGCGCGCGTCTGCGCAAATCTGCGCCAAAGCTGCCCCCGAGGGTTTGCCAAGCGCCAGCTCGCCGCCCTGAATCACGCACATGTATGCGTCGACCACTGCGAGCGCTGCGGCGTCCGCGGCGTCCGCGTGGAGCGTGATGCCGTCGCGCGCGCTTGACACCCCAGTTCGTGCCTCCTGTCGCCGCCGCTTCTGCGCTGCTGGGCCCCAACGGCGCACCTGCGGCAGGGCTTGCATCACTTGTTGCCCGGCGTCGACGGTGTCTCCTGCGAGCATTGGGTGGGCCTTGGTGAGCAGCGCCACCCCGACGACAGCCCGCACGAGCGACTCGGAGCGAATCTCGTGCTGCTTAGAATCGCCAGGAACGCGCGCGCTGCGCGCAGCGTGCTCGCTTCGATCCGCGCGGGGTCGCTGAGGGCGTGCAGAGCGCGAACAAGCCGACAGTACTCCTCGAGGAGCTGCGCCTGCATGCCCGAGGTCGCGACGCCGTCGACGACACGCTCGACGACCGCGTCCATCAGGTCTTCGGCCTTGCGCACGGATATCGGCTCGTCGCTCGACGCCGCGCCTACCGCAAGGACACCGGGAAGCGGGTCGGCGCCGGGGTCTGTCTGCGTCACCTCCCGCAAGTCGTCGGCGAGCATGGTCACCGCCGACCGCTCAGCTTGCTCGACGATGGACCCCGCGGGGGCGCTTTGTAGACGCTCCCACAGCGGCAGCACCCGCGACAGCCGCGCCTCGCCGCTACGCCCGCCAGAGGCGAGCAGCTGCAGCGCATAGGCGTCCATGGCGCCCGTTGCGCGCGAGCACACGAGGTCTGCGTGGGCATCGACGGCGTCCTGGGGCAGGTTGGCGAGCCCGGCGGCCACCATATTGGGGCAGAGCCGCGACAGCTTCCGAGCGTGACAAGTAGGTCGTCCCCCTTTTTCGCTGGGGCGCCCTCGGAGCCCTGGCGATCTGGGCTCAGGAACCAGGTGGCGGCGTCGGCGCAGGTTTCCAGGAGAGAGCCATGGCCGGGCCGGGCGCGTCGCGGAGGACCACCGCGATACCAGGCAGAGCAAGCCGGTGCTCGAGGAGCTGCTGCACGCATGGCGAGTCGTTCCCTTCTGAATGATCTTGCGTGGCCGCAAGCCATTCGAGGACAGCCAGGCGTGCGCCGTCGGGCAACGCTGTCGCGCGCGCAGTGGACGCCCTGCCAGTGCTGCTGTTGGGGCCTCGCTTGTCCAGTTCGTCGTGGACTTGGTCCCACTCTTGCAGAGGTGCTGGTGGAGCCGCTCGTACCGCGAGTGCGCCCACTCGGGGTCCACCCGGGCGAGTACGCCAAGCAGCGCAGCGAGGGGCAGTGGGCGCTCGCCGCGCGAGAAACGCCGCGCGGAGCCAGTCAAGGCCGTGTTTCGGGTCGCTCCGGGAGGCACCAAGCCACGTCTGCGCGCATGAGGCGCAGCAAGGGCTCGCAGCTAGCGGCCAGCTGGGCCCCGCCAGCGCCGCTCCCGCCGGCAATCTCGGGCCGCATGGCGTGGCAGACAAGCATGCGCGCGACGGGCGCAGGCTGGAGATAGGCGTCTGCTAGGTGTCGCACCGCCTCGGCTAGGTGGACGGCGTGGGTCGCAGGCGCGCTCCGTATTACGCGGACGAGGGCGCGGCAGACCGCCACGTGGGGTCCCTCGGCGTTGGCCAGCAGCGCACCGCATTCCGCGACGCCGAAAGCGCAGGCGTCCTGGTCGGCAGCGAGGAGACCCACGAGGCTCTCGAGCGCGGCATCCTCCAGCGGCTCGCCCACGTCACAGGCCCGCCACACCAACAACCGCACGCCGTACTCTAGCGACTCGCGCGCCTGCGCTCGGCGCGCGAGGTCAAGGAGGAGTCGGGCCGCGAGCGAGAGCGCCGGGACGCGCTCCTCACTTTCACGCGTGAGTAGCCGACTAATCAAGGCCAGCACTGTTCGAGCAGCACCGGGTCGCGGCGGCCGAGCGCCCAACTCGCCAGCTCGAGCAGCCTCGCGTCTTCCTGCTCTCGCACGAGCCACTCGCACGCGCTTGCGACCACGGCGCCCGCCCGCTCGGAGCGCAGCCCGCTCTCGGCCGCCCTCACGAGGGCGTCATGTTGCAGTTCGCTTCTCACGAAGAGGCGCATTAGCTCGCGCCGCGCCTCGGCGTCGCTCGCGGCGGGCAACGTCGCCCAGAGAAGGAGCCACACGGTCACATCAATGTCCTCGCGCTGGTGCTGCGCCGCGGCGGCCCGGAGCGCGTTCCATGACCCTCCGCGCGTCCGGTCGGCGGCTCGTTCTGCCGCGTGCAGCACCTCGACCACGGCGTCTCCTGCCCACCCTCCTCGAGCTCGCGCACAAGCTTCCAAGCTGCCCAGGCGAGCGTAGGCCCAGCGACCTCCGCGGCCTTAAGCAGGAGCGGCACGGCCTGCGTGGCGAACGAGGGCGCGCTCCCGCTCGCCGCGGCCACGGCGCTCGCCAGCGCCTCAGCGCCGCCCTCATTCGGTAGCAAGGATGGCGCCTTGGCGACGCAAGCCAACAGCCGCAGCACCTGCTCGGGTCGTGCTCGCGGGCGGGGTCCAGGGCGGAGGCCATGAGCTCCTCCCGCGCGGCCGGTCCCGCGACGAACAGCGCCCAGGCGCGGGCGTCGCCGCCCGCCGTTGCCATCGCCATCGCCATCGCCATCGCCATCGCTGACATGTTTAAGTGGGCTGGCGCCAGGCTCCTTGCTTGCAAGGTGGTTCCAGCGCCTGGCCAGGACCACAGTCGCTAGCGGCCACTGCGGCCGCTCTGACCTGCAAGCACGGTGACGAGACGATCAGGCGCTGCGCTACTGGGGCGCACGCTCGTCGCCCAGGGTCTACCGAACCTAGTTTGACACTTTTACAACAACAATCACGTGCTCCTGCCGGTCGCGACGGTGGCCTTTCAGCTCCCGTCTCCGCGCCGCAGTCGCTGCTGTCCTCATCTGTGCGGACGTGCTTTCGCGCGGTTGTGTCGAGCGAGTCGTCATCGCTGCGTTGCTCGGTGCCATGAGTGCGGTCGTCGCCTTCCACAGTCTCTTTTGCGCTGCCGCTAGCATCATCCTTGGCCCTGGTGGCGTTGTCGTCACTGGCTCGGGTCTCGTCGGCGTGCTTGCGCTTTACTCGCGGACGATAGGGCCGTCTCCTCCGGTTGGCTTCCCGCGTGTGGAACTCCCCAGTCTGCTTGAAGTGCCACACCAGCTGCTGCCGCTCGTTTGGGTCGGGAAAGTTGAGCTTTTTCCTCGTGTCCACGCCAAAGTGTTCGATTGCTCGCAAGTCCACGGCGAGGGCAGCCATTTGCTCGGTCTTGAAGCACCCTAAATACTCCAGCTTGCCCTTCACCATGATACGCGCAAGCCACTTTTGGTCGCGCTTGTTCCGTGAGACGCCCCGGTACACGCTGCGGTCCGTCGTATTGACGGGCAAGCCAAGCAGCGCTTGGATGGTTCTGGGCTGCTGTGCCGTTTGCTGCTGTGCCGTTTTGTGCTGCGCTGCTGCTGCTGCTGCTGGAAAGGCTGGAAAGGCTGCAGGAAAGGCTGCTGGAAAGGCTGCTGGAACTGTGGCAGCAGCTGCTGGCTGAAGAGCTGCTGTTGCTGCTGTTGCTGCGGCATCAGCGAAGATGCGAAATAATGTTGCTGCTGCTGCTCCTGGCCTGCGCCAAGTCTAAATGAAGCAGAGGGCACAGGCTGTTGCGCAAGCTGCGCAGATTGTGGCTGAGATGGGGCCTGGACTAGGAAATGCTGCGGCTGGTACTGGTACTGCTGCACTGGCATCATCTGCATCACGTGTTGATGCATCATTGGCATCGTTTGCGGCTGATGCTCGTTTTGCTGCTGCTGCTGCTGCTGCTGCTGCTGCTGCTGCTGCTGCTGCGCTGCTGCAAGAGCTGCGTGGCATGTTTTTGCATGTTTTGCTGTTGCTGCACCGCGCCCGACCCAATCGATCGCGAGGTGAGGGATGGTTGCAGGACGTTCGCTTGAAGCAGTTGCTGCGACTGCACGAAGGGCGCCATGGATTGCCAGGGCAGCTGTGCGCCCAGCCCTGTCGGCAGCGCCACAGACTGGTGTGTTTGCGGGAGGGAAGCCAAGACAGGGGCCTGCCCCAAACCCTGCTGCTGCTGCTGCCCTCCATGGCCTTGCTGGTGGATAACCTGCGAGAGCAGCTGGTTCATCGGCGATGCGATCTGGCTGCTCTCGATTCCCGCCCCCTGGATGCTCGCCACCGCGGCCGAGGCACTGCTGCCACCAGCGGCCTTAAGCCCGCCCATCTTCCGGGGTGGCGATACCGATGTGGCGATAGCTCCCACTGGTCCAACCTGCGCCGCCCCTCCAGCGCCCTGGCCTGTCGAAGTTAGATCAGCTGATGGCCATCGCAACGACGATGTCGATGATGATGCGTTGCGCGGCGTTGGCCATGCCGGTCTGCCAGGCGGCGTGTTCGCGCTCATGGTGGTTGTGGATACGCCCACCGAGAGCTATCCATGAGCACTGCATCTCTCGACTTCGTCTTGCGTCCTCTCAGGCGAGCTGCCTCTCTCACTAGAGGCTTTCTTGAGCTCAACCAGAGAGAGAGCTCTTCGGTCGGGTGCTCGGGCTAGAGTCTAGTCCGGTCCAGTCTGTGAGGGGGGAGGTTTATTCAGTCTGTGCAAGAAATAGAAAATTTCTAAAAATCGTAAGTTTTTTATGTGAGGAGGAAAAAAACCCCCACTCGGAATAACTGTTACGGTACCCGTTTGGGGACGGCTAAGGACGGCCGGGAGAACCTCCCATCGTTCCTTGAAAGTTGCTCACTGCTTCGGTTCTGGTACCAAACGTCGTTCTGCTTGGCAAATCTACGTAAATTTATCTTTTGCTGCTGGGCGAGAACCAATGGGGGAACCGGCTTGCAGGTGAAGGCAAGATTCAAAACCGCGAGCCAAGCCAGCCGAGTACTTTGCCAAGTTAGCGCGCTGGGTGGTTCACATGTAAGTTGTATTGTTGTGGGCTGCGCTGGCACTCGGCGGTTCACCCGCGGGGCTAGCTGCCCCAGGAATCGCGAGCTCGTCGGGATTGTTGGGCTCGTCGACGGCCGTGCTCCACGCGTCCAACACGCTGCTCGGAGACCAAGTGGAGGAGCTCTGGTCCTCGAATATGTGCAAGTCCCTGATGGCGACGCCCAGGACGCAACAGGTTTCGGTGGCGGCGCCCGCGGCGCTCAGTTTGCGCCGTCAGGCGACGGCCGCGCCGGTCCACGAGCTCGACGCGCAGGCTTGTGGCGTGCCGCCAGCCGACCGCGCCTTGGCACCGCGGCAACGGCGGCGCCGCGATGCTGCGCAGAATGAGCTGCGTCAGGAACGAGTGAGCCGCTTCCTGGTTCGTGACGAAGACGTGCCACGAGTCGAAGAGCAGCGAGCCGCCGGCCGCGAGCTTGTCCACAAGCGTCTGCAGCGAGAGAAAACACTCCTCGAATGTGGAGTTGGCGTGCACGTCGCACTTGCCGCAGTCTATGCGGTACACGAAACACGCGCCCTCCTCGGGCGACACGAGGCAGCGGGCCTCCACGTACTCGGTCAGAGCTGCCAGGACCTCTGGCTTAGTCGCCCTTGGGGGCGCACGCAAGTAGTTAAGCGGGAGCTGCGTACCCCAGGCTATGGCGGCGCTCGAGGCTGCGTGCAGGCGCTCTGTGATGCCGGCGCGCACCGCAACCAACATCATGGAGCAGGCCATGTATCGCAGGGCCTGGGGCGCCTCGGAGTGGCCTAGCAAGGCGAAGAGCTTGCCGAGGTGGATGGCGCCATCGAGATGCTCCCGCTCGCTCTTGCCTTGCGCCGTCAGCTGGATCATGGCGGTGGCGGTGAGCTTCTCCATCGCCTCGCGCGAGTCGGTTGCCTCGCGCCGCAGCATCCGCGGCCGGCAGCGCTTGCCGAGCTTCGCGCAGCGCGTGCAGCTCTCGGTGTCGGGCACGAAGACGCATTTCGCGCGGCGACGGTAGCACTCGGCGCAGGCCTTCGGCCGCAGCGCCACGCCGCGCATGAAGGTGAGCCGATTTTCGCGCCTGCTTTCCGCAACGTGGACTGCCCGGCCTGGAGTGGAAGGAGGCTCTCACCCCCATCGTTCCGAGCTCGATCTGTGGGTGAATCCAGACCGTTGGGTCACGAGGCTCTAGCTGCTAGCTCTACCTAGCCCGCGCCGCTAGGGCCTCACTTGCGGCCTGGCCCAGTAGCCATTCCGCTTGCATGCCGCTTAGTTCGCCGCTGGGCAAACAGCTTACCTAAGCAAGCGTGCCGCAGTGAGATCAGAGCGGCTGTGTGAGCAACGCGTGATTTCTGGCCTGGAGAGTGCAACTGTCGCAGGACCCAACTTTTCTGAGGCCTAAGCATTGGGGTCAGGTCTCAAGCACACAGCCAACGATCATGCTTTCGGTCTTACTGGCCACCCCATTGGCCCAGCGGCCACCGTTGATGAGATTGGCGAGCCTGGTCGTCGGGAGATTGCTTTCGGTCCGCAGCCTGCAGTCCGGTCGGCAGCCAGCCACGTCCGACGGTTTCCGCCGCTCGGGACTTGGCTCGGGCTCTAAATGACAGAATGATGACAGAATGATCTTGACCGCTCCCTCGGCATCGGGAGCTGGCGCCCCCAACGATGCCCCCGAGCGTTTTTCCTTCCCCACGAGCTGCCCGACGCCGGCTCTCAAGCGCGGGAGGGATCGACCTGCTCCACCGCCCGCCACTCCACCGCCCCGCTCCAACGCCTGCCGCCACGAGCCGGCTGGCAGCGAGGCAGCCAGCACCCCAAAGCTGGTGCCCGAACGCTTCCCCAAAGACGTCGCTTTGTCACACCCGTCCACATGTCCGCAGATACCTGTTGGTCGCAGGAGTCGAGATCCGAGCCTCCGAACGCTGCAGAGGCCGGCAGAGAGGCTGGCTGCGATGGTGGCGGGGAGGGCGGACATCAGTCAGGCAGGCGGCAAACATGCGTGGTTAGCTGGCTAGTCGATCGATCTCTACTTGGATTTGCGCTTCTTCTTGCTGGGCTTGGCGGCCGCGGCGCTCGTGCTCGGACTGCCGCGCTTCTTCTTCGTGGCAGAGCCGGCGCCGCGCCGCGCTGTCCGCGGACGGCGCGGCGATGGGAGGATCGACGAGCGATACGAGCAGCGACTCGCGATGGCCTGCGCCGCGCTGCACCTCGAGGCGCACCTTGACCTGCTGGAAGATCTGCAGCGAGACGCCGGAGGCCTTGTGCGTGAGGCGCATCTCCTCAGGGTTGTGCGTGAGCGCCGCGCGCGCCTCCTCCTCGGACGCCGAGAGGTTGATCTTGCCCTCGATACCGTACTGCGGGACGACCACCACCACGCCGCGATCGCGCACGCGCGAGATCATGGCAATCGCCCGGTCGGGCGGTCGCGAAAGTAGACGGTGGTGTGCAGCGCAATAGAGGCGCGGCCCGCGAGCTGCGCCATGTGGGCGGCGGTTGAGGTTGTCCGAAATGGCCTTCATGCCGTCCTTCTTCTCGTAGGCCACGGGCAGCGGGTCGATTCCCTCGGCGGCCGCCAGGAGGCGGTGCACAACGACGTCCGCGTAGCGGCGGATGGGCGAGGTGAAGTGCGTGTAAATGTCCGAGGCCAGCCCGTAGTGGCCGTACTCTGCCGGCGCAACCTCGCCGGAGGTGAAATAGACGGCCTGCATCATGCAGCGCGTGGCCATGATGCGCACGAGCTTGTTGAAGAAGGGCCGGTCTGGCTTCACGGCGTTATCGAGCGAGTCCGCCAGCTCCTTGGAGGAGCCGACCTTGAGCTTGACGCCCGCGATCTCGGTCGCGGCGAGAAGCTCGTTAAACATCTCGCGCGCCGGCTTGGGGTGGCGCCGCAACATGGCGTACGACGGGTAGCGCTCGCAGGTGCGCTTGGCCACCCGTGATGTTGGCGAGCAGCATAAAACTCCTCCACGAGCATGTTTGCGTCCTTTTGCTGGTACATCTCCACGTCCGTCGGGTCGTGCGACTCATTGTCGAGCTTGAAGCGCACCTCTTGCGACGCGAGCGTGAGCGCCCCGCGGTCCACGCGCCGCTGCCGCAGCACCTTGGCGATCTTGTCCAGCATGCGCACCGCATCGGGCAGCTCGCCCTCCACAGAGGGTCCTCGAGCCAGGCCTGCGCCTCTCCGTAGGACATGGCCGCGCGCGAGTGGATGATGCTCTTGCAGAACCGCACGTTGACTTGCTTGAGCCCGCGCCCGTCATCAGTGCCGTCTCCTTCGCCGGCCTTGTCCGCCGCCGCGGCGCCCCGCTTGCGCTTGCCCTTCTTCTTGCCAGAGGCGTCGGCCGCCGGGTCGGTGGGCGGCGTGAACTCCCAGATCACCGAGAACGCAAAGCGGTCAACCTTGCCCCGCAAAGAGCAAATGTCTGTCGTCAGAAGGCCGGCAACATGTCCAAGCGGCGCTCCACCAAGTAGGTGGAGGTGGCGCGGCTGGCGGCCTCGCGGTCGATCTCCGTGTCGTGCCGCACAAAGTGCGTCACGTCGGCGATGTGCACGCCCACTTCGAGGTTGCCGTTCTCGAGCCGCCGCACGTGCAGCGCGTCGTCGATATCCTTGCAGCCAGGCGGGTCGATGCTGCACACCGGCAGGTGCCGCAGGTCGGTGCGCCCGACAGAGTTTTCCGGCGTGACTTTCCAGTCGGCGCCCTCGCTTGGCAGGCACTTCATGACCTTGCGCGAGAACTCGCGCGTCGGGATGTCGTGCTCGTGCAGGATCACCGCCGTCTCGGTCTTGCGGTCGCCGATGGGCCCCATGGCCTTGACAAAGTGCCCACTCGGCTGGCTCGAGAAGCGGTCCCACGAGTCGATGGAGACCAGGATGCGCTGGTTCTTGATCACGTTGAGCTGCTTGGTGCGGATGCGGATGCGCGGGATCTTGGTCCACAGGCAGCACCAGCACATTCTCGGACGGCACCGGCCGCGCGGCGTCCTTTTCGGAGACCGAGCCGCAGTACTGCCGCCAGTTGCGCTGGATGATGCCAGCCACGCGGCCGTACTGGGTTCCCCCGGACGAGGCAGCAGCGGCGCCCTCTGCTGCCGCGTTGGGCCGCTTGGTGCCCATGAGCGTCGCGTCCTCGGGGTTTTCGGCGGCCTCATCCAAAAGCCGTCGTCCTGAGCCGGCCCGTCGCCCTCGTCATCGTCCTCGTCGCCCTCGTTGGCAGCGTTCTTGCGCTTGCCCCCCTTCTTGCTGGCGTCCGCGTCGGGTTCGGCCACCAGCTCGACCGCAACCCGGTCGCCGTCAATGGCCCGGTTCATGGCCACAAAGCCGCGGATGACCACCTTGCGGCCCTCCTTGTTCGCCTCGCTGCCCGAGTAGCACATGATGGAGCCCTCATTGCGGTTGAACGCGTTCGCGCGAAGGTGCCCTGCACAAGCGTGCCCGCCTTTAGCCGCCGGTTTATCTCGGGCAGCGAGAGGTGCGCCGGAAACTTTGGCTCGAGGGCGGCGCGGCGGTCGCCTGGCACGCCGCGCTCGCGGCTGCGCTCGTCCGCGTCCGCCACGAGGTCCACGATGCCAGGGTACTTGTCGGCAATGGAGGCTACAAAGTCCTGGATCGACTTGGCCCGGAGCCCCTCCTTGCACGCGGCGTCGCGGCACTTGCGGTCGTTGGTGAGCAACAGGACCTGCGCCACGCTGCTTCCCTCGACTTGCGAGGCGTACCACTTGCGGCGCGCCGGATCAGCCGGTCATTGTAGTCGTTTGGCGACTCGCCGGCGGCCTGCGGCGCCCACGTCTCGCGGTGGTTCTCGTTCGGGAACGTGATAAAGGTGCGCTTGTCGTCGCGGAGCAACAAAAGCAGACGGTTGTACACGCTCAGGTCCAGCTTGCGCCTCCTGCAGCACCGTGTCGCAGACCACCACGTTCTGCAGCGCGGCGCAGGCCTCCTTCTCCAGCACATCGATCTGCCTCAGCGCGACGTTCGTGTCCAGCACCAGCACCAACTGCAGGCCGTCTTCCGTGAGGTGCTCCCCAAGCACGCTCGCCAGCTCGCGCTCGTCGCGCAGCGCGGCGCGGCCCACCAGCTCGCCCAGCCCAATGTCGTCCCGCAGGTACCGCTCGCGCATCACCTGCGACACGCGGCCGCGCCTCGACTTGCGGAACCCTCCCTGGGACACCACGGCGTCCCCATTGCCGCCGCCTGCCCTCAGCGCCTGCGCCAGCAGACCCATGACCACCTCCTCCTTCTCCGCCGTCCTTTCTCGGCGTCCACTCGCGAGCGCACGTTCGGACCGGGCCGCGACCGAGCCATCCAGACCGGGCCGAAATAACCTTTCGGACCGGGCCGCAAGGCGCCAATCGTGACGTGTCGGAGTTCTTTGTGCTTGTGTACCGGTACTTGGCACATCCCAACAACGGGCTCGCCGAGGCTGGCAATGTCGACAGCTGTCGACGGCCACGGCGACGGTGCCAGGCCAAGGGGCTCGGCCGGGCCTTGGCTTGCTTGCGACGCCTCGCTTGCGCTGTGAACCTGCAAGCCGAAAACTGCAAGCCAGACCGGTTCCGCCCGCCTCAGCAAGAGCACCCACCAGCCACGAGGGGCGAGACAGCCAAGTCGCCAGCCAGCCGCAAGAGAAGGGGAGAGAGAGGGAGAGAGAGAGAGCCATCGCCAGTCGGGATATCGACGGGAGCAGCACGTGCGAGTGTCGATCGACAGCGCCGCTTCAGCGCCCGCCCCCTTCGGTCCAGCCTTGCGAGTGCAAGGCTTTCGGGAGTTGAGCGAGTTGTGTTGTTGCGCTTTCGCGAGTTCGGCGAGGAGCGTGCGGTGGGTGCACACCCAATCACTCGCTGGCCAGGTCCAGCTCATGGCTGCTGCGACGACAGATGACGGTTGCTGGCTGGCTGCGGTTGTTCGGGCTGGCTGCACTTGTACGTGCGACGGGCCTGGACGCCAAGGATGGGGCGAAGCGCTGCGCGAGGGCCGTGCTTCGTTGCGCCGCCGCCGCCGCCGCCGCCGCCGCTTTTGGCTGGTGCTGGTGCTGGTGCTGCTTCTCGAGGGCGCCGTGCGCCACGGCCATAGCGTGGGCTGGCTTGTTGCCTCTCAGGGAGGCTCCAATCGCCGGGCCAGAGCTGGGCAAGCCGCACGCGACTTGCGCGGGCGACGGCGCATGCATGCTGGTTGCCGGGAGCGCGGCTGGCTGCCAAGTGGCACGCAAGCCTGCGCAGGGCGCCTGGTCACCGCTCGAGGAGCTTGACAGCGGACTGTGCACCGACCCGGAGGTCGCCTGCGCAGGCGAGCTGTGCGTGGGCGCTTGGCGCGGGGCGAACGAAACCCTGGTCGTTGCGGTTAGCAGGGACTCGGGCAACTCGTGGGCCCCGAGCTCGGCGCTGCGCGAGCCTACTAGCGTGGCCAGGAAGCTTGACCATGGTGTCGCTTGTGCGAGCAGCGGCCATTGTACGGTCGCTGCGAGACGATGGCTAGAGGACGACGTCGTCATGTGGCATTCAAGCGACAAGGGGGCCTCCTGGACGGGGCCAGAGATCGTCGCTCTTGGCGCGGTCGAGGCGCGAGAGATTGCGATCGCTTGCGCCCCAGATGGCCAGCAGTGCATGCTCGCCGTGACCGTCCAAGGCGACGGTGGGAGCGAGCTGATGACGACGAGCTCGGCCGACGGCGGTGCAACCTGGAGCACAGCGACCAAGGTCAGGGAGAGCGCGCGGACCGCGGCGGCGACGGCAGACGGCGCTCAAGCAATCTATGCGGACCTGGAAATCGCTTGCACGTCAGCGCCATACTGCGGATTGGTTGTGTCCTCCAGCACAAGCGCGAAGCCCGACCAGGTCGAACTCGAGGGCGCGTACACGCGTGCGGGGTCACTGGAGTTTAACCGGCTGCGCACAATGGCCAGGAGCGACCAGAGCTGCGGGGCGATGGCTTCGCACATCGGCTGCGTGCCCGGCAAGGAGGAGTGCCTGGCGGCATGGCTCTGCACCGTGGCTGACGGCAAGTCGCCGCTGGGATATCGCATGTTTGCCAGCACCGGCTTTGGCGTTCGCACGCGCGCCAGCGGGTTCCCGACCACGGACCCCGGCGCGTTTGCGCATGCGACGGTGGCTTGTGGCCCTCAAAAGTGCCTCGCATCGTTCATGCGTCGCTGGAGCCAAGTCTTAGGCGTCTCGCCCTGGCCGAGCATTCGCTGAGCTTTCCCAATCCGACGCCAAGCCCGACGCTGCAGGGGCCTGTCGAGCCGCCCGCTGGAGGGGCGGCGACTCCGGCGACGGCGACAACGACAATGACGGCGACGAAGATCTGCCGGATACGTCCGTGCCTGAGACCCCGCAAACGCCGCCGACTAATCCTGGCGACTCGGGCGAGCCCAGCGACGCTAGCGACACTGCCGTCGCCCCCTGGATCATCGCGATCGGCGTGATCGGCAGCGCGGCCTCGGCGGCAGCGCTGGCTACCGTCCGGCGCCGCTGTAGGAGGCGCAAAGACAACCCCCGGGGCGGGACCATCCGCGCTGACGTCGAAGACCGGGACCTTTCAAGCCCAAGAGGTGGTTGGAAGGGCCGCCGCCGGTTGCCGCGCTCCCGCCTAGCCTCGCCAAGCTGAACAAGGCGAGCGCGCAGCACTCCATATCGCCGCTGCAGAGCACCGTTTCGACGACCTTTCACGGCGTGGACTCAATGCGCAGAGTCGACTCTGTCGACTTTGTGCTCACTGGCTTGCCCAGGCAGGAGAGCTCGTCCAAGCACGGGTCCCTGTGGTGACGCCGCCGACGACGCCGCCGCCGCCGCCGCAGCAGCAGCAGCAGCAGCAGCAGCAACGGCCGTCCTTTCAAGAAGTAGAAAAGGCATGTTTCGTGTGTTCCACGGCTCGGCTGACATTATGCCGACGAAGCTGAAGCCGTCCAGGCGATGCTCTCGCCGGCGCGCAGCGGGATGAGAAGCTCCCCCGGGCCAAAGGAGAGCGCCGCCGGGACCTGCGTGGCGCGGCGCTCGAGCGTGACCGGGTGGTGTTGCGCGGTAGGCCATAAAAGTCAGGCCCGTTGAAGCTCGCAAAGGCCTCGAGTTTGTCAAGCGCGCCCACGCTGTCGAACGCCTCAGCGTACAGCTCTAGGGCCGCGTGGCCCGTGAACACGCCCGCGCAGCCACAGCTGGACTCCTTGGCGGCCTGCGGGTGCGGGGCCGAGTCGGTGCCCAGGAAGAACTTTTTGCTGCCCGACTTGATGGCGCCCAGCAGGGCCTGCCGGTGCGTCTCGCGCTTGAGGACGGGCAGGCAGTACATGCGGGCGCACGCCGCCCTGAAAGATGGCGTTGCGGTTGTACAGCAGGTGGTGGCACGTAATGGTGGCGGCCACGTTGTCGGGCGCGCTCATGACAAAGTCGACGGCATCCTTGGTGGTGATGTGCTCCATGACAATCTTGAGCATGGGCATGGCCGCCACGATGGCCCGGAGGTGGCGCTCGATGAAGAGCTTCTCGCGGTCGAACAGGTCGGTGTCAGGGTCGGTCACCTCGCTGTGCACCAGCAAGGGCATCCCGAGCTCGGCCATCTTTGCCAGCGTGGGCATGACCTTGTCGATGTCCGTCACGCCGCTGTCCGAGTTGGTGGTGGCGCCTGCCGGGTAGAGCTTGACAGCGAACACCGCGCCGCTCGCCTTGGCGCGCTCGATCTCCTCGGGCGCCGTCTTGTCCGTGAGGTAGAGCGTCATCAGCGGCGTAAAGTCCGCGCCTTCCGGCGTGGCGCTCACGAGCTGCTCGCGGTACGCCAGGGCTTGCTCGGTGTTGACCACTGGTGGCCGCAGGTTGGGCATAGCGATCGCGCGGCGAAACTGGCGCGCCACCATGGGCACCAGGGCCTTGAGCCTCGGGCCGTCACGAAAGTGGTGGTGCCAGTCGTCCGGCGCCGTGATGGTGAGCTTGTCCATGATGATCACCTCTGCGGCCGGCGCCCTCTCCTCCACCTCGTTGTTGCGATCCTTCCTTTGCTGCTCGTGTACGTAAAGCGCAAGCACAAGTCGGCGGGGACGTCGAGGGCAGCGAGGGGCGAGCGCATGGCGGACACGGCGGAGAGCAGCGGGCCCGCGGCATGCTGCCCGCCCGACTCGATCGGCGCGCAGCTCCGCCCGCGGACCAAGAGCTGCGGGCGAGGAGGTGCAACTCTGCGAGGGCGCCTTGACCCTGTATGTGTCAAAGCCTGCGGGAGGTCGCACCAGCGGGTCGGCGGTGCTGGTGCTGGTAAGAAACCGCGCGGAGGCAGGGGCAGGGAGCTGGAGGGCCGGAGCGCTGACCGGCCGGCCCGTGCGGCGGCGAAGCATGACGTGTTCGGCCACGACAGCGGGCGGACCAAACTGATCTGCGACGCCCTCGCGTCGGAGGGCCACACCGTGGTGATGCCTTACCTGTTCCAGCACGGCGTGTTGGACGAAAAGCACGACTCTCTCAACTGGCAGGAAGCCCTCGCTTCTCAGCCAGCTCGGATCGCTTGTCCACATGATCCGCTGGCTGCAGCAGTACAAGTGGACCTCGGTGGGCCCCTTGCTGACGGAGCACGTCCTGCCGTACATGACGGCCGAGCTCGGCGCCGAGCGGGTGGGCATGGCCTGCTTTTGCTGGGGCATGTATCCGATGGTACATCTCCAGCCAGCAGCGACCGGAGATAAAGTGCGGCGTGGGCTTCCACCCAAGCCTGCAGGTCTTCACGGCGGTGCAGCCCTTTACTTCGAAGGGCGCCCTGCTGGGCCTTGCGGAGGCGCCTATCATGCTGCTCGCTGCTGGTGGCGACGCCGGGGACGTCAAGGCTGGCGGCCTGGTAGACAAGCAGTTTCGCGACAAGCCCTTCACGACAAGTGCGTCTTCAAGGAGTTCAAGGACATGAAGCACGGCTGGGTCAACCGCGGCGATCTGACTGACGCGGCGACCAAGCGCGACTACGAGGAGGCCATGTCCATGGCCACGTCCTTTTTCGCCGAGCACCTCGCTGATGCGTCCTCCAATTGACCATTGCAAGAACAACACAGAAACGGCGTGCTGACTTTGTGGCTCTCCTCGTCTCGCCCACCCTCGTCCCCTGGTCGTCTCGGCGCGCTGGTGTTCTTCTCCTGCTTACTCTCTCCTGACTGTGACTGATGCGTCTGCGTCTGAATTTTGTGTGAAATGTCACTGTCAGTCAGATGTCAACCCACCGCTTGGTTCGACGCTGACGTGCATCGCGCGCGCTGAGCTCGGCGGGAGAAGGCTGGACCAGAACCAGAACGACACAAGCTTCCGCGAGCTACCAAGCCCGAGCAGGACAGGCAAGCAACGAGACAAGGAGGAGAAAGGAAGGAGTAGCCCAGGCGATGGCCGTCGTGGTTGATGCTTCGGACAAGATGGACTTCTCGGGCAGCTGGTTGAACGTCTCGCAGGAAGGCACGGCAGAGCTGCTGCAAAAGCTCAACGTGCCCTGGATGAAGCGCAAGATGGCCGCTGGGATGAACTTTGGTGTCGGCAAGCAGCGCGTGGAGATCGAGCAGGACGGAGACGTGCTCAAGATCAAGACTATCGGTTCAAATCCTTTGAGAACACCATCAAGGTGGGCGGCGGCGAGATGACCGTGCAGAGCGCAAGCGGGCCTGTACCAAGCACCGCGGAATGGGGCCCCGGCGGCGAGTTGGTGCAGGACACGCTTATGATGGGCGGCAAGGTGCGCATGACGCGGCGCATCCTGGACGACGACACCATGACGCTGACCATCGAGTGCGGCGAGGTGGTGTCCAAGCGCATCTTCAAGCGGCAGTCGTCGTAGAACAAGCACGAGAAAGAACAACAGGCACTGTACATTTCCTTTCTTTTGTTCACTGTCAATCCACTCGGAATACACTAGCTCGCTACCGCCTTGCCCGGCGGCCCCTTCGTCGCCCCGGCCGCCTCACTGTCCTTGCCAAGGAACAGCTTGCGCAGGAAGCCCACCTCCTTGAGCACCAGCTCCCAGAGCAGGTACCACGCTGCGCCACCGCCTTGTCAGCCATCCCCGCGCCCACGCAGCGCCCCGCCCCGCCAACGTACCCGTTCCGATCACCGCCAAGTTGGTGCCGGCCGCCGCCGCCACGTACAGCCCCACCAGCCACGCCATCGGCCGCCAGCGCCGCCTCTTCTTTCCTGCGTCTCTTGGGAAAACAAACACACACGGTGCACCCACCGGTACCGGTACCGGTACAACCTTGCACTGCCTTTCTCGTTCGATTCCGAATCTGCAAAACGCGACGCGAGTTCAGCGCTCGCATCAGGAGGTGATGTGGGAGTTGGGGGCAACCCGATTTGAGGACAAGCAACGTGGCGTTCACGCACACAGTCAGGCGACACAGCTGCACAACGCGCAGGCGCCTCCGGTTCGCCCCCAGAATTCTGCGTTGCCGCGAGCACCTTTCCTCCAAAAGAGCAGCAGCAGCAGAAACACAACAACCAAGAGCACAACACAGCAGCAGCAGCAGCAGCAGCAGCAGCAGCAGCAGCAGCAGCAGCAGCAGCAGCAGCAGCGGCGGCGGCAGACCCGAGCGAAAGGGCCAAGGAGCGGAGCAGGCAGAGGCAAGGGGGAGATGGCGCGCGGGACAAAGCGCAGCAGCGGCGGCAGCGGCGGCGGAACGCGGGCCGGGCGAGCAGGCCCGCCAAGGCGCGCCGCGTGGAGCAGGGGGAAGGGAAGGCGGCCGCGCGCCGGGCGTCTGCGCTGCTGGCGCGGGCGCGCTGCAGGCGCTGCTGCATGCGCACGCGTGGGGCGCGAAGGCGCCGCCGCGGTCGTGCGGAACTGCTGCGCGAGGGTGTGCTCGTCAAGGAGGACAGGCGCGTGCGGCTGGCCACGCAGCTTGACCTGCTCAAGCTGCCCGCGTCGGAGCTTGCTCGCCTCGCCGGGCGGGCGGCGGGACGATCCCCGCGGACGACCAGCAGGACCGCGCCAGCGCCGTGTGGAAGCGCGTGCAGATGAGGGCCGTGCTGCGCCGCGCCGAGCGCGTGCCGGTGGGCCAGGCGCGGCAAACCTTCGAGCCGCTGCAGAGAGCGTGTCGGCCACAGCGCGCATCAAGCACATGTGGCGCAGCCTCCAAGTGCCGGCGCGCGGGCTCCCCCCGCATCGTGGGCGGGCGGCTGGTCTGCTTTGACGAGGCGGCCGAGCTGCCGCCGCTTCCGCCGCCGCGCAAGGCGCCCAAGGTCGTGCGCCGCCGCCCCCGCCCCCGCCCTCCTCCTACGACGCAGGCGCGCCGCGCACCTCGCAAGGGCCCCGCTCGAGGGCGCGCCGCAGCGCGCCGCGGACGACGACGACGACGACGACGACCAGCCGCTCCCGCCGCGCCGGCTGCGGCCGCTGGGACCGCGCTGATGCGGCAAGGACCGGGTTTTGCGCGGTGCCTCTTCGGGTTCGAGATGAACAGCAAGTGCTTTGGGCTGTGCGTGGACGAGACAGGCGGGCGCGTGTTTGTGGGCAGCGAGGACGGCTTCGTGTCGGTGCTGGACCTGGAAGGCAAGCCCATCAAGACCCTCAAGCTGGAGGCGGGCGTGCGGTGCATTGTGGCGAACGCTGGACACGTGTTTGTGGGGTGCAACAATGGCGCCATCTACGACATCACAGAGGACCGGCCGCGCAACGTGGCGATGGTCGAGGGCTTTTCCGAGGTGCTGGGCATTCACATGGGGGGTCGCGGCGGCTTCATCGTTGCCGCGGATGCCGAGGGCCAGGTGGCGCTCGTCAACTCGGAGGGCGAGGTGGTGTGGAAGAAGAAGCACTCGGCGGCGGCAACGACGGCTGGCTCGCGCTGGTGGACGACTCGGGCGTGTACCACGGGTGCAGCAAAGGCGTCACCAAGTACGCTCTGGAGCAGGGCGCCGAGGTGGGACGCGCGAGACCGGGCCGGTGATGCTGGGCTGCCTTTCGGGAAGCGGGACAACCTGTTTGCGGCCGTGTCGGAGGAGGGCTGCGAGGACGATGAGATGGCGAAGCGGCTGCGCCGCGAGGGCGCCAAGTCGGGCGAGATCGTCGTGTCGCTCATGTGGAACAACTTGGACGACCTGGACTTGCATGTGATTCCGCCGAGCGGCGAAGAGATCTACTACGGGCACAAGCGCAGCGCCTGTGGCGGCTTCCTCGACGTGGATATGAACGCGGGCGGCGTCACCTCGTCCGAACCCGTGGAGAACGTTTTTCTGGAAAAGAACCCGCCCAAGGGGACATACAAGGTCCAGGTCGTCCAGTACAACAACCGCACCGGCGACCGGGAGGTGCCCTTCGTCGTCCACGTCACCGTTGCGGGCCAAAAGACCGTCCACAACCACACCTGGCGCCAAGGGGGCAGCAAAACTGTGCTCGTCGACATCTTTGACTACACCGGCGAGGCGCCTGCCGCTCCGGTCGAGCCCGCTGCGGAGAACCCGGCGCTGACCGACGCGCCCTCGAACGGCGTCGTGCAGGTGGACGCGCGATCGGGTGACGTCAAGCGCCACATCGACGTCGGCGCCAGCGTGCCGAGCGTGGCGGTGGCCGACTCGGGCGCCGTCTTCGTGGGCCTCAAGAAGGGCGTTCGCTGCATGATGGCCGACAAGGAGTTCGAGCTGCCAACGGCGACATTGCCGCAGACCGGTAACTACCCGTGCAGCCCTATGACCATGGTGACCAGTGCGGACGGCTCGCGGCTCTATGCGCTGTGCGGAACGCGGCTGCTCTGTGTCGACGTTACCGAGGACGGCATCAAGCACACGCTCGGCCCCAACGGTCCGCATACGGACGTCAAGATCCCTGCACGCAACGCCGCCGGCCCTGTCGTGGCCGAGGTCAGCGGCCTTGGCGACCTGGAGCGCGCCAGCGAGGACCGCGAGGGTGTCGTGGTGCACTGCGTGCTGGAGGGCTCCAAGCTGCGCATCCGGCCCGAGCCGGGCCAGCCGGGCCTGAGCCCCAGCAAGAACGTCCAGTTCCCGCGCAACCTCCGCGTGGAGGGTCGGCGCTTCAAGGTGGATCGCCTAGTCCCGGTGGGCTCCTTTTACCGCGTGAGCGGCGCCATCCTGCAGATGTAAGCGGGCGCGCATTCCGCCTGGCGAGGCCGCGTTGTTTGTTGGCAGGAGAGCGAGCCGAGGGCCGCTCCCCGCCGACGGACGGAACGCATCTTTCCTTTTCGACAATGGCTTTTTTTCTTTCTTCCCTCCCGTCCTCCTCGGCGCTGTCGACAAGGCAGGCTGCCAACTTGTCGCAGAGACAGGTTCCTGCACTTCATGAGTGTTGCTTGCAAGTTGAGAAGGCCAGCGACCGCTCTCCTCTGCCCTTGAGCGAAGGAGGCGCGCTTCGCCGCCTTCGAGCTTGCCTGGTTGATGATTGCGACCGTGATGAGACGGGCGGCCCACCCTACCTCCTCGACCAGTCATGGCCCAGGCAGGGACGGGGCGACAGCGAGCCAAGGTGTGTGCACGGCCGGTGCCGCGACCCCACTTTCCTCTGCTTGGACGTCCAGCATTGGTCCCCTGTGGACCTTTCATTCGAAGGGGTCGAAGGGGAGATTGTCTGGTCACACGCGCTTGCTACGGGTCGGTCGCCGCGGGTTGGCAACAGCCGCGATGTCCTCCTGACGCTACCCTCAAGGGCGCTTCGCTGCAGGCAGGGTCACCCTGACTTCATCTCCCCCAGCAACAATGTTCCTTCGACTGCGCAGCTCGCCGAGGTGGTGAAGGTATGAACGCTTTGGCGCGGAGGCGGGCGCGGGCGCTCGATGGCTCTCCGCAACGGCGATGCGACGCGCACGGGCTGCACTCGCAACAGGGCGAGGCCCTGGTGGCTTGTGCAGCGTCACGCGAACTGACGAGATGGACAACGCCCTCCGTCAAGCTTCGACGGCGCACCCATTCGGCATTCGCTCGAGCCTCGAGATCGGGCAGTCCTGGAAGCATGGTAAAGGCCCTCGTGAGCTTCTCCCCGCAGCAGCTCTGCGGCAGCCAGGCCCCTGAGGGCCGTGTTGCAAGGCCGTCTCGACGGCAGCGCTTTCGCCGGTCAGCCTGCGCGAGCTGCTGCGCAAGGCGCGGCCAAAGGACAACAAACTGGGCTCGAGAAGGGTATTTGGGCGATCGCACGAGCGCGCAACTTGGGTACTCTTCAACCCACCTGCCCCTGCATGCTGCCGCCACGATGAAAGCGTCACGGCACATCGCATCGCTCTTGCGCAACGCTGATTAACAAGCATCGAGCCACCGCCACCCACGGGAAGTGAGGCACAAACACGTAGCAAGAGACTGAGAGAGCGAGAAGGATCGGCGCCCTCGCTGCGTTCATCGGCGCTGTCGCTTCGCTCATCCAAACCGGGCGCCAATGGAGACAACAAAAATACTCTGGGGAGGCGAAGTGCGGAAAGTGACTTGAACAAGGCCAGTCGACCGTTGGCGTTGATAGTCTCCCAAGCAGAGGCAGAAAGGAGGGTCAGACAGCCGACAGCAAAGGCAGCGCACAGGGGAGGGGGAGGACAGCAGACGCACGCGGCACCCGCGCCGGGAGTCGAGGCAGCCATGTTCTGTTGCGTCGGCGAGCGCGAGAAGGAGAAGGAGAAGGAGAAGAAGGCAGGCAGCAGCCTGCACAGCGCAGACGCAGCCCCGTCCGGCCAGCAGTCGGTCGAGGGCCAGCACATGCAGGTCGTGATCCAGGCGCTAACCGCGCAGCTCGACGGCGACATGGCCGTGTTGGCTCGCCAGATGGCGCTGCTTCGCACGCCCAGCACGAGGGACAACAGCTTCAAGCCCGAGCTCATGGTCGAACTTGCCGTGCAGCTCGCCGCTAATGCCGTCCTGCAGAGCGAGAAGAACGAGACGTTTCTCAAAGCGACGCAGAACACCAAGATGGACAACGAAGGAGTCAGCGTGATGATTGCCATGCTGACGGACCACTTGGCGGCAGTGGCGCGACAGCCGCCTTTGGACAAGGCAGAGATTGCCAAAGACGAGGGCTGTGAGGGTTCCAAGGACCAAGCGCGCTCTCTCGAGGGCGCCGTAAAAGACTTGGCCTGCAAGCTTGAGGTGATGATGAACCAGCCGAAGAAGGCGACTCTGGACTTGGACGGCGTAGTGCAGGACTTTGTGGCCAAAGTACGCCTCGCAGGCACCGCCAAGTCTCCGCCTTTAACGTTCTGCCAAGAGCGAACGGGGAACGCTTGGTGGCGGCAGCAGCAGCAGCAGCAGCAGCAGCAGCAGCAGCAGCTAGGGCAGCTGAAGCAGCAGCTGAGACAGCTGAGACAGCAGCGGCAGCAGCGGCAGCAGCTCAAGGAGCAGCTGGGGCAGCTCAAGGAGCAGCTACAACAGCTCAAGGAGCAGCAGCAGCAGCTCACGGAACAGCAGCAGCAACAGCAGCAGCAACAGCAGCAGAGGCAGCAACAGCAGAGGCAGCTGAGGCAGCAGATGAAGCAGATGAGGCAACAGCGGCAGCAGCAGCAGAAGCAGCAGAAGCAGCAGCAGCAGCAGCAGCAGCAGCAGCAGCAGCAGCAGCAGCAGGGTGCTGCCGAGGCGCTTCGCCCCGGAGGCAGTGTCAACTCGCAGAGTCCCGGAGTCTCCCGAGATCAGACCCAAGGCGACGCTCCACAGCCGCGACAGCCGCGCTGTCGGCCGCGGCCGCGCCCCCCGCCGGTGCGCACCGTCGGGCTCAGGTTCCAGCGGCAAGAGCAGCAGGAGGCTCAGCACCAGCGCCGGGTCGTCCAAGCTAGGTCGCCCACGTCCGCGGCTTCATGGTCGCCCGCCATGTCAGCTGCTCTGTCGGACACTCTACCCACGACGTCAGCGGAGTCGCCTGCTGATCGTGTGTTGGTCTTCCCAGCCGAGACACGCGAGCTCTGCTCCTCCAAGCACGACATTGAGTACATCAGCCACATTGACAGCGGTGGCTTTGGCGCCGTCGCGATGGCTCGGATCAAAGCAGTCGGTAAAGTCGTGGCGCTCAAATGGGTGAGCAACGAGGACGACTTTGCGGCCGAGGTCCAGGTTATGAGGAAGTTGCGCAGCAACGAAACCTGCAAGCACGTGCTGGGCCTGGTTGACGCCGGCCCGAACCTTGACGCCCTGCAGTGCCTGGTGCTAGAGTATGTCGAAGGCGTCGCTCTTGACCATCTGCTCTCTCGCCACATCAGCGCGTGGGAGGAAGCTGGAAGGACAGGCCCCATGGGCCTGGGCGACGGCTTAACGACGAGAGTCGCAATGAATGGCTTGATGAAAGCCCTCTACCACTGCTGGAAGCTGGGAATCATCCATCGCGACGTCAAGCCCGGCAATGTGATGATCCAGTTCGGGAACGACGGTGTTCCCGAAAGCGCGGTGTTGATCGACTTTGGTCTCGCGCACATCATCACCGAGGACGGCACCTTTCCTGCGGAGTGTGCAGGCACGAGCGGGTACATGGCGCCGGAAATTGTGTTCGGGCCGGACGGCGGGGACTACAGAGCGGATATCTTCTCGGCCGGCTGTGTGGCCTTCCAGCTCCTCACTGGGAAGACCCCGCACCCGACAACAGCTTGGCCGGGGGCCGCTTGAAGAGCGGGGTTCCGCAGCCTGCCAAAGATGCGGTCTTGCAGATGATGACGGAGGAACCTGGGACGCGCATCGAGAGGCTTGAATACAAGCTCAACACCTGGATCGACGACACGATCGGCGACCTGAAAGTGCTGAAAGCGCGGCCGGCGTGTTTTGGTGACGGCTGCGACGGCTACGACATTGCGCCTGAGCCCGCAACCACGAGCACCTCTGCTGTTGTTGCCGTCATCGCGCTCGATGACGATGTTGATCACGAGTCCAAGCGCGCTACGCAAGCCCTGACGAAGAGCATGTCGCCGAGGACGATCTTCAAGCCCGCTAGCCCAGCTCACGCGAGTGAGCAGCGTGGCGCCGGCATTACTGGTCTCGCGAGCCTGTGGGGGACCAGCGTGCCGGCCGGCGCTCCGAAGTCTCTTGAGGCGGGCGACACCCGCCACAACGAGCTGGAAGGCGAAAGGCTGCAGCAGCCCGTGAACGGGCTCCAAGTTTCGTCGACGTGCCCTCGCAAGGCCAAGGTCATCTGCAACCTCGCAAGCGCCATGGCGGCCGCCAGCATAGGGTCTGCGATCGCCAATGCTACTGCTCGAGCCGCTACCGCCGCCGCAGCGACGCCGGAAAACGTTGACGACCACGATGCCAGCGATATGGCGGACAGTATCGTCGCTGCTGCCCTCGGGCCCGCGACCGTCAGCCCCTCTGCCGCTGCTGTCACAAGCGTGAGGCCAAGGACGTCCTTTGAGCCAGCTGGCTCAGCCCACACGAGTGGGCAACGCCGACGGGGAGCCGGCAAGACCTGTCTGACGAGCCTGTGGGGGGCCGGCGTAGCGGCTGACGCTCCGAAGGCTCCTGTGGCGGACGCCCCCGCCTTGTGCAGAAGCCGCGACCAAAGAGCTCGACGCGGCTTCAAGCCAAGGCCCCGAAGCGCGTCATGGGCATGTCGTCGTCAAAGATCACCGACGAGAATTCGAGGGCATGTGTCAACACGACCAGCGGGAGCAGCTTCCGCCAGGGAAGAAGCAGCATCCGCGGTCTCAAGGTCGTCCCGAAGGAGGCCAGCGCCCGCGTCTGCCAGGTCATGGACGGCCAGAGGTTGCGACCGGAAAGCTCGGAGCGATCTCAGGCCAGGACCTCGAGGCGCGCCTTGCACGCCATGCCACCCAAGCGCGCTGACGAGACTACGACAGCGGTCGGCAGTCCCAAAAGGACAGGTCAGTCTCGCGGGAGCACCTGCTTGACCCCGCGCCGCCCAGTCGTTCGCCAACGCTCCAGCGATGTGCCCAAATCGAAGACGGCGCGAGCCCAGTCCTCGCACCTCAGGCAGCGCGAAGAGAACAAGCTGAAAGCCGACCCAGGCCGCCCAAAGAACAGGGGCAGCGCCGGCGGCGCCGTCGCCTCAAGCAATGGCGTCCGCGACGCGCCCTCTTGCTGCGGCCAGGCTTCAGCCGCGCAAGCGGCAGCGCCTGCACCAGCGACAGCGGCCGTGCCAGCGCCAAAGCCTTCACCACGGGCCAAGGAGATGAAAGAGAGCCGGCATCCGCGCCAGAGAGCCCAGGCCATGACACCGGCAAGCACGAGGGCCCGCCGCGAGTCAAATGGACCAGGCGACGGCCCTAGGTTCGCGCAGCCAACTGCGGCCAGTTTGGCCCGGCGATACAAGGCCCCAAAGGCGAGCCCCAGCGCGCTCCGGGGCTTTGGATCGGGCTCCCCGCCACGTACGAAACAGATCCCGTACAAGGAGTGGATTCGACTCGCGCATCAGCCAGTCGGCAGCCGCACGACCAACGTTTCGCGCTGCACCGCGCGTCAGCCAAGCTGACAGCCTCTGCAACGAGGCCCGCGAGGCCAGACGCCGCGGCCGGATGGCTGCCGCAGCAGTCGGCCGCGGACGCCGTCGCGGCCCGCAGCGCAAGGCGAACGCCAAGCCTGGACGGGCCTGAGGCCCACGCGTTGCGAGCGGCACGACGGGCGCTGGGGCCCGGGGCGCTGTGCTGGGCGGTGCCGGCAGCCGCAGACTCACACCTCGCGACCGGCCCCGACGCGGCCCGCATCCGCTCGCGAAGGCGCACACGCACTACCGACTTCGTAGATCAAAATGTCCATCCATCCATCCAACCGTCCATCACCCGCCCAAGCCTCACGCCGCGGCAGCAAGGCCATCGGCGGACGTCACGCGAGGCCCTCGCGCCCGCAACGAGGCCCAGGGCGCCCCAGGCGGTGCGCGGCCGCTAGCCTCGCTCTGTCCCAGCCAGCTCTTCGATGGGAAAGGACCGCTGGGAGCAACTCGCGAGCTGGGGGGCGGAGGGCGGCAAGTGCGGCGGCGGCGGCGGCGGCAGCGGGCATGGACGGCGCTGGCACGCAGAGCGTAGGCGCGACCGCCAACTCGGTGGGTACGACCTTTACGTACCATGAGACGCAGGAAAGCGCGACTCAAGTCAGCCCGCCCGAGGCTGGCGAGGCCGGCGGCGCGCTCGCCAACGTGTACCTCGAGGGACCGACGAGCAAGGCGGAGAAGATAAAGTTCGTGAGGCTATGCGCGCTGTGGGAAAAGGCCAACAAGCCGAGCGCCCGCAATAAGACGCGGCGCGAGCGGCTGCAGATCATCTTGAGCCGAAAGCTGAGGGACGTGATCGGCAAGCAGAGCATGTTCCCGATGCTGAGGCTGCTGCTGCCCGCCATCGACACGGCAAGGGGCAAGTTTGGCATCAAGGACAAGACCCTAGCCAAGCTGGTGGTCCGCGCTCTCGGCTGGGACCCGGCAAACCCAAGCGCACAGGCCAAGCGCATCCTGGACTGGAACACGCAAGCCGGGGGGGCCAAAAAGTCGGGCGACCTTCCCGGCATCGTGGGCGAAGTGATCAGGGGCCGCGCGCAGACGAGCAAGGAGTGGACCGTCAAGCAGGTGAACGACCACCTCGACAAGCTTGCCGAAGAGAGGGACAAGGGCGAGTGCACCAAGCTCCTGACGCAGGCGGCCTCGTCGATGAGCGGCGTCGAGTTTGTGTACTTTCTGCGCATTATCTGCCAAGACCTCAAGCTCAACGTCGGCCACGAGGCCGTCCTAGGCGCCCTGCACCGAGACGCGGTGGCCCAATACAACTCGCACCTGGACTTGCGGCGGCTGTGCGCCGAAATCCGAGACCCCACAGTGCGGCTTACACCCAAGGTGACCTTTGGCGCCAAGTGCTTACCGATGCTGTGCGCCAAGCCCGAGATGAACCGGGGCATGGACCGAACTCACTCCGACTTTGGAGACTCCGACTTTCGCATCGAGGACAAGTTGGACGGCGAGCGGCTCATCGTGCATTGGGAGGCGCGGCAGAGGCGGTCAGATAAGCCGTCATGCAAAATGTTTTCGCGCAAGGGCGTGGATGTTGGCGAGAAGTACGGCCACCTCCGAGCTTTAATGGGCACGTTGGACCACTGCATCACCGGGGCGCGGCGTGTCATCCTGGACGGCGAGATGTTGGGCTACTCGGAAAGCTTGGGCACCTTTGAGGACTTTGGCTCCGTGCGGACGATCGCGCGCGAGATGCTCGAAGATCTCGACGCCGATGGCGACGGGACCGGCGCTGGCCGCTGGCTGTGTGTTATGGTGTTCGATGTGCTCTATGTGGAAGGGCTCGACTTTGAGGCGGCGGGTCTGCGAGACCCCGGTGGGCCCTCGCTCACGGGCTTGCCCCTGCGCGAGCGGCTAAGGGTCTTGGAGAAGATCATCACGCCGTGGGAGCACCACCTCGAGATTGTCAAGGGCGAGATTGTGGATGACCCGGACAAGACGCAGCGTACGGACAAGGTCATGCAAGCGCTTGAGCGCGTGATCGCGAGCAACGGCGAGGGCCTCGTCCTCAAAAACCTAGATTCGCCATACGTCCTAGACGGGCGCAACAAGATGTATTGGAACAAGGTCAAGCCAGACTACTCGGACCGCCTCAACGACACGCTGGACGTGATCATCCTCGGCGGGTATTACGCCAAGGGCGCGGCGCAGGGCGGCGTCAGCACGTTCCTGCTGGGCGTGGCCAAGGACACCGAGGACGGGAGCCAACCCCGCGAGTTTCTCACGTTTGGCAAGGTTGGCACCGGCTACTCGATCGAGCAGCTCAAAGAGCTGCGCAAGATGCTGAAAAAGGGCGAGCGCGCCTGGGAAGGCCGCAACTACTCGCCGCCGCACCTTGGGGACTGGCGCCCAGCCAAGACCGACGACGTGCCCGACTTTTGGTACCCGCCCGACCAGTCCGTGCTGCTCGAGGTCAAGTGCTCCGAGCTCAGCATGACGGAAAACTTTTCGGCCTTCCTCACCATGCGCTTCCCGCGCTGCGAACGCATTCGCTATGACAAGTCCGTGTCCGACTGCCTGCGCCTCAGCGAGCTCCGTGACCTCTTCAACCAGGACACCGGCACCCGCCGGACGGTCGAGACACGCAAGCTGCAGCCGCGCAAGCGCCGCGCCGTAGCCGTGCCCATCGGCTCTGTGCCGGGCACGTTCTCCGCCTCTGTCGTGCGGCCCGGGGACGTGACGCATCAGTCCAAGCTGTTCCAGAACCTCAATGCCCATGTCGTGGGCTTCAAGCTCGCCGCGCCCCTGACGTTCCAGCTGGCCGACAAGGAAGTGACCCTCGCAAACTCGCACGACGTTGCCCGCCTCCTCGTGGCGAACGGCGCCAGCAACTTTTCCAAGGTCCCGCCCGGCAAGCACATTCATCTCTTCGTGGCGCCGCCAGCGGAGATCGAGCACGAGTCGTTTGAGCTCAAGCAGGCAAAGCAAAGCGGCCGCCACGACCTGCTCAGCCTGCAATACGTCATCCGGTGCCTGCAAGAGCGCTCAGTGTTGCGCCCCGAGTTTGCCGACTACGTGTACATTTCCGAAGCCACGCGCCGCAAGGACGCCGAGTCTTACGACGCCTTTGGCGACCACCTCGTCCAGCGCGGCACCAAGCGGCTGCTTTTGAACGCCATCGCCGAGGCAAGCCGGGCGCGGGCCAGCGCCGAGCGCAAGCCCGACCCCAAGCGCGCCGCCGAGCGCGCGCGCAAGGTCCTGCGCAAGCACGAATCCAACCCCCTGCACACGTCCACGTCGCTTTTCGACGGCTGCGTGCTTTACGTGGACCGCTTCGACGAGGTGCCCTTGAAGCCGCCAGCGGAGCACGCCCCAGAGCGCGAGGCCTTCCGCTACTCGATGCTCGAGTCGGCCGCGATCACGGCGCGCTTGTATGACGCTGACCTGGCTCGCGCCGTGCTTCCCGGCGTCACCCACATCGTCATAGACGCCGACGCGCCAGACAAGCAAGACCGCCTCGCGCGCTTGCGGGAAGCAATAAAGGGGCACAACCGCCGCACCGGCTTCCGCAGCACGCCGCACTTGGTGAACCACCACTGGATCTTTGAGGTTGTCGAGCGCAAGGCCAACTGGCACTACATCTCGCCCGAGCAGTTCGTGCCCTGACTGACCCGAATACGCAAAGTCCACTACTCAAGTACCGTACCAGTACCGGTGCTTGAACTTTAGCTAGCGCTAGCAACCACGTACCGTACTATACCACAACAATGACAGAGTACCGGTACCGTACCGTACTTGAGTACTCGAGTTCTGAGTACGGTCATTTACGGTACTACTACCCAGTACGGTACCGGTACGGTACTGGTACCTGGTACCGTGGTACCACGGTACCAGATTGTGAGTGGGCCCTGCAGGCTCCTTGATCATTCATATGATCAAGGAGCCTGTGGGTCGGTCTGGACCCAGCAGCAGGCTGGGATCTCCTCCTTGGGGAGAAGAGGCAAGCGGCCGAGAAGCGGCTCTGCGGCCGACGGCAGGTCGCGGCATGGACGGCATCGTTAGCGCGTTCAAGCGGCTTGCTCTGCCCACCAACCACGCGAGATGGTCGCCGGCGTTCTCGCGCCTGGTGCAGCAACTGTGTCTGGCGGAGCTGTCGGGAGCGAGTAGCAGCAACGCCAGGCGGTCCTCGCTGCCGCTGCATGAGCGCGTGGCGCTGTTGCGCAAGCTGGACCCGTACGTCAAGGTGCCGTGCTTTGCGAACACGGACGATAATGAGATCCTGCAAGCCAAGCGGGACCTGCTGGCGCTCTGGGAGTATCTTTTGGGCTTCGTGGTGCTCGGGCACAAGCCGCCGGTCAAGGAGCTGGGGTACGGCATGATCGTGCTGCTGATGCAGCGCGAGGAGTTCACGCTGCGGCGGCTCGGGTTTGGGCCCGACTCTGCAGGGCCGCGATGCTCGACGCCGCACATTGTGCTGGCCAAGCGCTACAAGTCGCTGCTACTGCGCACGTTTGCCATGGTCATGAAGTCGATGATGGCCAAGGGCAAATTTGCAGAGATCATTCATTTTAGCGCGCAGGCGCTCGTGGTGTTCTTCTTCCGACTGCCCCTGGTGGGCGGTCGGATCATCGACGCGCTAGAGCGCAAGGCGCTTGCAGGAGACGCCGCGGAGCGCTCGCGCAAGGATCGCAGCGGCGACAAAACAAGCTCCGGCGCCGGGGTCGTGCAGGAGCCGGGCGCCGAGGAACGCGACGCCGAGGTCACGCCCGAGGCACCTCCCAAGCGGCTCGACGAGTTGGGCACCCTGGAGCGAAGCTACGCCGGGTCTGGCGACGACAAGTCGGTGTCGAGCTTTATCGTGAGCAATCCAGACTTGTTCCAGTGGAACTACCTCAACTCGGAGGAAGAGGCCGAGGCGCTCGGCCCTAGCACCCTGAGCGACGACAACGCCTGTCTGGCGTGGCTTTCCGCGAAAGAGACTTTCTTCCTGACCTTTGTGGAGGTTACGTGGTGCACGTGGAGAGCGTGGCGACGCGGCCGGTGCAGTGGCAGGTGATTCCGGCGTACGAGCTGATTTTGGCGTGCTTTTGGCCGCTGCTCAAGTCGTCCATGTGGTGGGACGGGATCTGCAAGCGCAAGGCCGGCGAGTCGCGCGGCTGGGTCAGCTCCCTGCCCGCCTACATGCGCGTCAAGCGCAGCGCCCTCGCGCTGCTGAGCAACAAGGCGCTGATCAACCAGTTCATCAAGCTCACCTACGAGTCCACCAACCTGCACTCGCTGCTGTCCGTGGACAGCTGCGTGGAGCACCTCAACCTGTGGTTCTCCACGGTGGCCTACTCGGGCAGTGCGCGCGAGGGCATTCTCAACCACAACCAAAACAGCCGCAACACGCCGCCCAAGCAGACCATCGTCAACAAGGCGGCCACCCAGGAGGAACGGCCGTCCTTGCCCGAGGCCTTTGACCTCGACAACTACTGGTTTGGTATCAAAAACCTGCTGTCCTCGGAGCTCTTCCAGGTGCTCCTCAAGGTGATCAGCCTGCTGTACAACACGCTGCACCTGTTCCACGGCGACGTGCGCACAAAGTTCCTCAACAACCTCATGCACAACTTTTTCTTCGAGCTGTTCCTGCACTGGTCGAGCGAGGTGCGTACCTTTTTCCAGCTCACGCTAGTCTTCAAAGTGCTCCGCGCCGATCGCCGCAATCTGCCGTGCTTTACAGACGCGCAAGTCATCAGCGAATACGGCGCGAGCGAGACGCCGCCCGTGGCGCAGCGGCCCCTCTCGCAGCGCCGGTTCAGCTTTGGCGAGCCCAAGGGCGGTTCAGCGGCACGCGACGACCAATACGTGGCCCCGGCGGTGTACACCGGCACACGCGCGGTCGAGCGCCGCATGGCCATATTTGACGAGACCAACACCACGGACGACGAGGATCTGCTCCTGGACGTCATGTTCTGCTCCAAGATCGACGCTTTCGTGCGGATGTGCCTGGACAAGGACCCGTCCATCCCGCCGGAGCGCTGCGTATACATTGACGCCTCGCTGCGTCAGTACGCGAGCCTGCTCAAGAGCTACTACCGGGGCGTGTCCAGCGACAACCTCGAGACGCTACCGCTCCTGGCGCACCGTATGGTGTACACCGAGTTTGGCACATCCGAGTGACCAAGCAATGCAAGTGTTTTCTACGGTACCGTACTACGTACTGCGACCCTTACTGCCCGAGCTGTTGGACACGGCTACCTGGAGCTAGAGCGGGGCCAGGCGCTCCCGCGACACGGGCCGAGCGGCGGTCATGCTCTCCTCGAGCTCGGCGAGATACGCCTTGAGCCGACCGATCTCGTTGCGCTGCTCTCCATGAGCTTGGCGGCCTCTGGCGTCATGCCTGGTGCCGGGGGGCTAGCCAGCTGGTTTTGGCTCACCAGCTGTTGCTGCTGCTGCTGTGGCGGCTGCTGCTGCTGCGCGTCGCCTTGCGGCTGCGACGGCTTCTTGTGCCGGAGGCGGCGGCCAGGCGCGGGCGAGCGGCCCGCAGGAGGCTTGCTGGGCTTGGCTACGTCCGAGTGCTCCACAATGTTGCGCATCTTGGCGATGCGGATCTCCTCGCGCAGCTCGTTGATCTCCGCAATGAGCCGCATGTTGCGCTCCATAATCTGCATGTTCTCCTCCTTGTGCTTATGCACATCGCCATCAAGCCTCTTGAGCGCCTCCGCGCTCTTCTCGAGGTAGCCCTTCTGGCGAATGTACTCGCGCTTGATGTCCACGTCAATATGCTGCGCCTTGACCTGCTCATTGACAAAGCTCTCGAAGAGCGTGCGCACGTGCTCGCGCAGCCGCTCCGGGTCCTGAACGAACTGCGAGGCCTCGTCGAGTGACGAGACGAAGCGCGCCATCTTGAAGCGCTGCTCGGACAGCTTTTGGCGGTTGGACATGATGGTCTTTTGCATGGTGTCCAGCTTGCTTCGCAGCTCGCCGATCATGACGTCCAGGTCGGCGTTGCTCTTGTGATACTGCTCGAGCTCGTGGTCCATGTCCTTGATCTGATCCTTCATGTCGGCAATCTCATTCTCGCGGGGCTCAATCTGGCGCTTGAGCTCCTTGATCTTGTAGTCGAGCACAAACTTGAACTTTTCCAGCTCCTGGTTTTTCTTCTTGAGGTCGTAGATGCGCTTCTCCTTGTCGCCGATGGTCTCGTCGCGGTCGCGGATCTCACTGCGCAGGCTCTGGATTTCCTTTTCGAGGACGCGAATCCGGCCCACGAGCTCCTGCTCCTTCTCGAGGATGGTCTTGATGTCCTCGCGCTGGATCTCAATGTCCTTTTGCAGCGCCGAGAACTTTTTCTTCATGATGCCGTTTCCCCCTTGTAGCGCAGCGTGGCCTCGCGCTCCGAGTTGAGCTTGCCCTCGTACTTTTTTTGAGAAGCTCAATCTCCTTGTCGATGTCGCCCTCCAGCTGTCGCATGGTCTCGTCAAACTCGCGCTGCAGCTCCTCCACCTCGCCGGTGATCTGCGCCTTGAGCTCGCGGTCTTCTTGCAGCTGCTGCTCGTAGTCAAGCGTGATTTCGCTGATGTAGTGCTCGTGGCTCTCGACCAGCATCTGCTGCTGCTTGTCCCACTGGGCCTTTTGCTGGTCGCGCGCGTGGCACAGCTGCTGGTACCGCTCCACCTCGGCCATGATCTTGGTCTGGTAAGTAGACTCGATCTCCTGTAGCAGCTCTTGGTGCTTGTCCTCCACTTGCTTGATCTTTTCGGCGTATTCCATCTCGAGGTCGTTCTTTTCCTCGCGCAGCAGCTCGTACCGGTTCTTGTCCTGCTCCAGCTCTTGAGTGAACTTCTCGGTGACTTCCTTGATCTTCTCGGTGTAGTTCATGTCCTTGAGCCGCAGCTGGTACTCGTTGTGCAGCGTAAGCTCGTCGACCTTGTTCTTCAGCTCGAGCATGAGCACATGCTTTTCCTCCAAGTCGGACTTTGTGACCAGGATCTCCTCGGCGTAGTGTTGCGACTGTGCCCCGCCCGAGTCCAGCATAGCGCCGCCGCCCTGGGCCGCGCCGCCGCTCGCCCCACCGCCGCGCGCGTCCTTCTCGCGCACCTCAAAGATCTGGAGCGTGCCGTCCTCGCCAGCGACGAAGAGGAACTGGTCCTCCCAGGACATGCGCATGCAGGTGACAGGCGCGGCGAGGCAGGGGTACTCGACAAAGTCACCCGTGAGCGGAAACTTGAAGGAGCGCACACAGCCGGGCTGGGCCGGGTCTGCGGTGCCGCCAAAGAGCATGCGCTGCGAGGTGCTCATGACGAGCTGGCTCAGCACGGCGTTGCACTCGATCTCCTTGGTGACGACCGAGATGGGGAACTCGACCTCGCGCAGCATCTTGTCGCTGCCCGCGGCGAAGACGGCGTCGCCGGCTTTGTTGCTGAGCGCGCTCGAGTAATTGCAACCCTTTTTGACGTACTCGCCGTCGCGCTTGTTCTCCTTGAGGTCCCACTGGTAAACGGCGCCGTCCATGCCGGCCGAGACCAGCTGCGAGTCGTTCGCGGACCAGAAGAGCGAGCGCACCTTGCCGTTGTGGCCGCGCATGGTGCGGATGCACTCGCACGAGTAGGTGTTGAAGACTGGATGGTGTTGCCGTTCACCGCCGCAAAGAGGTGGCCCCCGTTCGAGAACTGGCACTCGCGGCAGCTCTTGATGGGAAGCTCCTTTGCGGGCCGCAGGTCGTCCATTAATAGGTTCATCAGCCGCAGTTTGTCCGCAAAGCCCACCAGCAGGTGCAGCCCCGACGGGTGGAACGAGACCGAGTGCGCTTCTTCCGGGAAGAACTTTGTCAGCTCGTTGCGGTTGTCCAGGTAGTTCCACACGCACCGAGTGGTCCAGTCCGCAGGTTACCACCAGCGGTTTGCGGATGCACACGTCCATGCCCGTGATGCGCGCCGGCCCGTGCTGCCCGCGCCGGTGGAACAGGTCCGCCACAATAGAGCAGTTGATTTCGTCCGGCTTGAGCAGGTCGTTGCTCGCCAGCGCAAGCTGCAGCTGGTTCGAGTTGAGGGTCACCACGGCGTGCTCTTCAGAAGGAGACACGGCGATGCTCACCACGCTTTCCTCGAAAACCTCTTCTTCTTCTGCCTCTGCGGCCGCGACGTTAATCGAGCGCATGGTCTGACCCATGCTGCTGTCCCCGTGCTTGAGTTGGCCCCGCGTCGTGTCTCGCTTGAGGAGACCGGGCTTGGCGCCCGTGGCCCCTGCACCGCCCGCCACCGCGTTCCCGGTGGTCATGTCGCCCAAGAAGGCGTTGCCCAGCCCGTTGTTGCCGACCGCGGCCATGGCCTCCACCACCGACACTGCCTTGACCAGGCGGTAGAAGCCCTGGTCGTCGTCCACGCCCTGATACATGTGTACCTTGCCGCCTTGGCAGCCGATCAGAAAGCCGTCCGACAGGTTGGCCATGCAGGAAATGGCCTTGCCGTCCGCGGGCGCGCACTCCAACTCGGCGAGGTACTCGCCCGCCTCGAACAGCCAGGCACCCGTCGTCTGTGCCCAACACGACGCGGTCGTCGTCGAGCCACAGGTGCGACTTGAAATTGCGCGGCTCCATGTTGCCCAGCAGGTTGGGCATGGGCTTGAAAAGGCTGTCCACGATGCGAAAGGCCTTAAAGATGCCGTCGCCCGTCACGCACACCACCGAGGGGTCGACAGGATTGAAGCTGCACTGCCAAAGCGGGCTTCCGACGGCGTTTGACACCTTGACGGAGGAGAGCACCTTGACTCTTCTCCCACTGCCACAGCACCAGCGTCATCGTCGCCATCGGCCCCCGCCCTGCCCAGCCCGCCCTCCCCGCCCCCCGCGCACTCGTGCTGGTCAGCACCTTGCGCTTCTTCTGCGTGTGCCAGTCGTAAATGCTCACCGTGCCGCGGTGGCCCTTCTCCGCGATGGCCGCGTACCGCCTGCTGGGGGCTCACCGCAATGGCGGTGATGCCCTGCGTGCCCTCGCTGCCCTGGGAAACTTTTGCGTCTTGGTCTCGTTGTGGTACACGATCGCGTTGTGCCCTGCCGGGTACAGCAGCACATTCTCCTCCAGGAACCACACGCTGTCCTTCACGTCGCTCTTCACGCCGAACGCATGCCGCGGGTGAAGCAGCGCGCTCGACATCCTCCTGCCGCCGCCGCCGCCGCCGCCCTCGCCGCCTCCCGCGCCGCCGCTCTCTTCTCGCCCAACAACGCACCAAGAAAACCCGGCAACGGACACCTTCGTTCCACACTCATTCCTCATCGGTGCCCATACGTTCCTCAGGAACGCATTCGAAACGATTTCGGAACGTGCGGAGCCGAGAGACTCAACTTTCAGATTGGGCCGCGTTGGCGATGCAGTTTTTGCATGTGGCGCAGCAGCGGCAAGCGCTGCAGCGTCACAGACTGCGGCGAATTGGTCCAAGCACGCGGCGTGTGCGGTGTAACCCACAGCGCGCTCGCATCCTCACAGCGCCGCGATGGACGACCCTGTGCCACCCAGCGCAGCGCAAGCGCCAAGTCTTGGCGCGCAGTGCTACTATCTGAATCAAGCGCTGCACGTCACACCGCTCAGGAAAGGTTGCCGCACAGGTCTGGCTTGTTGGCATGAAGTCGTTGCGCGCCCACAGCTCGGCCACGCGGCAGCTCACATGTCAGCAGGGAGAACGATCATCACGAAACACTGTTTCAGATTTATAGAGCTAGTACTTGTCCAGGACGGTGACGCGCATGAGCGGGTTGCGCCAGTCGTAGCCCACGGCCGACAGCGGCTTGCCGTTCGCGCCGAGCTCGTGCCGGCTCAGGTGCCGGTTGTTCTCGTTGATGCCGTGGAAACCGCGGTGCACGTGCACAAAGCCCTCGCCGTTGTGCGAGCGCACGTTGCCGCTCTCGGGCGAGCACGCCGGACCCGGAATGCTCGTGCACAGCTCGTTGTTCTCCTCGCTGCCGGCGTCGAGGCCCGGCAGGTCGAACACGTCGCCCTCGTACAGCGGGACGCCGTTGAGCGCCGCAAAGCAGTCGTTGGTGTTGATGGCCATCGTGGCGATGGTCACGCGGTAGTCGTCGTTCACCTTGAGCTTGATGGTAGTGCGCTCACCGGCCAGAAGCGGACCGTTGACGCGCCTGACATCGTACACGCCGTGTTGGTGCTCGTAGGCGTGCACGAGCGCGTCCGGGTTGCCGTCCTCGGCAAGAACGGCCAGCGGACCAGAGGCCGGCTGGCCCTGGCGGTAGAGTGGCTCGACGTTCTTGGAGTGGACCATGACGAAGAAGCTGGAGAAGGGCTGCTGGAAGGAGAGGTTGTTGATGGCGACTTCGACCCCTTGAGGCACTTGTAGCCGTCCTTGTGGTAGCCGTCCTGGCACTCGCAGTCGTCAAAGGTGTCGTAGCAGCGACGGTGCGGCTTGCGGTAGCTGTTGGCGGGGCACTGGAAGTCGTTGCGGCAGCTCGACAAGCTGCGCACGTCCCCACGCGACGAGGCGGCCTCAGTCTGAGCGGCGCCAAGTGCGAGCATGGCAATGGTAGCGGCGGCGGCAGAGATCTTCATGCTGTTGCTTGCTGGTAGCTTGCTGGTGCTGTTGTTGTTGTTGCTTGGTTGTGTTGTGTTGTGGGTTTGCTTTCCAGATCGCGGCAAACTCGGCGTCTCGTCGGTGCTGTTGGAAAAGTGTCGATCACTGTGACTGAACTTGCGCTGAAAATCATTCGGCGATGTGAATCGATTCGCCAATTGATGGGATCCTGACACCGCAGACGAGGTGGCCGCTGTGCAGCGCCACATGCCATGCTGAGCCCCACGTGCGCCAGCAGCCGCAGAATTGTGTGCTGAACAACTTGTACGTGTCCGTCTCGTTCGGAATGTCGTGGTTCGTCCGAGATAGCCATCACATGAGCTATTGTTGGAGATCCGAGGACATCGCCGGCACGAGCACGCCGTCGTCACCAGAGCAAACCCACAACACAACACAACCAAGCAACAACAACAACAGCACCAGCAAGCTACCAGCAAGCAACAGCATGAAGATCTCTGCCGCCGCCGCTACCATTGCCATGCTCGCACTTGGCGCCGCTCAGACTGAGGCCGCTTCTTCGCGTGGTGACGTGCGCAGCTTATCGAGCTGCCGCAACGACTTCCAGTGCCCCGCCAACAGCTACCGCAAGCCGCACCGCCGTGCTACGACACCTTTGACGACTGCGAGTGCCAGGACGGCTTCCACAAGGACGGCAACAAGTGCCTCAAGGAGATCGAGGTCGCCATCAACAACCTGTCCTTCCAGCAGCCCTTCTCCAGCTTCTTCGTCATGGTGCACTCCAAGGACGTCGAGCCACTCTACCGCCAGGGCCGGCCGGCCTTCTGGTCCGCTGGCCGTTCTCGCGAGGACGGCAACCCGGACGCGCTCGTGCACGCCTACGAGCACCAACACGGCGTGTACGATGTCAGGCGCGTCGACGGTCCGCTTCTGGCCGGCGAGCGCACCACCATCAAGCTCAAGGTGAACGACGACTACCGCGTGACCATCGCCACGATGGCCATCAACACCAACGACTGCTTTGCGGCGCTCAACGGCGTCCCGCTGTACGAGGGCGACGTGTTCGACCTGCCGGGCCTCGACGCCGGCAGCGAGAGAACAACGAGCTGTGCACGAGCATTCCGGGTCCGGCGTGCTCGCCCGAGAGCGGCAACGTGCGCTCGCACAACGGCGAGGGCTTTGTGCACGTGCACCGCGGTTTCCACGGCATCAACGAGAAACAACCGGCACCTGAGCCGGCACGAGCTCGGCGCGAACGGCAAGCCGCTGTCGGCCGTGGGCTACGACTGGCGCAACCCGCTCATGCGCGTCGTCACCGTCCTGGACAAGTACTAACTCTGTAAATCTGAACCATTTTCTCAGGACCAACCTTTCTCACGGCTTGAGTTCGCCAACCTTGAGCGCAGACCTTCCCGACAGCATGAGGCTGGGCGAGCGGCTTCATTCTTTTGCAGGTTTCGGCCACATGTTTGACGGTGCTCCCGTCAGAGCCACGATCGGGCCGGGTGGCCCATAGCGGGAGTGCAGATGCCAGTGCCCCTGGCTAGCTAGATCGTTGCAACTCGTTGGTTCAACGTTTGTTGGACGACGTGGTAGTTTTTTTACGGGTCGCAGGTTTGTTGGAGTCATGACTTGGGTTGTTGCGAGGTGATTGAGCCGATCCAGAGCACGCATTTTGCGCTTTTGTGGTAAAGCGCCGACTAAGCAGCGCAGAATCGGTGCAGCGTGGTGTGGCAGGCAGGCATCCCCAGACTCAATCAAAACACGCAGTCACAGTGGAGGGCGGGTCCTACAATGCCCTAGGCCCCGCTATCATCTACTGGATTCCGTCTCTTGGCTCAAGTACGGCACCAATCTCCAGGCGCTTCGCCAACTCGTTGATTGACGGCGGAAAAACTAAAATGAGAATGTCCGGATTTTTGCAAGGTTCACAGGAGTCCAAACCTTCCCGGGTCAAAATTCAGAATTCTTCCGTGAGAGAAGACGTGCTGTGATGAAAGACAGGGTCGGATGAAGTGAAGTGCGCATGAGAGAGGCAAGCAGACGAAGGACAACCACACACCCCCCCCTCGAGTCTGCCCCAGCGAACTGTGTCACCAGAGAAAAGCGAGCTACGACGAGCTATGACGCCAATAGGCACAGCGCCGCCGCAAGCGCGCGGCTCCGTATACCTTCAAGGTGGACAACCAGCTCTTGCTCGAGCCGCCTGGTTGCCAGGCGCAATGGCGCGGGCGCGAGGCCTGCGCGAGTGCTACGCCATCTACCGATGCGGTGGGGACCTCGCAAGCTCGTGAAGGGCCTGGGCAAGGCCCCGGTCGAGCAGGCCCTCCCCTGCCAACGGTTACAGATGCTGGCTGATTCATGCTTATGATTCCATCAAAAAAAACGCTTCAGCTTCCTCGTCTCCGTCGAGACCACGACGCCCAGAACTCGAACACGGAGAACAGAGGCAGCAGCACGACAGCACGACCGACGACATCGACGAGACCAACGAGACCGACGAGACCGACGAGACCGACGAGACCGAGAGCAACATGAGCACGCGGCTGACCGTCGCTCGCGCCGAGCAAGAGCTCAAGAAGGCCATGCAGGATACCGAGAACATCGACGTGGTCAAGCTGGAGTCCAAGGCCGTGGACAAGGACGACACGACCGGCCAGACCAAGCGCTTTGGCAGGGCGAAGACCAAGGCCGAGGCCAAGATGAAAGCGTGGAGGAGCGTACGGCCGAGTCGATCAAGAAGCACATGGAACGCGTTCGCGAGGCGTACCTGGCGCGCCAGGCCCGCCAGGCGCGCGATCAGGGCAAGGCGCTGCAGACCAGCCCGACCAGGCGCAACAAGAACGCTGCCAGGATGTCCAAGATCAACAGGACCGCGGCCACTATGGCCAAGCGCAACAACAAAGTGGTCTCTGCGATGAAGAGCAGCAAGGAGGCGACCACGAAGAACAAGACCATCACCGGGCTGGGCCAAACGGCAGGCTCCGCCAGCACCTGTCGCACCGGTCTCCAGGCGAGCCCCGTAAAGTGCGCCTGCGGCCGCTACTTGACGGACAAGAGGCAGGTTGGAGCTTCAAAGCAGGAGACTCGCTCGCTAGCTCCGCCGTCGCCGCCACAGGGATGCTCGCCGGAGAAACAGCGCAGCCGCAGCGGCAGCACGCGCTACCAACGGTGGGGCCGTCGCGCCCAGTCCAGAGCAAGGCCAACAACACGCTGGCGATCTCGCCCGAGCGGCAAGTCCCGATGAAGCCGGGTGCCTGCTTTGACGCAGCCACCGCCGCGGAGGATATCATTGATGCCGCTACGGACCAAAACGTCGCCGTTGCCGCTGACCAAGGTGCCGCCGCCACCAAGGACGCGAGCACCACTGCTATCACCAAGGACGGGACGAGGTGGTCGTGGACGAGAACGCCGCAGCCGCTGCAAACGTGGCCGAGTCGCCCGGCACGCCGCAGATGATCGCAAAGCCGATCAAAGCCAAGCCGAGCGCGCCCCTCACAGAGCTGAACGTCGCACCGCCTGCACGCCAAGGTGCCAGCCCCTGCAACGCCGTCCGCAAGGGTCGGGAAGGCCCTCGCGGCGACCGCGGCAGGAATGACACGTGGAGCCCTGTGGCCGAGAGCGCGCTGCAGCTTGAGAGCAAGGCCTCATCCACATGCTTGGTGAGCAGCGGCAGCAGCAACGTCGATACAACGCCGAGCGTCCGCGTGATGGTGCGCATCAGGCCCTTCCTCTCCGATGGCCCCGAGACCGAGGACGAACAGCCCAGCGAGCGCGCCTGCCTGCAGGTCGCAAAGGACGAGGTGCAGCTCAACGGCGACGGCGGGCAGGTGTTCGCCTTCGACCGCGTCTTCGGCGAGAAGGACGGGCAGGAGGAGGTTTTCGCGTTGCCGGCAAGCCCATCGCGGAGAACGCGCTGGCCGGCTTCAACGCCAGCATCTTTGCCTACGGCCAGACGGGCAGCGGCAAGACCTACACCATGCAGGGCTGGCCCGAGGACGATGCGTTGCGTGGCCTGCTGCCGCGGGTGCTCGAGCACTGCTTTGTGGGCCTTGACAAGCTGCGCGCTCGCGGGCGCCGTGGTGCGCACTGCAGCTTCCTGGAGATCTACAACGAGCATGTGTTCGACCTGCTGGAGGAGGTGTCGGACAAGAAGCGGCGGCAGCCCGGGTACAAGCAGGCGTCCAAGGCGGTGCGCGAGGACAAGAAGCGCGGCGTGTACGTGGAGGGCGCCGTGGAGCAGAGCGTCACGTCGGTGGACGAGGCCATCGCGCTGGTCTCGCGAGGCGCGAGGAACCGGCACGTGAGCCCGACCGACATGAACCGCGAGTCGAGTCGCTCGCACGCGATCTTCACGCTCGTGCTGGCGGTGCGGCTGCCGGCCAGCGAGGGCAGGGCGGAGAGCACGCAGCAAAGCCGCGTCAACCTGGTCGACCTCGCAGGCAGCGAGCGGCAGCGCACCCCGCAGCAGGTGGCGGCGAGACTGGCGGAGAGCAAGTACATCAACAAGTCGCTGTCGGCGCTGGGCAACGTGTCTCGTCGCTAGTGGAGCGCAGCAAAGGCCGCAAGCAGCGCCACGTCCCGCACCGCGACAGCGTCTTGACCTACCTGCTGCGCGACTCGCTCGGCGGCAACACCAAGACGAGTGTCATCGCCACGGTGAGCCCCGACGCTGCCAACGTGCAGGACACGCTCTCCACGCTGCAGTTCGGCCAGCGGGCCAAGCGCATGCGCAACGTGGTCAAGGCCAACCTCGCAGGCAATGGACGTGCCAGCGCTGCGTCGCGAGATCAAGCGCCTCCGCAACGAGCTGGCCAAGCAGCAGCAGCAGCAGCAGCAGCAGCAGCAGCAGCAGCAGCAGCAGCAGCAGCACAGCAGCAGCAGCAGCAGCAGCAGCAGCAGCAGCAGCAGCAGCAGCAGCAGCAGCAGCACAGCAGCAGCAGCAGCAGCAGCAGCAGCAGACGCCGCTCATGTCGCGACCGCTCGCTGCAAACAGCGCAAGCGAAGTGCGCCACCGCTGAGCGCCGAGCTGCTCGCCAACCTTGACTTTGGCCAGCTGGGCCAAAACGTGGCGCGAGGGTCAGCACAGGCGCAAGGAGGGCTAGCGGGCAGCCCGTGCTTCGGCATCGGCATTACGCACCTCGAGCGGGTGTTGGCACAACTCCTGCGCAAGCTGTCGGTCGACCGCGACCGGATCGACTGCCTCGAGGTGGAGCTCGGCCATCGCAAGGGTGTGGAGAAGAAGCTGAGGGACTACGTTACGGCGCAGACCATAGAGCTGCAAATCAACGCGCTCCAGCGCCCGCCGCGCAAGGTGCCGGTGGACGCAAGCGATGTGGACGGACAGCTTCGAAAGGCACTCGCGGCGCTCGACAAGGCGGAGGCCGCAGCGCAGGCTGAGCGGGCCAAGCACGCCAAGCTGGAGAGTGAGGTGCACCGCCTCATGGCTGCCAACGCGGAGCTGGCGACGCTGTACCAGCTCAAGAAGAGCGGCGAAGACAACGACGAGGAAGCAGTGCGGCGGAGCTCCGCCTTGCACGCAACTTGAGGCGTCCTCAAGACAAGGTCGAGCTGGAGCGCATGGTCAAGGGCCTGAGCGAGGAGAAGACCAAGCTCGAGACCGCGCCCTGGCGTCCGTCGCTGCTGGCTCCGCCGCCAAGGCTGGAGCGGAGGAGGAGGAGGAGGAGGAGCTGCTCGATGTCGAAGCGGACGGCGTGGCCCTGCGGCGGAGCTGACCACGGCGAACGCCAAGGTCTCTTCGCTTGAGCTGGAGCTCTTTGAGGTGCTGGAGTCGCGCGCGACGTGTCAATCGACCCTCGCGAACGTCCGGTGGCAGTGGATGGCGACGGCGCTTCTCCGGCGCGCATGACATGGGTCGCAGCCAGCGTGCCAGCGTGCTGCTTGGGCGATTGGGCGAAAACACTGCGGCTAACGCCTCGGGCGCGTAAATGCAGCACCTGTCGGATGCAATTGTCGGACCACTGACACAAGCGTCGCTGTCGCCACCATCGCGGTGCTCGAGGCGTCGGGCGGCGGCGCTGGGGCCAACGCCCATAGTTGGCGCTGCAAGTGCGTACGAATTCCGTGCACGATTTTCGGAAACGTGTGGTGCCGATCAGACTGGGCCGCGTGGTGGCGACGCGGTTTTTGCATGCGCGCAAAGTTGGGCGCGTGCACAGGAAGTCGGAGGAGAGGGAGGGGCAAGTGTCTCTTTTCACCCCCTCTCGCTGCCTGGCTGAGATCCAAGAGGCCGAAGAGCGTGGTGGAGCAAGCCCAGACAGAGACTGCAACCCCGCGTCGTTAGCCAACTTGCAGGTGGTTGGCGCAGGACCTGCCGGCGTCGCGCGTGTTTGTGCGCTCGAGCGAGTGAGCGAGGATGAAGCTGCGCGCGGGCCTGATCGCCACGGTCGCGGCGCTGGCCGCAGGCCAAAGGCCGCAACAGGACTGGGACGTGCTGCTGGCGGAGCTCGAGGACTGCATCAACTCGGCCGGGCTTGCGCAGGGGCCGACACGCTGGGCCGTGCGAACTGCGAGGCGGCAGGCGGCGTCTGGACCCCCGCGTTTGCTAGCGGCGCGGCGCTGCAGGAGGCCGCGCTTGGCGTTGCAAGGCAAGCGGAGGCCGCCGAATCGCCCGCTGCGCACTTTGTTCGCGTCACCGACGTGGCGGCCCTGCGCGCCTCGGCCGGGCCCGTTCAAGTGGTCGGGCTGGCGCCCTGCGAGACCCGCGCCGCGCTCTTCGCCGTCGTGGATGGCACGCCGGCGGACGTCGCTGCGCTGAGCGGCGTGGATGCCGCCATGGCCATCCCGGCGCGCCTCAAGATGTCGCCACACCTAGAGCGAGTCGAGAGCGCGCGCGCCGCGAAGGGGCAAGCCCTGGAGCGACGGCTTGTGCTCACGGCGAGCGCCCAGCCCCGCGCCTTTCAGGTGCTGCAGCAATGGCGCGAGCGGCACGAGGGCCGGCGGCGCATGCTCGCCGCAGGCGGGGCGCAGCTGGCGCCCGTGGAGTTCTCGCTCGGGCGCAGGCTGCAGGACTCTGACGCGCCCTCGGACGTAATCGTCGCGAGCACCCGCGGCCCTGCGGACGCGCTGGACCTGCTTGGCGAAGAGCTCGAGGCGTACTACGTGGAGCCCGTGCTCCGCATGCGGCCCCAGAACCTGGACGCCGCGCTTGTGTCGCAAGAGGGCGTGGTCGCCGGCATTGATGAAGCTGCAAGCGAGGACCAGCTCGCACTACGGAATGCGGGGCTGACGGGCAAGGGCCAGGTCGTCACGGTGGCGGACACCGGCCTGGACCTGTCGCACTGCTTCTTCCGTGCCAGCGCGGACCCAGCCACCGAGCTGGAAATCCAGGCCAACATGGAGAAGGGCAGCAGCTACTACTTTGCCGACCACCGCAAGCTCGTAAAGTACTATGCCATCGGCGACAACGTGGAGTCTCCCAGCGGCCACGGCACGCACGTCGTGGGCACGCTGCTGGGCAGCCACTATGACGAAAACGACGCCACGGCCGTGCAGCGCGGCATCGCGCCGGACGCGCGCGTGATTTTTATGGATATCGGCCAGCCTTGCATCACCGAGGACTGCGAGGAGCCCGAGGAGCTCGTGCTCCCGGAGCCCCTGGACCTGCGCATCCTCATGGCCGAGATTCGGCGGAACGGCTCGTACGTGCACAGCAACTCGTGGGGCGTGGACGAGAACGCCTACACGGCCGAAACGGCCGCTTACGACACCTTTTTGAGCACGACGGGCATGGACTCGGTCGTGGTGTTCGCCGCAGGGAACACGGGCGAGAGTGGCGCCGGGTCGATTGGCGCTCCCGCCACGTGCAAGAACTGCATCGCGGTGGGCGCGCAGATGTCCGGCGAGCGGCCGCACGCTCTTGTCGGCGGCGCCTGTCCAGAGGCCGGCACGTGCAGCACCAACAACGTGGCGAGCTTCTCCAGCAGCGGGCCCACCAAGGACGGACGCATCAAGCCCGAGTTGGTGGCGCCTGGCGCGCCCGTGATCAGCGCCACTGCTGGGAACGACGGCACCTGCGGCACGTCCTCCGAGTCGGGAACCAGCATGGCGACCCCAGTCGTGAGCGGCAACGTGGCCATCATGCGCCAGTTCCTGACCGAGGGTCGCTGGCCCACCGGGACCGCCACGGAGGATAACAAGTTTGTGCCGTCCGGCGCCCTGCTCAAGGCGATGGCGGTGCACTCTGCGGTGCGGCTTACTGGCCAGTACGGCGCGACAAGCTTGAACGGGACCACGACTGCGCCGGACATGTACCAGGGCTTTGGCGCCATGCAGCTGAACGAGGTGCTGCTGCTCGCCGGCAACGGGCCCGGCCACTCGGTGTTTCTGGACGGCGACATGGCCTCGCAGCCGGAGCTCAAGAGCTTCTCGCAGACCAAGGAGTACAACGTGTCGGTGCCGGCCACGCCCGAGCGCGCCCTGCGCGTCACGGTCACCTGGTACGACCCCACGCCGGCGCTCATGTCGATCGAACTGGTCATCAACCGCCTGAGCCTCGTTGTGCAGGCCCCGGACGGCACTGCGTACCTTCCCAACGGCCAGGACACGCCGGACCGCCTCAACACGGTCCTCCAGGTTACGATCCCGGCCGAGGAGCTCCAGGCGGGCCTCTATGTCGTCTCGGTCATCGGCACGTCCGTGCTGGAGAACCCGACGCAATCTTACGGCCTGGTGATCAGCGGCGACGCACGCTCGAAGCACTCGCATCGTCGGCAAAAAGTTTGACGGCGGCAACGGCGGCGGGGTGGTGATCCCGCCTGTCCCGCCGACGCCGCCAGCGGACCTTGGCGACGCTGACGGGCTCGGCACTGGCGCCCTGGCCGGCATTGCCGCCGGCATCCTGGTGGTCGCTGGCGTGGTCGGCGTCGGCGCTGGCCGGGTGATGCGCAAGCGGCGCGATGCCCGCATGACGGCGTCCACGGCGTCAAGCTCGGTTGTGCCGCCGCCGCCGCCGCCGCCGCCGCCGCCGGCGGACAAGGAGATCGACGTGGAGGCTGGCAAGCCGGGCGATGCCGAATCGCTGGCGAGCGAGACAAGTGACGACGAGAACGACGAGCAAAAGGAGGACATCGTGAGCCTCGAGGGCGACCTGTAGCGCGCAGTAGCGCGTGCCCAACAGTGCGACCCCACCGCCGATACCTGAAAGCCATGTCCTTACACTTTTTCATCATATCGTCACCACTCCGAATCAGCGCGTCGCGAGTGCCGGCTGCAAGCCGAAGCGCCGCCGCCGCCGCCGCCGCCGCACGCCGCCGCCGCTGCGCGCGTGGCGCGCGCGGATCTTGTCGCCGCGCATCTTGGCCGCCAGCTGCGCGATGCCGGCGTTCGCCTCCGCTCGCGTCATGCGCCACGGCGCCTGCCGCGCCACCAGAGCCACGTGCGGCGCGTCCAGCGCGCGGCCCTGCGCCCGCCGCGCCGCGCCCTCAGCGGCCCCAGCGCCGCCGCCGCTGCCAGCGCCCCCGCCGCCGCCCTCCGCCGCCATTTCCCCTCAATCAACCTTTCTGACTGACAAAAAAAAATCCAATCCACATTGGCGCCAAGTTCAAATTTCAAAATTCACCCTGGAAAAATCGCCTGCGGAACGCGGAACGCGGAACCCTCCCGGAACGGAACCGTCCCCAGCGCAGATCGCCGAGTCCGTTTTCCGCAAACCCACCATTTCAACGCGACCGGGTCGCGTCAGGTCGCGTGCACTTTTTCGCGTCCGGGTCACATCTTGATCGGGCGCGGCAGCAACGGACACCTTGAGCGACAGTGTGTCCCAGTGGCGCGCGGAGAGCGACGAGTGGGCGTCGGCGCATCCGTCCGCTAAGGCCTTCCGTCGGGCGTCGCGGCGGAGGCAGGCAGGCAGGCAGGCAGGCAGGCAGGCAGGCAGGCAGGCAGGCAGGGCAGGCAGGCAGGCAGGCAGGGCGGCGATGGGGGCCGCGAGAGACGGCAGCCGTGGCGGTATCGCAATGCCACGACGGTGACGGAGTCGCGCAAGGCCACGCCGCGGTCCGTGCAGTCGGTGCAGAGCCACCCGAGCCCCGCGCGGGTGGTGCGCGTGAGGGCCAAGGGCGGGCGGCGGCCTTTCAGCCTGCACGACAAGTTCGCGCGGCTCGAGGAGCTGCCCAAGGAGCGCGCGCCGGACCCGTACCTGAGCGAGTGGGAGAAGCGCATCCAGGAGGAGAACGCGTCGCGGCAGCGCTGGATCGACGGCGCGTTCACAGTGACGGACCACAAGGCGGCGGTGGCGCGACGAGAGCGCCAGGTCGCCAGCTCGGCGTGCGTGACGGCTAGCGGCGCGTACGTGCCACGGCGCGAGTACTTTCGCGAGACGGACAAGTCCAAGTTCGTGGGCCCACGCGGCTTTATTTTCTAGCTCGGGCGTGGACGCGCGCGCGAAGCGCAAGGGCGCGCTGCGCGCTAACGCATTGTCAATCCAATCTGTTGTTTATATGTATCCGCGCTCGCTCACCCCGCGGCGGACGCGCGCCTTGGCCGTGAGGCAGATATTGCAGCTATTCGGCGCGTGGATCGACCGCAGCGCGTTGTCCACGTCCTGCCGCGTCCAGTGCCGCATCGTCGGAATCGCGTTCACGCGGCTCATCGGGATGCACTCGCCGCACTCCTTGTGCAGCTCGAGCAGGTGGTGCGACTGCAGCGCCTTGCGCCGCGTCCAGTGCAGCCGCACATTGGCCTCCACCCGCGGTTCACGATGGTGCCCGCGCCCCACTCCTCGAGGCACTCGCCGCAGTTGCAGCTCGAAAGCACCACGATGGTCATCTCGCTCTCGGTAACGAGCCGCCCAAAGTACTTGTCGTTCAGGCTGAACCCCGAGCCGCCAAACTCGGGCAGCTGGTGCATGCGCACCATGGTGTCGCGCACCACGCGAGGCATCTCCATCGCGCTCCCGGCCGACTTTTTACCCGTCGACAGCCGCGCGGCCAGGAACGCCGCGAGCTGGTCGAAGAACTCCTCGCTAAAGTGCCGGGCGTCGCAGAACCAGGCCCGCAGCTTGGCCTGAACCTGCGGCGCAATCGACAGGGCGAGCGCGCGCTGCTCCTCGGGCCCCAGCTTGGCCGCCGCCGCAGGCCGCGTCTTCGTCAGGCGCTGCAGCTCGCTCCAGGCGTCGATCTGCGTGCGGCGGCGGCGCTCCCCGTACAGCTTCTTGATCTCCTGCCGAAAGTTGCGGCACAGCTGCTGCATGTCCGACGACGGCCGGCGCCGCGTGATATACTCGCACAGCCGCTTAAAGTCGCGCTGCCGAAAGCCCTTCTTCTCGCTAAGCTTGAGGTGCCGCGAGACCAGCCGGTGGAACTCGCTGTATGCCGCGAGGCTGCCGTCTTCCGAGAACTCGCGCGTGGGCCGCCGCCCGCGGACCGACCCGTCCCCAGCGCTGCCCGCGTCGCCCTCTGCGGCTTCGGTGGCGGCTTCGGTGGCGAGCGCGGCCGCCGCCCGCGCTGCCGCGCGCCGCTTTGGCGCGGGCGTTGCCGGATCCGCCAGCGCGCGCCGCTTCCGCGAGCAGCTCGAGGAGGCGGTCAAGGCGGTGGCAGCTGCGGGCAGCGGTACTGCGGCAGACCGCGCGACGCGTACTCGCAGTCGGGCAGAGGCGCGCATCCGCTGGGCGGCCGCAGCCTGCTTGCCGGCTTGCATATTCGCGAGCTGCGCAGCTTGCTGCTCGGCGCGCCGCCGCGCGAGCTCCACGGCGGCGAGCTCCTCCAGCCGAGCGACTTCGCGGCGAGCGGCCTCGGCCTCGCCGTCCGTCTCCTCGTCCTCCTCCTCGGTCGCATCGCGGCTCTCGTGCTCGCCCTCGTGCTCGCCAGCGGCCCGATCCCCGTCGTCCTCGTCCTCGTCCTCGACCTCCAGCGTGGAGACCACGAGGTTCTCGCGGTGCTCGGCCTCCAGCAATGCTAGCTCGGCGGCCTCCTCCGCCTCGTCATTCTCGCGCTTGCTCAGTGCATGGTGCTGGTGGTGCTGGTGCTGGTCGTGGTGGACATGGTGGTGGCTGCTCCTGATGCACCTTTTCCTCGGCAGTCGGCAGCACCTTGACCGGTATGGTCGCGCCGCGAAGCGATTCGTCGTGCGCGCTCCCGCACAAGTCGAGCAAGTGCTCAATCATGCTGCGGTCGCGCTTGAGGTCGACCTGGACCTCGTCCAGCGAGTCGCAGCGCCCCAGCTTGGGTGTCGACGCAAGCGGCAGCGGGTCAAAGGCATGCATCTCGCCTTGCTGCTGCTCCTGCTGCTGCGACGGCGCTGCCGCCGCAGCCGCGGCGGTGGCGCCGAGCTCCTCGTGCGGCCACGCGCCGTGCCAGGTCTGGTCGAGCCATGAGCGATCCTGGCTGCCGATGGTGCCGACCGTATTGAGCGTGGAGGTGCGCTTGAGCAGGTTGCCGAGCTCCTTCCACTCCATGCGCTCGTCGCCGCCCAGGCTGAGCGACCTGCCAAAGCTGGTGCTGCGCGTTAGCGAGAGCGAGCGCAGGCTAATGCCCCGGCTGAGACCGCGAGCGAGCCGGCGGCGCTTCCGCGCGTGCTGCTCGGGCTCCATCTGCTGCGTCTCCATGGCCTCCTCGCGTCTCTCCTGCCCCTGCTCGCGCCCGCTGTCCCTCGATCCTGCTTGCCGAGCTCTTGCCTCTCGTTCTGCTCGTTCTGGTTCTGGTTCTGCCCACGCCGCCACGAGCGCCGCCAAGTCCAAAATGGCTCCCAGCCACACAGCCCCAGGGACCACGCTCTCTCTCCCCGCTCTCTGATTTGGAAGCCGCCCAACAAGCGTTCAAACGGCCCTAGGACCCCTAACAGACTCGTAGGTCTGCGGAACGCCGCCCACGCCCACGTCACCCTTGGGGTCCCAAGCAGCGCCCGCTGACGTCACCCCCCCAGGCCCAAGAAGCCCGTTCGCGGAACGCACCCGGGAGAGCGTTGCCCACCCGGGTCGCCCAGCAACCGCACCACCCGCCCCCTCCTGCTTTCCCGCCTGCCCCGCCCAAAGCGACCCGGCCGCGACCCACGCACACCGCGCCCCGCACACCGCGCCCGCGCCTCGCCTCGCCCCGCAGTTTTGCCCCGCAGTCTTGCCCCGCAACGCGCCGCAACGCGCCGCCTGGGCGCTCTCCCGCTCGCCAGATTTGCGGGGCCCTGGCTCTCCATGGCAACGCGCCGCCGGCAGGCACACTTTGTGGGAAAGCAGAAGGCAGCAGCAGCAGCGAGAGAGAGAGAGAGAGAGAGAGGGAGGGCGGCAGAGCAACGCGAGCACACCGAGCGCCACCAGCTGGCCCGGCGGCTGGCCAGCAGACAGGCAGAGCGGCGATGGAGGCAGAGCGCGAAGGCGGGTGGCCCCGGGAGGAGCAGGAGCTGGAGCAGGAGCGCGGCAGGGCCTGGCTGGGCGGGCACAGCGGCAGGTCGCTGCTGCTCGCGAAGGGCGTGAGCGACCGGTCGCTGCTCGGGCCGGGCGAGCTGGAGCACGTGTTCGCGGCGGAGGGCGGCGCGGACCTGGTCAAGGTGGAGAGGGGCTGCTTCGCGGGCGAGGAGAGCGAGCTTGGGGCGGGCGCGGAGGACCACCTGGACCTCGGCGTGGCCCTGCACCGGACGGAGCGCACGCTGTCCGGCACGACGGACGAGCTGCCGACCCCGAGCGACGAGGCCGAGATGGCGTTCGCGGGCATGGAGCAGCAGGAGCAGCAGCAGGACCACGGCGCGCCGTCGTTTGAGGGGCTGGCGGAGGAGCTATCCAACCACTCGTGGGGTCACGCGCTGCGCGCGGGGTCGCTTCGATTCTCCGAGGCGCAGATTGACGCGGACGCGGGCGAACCCTCGGCGCCAGTACCGCGCGCCTCGCTGACGCGCGCCTCTGGCTTGGGGCCTTTGGAAGGGCGCGCCGACTCGATCCCATTGCAGCCGCTTGACGAGACGGGCTTCGAGACGGCGGCGGACGACGGCGGACGAGACCCGCGCAAAACAAAGCTGTTTGCGAGCCTGCCGAGCCTTCGCTTCGACCTTCCCGCGGCAGAGTCGCCAGCTGAGTTCGACGAGGCGAGACCAAGCTGCCATCCGGGTCGCCAGCCTCTACCTCATGCGGGCTGCCCGAGCCGGTCCTCGCGGCGGCCGCGGCGGCCTCGGCGACAGCGGACAGGGTCTTCCGGTCCGAGTTTCACGCGCGCATGGCCGAGGAGTTCCGGAAGGCGGTTGTGCCGCTCAACATGGTGCCCATGCTCAACCCGCCATTGGGTGCGCTGGTGGATCCGCCCGCGGCCAAGATCTGCGGGAAGCGCACGCTGGACCAAGCCGGACTCGGGTACGACAACTCGACGAGCAGCTACATCCGCCTGCACCGACTCGTTTCGGAGCGACTGGAGCTGTCTATCAAGGGCACCCGGCCGGAGCGCGACTTTTCCGGTTTCTTTCCCAAGGTCCTTGTCAAGGCCGGGCTGTCACTGAACGACCTGCCGCAGGGCTGCAAGAACATGAAGCACAAGTTTAAGGCGCTGTACGGCGAGCGGCGCCTCGCTCGCCAGCTGCGCGGCTGGAAGCGCTTCGTCGAGGCGACGGGCACCAGACCTGAGAACAAGGGCGTCAAGGTTCCCAACGCGGTCGTGGCCGAGTCCCGCGAGCGCATTCTGGCCATCATTGAGGGCTGGTTGCCAGCGGCGCAGTTCGGCAACGAGCTGCAACAGGTGCTGCTGTCCATCGTCTCGGAGGCGCTCCGCGAGGGCCGGTCGCACCTCGGCAGCATCCTGGACCTGCCGCGCGGCACTTGCGAGGCGCTGGTGGGCCACATGGTTTATATCCACCGGCTTGATCCGGATCAGGGCCGCCTTAACCGCATGGCCGACCTGTTCGGGGACTTGTTCTCCGAGGGCGAGGTGGAGATGGGCATCCTCGTGGGCTGCACTTGCAACGAATGCGTCACAGACTGGAACTTGGAAGGCGTGCCGCGCTTGCCAAACAGCTCGATGGACGGCGTGAGCAAGCACGAGTTCCGGCGGCACTGGATGCGCGAGAAGGCCGCGCTGTATGCGCAGGTGCTCAAGCTGCACCTCAACTACCGCGAGGACATGTACTCGTTCTTCGATGCCAACTTTCCCAAATGCCGCAACTGGAGCCGGACCGAGGTGGACGCCCTGCTGCGCGCTTGCCACGTGCCGAGCTTTTGCAAGGTCTGCAAGGACGCCAAGGAGCAGCGCTTAGTGCGGGGCGACGGGGCGTCGTCGCCAGGGAGCGACTGCTCGGCCGAGGGCGGCCCAGACGAAGCGGCGCTTCTAGCAGCGCAACTTGAGGGCGGCCTCTACCTCGAGGAGGAGGAGGAAGACCGGCGCGCCGAGCTCGACGCGCTCGAGCCCTGCTTCGATGCTGACCTGGACTAGACTAGGCGAGGGCACCAAACGTACTTTACATTCACTTTATCCGCCTCGGTTTGCGCCGGCCGGCGCCGTGTGCAGCCGCGAGCTCTGCGCGAACCGCAGCACCACCCCGGCAAGCCGCTCCATGCACGCTGCCTTGGTCCGCACGATGTACTCGCGCAGAAACTCGGGCGTGCGGTGCTCCATGTCCAGGATGAACACCATCGTCAGATTAGTTCGCAGGTCGTCCACCACGCCGTCCACCTCCACCGCGGGCTCGACCACGAATCCCGAGGACCGCATCCGCGCGCGCTTGCACAGCCGGCTCGGGGCGCAGCTCTTCCAGGGAATCGAGTGCATCACCACCGCGTACTCGCGGTACTGCTCGTGCCGGAACCAGAGCATGCACAGGTCGCGCGCCTTGAGCATATCCCCCGTCAGCGCGTTGCCTACCGTGGCGCGGTTGACCGGGACGAATGGGTTGAGCACGGCGTGCACCAGCTCAATATTCGGCGTGAACGAGTCCAGCTGCGTCACGCTCCGCACGTCCGTGTCCCACGTCGCCCACAAGTGGTGCTTGCTGAGAAGCCGAAACACAGGCTCGGGTGGCACGTCCAGCTGGCACGTCACCTTCACGTGCACAAAGTTGTCGCGCTGAGCGCCCACAAAGGTCTGCGTAAAGATCGGAAACCGGTGCTCGGCCGTGTGCCCGCATGGCCGCCAGCCCTCGTCGCGCTGCGCACGCGCCATCAGCGCTTGCAACGCGCGCTCTGCGACGCGCTCCGGATTGGACGCCGCCAATAGTGCCGCACGCTCGCGGAGCATCCTCGCGCGAGTGCCGACATCCTCCTCGTCGTCCAATCCTCTTCAATCACGCCGTCAAGAAGCAGGTTGCTGTAGTGCGCCTCGTCATGCGTCGAGCTCGGCTTGACGGAGAGGCCCATGTAGTGCACCTTGCGTAATAATCGCAGCCGCATTTCCGAGCACCACGTGTGGAGCGCCTTGGAGCGGTCCGACCGCAGCTTGAGCGCCATGCGGTACAGCCCGCTGTCGTTCACGAACGTTTCCCGCGAATGCGGGTTTTGAGCCAGCGCGACCATCTCACGTCCGAATTGCGCACCAGCAGATTCGCGAGGGCCTCCCGCATACTCACGCCTATTGCAAAGCACACGTCTTCAAGCGCCCAGAGCTGGCCCTGCCGAAGCATGCGCAGACTTGCGTTGCGATAGATTACCTGCGTGGCCCGCTCCAGCTCGCGGTCGCGCGAGATCGTGCGGGGCCGCTCAGGCCGCGGCCGCGCTTTGGGCACCGTCGCGCGCGGCTGGCCCTTGTCCCGCTTGCTCATCTGCGACCGCTTCGAGCTCGGTTTGAACGCGGAGCGACTCCCGCAGCGGCCAAGGGCGCGGATTCTGCGCCACCAGGCCCTGGCGGCCTGGGTTCGCGCTCAACCGCCGCCCGCCTGCTTTGGCGTCCCCAGCCGGTCCTCGTCGCGCCATGTCTCCTCCAGGCCTAGCATGTCCTCCAGGACGGTTTCGGCGTCCGCCAGCCCGAGCTGCACCCTCGGCGACACCGCGCAGCGGTGTCTGCCCCGCGCCAGGCCGCACACCACGCACGCGCCATTCTCAGCGCCGCGAATGGGTGGGCCGGGTCTTTAGCCGCAGTCAGGCCGCAACGGGAGCCGTGCGCGAGCAGCCAGGGTACCGATATGTTCTCCGGCTCGGGCGTTTGGGGCTCGGGGGTGATGGGGACCGAGAGGCGGCTCTGCGACGCTTGTCGCGCCTGCAGTGGCAGAGCGACGCGCCGCCGCCGGTGCTTTCCACGCATCGACCGCCGTGGGTATTGTGCCGCGTCGCAAGGATCCATTCTTTTTGCGTGCTGTCGCATTACCCCGCTATTACTCGCGTTCTTCCTTGATGCCCCGAAGGGTGCTCATTTTGCGGGGTACAGGTCCGTTTTCGCCCAGTCGCGCAGATCGAGAGAACAAGGTCGAGTCGCAAGCAAGCGGCGGCGGCGGCGGCGGCGGCAGCGCGCTCGACGGAACCATGGCGAAGAAGAAGAAGGCCGCCAAGGGCAGCAAGAAAACGTCGTGGAGAAAAAGGTGTCCACCTACAAGCCCGTGGATATCCCAAAGGCGAACGACGGTTGGGTTCGCATCAACCTCAAGCTGGTCAACTGGACCTTTGACAACATGTCCATCGTCACGCGCACTACCACGCCGCTCTACTCGCTCGTGCGCAACATCAAGGAAAAGCATGGCCACGTCAAGGAGCTCACGCTCTACAGAGGCCAGGTCAACCCCAACAATCAGCTGGCCGAGCTGGACACGCCGCTGGCCGAGCTCGGCTTTGAAGGCGCGGACCGGGTCGAGGACGCAAAGTCCTTCACGGTGTACTACGACTTCAAGCCCGTGTTGGAGGGCAGCCCGCTGCTCCTCGTTACGCCGCGCACAGAGCTCTAGACTAGCTCCAGAGCGAGCCCGCCAAGCAGCAACGAAACCGTTTCGTCCCGCGGCGAACCCGTCCAGGCCCGCGGCGAAGCCTTGATCCCGCTGGCACCATCGCGCGCAGGGCTCTGCTGCCGCATTGATTGAGCGCCTTGTGGCGGTGGCGCCCTTTGGTCTGCGCCACGACCCTAACCCGATAAGTTGACCGAGAGAACGCTTTGGAGCAAAATTTTCCCCCAAAATCAAAACAAACGCCAGAGGCAAAGACGGAGATGAGCGCGGCGCCGGTGGCCCAGGGCGCGACCGCGGGCCCATGCGCCGACCCGGCGCGCCTGGCGCGCCTGCTGCGCGAGGCGCCAGCCACAGACGCGACTGCCAGCGACGCGTCCGAGGTCCGGTTCTCGGGCGGCGTGCCGCAATGCGCTCCGGCGCGCCTTTGACCGCTTCGACGTGGACGGCGACGAGGCGCTGAGCTTTGCGGAGCTCAAGGCCGTCATTGCGCTAACGGAGGGCGAGACTCTTGCGCCAGCGCAGTTTGATTCGCTGTGCGAGATGCTCGAGACCACGCCAGACGGCCGCGTCACGTTTGAGGCTTCCTGTCGCTCTACAGGTGCAACTATGGCGAGGTGGGCCCGGTCGCCGCGGACAAGAGCCTCTGGAAGGACCTGCAGCTGTTTGGCTTCGCGGGCGAGTTGCAGAGCAAGCTTGAGGCGGACCTGCCAACCCCGGCCGAGGCTGAAACGGTGGCGGTGGCATCCAAGCCTGTGGCGCGCCGCAACGCGTTCGAGCTGCTCGGGAAGAAGCGACCCGCGGCCGCCAAGGGGCGTGCGCGCAAGGTAAAGCAGCCGCGCCCAGCCGACCCCGCCCCAGCAGCAAACAAAGACCAAAACGACCGACCCGCCCGCAGCAGCAGCGGCGGCGGCAGCAGCAGGCCCAGAAGCCGTCAAGACCATCGAAGCCATCGACGTGGATGAAGGCACGGCCGTGAAGCCTCTCATGGTCGACGACAGGCCGCCCAACCCCTTCTTTTCCAAGAGACAGCCCAAGCGGGTTTACGCCATCGTCGACCAAGAGTCGGGGCCAATGCCAAGCGCCCGCGAGTGGGTACTTCCGGCATTCCCCGTGGCCCCAGACGTTTGTCATGTCGGTGCTGCCCCGTACCTAGTCGACACGACGCAGTCCGCGTTCGGGCACCGCGCGCCAGCAGCGACAGAGCCAGGGATGCTAGCGAGTGCCACGTGGTCCTGGCCGCCACGCTATGACCCAGAAGCCATGCCCCCGCACGGCGTTGTCGTCAGGTGACCCCGCTGCCTGCATTGTCCACAGCGGCACAAGTCGTGGCTCACCCCGAAGTGCGAAAGATCGCGTTCGGCGACGGGAGCGTCGACTATGACGACGACCAAGGCCCAGACAATTTGGCCGACTTCGCGACCGCCAAGCTCCGCGGCAACGGCCTGCCATGGGCGCACCAGTTCCGCGATGCGATGGCGCCGAGCCTGTGGCGCGGCTCCACAGCACTTAACCAGCTCGAGACCTGGCTCCGCACGTGCTGGAACACCAACATGGCCGCCGCGCCGCGACCAAGCAAGCGGCGCAACTACACGCCAATGTTCAGCGACGAGGGGTCCAACTCGAGCTGGGAGCCCGACGACGGATCCAACGTGTCTATCCAGTCCCGCGCGCTATGCGGGCCGATTGGCGCGACAAAGACGGACATGGTTCGCCACAGCGCCGAGACTATCGGCTTTGACGTCATCGAGATCCACCCCGGCGTGTCGCGCTCCTCGGCCAACCTCAAGCAGCTGTTTGGCGAGGCGACCCGGTCGCGCTCAATCGGCAAGAAAAATGACCTAAGCCGCTCCCTGATATTGGTGGACGAGGTGGACATCTTCTTTGAGGAGGACAAGGGCTTTGTGGCATGGCTGCGCTCGCTGCTCGCGAGCGCGCGGTGCCCGCTCGTGTTCACGTGCAACGCCATTCCCGCCGCGCTCGCGGACGTCTTTGAGGAGAAGGGCGTGCAGGTGCTTGCTGTGGACAAGCCGCCGACCGCGCGCCTTGCGCACGTCTTGCGGCAGATCTGCGCGGTGCACGGCGTGCACGCCTCGCTAAAGGACCTGTCGCAATTAGCCGAGCACAAGGGCGGCGACCTGCGCGCATGCCTCAACCAGCTGCAGCTCACGTGCCACGTTGCCGCAGACGCCGGTGCGTCGCCAGAGCCCGGGCAAGCCAGCGCCAGCATCATCGACGTCACGACGCCCATCAAGGCGGGCGCCGCGCCCATCGTCAGCGCCCAGACCGAGAGCGATCCCGTACAGACCACCATGCTCGCCATCGCCGGGACAATAGAGGAGCGCGAGGAGCAGCGCGCGTTGGGCCGCTCAGACGCGGGCGCGGCCGAGGAGGTGCTCGCGTGCGCGATCGAGCTGCAGGCCAGCCAAGCCCCGTCGCCGCAAGAGGGTCGGGAGCCCGGCCCGGCGGCACTGAGCATCCCGCTCTTGCGCAAGGCACGGCCGTCTCAAGGCACGATGCTGGGCGGCACGCGCATCACCGTCTCGGGCCAGGTTTTGGCCCGAGGGAGCGCAGTCCGTGACCCTCCTCGTGGACGGCGTCGCTTGCCTCGACGTCTCCGTTGAATCCGACACGCTCGTGCACTGCACGACCCCCGCGGCGCAAGGCAAGGGGCTCGTCGAGGCAGCGCCGAGTACGCCCACGCACCAGGCCGCAAGTGGCCACGACAGCGGCGAAGACATCGAAGACGACGACGACGACGACATCGAAGACGACGACGACGATGACGAAGACTTTGCCACGCCGCCGGTCAGTAAGCGCCACCCAAAGTCGCTCGAGCCCGAGTCCAGCCCGCACAAGCGCATGCCCAGCAACCGCAAGCCAAGCAAGCAACGCGTGCGCGACACGGTGGCAGCAAGGCTAGCCCGCGGGCGGCGCTGGCCCAGAGCGATCACGATGGAGGTACGCATGCTGGACGGCAGCCGCCGGAGCTCCCTGAGTCGCCCAGAATGGGCGCAGCGCGGGCTCTTCGAGTACGTGCCGGCTCCGCCCGACCCGACCCCAGCGGTCCCGGCGACGGCAAGCGAGCCAGCCTTGCCGCCCGGTGAGGCCTCTTCGGCCCCACATGACCGGGCCGCCGCAGAGGCGGACCTCTCACAGCTCGCCGAGCTTGCCCAGCTCGCCGACGACCTGTCGCTCCTCAACACCTTTCACGCGCCCGAGGCCCAAGCGCCACTGCTAGACGACCCATGGGCCGTTGACCGCTTCCGCGGCGACCACGTGAGCCCAGGCGAGCAGCTCTGGCCGGCGTTGCGCGCCGAGCACTGTCGACTGGTATTGGGCGCCAAGCGTCTCGACGCGGCGCTCGAGGCCACCACGCTCGCGCTACCCCCGCGGTAGGCCTCTCGCGGCGGCAGCGTCGCTACTTTGCTTCCGCGCAAGCCGTCGTCAGCCGCGCCTGCAGCAACGTGGCACTGGGCGCCGGGCGCGGCGCCGGCCTGCTGCGCCGCGACCGTCTGCACCCGACCCTCGGCGAGTGGTTCCACTACCTGCGCGTCATCGACGCCATTGAGGGCGCGCGCAAGGACGCCAAGTCCACGCCGATTCCGCACTACTTGCAGCGGCTGCTGCACTCCGAGCCCGTGCTGGAGGCGCTGGAGGCGCACCAGGCGCTTCCGGCTCTCCATCCCAGCTGATCGATCGATCGATCGATCGATCGATCGATCGACCAGGTGGCGAAGCAGCAGAAAAAGATATTTTTATTCTGCCGTAGTGGCGGGTGTCCGTTGAGTACGCGGAGGCGATTCCGACCGGAGACTCTGAGCGGCTGACTACGGCGAAGACGCGCACGGGCGAGCAAGGCGCGATGGCGCGGGACAGGGATCTCGAGATCCCGCCCTCGCTGGTGGACGGGACGGTGATCACAAAGTACTCGGGGGAGCGGTCGGAGGACGACGGCAGCTACCATAGCTTTCACGCGAAGGGCACGCCGAGTTCCTGGACGGCACGGCGTACCGCGGGTACTTCTTCAAGGGCCAGATGCACGGGCATGGCACGCTGAGCAGGACGGACGGCAGCGTGTACGAGGGCGACTTCAAGTTCAACAAGCCCGACGGGGAGGGCAGACTCACGTGGCCTAACGGGTCGACGTACGTGGGCGAGTTTGCGGGCGGGTTGCGTCACGGTGCCGGGACCTTTGAGAATCCGGCGCTGGGCATTCGCTTCGAGGGCGAATTCAAGGCGTCCAAGCGGCACGGTTTCGGCCGCCTCACACACGGCGCCAAGTCCTGGTACGAAGGCGAGTGGAAGGACGGCCGACGGCACGGCAAAGGACAGATGCTCTTTCAGACTGGAGAGACTTACGATGGCTCCTGGGCGGACGACCTCCCAGACGGCTTTGGGACCATGTGGTGGCCGGCCAAGCAGGAGCGCTACATCGGGTTTTGGAAGCAGGGCAAGCGGCACGGTCAGGGCCAGCACTTTTGGAAACACTCCGAGACCACGCCGCAAACCTCCGAGGAACTCAAGCTGCCGTGCTGGCAGCTCTGCAACCACTACGACGGCGAATGGGCACGCGGGATGCGCAACGGGCTGGGCACTTTTCACTACTCGGATGGTGCGCGATACCGCGGGAATTGGGTGGATGACAACAAGGAGGGTCAAGGCACGTTCACGTACAACGACGGCCGGGTCTACAGTGGTTTTCAAAGGCCGACCGCATGGTGGGCGAGGAGCCAGAGGCCGAGGCTGCTCAGAACAGCGCTTTTGGACTATCGGCGTAGAGCTCGGGATCGACGACTTGGCGCCGGGCATGGGTCCAAAAGGGCGGCGCATGCGCCGCGAGGTGGAGAACGTGCTTTTACGTGGAATGCCGACCTAAGACGCACGTACATGAAATGTAGCCAAAGCCTCGTGGCGGCCCCGCCTGCGGCGCCCGAGCGGGCGGACAGCAGCACAGCAGCAGCAGCAGCAGGCGCCAGCACTGCGGACCTCAGCGGGGAGCTGTTTACGATCAAGCTCTGGCAGTTTTGGGTCTTTTGCCGCGTCTGCGGCATCGTGGATCACAACGTGAGCCTTGCGGGCGTCAACCGCATCGTGGCGCACATCCGCACCGTCCACGGGCACGCAGAGTCCGAAGTGCACGACATGCACAATGGCACGAGGCGCTCCTTTTCCGGGAGTTTATTGAGGCGCTGGTTCGGATTGCCTTCGCCAAATTCGCCTCTGACCTGCACGAAGAGTCCTTGGCCGCCCTCGTCAGCCGTCTCATTAGTGATCATGTGGCTCGCTTGACGACGTGCCGTTGGACGCGCTGCGCGCGGAGGCCGAGGTCGCACTGCACGTCAGCCCTGAGGTTGGAGCAGCATACGCTGCGTGCGTGCGCGAGGTCGACTGCCAGCCCAGTGACAGGGTCGCCAGCGTGCGTACGGTCCTTTGTCGCCTTGCGCATGCTCGAATCGTCGGTCCCGACCGAGCACGGGCCCATTCTCGAGCTGCCCGAGGAGCCCGTGCGTCAAGACGACCCTGGCCACTGCCGCAGATATAGATGCCTCTACCTCTGACCCGGAGGCGGATCAGCAGCCGAGGCAAAAGCAGCAGCAGAAGCAGCGGCAGCCTCAGAGCAGCCCGAGCCGAAGAAGAACAAGAAGGGCCAAGCAGGCGCAGGCAGAGCCGGGAGCCGAGGGCGAGCAGGAGGAGGAGCCGCAAGTGGAGGAGCCCCCGCCTGCCCGGCTCGCTATTTCTTCAAGTGATGCAACAGCGGCGATCCTCGGCGCCCTCGACGCGACTGGCGCCGCTGTCGCAAGCGTCGCTACGGCGCCAGAGCTGTTGGACCGAGACATCCTGGCGTGCGAGTTTACTCTAGTCACAGAGGCACTAGCAGCGGCATGCGTGCGCGCAGACGCGCGCCTGGTCGCCCCTGACCACGAGGCACTCGCTGCCAGCGCGCTGCGGCGCGCGCTGGTCAACCCCTTCGTCGGCACCAGCCCATAATAAAAAAAGTGATATCGGGCAGCTACGAGAGCAGGTCTTCGTTGGGCTCGAACAGCCCCACCATGTGGCCGTCGGGGACCGCAGCGATGCCACCTTGCCATAGACCGGGTACTTGATAGGCCCGTCCAGCCGTGCGCCAAGCGTGATGGCCCGTGTGATGGTCGAGTCCATGTCGTCCACCTCCAGCTGCACAAGCGGGCTATACCCGGTGGAGCAGTCCGCCTCCCTACGCGCGGGTCAGGCGCCGCCCCGCTACCCCTTTCCCGGCCGCCAAGTGCACCCTGCCGCTGCTGCTTACCGCTCCACCTGTTGCAGGGCCAACACAGGTCCCGAGCCGAGTGCCAGCTCCGCGTAGCCGTCGTTCTGCGCGAGCACCGCGAGCCCGAGGCCTTCGGCGCCGAAGAAGCGGGCGCTGTTCGCGACGTCGCGCGTCAATAGCAGCAGCTTGCTCAGCCGCGCGCTCATGCTCCTGGCGTCCGCCGACCAGGACGTGGCGACCAAGGAGCCTGGGCGGCGGACAGGCCAAGCCCAGCAGCAGCAGCAGCAACAAGCGAAGCGCAGATACGCACGCAGGCAGCGGCGGCGGGAGCGAATCGATCAAGAGTCAGTGACATGGTTGAGCTAGTTGTCGGCCTGCGCCTGCGCCTCCTTCAGGAAAATATGTGCGCTTGAGAACGAGTCCGCAGGCGTGTCAAGCGGGTTGACGGCGACATCGCGAGCGTAGTCGGGCACCGGCTTGGGGATGGGCATGCCCGAGCGCTTGGCCACGCGCACGCGGTTGCCATCCTCGTCAAACTTGATGGCGATCCGCGTCGGGCTCTCGCCTTCGGGTCAAGCAAGTTGACGTTCGAGTAGGATCGGATCCTCGTGCACCTCCACGGGCATCAGCGCGTCCTCGTCAAAGTAGACTACCTTTTGCAGGTTGACGCCCTCCACAATAACCGTCGGCCTTGCGATCGACCTTGATCACCTTGCCCTTTAGGCCCTTGTGCATCCCGCCAATGACACCAACGCGGTCGCCCCGCACGATGTGCCACTTGCGCCTGGCCGCCATGATATCGCGCTTCTTCTTGAACGGCTTCTTGCGCTTCTTGACGGGCTCGGGCTGCAGCAAGCGCTCCAGCTCCTGGTCCACCATCGCCTGGAACGCCTCGCCGTCCGCCGGGATCCCTTCTCTGGGCGCCACCTCGGCACCTTGGCCAGCTCGGGAACCTCGGGCAAGGGCTTCTTGGCGTCCCTGGGCGTGCGCAAGCCGCGCGCCCAGCCGGGCCCACCCCGGCCCCCGCGCGCGCTGCGCGCCGCCCTGCCGCGCCACGAGCTGCGGCCGCGCCATCAGCGTGCGCCGCTGCTGCCCCTGCGCCTGCTGCGCCAGCCTGCTGCCGCAGCGGCCAAGGCCGAGCCCCCGCCGCACCACCGCCTCCATCGCACGACCAGCGAGCGCCCTCTCGACTCCTCCAATCGTGTCGCCGCCACACGGCTAACCCAACACCCTAACCCAGAAGAACCTAAACCCAACACCTAACCCAGCGGAGGACTACCCCATCCAGCAGCGCACGGAGCGGCGCTTTACCGTTCGACGACGACGACGACGACGACGACGGCGGCGGCGGTTCGGCGGCGACGCGGCGGCGGCTGAGAGCGGCCTCGCGGCGGGAGGAAGATGGAGCGGAGCAGCCGACCGCGAAGGAGGTGAAGGAGGTGGTAAAGCTGCTAAAGCAGACCAAGAAGCCCGAGAAGCTGCTGCAGGCATGCCAGCTGCTGGGGCCGCGCGCGCACGCGTTCCTGGCGGGGCCAGCGCTGGCGCCGCTCGTGGCGCTGGTGGATGCCAAGCAGGACGCGGCGGTGGCGCTCGAGTGCGCGCTGCTGCTGGCCGACTTTCTGGAGAACGCGCCGGCGCGGTGCAGGCGTTCGTGGCGGAAGGACAGACCAAGAAGACCTCGCCGTGCGCAGGGCCCAAGCGGCTGCTCGCGATACTCGATGGCAGCAACGAGGAGCTTGCGCATGCGCGGCCCGGTGTCTAGCCAAGCTCTCCGAGATGCTTGTCGGTCCGGAGGTCGACCCGACGCACCTTAACAAGGCTGTCAGCATTGCGCTGCGCGTGGCCTGCGCGTCGGAGCAGCCAGAGACGAACCGGAAACTGTCTTCGGCTCCTGCATGCGCTGCGTTCAGTGTCCTTGCGCCACCGAAGCCATCGTCGAGGCCTCGGGGCCGGGCGCTTTGGAGGGCGAGACGGTGAACGGCTTGCAGAGCCTGCTCACGCACGTGCTTGTGGCAGAGGCGCCAGAGATCGTTCAGCAAGAAGGCACACGCCTCGTGGACTGCATGAGCCACAAGCGCTGCGCGGTGCAACTGCTGGACACCGACACGTTGGCCTTTGCCACGGTGGAGGCCAACTATCTGAGGGCATTGGAGCTTCAAGCGGCCCACAGACGCTACTAAGAAAGGCGCCGATCATGACGCCGCCAGCAAAGAGCGAGAAGCCGCAGCAGAGCACATGGGCGCGGCCTTTCTGCTCTGGCTTTGGTGCCTTACCAACAACGAACACGCCGTGCAAAAGGCCGCTCGGGCCGTCACGCAATTGCCTCCTGTGCAACTGCTGAACAAGCTCACAGGCTTGGAGAGCACAGCCAACGTCCTGCCCGAGCCAGGGACCGAGGCTGGGGTTCCGGATAACGCCGGCGTCTGCAACCCCGAAGGCTCGCAGGGGGCGCCAGCAGACGAGCCTGAGGCAAAGGCGGATGCAGAGGTCGCGGGGGACGATAAAAGCAAAGGCAGACGAGCCCAAGACAGCGAGCGTCGAGGTGTTTCAGGTGGCCAAGGAGGCGTATGAAGGCGTCGTGTTCCTCATACAGCAAGACCAGCATCGCATCTTGCGCTTCAACGGCATCCTGGCCTTCTCGCAGCTCGCAAACCGTCACGTTTTGGAGCTCGTCGACCTGGGCTGCATCGCGACGCTGGTTGAGGCGCTCGCGCACGATCTGCCGCCAAGCATCTGCGACGCCGTGGGAGTACGCCGTGCATGTCGCCTTGGCGCTTCTGGTAAAGTCAGACGGGGGGACCGAGCGCGCCCAGGAGCTTCTACCAATCTCGCGACTCCTCGAACTGTTTGAGAAGGTGCCGTTGCCGGTAGTACGCTTTCTGCACGCCGTTCTGGAGACCGGCGAGAACTGGATCGAGAAGCTCTGCATCGCAGGCTTCGTCCCTGCCGCAGAGGCTTTGCTCTCGAGCTGCCCCGAGGATCTGCTGCGCGAGGAAAACCACGAGCTGTACGGCACAGTGCTCAGTGTACTCGCACAGCTTGCTCCCTGGGTTTGGGGACCACCAGAACGTGGCCAAGCTCGACAAGATGCCGGACTGGGGGCCAGTTGTGGACGGGGCCTTCGCAATCGCGCGCATCGAATCAGACCACTTTGCCACAGACTTTCGCCGCCCAGCGTTTCGGCCGCAGTGGGTTCTAATTGAAGAAGGCACGCGCTCGCGTTTCCACGCTGAAGAAGAGCAGGCTGCAGCCGACGCCGCTGCGGCAGCTGACGCCGCTGCGGCGGAGGCAGCCGCTGCCGAGGCGGCTGCAGCTGCGGCTACCGCATCGGAATCGGGAGAGGCGGAAGCCGCCCGGACGCCGAGGAGGCTAAAGCCCAAGAAGGAGGAGCTCCACCGGTTGCGGCCCCAGCTGAAGGTGCCAATGAGCTTGATATCGACGAGGAGGAGGAGAATGGCCTCGTGCTTGAGTGCTCGCTGGGCCTTCTTTTCCCACGGCCGCTGGGGCTGGACACCTCGGAGCTCACCGACGAAGAGGCTGCGTTTACTTCGTGGGAATGCCCGCCAACGCCGGGGTCACAACAGCACAGGCTCGGCAGCACGCTACTCGTAAACTCGAACCCGTCTACGCTCAACCTGCTCAGCACCGTGACGCTCGGGGGGCAAACGTCGCCGAACTGCGAGGACGTGTGCTGGGGCGACCACAAGGTCGCACTTGAGATGTTTCCCGAGATCCCGTGGGCTGAGGAGAATGAGCAGCAAGTGGACATCCGAAGCCTTGCCGTCAAGGTCGTCGTCGCGCTGGCCAAGGTGGAGGCTGACATCTTTGTGAAGCGCAAGGCGAAAGAGGCTGAGGCTGGGGCTGGGGCTGCCGAGCCCGTTAAGGGCGGTGGCAAAGGGGCCAAGGCAGGCAGTGCGGAGCTGCCCGAGCCGCTGTTCAGCGACATTCTGCTCGACGACACGCGCGGCGTTGGTTTTGCTGCCGTGGAGCTGCTGCACGCCGCGCTGGACAGCAACTCTGGCGAGCTGGAACAAGAGTGCTTGACCCTTGTGCGCCACCTTAACGCCTTTCCCGCCGCCCGAGACGCGTTTTTGCGGCACAATGTTGACGCCGTTGCGCGCCTTGCCGCCGCTAGCGCCACGGAAGGTATCAGCGGAGCGGAGGCCGAGTCTGATGCAGCAACGCAAGAGATGGCGCGGCTGGCCCAGGCTCGGCCGCCCAAGAGGAGACTGGCCAAGACGCACCAGAAGCTTCTGCAGCAACGAATCTTCATGGAGAGCTTGGAGGCTGAAGGCAACAAGCAAACCATGCAGGCCATGGCAGTGGCGCTCGATCCCCTCGAGACAATATTGCACGCGTCCCAGGGGCATTCTCAATCGCTCGAGCTGTGCATCGGCGCGTTGGAGGCCCTGTGCCGAGACCCCGACGCAGATCCATGGGCACAGACGGTCGCGGCAGACACCTGGTGCGTCGCGGTGCTCCGAGCGGGGCTCCTTCCAGCCCTGGTCGCCTTTTGCGAGTTTGAGTGCGAGACGGTCGAGCTGGCAGCCAAGAGCCTTGCGCAGCACCTCATCGGGCGGGGGCTTGCGCGCCAAGATGGCTGGAAGACCTGGGAGGAACAAGACGTTGGGGAGGATGGGGCGCCGCTCTTTCATGAGGTCGAGCCGGTCGAGGAGGGTGAAGAGCCGCCCGAACCGCAGCCAGTCATGGTGACCAAGGGCCGCGGTCCCGACCCGAACGCAGGGCCAGATGTCGCGCAGTGGGCACCGCTTCTCGATGTGCCAGGACAGGAGCTCGCGATGCTGTCGCTGCCGGCCGGCCAGACGGCCACCGCCGTAGTCGTGCAACTGTCAGCGCGACACCTAGACTTGCTGCAGCTGCTTATCGATGCTGGTGCGGATCTCGGCAGCCGCGACGAAGACGGCATGTCCGCGCTCATGCGGGCCGTGGCGAGCGGTGCTGACGAGTTTGTCGCTACGCTGTTGCAGACGGGCCGCGTTGACGTAGACGCGATCGACAACGATGGCAACAACGTGCTCAAGTGGGCCTTGCTCAGCCCGCCCGGGGGTCGCGATGGTGTCATGCCTGCAGCTAGCGACAACGGCCGGCCTGAGCTGCGAGGCGACGCGCGCCTCTTCACGCAGCTTCTCAAGGCTGGCGCAGACGTCAACATCTCTGACGCCACGTGCGGCGCATACCCGCTGCATTGGCTCTCTGCTAGCTTGCAGTTCAACACGATCGTGAACCGGACGGCGGTTACGCTGCTGTCGGCCAAGGAGACCTATGGCGGGTTGCTCGAGGCGTTGCTGGATAGCGGAGCCAATTTGGACTTGGCCAACATGGCCGGGCAGACGCCGCTCCACGCTGCGGTTTGCAACGGAGACGCTGCGCTTGCCGTGGCCCTCATCGAGGCCGGTGCTAACCCCAACGTGATCGATGCTCGCGGCAGCCTGCCGCTGCACTACGCTTGCCAGTGCGTATATCCTGGCGCGTCGGAGCTCGCCAAGCTGTTGCTCTCGGCTGGAGATGGAAAGAGCGTCGTGTCCGTCGAGTTTCGCGACCAAGGCCGTGGCCGGACCGCTACCGAGCGCAAGGCGTTCCGAGTTGAGATGGCGCTCGATGCCGGGCTGGAGGAGGTGCTGCGACCTCGCGCGCTGTGCGAGACGACACTCTCCCGCTGCGACTTGCTCAGCGTGAAGAACAAGAGCGGCTGGGCACCGATCCATGTTTTGGCCAGCGGCACAGTGAACCCTGACCTCGTTACCCGAACGCCATCTCCATCGCGCTCGCTCTACGTCTCAAACAGGGCGAGCGGTTGCGGTGCGTGGGCAGACCTGCGCCAACCATCGAATCCGCAGGCTCGCGCGGCTCTGGTGGACTGGATGATGGAGGAGAGCGGGAAAGAGCGCTTTGCAGAGGTGGCCAGCCTCCCAGGCGCCAATGAGATCCGCCCACTGGCTTTGGCGCTGCAGCAAAAGTACGACCAGAACGGATGCGTCGCGAAGAGCCTGCTTCGATGCGGCGTGTCAGTACTGGCTGAAGACGAGGTCGGCTTGAGTGCGCTGCACCACGCGGCCCTTTCCGGGTTCCCTTGGAAGGAGATCAAGTCGGCCGTGCCTGAAACCTTCCAGTACGGCGTGTTCTCTCCGGCGCTCTTGGTGGCAAGCCAGCTTCCGGAGACGTTGATCTGGAAATGATCGACGCGCTGTTGGCCGGAGGCGAGCCGCGGCCGACCGAGGACGAGGACGTCTTGGTGGAGGGCCTTGGCTTCAGTACGTGCCTCGGCGGAACGGCCGTGACCGTGGCTAGCACGTTTGGGAACTTGGACTTGCTACGCCACCTGCTCGCCAAGCCCGACGTGGACCTCTCTGGCACAGAAAAGTCAAGTGCACGCACAGCCTTGCACGCTGCGGCGCTGAATGGGCACACCGAGTGCCCTGGCCTTGATCGAGGCGGGCGTAGACATTCGCGCGATGGACCTCAAGCGTGAGACGGCGCTCTTCAGCGCCGTCCGTGCCATGAGCCCAGACCTGGTCTGTACCTTGGTGGGCTCCCCGCCCAGCCCGGGCCCATGCTCCCGCTCCTTGGCTCGATCAATATCAACGCCTGGACACCGCTGCTTCTGGCCGAGAACATGAACCTGCGCGCCTCTTCGCAAGCCCGTGAGGCCTCGGGGGCCATCGTCCGTGCCCTCTTGGACGTATCCGACGTCATCCCGGTCAACATGGCCGAAATGGAGGCAGAAACCGAGGCCAAAGACCAGGAAGAGGACGCAGATGGCGGCGCCGCGGACGACGAGGTGATCCTCAGCGCCCCACCCACACCATCCTCGCTGAAGCGTGACTATGAGCCCGGGCCGTTGTCCTCGCTCCAGTCACGGGGCAAGATGAGCGAGCCTGGCGATGCCTTTGACTGGACGCCGCTAAACTTTGTCAAGCCCAAGCCCACCAAGAGGTTTGACAACTCGCGACACGCGCACCCGTGCTTTTCGCGCGGCATCATGTACCACGAGTGGGAAGCGGCGAGCCGCCTCGCAGCTGAGGCCGAGGCCCGCGAACTAGAACGAGCCGCCACGAGGATCCAGGCCATCACGCGCGGCCGCAAAGCGCGCACCCACGCCAACCGGCAGGCCAAGGAGCGCAGCGAGCAGCACGCCAAGAAGGGCAGCAAAAAGAAGGCTGCCAAGGGCAAGCGCGGCGGTGCCGCGGGCGGCAAGAGCAAGAGCAAGAGAAAAGTCAAATGAGGACCTAAGCGGCGTTTGTGTCTTGCGGCTGCGCCGTCATGGCTGTCCTGCTTCCTGGGGCTGTCGCGCCGCCGCGGGCTGTCGCGCCGCGGGCTGTCGCGCCGCGGACTGCGAGCGCGATCGCGGCTAGACCGGTCCCGCGGCGGGCTCCGGTCCCGCGGCGGGCTCCTCGCTCGCGGCGGGCTCCTGTTCCGGCGGTCCGGGCTGCGGCGACGGTCCGGGCTGCGGCGACGGTCCGGGCTGCGGTACCGGTCCCGGCGCGGCGGACTGCGGTACCGGTCCCGGCGCGGGGGGCTCCGGGAGCGGCCGCGGCGGTCGTAGCTGTCGTAGCGGTCCCGGCGGTCATAGCTGTCGTAGCGGTCGCGGCGGTCATAATAGTCGCGGCCGCGGCGGTCGTAGGGATCGCGGCGGTCGTAATAGTCCCGCGATCGCGACCGCGACCGGCGGTGCATTGCGCGCTCGCGCTTCAGCCTGGACGCGCGGCCGCCGCGCTTGCGTCGTTTAGGCGCGGCCGCCGCGCCGGGGCCGCCAGCGCCGACGACCTCTGCCATCTTGGAGACGGCCTTGGGCCGCGGCACCTCCGCCACGAGATCTCTACGGGATGGTCGTGGATGGTGACTGTCTTGGCCTCCACGGCCTTGAGGCCGTCGGCCTTGTCGAGGTACCTGACGAAGGCGAACGTCGGTCTGCTGCCTTCCTTGCGCCTCGGCCTGGGGATGAACACGTCCCCGACGCGACCAAACTTGCTGAAGGCCTCATGCAACTCGTGCTTGGACGCCCCCCGCGGGACGTTCTGCAGCTTGAGCGAGAACATGTCGTCGATCGCCATCTCGACCGCAGGCCCGTCCGCGCCGCCGCCGCCGCCGCCGCCGCCGCCTCCGGTCGTCCTTGCGACCCTGCCGCTCGCCCTCGCCGCCGCCGCTCCCCGCCTCGCGGCCGCCGTCGCGAGCGTCAGCTTCTCCTCCTTCACCCTCTCCATCCTTGCCGTCCTCCTCCATGGCGGCGTTACTCTCCGGCGCACCGCCGTCGTCCTGCGGCGCATCGCCGCGCTCTGCCTCTGCGCCGCCCTTGCTGTCGCGCGCCTCGGTGCCGTCCTGAGCCGTCGCCGGCTCGACCTCGACCTTGTCGTCCGCCATGATCTTGCGCAACGACGACAACCGCAGCCCCAGCTGATCGATCGACCGATCGATCGATGAAGAAGGGCTTCCTCCAGCGCCGCCGGCGCACCGGCAGCGTCGACCGCCCGGCGTCGCCCGGTGCGTCCGCGCCGCCGCAGCCGGGATCGCCGGCCAGCGCGGGGCCCGCGGCCGGCGAATCTGGATCAGGATCGGGATCGGGTTCGGGTGCCGGATCGACAGCACCGACACCGCTGGCGGCGGCGCCCGCGCCCGCGCCGCCGCAGGAGGAGCATTCGCCCAGGGCAGGCGCGTCGCCGGCGCACGGTGCGCAGCCTGGCGTGCTGGGTGCGCGCGGGGAGCAGGCACGGGCGGTCGTGCAGAGGCTACAGAGCGAGCCACGACGCGCCTTCGACCAGGTGGTGCAGCAGGTGCGTAGCTCGGCCAGCAGCAGCTCTGGGGCGGCGCTAGCGCAGAGCTGGGCGCGCTTGCGGCGCGCAGCACTGGCAGGAGGAGCGGCGGGGTGCGGGACGCGCGGCCTGAGGGTCAGGCCACAGCAGAACACGGTGAAGAACAGGAGGTCGACACAAGGCTGCCAGCGAGCTGGTGCAGCAAGATGTTGGTAAGCCGCCGGCTGCATCGTCTTCATCACGGAGGCAAGTCATCAGCCGCATGATGCGAGGGAGGGGGTTGCGGGTCAGGCGCCCGGTGCGGTTCCAGGAGCCGCCGCCGCCAGCGCCGCCGCAGCAGCAGCCTCGGGCGCGACAGGTGCGGGGAAGCCTGGCGCAACTCCGTCGGAAAGTGAGCAACCGGCTGGCGCGCAGGGCTCTGCGACAGCGGGCGCGCCGCGGAGGCCGAGGGCCGCAACCCATTCTTTTCTCGCATCCAGCAGATGCGCAGCTCTCCAAAGCGGCTGCCCATGGGCCTCACTGAGGAGCAGGAATCGCAGTTTACGTGCTCGATCTGCCTGCAGCTGTTTGAAAACCCGGTCATAACCGAGTGCCAGCACACATTCTGCTTGGAATGCCTCGACCGACACGCCGCGCACGTCCTGCGTAATGCAGCTGCGCGGCAACCCGAACCGACTGCTGCGAGGGAAGGCGCGGCAAGGGGGGGCATGCCCGATGCGACGGAAGGCGAGCAGCAAGCGCATGGATCGCCTGGACGGCAGCCGCAGCCGCAGCCGCGCAGCAGCAGCAGCAGCAGCAGCAGCAGCAGCAGGCCCCAACAAAGCTCCGTGCCCGCTCTGCCGACGCGGCGTAGACCGATCCAAACTGCGAACAGCAGGCCTTCTCACGGAGCGCATGCAGCGTTTCACCATCCAGTGTACCAACGGAGGCTGCAAGCAGTCTTTCCAAGCGGCCAAGTTCAAGGCGCACCAGCGGACGTGCGAGTGGGTCTCGACAGTTTGCCAGCACATGGCCGTGGGCTGCGAGTGGCGGGCCTGCGGAGGCAGCTTGCTGCCCACTACGAGTCGTGCGCGTACCACGCGGTGCGCAACTTCTTCCCCAAGGTGTACAACAAGGTGGAGCACGTGCACCAGCTAGCGCACGACCTGGAGAACACGGTCGCGCAGCACGAGGAAGTCATCAATGCGCAGCAGCGCGCCTTGCAGGGGCTACGGCAAGTGGACCCGTTGAGCGTCTGGGGAAACCTCAACATGGTCTACATGCTCATGGTGCGGCCGTCTGCACTGCATCGCTCGCAGCACGCCTGGCTGGCCTTTCCGTTCCACCGGCTCGTATCCGCGCTCTACATTCTGCCGTTCTTCCTGACGACCATGGCGCTCGCCACGGGCCTCTTGCACGTGCACCAGGCGAATCATCTGTGGAAGATTCGCGAGCAGGACTCGCTGACCGACATCGCGGACGGGCTGGTGAACTACACGCAGTTCGGAGGCGGCCCTGTGATGCTGGCGGGGCCAGGACGCAGGGCCGCCGCCGGATGTCCCCACGCTCGACGCTTCCGGAAACTGGATGCGCCTTGGAATCTGCAGCGACCACGAGCCAAGCACGAGCTTTTCGTGCTCGTTCATTCCGTGCCTCGCCATGGTGCTCGTTCTGGTGTGGCTAGTGGAGATCTTTCTCATTGAGGGCACGCACACCAAGTCGACGCCGCTGTTTTTTCATCTGCAGGTCAACCGGCACCTTGCCGCGCCGGGGCCTGGCCAGGGCGGGGGCCAGGGCGGCCAGGGGGCGCGCGGGAACGCGCACGGTCGCGGGCACGGGCACGGGCACGGGCACGGGCACGGGCACGGGCATGGGCACGGGCAGCAACGCGGCGCGCAGCAGCAACGCGGCGCGCAGCAGCAACGGCAAGTGCGCGTGGAGGCCATAGTCCGCGACGGGCCAGGGCCTGCGGCGCAGCAGGCCGCCCACACAACGCCAACGGACCAGTGGCACATCACCTTTGGGAGGTTCGTGCCCGGCCAAGCGCTCCTTTTCATCTCTGCGCTGCTGGTTATGTCGCAGGCCAACATGTGGTTTCAGGCCGCCACGTGCGCCGCCCTAGCCGCGCCAGTAGCGCTGAGCGGATCAGTGGTGCGCGCCAAGTTCCAACTGCCTGTGGAAATCGGGACCATGCTCGGCATCCTGACGGCGTGGGTGGAGTACCGCGTGCTCGCGGGCCTCGCGCTTTGGGGCGTGCTGAGCTCCTTCGTCTTGCGCAACGCGCCGGGCACCACGCGCGTGCAGCTGACTGAGGCCGCGGTCGCACTGCTGCTCCCACCGCTGGCTATGGCAGCGCTGTTTCCGCCGGCGTATATCGTCGCGCTGGGCCTTGCCTACGTGCTCATGGCCGTGCTGCAGAGCTTCCGCTTGCTCTCCTTGCGCTTGGCGGACAGCCTCAAGCGCCGCAAGGACAGCTTCCTGGTGCGCCTGGCCTGCATCCTGTCCGGCGGCTCGCTTCTGGCCATGGCCTACAAGGTCGCCGTGCTCGTGCTGCTGCGGTCCATCCTGCCCCACACGGCGGCGGTCTATACGGCGCCTGCCGACTCGGTCAGCCCCTCATAAACCCGTCGACCAAGTGCTGCCAGAGATCCATTGTCAACGTTGTTGAGGTGAGGTGCGGCAGGCGATCTTGTTGTTGCGCGCGGCGACGATGGCGCTGCTCGAGCGCGACGGGGCGGCTGCAGGCTGGCGGGCTGGACATCGCGTTCCAGCGGTGGACGCCCGCCGGCGTGGCGCCCGAGGCGGTGCCGGCCGAGCGGCGCGTGCTGGCGGTGAGTGCAGGGAAAGAGGGACGGAATGGGACCGGGGTTTGCCTGCCCGAGGGCTGAGCGCGGCTGGCTGACGAATGTGCGCAGTACCCCGGGTGGCTGGACAACTCGGGCACCTGGGAGCCGCTGGCGCCTCTGCTGGCGCGCGCGGGCTATGTGGTCGTGGCGCTGGACCCGCCGGTAAGTTGCTCGCGCGGTGTGGCGCGGTGCGGCCGCGGCCGCGGCTGGGGCTGGGGTTGGAGGGGCCGCGGCTGACGAGAGGCGACGCAGGGTTGCGGTCTGAGCGAGCACCACAGCCGCGCGGCGTGGTATCACGACTTTGAGGAGTGCGTGCTGCTTGGCGAGGCTGCCGATGAGCTGGGCTGGGCTGAGCCGTTCATCCTCCTCGGCCACAGTCGTGGCAGCAACGTGTCTATCACAGCCGCCGGGGCGCTTGTGCACCGCGTGCGCTGCGTTCTTCTGTTCGAGAGCTCGCTCGGCATGGCCGGCACTTTGATGATCAATGACCCCGCGCTCGGCGAGGAGACCACTGGGCGATTTGACAAGTCGATCGCGATGCGCGCCAAGAATATGACGCGCAAGCCCAAGGTCTTTGAGTCGTTCGAAGCGGCCTTGAGGCAAAACCTGGCCAACCCGCTGTTTCCAAGGACGAGGACCTGGCTCGCTGCATCGTGGCGCGGCACGTCAAGCCTATTGGATCTGGAGACCAGCTTACCTTCTCCCACGACGTCCGCACGTACGGCCAGGTGCAGAGTCGCTTCATTTCGCGCAGCATGAATCAGGTCTTTCTGAAAAAGGTGCTGTGCCCTGTGCTTCTCTTCACGGCGAAGGGCACCATGCTGCAGGAGATGCTTCCGGGATGGAACCTGGAGGAGGCCTTGAAGACTGTCAAGCCGTACGTGCCGACGCCGCAGCCTGTCGTCGAGGCGCACATCCGCGAGATCTTCCAGCGCTTCCCGTTGCTCCGCGGCCTCGACCATCGTGCTCTCGAAGGGTTTCACCACAACCATGGTGACAACCCGGAGAAGCTAGCGCCACAAGTGTTGGAGTGGCTTGAGGCCGCGATCCAGCGGGCAGTTGTGCCGCACGAGCCACTTCCGGACCTTCGCGCGGAACACGATGACCTCTTTGAGCAAGAGTCGTGCGCCACCTCCTCGAGGCTGCGAGAACGCGCGTCCCGCATGTGGCAACTGTGGCGGCAGCACCTCTGGCCGCGAAGGCCTGTTCGACCGCGATGGCGTCGCACGAGATCCTGATCGAGACAGAGGGATTGGTGCTGGCCGCCAAGCGCGCGTCGACGCCACCCGCAAGGTTCATTGCTTGGTGCGACGCGCGCGACAACGCCGGGTCCTTTGACCGCCTCGCGGCACTTGCTATCACCGCTCACCGGAGCTCTGCGTGATCGCCGTGGACCCGCCCGGGCTCGGAATCGTCGCGCAATGTGCCAGCCGACTACACGTTTGGCGTGACGGAGGAAGCGGCGCTCATGGTGTACGCCGCGGACCAGCTCGGCTTTGCGACCTTTGCTGCCTGGGGCCACGGCCGCGGCGCCACCGTGGCCCTTTATGCGGCAGGTTACTTTCCGGAGCGCGTGGCCTCTGTGGCGTGCTTCGACCCGCGCACAGGCTCCGTGCCGGACGCCTGGGGCCCGAGCGAGATGTCGCAGTGCCTCCTCGAGCGCCAACAGCCCCTGCCGGCGCTCCCGACTTTCGGCTCGACGGAGGTCTTGGCGGAGCGTTTGATGTCGGACCCGGTCTTCCCCAAGTCGCGCGAGACCGCGTTGGCCCTGGCCGCGCGGCGCACGCGCGCCGCCGTGCGGTCCGGCGGCGTGCAGCTCTCAGATGACCCGCGCGTCTTCCGCGCCCGTCCGTTCGCTCTCGGGCTAACCGAGTACGCGCTGCAGCTCGCCCTGCGCCAAGTGGCCTGCCCCGTGGTGGTGTTCTCGCCGCGCGCCTCCTCGCGGCGCACGCGTTCGCCCACGCAGGCGCGGCGGCTGGAGGAGGAGCTGGGCGCGCTGGACACCGCCTTGCTGCGGCGCGTGGAGGTGGCCGGCGCGAGCCATGCCCACTCGTGCCACGCGGCAGAGGTGCTGCCGCAGCTCAGCAGCCCTTCTGTCCCAGCTCTGAGCCGGCAGGCGGTGTCGCAGCCGAAGCGGAGGTCCAGCCAGCTAGTCAAGTGGAACCACTTGCACATCCCTCTCGTCCGTCTGTCCGCTCATGTCACAGTTGACACCATAAGCACTGTTCGTCGTCTTGCTTTACCGGACCTGGTGTGAGGAAAGATTGGCTTCGACGAGTCGATCGAGCTTGTCGAGAGCTCGCGAGCGGCGCGGGGCTGGTCGGCGGGGGAGGGCGGTCGCGGAGCTGTGGCGGCTATCGTGCGACTTGAGGGGACTGTAACGGTAACCTACCGGATCTCCCTGCTATGTCTACGAGGCCCAAGCGGGGCTGTGCCCCATCCGCGCCCACCAAGGACAATGCGCGGAAGCGACGGGGTCACCAACGACCCCGACGCTGTTGAGGAGCAGATCACGGCCATCATGAGGATCCGCGGCAGGCCCACGCTGACGAGGGAAGCCCGCCTGGACGTCCTTCGGGTGTACTTCGGCATCTGCAGGGCCTGGCACGAGAAGAAGCAGAAGACTGGCCGTGTGAGAAGCTCGACGCCATCAACAAGACCGCAGCACTGCTCGGCCGCAGCTCGCGCATGGTCTCGAGCATCGTGAAGTCTTGGACGGACGCACGAGCCTTTAAAAAGGCGTTCTTTGAAATTGCCCCTGCTTGGCTCCTATGTAAAATTTGAATTTTTCCAATGTTTGATGGAAGCGAGCTCGACAACCTGAGATGTGCTGCGCAAGGTAAGCACACGTCTGGAGAGCTCAGAGGCAGGCCAATCCAAGCCTTGTATCAGAAACCCACCTTCAAGAACCGTCTCTTGTGATGTGACCAACTGTCAGTTGTTGTTGCATCAGAACAAAGACGACAGCGATCGATGACGCGCAAAGCGGCGCGCGCGATGGCGGAGGGCGGCGTGCAGCACGACAGGACGGGCTTCATGAAGGCTGGCGGGCTGGACATCGCGTTCCAGCGGTGGACGCCCGCCGGCGTGGCGCCCGAGGCGGTGCCGGCCGAGCGGCGCGTGCTGGCGGTGAGTGCAGGGAAAGAGGGACGGAATGGGACCGGGGTTTGCCTGCCCGAGGGCTGAGCGCGGCTGACTGACGAATGTGCGCAGTACCCCGGGTGGCTGGACAACTCGGGCACCTGGGAGCCGCTGGCGCCTCTGCTGGCGCGCGCGGGCTATTTGGTCGTGGCGCTGGACCCGCCGGTAAGTGGCCTGGCGCGGTGCGGCTGAGGCTGCGGCTGCGGCTGGGGTTGGAGGGGCCGCGGCTGACGAGAGGCGACGCAGGGTTGTGGTCTGAGCGAGCACCACAGCCGCGCGGCGTGGTATCACGACTTTGAGGAGTGCGTGCTGCTTGGCGAGGCCGCCGATGAGCTGGGCTGGGTCGAGCCGTTCATTGTGCTCGCGCACAGTCGTGGCAGCAATATCACGGCCACCGCAAGCGGCGCGCTGGTGGAGCGCATCCGCGCGATCGTGCTCGTGGAGAGTGTGCTGGGCATGGCCGGGACGTACGCGTCGAACTATCCAGAGATGGGGCGCAACCGATTCGGTACCCTTCAGCAAGCCATGGGCACGCGTGCCCGCAACCTCGTGCGTAAGCCCAAGCTCTTCGCCTCAGAAGACGAGGCGGTAACCTTCAATGAGAAGAACGAGGTCTTCACGAAGGCGCGGCACCTTGCGGCGGCAATCGTGCGGCGGCACATTTTCCAGCGACGGACGGGCAGTGGGGCTTCACGCACGATATTCGGACGTACGGGCAAGTCCAGAGCCGCTACATCTCCCCGGGCATGTCTGCAGAGTTTGCTGCACAAGTCAAGTGCCCGGTACTCATCATCACGGCATCGGACACTTGGGCACTTGCCATGGTGCCAGAAGCCACGGAGGAAGACGCCGCTGATGCCGCCAGTATTCGTGGTTTCGAGATCCCGCGCGCGGCGAGAATTCACAACTTTCGCGACATCCGCGACCGCCTCAGCCGCGTCAAGAACCTAGACAACGTCATGGTGGAGGGCAAGCACCACCTGCACGGCGACGACCCGCAACGGACCGCGGACGCGGTGCTGCCGTGGCTCGAGGCCGCGATCCAGCGGGCGGTTGTGCCGCACGAGCCACTTCCGGACCTTCGCGCGGAGCACGACGACCTCTTTGAGCAAGAGTCGGTGCGCCACCTCCTCGAGGCTGCGAGCGCGCGTCCCGCATGTGGCAACTGTGGCGGCGGCACCTGTGGCCGCGAAGGCCTGCTCGACCGCGACGGCGCCGCACGAGATCCTGATCGAGACAGAGGGATTGGTGCTGGCCGCCAAGCGCTGGGGTCGCGTCGACGCCACCCGCAAGGTCATTGCTTGGTGCGACGCGCGCGACAACGCCGGGTCCTTTGACCGCCTCGCGGCACTTGCTATCACTGCTCACCCGAGCTCTGCGTGATCGCCGTGGACCCGCCCGGGCTCGGAAAGTCGTCGCGCAATGTGCCAGCCGACTACACGTTTGGCGTGACAGAGGAAGCGGCGCTCATGGTGTACGCCGCGGACCAGCTCGGCTTTGCGACCTTTGCTGCCTGGGGCCACGGCCGCGGTGCCACCGTGGCCCTCATCGCGGCAGGGTCATTTCCGAAGCGCGTGGCCTCTGTGGCGTGCTTCGACCCGCGCACAGGCTCCGTGCCGGACGCCTGGGGCCCGAGCGAGATGTCGCAGTGCCTCCTCGAGCGCCAGCAGCCCCTGCCGGCGCTCCCGACTTTCGGCTCGACGGAGGCCTTGGCGGAGCGTTTGATGTCGGACCCGGTCTTCCCCAAGTCGCGCGAGACCGCGTTGGCCCTGGCCGCGCGGCGCACGCGCGCCGCAGTGCGGTCCGGCGGCGTGCAGCTCTCAGATGACCCCGCGTCTTCCGCGCCCGCCCTTTCGCGCTCGGGATGACCGAGTCGTCGATGCACCTGGTGCTCGACACGGTGGCCTGCCCCGTGGTGGTGTTCTCGCCGCGCGCCTCCTCGCGGCGCACGCGTTCGTCCACGCAGGCGCGGCGGCTGGAGGAGGAGCTGGGCGCGCTGGACAGCGCCTTGCTGCGGCGCGTGGAGGTGGCCGGCGCGAGCCACGCCCACTCGTGCCACGCCGAGGTGGTGCTGCCGCCGCTCCTGGCGACCACCTTCTCGCGCCTGTGACCGATCCGCGGTGTGAAGAACGTAACGATCTCGAAACGATCTCCGAACAATAATGGTTCCGCAGGTCGGGCGTTGGGTTCCCTGGGTCAGGGCGGGGCAAGATTCCTGGTCGCGGCGACGTTGCCGTGTTCTGTTTCGGGTAGTCGAGCGGTGGGATGTTCTAGCTGGGCGGTCCTGGTCTTGTTTTGTACGGCAGTGCAGACGATTCTGTGCGTGGCAGACAAGACCTGGAGACAAAAGGCCCGGAAGCGCGTGTATCTGGCGGCTGAGTGGCTGTGAGCTGAGCAGAAGATCAAGATCGTCGAGAAGGAGCAGCAGCAGCAGCAGCAAGCCAACAGCAAGATGAAGCTCTACGCTCGCCCGGGCAGCTTCCGCGCCCAGAAGGTGCTGGTGGCCGCCCAGTACGCCGGCGCCGCCGTGACCGTGGTGACCGACGCCAAGGAGAAGGACCTCAAGGGCAAGGCGGATGCCGACCGCCTGCCGCTGCTCGAGACCGACAAGGGCTGCCTGTTCGAGAGCACCGCCATCGCCCGCTTCCTCGCGGCCGGCAACGAGCAGCTGCTCGGCAAGGATGCCTTCGAGTCGGCCAAGATCAACAGCTGGCGACTTTGCCGCCAACGAGGTGGATGTGCCCGCCCAGATGTGGACCTACCCGATCCTGGGCTTTGCGGACAACTACCCCGACGTGATCGCGCGCGCCTCCAAGGACCTGGTGGCCGCCCTGACCGTGCTGGAGAACCACCTTAAGCTCAAGACCTTCCTGGTCGGCCGCGCTGTGTCGCTCGCCGATATCTGTGTCGCGACCTCGCTGGTGCTGCCGATGAAGCTGGTGCTGGACGACAAGGCGCGCAAGCCGTTCCCATGCGTCACGCGGTGGTTCAACACCGTGGCCAACCAGCCTGAGTTCCTCAAGGTGGTCGGCCCGGTGACCCTCGTCAAGAAGGCCGTGGCCCCCAAGGCCGCCGCCAAGACCAGCGCCGCCGCCGCCGCCGCGCCTGCCAAGCCCGCCAAGGAGGAGGCCCCGGCCCCGGCTGCCCCCGCCAAGCCGGCCAAGAACCCGCTGGACCTCCTCCCCAAGTCGAACTTCATCCTCGACTCGTGGAAGCGCCAGTACTCCAACTCGCGCGACCTGTACAACGGCGCCATGCCGTGGTTCTGGGAGAATGTTGACCTTGAGGGCTACTGCGTCATCATGTCCACCTACAACTACAACGACGAGCTCAAGGTCGACTTCCAGGTCAGCAACCTGGTCGGCGGCTTTGTGCAGCGTTGCGACGAGATCCGCAAGTACGCCTTTGGCGTCATGAACATCCTCGGCCAGAACGGCGGCCCCATGGAGATCCGCGGCTGCTGGCTCATGCGCGGCCAGGACGCCAAGCCCATCCTGGACTGCAACCCGGACGCCGAGTACCACCAGTGGAACGTGATTAAGGAGTTCACGCCGGAGATCAAGAAGCAGATCGCGGATATGTGGTGCGCCGAGGAGGAGATTGACGGTAAGCCGATCCTCGACTCCAAGGTCTTCAAGTGAAGAGCCTGCGCCCCAAAAAAAAACAAGAAGCACAACTATCGTTCTTCGCCGCGCTTCCGCTTGCTCTCGCGCTTGCCCTCGCTCGGCATCGGCGGCATGCTCGGCGGCCCGGGCGGCGGCGGCGGCGGCATTGGCGCTGCTGGCGGCGCTGGCGGAGGCACTGGCGCTGGCGCTGGCGCTGGCGGCGCGGGAGTCGGGGGCTTGGGTCCTGTTGGCCCGGCCACACCAACCGCTGGTGCCGCAGTATTGTTCTTCTCTGGCGCCGGCTGGCGCCGCATCGCTTCGAGCGTGACCTGCGCAACGGAGGCCGCGGAGCCGTCCCACACGACCGCGGTCTCCTCCCGCTTGCGCTTGGCCGACTCTTGCGCGGCGCGTTGCGCTTCCTCGCTCTCCCTGAACATGTCTGGCCGGTTGGCAGCAAACTTGGCAATGTTCTTGGCCACCTCGCTCTCTGTGAAGGGCACCGTGCGCTGCTTCTCCAAGAAACGCTCGCGCTGCTCGCGCCACTTTGGATCGAGCGTCTCCACCCGCATGTGCTCGTTCACGTCCTGAGCGGCGATCTGCCGCCCGTCCTCCAGGGTGATCATGGTCTGTTTGCTGGTGCCCGTGACCACCTTGGGTGTGTGGTCGGTCCGCACCTCGATCGACTCCCCGGCTGCGCCACCGCCGCCCGCACTCTCCTCGTCGCTGCTCATGTCCATGTCGACGTCGTCCTCGTCGTCGTCGTCGTCCTCCTCCAGCTTGCTGGCGCCGTTTGATCCGCCCGACTTTGCGGACGGTTCGAGTGGCGCGCTGCCGCCGCTCTTATTAGCCGGCTCGGCCGGTGGGTCGTCGAACGAGATTGTGCCAACGAGCACAAAGTCGTGCCAGTCAATCTGGTTGAACGCCACGACGTCAGCGTGCGACATGTCCTTGCTTTCGGCTTTTCGCTGCTCCTCGCGGCGTTCCCACTCGACGCGGTGCACCGCGCGGTCAAGGACGGCCAGCTTGTCTCCAAAGGCGCGCTCGACCGTCTCCATGGTCTCCTTCCAGCGCAGAACGCCCTTGTAGCGGTCCACAAAGTCGGTAAACACGGCAAAGTCGCTGTGCTGCGGCCGGAGGAACTGGTACTCGGGGTTGTGCTGCTCGCGGAGGGCCAGCTGCGTCACGAAGGACCGGCCGAGCACGGCGGCGTACTTTGCGGCCAGTTTTATCGTTTCGATCTGCGCAGCACTGCAGCGCTCGAGCGGGAGCGGCGTCGTGAAGCGCAGCGCGGGTGGCGGCTTGTCGCGCTTCTTCTTGGCCGCTTCCGCGGTCAGGTCCACGCGCGGCGCGGCCATTACGAGCGTCTCCCTGTCGCCCTCGGCGTCCGGCTTCTCGGGCGCCTGTTGCGTTTCCCCTTTCGCCTCTCTGCCGTCTTTGTCACTGCCTTCTTTGCCATCGTCCGCCTCTGGCCGAGCCTCTGCCTTGGCCTGCGGCTCGTCGGTGGCAGGTCCGGCCTGCGCCTCCTGGTGCGCCTTGAGCGCCATCTCGTCCACCTTGGCCAAGTAGTAGCGATGATACGGGTTGCCCGCCTTGAGAAAGTCAAACTTGGCCTGGCCGCCGACCGTGGCGCGAATGTTGTCCTCGAACGCCTTACCATTGCGGCCCACGTGCTCGGCCGTCATGTCCACGAGCGCGCGCACCTCGGGCGGCGGCTTGATCATGCCCAGCCCGCCGCCCGCGGCGGCATCGCCCGGCGCGGCATCGCCCGGCGCGGCATCGCCCGTCGCCGCATCGCCCATCGCGTCGCCTTTGGCGACACTCTGATGGCACCTCTGGTGCACGTTCGCACCACGCGGTGGCACGAGGAACCGCGCACAGAGTATTGCGATCGGGCCGTGTTTTCTCGAAGGACCAGAGCTCCGCAACGAAGGTCGAGGCAGATCCGATCGAGTTGGAGCAGCAGAGCGACAAGATGAGCGAGGAGGAGGCCAAGGTGGTGCAGCTGACGGAGGATGGCGGCATCGTGAAGAAGGTGCTCAAGGAGGGCGAGGGCGAGAGCCCGCAGCCCGGGGACCAGGTGGTCGCGCACTACACTGGGACGCTCGAGGCGGACGGCAGCAAGTTTGACAGCTCGCGCGACCGCGGCAAGCCGTTCGACTTTACCATCGGGCAGGGCCAGGTGATCAAGGGCTGGGACGTCGGGTTCGCGTCTATGAAGAAGGGCGAGCACGCCGTGCTGACCATCAAGAGCGACTACGGGTATGGCGACAGCGGGTCGCCGCCCAAGATCCCTGGCGGCGCGACGCTGGTGTTCGACGTGGAGCTGATCAGCTTTGGGCCCAAGCCCAAGGAGAAGTGGGAGATGAGCACCGCCGAGAAGCTGGAGGCGGCCAACGAGCACAAGACCAAGGGGGTGGAGTTCTTTAAGGCCAAGCAGCTCGAGGAGGCCACGAGTGAGTGGGAGGAGGCGATCGACTTTCTCAACTACCTGGACGATGCCGAGGAGGCCGAGTCGAAGGAGGCCGACGCGCTCAAGCTGTCGGTCAACCTCAACCTTGCGCAGGCGAGCCTGAGCAGCAAGGACTGGGCCAGCGCGATCAAGTACGCTGGCGAGGCCCTCAAGCTGGAGGCCGAGAACGTCAAGGCCCTCTTCCGGCGCGGGTCGGCGCACCTGTCGATGTCCAACTTTGGCGAGGCCAAGGCGGACCTGATGGCCGCGTACAAGCTGGAGCCCGCGAACAAGGCCGTGCGGGCGGAGCTCGCGAGGCTAAAGAAGCGCGTCGAGGAGACCAAGAACAAGGAGAAGAACACCTTTGGCAAGCTGTTCTCCAAGGTGGACATGTACGGCGACAAGCCCAACGTGGTGCCCTCGCTGCCGCACGACCAGCACAAGGACTGCCCCAAGGTCTTTATGGACATCAAGGTGGGCGACGACGAGCCGGAGCGCATCGAGATGGAGCTGTTCAAGGATACGGTGCCCAAGACGGCGGAGAACTTTCGCGCGCTCTGCACGAACGAGAAGGGCTTTGGGTACAAGGGCAGCAGCTTCCACCGCGTGATCAAGGACTTTATGATCCAGGGCGGCGACTTTACCAAGGGCGACGGCACGGGCGGCAAGTCGATCTACGGCGAAAAGTTTGCGGACGAGAACTTTGCGTCCAAGCACTCGGAGGCCGGCCTGCTTTCCATGGCCAACGCGGGCCCCAACACGAACGGTTCGCAGTTCTTCATCATCACAAACAACGACGGCACGCCGCACCTGGACGGCAAGCACGTGGTCTTTGGCCGCGTCACCAGCGGCATGGAGGTGGTGCGCAAGGTCGAGGCCAGCGAGACTGGCGCCAGCGACAAGCCGGTCAAGGACGTCGTGATCGTGGACTGCGGCGAGCTCTGAAGAAAATAAGAAAAGGCGGTCCTTTTGTCATCACAGTTGTCAGTGTCGCCACTGCGGCGGCTGGCGCAGCGCATCCGCCTTGCCTGCGTGCTCCTCTTCCAGCTGGGCGATCTCGCGCAGGCTCGTCGCGATGGAGTACGCCTCCACGTTGACGCAGCGAAAGTCCGCGCTGCTCGCGAGGCAGGGGTTGCCGTACGTGTCCGAGGGCCCGCTCGTGCCCACGTTGAGAAAGCTGTCCACGAACCACGCAAAGCCGCCGCCGCCGCCGCCCATGCCCAGGCCGGACGCCCCGTTCACGAAACGGAAGAGCCGGTTGGCGCCCGTCCACGGGAAGGCGCGGACCGTGGTGCTGCCAGGCCCGCCGCAGGTGAAAACAAAGCTCTCGCCGTCCCCTTGCGGACCCTCCTGGTACCCGCTGTCCTCGGACGGCCGAGGCAGGTACAGTCCCGAGGGCAGGAACCCACCAAAGCGATAGCCCTTGTCGTCCATTAGCGCCATCACGAGCGGCTCGCGCGAGGCGCACAGCGTCTCTTTCATGGCCACGGTGCTTCCGCCGTGCTGCTGCATGCTGAACGCGAGGCGCCAGCCGCCGCGCCGCAGCCGCGGCGGCAGAAACTGCTCCCACGGCCTGCATCATGAAGAGGTTGAGCACGCGCCCGGGCCCGTTGCCCAGCGCCAGGCGCGCGAGGTCGCCGCCGGCGCGGCCCTGCGCAGCTGCGGCCGCGTATTCGGCGGGCGGCGCCGGTGAGCCGAGGACGGGCAGCTTGGGCGCTGCAGCGGCGCTGCGCAGTGGCGCGGGGCCCACCGGGCTGGCGGCGCCATCGTCCTTGTGCTCGGTGGTGGAGTCCTCGCGGCGCTCGGCGCAGCGCTGCGCGGCGCGGCGCACGGCATCGTTTACTGTCGGGCGCGGCACGTTGGGCGTGGCGGGCTTTTCCCAGAAGAATACGTTTGCGATGTTCTCGCCGCGCTTGAAGATGCCCACCTTGTCCACTAGGAGGGCCTTGACGATGTGGGCGACGTTGACGCGGCCGATCGGGTAGCCGGCGTCATCGACGACGTACACGCCGTGCACCTTGTGGCGCACGAGGCGCGAAATGGTTTCCTTGAGGGGCGTATCGCGCGTGATGGTGACCGCCGCCTTGCGCGACTTGGCGAGATGCTGGCAGGCAAGCTTGTTGGCCTGCTCCAGAAATCGCGGATCGAGAGCCGGCTGAGGTCCATCGGCGCGTTCTCCTCCTCCATCTCGGTCTTGCACAGAAACCACGAGTCCACCGGGGTGATGGAGGCCACGACCTTGCCCTTCTCGTCGACTACCGGCACGGCGTCAACGTGGATGCTGGACATGATCTTCCAAAACGCGCGCAGCACGCCGTCGTCCAACGAAAACACGTGCACGCCCTCCTCGATGGCCGCCTCATTCAGCTCGCACGTCTCAAAGTAGTCGCGCTTATGCGGCTCGAGCTTGGGCGCGATAAACCTGTGAAAAACCTGGTTGATAATCTCCGACTGCGAGATGACCTTGATGACCTTGCCGCCGCGGTGGTCCACTACGGGGATGCGCTGCGTGTCGTCGCTCAGGCGCTCGAGCACGCGGGTCATGGGGCTAGAGATGGTCAGCGGCACCCAGGGCGCCAGCTTGCGGTTGGCCTCGCGGAAGAAGATGGACACGGGAAGGTCCAGCCCAAACCACGAGCTGCTCTCCGTCTCGCCCACGGTGATGCCGTGCACGAGCAGGTCGCCCCGGCGGTGCTTTTTGTTCGACTTGGACAGGTCGCGAAGCTTTAGGGTAAAGTGCATGGCGTCCTGAATGTCAAACATGCCCAAGTAGGCACCGTCCGCGGGGCTCCACACGGGGGCCGACAGCACGCCCTTGTCCAGCAAGTAGAACATGGCGTCGCCAATGGCGTCCTCCGCCTGGACCTCGTAGATCGAGCCCATCGTGTTGTGGCTGCGCGTCGAAGTTAGGCTCGCGCTGCGGTGCATCCTTCGGGTGGCGAAAGCCCGGGCACCACGCCAACGCTGCCCGGGCTCGCGCCTCCCCCGTTTTGGCTCGGGTTGCTGTTAGGGCCGAACACTCCAAAGTCGTGGATATCGGTCATCAGCTCGGTGCGCTCCGCCTTCATGATCGTGTCGTAGTCGCTCATGCCCTTGTTCATCGTGCGAGTCATGAGGAACTGGCCCATGCGCGCCACCTTGGCATTCTCCTTGGGGTTGTGCGGTGCGGTCCCATAGCGGCAGAGCTCCGCGGCGCAGTGAAGCTTCTTCACAAAGGAGTGCCCCTCAAGCGTGAGCTCCATCTCGGCGGGCACAAAGCCGCTCGGCACCTCAAAGCACTCGTACCGGTCCTCCTTGTCCGCCATGTCGAGCACCAACGTCTTTTTGAAGATCGTCTGGTACTCGTTGAACACGTGCAGCGTCACATCCACGGAGAAGCGCGACTGCTTGGCGTTGCTCCAGCGCTTGAGCAGCATGCTCTTCTGGATCTTGAGCCGCTCGAACGGCAAGCTGCCCTTCTTGTTGAGGGCAAAGGGCAGCGAGCAGGCGAAATAGTAGTACCCGCCTTTGTCAAGCTTCGCCCGGAACTGCACGGTCTCGCGCCCGATGCCGCCGCGCGCGGACCCGTAGCTCTCTTGGCCCTCGACGAGCTCCCAGACCTTCTCCATCGCGCTGCCGAGCTCGACCTGCCTGTTCCTGCACTGGTGCCCCTCGCTCCCACGAACGAAAGATTCTGCTGTCGAGGAGCCTGCACCTTGCCGCGTGCTGACCCTCGCGAGCGGCCAGCATGGACGCCGCCGCGCCGCCGCCGTCGCCGCCGCCGCCGCTGCCGCCGCTGCCGCCGCCGCCACGGCCGCACGAGGACACGGCAAGCGAGTACTCGGAGGGCTCCGTGCGGGAGATTCACTCCGCGCGCGAGCTGGGGCGCGCGTGGAGCGATGGCGTCATCTCAGTCGAGCCGGTGGAGCGGGCCGCGGACGTGGCAGGGCGAGGCGAGAGGTCGAGTCCGGGAAGCGGGCGCACTAGCGAAATCTCATCGGTGCTGTCTGGCATCGGTGAGCTGCTGCCGCGCTTTTCTGGCTCGGACGAGCTCGAGCTCCCTGACGAGGCTGTTGAGGGCGACAGGTCCGCCGTGGGGGCTTACGTGGCAGCGGCTGCGGAGGCCGAGCAGCCATTGCCGCTTGTCGAGCCGACAAAGGTGCCCAGCGACGGGTCGCTGGAGGCCAAGGCGGCGCTGGCCAGATTCGAGGGGGAGCTCGCGGGCATTGTGCGCACCCTCAACGACCCGGACACTGCGCAGGAAGCGCTAACGCTAGTCGGCACGGAAAAGCTGATTCGCCTCAAGCAGCATCTGGGCCTGCTAGCCTCCCAGATTGAGCAGCTCCGCGACCAGGGCGTCGCGGCGGTGCAAGTGGGCGCGGCTGCCGAGGAGCTCGAGGCGACGAAGAAGGGCTTGCTTGTGAGCTGCAACGACTGTCTCGTGCGCACCAAGGAAATCTCGCTCAGCTGCCGGGCCATCCTCGAGGCGCGGCGCACGTGGTCCGCCGAGGGCCTCGTCAAGATGTTGGTGGTAACCTGGAACGTCGGCAACGCAGCGCCCTCTGCCGAGGAGCTGGGCGAGTGGATCCCTGCGGGCGGCGGGAGCAACGACGTGGTCGTGATCGGGCTCCAAGAGTGCGAGTACGAGTTGTCGTCCAACATGAAGGAGACGGTGGTGACCGGGCTGCTGCAAAAGAAGATGACCCGACAGGAGCTGGTCAAGACGGGCGCGGCGGTGCACGCGCACGCGAGCGCTGGCGTGTTGTCCGAGAACCACGCCACGAATCGGCTTGGCGCGTACACGCTCTATTACCGGCTCAAGCTGGAGAACGGCCTCAAGAAAACAATCACCTCCAGGGTGGGCGTGCATGTGCTCAGCCTGGTGCTGAACCAGCTCGGGGGCGAATATGTGCTCGTGCGGGAGTCGGAGCTGGCGCAGATGCGCTTGTTCGTTCTCGCGCGTAAGATGCACGTGCACGCCATTACGGATGTGCAGTATGCCTCCGAGGCGACCGGCATCGCTGGGATTGCAGCAAACAAGGGCGCTGTGGCTGTCAGCTTGCGGCTGTACGGCCTTCGGCTCGGCTGGATTAGCTGCCACCTGGCCGCCCATCGCAAGCGCAAGTACATGCGCGCGCGCAACGAAAATCTGCGCGACATCTTTCGGCTGTTAGATCGCAAGTTGGCCTGCAAGGGGTACAACCTCACCTCGGAGCTGGACCACCTCTTCGTGCTTGGCGACCTCAACTATCGCATCGAAATGTCAAAGTACCGCAAATCGATGGATCTCCACCGCGATAGCGGCGCCGCCGCCGCGACGCCAGTGCCGATGCTAGCGCTGCGGAGCCCGGCTTGAAAGAGGAAGAGCACGCTGTCTCAAACCGAGTGCGAGATGGCCCTCATGAGCGCCCTACGAATCGCAGAGGACGAAGAAGACGAAGAGGACGAGGACGAAGAGGACGACGAGGACGACGAGGAGGGCCTGGGACCAGGCGAGGGCCGAGAGCGAAAACCGCCGCGCCCGTTGCGCCAAGGCCAGAAAGCCACACGGCCCACAAGCGCGAAGCTCATCAAGCAAGTACGGTGCGACGCCAGCGCGATGGAGTGGAACGAAGTGGCCGAGTTGGTCTTTCAGCAAGACTGGGCGACGTTGATGGCGCACGACCAGCTGCGGCGCGAGATGAAGGAGCGCCGGGTTTTGACCTCCTTCATGGAGGGCAAGATGGAGTTCCCGCCAACGTTCAAGGTGTTGCGCGGACACAAGACCCCAGTCTACGTTGCGCAACGCTGCCCCTCTTACTGCGACCGCATCCTTTGGCACTCTGTGCCCGGACGCAAGGCGCGCATCAAGCAGATCCACCTCGGCGCTGCTGAGGCGGTCACCACGTCGGACCACAAGCCTGTCCTCAGTACGTTTGTGATGGAGACAAAGCGCGCCGTCGCGCTTATGAGTTTGCAGCAGCAACACGAGCAGCAGCAGCGGCAGGTGGCACGCAACACATCCTCGCGGAACCAAGAGCCTGACGGGTGGCGCACGCAAGCCGCAAAGCTTCTCGCCACCTGCAGGTCCACCCGGGGGGCATGCGCATTCGCATAAGTGATCTCAGGGTGAAGGACCTTTGGTCGAGCGACGTGGACGGCCAAGCGGACCCATACGTCACCTTCTCCTCGCCCAACCTTTTCCTTCCCCGGCACGCCGGCTACAACCCGCGCAAGGGTGCCGCCCAGACCCCCGTCCTCAAGCACCGCCTATCTGGGCAGTGGAGGGACGACCAGGTGCCGCTCATCGACTGTCCGTCAACGTCGACGCCTCGATCGCTTCGCCAGGGCCACCTCGTCATCGCCGTGTGGGACCACGACCGCTTGTCGCGCGACGACTCGCTCGGCCAGGCGCTGCTGGGACTGCAGCCGGTGGCGGACCAGTTCGAGGAGGCGGCTGGCAAGTCGGCCCAAGAGCGGGACAGCATGTTTACAACCCGAAAGAATTTGCGCTGCCCATCCTGCTGCACGGGCGGCAGCAGGGCGTGGTGCGGGGTCGGATCCAACTTTTGGGGCCTTCGGCGCCGCTCGAGGCGGTGGCTCCGGCGAGGGACAAGTCGGGGCCACGAAGGAAGTGTTGTACCATAGCTTAAACTTGATCAAGATCAAGAAACAAACTGTTGTGTCACCGCTTGTTTGTCCGCCGCTTGGACGCCTTCTCAGGGGCGGTTCGAGCCCGAGAGCCCTCCTCTTGCGCCGCGCCTTGCTCCCAACCTCAGCAGCGAGTCTCGATTTCGCTGTCGATCTCGCTGTCCTCTTTCTTACGGCGGCGGCTCCGGCGGGCTTGTTGCTCCGCGGCTTGCTCGCCGTCGCTGCCGCTTTCCTGGCCAGCGGGCTTGCTCACCTTTGATACTTTATCTGCTTTCTTCTTCTCCAAAGGCGGTTCGAGCCCGAGAGCCCTCCTCTTGCGCCGCGCCTTGCTCCCAACCTCAGCAGCGAGTCGCTCGATTTCGCTGTCGATCTCGCTGTCCTCTTTCTTGACCGCGGCGGCTCCGGCGGGCTTGATGCTCTGGGGCTTGCTCGCCGTCGCTGCCGCTTTCCTGGCCGGCCGGGCTTTGCTCACCTTTGGTACTTTATCTGCTTTCTTCTCCAAAGGCGGCTCGAGCCCGACAGCCCTCCTCTTGCGCCGCGCCTTGCTCCCAACCTCGGCAGCAGGCAGGAGCTCTTGCGCTTTTGACGTTGACAGAGGCAGTTGCAGCGCGCTCGCTCGTTTGCTCTTCGTTGTCGTCCTCGTCATCCTCGTCGCCAGGCGCGCCGCCGCTCTTGGGCTGCAAAGCACAAAGGCCGTTGTGCGGCCGCCGACCTCGGCTTGATGGCCTCGCCGCCAATCTTGGGCGCCTTGTTTCGCCCCTTGCCCCAGCGAGCGTGGAAAAGCCAGTCATCAGGGAACTTTTCGCCCGCCGAAAGCGCGTCGCAAGCCGTCTTGCAGATCTCGCCGACCAAGTCGTGCACCTTGTCGATCTCGCCCGCAGAAAGACTCGCGCGCAGGGACGTGCTGGGTGCACTCTGGCTTGGTAGCAAATCTCGTCGACCATCCAGTTGCCGATCCCCGAAACTACCTTTCTGGTCCAGCACGGCCTTGAGCGCGCTTGTGCTTGGCGAGCGCCGTGGCGAAGATCTCTCGCGGTGGCAGCTCGTTCATTGCATCAGGCGCCATTTTGCCGAGGGGCGCCTCTTTCTCGGGGTCAGCGCGGAGCTTGATACGGCCCAGCCGCCGCGCGTCGCAGAACGCACGCACGTGCCGTCCTCGAAGATGACCTGGGCCTTTGTAAACTTTGGCGGCCACGAGCTCTGGTCCACGACAAAACTCTTGTACATCATCAACGCGACCCCCTTGACGACAAAGCTGCCAGTCATGCCAAAGTGGAACAGCGGGTGCTTGGCCGGCACCTTGCCGGTGGCCGAAGGCCCGAGCTTCCACCAGAGTTGCTTGCCCTTCCTGCCCACCGCCTCGCAGCGGAAGGACACCAGCGCCCACAAGCGTCTGCGCGCTGGGCACAGACGCTGCCTCATTCACGAGGTCGTCAAACTCGCCGTGACGCGGCCCGCCGCCATCCTCGATCGCGTGCACTTCCTTGATCATCTTGCCCACAACATGCTTCTCGAGCATGCGTCGGCTGTACTCCACCTCGGGGAGCTCGGGCATCCTGCCGGCCGCTCTCCTGTTTCAACCTCGCTTGCGCGCGTCCTGCGCACGCCGACGCCACCAGCCCCAGAGCCAGCCAGCTCCCTGCCACTCCCAGTCTATCTCGGCTCGGAAAGATCCAATCCAGGATTCCTTCACCATGTCCGTTGGATACGATCTTGGCGGCCCTGCGGCGGCGGCAGCGGCGGCGACTGGCGGCGACTGGCGGCGACTGGCGGCGGCAGACCGCCCGGGCCAGCGGGCGGCTAGCAGGCGGCGCACGGCGGCTTGACAGCTTTGGCGAGCTCCTTCTCCCGTTCAGAATAAAAAAAGGGAAGGAAGGCTCGATGAGCGATGCCATGCACGCTCAGGTGCTGCGCTGGGCGCTGCAGGGCTTCAGCACCGGCGCGGCCCAGCTCGCGGAGATGCCGCTAGATGAGGACGCCATGATGGGCGGCAAGTGCTGCGCTGCAAGCGCGGGGGATTGTGGACCTGTCGCAGCAGGTGACGGGGTCTGCCGAGGAAGATATGGGCCGCACGCCTGCTGAGCAGCTGGAGCGGCAGCGCGAGCGCCAGCTTAAACGCCAAAAACGCCTCGAGTCGCGCTTGAGCGCGCTCCTTCTGGCTCGCGGCGAGGCCGCGCGACGCGAGCGCGGGCTGCGGTGCCGCTGCGCCCACGCCCAGAGCAAGCTTGGCAGCAGACTGTGGTTGTGAATGAGAAGTGCGTGCTCCAGATGGTCGGTCGCAAACCCGGGTGGCGAGGGCCCCGCGGCGGCAGTCCTCGTGGCGGCCTCCGCAGTACCAGCACGAGCAACAACGGTGGCAGCGTGCGTCGGCCATCGTCTGCACGCTTGCCACAGCGCGCAAAGCCGGCACGAGCCGATGTGGACGCAGCCAAGCCAGGCGCGAGGCCCCAATCGATGGTGATTCCCCGGCCACCAGAGGTCGCGACGTGGCCGCGGCGGCGGCGGCGGCCAAGCTCGGCTCAGCCTCAAAGAGCAAGGGCCGAGGCGCCGCCCGCACGGCGAAAGCGGCCGCACTCTGGCCAGCCGTGGGCTCGCGCGCAGCCAAGGACCACTGCACCGGCTTCAGGAAGCGCCGACGCGACGGCAAAGGCTGCACAGGCGACAAAAGCACTGGCCGTGGCTCGAAGAGACGACTTGGCGGCGACGAAGGAAGGGATACCGCGCTTTGCTGCCTTTCGCGTCACCAGGCCGCCCTCAAGCAAGTTCTTGCTGCAAGTGGCGCATGCACGGCGTTTGCGGGAGCCGGCAGTGCGTGCGTGGACGATGGAAGACAAGGCCGCCTCGGTGCGGGAGCTGAGGCTAGCCGGGTCGCCATGAATATGTAAAAAAGATAAATTTCTGTCCTGCTGCCATCACTTGTCGTGCACGCCGGCGCCACCTGCCCCATTCCGCTGCTGCTCCCGCTGGGTGTCGCGGCGCCAAAGCACGTAGAGCGACTCGCGAGGGCGAGAAAGGCAATTGCGAGGATGATGGTGATCACCACGGCGGAAATGGGCCAGACCTCGTTGTCGGTGTGCCAAAGGCGCCGGCGAAGCGTGGACTCGAAGCGCACGCGCTCGAGAGCGCTGGCGTTGTTGCTGACGAAGAGGCCACCGTCCAGGACCAACGGCGAGCCCGAGAGCCAGCCCGAGGTCTCGATTGTCCGCTCGAGCACGGGCTCTGCGCCATCGACGCCAATCACGTGCACGGCGCTGCCTGCGCGAGTAGCACCTTGCCCGCGGCGTCCTGCACGAGAGGCGCCACGGAATGGCCCGCCTCGGGCAGCGCGAGCCGCGACAGCACAGCGCCGGTGTCGGCGGCGAGCTCAAGCAGCTCGCCAGCGCGTGTCGCGACGAGCACCGAGCCGGTGGCCTCCAGCACGAAGGGCTCGGCTCTACCAGAGCCCCAAGCGTGACACCCCAGGCACGCTCGCCAGACAGCTCGTAGCAGGCCAGCTCGGCGTCCCCGTCGTCGGCGGCCTTGCCGGACACCACGAAGACCCGGCTTTCGTTGGCCACACGAGCGGCGCCGCGCGCACGGGCCCCGCCAGCGCGCGTCCACTGGGTGAGCCCCGAGACGAAGGAGACGCGCTGCAGGGCGCCACGGCGGCACGCGACCAGCACCGCGCGGTCTTCGAGAAGCGCGATACCGCGCACGGCGCGGTCGCCGGGGCTGGTCTCGTCGCAGACCGCGCGCGACCAGGCGCGGCGCGAGGCCGCGCCCAGAATGATCTTGTGGAGCCGCGCCGGCGAAGCGCCAGGCAGACCGTCCACAGCAACAACCACATAGCCGCCCCCCGCGGGCACCGTAGCGGCTGCCGTGATCGGGCCGGGCCCGAGCTCCCATGACTCGCTGATTGCGCCCGAAGTGGCGTCGATGCGCAGAAAGACGCCATTGGTATCGCCGATGAGGACGTGTGCGGCGTTGGCGTCGAGCACCGGCGCGGCGCGAAAGCGCGCGCCAGCGCTCGGCGCAAAGGTCCACACCACCTCGCGCGAGGCAGCGTCGACGCAGGCCAGCTGCGATCCTTCGGGCGTGTTACGGAGCACCAGCACGCGCGTGCTTCCCGGCAGCGCGAGGGGCGCCCCAGCGCCGCCAGACAGGTCGGCGACGCGCCAGTCGAGGGCGGCCGCGCCTTGGCCAATCGCGTCGGCCTGCGCCTCGCCCACGGGCGTCAACAGGGCGGGACGGGGGGACGCCGGCTCGTATCCGGCGCCCTGGTCGACCTCGAGCGAGACGGGGTGGTCCTGGGCGTTGATGTGGCGCGCCACGTCGGTGCAGTCCAGCGCGCAGGTGGGGTCTTGGGCCTTGCGCTCAGCGGAGAGCGCGGTGCACTGCTCCTTGAAGGGCGTGAGGTCGAGGCCGACGCAGCCTGCGCCGAGGCAGGAGGCGAGGCCAGTGAACTGGTCGGCGACCTGCGGGCAGGTGGCCGTGGTAGTTAGCGCGTCGCGGGCGGCTAGGCAATCGCGCTGGCGCGCGGAGCAGGTCGACAGGTTGTCCGTGTCGATGGTGACGCCGCCGATGGCGGGCAGGTGGAGGCCGAGGCCGAGGAGCGAGGAGGGGTCGGCGGCGTCCAGGACGAGGTCCCTGTCGGCGGTGTGCGCCTGGAGGCGGCTTGCGTCGGCGTCCCGGGTGAACACGGTGGCGGCGGCCATGACAGCGCCGCGGTCGGCCATCTCGCGGGTGAGGTCGATGCTGACCTGCTTGTCCCGGCTGAGCTTGCCGTCCGTGAGAAAGAGCACGATGGGCTTCTTCCCGGCGCTCTCCTCGCGCTTGATCCAGGTGTCCGTCTGCTCGAGCGAGCCCAGCGCGCACGAGTAGCCCTCGATACCCTGCTCGTTGAGGCGCTCGAACCCGGCGTCCACGGCCTCCTTGCCGCTCTCGTGCTCCATGATCACCTTGTGCGTCTTGCCCGAGTTGGGGCACTTGAAGGTGACCAGGGACACGAGCGGGTCGGGCTGGTGCGCGCGGTTGCACACGTCCTTGACGAGGTCTGCCGCGGCGCGCGCGTACTCATTGAACAGCTCCCAGCAGGCCCTGCGCTTGGGCGCAAAGTCGGGGTCGTTGCGGTCGTCCTGCAGCTTCTTGAGGCACTCGTCGTTGCGATCCTTGATGCTGTTGCTCGTGTCCAGCAGCACGTACAGCTCCAGCTCGCACGACTCGCTCTGCGCGGCCGCGAGGGTCGCGAGGAGGGCCGCCGCCACGATGAGCGCGGCATCGCTTGCTTCCGCTCTCTCTCTCTCTCTCTCTGTGGCTTCCTTCCTTCGCCTCCCGACTCTTCTTCTGCGAGGAGCCAGCTAGCTGTCTCTCTGCTTGTCGCCCTATCAATTTTCGGGGCTCAAATCGGCTGCTCGCCCGAGCAACATGGCGCCCCGACCTTTTGCGCTCTGCGACGTCATTGAATCACTGGACAGGTCATCGCGATCACCTGGCAACTCACTGGAGGGACACACGATCGCATCGAAACTCCGAGGTCACTCGTGTGTTGCAACCACTCACTCTTGGCGAGTGACTCGCAAGAGTGAACAAAGAGTAAGAGGACAAAATAGGTTCGTTTGGTCGGCTTAGTGGTCAGTATGGTCCGCGCGCGGGCCGCGCGAGAGATGGTGTAGTCTAGTCGTCATGAGTGGTGGTCATTGCGCAGGGCGACGGCTCTAAAGCCTTAGGCCGCCTGCGGAAAGTTGAACTGGGCCCGCTTGCCGTGCAACTTGGCCGCCGCCTCGTCATACCGGCGCGCAGCGTCCTCCTCCACCTTGAAGCGCCCGAGGTACTTTACGGTGGGGCCGACGCGGATGCGCGCCTGCCAGCGGCCGTCCTTGCTGCACTTTGACACGCCGCGGAAGCGGCTGCTCTGCGCGCGGCTGCGCTTGGTCGGGCGCACGGTCTTCTTGACGCCCTCGCTCTTGAGCGCCTTGTCGGACACGCCGTCCTCCAACTTGATGGTGGGCGCGGTCGCGCGGCTGAGCGCCAGGCGCTGCGAGCTGGGCGTGACGCACAGCGAGGAGAACTGCGGGGCCAGCTTTTGCTTCTTGACCGTCGACGCGTCGTCCTGCTTGCGCTTCTTCGAGTTGAGACCGGCCGGGTCGAGCTGGGCGTGGGCGCTGGGGTGCTGCTGCTGGCGGGAAAAGTTCATCAGGCTGGCGTGGTGCTCGTCCAGCGAGGCGAACGGGCCGTCATCAAACGGGTACGGGGCCACCCGGACTGCTGCGCCTGGTGCTGAGCGTGGGCCTGCATGTGCTGCTGGAGCAGCTGGTGCTGCTGGTGCTGGAGCTGCGCGGCTTGCTGCTGGAGCTGCTGGTGCTGCTGGTGCAGGTGCTGGTGCTGGGACGAGTGGTCGAACCCGGTCCACATGTGCTGCGCAGAGAAGGGGGTTGCTGCGCAGCGTGGTGGGAAGCGTGGTGGTGGTGATGGTGGTGGTGGTGATCCTCCTCGAGCACGAGGTCGAGCAGGTTGTCCGGGCTGTGCGGCGCCTCGCCGCCCTTGGCAAAGCCGTGGCCGCCGGGCGCAAAGTTGAACGCGAGGTCTCCCTCGGGGTGGAAGGCGCTATCCGCGCCAAAGTTGAGCGAGAGGAGGCTCGACCGCCGCAACCCGGCGACGTCGCTTGACCTGCGCATCCTGCTGCTCGTCTGACTGGCTGACTGGCTGACTGCCGACTCTTCCTCCTGGCTCCAGTAGAAGTGGCTCTGCCGACGGCTTGGCGGCACTGGGGGACCGTGCTCGACCTGGACCAAGTAGTACTTGTTGACACCCCGCTCGGCTCGTCCTCTGCCTCTCGGTTCTGCCCTCTCTCTGTGACCAAATCCCTCTCTCACTGCCTGCCTGCCTGCCTCTCTCTCTCTCTCTCTCTGTTGTACAGGCCTTGTGAGACAGAGAATGCAAGCAAGCGATGATCCCTTCTTTTTTCGTGTCCCTTTTGAGGCTTCGTCCGCTTTGCGGCAAAGGCTCAAAGCCCCGCGAAAGATTAGCGCGTGCCGCGCAGACGAGGGAGTCCAGGCGTCCTCACTCCCAGTGCCAGGCTATCTCGGGAGGGATCCCCACTCGGGCCTCAAGCAGCGCCCCTTGCCCAAGTATGGGCATGGCCCTGGCCCTGCTGCGGGGGGCAGGCGAGGCCCCCGCGATGTTTTCGGCACCACGCGCTGTAGCACTGCCTACGCGGCCGCCGTGGACAGGATCGCGGAACGGCCGCTGCGGTGGCTTCGGTGCCCCCTGGGCAAGATCCCAGGCCGCCTGCGTGCATCTGTCCCATGGCCGTACATTCTGCCATTCCTGCTCGTGCATCAGCCCCCTTCCGCCCAAGTCCCAGGCTGAGCTGAGCTGATGATGATGATGATGGGCTGGCTGTCTGGCTGGCGTGGCGTGGGCGGGTGGGCGGGCGGGCTGGCTGCCGGCTCCGCCTGACCTGCCCATCTCCCGGTGTCGACCTCCGTGGTCTGGCAAGCAGTCCCGTCGGTCGGCTCCGTTTTCCCACGCACGCTTCTTGGCTCTCTTCCCGGCCGTGGAGAGAGGGTGGGGCGACTGGCTGCTTGGCCGGCTGCTTCGCTGCCGATTCCGCATTCCGCCTTCGGCGTGGTGGTCTGACCACATGAATCTTCGCCTGCGGGCCATGTTCCGCCCGTTTCGATGGTCGATATGGGCCTCGGTTTCCCCAGCCCGGTCTGAAAGGCGCTCAAAGGCGTGGTTTTCAAGTGTCAGGACACCCTCGAGCACCCCACACCACCCTCCCGAATCCTGCTACACAGTTGTTTCTTCTGGAGGCTTTGCTCCTCCACTGGCTCGAAATTTTGGCTCTCTTTGGTGGGAGGGAGTCTCACCTTTTTCATTTTTTTTTTACATAATGGAACGATCCGCGAACCCGGGCCGCGTCAGGCGGCTTGCTGGGCGGCGCCGGCGGTGGCCAGGGCTGTTTTGGGCGAGTGGCGCGCGCCGGCGGCGAGGCTGCGCTCGCGGGCGTCCACCATGTATTGGTAGGTGCCCTTGCCCAGGTAGAGCAGGTAGGTGTGGAAGGCCCACAAGGTCGAGTAGCTGCCGGCGAGGAGCGAGCTCAGGAGCGACGCTCCCAGCAGCGCGAACAGGCCGGCGCCCAGGCGCGCCTCGCCAGCGTCGCGTACCCGCTGATCGACCGCGATCCACAGCGCCACGCCCAGCTGGTAAAGCGACAAAAGCGTGCCCAGTAGACTCAGCGCGTAAAAGGCAGCGTAGGTGCGCGCCCCGACGCACGTGTTGAGCCACTTGCAGTGGTGGTCCAGCCCCGGCACGACCTTCTTGCAGGCCGCGCAATAGCGGCCCTTGGACTGCGTCTCCCGCATGCACGGCAGCCCTAGCCCGCCCGGCTTGCCCGGGTCGGCCGCCTGGCAAAAGACCCAGCAGGCAATCGCGGGCACCGCCAGGAACGGGTACGCGTACAGCACGCGGGCCTATTGGGCGCGCGAGGAGCGTCAGTAGCCTGTGCAGCCGTGCAGCGCAACCGAGCGCGATTCGACCGACCACCTACCTCTGGCAAGCCGCCCAACACCGGCACGGCGAGGCCCAAGAACGTCGCCATGGCGCCGATCTGCCCCACCCAGGCGCCCACGGGCACAAGACCCCACGGCCGCTGCAGCCCGTTGCGCCGCACGCCGCCGGCCGCCATCGCCGTCACGGGGTCCAGGCGTGCGTTGTCGTGCACTCGTGGCCCAGCGCCGATTCGATCATGCCCGGGTTCGAAGCCCACCTTCCCCGCCCTTTTTCTTTTTTTTTTTTGTTTTGTTTTGGTCACACATCACATGGCTGCCGGCGGCGCTGGTGCTCCTGCTGGCGGGGCTTCTGCTGGCGGGGCAGCTTCCGACGCGGCAGCCTCCGCCGCCACCTTGTCCTGCTGGAACCAAAAGTAGCCCATGCCGTGGTCCACCTCGGTGACCGTGGGCGCGCTCAGGTGCGGCGCGCCCGCCAGCAGGTACCGCTTGCGAAAGTGCGGCTGCTGAAAGGACAGCTGCGCAAAGACGCCGCCCTCCTTCAGGACGCGGGCCACGCTGGCCATCATCGCCGCCGTGGCCTCGCGCGTGCTCTCGTTCGGGTTCCACGGGTCGCCCTCGTCGGTGACGAGCGCGTCCATAGCAGCCTTGTCCAGCACGACGTCGAAGGACTGGTCCGGGAAGGTCATCTGCGTCATGTCCATGACCTGCCACTCGAGCGCCTCGTTCCCAGCGTGCCGCTCGCGCATGGCCTCGATGACCGTGGCGCTAAAGTCGATGCTCACGACCTTGACAGCGCCCGCACGAGCCAGCTCGGCCGAGAACCCCGAGTTCCCGCAGCCAACGACCAGCACGCGCGCCGGGGCGCTCAGGCGCGGCAAGAGCGGCTCGAGCATGGGCTTGACCACTTCAAAGCCGGCCAGCCACTCGTATGCGGCCTCGCGGCCAAAGCGCTGTTCCCAGTACTCGCGCGTGCGGTACGCGCTGTTGTGCGCGGGCTCCATGGCGGCCGAGGCCGCCTCCATGGCCTCGGCCGTCGCGGCTGCGGCCTCGTCCACTTGCATCATCCAACTCGCTGTCGCTCTTGTGTGGCCATCTCGTTGGCTTCCTCACTCACAGACGCCTTCTGAGGTCATCGTAAACCCGTTCCGGGCCACTTCCAGTCATCACTCCAGTCCTCGCGCCCGATCCGGGTCCCGTCGCCAGAACAGGTCCTGCCCGTCTGCTGTCGCGGGCAGAGGGCGGCAGAAGAGCTCGAGGCGCTCAAGAGCATCTTCGATGGCGATGTCAAGGAGGCGGGCCTCGTGTGGGGCCAGCCCAAGATCGTCGTGCTGGTGCGGCCTCACCTCAGCCAGGGTCGCGACGCGCTGGAGGCCGAGCTGGAAGTGACCTACGTGAAAGATTACCCGCGGCAAGCGCCCGCCGTGGGCCTCGGCCGCGTGGCTGGCATTTCCGAGGCCGACGCCAAGCTGCTTGGCGCTAGTCTAGTCAAGGAGGCCGCCAAGCGCGCCAGCCCCGACGCCGAGCCCTTCGTGTATGACCTGGTGCGCGCTGTGCAGGACTTTCTGGTCTCGCACCGCGTGGACACAAAGTCGTTCTACGAACAGCACCAGCAGCGCGAGGCCAAGCAGCGGCTCGAGGCCCGCGCCGAGCAAAAGCGCAAAGCCGACTCGAGGCCCGCAAGAGTGCCGCGATCCACGCGCGTGTCGATCGGGCCCTCGGCGCCCCGGCGTCGCCCATGCTCAAGCCGGCGGCATGGGATGTCCGGCTGGGCGGCTTGAGCCAGTCGGAAGACCCCGGGGCATCGGAGGCGGGGGAGGCGGCCATGCCCGACCTGGACCTCCTTGGTGGCAACAGCTCGAGCCGATACCTCAACGACTTTGAGGAGCTCAAGCTGCTCGGCTTTGGCGGCTTTGGCAAGGTGGTCAAGGCGCGGAATCGGCTGGACGGGCGGGTCTACGCGGTCAAGCGGATCAAACTCGAGCGTCGCAACAAGAGCAGCAACCTCAAGATCCTGCGCGAGGTCACCAGCCTGGCCAAGATGCATCACCAAAACATTGTGCGCTACTACCAGGCTTGGATCGAGAACGCGCTGCCCTCGGACAGCGATTTGTCCGACTCGGAGGCTTCCGATTTGTCTTCCAGCAGCTTTCTCGGGGGCCAGAGTTTGGGCTCCGAGCAGGCTTTTGGCCTCGGCGACTTTGGCGACTGGAGCGATGACGAGAACGAGGGCAGCGCCGCCGCCGCCGCCGCCGCCGCCGCTGCCGCCGCCGCCGCCACCGCCGGGTCTAGTAATAGCAGCAGCTCGTCAAGCTCACAAAGCAGCAGCTCGAGTGCCAGCAGCGCAAGCTCGGCGCCGAACGACTCAAGCGGTGGCTTTGCCTGGGCCCGCCCCCCGGGCCCTGCTTCTACTTATGCTGGTGCTGGTACGACTGCCAGTGCGCAAGTCGGGGCCTTCGAGCCCGTCCGCGAACCAGACCGCGTCCTGTACATCCAAATGGAGTACTGCTCTGGCCAGACGCTGCGCGAGATCATCGACCAAGGCGTGCTGCAAAAGAACCAAGAGCTGGTGTGGAAGCTGCTCCGCGAGGTGCTTGAGGCGCTGTGGTACATCCACGACACCTGCCACTTTATCCACCGCGACCTCAAACCGGCCAACGTCTTCCTGGACCAAAACGGGACCGTCAAGCTCGGCGATTTCGGTCTTGCCGTCACCGTTAGCAGCAAGCCTGTCGCCGCGCAAGACAGCAGCGCGGCTGGCGTCGCCCCGGGCGCTGCCAAGCCTGGCGTCGCCAAGGCCAAGCCCGCCGCGGGGGCGGCGGGCGCCAAGGCCAAAACCAAGGCCAAGGCCAAGACTGGCAAGAAAAAGGCTGGCAACGCTCAAGAAGGCGGCGCCAAGAACGACGACCGCACGACGGGAAAGACCGCCAAAGCAAAGCGGACCCGCCAAAGGAGCGGGCAGTACCCTCCATCGACAACACGAGCGGGGTCGGCACCACGCTGTACCGCGCGCCTGAAGTCACCGAGAACAAGTACGATGAAAAGTGCGACATGTGGAGCCTCGGTATCATGCTCTTCGAGATGCTCGTCCCGCCCTTTGACACCGGCATGGAGCGCATCCGCACGCTGACCGAGCTGCGACAGAGCGGCAAGGTCACCTCGCACTCGATGCCCCGTGAAGCGCGCGAGATGGTCGAGACGCTGCTCCGCAAACGGCCCGCGGACCGTCCAGTGCCATCAGCATCCTCGAGTCGGGCAAGCTGCCGCGCAAGCTTGAGACCGAGCAGCACTTTGACGAGGTCATGCGCGTCGTCAAGGGTGCCGACCACTCGCTGCCGCTCTACTCGCGCCTCATGGAGACGCTCTTCACGCAGCGAACTCGGCCAGAGGTCTTTTACACCTATGACGCTGAAATTTTGCAATACGCGCGCGGGGCCCACGCGGACGCCGCTGGGTCCCTCGCCCCGCCCTTCCGCGACGCGCTGCACGCCGCGCAGCGTCGCGTGTTCAAGGACATGGAGGACGAGTTTCGCCTCTTTGGCGCCAGCCCGCTCTACGCGCCGCTCCTGACGCCCAAGACGGGCGGGGCCCACGAGCGCGCCGGCGCGGCCTGCCAGCATGGATCCGCAGGGCACGGTGGTGGTGCTGCCGATGAATCTGACGCGGCCATTTGCGCGCTTCGTGGCGCTGCGCAAGCTGACCTGGGTCAAGCGCTTTGACTGCTCCCGGGTCTACGTGGCCGCCGAGTCGGGCAACAACCTGCTGGGCGGCCAGCCGCGCTCCAAGGTGCAGGCCGCGTTAGACGTCGTGGTCCCAGCGGCCATGCTGGCGGCCAGCCGCGACGTGGCCTTGCAGTGGCAAGAGGACTTTCTGCGCTGCGCCCTTCGCGCCCTGGCGCGCTGCGCGCCGGCTCTCGGCGGCGCCACCACCGTCTTCATCCAGGACCGGCGCCTGCAAACCGCCTTGCTCGACCAGTTTGACCTGACCACCCACGTGCCCTTTCTGGACGCCCACTTTGCGGACGAGCGCCTGTCGCAGGCAGATGCGCAAGCTGTGCCACGAGCGGCTCTCGCAGCGCCAGGCGGACGTCGTGCGCCAGCTATTCGGGTTGCGCAGCGACCAGACCAAGTTTATCGACGCCGTCTGCAACCTTTGCGAGGGCCAGATCCCCGACCTGGCCGCCGTGCGTGCCACGTTGCACCACCTCATCGGCTGCGGCCTGCCCTGCCGCTTCCGCCCGTTCCTCACCGCCATCCCTGACATGGAGTCGGGCCTTTCTTCGCCGTGGTCATGAAGCGCCGCCGCCTCGGCAAGCGGGGCAAGACCGCAACGGCTGCTCGCGGCCCAAATAGCAACAGTCCAGGCGGGAGCGGCGCAAAAGCGGCGCCCAAGGCCGGCTCTGGCGCTTCTATCTGCGCAGTCTTCAAGGACAGCGAAATCTTTGTTGCAGCCACTGGCGGTCGCTACGACACGCTCATTGAGCAATATCAGCTCTCGGCGCGCCCCACCGCGCAGGTCGCGGCGCTCGGTATGCGCTTCCACGTCGAGCGCATCGCAAGTCACCTCTACGACAAGCAGGACGCTGGGTCCACCAACCCGCCCGTGCTCGTGCTCGTCGCGGCGCCAAGCGACGAGGAGCCGTGCACCACGGCCGAGTGCGCGCGAACCGCCGTGCGCCTGCGCGAGGCCGGCATCGCAGCGGACTGGATGCACCCCTTTTGCGCAGACCATGGCTCGGCGCCCATATCGGACACCTTTTTGTCGTACTGCCGCTCCAGCGGCATCCCGTTCCTCGTCACCAAGCGCCGCGGCCAGGCCTTTCGCATTCGGGGCGTTGTCCACGGCCAGCAGCACGACCGCGCTGTCAACGTAGACAAGGAGGTGCTGCACTTTGAGCACCTCGTAACATTCCTGAGCTCATCGTGACCCACTTTTTTTGGTTGACGATCGCTTCACAAGGCCTCATGAGCACGAGCACGGGCGCGATGGTTCTCTCTCTCCCTCTCTCTCTTTGGCTACACTGCCCGCCTACACGGACTTGTACGGCCGGGCCTCGAGAATGTTGGCAGGCACCAGGCCGCGCTCGTTTGTGGCTGGGCTGCGAACCAGCCACCAGTTCGCTTCCGGCTGGGAGACAGCGATAAGCACGGTGCCTGCTGGGCACGTCAGCTCGTCGTCCTCCTCACCGACGCAGTCAAAGCGCGCGATGCATGCCAGACCGGGGTAATCCGCGCCGGTGGGGGCGAGACCGGTGGCTCCGGCATCGGCCCACTTGGGGGTTTGGGCATGAAGGCCGGGTTGGGGCTCACTCGCCGCTTGATCTCGTCCGGCTTGACCGGGTTCACGCGAAGCTCCATATCACGCCGCCGCCGCCGCCGCCGAACGAACGTGGCGACGCCTACGCCGCGAGGACGACGCCGACACCAGCAACGGCGCCTATGGCACCCATCATGCCTGTGTCGGAGCCAGCAGCCGTAGGCGCGTCTGTGCGCAGGCCGCCCTCGGCCGTTGGGGAGGCAGTGGACCCGGATCCTGGCGCGCTTGCGGTGGTCGGCGCCGACGACGATGCGACCGGGGCCGCGGCTGGACTCGATGTCGGCGCGGCAGTTGGCGACACTGTTGGCAAAGCAGACGGCGCGGCGGTTGGTGCCACCACGGGCTTGCGCTAGGAGAGGCCGTCGGGGTCGCAGTGGGATTGCTGCTCGGGGACATCGTCGGCGCGTCCGTCGGTGGCGAACGCACCACCCGAAAATCGTGCACGTCGCCAGTGGCAGGGCTTGCGCGCTCAGTCACCGTGCCGACAACCTGGCCGGCCACACTAACGGCTGTGCCGACGCCCATCGTCGCGCCTGTCAGTACGCGGGTACGCGACGACCCGGAACGCCGGCGCATCGAAGGTGTCGCTCGGCCAGTCGAACTTGGCCTCCCAGAACGGGTCGCTGTCGTCGGCCTCGGCCGCGAAACAGCTGTGCCAGATGAACTGGCAGTTCTGAGATGTGCTGCCGTCAATGGCCTCACTCGGCCCGAAGCTGCTGCTGAACGACGAGGAGCTGGTGGCGTCGCGAAGCGCAAGCTTGGTCGGAAAGCGCTCCACGTCGAACTGGTCGCCCACGTACAGCTCGACCTCGGTCAGCACAAAGGTGCCGGACGCGTCCTCGTCCCCAGTGCGCTCCAGGCGCACAGTGAACTCTGCGGCCCGCGCGCCAGCGGCCAGCGCCGCGACCACGAGCGCCCTCGCCACCATCTCGGCCGCGTCGACGTCCCAAGTAGCGAGTCTGGCGCCTGCGAAGGACGCCGCCGTGAATGATGCTGCAAGCTAAGACTCTGCTACCGGGGGCTAGGGGCTCTCGATCCAACTGGTACTGTTGCAAAACCCAGTGGGCAGCACGATCACGATCCTCATTCTCACCTTGATGCCGTGAATGCGAGCTGCGCCAGCCTGGCTCGCAACCTTGCGTCAAAGCGGGCCGAGGTGTTAACATGAAAAGTCAAGTACGGTACGGTACGGTACGTACCGCTGCTATGGTATGGTAGGTACCATACGACGGTTCATCACGGCTTGCCGCCCAAGACGTTGGCTGGGACGAGGCCGAGCTCCTCGGTGGCGGGGTTTTCGCACCACCACCACTCGTTGTTGACGCGCTCGATGGCCACAAGGACCGTGCCCTCCGCGCTCAGCTCGTCCTCGGCCTGGCCCTCGCAGTCGAACAACATGACCGCGGGCGCGTTGGGCCGCACCTCAGCCGGGCGAGGCAGCGTTGGCGGCCGCGAGCGCGGGACCCGAGGCGCGCGCGGGGCGCGGCTTGCGGGCGGGATGCTGACCGCGACGGAGGCGAACGCCGGGTTCATGGTCTCGCGAGAGTCGTCGCCGCCGTCCACCTTGACCTTGGCGCCCATGATCGCGTCGACGTCCATACGCTTGCGCCGGCCGCGCACAAACAGAGTCGCGGCCACCGCGGCGAGCAGGAGCGCGCCGCCCACGCCGCCACCCACGGCAATCATGGTCGTCGGGGAGGTGCCCACCTCGGCGCCTCCAGGACTCGGCGGGCCCCCATTGCTTGCGGTCGGCGCGTTGGTCGCGACTTCCTCGCTCATGAGCACGCCGGCACAAGTTTCGAACGGCGCCACGCACCTGGCCTCAAAGCACGACAGGCAGCTGCCCTGCATTTCCTGGCCCTCGGGGCAGGAGCACCGCGTCTCCAGGCAGCCCGCCATCTCGCCGAGACACTCGGCGCAAGACCGGGAGTACTTGGCGGACTCGAAGAACCACCGGGCCGAGCAGGTCCGGTAGTCGGGCGTGCCAGTGCAGACCGGGTCGATGTCGTCCATGTCGGCCATCACGTCGCGGCTGTTCCACAGCTCCTTGTCTCCCGCGTTCTCGCACGCACCTATGTAGGCAACAGGTGAGGAGGTCGGCTCGGCGCTCGGCCCGGCGCTCGGCGAGCTCGACGGCGAGCTCGTCGGCGTCACGGGCGACATCGTGGGCGAGTTGGATGGCGGAACCGGCGAGGCACTCGGCATAGCGGTCGGCGAGACTGTCGGGTCCGCGTCCGGCGAGCGCGTCGGGTACCGCGTCGGCGAGCCCGTGGGCTCGGGCGTCGTCGGAGACTTTGTGGGCTTCGGGCTCGGGGACTTGGTGGGCGAGCTCGTTGGCGCAGCGACCTCCACCGTGAAGACGGACTTGCGCTCAGTCACCTCGTAGATCTGCACGCCGTCCACGTAGAACCTTGTCCCGAGGAAGTGGTCGCCGTGGTCCTTTTGCTCATCCGTCCTTGGGTAGACCCGGAGCCGGTACGCCGTGTGGAAGTCCGAGCTGGGCCAGTCAAAGCGCGCCGACCAAACCGGGCTATCCTCGGCGTTGTTCGTGTTGAAGCAGTTCCTGACGGCGTCCAGGACCCCCGTGCGGTGGTCCTGCTCATAGTCCCCGTCAATGGCATATTCGTGCCACGTAAACCAGGCGCGCTCGGACCCCGTCGCGTCTCTGAGCCCGACCTTGCGGTACGCCCCGCCGGGCGAGTCCTTCACGTACAAGTCCACCTCGCACAGCGTCCAGTCGGCGTTCTGCCCAAACCGCTGCAGCTTGACCTCCTTGCGGTCTGCCGCCACCGCCAGCGCCCCAAGCAGCGCCGCCAGGGCCGCCCGCCACCCCATCGCCATCGCCATGACCGCGGTCGATCGACGATCGATTCCTGGCGCTCGCCGCCTTTTGCCTCCAAGAGCAGGGCCGCTCTGACTGGACCCAACAGGCTGCACGTCGCTCGCATTCGCGCGTGCAAGAGCTGTCTCTCTTTGTCTCTCTCTTTGTGTGCGTCCAGCGACAATTTGTGGAACGGCGGATTTGATGCGACCCGACCGCGGATCCCCAAGATGCGACCCGGACGCGCGACGGCGAGCGAGGAAAGATATTTTTCTTTCTTTGCATCTTCCTCGCTGGGTCGCGGTGATGGCGGAGGTGCTGAGGCGTCGCGCGAGGGCGCATGAGGGCGGCGCGGAGGCGGAGGGCGGCGGCGCGGAGGGCGCCGCGCGGTGGGAGGTGATGCACGAGCGCTGCCCGGTCGGCGTGGTGCACGTGGCGGGCGCGGCCGAGAAGGGCCTCAAGGAGGGCGAGCTGGTAGTGCACAAGCTGGTCGCGGCGGCGTCGGGCCGGTCCGTGCTGTACGACCTGTTTCTGCCGCAAGGGTATCCGCAGTCAGTGCGCGAGGGGTACCTGGCGTTCCAGCTGTTCGACTCGGTGCAAGGCCTGTGCTCGTATTTGCGCGGCGTGCTCTCCACGCAGGCGATACTTGAGGGGTTTGGCGTGGGCGTGGAGAACGCCAACGCCCTGGCGGCCACGACGCAGTGGGTGTACCGCGACGGCGCCGGTATGCTGGGCGGTCTGGTATTCGCGTGGGCCGGGGCGCCAGTGTTTGACCGCAACGTGAAGCGCTGGCGGCTTTTCGCGGACTTTGCGGTGGACCTGGCGCTAACGATCGAGCTGGCCTCGCCTCTGGTTTGCGGGAGCACGCGTAGCTGCTTCACGGCCTCGGTGTGCGGCGCGAACGTGCTCAAGGCGATGTGTGGCGTGGCGGCCGGCGCCACGCGTGCGGTGGTGACGGTGCACTTTGCCAAGGAAGGCAACACGGCGGACGTGCAGGCCAAGGAGGGGTCGCAGGAGACCTTTGTCAACCTGCTTGGCATGGTGCTGGGCCTGTGGCTCGCCGGCTTTGTGGAGGAGCACAAGTCGCTCGTCTGGGTGATCTTCTTCGCGCTCACGGCGCTCCACCTGATCGCCAACTACCTGGCCGTGCAGGCGCTGCGCCTCTCCTCGCTAAACGAGCCGCGCCTGTCCAGCCTCATCGAGCGCTTCCGCGCGGCGACCTCGCGGGCATGACCGTGGACCAGATCAACGCGGCCGAGCCCATCCTGGGCCGCAGCAAGCACCACTTTGTCCTCGGCGCGCCGCTGCCGGCCGGCGCCGCGGACGAGCGCCTGGCGCACGCCCTGCTCCACAAGCTCGGCTCGCAGCCCTGTGCCGCGCTGCCCGGCCGCCGCGCCAACGAGGTGGCGGTGCTGCTGCGCGACGACGCCACCCCGCGCGACTGCCTGGCCGCAATCATCATGGCCGCCGACCCCACGCTCGACCCCGCCCGCTTCCTGCGCGCCCTGGAGGACGCCGGCTGGGACGTCAGCGGCCGTCTGCCGCTCGCCGACCTGGGCTACCGCTTCCGGCCCAGCACGGCCTAGTCGCGACCTTAACCCTGCGGCCTAGTCGGAACATGTAGCGGACTCTACGTCCGAGTCGTACGTTAAAAAACAAAAAAAAAAAACGTACTCGTGGTACCACGGTACCGGTACTGGTACTGCTCCGTTTCCCACTCTTGACGCAGAGCAAGTCGGGATGCGGCAGAGCGAGGGCGGCGAGGGCGCGCTGGCGCCGTCGCCGCCGCCGGACTGCGCCTGCGCCCCGGCCGGCACCGCGGCTGGCTCCGGCGCCGCGGCCGGCGCCGCGGCCGCGCCGCGGCCGGCGCCCCGGCCGGGGTAGTTGTCGGCGCTTCGGCGGCGCGACGACGCGCCAAGGGCTTGCTGCGGTCCTGGTCCTTCTCGGACAAGGCCAGCCTCGAGGGAGATAGCGGCGGGGCTGCGCGGGCGACAGGGTCGCTGACGACTGCGCGAGCGTCCTTTGAGCTGTGCGAGTGCGGCAAGAGTATGTTTCAAGCGGCGGCCAGTGGCGGCGGCGAGAGGCTTGGCAAAGGCGCGCGGCGGCCACGCGCACAGACGATTTCGGGGGCGCTCTCGCCATCGTCGAGCCAGTCGGACTCTTTCCTGGTCGGCGTCAGCTTTGGATCGAGCGCGCAGCGCGCCATGAGCCGAGCGCGGCGGGCCACGGGGGACGTGGACATCGAGGACGTGGTGGCAGAGCCGGACGAGGAGGACCTGAGCGGGCTGGTGCACGCCTCGCCGCAGGTGACCCTCACCCCGGCGTCCCACGAGGAAGAGGAAGCCGTGCCTAGCGTGTGCGAGCGGTGCCAGCGCAGCGACTGCGTGACGGTCAAGCCGACGGTGGGCTATTACACCGCCAGACAGGTCGCCAAGCACTCTAGAGTAGACGACTGCTGGATCGTGGCGCACGGTAATGTGTACGACGTGACGCGCTACCTGCCCAAGCACCCGGGCGGCGCCAAGTCGGTGCTGTCGCGCGCGGGCGGCGTGGACGCCTCGCAGGACTTTGACTTCCACTCCCGCTACAGCAAGAAGCGTCTGTGGACGCGCTACAAGATCGGCCGCCTGGCCGTCTGCACCAACCGTCCGGCGCGCGACTACTTGCGCCGCACCTCGCCGCGGGGCCAAGGTGCCACCGCGAATGCCGACGGCGGGGAGTGCCGCATTTCCTGAGCGGTCGTAGCGCCCGCTCTTGAGAGCGAGCGCAACAAGCAGCGGCTGCAGCCGCACATCGCGTTAGAACGGGGAAAGCCACGAGGCGAGCACGAATTGTACCTACGAGTACGTTCATACCATATGCTGCGTACCGCGCGCCGGCCAGCTGCGCGCAGCAGCCAGGTCAGCACGATTTAGTTTGCGCGATGTCAGACAGTCTGTGCGCGCCATGGCGCAGCCGGCCGAGCATCGCGACGTGGCTGCCGAACCCAAGCCCGCTCAATGGCTCTTTTTTATTCTATTTCTATTTCTGCAGCAGCTGCTACCGCTACCGCTGCTGCTGCTGCTGCTGCTGCTCGCTGGCCTCCAGCTTCTCCACCTGCTCCTCAAACGCCTCGTCGATCGCCCGCACGCGCTCCTCCGCCTCCGCCTTGAGCTGGCGCACCGCCATCTGGTTCTGCATGACCAGGCTTTCCACCTCGCCGGCGCCCATGGCCAGAAACATGTTGCCCGAGCTCACCCAGAACTGGTCCCCGAGCGGCCCCGCGCCGCCCGTCTGCTGCTTGACCGGACCGAACCTGAGCTCATTCAGCACCACCTTGTTTTGCTCCATCTTGGCGCTCAGAGCCGCCAGTTCGCGCTGCTCCCGCTCGCGCTGCAGCTGGAGCTCGGTGGCCGTCCGCAGCACGCGGAAGCGGTCGTCCGCGCGCGCGCCCTGCTCCTCGAGCGCCGCGCCACTCGGCAGCGCCGCTGCAGACAGCATCAGGCCCAAAGAAACTGCCGATGCAGGTCCGGCGGCTGGCAGCCGCGCGGGCGCCCAGCGCGACGGCGGTGGGGCGCCGTGCGCTGAGTACCTACGGCAGCGATTGGTTCGAGCAGCCCGTGGAGCGGCGCTTCACGGGCAGCATCAAGTACGACCGCTATGCCGTCGACAGGGACCGGCCCGAAATGCGCTACCGCGACGTGCTGCCGCTCTGGGTGGCCGACATGGACCTCCGCGCGCCGCGCTGCGCAGGCGATCGCGCAGCGCGCCGAGCACGGCGTCTTTGGCTACACGGGGCCCGACCCGCGTGAAGGGTGCTATCCTGGAGTACCTGCGCGACCGTCACGGCGTGACCGACGTCGAGCCCGAGCACCTCGTCTTTCTGCCCGGCCTGGTCGTGGCGCTCAACGTCGTGGCACGCATGGCAGCGCGGCGCGGCGAGGGCATCCTCACCGCCTGCCCCGTGTACCCGCCCTTCCACACCTCGGCGCGCAACGCCGGCGCGGACTGCACCATGGTGCCGCTCACGACCTGCCCCGACACGGGCAAGTGGACGCTCGACTTTGACGCCATCGAGGCCGCCGTGCGCAGCGCTGAGCGCCGCGTTGGCGTCTTCCTGCTGTGCAACCCGCACAATCCCGCCGGGCGCGCGTTCACGCGTAGGGAGCTCGAGCGGGGCAGCATCTGCCGCGACCACCAGATCGACGTGGTCTCGGACGAGATCCACTGCGACCTCCTCTTGGACCCCGACGTGGAGCACGTGCCCTGGCTAAGGCTGCGCGGGGGCAGCCGCGGCTCTATCACGCTGCACGCGCCGAGCAAGACGTTCAACGTCGCCGGCCTGTGCGCGGCCTTCGCGGTGGTGCCGGACCCGGAGCTGCGCGCCAGCTTCAAGCGCGAGGCGCGCGGCATCGTCGCCGACGTCAACACATTCGGCTATGAGGTCTTGGAGGCCGCCTACGGCTCGCACCGCGAGGAGTGCGAGCGCTACCGCCTGGGCCTGCTCGACCACCTGCGCGGCAACCTGGCCGCTCTGCGCGCCTTCCTGGAGGCGCTGCCGCCCGCGCACCGTGGGCTGCTGCGCTTCGACCACCACACGAGGCCACCTACCTGGTCTGGCTCGACGCGCGCGGCTTGCAAGCGCGGCTCAGCGGTACGGCGGCGCTCTGGCTCGAGTACGAGGCTGGCGTGGGTCTCAACGACGGCGTGCTCTTCGGGCCGCAGGCCATGTACAAGGGCTGGGTGCGTATCAATTTGGGCTGCCCGCGCGCCACGCTGGACGCGGCCCTGGCGCGTATCGCGGCGGCGCTGCACCGCTCGCCCGACCTGCCCTGATCGCGAACCTTCCCTTGCAGTTCACCTCCATCGCCTGCTGCTCTGCAAGTTGTTGCTGTTGTTGGTCGCAAGGGCGACGGGCGATGGAGCGGGGCGCGAGCAAGACAGCGCGCGGCGCCATGGACGTGCAGCAGAAGCGCAAGGCGGAGGCGCCCCTGTATCGGCAGCTTCACCAGTGGCTGGTGCAGGCGAGGCACCGACAGGCCTGCGTTCAGAATGAGGAAGAGCTTCTGGCCCTCCAGGATCGGTTCCTGGCGGGCGAGCTCTCGCAGCAGCAGATGCAGGCGGCCGTGCGCGAGGTGGTCAGCGCCAGCATCGGCGCTGGCATCGTGGCGGGCGCGGGGCCGCCCGCGGCGCCTGTGGACTCGAGCTTTGGCACTATTCGACCTCCGAGGACAACGCGTGGGAGTGCTTCTCCACTGTGCGCGCAGAGTCCTGCGAGATGTTCTTCCGCCGGCAGCGTATGGCGGGCAAGGGTTTGCTGGCCACTTACCTGTTCTCTATCGGTTTGGCGCGCGCGGCCCAAGCGCACGAGTTCCACTTTGCGCTCTTGCGTCGCTTTTCGCGCCAGCCTGGTGGGCTGAGCGCACCAGAGCCGGTGGCGGCCGCCGAGGGTTTGCGAGTCGTCCGCTTGAGTTACGCACCGGCCGACAAAGCCGTGCTGCGGCGCTTTGAAGCTGTTAAGACCTACATCGAAGGCCAGCAGCGTCCGCTGCACGCGAGAGTGGCCGCGGCGGTCACGGCGCTACAGAGTCTCCAGCGCTATGGAATGCTGCCTGCGGATCGGCTCGCCCAATCAGCCAAGAAAGCCAAGGCGGCCAAGCCAAGGCGGCGCAAGAGGGGCAAAAAGGCTGCTCCTCGCCGCCAGCAACAGCTCGGCCGGCAGCCACTGGGGAAGAGACCCTGTCCCAGCCGCCGCACCAGCACCACCAAGAGCACCAGCAGCACCAGCAGGAGCACCAGCATCAGCAGGAGAAAGTGGGGACCACGGCAGCTGCGGCAGCCACAGCAGAATCCGTCGCCCGCCTTCCTTTGCCAGAGCCTTTGGAGGACCGGTTAGACTTGGACTCGCCGCAATACCGCGCACGTGTTGCACTATTGTCAAGCGAGATCCGCGACCTCGCAGGCCACATCCAGGGCACGTTACAAAGGGCGAGAAGGAACGGAATCACCTGCTCTGGCACGTACAGTGCGTGCTGCAACAAGTGTTTCCGTGCGCACGTGCGTTCGTATTTGGGTCCCACGCATCGGGCTTTGCGCTGCCCTCCTCCGACATCGACATGTACTTTCTGCACCAAGAGGGCATCTGCTTTGCCGACAAGCGGTCGCGGCACCACTCGCGCCAGGGCAGCGCCTCCGCGTGCAAACTGACGCGGCTACCGATCCTCGAGCAGCTTGGCTTTGTTCAGAACGCACTACGCTCCATGAGCTGGGTCAAGCGCGCCAAGGTCATCCGCACGGCCCAGATGCCCATCGTGCGCGTGGAGACCTGTCTGCAGGCGCTGAATGGCGAGGCCGAGGACACCCACCACCGCAGCGCCGACCACCTCTGCCCGCTCTGCAGTACGGTCGATATTAGCAGCGGTCAGTCGCCAGGGCACTCGCACCTCATGCTCTCCACGCTCATGCAGGAGCAGAGCCAGGTTTTCCCGGACTTGCGACCGCTCATGCTGGTGACCAAACAGATGCTGCATGAGCGACGCATGTGCAACGTCTTCTCCGGCGGCATCAGCTCGTTCGCGCTCTCTATGCTCGTGCTGCGCTACCTGCAGCACCGCAAGCAGCACCCGGAGCAGATCGCACCCATGGCCAAGGTCACACCGACGCGCAGCGACCGACTGCCCCTCACGCACCTCGTCGACCTTTCCACGGATGCCGAGGCGCAGCGCAAGGTGGCCGAGTTTTACCGTCGCGGTCTGGCCGAGTGGCCGCGCCATGACAACGCGCCCCTGCTTTATGCGCCGCCTGTCACGGGCCTCGGACGCCCGCAGTCGCCGAAGGCGGGCTGGATGCCGCTGGCGCCGTGGGCTGCGGACGATCAGTACGCGGCATATCACCGCCAACTGGCGGACTGGCCCACCCACGATGCCGCGCACCACTTTCAGTGGATGCGCCGCATGAACGCGCAAAACCCGTCTATGCCACAGCCGCCTCAAGCGCTGCAGCCCCCACTGCCGCACACGTCTAGTGCGCCAGTGCCGCAGCCGGGGCAACAAGACGACATCGGCGACAAGCTCTTGGGCTTCCTGGCCTTTTACGGCGATCATTTCGACCCGGCGCGCGTGGGCATTACCATCATCGGCGACGGGGCCTTCTACCAGCTCTCCTCGTCGCGCCTGTCGCGCTCGCCGCAGCCCATGACGCTGGACAACCCGTGCTGGCCGAACCTCAACGTTGCCGCCGCCAGCTACGACATCAAGCGCGTGCTGCACTCCATGAGCGAGATCCACGCTACGCTGCAGGATCTTTTGCAGGCGCCTTCGGCGTCAGAACCGCGCACCATCCTGCGCCGCGTCATCAAGGCCAAGTGGGGCAACTTGTCCAAGGACCTGCTTCGCACCGCGCTCGCGTCCTCCTCCTCCTCCTCCTCCTCGCCCTCCTCGCCCTCCTCGGCGACGGCGGCGGCGGCGATGGCGACGACGACGATGGCCGGCAAGGGGCAGACTAGCTAGCTAGAAGTCATATTGTGTGGCCCCGCGCTCCCGCCCCGTACGTCAGCCTGCCATTGCGCACAAGTTGCCGTTGGGTCGCCGATGCCCCTCCGCCCGCGCGCCGTCTCTGGCGCCTCGCAGGCAAGCGCGAGTGTGCCTGCCGCACCGCAAGCGCCGCTTGATGACGGCAGCGATGACGGCAGCGTTCTGCTCGAGCAGGCCGGCTCGCGCAGCGCGCTCTGCCTCGCGTACGATGACGGAATGTTGCCGCCGCGCAATCTCGAGCGCACCCTCGTGCCAGAGCTGGACATGCTGCTCGTACCCGCGCTGCACCAGGCGGCGCGCGATGGCAAGCGCGCCGTGCTCGCCGCCATCCTCCACACCGAGCAAGAGGACGTCAACGGCGTCGACCCGGCGCACCAGACCGCGCTGCATTATGCTTGCGGCTCGCCGCATCCCGAGGCGCTAGAGGCTGCCCAAGCACTCGTAGCCGCTGGCGCAGACCCCAGCCGCAAGGACTTTACGGGGTCCACGCCTCTGCACAACGCTGTGCGCGCGGGGCGCCAGGACCTCACGCGGTTTTTGCTCAGCTTGCGAGGCAGCTCGCCCGTGATCGTGGACTCGTCGGACGTGCACATGGACACGCCTCTGCACCTTGCCGTGCGCCTGCGCGATCTGGCGCTCGTGCAGACGCTGCTCGAGGCCGGCGCAGACTATCACGTGCTCAACGCGGACAACCTCACGCCGCCAATGGTGGCCAAGGAGGCCGGCGACGTCAAGATTCTCGCCGCCTTCATGGACAAGACAGCGCAGCGGCGCCTGGACGCTGCCGCTGCGGAGCGATGAGCGGCGCTCATGCAGTACCGTAGCGCAAGAACCAAAACGCCGCAACACCTTGCCACTCGACTGGAGCTAGCAGAGCCCAAGAGGTCAGCAGCAGCGAGGCCGCGGCGCCCTCGCGCTTGATTGGCGTTTGCTTCGAGCAGAGCCCGTCCTCCAGGGCGCATTCGCCAAGCGGCGGCTGCCTGGCTGGGCCTCGCCGCGGTCCAGCTGTCGGCGACGTCGCTGGCTGGCTCGAGCTCTCCGACTTGTGCGGCAGCGCGGCAGGCTCCTTGGTCACGAGTGAGGGAGGAAGGTTGCGTGCCGAGTGGGACGATGGCGCAGGAGCCCGACGGCGACCCCAGACGAGCTGGCGACGCCGTGCATCCGTGGCGCATAGACGTGCTTGATCTGGATCAGCTGCCGCCCGACTACATGTCGCTGCTGTCGCTCATGCTCGGCCTTTTGGCGTTCATGCTGGAGGTAAGTGCCAACCGGCGCGACTCGCCCGCCGCTGCCGCCAGCGGGAGGGGCGCGAGGGGCTGCGCGCGCTGACGCTGACTTGCGCGAACGCAAGGTGCGCGCCTGTGCATGGGTGAGCGTGTTCTGTCTGCTGTCGTCGCTGGCGAACATCAAGTTCTCGACGATCGACGGCAAGCAGATCTGCTGCACGATCACGTGCGTGTCGTTGGGGCTCATCGTCAACACGCCCATGCAGATCTTCTGCTGAGCGCAATTGTATTGTATAAAGTTAATGAGTGGCTTCATGCGTGCCTTACGAGGACGACGACGCGGCCGGAGCGTCCGACTCCGGCTCGGGTGGCAGCGGGCCAGAGTTGAAGACCGACGGCGGCATGAGCGGGTTTGGCATGGGCGGGCCCATTGGTGGCATCCCCGGCGGGCGTCCTCCAGGCGCAGTCTCGGGCGGGACATTGCGTTTCCAGTGGCGGCAAGCGGGTCGACATACCGCGACCTTGCCGCGCCACGGCGAAAGTTGGCGCCAGCGCTGAACTGCGGCATGGCAGGTGGACCGCCGCCCGGTGGCGCGGGCCCGCCGCCGGCGGGACCGCCAGGAGGTCCGCCGCCCGAGCTCGGCGCGCCCTCGGGGGCCGAGGCTGGCCGCATCATCTCGCTCAGCTTGGGCGGCGCCTTTGGCCCTGCATCCTCGTTCGCGTCGCCCTCGTGGCCAGGAAATACCCAGCACTTTTTGTCCTCGTCATAGTAGGCCTCAAGCTCCTTGCCGGCGCCGGGCGCGCGCTTGACCTCCGGGTGCAGGTACCCGAGCAGGCTCTCGCCGAGCGAGCCAAAGAGGCCGCGGCTGCCAGCGGCCTTTTTGGCCTTGGCCTTGTCGCTCTTGCTGCCACCGGCCCTTGCTGGGCGCATCCTCGTCTCGCTCCGCTCCAGCCTGCGACGACTCTGGCGCGGCACCGCTGCGCACCGGCGTCCCTGGCGTCAGACCAGGCCCTGGCTTGTCTACGGACTGCAGCGGAGGCGGCATTTGGGGCGGCGGCGGCGGCGAATCGTGCTCCGGTTTGGACGGCAGCGGCGGCAGCGGCGGCGCGGCCCCAGACGCCGCCGCTGTCGGCGGCGGGACCGGCGTGGTCGAGCGCGAACCCGAGGGCGCGGGGGCGCCCTGGCTGGCATTGCCACCACCGCCCCGGCCTTTGCTCCCGCCAAAGAGTGCGGGCAGGGGCCAGAACGAGGTGCGGCCCGCCTTTTGCTTGGGCTCCTCGGTTAGGCCCAGCCGCTGGCCCTCGCACTGCGCGAGCCGGTCGGAGAAGATCTTGAGCTGGCGTTGGAACTCTTGCGGGAAGGGACCCGCGCGGCGCGGGCTGCCTTTGCGGTTGGGCGAGCGCGCCTTGATGGCCTCCTGCACCGAGCGGAGCCAGTCGTGAGCCTCTTTGACGGCGCCCAGGTCGGCGAGCCACATGGCGTACACGAGCCGGTAGGGCTGGAAGGCGTCTAGCCGGTAGCAAGGGTTGCGCAGCGCCTGTGCGTGCACAAAGAGCTCGGTGCGCTGGATTGAGGCCGCGGTCAAGTACTCGCGGTGCGCCCCAGGCAGCCGGTGGTCGCCGCCGATGAGCACGATGCGCGACCCGCTTGTCGAGTTGAGTGGCACGCCAGCTGCCAGGTAGCATACGTGCGCCGCGTCCACCGAGCCGGCCTCTTGCCACAGCCGGTCCCCAAGCGTGATGAGTACCTCCGAGTCACCAGGCGTGCGGTTGGCAAGCACCGCCGCCAATGTCCGTCGCCACGACCGCGCCAGGTACTCGCACTCGCCCACCGCGGGCCCTGCGTCGGCTCCGCGGCTCTCGGCTTCACTGCTTGGCTCGCCACTACCATCAAACTCGGAGAGGTCAAGCGCCTTGGTGCCAAGACCTCCCAGTAGCATGAGCAGCATGCGCGACTGACTCGGCTGCCGCATGGTCGCGCGCGTGAAGCGCTCCACAACGCGCCGGTACGCGGCCACGCTCACAAATTGCTGATGACGAGCGCTTGCGGCCACAGCTCGCTCTCAACGGCCCGGACCACGGCCCCTTCGCGGTCGCCTGTCAACAGCAGCCGCTCAATGTCCGCAAGCGCGGCCTGGGTGCTCTCCTCGGACAGGTCGGCACTGCGCGCAGCACCACCCGCCGGCGAAGCCGCGTCCATGGGCTCGCCCTGCAGGAGCACCTCGACGAGCTCCTGCACTGTAGAGGGCCGCTCGAGGTTTCCCTCCGCCTTTAGGGTGACAAGCAGCACTTGCCACAGGACGCGGCTTGCAAAGCGCAGCGCGGGGTCGTCTGCGTCCGCGATCTTTTGCTCCACGAAAGTCACCAGCGACTCCCGCGAAACCTTCTCGGCGCTTGCTGCGGGCCACACCGCCGGGCCGGGGAACTTGCGAATCTCCTCCATGGCGTCCTTGCACAGCCCTCGCGCGTTGAACATGCACACGTTGGAATGCCGCAACCGCCCCTTCACGGACGCTTCGGAGGCAGAGGCGGCATCGCCGCTGGTGCCAGTGTCCGCGGAGGCGGCGCTCGAGAACGAACCAAGCCGTTGCCGCCGCTTTGGCGTCATGACCACAAGCCGGCCTCCGAAGCCCCATGAAACGACCGCGTGCGGCGGTCGTCCGTCGCCGCGCTTAATGTCGCCGAGCCCGCGCACTGGGTTGTGTGGCACAGCCACGTCCTGAAGATTGTACGAGCTCGTGCTGCCGCGCCGCGGCACGATGCCCGTCAAGAGCGCCTCCTTTCGGGGCGAGGACTGGCCGCTCGGCACCTCGGGCCCGCCGAGGTTTAGGCTCACGTTAAACCCGTCGTTCGGGCTGCCCATCCCAGGCTGGGGAGGCGAGGGCGCGCCGCCTTGGTATTCGGGCATGCTGAAGCTCATCTCGCCTTCTGCATGCTGCGCCATCTCTGGTGGCTGCTGCTGCTGCCCGCCGGTGGCATACCCGCCCGTGTACCCGTAACCTTGGACCCAGGCGCGTAGCCCGAGTGCATCGTGGGCGTTTGTTGCGAGTGGGTCGATGACTGGTACGAGTGCACCGAGGACTGCCTGGGCCTTCCATCATCAAACGACGAGCGGTGCGGCGCGCCAAACCCGCCGTGCGGTTGCGGGTAAGGCTGATACGGCTCTTGCTCTTGCTGTTGATGCGGGCTGATGCGGCTGCTGCGGCGGCTCGTTTCCTCCCTGACTGCACGAGGGTTCTCGGCAGGCGCTCTGTGCTCTGTTGCGACCACATGTCAACCGAAGGCTGCTCCTGCACCAGGCCATACTCGCCAAATTGTTGTTGTGACGGCGGTTGCGCGTGCTCGGCTCCTTCATCGGCGTGCTGCTTCTGAGTGAAATGCGAATCTGCGCTTTGCGAAGGCTGCGACCACATGTCCGAGGCAACAGACGGCTGCTCCTGCACTCCACCCTGAAAACTCGCCGAACGCGCCTGCGCTGCTGCCTGCTGCTGCTGCTGCTGCTGCTGCTGCTGCTGCTGCACCTTGGTTGGGCTGTTGGCGAACCAGTCAGCAGCGTTGTCCGGCATGTCTCCCGAACCGTCGGCACCTTCGACGGTCGCGCTTGGTCGTTTCGGGGGGCTGCCAAATGGGTCTTCTCCAGCGTCGCCAAAGAGGTCTGGGGCAAGGGGGGTGTTGATGGCGACTGTGCGGACGTCGGCGGCGGGCTGGGCTCTGCGCCTTTCGGGGTCGGCAGGCCGCCAAAGAGTGCCGCCGAGGTCGGCGGCGGTGGTGACGTCTCTAGTGGCGACGGGGCGGCCAGGGCTTGCTCTTCGCTGGTTTCCACCTCGAGAGGCGGGCCGACAGGCGAGTTGCCTACCGACCCGGCGAAGGCTTCCGCAGGTGAGCCCATCATCCCGGAAGCGGGCGGTGGTGGCGTGTAGGTGCCGGCCAACCCAACATCGAGGGCGCGGGGAGCGCCGAGGTCTGCCGCGGACTGCTCCTCCGACTGCACTTGCAGTTCCGAAACAGCAGAGTCGGCCACTCCTCCGGGGCTAGTCTCCTCGCGCACGTACTGCTCGTAGTCGGCCTGTCCTGTGGGCGAAGAGGCGATTTGGTCATTCGTGTCGCCGCCAAAAGCCGGCTCAGTGCCAGCGCCCTCCGCCCGCGACTCGGACGCGTCCTGGCGGCCAAAAAATCGTTCACCCCTCGGCCGCGCTCTGCGGCGCCTCCTCGGGTCCGTCCGCTGGCGGCTGCCCAGTCCCGCCTGAACTCGTGCCCCACGTATCATCGGCACGCGGCGACCCCGAAAAGCGACGCGGCGGCCTCGGTGGTCTGTTCCTGGGCTGGTGGCGCCGCCTCTTCTGTCTGCCACGGCGCGTCTCCGCTTGCGTGTGAGCGTTGAACGAGTCGCTGTCTTGCTGCGACTCGCCAAAGTAAGAAGACGCCGCCGCGGCAGTCTGCTCCTGGGGCGGCGGCGGCTTCCTCAGACACCCATGCTGCGGCCCCTCCGTCTGGACTGGGCGCGCCGCCAAAGAGCGAAGTTGCCGAGCTTGGTGGCGCTTGTTCGCGCTGCGGGGACGCGTCGCCGCTCTGCGTTGCAAAGGCGTCGGCTGGCTGGCTCTGTGCATCTGGCGAGCCGCCAAAGAATGAGGCGGCACCCTCGGCGCCATGCGGCGGCGGTGCCGACGTCGGGCCGCCACCAAACAGGGAGTCGCCAGCAGCAGACGTTTGCTCCTGGGCAGGTGGCGCGGCCTCCTCTGTTTGCCAAGGAGCGTCGCCGCTCTGCGTGAATGCGCCCGCCGTGCCAGATTGCGCCCCGTAGTCTGACGAGGCCGTCGTTTGCTCTTCTTGCGGCGGGGCGGCTTGCTCGGCCTGCCACGGCTCATACTGAGCCTCACTCGTAAAAGCGGAGGACGATTCTGCTTGCTCATGCTCCATTTGCTGCATTGGCTGCTGCTGCGGCGGCGACGTTGCCCCTTCGACGTCGCCGTCAAAGAATGAAGAGGCCTGTCCCTCGTCGGTTGGCGACTGCTGCTCCTGCTGCTGCGGCGGCGGCGGAGGTGCGGACTCTGCTTGCCATTGCTCGCTTGGCGCTTCGTCGCCAAAAAGCGACGACGCAGCGCCCACCGTCTGTTCCTGCGAGCCAGCTTCCTCGGCCTGCCAAGGTTCACGCTGGTCCCCGCTGCCAAAGAACGAGGCCGCTCCCGTTTGCTGCTGCTCCTGCTGCTGCGGCGGAGGTGATGACATTTCCTCCCCGGCTTGCCATGGCCCTTGCTCATGGCCCTCGCCGCTAAAGAGTGAAGGCGCAGGCGCCTGATCTGTTGGCGACTGCTGCTGCTGCTGCGGCGGCGGCGGCGACGTTGCCCCTTCGACATCGCCGTCAAAGAATGAAGAGGCCTGTCCCTCGTCGGTTGGCGACTGCTGCTCCTGCTGCTCCTGCGGCGGCGGAGGTGCGGACTCTGCTTGCCATTGCTCGCTTGGCGCTTCGTCGCCAAAAAGCGACGACGCAGCGCCCACCGTCTGTTCCTGCGGCAGCTTCCTCGGCCTGCCAAGGTTCACGCTGGTCCCGCTGCCAAAGAACGAGGCCGCTCCCGTTTGCTGCTGCTCCTGCTGCTGCGGCGGAGGTGATGACATTTCCTCCCGGCTTGCCATGGCCCTTGCTCATGGCCCTCGCCGCTAAAGAGTGAAGACGCAGGCGCCTGACCTGTTGGCGACTGCTGCTCCTGCTGCTGCTGCGGCGGCGGAGGTGCGGGCTCTGCTTGCCATTGCTCGCTTGGCGCTTCGTCGCCAAAAAGCGAGGACGCGGCGCCCACCGTTTCCTGCGGGGCAGCTTCCTCGGCCTGCCAAGGTTCACGCTGGTCTCGCTGCCAAAGAACGAGACCGCTCCCGTTTGCTGCTGCTGCTCTTGCTGCTGCTGCTGCTCTTGCTGCTGCTCCTGATGCTCTTGCGGCGGCGGCGGAGGTGTATTGAGCGACTCGGCATGCGCGGCTGGCCAGGGTTCTTGCTGCTGACTCTCGTCACCGAACAACGAGTGCGAGGCGGTCTGCCCCGTCGGCGAGTGCTGCGGCGCATCATGCTCTTGCTGTGCAGGCGGCGAATATTGCGGCATTGCCTCCTCCGCCTGCCACGATTCATGCTGCTGGTCGGGCCATCAACTGGTGGGCGGCGGGCGCCTGGTCCGTTGGTGACTGCTGCAATTGCGGCGGCGTTGGCGCCGTCTGCGCCTCCGAAGATTCGCCCGCCTGCTCCTGACAGTGCTCGCTTGGCGTTTCGGTCGTGGAGAACTGTGAACTCGCCGGCTGCTCTTGCGGCGGCGTGGTGGCCGGCCGCTTGCCACTGTTCGCCACCGCCAAAAGCTGAAGAGCTGGCTGCTTGCTGCTGTTGCGGGTTCGGTGGCGGCGTGCCTTCGCCGAAGAGCGAGGAGGCATCACCAACAGTCTGCTCATGAGCTGGAAAAGCGTCCGGAGCTTGGTGGTTGTCCGGCGAGCCGCCAAAAAGAGACGCGGCGCTTTCCATGGTCTGCTGCTCTCGGCTGGCGTGGTCCTCCCCGGCCGGGCTGCTGCCGCTGAGGAAGGAGTTTGGGTTGGTCGACTTGAGAACGAGGGCGCGGTGCCTACGGAAGACGCTTCGCCTCCGGCTTCCGGGAGGTGCTCTTCGCCCAGTCCATCAACGGGCGCGTCGCCTTGCTCGGCCGGTTCGGCGTCTGGCAGCGGACCATCCGCCGGCATCGGCGAAGACGCCTCATCTGGAGCCAACCCGGCCTCGCTCGGGACCGAGGCGGGCGGACTGGCAGGCCGCTCCCCGTCCTCAGTGAGATCGCCATCACCGTCGAGCGACCGCACCCCACAAACAGAGTCTGTCGCACGCGCCTCGATACTAGCGCAAGAGGAAGCAGCCGCTTGGCTGTCCGGCAAGGACTGGTTGTCTAGCCCCTTGGAAGCCGCAAAGAGAGCCGCGCTCGTGATGAGCTCTTCGCCCTGTGTCGCACCTTCTTCCACGCCCTCCGCCTCTTCATCCGCTTCCCCCTCGCAAGCAGCGCCGCGCCCCTCAAGGCCCACGGACGTAATCGACACCGGCTGCGAGCCCTGGTCGTCGCTATCGCGCCTCACCTGGCTGCCGATCGTCGCCGCGTTGGACACCACCGACCACGTCTCGCCGAGGCCGACGTCCTCGCTGAGCCGTCTCTCTTGCAGCGGCCGAGCCACGAGCTCGTTGCCCTTGTTCTCCCCCTCCAAGTCGGCCCTGCGCGGCGGCTCGACCACCTCGGCGTCTTCCTCCTCCTCCTCCTCCTCCTCCTCTTCCACGGCCTCCTCCTGGCCCTCGCCTTGCGACAGGCCGGACATGTCCAGGCCGGACACCTCCAGGCCGTCCAGGCCCTGGTCGTCCCACCCGTCGCCCGCGATGTCGCCGTCCTCCTCCATCGTCGTCTGACGTGGCGCAACGTCCCTGCGGAGCCCGCGGTCGGGTCCGTTTCCGCAGAGTCTGCGCCCGGGTCCGTCCGATTCGCGAGATCGATCTTGCGCCAAGGAGCCTGGAGGTGAGAGCCTGGCGACGGGCGCGATGGAGACGGAGTGGACGGCCTGGCCCGAGCTGGCGGGCCGCGCGTGCCGGCTTGGCGCCGGCGCGGGCGGCCAGGACGGCCCGGGAGATGCGGGTGCCGTGGCCGTGCGCTTTAGCGGCGCGGGCGGCGCCGGAAGGTTGCATGAGCTGCTGTATTGCGAGAGCTGCACGCGGGTGCTGACGCGCACGCCGCGCGAGGTGCTCGAGGAGATTGACAGCTTCTACTGCCCGCAGAGCCTCGACAACCTGCCGTCCTCGGAAGCCGCGCAGTTCAAGAACCGCAGCACGCGCGTTTTCGAGTGCGAGTCCTGGGCAACCTCCTCAGCACGCACGCGGCGACGGCCGCGGGCGTGGCGGCGCTGCTGGGGCAGCCCGCGCCTGAGGGAGAAGAGGGGGACGCACCGCGATACTATTTGTTCTGCCAGCACTGTCGCTGGGACTCGCTGGGCGTCGGCTTTGTTGGGGAGTCTCCTGAGGCGTTGGCCAGCAAGGCCCTGACGCTTGAGCGGGAGGAGGACGAACGTCTTGCGCGCGCCGCTGCAGGAGCTCACACAGCGATTCCTGGCGCTGGAGAAGCAGGCTAATGTGAGGCCCAACTCGCCCGCGCTACGTCGAGGCGCGCGCGCCAAGGCCCCGCGCTTGCCGGCGGCGTGTGGCGTTGGAAGGAGTGCGAGGGGACGTGGCGCGCCGCGCAGCCGAATTTAGCGCCGTGGAAGAGCTGGCGCCTGCCGTAGGCGAAGAGGTTGCGCCGGGTCCAGGCCTCCCCGCGCGGCTCGATCTGCGCACCAAGCAGAGCATTCGGTGCCGGCGGTGCGTTGATGCCAACCTGCCCAACATCCTAGTCAAGCCGCAGATCAACCCGCTTAAGGGCGACAGCTCGATGCGCACCAACGTGGGCGCCTGGTTCAAAAAGAAGTCGCTCGCGTATGACGTGCTGCCCCGCGTCATTGCGCGAATGGACGCGCCCGGCGAGCGCCTGCTGCTGTCGCTTGCCAACCCGCGCGACGCGCCAGTGCAAGTCACGCTCGACAAGGGCGCCTCTTGGGTGCAGCTTGACGCGTATGACGAGATCGAAGAGCTGGACCTCTTCAGCTCCACGCGCCCACCCAAGGGCAAGCCAGCACGAGCGGACGACCCGCCGCAGGTCGTCAGCCGCCTCGCCAACCGGGTCCTGCTGCAGCTCGGCGCCGTGGAGCTCCCCGCGACCCTGCCGTTGCGAGTCCGCGCCGCGGCCGCTGCTGCAAGCGGCCCTCCCGACGCTGCGGTAGCCGACGACGCGGCCGCGGGTGCGGCCCCAGCGGCCCCTGCGGCGGCGGCAGAGCCTTTCGACGTCGAGCTCACGCTGGAACTCGCCGTGACCTAAGCGCGCCCCGTTTATTCTGATCTCGATCTTGCGACCAAGACCTGTCTGTTGCAGCTGTTGCAGCTCTTCTCGTTGCAACAACTGGGATTTCCTTTTTGTGACACGACCAAGCGATGGCGGCGACCACGGGACTCTTGGCGCGCACGCGCACGATCGTGTGCGTGGGGCGCAACTACGCGGCGCACGCAGCCGAGCTACAGAACGCCGTGCCACTGAGCCGTTTTACTTTCTCAAGCCCGTGAGCTCGCTTGTGCCGCCAGGCGCCCCGCAACGCATCGAGATCCCTCCCGAGGTGAGCGAGCTGCACCACGAGGCCGAGCTCGCCGTGGTCATCGGGTCGCGCGCGAGCCGCGTGCACGCGCAGGACGCGCACAAGGTGATCGCGGGCTACGCGACAGCCGTGGATGTCACGGCGCGAGACCTGCAAGGCGCGGCCAAGAAGGCCGGCCTGCCCTGGACCCGGGCTAAGGGGTACGACACGTTTTGCCCGATCAGCGAGGTGGTCGACGCGGCGCGCGTCCCGGACGTCACCAAGCTCACTGTTTGCCTCAGCGTCAACGGCGAGGAGCGCCAGCGCGGCGGGACAGACCTCATGCTCTTTGACATCGGCCGCCTCGTGGAGAGCATTACGGACTGCATGACGCGTAAGTGCGAGAGAGGCCGGATCGCGGCTGGGGGCCTGGTATTGACTGACTGGCGCAGTGGACGCGGGCGATATCATCCTGACCGGCACGCCCGCTGGCGTCGGCCCCATGCGGGACGGGGACAAGGTGAGGTGCTGGATCGAGGGCCTGCCCGCCTCGGCGCTGGAGCTCGATGTGGTGCAGCGCAAGGAGTCTGGCGCCAAGCTTTGATGACAATTTCCTTCCTTCTCTCTCACTCTCTCTCTTCTGCGCGCGCTGTCATCATTCATGCTTTGGCACCGGAAGCTCTGTCACCATCTTGCCGATCCGCCGCAACTTGCTCGTGACGCTCTTCTCGATCGTACGATTGAGCTGGTCGCGCGCCCAGTATGCACTCGCGTGGTCCTCAAATCGCAGCGTGAGGTGCCACACTTGAATATCCCGCAGGCCAGGGTCCTGCGACGAGTCGGCACCGCCCCGGTGGTGGGCTCGTCCAGGGGAGCTCGCCGTCCTTCTCTGGCGGGATGGCCCCCGTAGAGGTACGCGCGACTAGAGGCGTCAGCTGGCGGTGTGCCCAGCCCACGGGCTGGCCAGCGGGCGAGCGCACGATGATGTGCAGCACGAGCTCGTCCTGAGGGCTCTGCGCAAGCTTGGTACGGTGCAGCGGCGCAGAGGTCCGAATCGCGCCGCGGCCCAAACCCGACTTGCTAGGCTCGACGAGCAGCAGCGCGCCCTCCGCGAGCACCATGAAGGCGGGTTGCACGGGCGCCTTGGTTCCTTTGCCACTCAGCACGTTGAGCTTTATGTAGTCGCACTTGCTCAGGTCGATCTTTTGACCTTCTTGGGGGCCCGCGGCACCCGGCGCCACGCTCGCTAGCAGCGAATTGCCTTGCCGGTTCACCGTCGTCCACAGCAGCCGCAAGATCATGAACGACCGAATCGAGCAGCGCGTGGTTTCAAGGACCGTGCGCGGCTGCCGGCCGTCCAGAGGCAGGCTGCGCCGCGCGGTCCGACGTGGGGCCAAGCGAGCCGGGAAGCAGCACCTGCGGCTCGGTCATGAGCGATTCGACCTTGAGGGGGCCTTGGCACAGGCTGTGCCACTCCATCTCGACCATCTCGACTAGCTGCGCTTGATTGCGCTTGTGCTCTTCCGCGTCCAGGTGCTTGCGGCACCGGCTCGATGCAGCAAGGTACGCCTCATTCAGCACCTGGGCGTGATCTGCGTCCAGGAACCGCTTGGCGCCGTCTCCGCGCAGGTCAGGTCAATGATCAGCTTGGCCACGACGCGCTGCGTCAAGGTGGTCAGCGGCGGGTCGCGCTTGAGCAGATTTAGCAGGGCGCCCACGACCTCGCGAGGGTACAGCGGGCCTTCCTCGGCGCCGCTTGTCGGTCCGGCGAGGGAGCAGTCTGCGCCGGGCCACCGCCGTTCTCGTGCGGCTCCGGATCGGTGTTTTCGGCGCCTTGGCCGCCTTGGCAGTCACTGGCGACCCTGGGAGCCTCACTCGCCTCTCCACCGTCGTCGCCTTGCCGCTCTTCGCCTCCGGTCTCGCCCTGGTCTTGGCCGTCGCCGAGCGCGAGCGCACGGAAACGTCTCCGCGGAGTGAGGCCGCTCTGGTCGAGCAGCCCCTGGTCAATGTACTTGTTGTTCACAATGGCGTAGATCGTGGTCACGGCCCCTAGACAGTGGCGCGTCTGCGTGGTCGAGGGATTTCAAGAACGCGGCGCGCACAGGGTTTTCCCCACGCGGGGCTTGCGACGATGCAGCTGGCTGCGAAGACGTGTCGGCGCCCTCATCGGCTGCCAGAAGGCTGCTCGCGCCGTCTGTCTCCGTCTCCTCTCCCGAGTCCGAGTCCTCCGAGTCGGAGGGCGGGCAATCGTTTGCGTCGGCCTCGCCTCGGCCTCTGCCTCGACTTGCGCCTCACGGCGACCGCTTCCTCTTCCACTTCCGATTGAGCGCCAGCTGTTGCGGACTTGGGCGGCGATGACGATGACGTGGACTGGGCCGGGGCTGGGAGAAGCAGAGCCTCGACGATGCCGTTGAGCATGCGTGGGTTGGTGAACCAAAAGAAGGCCTGCGAGAGTAAAAACAGGCTGAGCAGCGAGCCGGAAGGGCCCGTCTCCATGCCGCGCAGCGTCGCCTTATCCAGCCCGCAATCCTCGAGCTCTTTATCGCTGAGATCGTCCAGCTCAGCGAAAGGGTCCGCCTGTGGCATGAGGCTGGCCAAAAGCAGCGGGAGCAGCAGGTAGGCGCGCGTCGAGTCCACGACGATCTGCTCGAGGCCCGGCACGTTGAGGCTAAGCACGTCCTCCAGATACAGCAAGTGGTCCTGCTGCTCTGAGAGCGCCACCTCGAGGCGCAACAGCAGCGTGCTGAGCGGGGAGGCCCGGTTGGGCTTGGACGCCGCTTCGGGTCCCTCTAATCGCGGGAGTCCTCGCTCGTGCAGCGCCGCGCCGCTGAGCACAAGCAGGTGCAGGCGCCGACAGTGCCGGTGGATGAATCGCACGACTTGCTCGATGTACTGCGCTGACGGGCCGTGCAACAGCCAGTCGTAGAGCATGGCGTCCTCCACGCGAAAGACGTTGAGCGTGATGGTCCGCACGGCCGTGCGCACCATGCCCTCAGGGTGGTCGAACAGCTTGACGGCCTCCTCGTAGAGCGGAAAGGTCCTCAAGCAGTCGTTGAAGAAGAACTGGATCGTCTTGGCGTTGAGCTTGAGCGACAGCGTCTTGAGGAACGAGATGTACTGGCCCAGCACCTCCTCGTTGGCAAAGTCGAAGGGGTGCGCGATCAGGCGGTTGACGTGGTTGTTGGACAGCGTGTAGTACAAGCTGGTCTCGCTGCGGATATTCTGCACCAGAATGCTGACGGACTGGATGATCTGCACCTTGAGCGCGGTGCCGCAGTTGGGGTGGTCCAGCAGGCCCAGTAGGCGGAAACATGTTCTTCTCGCAAAAGTACTCGAACAGCTGCTCGGTATGCTGGTCCCCGTACACGATGACCTCGGCGATCGCGCGCACCGTCTCCACCATGCCTTCCTGCTTGCCCGCGCTGAGCTGCTGGTTCTTGGACAGCTCTGCGTACAGCTCCTGCAGCGCGCCCAGCGTGTACTTCCCCGCGCCCTGGCCGCCCTGGCCGCCGCCGGGGCCAGTCCCGAACCAGCCCAGCATCGTCGCGCCTTCGCCTCCGTCGACCGCGGCCAACGCGACTCGGCCGTGCCGCCGTTGCTGCGACAAGCGACCTGACCGCAGACTCCCCGAAATTACATTCTGCTTTTTTTTCGCGCGAGCGTCCACTTCACGTCCCACGTTCGGGACGCGTGCCACCGCCATGAGGGAGCGCTGGACGGAACGGGCGCCCAGCCGGTGGACGGGGCCGCGATCGCGGCCTGCTTGCTTCGATTCCGCCCCATGCCAGGCCGGTCTAGTCCGAGGGGCGGAACGAGCCAGACGCGCGTCGGTCGACGCGCGTCCCAGGAGCGGGAGCAGCAAGCAGACCGGCCGAGGCTGTGGCGCGTCGGCGTCGGGCCTGGACGTTGCGTGGGAATGCCCGGACGTTGCGAGGGAAGAGCGGGTGTGCAGCTTGGCCGGCTGGTGACAATGGACTACTAGTGAACTTATCAGTGTACGTGTCCTGGACTGGACAAGTGGTGAGAAGAAGGAGCTTGCCTGCCTGGACCGGGCGACTGGGCGAGGGGGAGTGTGCGGCTGCTGCGCCAGTCCTCTGCTTGGGAAGAAGCTCTGGTTCTGGGCCAGGGGAGGTCGTGTGCCCGATTCCAAAGGAGGGTTTGACGTTGGAGTGCGAGGGACATGCTCGGGTTTTCGTTCCCAGTGAACGAGCAGATCGACGAGAGAGCACTTGCAGACCATCAAAACGACAACATGCAGCGCCTCGCGGTCCTCGTAGCATGCGTCTGCGCCGCCGTGGTGGACGCCGAGCTTAGCTTGTCGGGCGTCGGCAGCGCCCAGGTGGCGGCGGCGTCGGGTATTGGCATGCAGCACGCCTGCGTGGTCGCTCTCATTGAGGAAGACCTCGTCCTCAGCGGAGCGTGTGTTCGCACGTTTGGCACGCCCTCTCGGTTCGTGTTCAACAACCTCGCGCTGGGGACCGGCGCGGCCGCCTCGGGCGCGGTCGCGACCCCAAAGGCTGACTCGGAGCCGGCGCTCTCGGAGGACGGCAAGCTAGCGCTAATCCGCCTCAATGAGTCTGTCGAGGGCGTCCTGCCGCTGGCCTTTGAGCCCAAGATGCTGGAGGGCACGCTGCAGGTCGCTGGCTGGGCCGCCCCCGTGCAAGACGGGGCGGACTCCGCCCCGCTCGAGGCTACTCGCTACTTTCACGCCAAGACCATGCAGATGCTGCCAGGGACCGAGTGCGGCGTGAACGCACCGAGTCGCCGAACGACCACTGCCTTGTCGAGAAGAAGGTCCTTCTATTCTCTTCTTCCGAGGATGACGTCGACATCGTGAACTGCGTGGGCGCCACTGGCGCACCCGTGCTGGCGCCAGACGCAAACGGCACCCTGGCGGTCGTCGGTTTGCTCACGACGGCCCCCAACTGTGAGCACGAGGGCCGCTTCACGGCGATCCATGCGCACGACGGCTTCTTCAGCAGCCGAAACACCGACAACGCCGTCGCGGAACCGGGTGACGCGGACGACGCGGACGACATTCTTGGCAACGGCCAGACGACGACCACGACCACGACGACCATGTCGTCACTCCTGTTGGCACGGCGGCGCGCTCGAATACCACGTATGTTGCCGTCGCCGGCGGCGGGGTGCTGGCAGTCTTCCTCGTGGGCGGCCTGATGCGCATGTCGCGTGCGTTCGAGGAAGACGCCGTGTCATTGTCCTCCTCGGCCAAGCTGCATTCGACCGACTCCAGCGGTAACAGCGCCACCCTTCCCCCCGAGCACGAGGAACCCGCGCGCCCTCAGCAGGAAGCAGATCGTCTTTAAGGTCAAGCCGCCTGCCGGTGAGCCGCCTCAGCCGCCCATGCTGCCGCCTGTCTGAGCTCGGCGAGCGATGTGTACTACCAACAACAAATCTTGTGTCCACCTGAGCCCGTTCTGCCTCCTGCATCCAAGCCCCGTGCCGTGGAGCTGCGCGGTACCACAGCCACGTGCCACGGCGTACCACGACGTACATGGCACGACGTACCACGTGCTACCACGGGCGGTGGCACGGTAGGTCCAAGACCCTCCTCAACGAAATGCGCCAGGTCGTGCGGCTGAGGCGCGGTGGGCGCGAGATCGCCGTGGAGGCGAGGTCTGGGGCCCAGCGGCGCACGCTGGGCGTCGTCTACTCGCCGGGGCTCGCCTCGGTCCGCGTGGGCGAGAAGAGCGAGGCGCTCGGCGCGCTCTGCGCGCGGCTGGGGCCACATTCGTGCGCTACGACCTCCTCGGACACGGCGACTCGGGCGGCCGCCTGGCTGACTTGACCGTGTCCGGCGCAGCGGACGACCTCGAGGCCGTCCTGGAATACTGCTGCGGCCTCGGCTGCGCGCGGGTGGCGCTCGTCGGCGCCTCGTTTGGCGGCCTCGTTTTCTGCGCTCGTCGCCACCCGCCGCCCAGTCGAGACGCAGAGCCTGACGCTCATCGGCGGTGCCTTCGGGCTGGCGCCGCGACTGGCAGCGCTGCCACTTGACGGCGCCGGCGCGGCTGTGCTCGACTCGCCGTACTCGGGCCGGCTCCTGCTGGGCCAGGCCTTGGTGCGTGACGCACAAGCGCTTCCAAGCGACGCAGCGCTCGCGCAGACTCTGCGAGGCACGGGTGTGCCAGTGCTCGTGTGCCACGGCGAGGGCGACACGGTAGTGCCCTTTGGCCTCGCGCAGTCCTTCTCGGCAGCGGCCGGGGCGCGCTTGCTCGCCTTTCCCGCTGACGCGGGCGGGGACCATCGCCTCAACGAGCGCGTGGAGGACATCCTGCAAGCGCTGCGAGCCACGCTCGAGGCGCCGGTGCGCACCGCGTGACAGCAACCTCGACTGCGTGTCCCGCCAGATCTTGCACGTCGCTGGCCAGCCACAAGTTGTTGCCCTCAGTTGCCTGGCTGCACGCCCACTCCCGACTCGCAGGCGCGGCGCAGGAGGCTGCCGGCAGCGTGCCACGAGGGGCTCTTCGAGTGCGCGCTAGACACCCGGCGGGCGGGCGCCTACCTTGCGCGCCGCATCTCCATCTGGCAGAACCGAAATGTGTGGCATCGCGTGTTGCTGGGCAGCCGATGGCGCCGCGCTGCAGGAGGCGGGCGTCGGCGCGGCACTGGCCCGGGCCGGTGCGCGCCGCGGGCCCGACGCCGCCGGGAGCCTGGAACTGGGCCCGGCAGACGGCGCGCAAGGCCGACTGGTTGTGGAAGCGTGGGTCCTCGGCCTGCGTGGCCCGCCCGGCGCGACGGCTGTGACGCAGCCTGTGCGCTTGGAGGGCGGCGGCGGCGGCGGCGTGCTCGCTTTCAACGGCGAGATTTACGCTGCTGACGGCGCGCGGCTGCGCCCGGAAGAGCACGACACGCGGGTCCTCGCGGCCCGGCTGGGCCAGTGCGACTCTGCGGCGGCGCTGGCGGCCGAACTGGCCAAGCTGGAAGGCCCCTGGGCGATCGTGCTGTGGCACCAAGCCTCAAGCGCGCTCTACTTTGCGCGCGACCGCCTAGGCCGGCGCAGTCTGATGATCAACGCCCCCGACGATGGCGCGGCAGTTTGGGTGGCGTCGACGGCCCCGGACGAGGCACTAGAGTCGCAGGCGTGGCAGGAGGTGGAGCCCGCGGGGCTCTGGCGCGTGCGATGCGAAGGCGGAGCGCTCGTGGCGCCCGAGCTTGCCGCGGCATGGCCGGCAAGCTTGCGGCCTCCGCGGGAGCTTCCGACAGCGACGTCGGCTTGGGTTGCAGGAAGAGACCTTCTCGCAAGTGCAGGTGCGCTACTCAGCGCGCTCGATGAAGCCGTGCGCGTGCGCGTGTGCTGTCAGAACGGTACGCGCGTCGGCGTGCTCTTCTCGGGCGGTCTGGACTGTGTGATCTTGGCTGCGCTCACCCACCGGCACCTTCCGGCCGGCGAGCCGCTCGACCTGCTCAACGTGTGCTTCAAGGAGAGCCGCGACTCGCCGGACCGACTCGCAGCGATTGCGGCGTGGCGTGAGCTGAGGGAGCGCTTTCCTGGGCGCACCTGGAACCTGGTCTGCGTGAACGCATCCTTTGACGACGTTCAAGAGCGCGAGCGCCGCATTTACTCGCTTATCTTGCCCAACACGACGCACATGGACTTTAGCATCGGCACGGCGCTGTGGTTCGCCGCGAGTGGGCGTGGCGTGCTGTGTGCGGCTGCCGACGCCGGCTCGGAGGGGCCATCCGCTGATGACGGCCTGACCGAGCCGTTCTTGCCGAGCTGATGGGTAAGGGGGCAGAGGGCAAACAAGGCGCAGCAGAAGCTGCAGCCACACCAGCCACAGCCACCACACAGCCACACCAGCAGCAGCAGCAGCAGCCACATCAGCAGCAGCAGCGAGTCTGGCCGAGCCAAAGGAGGAGAACGAGAAGGATTGTATGGCGTGTCGCGTGGGCGCCGAACGCTGCAGCAAACGGAAGCGGAAGCGGTGCGTCCACGATGCCTGTGGTATTTGCTGCCGGCAGCTACGCACTGCGACGGGCTGCGCATGCGTAGCGCACAAAGACCGCGCTAGTCGGCGCACGGCCCCTGCGCCGGCGAGTGCGGCCGCTGCGTCGGACGCGACGTCCCCAGTTGCACTGTACGAGTCGCCCGCCCGGGTGCTTCTAAGTGGGCTTGGGGCGGACGAGCTAATGGCCGGGTACGGGCGCCATCGCGTCAGCTTTAAGAAAGGCGGCTGGGCTGCCCTACAGAGCGAGCTTGACAAGGACATTGCGCGCTTGTGGAAGCGCAACCTTGGCCGTGACGATCGCTGCATCGCAGACCACGGCCGCGAGGTGCGGCAGCCGTACCTGGACGAGCGTGTGATGCGCTGCGTACAAGGGCTCCCACTGGAGCACGTGGTGGACCCGCGGCTGCCGGCGGGGCGGGGCGACAAGCGCATCCTGCGGATGGTGTGCTGCCAGCTAGGCCTTCCGGCTGCAGCGGTAAGAAACAAGCGGGCTATACAATTTGGCACGCGCATCGCGCAGCTCGCGCGCGGTCGCGCGAGCGGCAGCAACCGGTCGTTCCAGGCCGACTCGCCTTACGAGTTGCTCGGGCCGGGCGGCGGCGGCGGCGGCGGCGGCGGTCGGTGCGCCACGTCGCTATAGATCAGTGTGTGCAGCCAGGGCAGAGGGACGTGGTGCCCGGCTTCGTGCTTAACAGCAAGGCCGCCCATGCGCTCGGCCAAGGCCTCGCTGCGGTCTGCGCGCACCATGCGGTCGAGGTCGCTGAAAACGTGGATGGAATGCGGCGTGTCGGGGCCAAAAGACCGGCCGCCAGGAAATACGTATGCCGAGCATAGGACGGCGTAGCGCAGCTTTAGCTGTGAAGCGTGCCCCTCTGAGCACAAGAGACTGGCGAGGCTCGCGCCCTGGCTAAACCCGATAGGCCGTCAAACGGGCCGTCCTCGCGCAGGCGCTCCTGCACCGCGGCCACGGACGCGTCGATCCCCGCGAGCTCGTCGGACCCGTCATTGAACCACCAGGCCCGCGTCTCGCAGCCTTTCTTGGCCGCCTTGACCTGCAGCGAGGCGTTGCCGCGCAGTTTTACCTCGGGCTGCACCACGTGCGGCGCGTCCATGGCCTGAAACTCGAGCTCCAGCCGCGGCAGCTCAACCGCGGGCTCGCAGCGCTCAAGCAAGACGCGCACGCGCTGCGTCTCGAGCTCTGCAGTCACCTCGCGCCGCAGGGCGTGGCCCAGCCCATCCTCGCCGCTGTGCTCCTGGCTCAGCCGAGCCACGGGCGCCGCGCGGGTGGGCTTGAGGCCGCTGAGCTTCTCCATGCACATCTTGGCCGTCTGGTAGCGCCCATGGAGCGCCAGGAGCCGCAGCCGCATCGCCGTCGTCGGTCGCCTCCACCGCCTTTCGCGCGTACCGCCTCGGGGTTCGCGTTCGGGTCTCGAAATCCGTTGGCCGCGGAAAGATAGACAGGCGGATCAGAGAGTTGGACTTGCAGGTTGGAGCTCGGCTCAGGCTGGCGGCGGGGCTCGGGGCGGCCGGGCAGCATGTTCGCGGAGGACGCGCCGGCGCAAGGCGCGGAGAAGATCAAGGGCAAGAAGGTCAGAAGCAAGAAGCAAACCGATGCGCGCAACAAGGCGCACTTGGCCCTCGCGAGGCTGTCCAGGCCCCCCAAGAAGAGCTTTCGGGTGGAGGATCTTGACGTGGCCACGCTCAGGCCGCTGGTCGACCTGGCGTACTGGTCCACCTTTCTCGAGGTGCGGCGCGATGCGGCCGCGGCGTTCGCGACGCTGGCGATGAACGAGATGAACCTGCCCGTGCTGTCCGAGGCGGGCGCGCTTGGGGCGGTGATCGCGTTGATTGGGATCAACAATGACATGAGCGACTCGCAGATCCACCGCGATGCAGCCACGGCGCTGTCGTACCTGCTGACCATCCAGGATGTCAAGAAGCGGTTCCTCAAGGCGCCGGACGGGCTGCGGTCCATCTTTTACATCTGCCGCTCGCCTAGCATGGAGGTCAAGCGCGCGGCTGTCAAGGTCTTTGCCAATCTGGTGACGTTGCCCGAAACCAAGGAGGCGCTGGTGGCGAGCGGCGGCATCAAGTACTTGTTCGCGCTGGCCACGACCAACGACGAGAAAACCAAGCGGCGCGCGGCCATCGTGCTAAAGCGACTGGCCTCGCACCCGCCTAATCACCAGCGCATTTGTGAGGACGAGAACGCCATACGCTGCGCCATCTCGCTGCTGATTGAGTGCAACGACCTCACGATTCGACGGGACATGATCGAGATGGTTTTGGCCATCGCCTCGGACAACTCGCGCAAGCAGGTTCTCGTGGAGCACGGCATCCTCACACCGCTCCTCATGCACATGGATCCGGGCCACTCGTCGCTGGAGACGATTACGCTCGTGATCAGCTGCGTGCTACAGCTCTCTGGCTGCCCTGCCGTGCTTCAAAACATGGTGGACGAGGGCCTGGTCGAAGGTCTGTGCCGGGTCATATTCCAGGAGCTGGCAGAGATCCGCGAGTACCGCGCGCTGCGCAAGTCACAGCAGGCCGCGCGCAAGGCGGTTCGCCGCAATGAAACCAAAGACGACGAGGACGGGCGGCCCGGGAGCGCGGCCCGGGACGAGCACCAGAACATCCGCAGGTCCAACAAGGTCAAGACGCTGGTCGAGCTAGAGGACGACGCATTGCGCTTTGGACTGCAGATTCTTCTCAATCTCTCCGCGCACAAGGGGCTGCGCGCAACCCTCGTGGAGAAGGGCATCCCGGGCTTTCTGTACGAGGAGAGCATCTTGGAGTCGGGCGAGAAGCGCGTGCGGCGGCTGTGCGGGAAAATTTTGGCCAACCTGGCCAACAGCGAGGGCCGCATCACCAAGCTCCACTCGCAGATGATTGAGACGGGCATCATGTACCCGATTCGGCTCTTTCTGCGCAGCACCGACTTTGCGCTCAAGACGCTGGCGGTTAAAATCGCAGCCTACCTTGCCGTCTCTGGCGAGGCCAAGCTGGAGCTGGGGCGCAACCCGGAGATCTTGAAGCTGATCGTCAGCTTGTGCAACCCGCACGACGAGGAGGTAAACTGCTGGGTGGCCAAGTGCCTCGCCGAGCTCTCAGAGGAACGCGCGAACATCACGCACATCGCCGCGGCTGGCGGTCTGACCGCGCTCATCTTTATGATTTCGCGCCGCGTCCAAGGACAAGGACGTCCGGCGCGAAGCTGTGCGCTGCATGTCTAACATCTCGTCCAACCGCGAGATCAAGCTCAAGATCGTCAGCTCGGGCGCGCTGGGGTACCTCATCAGCATGTCAAAGTCCGGTCAGGGCCTTACCAAGATGTACTCGCTGGCCACGCTCACCAACCTGGAGCATGACACTGCGGCCATCAGGATCCAGATGGTGTTCCGCGGCTACATCTCGCGCAAGGTGATTGCGCGCAGGCGAAGGCACGAGAAAAGCCAGCTTGCTGCTGCCAAGGAGGCAAGGAGGATTCGGAGAGTAAGCACGCCCCGGAATCCAAGTCGGGCTAAACGTAAGAAAAGAAAAATGTCACGTTAGTCGTCAGAGAAGAGGACGTCGTCGTCTCCCAGGCCGAGGCCCTTGCTCCAGTTAAGCATTGCGTCCACGTCTTCCTCGTCGCCGAGGCTCGTCAGGAGGAGCCCGTTGCCGGACCCCTCCCCTCCCTCCTCTTCCGCCTCGTTTCCTTCTCGGCGGTACGTGGAGTGGGCAGATCCACCACGAGCTGTATGCGCTCGGCCTGCTGCTCGTTCTGCTCGCCAACGGCGCCCAGGCCGAGCACTTTGAGGTCGCTCCCGTCGCGCGGGCTGCGCGTCATGTGGTCCACCATCTCGAGGGACGAGCCAGGCATGCTCGAGCCGAGAAAAGGAACATGGAGCTCGTCGTGCCCGGCCGAGTGGCTCAAACGCATCGCCGCGGCTCGCGTCGAGGAAGCGGGCATCGATGGCGGGCATTTTCGTGCTGCCGCCCTCGCCCCGGGCCGCGCTGGCTCCGGCGCGGCTCGGCGAGCCGCCATCGATTGGCGGCAGTACAAGTTGCTCTCCGCCAGGTGGAAGAAACGAGTCCAGCAGAACGGACGGCCGCGTCGGAAGGATCGACGGCCTGGGCCGAGCCGGGGCGGCGATCTGTCGTTCGCGCCACCGCGGGAAGTGGCCTGCGGTTCCAGGCGCGAAATCGTCGTTTTGTGCGGGGACTGGCGTTTCGCTTCTTTGCGATACGGCATCGGCGGCCTCGCTGCTCTCGCCGCTTGCTCCCCCAACAGAGTCGGCGTTGTTCAGGTGCCGCAAAATCCTCCCGCTTGCGTTGCAGCCGCTGCAGCTTGAGCGGCCCCCGCTCCCGCCGCGCTTGCACCAAGCGACGCTCCTTGGCGCGCTCTTCGCTCCGCGCCTTGCCTACGGGGTCACGGAGCTCTGGCGGCTCGGGCCGCTGCCCCGCGTGCTCGCTCATAAACCGCTGCAGAATCTGCATCTGCGAGCCCATTTCCTTTCCCGGCGCGGCCTGCAAGCTTGCGAGCAGGCCCTCCAGCGCCGCCCGGTCCACCCCAGCCGCTGCCGAGGCCTCGGCTCGCACGCTCCCGGTCTGTAGTCGCTCTCCGGCCCTGCCTTTGCCCGGGGCAGGTCCGGCTTTGCGGCCGCCGCCAAAGGCCTGAGCCAGGCGATACTCTTGCCATGGCCCAATGTACATGGCACTGACCCGCGCCGACCTACAGCGCGCGCCGCCAACGCGCTCGTGTCCTCCACCGCCGCGCAGTGCTGCTGCCACGAGATCTTCCCAACGGATCTGGGTTTGCGGATCGTTCCCCTCAATTCCCGGCACGGTACCGTACGGTACGGTACAGGTACCGTACTGGGTTCTCTACGTACGGTACTGGTACGGTACGTACCGTACCGTACCTACCGCACCGTACCAGTGCCGTACTTACACTTCGCCGGGACCGTGTTCCGGGTGCGCCGGCGCTCGTGCTGCCCGGTCTTGCTTGGTGGCACGGGCGTGGGGCCCTGTTGGCTTTGGGAGTCGTGAGATCCGTCCCCCTTTACGCCCAATTCCTGCTGCGGTGTGGCGAAGTATGTCACGCCGCGCCTGGCGATGTTTGGCCTGAACAGCGTTCTCGACGCGCCTTCTGCAAGGCGCGGCCCGGCAAGCGCGAGACACCAAGTGGCTTGGCAAAGTCAAACTGCACAGCTGTAGCGCACGATGCGCGGTGCGATGCAGGTGCTCGCGGCGGCGCTCGCGGTGGCGGGATACGCGACAGCACTGCGGAATGACTTGGTGGTTAGGGTGGACATGACCGTCCTGGCAAGCCAGGACGACGCGGAGGACGAGGGCGCACTCGGGTCGGGGAACAACCGAAATAGAGACCTGGACCTTGGCGCCATGCTCGAGTGGGCGTTCGCTTTCACCCGCAACGAGGTCCCGGCCGGGTCGCGCATCGTGGCTGCGCAGCTGGTCTTCACGGCGTGGCAGCCAAGCCCGCAAGTGCCGGGCCTGCGCTTTGAGGTCGTTGGGGCACTCGACTCCCAATCATTCTCGGGCCGAGGCGGCGACCTCACTTCACGATCGAGCACCCAGTCGACCGTCGAATGGGATGTGTCGGCCTCCTGGGTCAAGGGTTCCGAGTATAGCACGCCGATCTCACCGCGGTCCTGCAAGAGCTGGTGGACAGCCCGGCGTACACGCAGGACCGGCCAATCGCGCTGTTCGGCAGCCCATGCAAGGCAGCGCGACGGGGCGCGAAGCCACGGCCTTCGACGGAAATCAGGCGGCGGCGTCCCGCTTGGTCGTGAGCTACATCGTGCCAGGCCCTCTTACTCTCGCCCCCGTAGCAGCAGCGCGCCAGCGCCAGCGCCAGCGCCTGAACCGGCGCCAGCGACGGCGCGTCCCGTCCGCCGGCCCGACCGCCGGCACGTCTGTCGCCCCGCCCCGTCCGCCGCCCCGTTCCGCCGCCCCAGACCCAGAGCTGGCTGCTGGGAACAAGACACAGGCGCCAAGTATTCCCTCTGGCGCGGGCGCAGACGGCGCTTCCCCGCCAAAGGAAAGCATCTCGCAGGCGGGACTCGACCCTTTGTCGGCCGTGGTTGTCATCAGTTTTTGCGGTGGCAAGCCCAATGGCCGCCGTGGCTGTCATGGTGCGCACAGGCGGCGCAACAATGCCGTGATCCGCCTGAGCTGGCGGTCGTCCGCCAGTTCGGCGTCCAGAGCGCGCCACGCGCCACGATGAACAGCCGTGGCGAATCGTGCACTTGGCCCGCGAATCGACCAAGGACGAGGCCAGCGTGGCCAGCATTAGGACCGTGTCGCCGATTGCCGGCCGCAAGCTCTTCCAAGACTTTCTCAAGGTCCTGGGCAGCAGCGACCGGTCTAGCCTGCAATCAGAAGCTGGGAGAAGCAAGTTAGCAGAGCAGCTTCGCGGAGGTGTGAGCCGGATCCCGGCTCCTTTTTGAGATGAGGTAAACAAAATCTCGTCCGCACACCAGCAACCCCTTTCATGCACAAACATACCGGTAGTGCCGGTACACCCCCGGCTCACCCCAACTCGGGTCGCGGGAGTTTGCGAGGTGGTCACGCGCCCTCGTCCAGAGCTGGATCCATCCCGGGCGAGGGATATGTTGTCCACCCACGTCGATGGACGTTGCGGAGCGAGTGCAGGTTCACTTGACTCGCTGCTGTTGTCAGCCGTTGCGTGGATCACGTCGGGGTCGCGTCAGACTGCCAACCGATTCGCGCTGCGCGACTGGAGCGATGCGTCTGCCGCTGCACATCGCTGCTGCCGCTTGCGGCGCTAGCTGCGCTAGCTGCGCTGCTGCCGCAAGGCCGCGCAGGGTCCACCGTGGTGAAGATGGAGCTGCAGGCGGCGGACGACGACGCGGAAGAGGAAGTCGGCACAACCCGCGCGATGACTTGGGGCACGCAGCTGGACCTGGGCAAGCACATCGTGGGTCTGCGCTTCGCGAACAACCTGGTGCCGCCCGGGGCGACTGTGCTCGACGCGCGTGTGCGGTTTGCGGCCTCGGAAGCCGCAGAGGGCGAGACGGGCACCATTGTCATCCGCGGCTCCCCGGATGGCTCGCGGTTCGGGAACACCGACGGGAGCTTGTCCGAGCGGGCAAGAACCGAGGCTCGCGTGGCATGGGAGGACATCCCCGCCTGGGAAGCCGGCAAATTCTATTTGACGCCAAACCTGAGCCCATTGATCAACGAGCTCCGGAGCGGCGACGGCGCAACGGCGAACGAGCCGCTTGTGTTGCTCTTTCTGGTGGGCACGCCGAGCGGAGTGGGCCGACCAGCCTTCTCGGCAAACCATTTCGGCCCAAATCCCGTGCTGTTCGTCTCGCTCGAAACCGAGGCCCCCTCGCCAGCGCCAACGACGGCTCCTACCGCCTCGCCGAGTATTGCGCCTTCTGTTTTCACGGAGCCCGACACTGGTCCTTCGCTGGACGACGGCGAACCAGAATCACGAGCCCCAAGCGCCGCGCCTTCAGTAGCCGGCGCGGGCGCGGGCGCGGGCGCGGGCGCCGGACCTGCGGTAGCAAGCACCGGCCGTGGCAGCACCATCGCCGGGTCCATACTCGGCGTGTTGGCTGGTGCAGGCTCATCACCGTCGGCCTCTTGTATCGCAGGCGACGACAGCGCGCTCCCGGCGACTATTCCGACGACGACGACTTTGGAGAGATCTCCATCTCGCAAGTCAAAAAGGTCGTCAAGGTGACCAAACACACCTCCAGCAAGCTAGACATCGAAGCCCTTTCCCTCACGCCCGAGGAGATGCAAGGCTATGTTTGATTGATCAAGGTTTCTTCCTCTGCTGGCCTGCCTCGGTCGGGCTGCTGGCACAAGCCCAACAACAACACTTTCGAGCTTGGCTTGTGTGCCCTTTTTTTCCTTCTTTTTCTTTTTTGCTTGCAGATTTGCGGCGACGCAGACCTCGATCAGGATGATGCGGCACTTGCACTGTTGGGCCGCGACGCTGCTGATGCTGCTTGTGCTGCTGCTTGGGGTGCGACGCGGAGAGGCGGAGCCTGAGACGATCACCTTGGTCCTCTCCGAACAAGATGACGACGCCGTGGAGCAAGCGGAGGACGGCCGCGTGTCTGTCGAGGGCAACGAGCTGGGCCTCGGAGATCACGTCGTGGGGCTTCGCTTCCCAGCGGCTGGTGTGCCGCCGGGGATGTTTGTCCTCGATGCCAGAGTGCACTTTACCGCGTCGCGCGGCTCGGAGGGCTTGACCAACGTGTTGGTGCGCGGGTCGCCGGACAAGTCGCGGTTCCTCAACCAGAACAACAACTTGTCCGAGCGGCCCAAGACCTCCGAGGCCGTGACCTGGGAGATCCTTTCGCCCTGGCAAGAGAACGAGAACATCGCAACGCCAAATATTGCCGCCGTGGTCCAAGAGCTCGTCGACGCCACAGATTACGACGCTGCAGAGCCTCTTGTCTTACTCTTCATGGCACCGCTGCCAAGGGTGATGGGCCGCGTCGCATATTCGGCCACGCAGGACGGGCCGAGTCCGAGGCTCGAACTAAGGTTTGACACCACCGCGCTGCCGACGCTGCGCCAACGCCGTCGCCGACGCTGTCGCCAACGCCGTCGCCGACGCCGTCGCCCAGCGCCTCCTCGACGCCGCCCGTCGGCTCGTTGCCGCCTTTGCCGGGCACCTCGCCTGCGCCGGAGGGCTCCACCACAACGCCGTCGCTGCCCACAACGGCCGGCCTCGACGCGGCCACGATTGGGGGCTCTGTGGCGGCTAGCGTGGGCGGCCTTGGCCTCCTTATCGCCGGCGGCCTGTTGCTGCGGCGCCAGCAGCGGAGGCAGCGCGGTGAGAGCGAGGCAAGCCAAACGCTGGTCATCTCGCAGGTCAAGGAAGTCTCCAAGCTGACCCAGCCAACCAAAAAGCGCACCTCGGTGATGCTGGAAGCCGCGGCGCTCTCTCAGGACCAAATCGCAGCGTTTGTTTGATTCCTCCCGCGTTATACCCGCTACGGTCCCGGTACGGTACCTGGTACGGTACCAGTACCGGCCACGGCACTTGACATGTGAGTACGGTACCATACGTACCGTACCGTGGTACCGTACTGGTACCGGTACTCGAGTACTCAAGTACCGGTACTCAAGTACCGGTACTCGAGTACGTACTCGAGTCCCGTGGTTTGCACAAGGCTTTTTTTTTTTGCTTTTTTTTTGGCGTGTGCCCACGGACGGACCGCAAAAATGGGCTGGACTGGTTTGGCCTTCAGGACGCGAGCAGATCGCCAAGGAGGGTGTGCCAGAAAGATGCCGCCATGGGTGCTGGGGCTGCTCGCGCTGGCGCTGCTTGCGGACGAGAGCTCCGCAGAGAGCCTGGCCCAGGTCGACCGCGTGACGCTGACGGTTGCTTCTGGCGCAGACGACGTGGAAGAAGGCGGAGGGAGATGGATGACCAACAGCCCAGACCTCGACGTCGGTCAGTACATGGTTGGGATGCGGTTCACGGGGCCTGGCCTAGAACCTGGCGCGGACATCGTGAGCGCTAGAGTTCACGTCACGTCGCGCTTCGCAACGGAGGACCCAGGAGATACGCGCATCGTTGGCTCGCTCTCGAGCGCTGCCTTTGACGAGGCGTCCCAGCTCTCGAACCGCGGGCCCAAGACCGAGGCGACGGTTCTCTGGGCTGACATGCCGCGCTGGGAAGCCGGTGCTGTGTACGAGTCTCCCAATCTGGCGGCTGTGGTGCAGGAGCTCGTTGACCAGCCGGGTTTTGCGGCCGGCGATGCCCTCGTGATCATGATGGAGCCCGTCAACGAGCAGCTGAGGTCGCGCTCAATTTTCACGACCGAAGGCGCCACCGCTGATTTGGAAGGTCCCTTGCGCCTCGTCATCGAAGTGAGGGCTCCAAGCGTGGGGACCTCGGCGCCCACGACACCCACGACACCGAGCATCCCGTCGCCGCCGTCGCCGCCGTCGCCGCCGTCGCCGCCGTCCACGCAGCCCGGCCCATCCCACCCGAGCCAAGCTTACCGTCTAGCGAGGGAGAGAGCGCCACGGACGACTGGGTGGTACCCGTAATCGCCTCTGCTGGGAGCGTGGTGGGCTTGGTCCTCGTCGGGCTCATCGTGCGCAAAGCAGTGAAAGGCCGCGGGTCTGGGGACCTCGTGGCCGCTGCGGGGGACGAGGAGGAATTTACGATCTCGGAAGTGAAGCAGGTGGTCAAGCTCACGGAGGAGACAAGAAGCAGCTCAATCTGGACGCCGTGCTATAGAGCCGGGTTGAGAAGTACACAACAGTCTGTACTACACATTTACGGCTCGCTTGCCGACTTGCGCTTCATGCTGCGCGATCGACTGCGCAGCCGTAGAGGCTGAAAGCTCAGACTCCGCCTCTTGGTGCTGCGCCCTCGCGGCGGGTCCGGTTTGCTGGCCGCGGTTTGCCTGCGGCGCTCGCGACGTTCCACCCGGCGCGACACGCCCCGCCCCCCCGAGAGCTCTGCGCGAAAGTCTTGCACCGCCTGCGCCACCAGCACGATGGCAGCGAGCACGACCAGCTCGCGCACACCCAGCCGCAGCACAAGCTCCAGCGCCGCGGCCAGCGCCCGCATCGCGACCGCCAAGGTCACGTTGGCGTGCTGCGCCGAGAGGTGCGCCTCGCTGGCCGCATACGCGCTATTCAGCGCCGCCGTGCCTTGCTGGCCGCTGGCAAATGCGCCCGACAGGCCAGCTGCCGCGAGCGCGAAGGCCAGCTTGAGCCCATTCAGCACTGCCTGCTGCACGTCGTGCTGCCCGGCCGCCGCCTCCTCGGGAGCCGCCTCGGCGCTCCGCCGCGCCCGGCCGAGCCTGCTGCGCCTCGGCGCCGAGGCCACATGAGCCGTCGCCATCCGCCGCGTGGCGCACGCGTCCATGCACCGCCGTGGCTTGCGCCCACGCGCGCCACCGCGGATCTGATTGCTCCAGGCGAGGTGTCGATGAGCAGGTCGACCCTGCCGGGGACATCACGTCTCAGGGCCACCATGGAAGGCCCGGTGCCTGCTGCCCTGCTTGCCTGCCGCCAGGCATGTGCGCCTCGCACTGTGCAGCGCATGTTGGCGAGGCGAATGCTTTGGCGACCGGCCGCGCGGTTTCTTGAGAGGGCCAAGGGAAGAAGGTCCCGGCGCAAGCCCGGGGAGCCCCAGCAATTGCCCCAGCACACTGGAGGTGATCGCTTCTTGTTGCTCTCTTTTCCTCGTGTCACCGTGCCGTGCACAGAGTGCCCCGGTCGTGCGGGAGACGGCGCAGCTGGCAACAGCTGGCAAGTGAGCGAGGTTCCAGGGCGCAATTGGGAGAACGGCAAGGCCAGCTCTTCCAATTTCGTTTCGATTGCTCTCACGCGCGCAAGATGAGGTCGGGTTGGAGGCTGGCGTCGCGGCGGCGGTCGATGCTGGTGCTGCTGTTTGTGGGATTGGTGCTGCTGGGGCTGGCAGGGCCTGGGGATGGTCTGCCGATTGTCCCAGCACGACTGCCGTGCGGGTCGCGGCCTCTGGGGACGACGCGTCGGAGACCACCAGGGGGAACGACTCTGGCGCTGTGAGCGTAACCGGGGGCCTCTCGCTGGGCCAGGACATAGTGGGGCTGCGCTTTGCGTGGCCCGACACGCTGAAGCGCGCCAGGATCCTCGAGGCGGAGATCGTTTTCACGGCCCGGGGTGCCTGTGACCGGCGCGGGCCTCAAGGTGAGCATCAAGGGCTCGACGCAAGCGGGCGCGTTCACCGCCACACCGCTGGACGTGTCCAAGCGGGGCCGCACCAAGAGCGAAGTCAAGTGGGACGTGGCGCCGGTTTGGATGCCCACGTTTCAATATCGCACGCCGGACCTAACCAAGGTGGTCAAGGAGCTCCAGGCCGAGCCGACTCGCTGTGTGTTTGTCTTCACGCGCATAAGCGGCGACCCCAAGGCACGACCGGCAGCGTCTTTCGATTTAGACCCGGCCACTGCGCCGGCCCTGATCATCTCCTTTGAGTCTGACGACACCATGCCGACCACCGCACCGAGCGCCGCGGCTGTCACTACGTCGCCCTCGAGCGCCCCGTCGCTCGCGGCAGACGGCATTCCGGATCCAGAGACGACACTAGCGCCTTCCATGTCGCCCTCACAGCCTTCCGACGGAGGCCCTGGCGCCGGGCCTGACGATGGCAGCGGCGGAGACGGCGGCGGCGAGGGCATTGACGCTGGTGGCGACCTGGACAAGGGCGACGGCAGCGGGGGACCGCTGCCTATTAGGACTCCAGGAGACGGTTCGCTCGACAGCGACGGTGAGTCTGACAACGCGTCTTGGGTGCTTCCGGTCGCAGGCAGTGTCGGGGCCTTGGGCAGCCTCGCGCTGGTCGTGCTGGGGTCGCGGGCGCCCGGAGAATCCAGCGGCGGCGCAACAGCGGCCCGCCGCGGCCAATCTCATTCCCCGTGGTGCCGCCAGAGGGCAGCTCGAGCGACGAGGTTCGCATCTCTGAGCCCAAGAACTGCGTCAAGCTGACCAACCACACGTCCACCAAGCTCGACCTGGGCGCCCTGCTCGGTCCAGACGCAGCAAGCGCCCTGGAGAGCACCATTTGATCAAGAACCTGACGTTGAGCAACCTTTGTTTTCAGCCTTGTTGTTGCTGCTGCTGTTGTCTCCTGCTGCTGCTGCTGCTGCTGCTCTCTGATGCTGCTGCTCCGAACATTTTTCCTGTTCCGGCTGGTGCGACCCACCCGCGGTGTGGAGTGCTATGGTTTTCGGTATTTGCGTCATTAAGAACTGTTGTGCACGTGTAATAATAGTCCTTGGGACACTGCAACGAAAGCCATCGTCGCGGGCGCGTGCGACATCGACAGCGGCAACGGAACGGCAGCAAAACCACCCAAAGCCATGCTCTCGAGGTCGGCAGCGCTGCCACTGGCGCTGGCGCTGGCGCTGGCAGGCCTCTCGGCCGGTGCGGCGCAGCAGCAGGTCGAGCGAACGCACGTGCTGCGGGTGAAAGCGCAGGAGGACGATGCAGAGGAGAACCAGGAAGGCTGGGTGACGGCGGTCGACGACGCAAACTTGCAGCTGTGGAGGGGCCACGTCGGCTTGCGCTTCCGCGACTCGACAGTGCCCCCCGGCGCTGAGATCGTGGAAGCGCACCTGGTCCTCACAGCGCAGAGCAGCTCGAGCAGTGGCGAGGTGGACGAGGCGAAGCTGCCGGCCATTGGCATCTACGGGAGCACGGACGACTGGCCGTTCTACTCGGATGAGCAGTACGACATCAAGTGGCGCGAGCGTTCAACCCCAAAGCGCTCGTGGCAGGCCGACGGGAACTGGGTGGCAGGCGAGAGCTACCTGTCGCCAAACCTTCGCGGCTTGGTGCAGCAGCTGGTGAAATCGGATGGCTACGAGCTGGGCGACGGGCTGGTCTTCGTGCTCAAGACCGAGGACACGGACAGGGAGCGCCGCGAGATTAGCTCGTTCGACGCAGAGCAGTGGGGGATCGGAACGGCGCCGGAGCTGCACGTCACCTTCTTGGTGGATTCGACGGATAGCCCGACGGCCGGGCCGACGGCCGGGCCGACGTCCCGACCGACGACAAGCCCGACGACAAGACCAACAAGGATCCCCACGGAAAGCCCGAGCGTGGCGGTGCCGGGCGCCACGCCAGTGCCAAGCACGGCGCCCGCGGCCCCATCTCCGCCCACCGGCGCGCCTACTGTCATGGCAGGAGGCAACAGCGGCGGCGGCGGCGGCACGCCTGCGCCGACCTCGCAAACCCCTGCCGGCACGGCCAGTTTGCCGCCGACAGGGCCGGACGACGGCACCGGCAGCCAAAGTGCGGGAAGCAACACCGCAGTGGTGGTCGCGGGCAGCACGGCGGGCGCGCTCGGCGTCTTGGGGCAGTAGTGGCCCTCGTGGCCCTCCGACGGCGCGCAGATGGCTCCAGCAGCAGCAGCACCACCACCACCGGCGGCGGCGGCGGCGGCGCGGCGGGCTTTGGCGAGGCGGACGACGTCGAGCTCAACATCTCGCCCGTCAAGCACGTGACCAAGCTAACCAAGCACACGTCCAAGAAGCTCGACATCGAGGCGCTCATCTCGGCGCAGCCGCCGAGCAGCCTGTAAAATATCTTTCAGGTCGACTTGCGCCCAGCACCGCGCCCACCCACCCACGCGCCCAGCACGGCTCGTTCGCGTCGCCATCCAGCGGCTCATTCGCAAGCAAGCGAATGCACTCTGCGCGGATGTCCGTCCTCGTTGCCCACTTACCCGCCAAGCCAGCGCCAGCCAGATCCAGCCAGGCCACGCAGGCGAGAACCAACAAAGATCCCAGAAGGCGGGCAGCCAGGTGCCCAAGAGCCGGAGCACCCCCGCGAAACCGAGAACCAGGGGCAACTCACCTCACACGTGATCGGGAGACGTGTCGATTACGTGTCGCCATGATCCAGCTGCGGAAGGCGCCTTCCGCGCAACGCAGCGCGACGGCACGTGCCAGTGAGCCACGGCAAAATTGGTTCGACCACAAGGAGAGAGGCCGCAGTTTTTGCTTTCCTTGTTTCCCCGCTTCGCCTTTGTTGGGGCCATCGATGGATCGATCGATGATGATGATGAGGACGAAGTGAAGATTTGCGGAGGCAAGTAAAGTCGGAGGCGATGGGCACGCGGAGGCGACTGCGGGCGCTGGCTGCGGCGCTGGCCGCGACGCTTGCGTGCGCGGCGGGGGAGACCCGCGTGGTGCAGGTAGCGGCGGGCGCGGATGACGGTCTAGAGGCGGCGGCGAACGCCGGGGTCGTGACGGACCAGGAGGAGCTGCCGATCGGGAGGGCCTCGTGGGGATCAGGTTTGAGCGGCCGAGGGTGCCGCCACGCGCGAGCGTGCGGTCGGCGCAAGTCAGCTTTGTCGCTGCGCGCGACGGCGCGGGTCGCGCGCCAGGGATGGACCTCTGGGGCGCGCTGCAGAGCGGCCCGCTGGCAGAGGAGGGCCTGGCGGCCCGCAACCGCACGGAGGCGGAGGTGGCCTGGCCAGATCTGGGCAAGTGGGCGGAGAACGGCGCGTACACGTCGCCCGATCTCAGCGAGATTGTGCAGGAGCTCGTGAACCAGGATGATTACTCGCCTGAGGGCGCCATGGTGCTCGTCGTGGAGGGCTTTGGTGGCGTGATCGCGGCGCGGGCGTTTGAGGCGGGCGCAGCCACGGCGCCCACCTTGCGGATTACGTTCGATTCGGGCGTGGAGACGCAGGACACCGAGTCCCCAACGGCCTCGCCGAGCGCGGCGCCAACGGCCTCGCCAAACGCCGCGCCGGTCGCCCTCAAGCACGACGCCGAGCGCGTCCCCCAGCGCGTCCCGAGCGCGTCGCCCACGGGTGCGCCAGTCGAATCGGCGCCCGCGCCGCCCGGCGGCGGGCCTTCAACAGACTCACCCTCGCTACCAAGCGAACGGCCGACGCCGTCTCCCACCAAGCCTTCTTCGGTGGCGAGCAGTCCGACCGGCCCAGGGGCCGAGGACAAGCCGCCCCCGGAGGCCCCTGGCGTGTCGGAAGATATGACGGTCCCGCTTGTGGGCGGGTCCGTCGGCGGTCTGGCCGTCCTTGTGCTGGCCGCGGTCGGCGCAAAGCGCATCCGCAGCGGCGCCGGGCAACCGAGCAACGTGGGCGGCTTCCTCGGCGGCGACGAGGACGACTTCCGCATCTCTGACGTCAAGCAGATCGTCAAGCTGACACCCGGTGACATGCCCGGCGGCACGCGGCGCGAGGAGATCGCGCGCCTCGATGCCGAAGAGGTTGTCTGAAACCGTCACGTCTTTTGCCGTCTCGCTAGCGGCCCCACGCAGTCCACGTAGCTCTCGCGCACACGCGACCCCGTCACGCGGTACGGCTGCTGCGTGCAGCTCAGCACGCGGCCCGCCTGCGCGCGGACGACGGTGGCGCTAAAGTCGGCCAGCGCCTCGTACAGCGCGCTGGCTGCGTGGACAAGCGCGCTGGCCAACTTGATCTCGGCGTTGGTCGGCACCTGCGTGGCCTCGCCCTGCTGCAGCCGGCCCACGAGCTCTCGGAAGTGGGTCTGCAGCACAGCGGACGGCCCGCCGTCGCCGTCGCCGCCGCCGCCGCCCTCCTCGAGGTCGCCCGGGAGGAGCACGCTCCACCGCACGCGCACCATGTTGGGCGCGCCATCGCCGCGGTCTACAGCCGGCAACGCGGCCAAGAGCGCGGGGATGCGGAGCTGCAGCGCGTCAAGGTTGCGCTGGACCTGCTCGAGCATGGAGGGCAGGCGCAAGTGCAGCACCTCGACCTCGCGCAAGATGGGCGCAAGCAGTCGCGCGGGCTTGGTCTCGAGCGCAAGCACCTGGTGCACGAGATTCTCGTAGTGGTGGTGCGCAAGCAGAAGCGCGCGCTCCGCGTCGATAAGGTCGTCCAAGTGCCGGCCGCTCACGTCGACAAACACAAGGCCGGCTCTCGCGTGCACAGGCGGCGCAGCGCTTGGTGGCCCGCAACGACGCCGAGACGATGCGAGATGCCCGGGCGTGCGCTGCACCGCGGCGTGGCGCCCGCGAAGGCGGCGCTGCTGCTCTCCACTTGCTTCCACTTGGTTGTAAAAAGGTTAGAAAAAGCGATATTGAACATTCATACCTGCACGCACCGCCGCCTCCACCGCCGCCGCCCTCAACTCACCTTGTGCAGGCCCGCCATGACCGCGCCGAGGTCGCCAAGCAGCTGCTGCTCCGAGCGCAGCGGCAGCACGAGCACTTCCACTGCGAGCAAGATAAAGGTGCCGACAAAGGTGTCCAACACGCGCTGCACGCTGAGCGACGACACGTCGTCCGAGGGCGCCGCCAGGAGCAAGAGCACCGCCGTAAAGCCCGCCACGGTGCCGGCGTACGAAACGTCCGGACAGGTGCGCATGTACGTGGCAGGGATCACAAAGGCGACCGTGGCAGCGCCGATAAAGACCTCGCGCGCCGGCTGCGGCATCGCAGAGCTGGCGCCCGACACGAGTGCGGCGTACGCCGCCGCCAGCGCTGTAGCAAAGGCGCGCAGCACCGCGGCAGTGACGTTGGACCCCTGGTTGGCGTCCGTTCCCACAAAGGCAATGGTGAAGGCCGCCAGCGAGCGCTGGCCCGGGATGCGCGTGCCAAAGAAGCCGTACGCGCCGGCCGCAGTCATGGCGAGCGACAGCTTGAATGCGGCAATGAGCTCCCGGCGCGCTGGGAGCGAGAGCGGCCAGGCGCAGTACCTGGCGCAGTGCGCCCGCTGCGGCGGCAAAAGGTCGTCGCGCAACGCCGCGCCACAGCAGCTCGCAGTGGGTTGCCCTGGCCGCTCGCGTCGTACGTCGTGCTTGAAACGAGCACCTCCGCGAGCCGCTCAAGCTCAGCCAAGAAGGCATTGAACACGAGCAGGCCCTGCGGCTCGATGCGGATCGAGCGGTCCGAGTAAAAGGTCTCCGCGCGCGCCTCAAAGTAGGCGCGCTCAAAGGCCTCCATGCTGTTTGCAAGGCGGCCCGCGATCGCGGACTGGAGGGCCTCGGTCCAAGGCCCCGTCTCGCGCAGGCCCGCGGCCTGAAACTGCTGGAACTCCTGCGCCGAGAGGGCAAAGAGGTCTAGCATGTCGGACTGCAGCGCGGCGGCTGGCCGGCCACCTTGGACATGAGCAAGTCGTGGGCGGGCAGGGCCGCAAAGTCGAGGCGCGCGAAGAGCGCGTTCATGGTCTCGAGGCCAAGTAGGAGGTCGTCTATGAGAGACAGGTATCGCGCGTCTCGGCTGAGGGCGTCCCGGCGCCGCGGGCCCCAGCGTGACTCAACCAGGCGCGCGCGACAGACCTCCGCGTTGCTACGCACGCAGCGCAGGAGCTCGCGGCGGTGCGCGGCGTGCAGGGAGGTGCGCTCCATGCGTACGCCGCGCAGGCCGTCCACGAGGCTCTCGAGCACGCGTCCGAGCGCGCCGGCGGCATAGCGCAGGCGGCCGTGCAGCTCGGTGGTGGCCAGGCGCGGCCAGGGCAGGAGGACGCCGACAAAGGCGATCGCGCTTCCCAGCACCACGTCGGCCATCAGGTAGAGGGCCGGCTTCCAGAGCTTGCACTCGGCTTGCGCGGCGGGCACCTCCTCCACGAGGTTGAGCGCTAGCAGCGAGAGCCCGAGACGCTTGCCCATAAGCGGCACCTTGAGCAGCTGCAGCGCAAAGACCGTTGCGGCCAGCGCCGGCAGCGCCACCGCGGGCGAATGCGTGCATTGCATAGCGGCAAGCACGCCCGCGGACAAGATCGTGGCGCCGGCGCTCAGCAGCAGACAGCCCCAGGCGTTAATCGCGGTCCGCCCAAAGGTCACGTCGGGCCACCATGACCACGAGGAACCCCGTGAACGACGGCGCGGCTGGCACGATGCCGTGCACAACCAGAGTCGTGCGCACTTGCGGGGTGAACAGCACCACCACGGCGACGAGCGTGCTCGTTGCGGTGCGAAGGCACCATTCGAGCTTGGCTCGCCACTCCGGGTTCACGCCGGCCCAAAAGGACCCGCCGAAAAGGTCGCTGAGCTCGCGCGACCCGCTGCCGTGCCGCGCCGCCTCGCCGTCCTTGGCCGTCGCCTCCGCATCGCCGCCGCCGCCGTCCGATGGCAACATGGGTCCAAAATAACGCTTGCCAACAAGAAGAAATGTCAACGAACGATGTCGCATTGGTAGTACTTACAAGGAGGACGTGCGTCGCCAGCGCTGTTGTAGCTGGAGCTTGCTCAGAGAGCTAAGAGAGCTACTAGCGCGTCGCGTAGCGAGAGCGCGAGCCCTCGGCAGCGCGCTCGCGACGCCGCTTGTTGCTATTCTCCTGGTTCTTGAGCAGGATGATCAGGATGCGCACAAAGACGGCCGCCAGATCCATAAAGAGCTCCAGGGCGTGCTTGATGTGGTCGCGGTCGCCCGCGGCGGCCTTCTCGATCATGAGCTGCGTGTCAAAGACGAGGTACCCGGAGAACACCAGGAGGCCGCCGTACAGGTTGACGTTCCAGAGCATCTGCGAGCGGAAAAAGATGTTGGCCAGCGACAGCAGCGACATGTACCCGAGCGCCGAGCCGAGCAGCCCGCCGAGGTAGAGCTGGCTTCGCCGCTCGGCCTTGAGCGCGGCCACCGTGAAGCTCGCAAAAAGCACCGCCGTGGTGCCCAGCGCCATGAGGATCAGCGTCGGGTCCACGAACAGGGCCAGCTCCACGAGGCCGCCGATGCTCACGCCTTGCGCGAAGGCCACCAGCATGAAGCAACCCAAGCGCTTGCTCTCCTGGTCGCTGGGCGTGGACCTGAGCACGAAGAGCGCCAGCAGGCTGGCCAGAAAGGGCAGCATGTAGTGCACGTGCGTGAGCATGTACACGTACGACCCGGCCGCCGCGACGGCGCACCCGCCGGCGAGCGTCATGTACACCTTGCGCAGGTGACCGCGCACCTCGGGCGTGAGGGCGCTGTTGGACGCGAACGCGCCCTGCACCTTGTCCCAGGACATGCCCGCGCCGAACGACTCGAACGTCTGCTGCATCTCGCTCCTGCTCCCTTCCACGGGTCGATCTGTCGATGAGGGTCTGCCTCTGCTCGCTCTCGCTCTGCCGCGCCAGCTTGGAGGCCCAGTTCCTCGCCGGTTCCTGATTTTTTTCCGGAACGCTCTTGCTTGGCCAGTCGGCGTTCAGGTCGCATCCCCAGAGTCAGCGTCCGGGTCCGCCCGCCAGCGTGGTTCCGGCTTGGTTCCGCTCCGGAACCGAAAATATTTTTTGAAACCGGCCTTCGAGTGTGCGGATGGCGGCGGGTGCGCGGGCGCCGCTTTGCGCCCGTTCTCCCGCGGACGGCGCCGTCCGGCGCTGCTGCAGGCCAGGGGGGCCGCGGCGCGTCCGCGTAAGCGCCCGTTTGCGGGGGATGCTCGCTTGCACACACGCTCTCGCGAGGGTGTGCATCACACTTCGCTAGGACCCCCTAGCGCCCGGCTAGGCGTTGTGCCGTGCACGGCACGCGTGCCGTATGGAGTGCAGGTCTAGGGAGAGAGAGAGAGAGAGAGAGACAGGGCGTGCGTGCTGGCTCGCGGTCTCGGGGCGGGAGCGAGCTTGGTGGCCGGCAGGCTGCTGGCCTTCGGTGGCGCGCGAGGGCGGGAGAGTGGCGGGCGTGCAGCTGGGCCGAGGCCCTCCTTGTGTGCTCGGGTGCTCTGCGGCAAGGAGCGCGCCGCGGTCGGGGACTGGCGGCGGCCGCAGGAGGAGCAGCCGCTGCGCAAGCAGGAGGGGCCGCGGGAAGAGCAGGAGGAGCAGGAGGAGGAGCGGCGGCGGCGGGAGCAGCAGCAGCAGCAGCGCGCGGGCCGCGCTGGTGGGCGCAAGGCGTCCCGCGGGAAGGAGACGAGTTCTATGGCGGCCAGGGGGGCGCGTCTGCACACGATGAACCCGAATGTGGCCGACATCATGAAGCGCATGGGCATGGACGAGACGTTTCGCAAGCTCAAGCAACTGGACGAGGCCGCCGCGCTGGTGGAGGAGGGCAAGCTGAAAAAGGAGGTGTATGACGCCCTGGCCAGCAACGTGGAGATGTCCCTCCAGCAGGCGAGCAGCAACCAAAAGTTCAAGAAGAAGGAGAAGAACATATTCAAGGAGCTGCTAGGCAACCTGATGCCGGCGCGCGAGGGGCTGGACAACTCGGCGAGCATCAACACGCGCGGGAAAAGCCCATCCTGGAGACGTGGCTTTACAAGCGCGGAAAGCAAAGCATGCTCGGGGGCAGCTGGAAGAAGCGCTGGGTGGCGCTGTATCCGCGCGCGATGCTGATTTTCCGCAACCGCGGCGACCGGACGCCAAAGGAAACGGTGATCCTGACGCCCGAGTTTTTTGTGTCAAAGTCGACGGGGCAGCAAGGCCCCGGCGCCCCGGGCAGCAAGAACAGCGGGCTGGACCCGGAGGACGTGGACGGCTCGGAGAGCGTTGCACCGAGGAGGCGACCGGCGCGGGACCAAGCGCGAGATGGAGCACATGTTTGTGCTGAGCGACCTGGACAGCAAGCACCTGCTGGCCACCAAGACGGAGGAGGAGTGCACGCTGTGGATTCACACGATCACGGCGACGTTGCGCAAGGTGATTGACGACGACGACTACTTTGACACGCCGCGGTTCATCGACGGCCCCGTGCGGCGGCCGGACGAGATCCAGGCCGACTTTGAGCGGCGCAAGCAGGCCTACCTCCAGTCAATGCGCAAGAAGACACTCGAGAAGGCAAAGTCCAACAAGTCCATCTTTGGCGGGCGCAAGCGCATGACCGAGGCCGAGCTCAAGGCCGAGGAGGAGCGCTGGGCCGCCGAGGGCGACGAAATCGCCAAGATCGAGATGGCGCGCAAGCTGCTCGACCAGGAGCGCGAGCACGTGCGCCGCCTGGAAGAGGAGCAGCGCCGGCGGGAGGACGAGCTCAACAAGGTGCGCAAGTTCGCCGAAGAGTGGCGCGAGAAGGCAGAGTCGAACCGGCAAAAGTTCGAGGAGGCCGACGCGCGCGCCGAGCGGGCCATCGAAGAGGAGAAGAAACTCGAGGCTCAGGTCGCGCTCATGCAGCAGATGCGCGCTCAAAACATGGAGAAGGAGGACGCAATCAAGGCCGAGCAGGAGACTACCGAGCAGCTCGAAAACGTGAAGCTCAAGCGCCGCATGAGCCAGCACCCGCTAGCCTCGGCGCAGTACGAGCAGGAGATCAAGGCGCTGCAGGCCAAGCTGGCGGCGCTGCAGAGCGCCCTGCAGGTGGACCTGGACGGCCTCGACTGGGACGGCTCTTTGGAGGACGCCGAGAACAAGATGAAGCTGGTGGTGCCTCGCCTCATGAGCGAAGACACGAACGAGGCCCTGGACGCCCAGGCCGAGTTTGACCAGTGGGACAAGATCATCCGCAACCACGTAGACTACAAGAAGCGCGAGGAGAACAAGTGGGTCGAGTGGGAAGCCCGGGAGGGCCCCAAGAACGAGGAGGCGCTTGCCGAGATGCGCCGCATGGTGCCGCGCGAGGTGCTCACGGGCGTGTCGGAGGCCTTCCTCCAGAAGCGTGGCCTGTCCCCGGCTGCGGCCAAGCGCGTCATGAACACCAAGATCCTGCAGTTCTTGTACATGGACAAGGAGACGATCGCCAAGGTGCACATTGCCGACCTCAGCTCGCGCTACATCCCGCAGGGCCTTGACATTGTCGAGCTTCGCGCCATCTACACGCGACTGCCGGCCGAGTTCCAGAACGACCGGGACGGCTCCAAGAAGAACTGGCTGGACACGGTGCGTAACAAGCTCAAGGCCCTCACGGAGAAGGAGGCGAACGGCCAGCTGACGCGCCCCGAGGAGCGCCACCCAGCGTACCGCTCCGCCGCAGACAACAAGGCGGCGGCCGCGGCCGCGGCCGCGGCGCGCCCCAAGAAGAAGGGTGCCAAGCCCGCAGTGGCCAAGAAGATCGACACGTCCAAGCTCAACGCGCTCTTCGCCGGCGGGCCGGGCGGCCCCCCGGCAAGGGCCCGGGCGGCAAGGGCCCGCCCGGCTTCCCTGGCGCGGGCGGCCCGCCCCCCCACGTCCTGGCCATGATGAAGGGCGCTGGCGGCGGCGGCGGCGACGACGACGCGGGCGGCGCGCCGGCGGCAAGGCCCCGGCGCAAGTCCTTGGGCCGGCGCTTGTCCCTGCGCAAGTCGGCGAGCAAGGATGGCTTCGATCCGGCCCCGGCCAAGGCGCGCACGAGCGGGTCCCGACGAAAGTCGAACGCGCTGTCGTTCCGCGCCGCGGGCGGGTCGTTCTTCAACACGATGAGGAACTTTATTGGCGGCGGGGACACCGAGGAGACCATCGCGGCGCAAGCGGCGGCCGTCGGCACCAAGCACGCCGGCTACGACTCGTCGGACGACGAGGGCGCTTCCCCGGCGCGCGGGCGCGCCGAGCCCGAGCCCGAGGAAGGGGCGGCTGGCAAGAAGAAGGGCAAGCGCAAGGTCAAGGGCCGAAAGAAGAAGCCGGATGACCGAGGAGCAAAAGCTGCTGGCCGCCGGCGTGCGTGGCATGATGGACTCGGTTAAGGACAACTACGCCGTCGAGCTGGACGATTTTGACGAGAAGAACGCGCCGGCCTTTGACTTTGGCGGGGACTACTCAACCGGCTCGCGCAAGCAGACCCTGAGCAAGCAGCGCGCGGGCGAGTTCTCCAAGGGCATCGAGGACGGCATTGAGAACCTCATCAGCGTCATCAAGGACATCGGCAAGCCCGACAAGGCCGAGGGCGGCGTCGCCACCGTAACCTTTGGCCGTCTCTTCGAGGAGTACGAGCACATTAGCGACATGCTGGTCGGTTTGCTCATGCGCGCAAAGAAGCGCAAACGCATCAAATACGCTGGCGACATGCTCTTCCAGGGCATCCACGACTCGGTGAAGATTACTGTGCTGCACTAAGGACCACGCCGCACGAGCTTGTTTGTTTGTTTGCCTTGCTTGGCCCTCTTTCTTTTGTTGCTTGTTTAACCCCTCTAGTCTACGGCAGTGCTGGTACGGAACCGGTACGAACTTGCACCGGCTCGTGCCATGCTCGTCACACGCGATACTCGGGTCGAAAGCGCTCAGCCAGCTCGCCGAGCCAGCGCTCCGGTAGTCGTAGCGCGCGCGCCTTAACCTCCATGCCCGTCACGGACCGGCACGACATCGACCCCATGTCCGTGCGCGCAAACTGCACCGAGGTGTCGTCCGCCGTGCTCGGCGCCTCCACAAACCGCGCCTGCACCTCCTCCGAGTCGCTCAGCCGCAGGTCCAGGCCGTGCAGAAAGGGCGCCACCACGCGGACGTCCGCCCGTGCCGCACCGGTGGCACCCACCGCCTCGCACGCCACGCCGGCTTGTTCCTGTAGCCGAGCCACGGCTGCTGCGACCTGGGGCACCTTGATGGTCACCGTCGACACCCTGGACGGCAGGACGCGCACATAAGGCACCGCCGCATCGCCAAAGCTCAGGACACCGGGTGCCGCGCGGTGCGCCGCCAGGTTACCCAACAGCTCGGCCGTCGCGTAAAATCGCGCGGTCTGCTCGCCAAAAGCCAGCTCCTTTACGTGCACGCCCGCCGCCGTGGTCCCCGGACCTCAAGCGTTGCTTCCTGCCCGCCGTCGTCGCGCACGAGAAGCGGGTGGAGCGCCGGCGCGCGCACAAGCGCAAGCGGCTGCATAAACATTGCGGCCTGCACTCCCTGCGGCGCTTGCAAGCTCTCCGGCGCCACGCCGCCCAGGCCCACAGCCAGCATGAGCGCCGCCGGCGGCAGGCCCCTGGCTTCGCGCGCGCGCTCCACCCAGGGAAAGCACACCATCTCCAGCTCGGTGGCGCCGTCACTCACCGCCGCGCGGTACGCCTGGCCGCCCAGCAAGCCCTCGGCGCTCTCGGCGGGCTCGCGGCGGGCGGCGAAGCCTAGCCCGTCGCGCAATGTCGCGAAGAGCGCGTCCACCGAGCCGCGCCGGTCGCACCAGAGCAGCGCTCGCGCCACGCGGGCCATCAGTCCCGCGCGGGGAACGGCCGCGGATCGGTCCTCGACGCCGGCCTCTGCCACGGGGCCGCCAGCTCCACCTCCGCCCAACTCTTGCGCGCGTCAACGCCCTCAATGAGCCTGGGCGGGACGCTCGAGGAGGAGGACGAGGAGGAGGAGGAGGAGGAGCGCGCGGGCGAGCTGGGCCTTGCCGATGACGTGGGTGCGCGAGGACGGGCGGCGGCCGCGGCGGCGGCAGGACGCGCGAGCCATCCCGCGCGACCGGCAGGACGGCGCCGACGAGGAGGGCGCCGCTCGGCCGGGAGACCTGGTCGACCTGCTGGACGACTCGAGCAACGTCTGGCGCGAGGCCATCGTGACCGAGGTGTCCGCCGCGGACCCGAGCACGGCATCGGTGCGCGTGCTGTTTGAGACGCGCGAGGAGCAGCGCCTCGTCGACCTGCGCGACGCGCAACGGGTACGGCCGTACGGCAGCGAGTGCTTCACGCCCGTGTCGGGGCCGGAGCGACTCAAGCCGGGCGCCTTTGTGGACGTGCTAAACTGCCACCCGGCGCGGGACGGGTATTGCCAGGCTCGCGTGGTTCAAGTCGGGACCAACTTGTGGGTGCGCGTGGCCCTGGAGGGGGACGCGGGCGTCGAGAACATGCCGCCGGCGATGGTGTGGCCATTCGGGAGCTACACGTTTCCGGCTGACCACCCGGACAACGTGGCGCGTGTGCGGTTCTTGGACGAGCGCTACGACGGCCCGGGGCGCCTGCCGCTGCGCGAATTGCCCGGCGCGAGGCGGCGCCAACGGCGCGGGTTTGGCGCGCGCGACGCGCGCCTCAGGCCGGGCAGCGGTCGGGCCGTGGCTGGCCGGCGCGCGCGGGATGACGATGTCTGGATGCGTGGCTACGATAACGAGGGCGGCGAGAATGACGGCATCTGGTACGACGAGGACGAGGACGAGGACGATTATGGCGCGCAAGTGGAGAGCAAGGACGACATGTTGTCGCGCAAGCGGCGGCAGCGCGACATTGGCGCGGCGGGGCCCCGATTCGAGCGCTACGTGCAGGCGCTCCGGGAGCGTGGCCTCCGCGTGGCGAGCATGGAGGGCGATGGCAACTGCCTCTTTCGGTCGGTTAGCCACCAGGTGTACGGCACCCCCGAGTACCACCTGCTGGTGCGGCAGAACTGCGTCGACTACATGCAAAGCGAGCGCGCCTACTTTGAACCCTTTGTGTCGGCGGCGGCGCCGGCTTTGAGCAATATATTGCGCGCAAGCGGCAAGACGGCGTCTGGGGCGACGACATTGAATTGCAGGCCATGTGCGAAATATATGACCGACCTGCGCAGGTGTACGCCTATGATGGCGTTGCTGGAGCGCGGCAGCTCCGCACCTTTCACGAAGACGACCGGCGGCGGCCACCAATGCGGCTGTCCTTTTATGGCGGCGGGCACTACGACTCGCTGATTGGCAGCGGCTTTGAGGACGCCGTGCTTCGTGAAGAGCCAGGGAGGCTGGAGGCGCAGCGAATCGCCTTGTCTCGCGCGCGGCGCTCGGGCCTGCACGCGGAGGAGCGCTCTTCGCGGGCCTGTCTGAGAACCAGCTGCTCGCGCAGACCATCGTGGATGACGCCATCAAGGCCTCGCGGCACCAGTACATGGCCGTGGATCAGGACCTGGACAGCGTCCTTGCCCAGTCGCTTGAGGACGCCGAGGCCTCGGACAGCGCCCGGCTCGACAGCGCGCTCCAAGAGAGCATGGAGACGGCAGGTGGTGGAGCAGGAGGAGCAGCAGGCGATCAAGGCCTCGGACGTGGCCGCGACAGACCAAGAAGCGCTCGAGGTCGCCCTGCGCATGAGCCAGGAGGACGCGCCGCCGGAGCTTAGCGAGATGGAGCAGCTAGAGCAGCTAGAGCTGGCCGAGGCGCTGCGACTGAGCCGCGCGGAGGAACAGCTCGACGCGCCCGTAGAGTTGGCGCGGGTCGGCCCCGCCGTGGACGAAGACGACGAGCTACAGCGGGCGATCGCAGAGTCCCTAAAGAGCTCATGAATGGTGTCGACTTGTTGATTTCGAATGATTGAATGAAATAGATAAAGAGAAAGCACAGAGGCATGCGCCCGCCGCCGCCGCCGCCGCCGCCGCCGCCGCCACTCACATGCGCGAACGGATTGCGCAGTGCCGCTTGGACGCAGGCGCCAGGCCGCTCCTCACCGCAAGCGGCAGCGGGTTGGAAAAGTTGCGCCCGTCGTTGGTCACCTGCACAAAGGCGTCCAGATCGTTGGCGTTGGCCAGCAGTTCGGGGGGGAGCTGGAAGAACAGCACGCTGTCCGAGTACACTTCGAGGCGCGGGGCGCGGATTGAGACCCACTCGGCGTCTGCACAGTCGTCCAGGTCGTCGTCCGTTTCGCACCCGCTCGATCCCAGCGACGCGGGCCCGGCTAGGAGCGCAGCGTCGCAGTGGGCGCGGCGCACGCGGAGCACGCACGACAGGCGGTCCGAGCGAACAAAGGGCATACCCACGACGTGCAGCATCTGCGAGGCCTGCGCGCGAGTGACCGCGCTGTGGCTGAGCGCGCGCAGCGACACCTCGCGGCGGCGCTTGAGCACGCTCTTGTGGCTAAAGGCGTAGAACGGCGTCGAGTACACGGTGCGGGACGCAGCGTCTCCCAGCGGCGACTCGTCCCGCAGCGCGCGGGCCTTGCCTTGCGCATTTAACGTGATCTTGAGCACGAACTCCTTCTCCGAGTGTTTGGGCGAGGCTACGCTCACGCTCAGGTTGTCAAAGTTGGCCAAACCGCCCTCGATGGGCCGCGTCAGCGTGCCGCCAAGCGTGGGGACCACCGTGTCTGTGTCCGTGGCGTAGCAGAGCTCCACCGAGGCGCTGCAGCACTCGGAGGGCTTGAGAACCTGCACCACGCACGAGAAGGTGCGGTTCTCGTTCTTGGTGCGCGTGCGGATCTCGAGCGGGGGCTGCGTGGTGATTCGCATGAGCTCATTCTCGCTATTACTGGGCCGGTGCAGCTGCGCCAGGTCACTCCGCAGCGCCGTGCGCGGCGGCTCGGCCAACCCGCCGTCACCTCCCCGCACCTCCGCGGCCTCTAGCGGCCGCACGGCGCCTTCCTGCTCGCCCGTCAGCGGCTCAGGCTCGCGTTTGCACTTGCGGCCGATGACGCGCCGTCCTTCCAGGGCGTTGAGCGCCTCCTCGAGCTCCTCCTGGCTGTCGCGCGACAGGTCATCGCCCAGCAGCCCGCCCTTGAGCAGCGCGTCCACGTCCACCTGCTGCAGCTCGTCGAAGAGCGACACGAGGCCGTCCATCGCAGCTGCCGACGTCCCTCGCGAACAAAGCATGTCGATCGACCGCTGCTGGGTTCGAGTCACGGCGATTCCGGACGCGCCTCTGCTTGAGCTCTATTTGTCGACTCGGTTTCTTATGTCCGCCCCGCGGTTTTCAAGAAGGGGCCGGAATGACAGTGACAGGTCTGGGCTTTGGCGAAGGAAATGACGTGCGCAGGTCCGGCTTTGACCTGCGAGGTGAGAGGTTAGGTGAGTGCGGGACCTAGGACGTCTGCGGGCAGGTCATTGGCCAGACGTCTGCAGGACCATGGATATTGCAATGACGTCGGGAGGTGAGAGTGTGGACCTTAGAGGTGAATGAAAAAGGTGAGTGCGGGACGTGGGACGTCCGTGCGCATGTCATGGGACGTCTGCCGCACGTCATTTGTGGCTGGCCGGGCAAACGAGAGGCGCGCAGGAGGAAGGCGATGTCGGCCGAGGACGCCGCGACGACGACGGCGGCCGCCGCGGCCGCCGAGGAGACGCTCAAGCAGGACGCCGCAGCGCAGTCGGCGGCCGCGCAGGAGGCCGCACAGGAGCCCAAAGAGGCTGAGGAGGAGGAGGGACGACGACGACGACGAGGAGGGCGACGAGGAGGCTGAGGGAGACAACAAGGACGGCGGGCGAGCCCAAGGCTGGCAACGGGGCCAAGAAGAAGAAGAAGAGGCGCAAGAAGAAGGGAAAGAAGAAGGAGGGCGCCGCCGCTGCGCCAGCGGCCGAGGCGCCGCGGCGCCGGCTGCGGCGCCGGCCGAGGCGCCGGCCGCGCCGGCCGACTCGGGCATCGAGTTTGACACGAACGGCACAAGCCCACGCACCGCGGGCTCAAGGGGGCCACGAGTGCGACTACTTTGTCGGCAAGTACAAGCAGACCTGGCCGCCGACCCGTCCCGTCGCCGACCTGTTCCCGACGGGCCCCGGGCCCGTGGGCCAGAGATGGAGCACCCGCTCGACTCGAACCGCGAGCGCATCACCAATGCCGAGTGCGCGCGCGCGAGCACATCTCCGCGGACCTCTACCGCAAGCTGCGCATCGCCAGCGAGTGCCACCGGCAGGTGCGCTCGTGGGCGCAGTCGTGGATCAAGCCGGGCATCAAGCTGACCGACATGTGCGAGCTGATCGAGAACAAGAACCGCGAGCTGGTGGGCGAGGCAGGCCTGACCGCCGGCATCGGCTTCCCGACGGGCTGCTCGCTGGACCACCGTCGCGGCCCACTACACGCCCAACGGCGGCGACGAGACGCGCCTTTCGCACGACAACGTGATGAAGATCGACTTTGGCACGCAGATCGACGGTCGCATCATCGACTCGGCCTGGACCGTGGCCTTTGACGCCAAGTACGACCCGCTGCTCGAGGCCTCGCGCGAGGCCACCGAGATGGGCGTCAAGACCGCGGGCATCGACGTGCGGCTGTGCGACGTGGGCGAGGCCATCCAGGAGGTGATGGAGTCGTACGAGGTGGAGCTGGACGGCAAGACGTACCCGATCAAGTGCTGCCGCAACCTGCAAGGGCCATTCGATCGCGCCGTACCAGATCCACGCTGGTAAGAGCGTGCCGATCGTCAAGGGCGGCGAGGTCACGAAAATGGAGGAGGGCGAGGTGTACGCGATCGAGACTTTCGGCTCGACCGGCCGCGGGTACGTCGTGGAGGACATGGAGTGCAGCCACTACATGAAGAACTTTGACGCCCCGCACGTGCCGCTGCGCATGCCTGCGTCCAAGAAGCTGCTGTCGCACATCAACCGCACGTTTGGCACGCTGCCGTTCTGCCGGCGCTGGCTAGAGCGCGACGACGGTGGGTCCTTCACCGTCAACAAGGACCAGGGCAAGCAGACGCGCTACCTCGGCGCTCTTAAGAACCTCTGCGACGTTGGCATCGTGCAGCCGTACCCGCCGCTGTGCGACGTCAAGGGCAGCTACGTGTCCCAGTACGAGCACACCATCCTGCTGCGGCCCACGTGCAAGGAGGTCCTATCTCGGGGATCGGACTACTAGCTACTAGATAGAAGTCACAGCCAACTCAATTCCTCCGAGCAGCCTTGCATCCTGGACCAAGAAACCTTTGCACTGTCACGCCCGTCCGCACGCAGCTCAGCTCTGGACCATCCCCAAGAAAACAATGGCATTATCGCTGCCGTCCGGCGAGTACGACTTCCGCATTGGATGCACGAACGTGTGTGACCTGGACTTCACGTTCCGCGCGGTGGACTGCCCGACAGAGGTACAATGCGGCGAGAAGGAACTCCCAACCATCTGCAGTGCCCAAAGCTTCTTGACGGCTTTCGCACAGAGCACGCATGCTTCGATGACGGCTTCTTTTGCGATGACGAAGACAAGCGAGCCCAGTGCCCCGCCGGACAGTACCGCACGAACGGAGTGAAGCAGCAATGCGCGGCTGGGATGTTCTGCCCACCTGGGACTGGACTGGATCACGTGACGCGGTGTGCCTGGCAGGCTATGCATGCCCGGATGTGACGACGAAAATCCCGTGCGTCCCTGGCCAGTATTGTCCCCACGACGCAGGCGACGGCCTGGCCGCACGGCTTCTGGTGCTCTCCGATGGTGCAGCGGCGCACGGATGACGACCCAGGCACCAAGAAAGGAAAAACAAGTTCAAGCTCCTCCCATTCACGGCGAGGCGTGCCTTGGACCTGCGCGGATGACACACGAACGAGCCCCATCCCTCGCTGGCGGCTGCACAAGCTCTTGCCGACTTGCGCAAGCAGGGAGAGCGTGTACCAAGGAGCCGCCGCGAGAATCAATCTGCCGTAGTTCATCCAGGCTCCTTGCTCCGGCTCGGACAGGTGGAGGCACGCGTCAGGGCGAGGGAAGCGAGCGCAAGCGAGGGCAGCATGGCGGAGCGGAAGGCGGCAGCGGCGGCGAGGGCCAAGGCCTGCCAGACGGCCACGGCGGCGGCGGCCACGGCGGCTGGGCAAGGGAGCGGGGCGGCCGGGACGGACGATGTGATGGAGGGGGCGGTGAGACGACGACGGGGATGGTCAAGGTGGTTGTAGCGTTCTGGGAATGGCCACGCCGGCGCTCAGGAGGCTGAGCATACGGACGATGGGGCCGCGGGCGAAAGCAAGAACAAGAAGAAGAAGAGGAAGAAGAAGCGCAGCGCGGCAAGAAGAAATGCGCGGTGACGGAGGCGACAGCACCTGCGGCCGAGGCGCCGGCCGACTCGGGAATCGAGTTTGACACGAACGGCAACAAGCCCACGCACCGCGGGCTCAAGGAGGGCCACGAGTGCGACTACTTTGTCGGCAAGTACAAGCAGACCTGGCCGCCGACCCGTCCCGTCGCCGACCTGTTCCCGACGGGCCCCGGGCCCGTGGGCCAGGAGATGGAGCACCCGCTCGACTCGAACCGCGAGCGCATCACCAATGCCGAAGTGCGCGCGCGCGAGCACATCTCCGCGGACCTCTACCGCAAGCTGCGCATTGCCAGCGAGTGCCACCGGCAGGTGCGCTCGTGGGCGCAGTCGTGGATCAAGCCGGGTATCAAGCTGACCGACATGTGCGAGCTGATCGAGAACAAGAACCGCGAGCTGGTGGGCGAGGCGGGCCTGAACGCCGGCATCGGCTTCCCGACGGGCTGCTCGCTGGACCACGTCGCGGCCCATTTCTCGCCCAACGGCGGCGACGAGACGCGCCTCTCGTGCGACAACGTGATGAAGATCGACTTTGGCACGCAGATCGACGGTCGCATCATCGACTCGGCCTGGCCGTGGCCTTTGACGCCAAGTACGACCCGCTGCTTGAGGCCTCGCGCGAGGCCACCGAGATGGGCGTCAAGACCGCGGGTATCGACGTGCGGCTGTGCGACATCGGTGAAGCCATCCAGGAGGTGATGGAGTCGTACGAGGTGGAGCTGGACGGCAAGACGTACCCGATCAAGTCGATCCGCAACCTGCAGGGCCACTCGATCGCGCCGTACCAGATCCACGCAGGCAAGTTCGTGTCGAACGTCAAGGGCGGCAGCCGAAAAGATGGAGGAGGGCGAGATGTACGCGATCGAGACTTTCGGCTCGACCGGCCGTGGGTACACCGTGGAGGACATGGAGTGCAGTCACTATTCGTTGGTGATGGGCGCGCCGCGCGTGCCGTTGCGCATGGCGGCGTCCAAGAAGCTGCTGTCCACATCAACCGCACGTTTGGCACGCTGCCGTTCTGCCGGCGCTGGCTTGACCGCGACGACGGCGGGTCCTTCACTGTCAACAAGGATCAGGGCAAGCAGACGGGCTACCTCGGCGCGCTCAAGAACCTCTGCGACGTCGGCCTCGTGGATATGCATCCGCCGGTTGTCGACGTCAAGGGTAGCTACGTGTCCCAGTACGAGCACACCATCCTGCTGCGGCCCACGTGCAAGGAGGTGCTCTCGCGCGGCTCCGACTACTGACGGGCATAGAGCTTCCCACCATCGATCGAACGAACGACTGGCAGGCCGAAAGTCAAGCAGGACGAGCCAGCACTGGGTGCATCGAGCCACGGCAATCACCCCACCCCACCACGGCACAAGAGCAGCGCGGCACGCGTGCGCAACCACCACGGCACAAGAACTCCAAAGAATCACTCCGGCACAACAATTCCCTTTTGCTGACTCCGGCGATCAGTAGCCCAGGTCCCGCATGCGGATGGCTTCCCTAATCAGCTTGTTCACCTCCTGCTTCTGGATGCGGCGGTTGAGCTCCAGCCGCTCGCGGTACTTGCGCGCCGCCCGAGTCTCGTGGCGCTGCTTGGGCGACTTGATGAGGCCGTGGTCGCGCATGAGCCTGTGCACGCGCATGAAGGATGACATGGGGTTAGTGCGGTTCACCTCCACGCTGTACCCGGCGCGCTCCGCCAGCGACCGCCTGTTGCTCATGGCGCGGCTCTGCTGCGCCATCCACGCCATCTCGCCCAGGCCCGTTGGCCGCCGCACCCGCGTGCGCGCGCCGCTGCGCGCGCCGCTGCCGCGCACCGCCGTCGCCGCCGCCGCCGCCGCCCAGGCCATCATGGTGCTGCCCTCTGCGCCGCCCCCGCCACGTCGATCGACCTCTTGGTCGTCTCGTCCTCCTGCGGCCTCTCGCTCTGCGGCAAACCCTAACCTGGCGAACGCAAATTGACCCGGAGAACGCATTACGTCCAACCGCAACAACGTTCTTCCAGCGGAAGGCAGAGCAGGAGGAGGCCGAGGTCGAGGTCGAGGTCGCGGCGGGGGAGGGAGATGTACATCGGCAAGCAGCGCACGCCGGTGAGCTCGCTGGAGAAGCGCGTGCCGCGCAACCCGCGGTTCGCCAACGTGCGGCCCAGCCTGGACACGGGCAGCTCGGCGAGCAAGGTCAAGCACGTGTCCACCAAGGAGTTTCTGCGGCGGCAGAACGAGCTCTTCTCGCGGCTGCGGCCGCGCGACCTGGCCGACCTGCTAGAGGCGGAGGCGCAGCCGCCGCCGCCGCAGCTGGGCGCCGAGCAGGGCGGGAACAACGCGGAGAGCGCCAACAGGCCGCCTCGCGGGCCCATCGGGGACCGCGAGGAGGAGTGCCTGCGCGACCGCGACCGCGCGAGGCAGGAGCGCGACGTGGACGACCAGCGCGACCTGCTGCTGCTTGACGTGCGCGAGATGAGGACTACCGGGCATGCCACCACTCGGCGGTGTCCTACCCCCTGGTCAACATCAACCAAGACCGCCGACGACCTCGATGTACCGCTTCAAGAATAAGGAGCGCAAGCTGATCGTGGTGTACGACGAGGACGAGCGGCTGGCCGCGCAGGGCGCCACGGGCCTCGTGCAGCGCGGCTTTGACAACGTCCGCATGCTGAGCGGCGGTCTTCGCGCCTTCGGCAACCAGGTGCCGCGCCTGCTCCAGGGCGACTTCCCGGAGAGGTTGGTGCAGCGCAAGGCGGTGAGCCCGACCGAGTCGCTCGCCGCGCGGCGGGAGGAGCGCCGGCAGCGCCGCCGGCAGAGCGCCGGCCAACACGCAAGCAGCGGCGAGGGCTTGGACGACGACCGCGACTCGTACGCCCCGAGCATGTCGGGATGCTCAGTGACCTCGCTGGCGTCGCAGCGCTCGACCTTCGCGCGCGCCGCGATGGAAAGAGGACCGCGCGGAGCAGCTGCGGCACCGCGACATCCTCGCCAAGATGCACGACACGCAGCTCCACGGCCCACGATAATGGCGCCCAGGCAATGCAAGGGGACGGGACGATGATGATGATGTTCGTTGTTTGGTGTTCATTTAAAGTGGTAGATAGCGCTCGGCACCTTGTACGGGTTGCCGTCCTCGTCCTCGGGCGAAATCTCGAGCGCAAGGTAGGTCTGGCCAGGAGCCACGGCGTCCTCGCCGTAGATCTCCATGGCAAGGTCCTCAACCTGCTCGTTCAGGCGGCTCTCGTAAAGGGCCTTCAACTCCTTCTTCCAGGCGTTCTCCTCGTAGATAAACTTGGAGTGGCCCTGGCTGCCGGCCCGGTTGGCGCTCTCGTGGTAGAGCGAGACGCACTTGAGACCCGTCACTTGGTGAACTCGCGCAAAAGCCCGACAGCGTCAGCGGGCCAGCCTTGATCACGGTCTTGTCCCACTTGGTAAAGCCCGGCGGGCGGCACTTGACCTCGCTCATCTCGATGGGGTCGTACTCGTCCTTGGCCTTGGCGGCGGCGGGCTGGGCTCGGAGAAGAAGTAGCCATTGATGCCCAGCGAGTTGGACGAGTCCTTGAACGCCTCGATCTGCTTGCCGGGCTGCAACGCCTTGACCATCTCCACCATGACCAAGCCTGTGACGCTGGCCGTGGTGGTGGCGAGCGCAGGGATGATCTTGCCGGCGATCATTTTGGACTTGTGGCGCGTGGCCGGCTTGAGCCGGTAGTTCCAGGCGCGCAGGTTGCTGGCGGCAGTGATAAAGTCAATGTGAAAGTTCCAGTCCGCGTCCTTCTCAAAGTCGGCGGCCTCGACGACGACCTCGCCGGCCTCCTTCTTGAGCGATTCGAGCTCCGACAGGAGGTCCTTGAACTCGTTCAGGGCCGCGTCCTCGTCTACCTCCATGCCCGCGTCCTTCTTGCCGGCCTCCTCGTCCTCCTCGCCCCCGCCAGTCATGTCCACCTTGGCAAGCTTGAGGCTTGGGGGCGAAAGCGTCGACACCATCTTGGCCACGTGCGACGGCGAGCGCCAGGGGTGGTCCTCGGGCAGCGGCTGGTCGGCCGGCTGCAGGCCGTAGTTGACGGCCAGCAGGTTGGCCGTGGCAATGATAAAGCCCATGTGCGTCTCGTCGTTCACGTCGAAACGGCCCACCTGCGGGAAACGCTTGGTGCCCGACCAGAACGGCTGACCCTGCTTGTCCCACGCTGTCCTCCGGGTACGTCCGCACCAGCGCCTCGATGTTGTCGCGGTACATGGCGTGGAACAGCTCGTAGGCCTCGCGCACGCACTCGGCAAAACAGTTGTCCGGGCTCCGCGCGCGCTGGATGAGGCGCACCATGTCCCGCACGGGCTCGAGCTCCGTGCCCACGGCCGACATGAGCTTGCCGCTGTTGGTCTGCTCGACCGTCTTCTTGCGCAGCTCGGCCAGCCAGCCCTCCGGGTCCTCGCAAAACTGCTGGGCCGACGTGGCCGAGCTGGTAAACATGTCCGTGAAGCGCGCCCGCGCCCACTCGATGCAGTGTTCGATCTGCGACGGAAGTTGCGCAGCGTGCACATCGGGATCGCGTCCCCGGCGTCCTCGTCGGTGGGGCCGTCCGCGTAGCTCTGCGTAAGATGCGGCAGCACGACCTGCACGTTGCACTTGGTGCCCAGCGTGCCGCTCTCCAGCAGCGGCTTCTCGTAGAACACGCACTTTCCGTCCACGTAAACGCGCGCCTTGACGTTGTCCAGGGCGTTGGTGACAAAGTCCAGCGACTCCCAAAAGTCGTTGTCAAAGACGTTCTCGGTGCTGGGCGCCACGAGGTGCTGCAGCGCGCGCTTGAGGTCCGCGTTCATCTCGATGGCCGCCGAGGTGGCGGCCACGCTCTTGGCCTGGCCCACGTTGTGCTCGCGGAAGAGGAACTGCCGCGAGAGGTTGGACACCTCGATCGTGTCGTTGTCCGTCACGGTGAGCAGGCCGTCGCCGCAGGCCACGCCCCAGGAGCGCAAAGTTCTTGAGCAGCTCGCAGCCCAGGGCGCCGCAGCCCACCATGAAGGTGCTCTTGTCCATGAGGCGGCGCTGCAGGGGGCGGCCGAGAATCTCGATTAGGTCGTCGTAGCGCGAGCCGAGCGGCTTGCGGTCCGCGGGCTTGACGACGATGCGGTCTGCGCAGTCCGCGTCCACGAAGAGCTCGGGCAGCACCTCAAAGCAGTCCCACGTGCAGCCACTGGTGCAGCGGGGTGAACTTGCCCGTCATCTTGACCACCTCCTGCGCCACGACGCCACCGATAAAGGTGCTCAGCGGCTGGAACTCGCACGCCGCGTGCTGGGCCAGCATCTTGACCACGGCCTCGTCCACTTCCTCGAGCGCAAGGAAGCGCGGGTGGGCGTCGGCGGCGTCCTCCTCCATGGCGCTCTTGGCGCGGCCCTTGAGCTCGTCGTTGTGGGCCAGCGCGGCGCGGATCACCTCCTCCGTGTCGTGCTCGTCGTTGGCGCGCGGCGCGCGCTTGTTGTCGCGCTCAAAGTCCCACAGACCCTGAAGCGCGGCGTGCAGCTGCTCGGCGCGGCCAAACTTGGCGCCGTCCGTGAACAGCAGCGAGTAGTCGCCGGGGCTCACGGGCTGGTCCAGGCAGGCCTCGAGCGACCGGTGCGCGACCTTTTCCGGCTGCTTGACCTGCGTCATCGTGCCCCCGCCCGAGTACTTTGGCAGCGGCGTGCGCACGCCTTCAAACACCACGCGCAGCGAGTAGGCGTCAAAGACCTTTTTGGTCTTGCCCGTCTTGGTGTCCTTGCGCTCGATGTTGACGTGGTGCGCGCGGAACGGACCCTTGCCGTTAAGCAGCTTCCCGAGAGCGCCCTCGAGCTCGTCCAGCTGGATCCAGCCCTCGTGGTCGTTGTCCTCCAGGTTGTGCCGCCGCCCGTCCGGCGGCGGCAGCAGGTGCACCACCGCCTCGTTCGCCTCGCCAGCGGTCGTGTCGATGCCGTCCAGGATGCGCGTCACCGGCTGCTCGCCATTGCGGTCCCGGATCGTAAACTCCGACCCGAGGTCCACAAACGCGTAGGTGGCCAGCCCGCGCACGTCCGCCAGGAAGAACCCCACCTTGTGCTGCCGGCAGAACGTGTTCCACTTGACCGCCTCCTCGCGCGAGATGCCACAGAACACGGCCGCCGTGTGCGCGCGCACGAGCTCCTTCTCCAGCGGGCCCTTGTGCGCGGATGTCCACTAGCCGGTTGAGCGCCTGCAGCTGCGGCAGGCACGCCGCGGCCCGCGAGCTCTTTCCCACGTCGCCCTCGCGCAGGAAAAAGTTGGTGCCCAGGTCGCGCTCGGCGACCACCTCGTCGTCCGCGATCGTCACGGCGCCGGGCCCGGCCAGCACCAGGTTTAGCCACCTCCACGCCCCACGCCGCGCAGGCCCACGATCAGCACCTTCATCTTGACCAGTTTGGCCATCGCCTCCACGCCGTACGCGCCAATCTGCCGGCTGTACCGGTCCATCGCGTACGCATCCTGCTCCAGCTCTGCGCCCGCGGCCGTCTGCGCCATCATGTGCGTCCTCCTCCTCCTCCAGCGACTGCTCCTCCTCTCCTCCCTCGTGTCCTCCTCTCCGATCTTCTCCTCTCTCGTGCTCCGCAACCATCCCGCCCCCACTCCCAGGCTTAACCATACGAAACGCCTAGACACGACACCATCTCGGGTCGCGCCAGCCCGCACACAGGAACGTTCCGTGTTCCATGCCCGAGGTCCAACGGACGTGAACGCGAAGTCAAGACCGAATTGGAATGGGCCGCGGACTACCTGATGCGAGAATGGGCGCGGTGGGCCTGCCACGCGCATCCTAGCCGCGGTGTGGGCCCGAGTTTTGGGACGCGCGCCACCCCGAAGGGCGCGACTGAGCAGCGTTTGGCGCTCGGCTGAGCCGTCATCGCGGCTGAATGGCCGTCGCCATCACTTCCCACCAGGGGCTCTGCCTGGCTGCCTGGCTGCCTGCTTGACTGCCTGCTGGCCTGCCTGCCTGCTCAGGGCCGACGCAACTTCATGCAGCTGCAGCGTGGCGGACGGCAATCTCACACCTGGCCCCCTGCTGCCGTGTTGCCTCTCCCACAGCTGCGACTCTGGCCGGCCGAGCAGTCAGCTGGACACAGGCTCATGTTCACCTTTGTGGCCCAAAGCCACTGGAGCAGCCGCTCTGGGCAGGCTTGTGGGCTCGCGTGTGGCAAGAATTGGACCGCGCGCGACGTGATCGCGGCGCTGTGCGAGTGCCTGCGATGGAGACGGCACCGCGCTCGTGCCGGAGGCCGCGGCTGCTGTGCCGCCGCGCCGCCGCGCTCGCCGCGCTCTCGCTCGCCGCGAGCGCGCAGGCCTTCGAGGGGTTCGTGGAAACTGCCATCCTCCGGTGGCCCCGGCACCTTTGTGGAGGAGCCCACAGGCCTGCCTGGACGAGCAGCGCTGCGTTGTGCTCGGCGAGGCCGGGCCCCGCGTGGGCTCGGAACGCCCGGTCACAGGCATCGGCAGCGACGAGTGACGCGGGCCGCAACTGGACCGTGTTGACCGACATCAGGCAACGCCGGGGTGGGCGGCACCACAGGGACCGCGCGTCGCTTGCTCCGGTGGCGTCTGCGTGGCGCTGTGGTGCCGGGGCAACTCCCTCGAGTCCTCGCGCACAAGCGACGCGGGGGCATGGGAACTGCCAAGGCCAATCAACCTGGGTGGCAGACCAGCTCGCTGCCCGCCCACCCTGCAGTGTTACACGCGCCAAGACCAGACGTTGTGCACTGCGGCCGTGGCCTCTTCCGAGCCGACCGACTCGATCCTCACCGTTCTCTCGCGCGACGGCGGCAACAAACTGGAGGGCGCCACGGTCACGGTGGCGGAGAACGAGGTCGGCGCCACCGGCAATATGCCGCAACTTGCCTGCGCCGAGGAAGGCTGGAACTGCATCCTGGCCTTTGCGGGCTTTGGAGACGCCAGCGAGCGCCCGCTGCAGCTCATGCGGTCCGCCGACGGGAACTGTTCCAGGACCTGAGCACCTTCCCGTGGTCCTCGCGCCTGCAAGAAACCGCCAAAACCGCGGGAGGGGCGCGCGAGACGAGCCAGTCCTCCTTGGCGTGTGCCAACGAGACGCTTTGCGTCGCTGCCTGGAGCGCCCGCGCGACCGGCAGTACCGACGTCTGGGTCGAGCACGCCGTGACCCTGGACGGCGGCGAGACCTGGACTGCGGCTTCGAGTGCAAGCCAGGATCCTGCGCTTCAGACCCGCGAGAGCGCCGTGGCGTGCGACATGTCTGGCCAGTGCGTCGCCGCGTGGGAGGTCGTCCAGGGCGAGAGCACCTTGCCCCAGTTCTCGGTGTGGCGCGACGGCAATTGGTCCGTCCCGGCGCCCTTCCGCGATCTGCCAGAGCTGGGCGCGCCCGTGTTCGCCGACATTGACGTGACCTGCCAGCCGAATGGGGCCTGCCTGGCCGTGTACGAGGCCCGTGCGCACCGACCAGACCGGGACAGCCGCGAGTGGGTCTTGGTGGCGTCCTTCATCGCCGCAAAGCCGGGAGAGGTGGAGGGGCTGCCGCCGCCGCCGCCCTCTCGGACAGCCCGCCGCCCGCGGGGGACGACCCGGCGCCGCCGATTGGGGACGACCCAACGGCGCCGCAGCCCGACGGACCTGGCCTCGGGTCTGGGCAGTCACCTGGCGGCGGCATCTCGGAAGGCGTTCTCGTGGCTGCGATGGCGGGCGGGGTCGGCGGGGGGTTTGCCCTCCTCGTGGTCGGCGCCCTCGTCGTTCTTCGAGCGTACAGGCGCGCCACCGGCGGCGACGAGGACGAGGACGAGGTCGAGCTTGCAGACCCGCGACCTGTCATCGTGCGTAGCGCGGCGGACGCAACGGCCTCCGCGCGGCCCGTCGTCGTGCGCACCGCGGCTGACGCGACGGCCGCCAGCGCGCTGGCGCCGCGATCCACTTTCCATCCCGCGCACGCAGCGCAGAATCAAGAGCCGCGCGAGTCGATTTACTTCAAGCTGACCGCGGGTGGCGCGAGGGCAGCGCGCAGGGGCACCCTCGACGTGTGATGGCGCAGTCGGCACAGTCCGCCTCGCCAGCGCAAGTGCTCTTTGCCGGCGCCTTCGCCAACGTCACCGAATGCTGCGTCATGCACCCGTTGGACAGCGTGAAGACGCGCTTCCACCTGGCCTCGCGGGTCGGCGCAGCACGGCCTTCCGTGGCGGGGACGCTACGCGAGCTGGCCGCCGGCGGGCCGCGGCGGCTTTATCGTGGCCTACTTCCCGCCGCCGGCATGCAAGCCCCGCGTGGCATGATCAAGTTCCTGTCCAACTCAACGCGCTGGGCTCGCTCACGCGACCCGGCACAGACCCGACGCTAGCCGCCGCTACCGCCGCCGGCTTCGCCGCTGGCGCGCTCGAGTCGTTCTTCATCACGCCCGTTCGAGCTCATCAAGGTCCGCCTGCAGAGCGCAAGCCTGCTCAAGGCCTACCGCAACTCGTGGGACGCCGTGCGCCATGCCGCAAGCGCGGAGGGCGTGACGGGTCTCTGGACGGGCCTCTCGGCCACGCTGCTGCGCAACGGCGCGTGGAACGCCATCTACTTTGGCGCCGTGCAGGCGCAGCGCACGCAGGACTCGCGGCAAGGCGTCTCGCCGGGCGGCGCCGCGCGTTCCTTCGTGCACGGCACGCTCGCGGGCGCGCTGGGATCCTGCGCGAGCAACCCCATCGACGTCTGCAAGAGCCGCATCAAGCCCAGCCGCCGGAGGGCAGGGCCTCGCTGCTGGCACGCTGGCGACCGTGGCGCGCGGGGAGGGCATCCGCGGCCTTTACCGCGGTTTCTTGCCCAAACTGCTGCGGCTCGGCCCTGGCGGCGGCGTGCTGCTCGTCGCTTTTGACGCCGGCCTGGGGCTGTCCAAGTCCATCTTCGGCGGCCCCGCCTCGCCGGCCTCTTAGCGCCGCATACCGGTATCTGCCATGTCCAAGCGCTTGATGCATGCTCAATGCATGCTCATGCCCGCGAAAGGCGAGGGGGGCAGCCTGGGCGACCTGCGCGCCACACAGTTGATCCTTTTCTGCTTGAAGCTCTTTATTTGGTTTTCGGATCTTCCCATTCTACCCCCGTAGGCGCGGTCGTAATACTCGTTTTTGGATTTGAAGTTGATCCGCAGGTGCAGCTGCTGATGAAGCGGATGGTCCTCCCGAAGCCGCAAGAAGGTGAACGAACGAGTGCAATGGGTTTGAAGGACGGGGCGGCGCCCGAGAGCGCAGGCAACACCAAACGCGAGCCAGAGCAGCGAGCAGCGAACAACAGGAGCGGCGAAGCGAAGCAGAGCGAAGCAAAGCAAGATGGTGGCGACAGGGCTCACGAGCAGCGCGTTGCGATTATCGGTGGGGGCGTCAACGGCGTGAGCACGGCGCGCGCGCTGCTGGCCGAGGGCGTGGACTGCGTGCTATTTGAGCGCGACGAGACTTTGGCGGCGTCTGGGCGGGCAACTACGACTCGTTCGGGATCCAGGTCGTCGCGCCGCTGTACGCCTTCCCGGACGAGCCGCTCAAGGCCGGCGACTACGCCTCGGGCGATGCGGTCTGCGACTACGTGCGATCGTACGCGAAAAAGCACGCCGTGTACAAGGTGACCCGCTTCGGGCGCACCGTGGTCGGCCTCAAGCACGAGGGCGGCCAGTGGTCGGTCACGACCAAGGAGGACGGCGCCATCGCTGGCTTTACCTCGGTGTCATTGCCACGGGCGTCTACTCGAACAAGAGCGCCTTCATTCCCAATGTGGCCAACAAGGAGGCCTTTAACGGTGAGGGTTGCATTCGGTCGACTTTCGCGACCCCGGAGGTCTGCCGCGGCAAGCGCGTCGTGGTCGTCGGCTTTGGCAAGTCGGCGCTCGACTGCGCCGCCGTGAGCGCCAAGAACGGCGCGGTCTCCACCACCCTCGTGTACCGCACCGCGCACTGGCCGGTGCCGCGCAAGATCCTCGGACTCGTGCCCTTCGAGTTCGCGACCTTTAACCGGTTTGGTTCGGCGCTGGTTCCGCCGGCGCACCCTTCGGCCGGGCCCATCGAGCGCGCCATCGCGAGCGTGCCGGGCTTCATCACCGCGTTCTGGAAGCTCACCTCGATCATCTTCTCCAAGCAGTTTGGACTCGGCGATCTCGAGCCTCAAGTGCCCCTCAAGGACGACATGGGGCGGCCACGGCGTGCTACCCGATCCAAAGTGGTACAACCTGGTCCGCAACGGGTCGATCGAGACCGCCAAGGGCGAGGTCAAGGCGGTCGTTGACGGCAAGACCATCTGTCGCTGGGGCCGACGGCGACTCGCGGCAGATCCCGGCCGACGTCGTGGTCTTTGGCACGGCTTCAAGCAAGACCTTGGCATGCTCCCGGCTGAGCTGCGCAGCAAGGCCGAAGCGGACGGCCTGTGGCTGTATCGCAACATCGTGCACCCGGACTTGCCCAGCTTCTTCGTGGGCTCGCAGGTCACGTTCACCAACATCACCACAGGCGCGCTGCAGGCCCGCTGGGTCGCGATGGTCCTCAAGGGCAAGGCCGCGATGCCGTCGCGCGAGCAGATGCACCCGAGGTGAGCGCCGTGAAGGACTGGAAGCGGCGCACCATGCCGTACGCCGGCGCGTCTCGGTCGACGATGCTTCAGCTGCACCAGCTGCACTACCACGACGAGCTGCTCAAGGACATGGGCTACTCAATCCGGCGCAAGTCCAACCCCATCTCGGAGCTCCTCGACCCCTACCGGCCGTCCGACTACGGCGACGTGATTTCGGGGTCGCCCAGCAGACTGCCGCGGCGTCGCGCAGTCTTCCTTCCTGCGCGAGCTGCTGCTCCTGGCCGTGGCCTGTGGCGTCGTGTACTGCCTCCAGTAGCCCCACCGTACCATACCGGCCACGACGGCACGCCATCACTGCCCATACCAAAAAAGAAAATGTACTCTCAGCCAGCCAGCTTCGGCCACTCCTTCCGTGTAACGTAAGGCATCGCACGCGTACCACGCAGTCTACGGTACGATCACGCACCTACTGTACGTACCGGTACCAACTCGAGTACCGGTACGTACCGTACTACCGTACTCACTGCCAGGGCGGACTATGGCAGAGAGAAAGAGCCTCCACATGTCAATCAAGCGCTTTTGGCAGCTTGCCCCTGGACCCCTTTCTGCGGCTTTGGTGGGCACGGCAGCCCTCTCGCCGACACCTTCGCTCTTCGCTCTTCGCCCTGTGCCTTAGCAGAGCGCTTGCTCAAATTACGTATGGTACCCCAGTACTCGATGTACCGGCAAATGTCGATTGTGTTTGATGACGCGACGATGACGTCATAAAACGGACGCAAAGAGAAGATCCCTAGACCCAGCAGCGCAAAGCGGCAACCGTCGCACAACTGAAGAAGATCGTGCAGACCCAGAAGAGAAGCACAAGGAGAAGAGACTCGCAGAGCAAGCAGCGCAAGATGGGAGCTGGATCGAGCGTGGAGCGCCCCGTGGAGGAGGTCAAGGCCGAGTTCCTGGCCAAGTTGGAAGAGGTCAAGGCGAGCAACCCGAACAACCTGTGCGCCAAGCACCTGACCAAGGAGTACTTTGACTCCCTGTCGGAGGATGACCAAAAGGTGCTGTACCAGTGCTGCCTCACGGGCATCGAGAACCCGGACTCGGGCCTCGGGTGCTACGCGATGAAGCCGGACGACTACACCACCTTCAAGGCCTTCTTCGACAAGGTCATCCGCGAGTACCACGGCGACGAGTCAGGCGAGAAGAAGCACGAGACGGACTGGGACATCTCGGACGTGGGCGAGGGCGGCGTGCTGGACGTCACCAAGCTGGGCCTCGACGAGGTGTCCATGCGGGTGCGCGTGGGCCGCAACCTCAAGGCGTTCAACCTCCCGGGCCTCATGGGCAAGGAGGAGCGCATCAAGTTTGAGCAGACCATGCTGGAGGCGTTCAAGAAGCTGCAGGAGAACGAGGCGTACGGCGGCAACATCTACTCGCGTCGCTGACTTTCGAGGGCGCCCCAACCTGATCACCGAGGACAAGTACAAGGAGCTGGTGGAGGCCCATGTCATGTTCAAGGACATGGACGCGGACCCGTACCTGAAGAGCGCGGGCATCTCGTCCGACTGGCCGTACGGCCGCGGCTGCTACGTCTCTGAGGACGGCCAGTTCATCATCTGGTTTGGCGAGGAGGACCAGCTCCGTATCATGAGCATGAAGAAGGGCACCAAGCTGAATGAGGTGTTCGAGCGCCTCAACGAGGGCCTCAAGGTGGTCGAGTCGATCGAAGGCATCGAGTTTGCCACCAACGAGGATTACGGCTACGTCACCTCGTGCCCGTCCAACCTGGGCACGGGCATGCGCGCCTCTGTGCACGTCAAGATCCCCAACCTGACCAAGGACGGCACTGACGCCAAGGCCAAGGAGATCTGCACGCCGCTCGGTCTCAGCGTCCGCGGCACGGGCGGCGAGCACACGCCCATCGGCGAGGACGGCACCGTGGACATCTCGCCCCGCGCGCGCCTCTTCATCAAGGAGAAGGAGATCATCGCCTTCCTCTACTCTGGCATCGAGAAGCTCATGGAGGCCGAGAAGGCGGCCGCCGCCTAAGCAGTGCCGTCCCGCCTGCGACGCGGTTGTACCACGCTTAAAAGACCTCCTGTCGCCGCCTTCCTCTCTCGTTGCCTCGCCGCCGCCGTCGTCGCCGCCGCCGCCGCCGCCATCTCTGCCTCCTCTCTTGTGACGTGCTGCACAGGCGGAGGCGGGCGGTGACGAGCGGCACATCACATGGGGTGGGCGCTCCCGGTCGAGCTCGACTCGTGCGTCTTCGAGGTAGAGCAGGCCGCCCGCGAGGCCCGGCAGCGCGACGCGCCGCCGGCCGCGGAGGACCCCGGCTCGCTGACTCGGAATGGTGATGATGGTGATGGAGACGATCGCGATGTCGAGGTGGAGACGCTGCGCAGCCCGCAAGAGTTTTGGGAGTACAAGCAGCGCGAGGCGGCCAAGCTCAGTGCCGCGGGCATGAACAGCGATGCCGTGAATGAAGAGGAAGGCGTGCTCCTCAAGCAGGCTGACAGGGAGCTGGCCGCGAGCGTGGAGTGCCTGGCGGGCTATGCCGGCCTGTGCGACGCGGTGGTGGGCGGCATCGAGAGGGGCAAGATGCTGTTGGACGACCTGGAAGCAAAGCACGCCACGGTCGCGGAGAAGACCAGCTCGCTTCATGAGACTTGCAAAAAACTGCTTGAGGAGCAGACGCGCTTCGAGAAGATCGTCAAGGACATCGAGGTCCCGCTCGAGTACCTTATGGAACTGGACCGAATCGGACCCTTGCTGGGCCTTCCCCTCCCGAGCCGGCTCAAAAGCGCGCAGCAACAGCAGCAGCAGGAGCAAGGGCACGCGGCACACCACACGCGGCAGCTGCACCCCGACTCGCCGCAGTTCTTTGGACTCATCAAGCGCCTCGATGAGTGCATCGAGTACGTGGAGGAGCACCCCGATTTCAAGGACTACGAAGAGTACGCTGCCGGCTTCCAAAAGTTGCACCTGCGCGGTCTCAGCCTCGTGCGCAACCTCGTCGTGGACGCGCTGCGCGCGACGGCGTCGTCGGCGCGCGTTGGCATCGAGACCAAGCTTGAGGCCGCGCACAAGGCGCACAAGGCTGGCCGCACGGACGAGGCGCAGAACCGGCTCAGCGCTTTCGACTCGGAGCTCAACGCCCTGCTCGTCACGCGTTTTCGTGCGCAAGCCAAGCAGCTTCGTCCGTATATTGAGGAGCTTGAGGACCGCGTCGAGCAAAAGAACGCCTCCGACCTTCTGCTGAGCTGCCAAAAGTCGTACTGCCGGCAGCGCCTCGAGCTGCTGCGCATGACCGTGCCTCGCAACAGCGAGCTCCGTCTCCGCGACGACCTGCAGCAGACGCTGCGTGCGGCCTGCCCGTACCTGCTGACGGTATGCCGCAACGAGTACAAGTTGTTCCACGAGTTCTTCTCCATGGAGGCCACATCGGCACTCAAGTCGCCCACGGAAGACGGCTATAGCGTGGCGCCCTCGGAGCGCCAGCTCGCCCGCACCGGCTCGGGCTCCACGCTGGCCACGCACGATGTGCCGGCGGTGGTGTCAAGGGACGCCTTCATGGACATGATGACCGACCTTTGCGGCGTGCTGTACGACCTGGTGCGCCCGCTGGTCGTGCAGCAGGGAGACCTGCGCAAGCTCTGCGAGGCGATCCGCACGATCGACGGCGACATCATTGAGGGCTACTCCGAGGTGCTCGGCGAAGCAGGGCGCGCGCTGCACGTCGTCTTGGTGCAGGTGCTACGTGACGTGCAGGAGCGGCTCATCTACAGCACTAGCCGGTACATCTCGGACGAGATCGCCGACTTTGAGCCGGGCCCGGAGGACCTGCGGTACCCTGAATTGCTGATCGAACTCGCGGCGGAGCCCAGCGACAAGCGGCACGGCATCTTGACCGGCTGCTACAAGTCCCTGGATAACACGCTGCAGTGTCTCATCTGGATCTACCGGTGCGTGGAGCCGCAGACCTTTGAGGAACTCGCCCAAGACGCTGTCGTGAGTTGCGCAGAGTCCCTCAAGCGCGCGAGCAAGAAGATCGACGCCAAGTCGCGCATCGACTCTGACCTCTTCTTCATAAAGCACCTGCTGGTGCTGCGCGAGCAGATCAGCCCCTTCAACACGCAGCTCACCATCAAGCAGTTCCGGCTCGACTTTTCCAGCACGGCGACTGCGCTTGGCGAGTTTATGGCGCACACGCGCAACATCTTCTCGCGCCAGCACAACGCGCTCGTTGACCGTGGCGCACGGAGTGCCCACGATCCGGGAGAACGAGGTTGACTGCAAGCGGGACCTCGAGACGCAGCTCAAGCAGGCCTGCGAGAACTTTATCATCCGCACGTACGAACAGGCGCTGGCGGCACTCATCGCCTTCCTGCAGCGGGCGTCCAAGCCCATCGCGGACGAGACCGTCGCTTTCCAGGAGCAAGACTTTGCGCGCCCAGACCGCGTGGAGGCACTGCTTGCGCAGTGTCTTGAGAGCGTGCCGGGCTTCCTCGGCATGATTCGGTCTCGCATGGCGCTCTACCTGGCCAACCCGCAGACCGAGTCCATCTTGTACAACCCGATCCGGGCCAACATCTTTGCGGCGCTGACGCAAATGTCAAACTGCATTGAGGCCAACTACTCGCAAGAGCAGGCTACGCCCATGCTGCGGACGCTTGGTGCTTTGCGGACGAGCATAACTCAGCTCTCCGCCTCGGCGCCCGCCCCGGTCAGCCTCGCTACGGCTGCGGCCCAGCGGGCGGCATCGGTCGCGCCATCGCCGCCGTCCCCCGCCTCGCAGCAGGAACCCCAAGCTGCGCCGACGCAAGCGCCTCTCGCCTCGCAGCAGGAACCCCAAGCTGCGTCGACGCAAGCGCCTCCCGCCTCACAGCAGGAAGCGCCGCCAGTGCCTCGCGCCGTACAGCAACAGGAACAAGCGCCGGCGCAGCAAGCGCCGGCGCAGCAAGTCGCCGATGAACCCTGCAGCAGCAGCGCAGCAGCCGGTCGCGCCCGTACAGCAACAGGAACAAGCGCCGGCGCAGCAAGCGCCGGCGCAGCAAGAGGTCGCACCCGATGAACCCTTGCAGCAGCAGCAGCAGCAGCAGCAGCAGCAGCAGCAGCAAGAGCTGGACCCGCCTGACGAAGCTCTCTTCTAAAAAACAACTCTGCTCTAGAGCTTGCTCTAGGCGCAGGCAGCAGCCTTAAGGCAGCGCTTGAGGTCCGAGTCCTTGATGATCTGAAAGTTGGCAGACGCGAAGAGCCGTGTGCTGCCGGGAATCTGCCGGTACTTGCTCAACACCGAACGCACCATGCTTGGCGACAAGTACGCTCTTTCATCTTGCGCGCGCTGTCCAGGTAGCCGTCCAAATCGGCGGTGACTAGCAAGGTGACGACCTGGTCCAGCTGCGTAAAGCATTCGCGAAGCTCCGCGATGCCGCTGCCAGCTGCAAAGTCGAGCAGCAGCTTGATGTCCTGGCTCAGGGTGTACACGCTGAGCGCATTGATGCTCTTCACGCGCGGACCGCACAGCACCTCCACGAGCGCCTCGGAAATGCGGCCGCACGAGGTGAACAGCATGGCCTGGATTCTCGCGCGCGGCAGCTGCTGCAGCGCCGACTCGGGCCCAAACTTGACGGACAGAAACTGCACCGTGTCGCTTACAAAGGCGTGTGGGCCTTCGACCATCTCGGAGGGCGCCCAGTCGACAGAATAACCTCCCGCCATGAGGTCCTCGATCTTCTCGTGGACCGACTGCATGATGCGCGGGTAGCCAAGCTCGGCGAGGTCCTGCGCGCGTGCTAGCGAAGCGAAGCACCACCAAGCCGCGCTGCTGCCGCCCTGCGCCAGCTGCCGCTTCTCCTCCGCGGACAGGTTGGCGAGCGACTTTGCGTGGGCCTCAAAGCTTGGCGCTGCGCCGCCAAGGAAGCGCAAGTTGACCGAGAGCTGGCAGAGCCGCTCCATCCCCACGTCGCGGCTTTCGTCCGTGAGTTCGCGCTCAAGGTGGTCGCAGAGGCGCTCGAAGCACGAGTTGGCGAGCTGCGCTGCGCTCGCGGCCGAGGCGACGAAGGATGACGACGCCGTGCCTTGAGGGAGCGCCGCGCGGGGCTGGCCGCGTAGCGGTAGCGAGCCGCCGAGCTGGCGCGCCATGGAGAACGACTTGTCCATCATCTCGGCCCCCGCGCTGCACAGCGCGGCACGGTATCGGAAAACTTGAACGCCGCCGTGCTGGCGTCGTGCGAGCCGTTTCCGTTCGAGTGCCCCTCCTCCTCCTCCTCCTCCTCACCGCCCTCACCGTCTGCCGCGCCATTGCCCTGCTGCCCGTCCTCGTCCAACTGCAGCTTGTCGAGCCCAAACCGCGCCTCGCGCAGCTGGTCGGTCTCGGGGCTTGCGCCCTCTAGTCGCAGCGGCACGCACGACTCGGCCTCGAGGACGCCGCGCATCTCAAGCCACCCAGCGGCCACGAGGAGGTCGGCGACGCTCTCGCGCTCCGAGGCGCATATATCCATGAGGCGCGAGGTGTCCAAGAGCTTGTTCGAGGAGACGTTGACAGAGTGAAGCGAGTCGCCGGCGCCCGGCGCCGAGTCCGAGGGCGTCGGGTCGCCGCGGCCCATCAGTTGCGACAGGTTGAGCAACAACTGCACCATCTGCAGCGTGAGAGCCGGGTCGTTGGCGACGCCGGCGCGCAGCTCTCGGCCCTCACGGCCGGAACCACCTCGTCCAGGATGCCCCGCCAGAGGCTGGCGAGCTCGTAGGGCGAGACAAGGTTGATGGATCGCGTGAGGCTCGATTCGATGATGAAGAAGCCGGCGAGGCGCTCGAGAAGCGGGCGAAAGTGCTTGGCGAACTGGCCGGGCTGCAGCTTGCGGATGTCGACCGGGATCATTGTCTGCAGCGAGGCCTGCGGAGGCGATTTGCTTTGTAGGCCACCGCGCGCTCGCTGTCGCCCAGGTAGGTCTGAATATCCACGTACTGGTGGACGGCGTCAAACGAGAGCGCCTCGCGTAGGCATGACTCTGCGATGCCGACCTTGTTGGACGGGTCGCGCTGCTCCCACGCCATTACCGCGTCCGAGGAGGCGCGCGACCGCATGCGCGAGCGGGTCGGCTTGGCCGCCGCCGTTTGAAGGAGCTCCTCCGTGCTTGGCGCACGCTTCCGGGCCTCCGGGGCCTGCCGCGCGGCGCCCGCCGAGCCGGCGATGGCCTGCTTGTGCATCTCGGCCACCATGTCGAGAGCGCGCGACCCGATCTGCCCGGCCTGGTTGCGCGCTTGAACAAACCACTCGGTAAGCGCGCGGTCCACATCCGCCTGGATGCGCTTTATCACCTGCGGAATCCACAGCTGCAGGCGCGCCATGAACTGGCTGCGCCGTTCTCTGCCCGCTGCCGCAGTCGTCGTCGCTGCCGCCGCGCCGCCTTCCCCGGGCACCGCCGCGGCGCGCTCGAGCCAGAGAGCTGCCGAATGTCCTCGCCTTGTACGACCTCGCGCACAAGCTCGATCGACTGAAGGGCCTCAAAGTACGCTTGACCCGCACTTGGCTGCGCGCGCTGGGACGAGCCGCGTCAAGTTGAGTGCCTGCCGCAGCTGGGTCTGCGCCTGCCGCAAGTGGCGCTCGATGCGCAGGAATCGCAGCTGGGACTCTGTGCTTTTCACGGCCGCCTCCCCCTTGGCCTGGATCTCGCCGTCCATGGCCTCGAGCGCGCCTCGGAGCTGGCCAGCCGCTCCTTGAGCTGCGCGATCTCCGCGATGCCTTCTGAGAACTCTGCAAAGTGAAAGTTGCACAGCTTGCGCAGCTCGTTGTCCTTGGTGGTCAGGAACTGGCCAGGCTCGCGCCAAAGCGATCGCCCCAGCCCCGCTCGAGTACGCTGCGCAGCGTGGGTACGATAGCTTCGTCCGAGGCGACGAGGTTGGCCACGATGAGCCCGGCGTCCTCCGCCTCATCGCCGAGGCCAAGCGCCTTCGCGCTCATGCCCGCCCGCCCGGCCGTCGCCCGCCGCACCGCCCGCTTCGCGTCAGAAAGGAAAATCGCAATGACAGCCGAGGGAGGCGCCAGAGGGGTCAGCCCGACCTTGCCAGCGCCGACGCTGCGCGCCGCTCGGGATCAGCTCGCTCGCGTGGCTTGCGGCAATGCGGTGCGTGCCTGGTGGCAGGGCGGCGGGAGGCAAGCTGGGCAAGCAAAGACACACTACTGAGTGTAATAGCTTGGCGTTTACCTGAGGCGGCGGGCCTCGCGCTCCCACTCGAGCAGGCACAGAACATCGCCCTCGCGGACGGGGCCCTTGACGTTGCGGATGATCTGGCGCGGGTCGTTGTCCATGAACTCGACGCGCACCTGGGTCACGTTACCGGTGTTACCGGTGCGGCCCAGAACCTTGAGCACGCGGGCGAGCATGACGCTCTGCTGGGCAGCGGTGTCGGCCTGCGCGCATTGGGGTCAGATCGCCGTTCCGCCAGCCCTTACAACCCTTTCCCTCCCCCGACTCTCCCGCTCCCTCCCAGCCTGCCCGCGCAGTGCAGTGGATTTCCCAACCATCGGCAGATCAGGCGCACACGCGCGCGCAAGCCCGCACGCCTGCATGCGCGCCCAGACGCGGCCTCAGCGGCGCCAGGACAGCGTCGCCGCGCGCCAGCGTGGGCGCGACGATCTCCATTGCTCGCCATGCAGCCCTCAGCCCGAGCGGCGCGCGCGACCCGCGGCAGCCCCATCGCGCGCTCGCCGGCGCCCGCGCAGGCACCAGGTCGGCCAGCGCGCCCCGCCCGCCCGCCTCTCGCCCGCAGGCCCACCTACCATCTTGTCGAGCTCGAGGTCGTGTCTTGTGTCTTGCGTGAAGGCCGGCTGCTCTCTCTCGCCACCCGTGAGCCACCGAAAGGCGCCCACCAGACCCCGCGCGCCAAACCCGGGCCCAAGCAGGCGGTCTCCGGGTCTCGTAAGTGCGCGAAACCCTACCCTAGACAGTCCGCGTTCAGGTCGGGTTTTTCGCGCTGCTGGGCGGGGAAATCCGCGGAGGCGCCGCGTGCCCCCTCTGTGCGCGTCATCGCGGCGCGGGGCGCTGCTTGGCGGCGCGCAACGGCTCGCTGGGGGGGCAGGCGGGGCCTGGCGATGCCAGGTTGGCGAGCGGCCGGGTCCGTTGCGACCCGCACGCGGGCTTGCCCCGCCACGCTTCCAGAAACTCGGGAACGTTCGAGACCAGCCGACCTCGCGCGAGGGTGCATCCGCACAGGACCTGGCGTTTGTTCTCGAAACTTGGGCTTGGCTCGGATCCCACCGCCAGCATGGCAACGTCAGGTCCGGTGATGGCTGCACATGAGAATTGGGCATGCTTTGGGAATACAAGGCCGCGGTTGTCGGCACCGGACCCGGCGTCTGGCCCGGTGACAGGCTGGGCCAAGATTTTGAAGGAGCAGGAGGACCAGACCCAGATCCGAGGCGAGGAGGACAGGCAGCAGAGGCAGGCACAGGCAGCGATGAAGTGGACGGGGCTTGCGCTGGCGACGCCCTCGTGGCGAGCGCGTACGGCGAGGAGGCCGAGGGGCCCAAGCAGGTGATCGGCATCGACCTGGGCACGACCTACAGCTGCGTGGGCGTGTTCCAAAAGGGCCGCGTGGAGATCCTGGCCAACGACCAGGGTAACCGCATCACGCCCTCGTACGTGTCGTGGACGCCGCAGGGCGAGCGCCTGATCGGCGATGCCGCCAAGAACCAGGCCGCGATCAACCCCGAGAACACCGTTTTCGACGTCAAGCGCCTGATCGGGCGCAACTTCAACGACAAGACCGTGCAGGCGGACCGCAAGCTCGTGCCGTACGAGATCGTGGACCCGCGGTGGCAAGCCCTTCGTCGAGGTGACCGTCGAGGGCGAGAAGAAGCAGTTCGCGCCCGAGGAGGTGTCCGCCATGGTGCTGCAGAAGATGCGCAGCATCGCGGAGAACTACCTGTCGGAGGAGGTCAACCACGCCGTGGTGACCGTGCCGGCCTACTTCAACGATGCTCAGCGCCAGGCCACCAAGGATGCCGGCCAGATCGCCGGCCTCAAGGTCGAGCGCATCATCAACGAGCCCACCGCCGCGGCCATCGCCTACGGCCTGGGACAAGGAAAGGAGGGCGAGAAGAACGTGCTCGTGTTCGACCTGGGTGGCGGCACCTTTGACGTGACCCTGCTGACCATTGATGCCGGCGTGTTCGAGGTCCAGGCGACCAACGGTGACACCCACCTTGGTGGCGAGGACTTTGACCAGCGCGTGATGAAGTACTTCCTCAAGAAGTTCAAGAAGACGCACAACAAGGACATGTCGGTCGACAAGAAGGCCATCCAGAAGCTGCGCCGCGAGGTGGAGCGCGTCAAGCGCTCGCTGTCGTCGCAGCACCAGGCCCGCCTCGAGATCGAGTCGCTCTTGACGGCATCGACTTTAGCGAGACGCTGACCCGCGCGCGCTTTGAGGAGCTCAACATGGACCTCTTCAAGAAGACCCTCGTGCCCGTGGGCAAGGTGCTCCAGGATGCCGGCATGAAGAAGAACGAGGTGGACGAGGTCGTGCTCGTGGGCGGCTCCACCCGTATCCCCAAGGTGCAGCAGCTGATCAAGGACTTCTTCAACGGCAAGGAGCCCTCGCGCTCGATCAACCCGGATGAGGCCGTCGCCTACGGCGCGGCCGTGCAGGGCGGCATCCTGGGCGGTGCCGAGGACTCTAGCGAGATCCTGCTTCTGGATGTGGCCCCGCTGTCCCTCGGTATCGAGACCGTCGGCGGCGTCATGACCAAGCTGATCAACCGCAACAGCGTCATCCCGACCAAGAAGTCGCAGACCTTCTCGACCTACCAGGACAACCAGCCGGCCGTGTCCATCCAGGTGTACGAGGGCGAGCGCTCCATGACCAAGGACAACCACCCGCTTGGCAAGTTTGAGCTGACGGGCATTCCCCCGCCCCGCGCGGCGTGCCGCAGATCGAGGTCAGCTTCGAGGTGGATGCCAACAGCATTCTGCAGGTCTCCGCCCAGGACAAGGCCACCGGCAAGTCGGAGAAGATCACCATCACCGCCGAGAAGGGCCGCCTCTCCGAGGAGGAGATCGAGCGCATGGTGCAGGAGGCCGAGGCCTTCGCCGAGGAGGATGCCAAGCTCAAGAAGCGCGTCGATGCCAAGAACGGCCTCGAGGGCTACGCCTACAACCTCAAGAACCAGCTCAACGACGAGGAGAAGGGCATCAAGGACAAGATCAGCGAGGAGGAGATCTCCGAGCTTGAGGAGGCCATCTCGGAGACCCTCGACTGGCTCGACGAGAACGAGGAGAGCGCCGAGCTCGAGGACCTCGAGGAGAAGCAGAAGGAGCTCGAGGCCATCGCCAACCCCATCATCCAGAAGGCCTACCAGGGCATGTCCCCGCCGGGCGAGGAGGGCGAGGACTTTGATGAGGATGGCTTTGATGACGAGTTCGACGACGACAAGGACGAGCTGTAATCTCACCTCCTTTTTGTTTCGATTTGTGCTTTCTGTTGTTCTTGGATCTCGTTGCTGCTTGGTGCTTGCTTTATGCTCGTCACAGCTCGCGCTCGTCATCGCGCGCCGCCGATTCCGCTGCTGGCGTGAGCGAGTCAAGTCGCGCCTCTGCGGCGGACCAGTCCACCAAGTTCATCCACTGCCTGACGTACTCGTCGCGCTTGTTCTGGTACTTGATGTAGTAGGCGTGCTCCCACACGTCCAGCCCGAGCACGATGCCGCCGGCGGGCAGGTCCTGGTTGGCGGTGGTCTCGATCGCCAGCGCCCCGCTCTCGTTCACAACCAGCCAGGCCCAGCCAGAGCCAAACACGCCCAGAGCGGCCTGGGTGAAGGCTGCTTCCAGCCGTCCACGGAGCCAAAGGCCTCGGCGAGCGCGGCCTCCATGCGCGAGCCTTGCTTGGGCGCGTCCGCCCCATCAGGGGCGTGCATCGAGTTCCAGAACACCTCATGGTTCACGTACCCGCCGCCGTTGTTGCGAATGCCGCCGCGCAGCTTGCTGGGGCACCTCGTCCAGGTGCCGCAGCAGCTTATCCACGCCCATCTTGGCCAGATATTTGTGCTCGCTGTCCTGCCGCAGCTCAGCCAGCGCGGCGTTCAGCTTGTTCGTGTAGCCCTGGTGGTGCCGCAGATGATGCACCCGCATCGTTTCCTCGATGAAAGGCTCCAGCGCGTCGTACTCGTACGGCAGGGGCGGAAGAGGGAGGTTTTGCGCGTGCGCCGCCCACGAGCGCTGCCGCCGCCGTCGCCGCCGTCGCTGCCGCCGCCAAGCGCCACGCCATCCTCCTCCACGTCCCACTCGTCGTCCCCCACGATCCGCGAGATCTTCCGCGTCGAGGAGCCTGGACCAGAAGTGGACATGGCGATGGCGGAGGAGGACGCCATGGCCGGCGAGGGCGACGCCCTGCTGCGCTCGGCGTATCAGGTGGCTCGCGAGGCCAACGTGCGGCGCAACCTGGAGGAACTGCGCGCACTGGGCTTGGTGCCGACGGAAGAGGAGGAAGGCACGGCGGCGCAGAAGGCCGAGGAGGACAAGGTCGAGGCCAAGAAGGCGCAGAAAGCGGCTGCAGAGCGCAAGCGAAGGCGTCGGGGCAGGGGGTGCCGCAGCGAAAGTCCAGGCGGCTGCAGCGCCTAGAACCGGACGGCAAGCCGATCGCAGAGCGAGAGCCTGCTGCGGGGGACGACGAGGAGGAGGACGGCGAACCGGAGGACCGGGTGGACGTGACCATGGAGCGCAAGATTGCGCGTCTGCGCGCGCTCCACCAAAGCCGTGGGACCGTGTACAAGAACAAGACCGTGACCTACGAGCACACCTGGAAGCGTGCGCACCATGTCCGACAAGGCTCTGTCGCGCCGCGTCGCGGTCATCGAGCGCGCCGTCGGCCAGCACTGTCTCGCCAAGATGCGCATGTTTGCCGAGGTGCTTATCCTGGCTGGCAAGACTGAGCTCGCCGCCGAAGCGGACGCCGCGCTGCAGCGCTTGCGGCGCCTCGTCGCCGACCCTGACCCGGCCACCGCCCAGGCCGGGGTCGACTCCACAGCCATGGCCGAGGCTATGGCCGAGGACGCCGCCGCCGAGCCCGAGGAGGACAAGCCGGACGAAGCAGAGTCCGGCAAGCGCGGGCCCGAGGAGGTCGAGCCTGAGGCGGCCAAGGCAGCGGCTGGCGCGGCCGAGGGGGTCGCCGCCGCCCCCGCCGCCCCCGCCCCCGCGGCCGCTGCCCCGGCCTGATGCTGCAACGATAGCGACCAACCCACCTCAACCTCACTCTGAACCCCAGAGAGTATTTCGAGTGACTCGAGTGGCGCGCAGTCGTCGGCCGATTCGCAGCGCGGGTCTCGAAAAGAAAGCGCGAATGCACGCGCCTGCGCGCGCATGCACACGCTCGCGGTGTGCCCTCGAAAAACCCTCTGCGCGAAGCAGGCGCCCTCGGTTGGCCCTCCGCGACTGCGCCGGTCGAGCGGGGGAAGGGAGAAGAGAAAGGGTTGCAAAAGAGGGAAGAGGCGAACGGCGGCAGAGCCCAGTAGGCAGAGCCCACCGGTAGGCGCGGCGCAGCACGAGGATGCGGCTGAGCGCGGCACTGGCGGTGCTGCTGGGCGCGGGCGCGCATGCCCGCCTGTTCGGGCGTCGCGAGACGCAGGAGGTGGACCACTTGGATGTGCATTTTGTGGTCGACATGAGCGCGTCCATCGTGCAGGCCGACCCGCTGTGCCTGCAGGAGAGCGGCATTCGGTGCTGGGACCTAGCGGCGGACAGCGTGGGAGCGATGGCTAGGGAGTTGCTCGCGGACGCTGGAGGCTGGGCGGCCGATGGCGGCGACGGGGATGCGCATGACGGTGACGGCGTTCTCGTGCACGCACTCGGTCGGGGAGCCCATCACGGAGAAGGTCACGGGCGACAACATGGTCAACACGGAGAGCGCGCTCGTCGGTGCCATGACATCATGAAGAACACGATCACGCCCTTTGGAGGGACCTGCCCGTCCGAGGCGCTCGAGATGGCGGAGGCTCACATTGTCGCGTCCAAGGACGCGCGGCCCAACCAGATGGTGGTGCTGCTCACGGACGGGCTTATCAACGATCGACCTGCCACGCGCGAGGGAGAACGTGGACCAGCTGCAAGAGAGTGGCTCGGCCGTGTATGTGGTCGCCGTTGGCAAGAACTCGGGTGGACGCAGGCCAAGGTCGAGGAGGACTTGGGCCCGGGCGTCCAGCTTGTGGCGGCCTCCTCCTTTGGCAGCATCGCCTCGCAGGTGCCCGAGCTGGCGGCGGGCGTGCCACAGCCAGGCGACGACGGCGCCAAGACCCCAGACGGGCTGGACGCCGGCGCCGACGGCGACCCGGTGGACGTGGGCCTCATCGTCGGCGTTATGGTCGGCGCGCTTGCGGGCGCAGCCATCTTGGCAGTCGTGGCGCGCAAGCGCCGCAAGGACTACGCTTAGACGCGGAATTCAACAAACAGTGTTGACCATGTCCTTTGTTTTGATTGATTGATTGATCAAGAGCGCATTCAGTCTTGCAAGAGCTTGTGCATCTCCAGTCGCTTGCGTCGCTGGTACACCCTGACGTGCTTGGGCAGGTGCGTGTCGATGCTCGACTTGACCCCGCTCATAAGTCGCTCGTGCCAGTCCTTGCGCCACTTGATCTCCGCCAGCTGCTGCCAGCTGCTGTGCGACTTGATGTCGCGCGGCAAATCCAGTTCCGGCATGGGGTCTCTCGCCCGCAACTCGGCGTGCCAGCGATTGATTTGCCGCGTCCGCGGCTCTCTCGTGTCCACACTCGCGCATGCCTTTGCAAGCAGCCTGTTGTGCGTCTTTCCTCGGTCGCAAATAGCCTTGATCGCCTCCGTGCCCATGCGCCGCTCCGACACTGGCAGATCCTGCAGGTTGGTGGCCGCCGGAATGTGGTCCGCCCCGATCCTTTTCCCGCGCCGCGACCTCGCGCGGTGCTTGCGCGGCTCGCGCCTCAGCGCCACGTACTTTGGCTGGATCTCCCGCCCTTCGCACCGCCTAAGCTTGTTCTCCGACTCTGTCCTATGCAGGGCCGCCGACTGCTCTGCAAGCACGTCCTCCGCAGCGGCCAGCGACCGGAGGAACTCCTTGCTCGACTCCAGCTCGCAGTCATCCGCGTACACAAAGTACACCATGGCGCCGCCTGTCCTCGCGCCAGGCTGCCGCGCCAGGCCCTCGCGTCAGGCCCTCGCGCCAGGCCGTCGCCGCCGCCGCCGAGTCCCGCACAATCGCGATCCTGTGCCTTTGGTCCGCGCCGGACCTTTTCCTGGATGCGACTCGGCCGCGGGGCGCTTGCTCGCTACTTGCTTTAGAGCTAAATGGAGCTGCTCGAGCTTGCTCGACCGCGGCCTGGCGCCGACCACCTGGAGGCCGGCTTCGTGGCGCGTGGCGGCGGCGGCGCGTGGCGGAGGCTACGTTCTGATGGATTGGCGCGGGCGTCGTGGCAGGGCGGAGACCGGCGCGGGACTGGGCGGGAACAGCAAGGCTCGCGGCAGAGGGCTGCGAGAAGCTAGAGGCCGGGTGTCGTGGTAGGCGGGAGCAAGTGCTTGGCAACGCTGTTCCGGTGTGCGTCGGACGGGGGTGCGTGCAAGAAGGGACGGCTGGGGCGAGCGCGGGGAAACTGCAGGCTGCGGTTCTGGGTCAGGGTCGGGTCGGGTCTGATGAGCGAGCTGTTGTCCAACTCATCGCAATGGCAAGGGCACCTTTCTATTGCTGCTGCTGCTCTTTGGAGATCTCCGAGATGAGCTTGCCCTGCCAGCCCCACATGGTGGGCTCAAAGCTCACAAAGTTGACGAACACGCGTTCCTTCGGCACGCCAAGGCTAGCCGTCACCTGCTCCGTAATCGGGACGACCACGTCGTTCGCCTCGCCGCCGATGGCCTGGCAGCGCACCACGGCGCACGGGTCGCTGCTGCCCGCAAAGCACAAACCGTTGTTGTGCCGCGCCTCCACGAAGAAGACAGCCTCAGGCTTGCTGAGCGCTTCGGCAGCGACCTTGGTCAGCTGCTTGGCCACGCTGCCGGCGTCGGCATGGATGCGTTGGTCACGAGCTCGATGAACGGCATGATCGCGTGCGTCTCGCCTCCGTCGGAAGTGTTGTTGCAAAGCCCAAATTGTATCTTGGATCTGAACGCAGACTCCGTGACGACTGGTCAACGGACCTTCTTTGGTGGCAACGACGGCGACGACGGCGGCGACGGCGGCGACGGCGGCGCAGCTGGCGGCGATGGAGGCGCAGGAGCTGCCCGAGTGGGTGGAGGTGTTCGATCCGGCCTCGGGCTCTTACTACTTTTGGAACCAAAAGACCTTCGAGTCGAGCTGGGAAGCGCCGCCTGGCTGGAGCAAGCCCGAGGTGAGCGCCAAGGTGGGCGCGCTGCTGGCGCCAGAGCTCAAGGCGGCGCTGCTCTTACAGGGCGCTTTTAGGGCAAAGCAAGCGCGCCGTGCTGTGCGTCGTCAGCGCGCTGCCACTTCGAGCGACCTGCACGAGACGGTGAACGGCTGGCAAAAGCTGCAGGACCCGAGCACTGGGTATGACTACTACTTCAACCCGGAGACAGAGGAGGTCAGCTGGGACCCCCCCGCTGCCTTCGCTAAGGCTGAGACGATCCTGGAAGACGCTGCGCAAGGTGATGATGCAGGAGCCGACCTCGTGACGGAGCAAGACGGCTCCGGCTGCGGCCCCGGCTTCGCCCTGGTGTGCCGCAACGGACGAGTCCTCCGGCGAGACGTACTACTATAACGTGGAAACCAACGAGGCAACGTGGGACAAGCCTGAAGGCTTTGACGAAGCAGCTGCGAGCGGCGGTATGGATGGATGACGAGCGCGCGAAAATGCTAAAGGACAAGATGCGGCAAGCGCTCGAGGGCAAGCTCCGCAAGGAAACGCCCGAGATGATCGAGCGTATGCGCAAAGCCCGCGCTGCGCAAGAGGAAGCGGCACGCGGCCAGACCAGGCGCTGGTGCGAGGCGTACGATGACGCCAGCGATGCCTTCTACTATTACGACGTGGACAGCTACGAGACCGTATGGGAGAAGCCCCCGGACTTTGTCATGAGCGCAAGCGATGACCTGCTCAAGGCCACGCTGACGCTCCAGGGCATCTTTCGCGGCCGCCTCGCACAAAAGCGCACGCGGCTCATACGCGCGCGACAGCTTGTGGAGCAACTCGGTCTCGGGCGCCGAGTGGGTGGTGCTCATGGACAAGGGCTCCGTGCTACGTCAATGTCAAGTCTGAGGTGGTTGCGTGGGAGAAGCCGGTGAGCGGCACTGTCCTCGACCTCGACCTCCAGGCCGAGGCCCGCGCAGAGGCAGTCAAAGCCAACGCCAAGGTGGAGGAGGTGAAGGAAGAGGTGAAGGAAGAGGTGGAGGAGGTGGTGGGGAGGAGGTGGAGGAGGTGGAGGGAGAGGTGAAGGAGGTGTTGGAGGAGGCGGCGCAAAAGGAAGATCTGCAACCGGCGGCCGAGCAAGGGGCGGCAGCGCAAGCGGACGGCCGAGACGCCGTGGCCCCCAAGGACGCTCAAGCTGAGGAAGCGGACGCATCGCTCGAGAAGACGGCCGAGGGTGAGAGGGCAGGGCCGCCTGCAAAGAAAGATTTAGCGCAAGATGACACAGCAGAGCGCCACACGCCCGGTGCTGGAGCGGAGGTGGAAAGCACCCCAAGTGCAGGAGAGGATGCTGAGGTGGTTCCACCGGACAACGCAAGGCCGGAGGAGCCGATCTCCAGCCCAGCAAGCGATTCGCTTGTCGGCGATGCCAAGAACAGCGACACACCGACTACGCCCACTCCAGCGGCAGACAAGAATGAAGACGACGAAGCAAAACAGGCCGCCTCGGAGGTCGACGTCGACGAAGCGAACAGCGACCAGCAAGTGTGCGAAAAGGAACTCGTCGAAGCAGCACCAAAGGCCGAGGAGGCATCGCCAAAGGCCGCGGAGGCAACGCCAAACAAGACGGCATCCGAGAGGAGGCTGCCAAGGCGCCGGCAGACCGGGGGCGCCGGAAGTAAAGAAACCAGGACGGCGCCTGCTCAACGTCGGTGCTTGCGGAGGGGGCCGAGGAGGAGAAGGAGAGGAGGAGGGTGGAAACATAAAATGAAGAGCAGGCGGAAGCAAAGGAGGAGGCGGAAGCGCAAGTGGAAGCGGAAGCCGGGGATAAGGGGGAAAATAGCCTGCTTGATGCCCTCGAAGAGGACTTTGCGCGTCTGAACGCCGAGGACGAGGCCAGGCTCGCCGAAAAGCGCAAACACGGCGACAGGTTCAAGTCAAACAAGACGATCCGCGCGAACAAGGAGCGCGAGCAGGAGCTGCGGGCCCGCATTGAGGAGCGCAAGCTGATTCGGACGCGCCTTGAGGGCGTGCAAATGAACGTCAACCTGACCAAGTCGCGGCTGACCGAGGCAAAGCAGCTGCTGCGGAAGACTGAGGCCTTCATTCGGCGATCCGACGACCAGCTGCAGGCCAAGATCAAATCTGTGATGCAATCCTTTCGGGTAGCAGAGCTGGCATCGCGAGATGCCGTGCAAGACCTGAACAACGCGCGGCAAGGGGCGCAGAGTGAGGCCAGCGCAGCCGGCTGTCCTCGGCGAGGTGATCGACAAGGCGAGCAAGTCGAGCGTGTTCTTCGAGGCGCAGGTTCTGGTGGCCATGCGGTCCTTCTTCTCGCTGTTCGTGCTGCTCCTGGACTCTGTGGAGGAGGATATGCATGTAGTGCTGGGCCGCATCGAGGAGGAGAACTTGGACAAGAGCCGGCTGCGCGTGCGGGTAGACGAGTGCGCCGGCATCCTGCGCACAGCCCGGATGCGCGTCAAGCACGTGCAGATCCACGCGCACCGCAACTTTGTGACCGAGTCCCTGCAAAAGGAGCGCCACGAGTACGCGCAAGCTCGGGCGGCCCGCGGCGACGCGGGCGACCCGCTGGAGCTCGTGCAGCAGCAAGAGCATCGCCAATACGCAGACTCTTTCGAGGAGACCGTCCTTGCGGCGGCAGAGAACGAGGAGGCTTTTGACACAGAGCTCGGCTTCCTGATTGACCGCTTTGCAGGCAACTCGCCGTGGTGGGCAAGCTACTTCTCAGCCATGAAGGACTGCCAGAGCAGCCGCGCATCCGTGGCCGAGCTCGACCGCCATATTATGGAGATGGTCGAGCGCTTTAGCCAGCAGCGCGAGGGTCGTCTGATGCTTGCGGAGGAGGCCTATACTCGCGCCATAATCGCCGCACAGCGCGGGGCCAACTACGAGTACAAGTGCCGCCAGCGCTTCATCAAGATGTGTCGCGCCAGCTGGAAGAAGGGCCTTGAGGCGCGAAAACGCGACGCAAGACGCCGCAGCCTTGGGCCCGAAGCCGCCGCAGCGCTTGATTCCGCAGAGCAAGAGACCAGCAACCAAGAGACCGGGCAAGACGCACGTGGAGGTGGCCGCAGCGGCGGTGCCGGGCGATTGGTGCGCCCCGGACTTGTTCCGGTCGCCATGGGACGCCATACAGAACTTTTGCGCGCTGGACGAGTTTGCAGAAGCGCTCGAGGCCATCCGCATGCGCCGCATGCACCAGGAAAAGCGTGGCTTTGATATTGATGCACCAGATCGCGACAGCGGGCGCGTGCTGTTGCACCTCGCGTGCTGGTATAACCGGCTTGACATCGTCAACCTGCTGCTGCAGCTGGGCGCCAACCCAAATGCCGTGCGCAACTCGCGGGACAGCGCAACTGCGTTGCACATTGCGGCACGAGCCAAGCAGAGCCGGTTGATCGCGCCGCTTGTTCAAGCCGGCGCGTCGATTTGTGCGCGGGACAGCGCTGGGGACACCGCACTGCATTGGGCGTGCCGCGTTGAATCGCTGCCGTGCGCGCGCGCGCTGCTTGACGGTGCCAAGGCCGATCCTTCCCGTCTCGACGACGGGGACGACTCGACCTATTGGCAGCTGCTGGCTGCGACCAATGACCGCGGCCGTCTGGCGTCTGAGCTGTTGCCGCGCTCAGAAGTCGACGAGGAGACGGGCAAAAGGGCAAGGGCTCTGCGAAGGGGGTGGCAAGGAGCTGTCGTACACCGGGCAGCGCGTCTTCAAACTGCTCCGAGACAAGGAGATCGAGGCGCAGCAGCGGCTGGTCGACGCAGAGGTCGGCGAGCGGGCGGGCTGGTGCGTGGCAAGGGTGCAGCGCGCGCTAATGCGCGTCAGACCTTGGCACCGCTGCGGAGGAGCTGACCAAGCAGGCGAACTTGCGTGTAAAAAAAATAACTCTGCAAAGGTTTCTTTCTTGTGCCGTCGTCGTCGCCGCCGCCGCCGCCGTCCGTCGTCGAAGGCGCCAGCGGGGTCGTCAGAGCGATCGCTAGAAACATCAAAGTGCAACAGGATCATCAAAGCTCGGAGGCGACGAGGTCGAGCTCGGTGTCGCAGCTGGCCGGCAGCAGGGCGCGCGAGAGCGTGCGCGCGGCGTTCGTGATGATGCCGGCCACGCGGTCTGCGTAGGCGTTGGCCTTGGCCTTGTCGCCGTCCGTAAGCCACTGCTGGATGCCCGGAATGACCTCGGGGGCATAGCCAAGGAACTTGCCCGGCGCCTGCAGCACGTGCTTGAACCACATGCGGTCCGGCAAGCCTTCGGCGTCGAGAAAGGCGCGCTCCAGCTTGCCGAGGAAGCGGTTGGTGCACTCGGCGGGCATTTCGTGGCGCTGAAAGTGGGCCGCGGCGCCGCGGAAGGCCTCGACTGCGGCGTGCAGGCGGGAAGTGTCGACCTTGCCCTCGTACGAGTGCACGTACTGGTCAAGCGCGTCCGCGAGGTCGACTGGGTCGATGGGAAGCACCGGCGCGTCGGCAAAGTCGACGGCGAGCGCACCCACGAGGCGCGCCATAGCGGCGTGCAGCTTGTACTCGGGGTCCACCTGCGTCTCGAGCCAGGTGTACGAGTCGTAGATGCTGTGGTACACGCCGTAGGTGTGGCCGTTGGAGGGCGAAGGACAGGTCGATGGAAGGGATGCCGAGAAAGTCGAGGAACACGGTATAGTCCGAGCCGCTGCCGAGCGTGCCGATCTTCTTGTCCCAGCGCTCGCTCATCGGCTGGCCCGTCTTGGGGTCCGTCACCTTGGCAGCCGCGCGCTGCACGGCGCGGCCAAGCGACGGGCTGGCCGCCGCATGCAAGGCATCGCCGCTGACACCGACGTCCGTTTGATGTAGGCCACCGCGTCCTTGAGGATGGTCTTGGCGTTGGCCTCGCCCCAGCCAGTGGAACCGAGCAGGCCGTACTCCTCCCCCTCCAGGAGCCGATGATGATGGTGCGCTTGGGCTTCCAGCCGCTGCGAACGGCGCGGCCCAGGCTCTTGGCAACCTCGAGCATGACTGCACTGCCCGAGTTGGGGTCCGCGGCGCCAAAGACCCACGCGTCCCGGTGGTTGCCAAGCACCACGGGGTGTCCAGCTCTCCCTGGATGGTGGTGATCACGTTCCAAATTTTGGTCGTCGTGAAGGTGTTGTTGGTGGCGAGGTCCACGTTGAGGCTGGACGGGCCCAGACGGTACTGGAGCTTGTCCTTGAGGCCGCCTGCCACTTGGCGGGCGCGACAGGCCCGCGCAGGGCGCGCAAGAGGGGGATGGCATCGCCGTACGAGAGGGAGCACGGGGATCTGCGGGATGACTTCCTTGGTGGTGTAGCCGCAGACGTCCTGCACGTTGGCGCGGCCCGGGTCGCCGGGGCAGAGCGAATTGAACTGCGCGCTGCCGCGCTGGATCGAGTCGCTGGGGCGCCACGGGCCCTCGGGTAAACGTCGCCGACGGCATAGCCGTCGTCCTGCGGGTCAGAGTAGATGAGCACGCCCGCGGCGCCGCGGTGCTGCGCGTTCATGGCTTTGAGGCCGCGGAAACACTCGCCGTAGCGCGTGAGCACGACCTTGCCTTGACGCTGACCCCGGCGCTTGAGCTCGTCAAAGTCCTCCGGGCGCCCGTAGTTGGCGTACACAAGCTGGCCCACGGCGTGACCCGACGGCCCATAGCCCAGAAAGCTCATGTTACGCCATTCGGTGCTCGACGTCGGGTCCATCTTGAGCTCGCCCTCGATGAGCGGGGCTGGTAGTGCACTTGACCGTCGGCGCCCACCAGGGACAGGCTGCGGGACACCGGGTAGCTCAGGTACGCGTCCATGGCCTCGATGCGCGAGTCCTCGAGTCCAAACTCGTGCATCTTTCGCTGCGTGAACTGCGCCATGTGCAGGTCGCCCTCCGTGCCGGCCATGTGTGGCATCGACGCGTAGTACCGCAGGTTGGCGCGCGCCGTCTCGGGCGCGGGGCCCTGCAGCACCTCAGCCTCGGCGCGCGAGGCGGGCCCGGGCCGGCCCGAGCAGCTCCGTGCGCTCCGGCAGCTGGAACTGGAGGCCGCCGAGGGGCACGCAGCCGCTCGCGCCGGCGACCACCGCCGCGGCGGCCACGGCGGCCTGCTTCCAGGTCGTCATCCTCGCTCGCTCGCTCGCTCGCCGCTCGCTTGCGTGCCCGCGTCGCTTCAAAGATCTTTTGCTGTTTGGTGTTTCTGCCGAAAAAGATTAGGCAAGGGCGTTCGCAGGGTGTCCCTGGAGGGGCAAGCGATGGATCGAGCACGACGACATCGACGACGTCGACGAGAGCTTGGTCGCTGGCTTGGTCGCTGGCTGGAAGGCGCGGCTGGCTGGGTCATTCAATCTCGTGAAGTCTGAAGATTTATCTTCTCTACCGCAGAGCTAGGAATGGAAGGCGCCCTACGAGGTGGCTTTCTTCGAGGAGGCACCTGAAGCGGTCGCTTTGTCCTTGGCGACCAGCGGCACGGGGCCGTAGGCCGAGGCAACGTCGTCGCTGTTGCTGCTGCTGCTGCTGCTAGCGGAGGCGCTCTCATCGCTGCCGTCCTTGGCCGACCGGCGGCTCGCCCGTGCCTTTTTGGCGGGCGGCTCGCACTCTGGCTTGGCCGGCAGCTCGGGGGTCCTCCGGCTCACCGAGGTGGCCAAGGTCGGGTCCGAGCTGCGCGAGGTGGAACCGTTGCCGTTCGAGTCGTTTCCCGTCGTGGACTCGGAGGAGCTCTTGGAGGACCGGTCGTCGCTGTTGGCCTTGATGAAGTTCTCCTTGATCTTGAGCTCAGTCTCGCGGCGCTCCAGCTCGGCGACCTCGCGCGCGATCTGCTCGAGGTCCTTCTTGAGTGAAGCGATCTTGGCCACTGCCTTGGTATGGCGGCTGACCAGGCGCTCGTAATTGAGGCCTTTGTTGAGGCCGTCGCGCTGACGCGTGGCGATCTCGCGCTTGAAGATTTTGACTTCAGACTGGAGCCGGATGAGCAGGCGCTTCTTGTTGCTGCGCCGCGTCTTCTTGGACGCGTGTCTTGGATGGCCTGCTTGAGTTCCCGCGAGTACATGTCGTGCCGATACTTGCGCCGCTTGATGATGCCGGCGGCCGTGCTCGACGGGCCAAGGACACAGCGGGCGCGGCGACCTCGGCGAGCCCTCCCTGGCTGATGAATGGCGACGCGCCCAGAGGTCCGGTTGGCCCGCCAGTCCCCGCGGGCGGCCCTGCGGCCTTGGCGGGCGAGCCTGGCCATTGGCCCCTACCACGAGCCCGCCTGGCGCCCGGGCGCCCGCTTGCTGCAGACCCTGTTGTTGCGCTGCATGCATCTGCGTCAAGCTGCTCAGCGTCACGCCGTGGTGTTTTGTTTCGTGAGTGGCGAGCCAATGCCCTGGCTGTTGCAGCTGCCGTTCTGGGCCAGGGGCTTGTTCTGTTGGCTTGGGGTCAGACCGGCGATGAACATTTGCGACAGCGACGTGCTTGAACTGATCATAGCCTTGTTGGCGCCCGAGTCCAGCTTTGGTGCAAGCTGCGTCTGCAGCGTTGGTGTCGGTACTGAAGTGGCCCGCAGGATGGGCGACGAGCTCTGCTGCTGCTGCTGCTGCTGCTGCTGCTGCGGGGCGCATTGCTGGTTGACTTGCGAGACCACCGGCATGAAGGGCGTGGGCTTGAAATGCTGCTGGAAGGCAGGCTGTTGGTGCTGCTGGAGGTGCGGCGGCCCACCTCCCTGGAGCTGCTGCTGCTGCTGCTGCTGCAATTGCTGCTGCTGCTGCTGCTGCTGCTGCAATTGCTGCTGCTGCTGCTGCTGCTGCAATTGCTGTTGCAGGAGCATTTGGTTCGGAAAGGCGAACTGGCCGTTGCTCTGCATGACAATCGGCTGCTGCATGGTCGCAAAGCCGCCATTCTGGGACATGAACGCAACCTGTTGCGGCTGGCCATGCTGCTTGCCCGCGTGGCCAGCCAGCGCCATGTTGCCGTGAAACTCGGCTTGCGGGAACTGCACGTGCTGCCCTCCGGGGGCCATCATGCCCGCTTGCTGCATCTGCTGGGTGCCCAGCAAAAGCCATCTGCGGCATCATCATGCCAGGCTGAGCCGGCATCACCCCGGGCATGCCTTGCATAAACTTCCCCTTCGCACCGTGTCCAACCGGTATCATGAGCTGGCCAGTGGCCGGGTCGATCACCGGCGTGATGACCGTCATGGTGGGTTTAGCGGACAGAGGTGATGCGTGGTCCTGAGGTGGCTTGCCGCGCCGCATCCATCGCACCGAGCGTTCGTCGGTTCGTGCTGCGCGCATCCGCCGACCCCGGTGCATCCCCGCCCATGCCGCTTGGTCGCCGCGCTTCTCCGCCTGCCGCCCTGCCGTGCTCGCCGCTGCTTGTCCTGCTCGCTTGCCTCCCGTCGCCAGCTTGCTCTGCTCGATTGGGCTCTGCTCGCTGCCTGCTTGACTGCTCTCCTCCGCCACTGTGGTCTGCTGTGGCGCCGCTGCGAATGTGAGACACTGGGTTTCTGAGAGGGGGCGCAGCCGCGCGTGCGAAAACGGCGCGCCCCTCTGTCTCACAAGGTGTTTCTACCGCCGAGTGCTAGTGTTTCCAGCAGATGGGCGACTCGCAAGTTTTCGTGGAACTTCACAGTCACCTTGTCAGCGAGAGGCGGAGGACAGCCGAAGGGCGTTGATAGGCAATACCTTAAGAATTCAGATCCCACCTGCAGGAAGAGGACGCCATTCACCGCGCAGCTTCGGGAAACTTCCTTGACGATAATCTGCAAAGCCCATGCGTCACATGTGCCGAGTAAGACTCCACAAGACGGTAGTGAGGCCTCGTATCTTGGTCAAACCATCGAAAAGCGTCCTGCAAATCCCTACCCACGTGTGTAGGTAGTGCCTAAGAGGGCCACCTGGCAGGTGTGATGCTCCAGAAAACCTGAAAACAAAAAAACCGAAAAACTTCAAAAACTTCACCGCCTCCGAAAGAAAGGATGCGAAGGGCGATGAGAATGAAAAACAGTTTCGAACGGGGCGCTCTCCACTGTGCTCTGCTCCAAGGCTTCGCTGGGCTTCTTTGAAAGCAAGCACAGCCTTTGCTTCAAAAACAAACTCAGCAGAATCTCCGTTTCGACCTGAACGAGGAACACCCCATTTCTCAAAACATCCGACCCGAACGCGGAACGGAGTCCTGAATGGGAACGGGACGCGGGTCGCGCACGTCGAGTCTGGAAGGGAGGCTGAGACTGGCTGTGAGGGCGGCATGGCGATGGCGCTGAGGTGGACTCTGCGCGCGTCGGCGCGGCGCATCGGGATGGTGCGGCCGCGGCAGACGCCCGCCGCGCAGCGCTGGCTGGCGGCCGGCAGGCACGACGAACGGCGGGAATCCCCCTGGACGAGCGACTGCTGGAAGTGCGGCCGGCACGTGGATCGCGTCAACTTCTTCTGCGGCGGCTGCGAGGTGATCCAGGAGCCCGTCGAGGTGAAGCGCGGGCCCAAGGCGGCGGACGGCGCCGAGGTGACGCACTTTGCGCTGCTCGGATTGCCGGTGAGCTTCGACATTGACGCGCGCGCGCTGGACAAAAAGTTCCAGCAGCTCCAGATGAAGCTGCACCCGGACCGATACGGGAATAAGACCGAGCTGGAGCGCGAGTACTCGGCCGAGCACTCGAGCACGCTGAACGAGGCGTACCAGACGCTGCGCGACCCGCTGGAGCGCGCGCGGTATTTGCTCGAGCTCCGGGGCATCGACGCGCTTAGCGAGGGCGGGCACGTGGACATGGACCCCTTTGTGCTCATGCAGGTCATGGAGGCGCGCGAGGCGCTCGACGAGTGCGAAGGCGACGCGGCGTTGCGCGACATGGAAACGAAGGTTGAAGGCGAGATGGACGCGCTTGTTAGCCGGGTGGCCGCGGCTTTCGACGCGGACGACATGAAAGACGCCACCCGGTTGACGGTGGAGCTCAAGTACGCGAGCAAGCTGCTGGAAGAGGTCAAGGAGAAGCGCGCCAGATTGTACTGATGATGTTTGTGCTTTTTGTTGTTGTTGTTTGGTGGTGTTGGTGGTGGTGAATCGGTCGCTCAAGCCGGCGCTCGGGGCGCATCATCCCTCACTGCGCCCCCCGCGCTCAGGCACGCCCGCATGCGAGAGGGCCTGCTTGCGTGCTCGGTCGTCTTTGGGCAAAACTCTGATTCCTTGCTGGGCTTGCTTACCTACTTCTTCTCCTCGTCCTTCTTCTTGTCATCAAAGTCGGCGTCCTTGACGTCCTCCGCGCCGTCCTGCGGGTTGGCGCCGCCCTGCTGCTGGCCGTAGATGGCCTGGCCGATCTTCATGGCCGCCTGCTGCAAAGCCTCCTTGGCGGCCGTGAGCTCCTCGAGGTTCTTGTTCTCCTCCTCCAGCTTGGCGCGGAGCGCGAGGATGGCGTCCTCCACCGCGGCCTTGTCCTCCGCCGGCACCTTGTCCTTGTTGTCGGCGATCGACTTCTCGGTCGAGTAGATGAGCGCCTCGGCGTCGTTGGTGACCTCGATGATCTTCTTGCGCTCCTTGTCCGCCGTGGCGTTAGCCTCGGCCTCCTGCACCATGCGCTCGATCTCGTCGTCCGACAGACCGCCCGAGCTGGATCACGATGCTCTGCTCCTTGCCGGTCGCCTTGTCCTTAGCCGACACGTTGACGAGGCCGTTGGCGTCCACGTCAAAGGTGACCTCGATCTGCGGCACGCCGCGCGGCGCCGGGGGGATGCCCACCAGGTCAAAGTTGCCGAGCAGCTTGTTGTCCGCGGCCATCTCGCGCTCGCCCTGGAACACCTTGATGCCCACCTGCGGCTGGTTGTCCGCCGCCGTGGAAAACACCTGCGACTTCTTGGTGGGGATGGTCGTGTTGCGCGTGATGAGGCGCGTAAACACGCCGCCGAGGGTCTCGATACCGAGCGAGAGCGGGGTCACGTCCAGCAGCAGAATGTCGCTGACGTCGCCGCGCAGCACGCCGCCCTGGATGGCGGCGCCCATGGCCACCACCTCGTCCGGGTTGACGTTCTTGCTCGGGGTCTTGCCAAAGATCTTCTCCACGGTCTCCTGGACCTTGGGCATGCGGGTCATGCCGCCGACCAGGATGACTTCGTCAATCTCCTTGGTCGACACGCCAGCGTCCGAAATGCACTTCTTGCAGGGGCCCACGGTGCGCTGCACGAGCGGGTCCACCAGGTTCTCGAACTGCGAGCGGGACACCTTGACGTTGAGGTGCTTGGGGCCCGAGGCGTCCGCCGTGATGAAGGCGAGGTTGATGTCCGCCTGCTTCAGGCGTCCAGCTCGCGCTTGGCCTTCTCGGCGGCCTCGCGCACGCGCTGCGTGGCCAGGCCGTCGCCGCGGAGGTCGATGCCAGTGTCCTTCTTGAACTGCTCGTTGATGTGCTCCATCAGGGTCTCGTCAAAGTCCTCGCCGCCCAGCACGGTGTCGCCGTTGGTGGCCTTGACCTCGAACACGCCGCCCGAGATCTCCAGGATGGACACATCAAAGGTGCCGCCACCCAGGTCGTACACGGCGATCATCGAGTCGTCGGTCTTGTCGCAGCCGTAGGCGAGCGCGGCGGCCGTGGGCTCGTTGATGATGCGCAGCACGTCGAGACCGGCGATGCGGCCGGCGTCCTTGGTGGCCTGGCGCTGCGAGTCGTTAAAGTACGCCGGCACGGTGATGACGGCCTGCTTGGCGGGGTGGCCCAGGAAGGCCTCCGCGGTCTCCTTCATCTTGGTCAGCACCTTGCTGCCGATCTGCGAGGGCGAGTACTCGGTCCCGTCGCCTTGGCAACCCAGGCGTCGCCGTTGCTGGCCTTGACGATCTTGTACGGCACCATGTTCATCACCTTTTGCACCTCCTCGCTCTCGAAGCGCTGCCCGATCAGGCGCTTGGTCGCGTAGAACGTGTTGGCCGAGTTGGTCACGGCCTGGTTCTTGGCGGGCACGCCGACGAGCTCCTCGCCGTCGTCCATGATCGCCACGATCGACGGGGTCGTGCGCGCGCCCTCCGCGTTCTGCAGCACGCGGGCCGACTTGCCGTCCATCACCGCCACGCAGCTGTTGGTCGTGCCGAGGTCGATGCCAATCACCTCGCCGGTCACCTTGCTGGCCAGGCCGCGGTGCGCGCTCGCGCGCCACGTCGGGCCGGACAGCAGCCCGCGCTTCATGCTCGCCTGCGCCATCTTGGACAGCATCTTGATGTCGCTCGAAGCTCTGTGGCTTCTCTTGCTCCTCCTCCTCCTCTGGCTCGCTCTGGATTTGTTGTGGTCTCGCTGTGGATGGCTGTGCGTCGTCCCGCGACCGCCTTTTGCTTGAGCTTCAACCACGCCGAAAGCTCCGTGTTCGCTAACAGCTTAAGTTGCGCCAAAGATAGGTGGGACGAAACAGGACTTGGAGCAACATAGGAGCGCGAACAATACATGAAAAGTCTGGAAATTCTGGGCTATGCACGTTCCTTCTCGGACGTGGAGGAGTCTCACAAAAACAACAACTGCGCCTCGTTCGACCTCGAGCAGAGCTGGCCGTCCAGCCGCATGGCGATGGCCGGGCGACGCGGGCAATGAATAATGGCCCACGGCACGCCGGTCCCATCGCCTGCGCACGCGGCCCTCAACAACGTGTGTCAACGTGTCAGTAGCCTTCGTCCGACGTGGTCACCTGCCAGCCAGGGTACGCCTCCGAGACCACTGCCGCGCTGAGGTCGTGGCGAAATGCGCCCTCCCACGGAAAGCCGTAAGAGAAGCCAAACACCTCCACGCGCTTGGCCTCTGGCAGGTGCATGATGCGCCCGCCGCCGAGCACCTTGTACGCCAGGCCGTCCTCGCCGCCCTCGCGAAGCGCCGCGAGCGTAGGCTCGGCAGCGTCCTTGTGGTAGGCCGCCAGCCGGCTCCCGCGCACCAGGTGGCGCACGGCGCCGCCCTTGGCCAGCTCGATCAGCACGTACTTTTGCTTGCAGTTCTCGTCGATCTGGCAGCCGGGCAGGCTCTCGAAGAGGCCCGCCCCGCCGCTCCCGCCGCCGCCGCTCCCGCCGCCGCCGCCGCCGCTCCCCTCGCGCATGGCCGCCGCCGCCGCGCGCTCGGCCGCCGTCGTCGTCGCCCCGCCATCCGCCATCGCGCTCGCCGCACCGCCGCCGCCGCCACCGCCCGCCCGCGGGTCATTGGCGTTCGCAGAACGTTCAGTCGGCCCGCGGCCAGGTCGCATCCAACAACGGACACCTGGGGCTGCAGCCTGCTGCGGTGCTAGGGTTTCGTCTAGCGGGGGCCTATATGGTGTGAGATTACGACGAGACCTTGGTCGAGCGAGAGCAATAGAAGCCCGAGGCGAGCAGGCGGAGGCGGCGGAGGCGGCGGCGGCGGCGGAGGCGGAAGATGATCGGCAAGGCCGCGCGCGCGGTGGTGCGCGTGTCGGCCACGGTGTACCTCTGGGTGGCTTTCTGGGGCGCGCACGCGCTGGCGCTGATCGGGCAGGTCGTGATCCTGCTGCTGTTCGGCTGGTGGGTGCCCGCGCGCCTGCGCGACGACTGGCTGCTTCGGTGCCAGCAGTTTACCGTGCTCGTGCTCGTTACATTCAATCCGCACTGGTGGTACAACGTCGCGCGCAAGCCCGCCAAGGGCGTGCGCGCGGCTCCATTATCGTGTGCAACCACCTCTCGTACGTGGACTCGTGGCTGGTGGCGGGCCGCGCTGTTCCCAAAGCTGGCGCGCTTCGTGGCCATGGGCAAGCTGTTCAAAATGCCCGTGTTTGGCCAAGTCATGAAGCTCGCGGGCCACATCAAGGTGGACTTTTACCGCAAGGACGACGGCCGTTGGGCCGTCCGAAACAGCGACGAAATCATGGACCGCTCCAAGGCGATCCTCAACAAGAACCGCAACATCGCCGTTTTTCCCGAGGGCACGCTCAGCTACAAGCGCGACTTGCTGCCCTTCAAGGACGGCTTCTTCCGCCTCGCCTTCGACGAGCGCCGGCTCATCGTGCCCATGGCCTGCTGGGGCAACCACCGCATGTTCCCGCCTGGCGACCAGTTCAACCTCGCCTCCTTCGCGGGGTGCAGATTGCGATCGGCGACGCCGTGGACCCGACACAGTTCGCCTCGTTCGAGGAGTTGCGCGACCACGTGCGCGAGGAGGTCCGCCGCTTGCGAGACGACCTTCCGAACTTTGACAACGACATCGACCCTCCGGACCCGGAGGCGCCGGAGGCGCCGGAGGCGGCTAGCACCCCCGCGGCCACAGGCGCCGTTGCGCCCGCCCCTGAGGGAGAGCCCGAAGCGGCCTTGCCCAAGCACAGCAGCTCGGCGACAAAGTCGGGGAGCCTGGTGAGCCGCATCGCGTCATGGAAGCTGGACGATATGGGCGACGGCGCACCGATGGACTGGGAAGTCGAGTACGTGGGCAGTGGCGGGGCTCCAACAAACCCGGGCCCTGAGGAACCGCCCACCTTGTGAGCATGCAAGTCAGCAGTCGAAATGAACTATTACTATTCTGTACCGGTACGTCCGGCACTTTGAAAGAGAATGTACGTACGGTACGGTATCGTACGTACCGTGCTCGAGTAACAGTGCCGTAGTATACTCGAGTGCGGCACCGTACTCGAGCACCTACCTGTACAGGTAAGGGTTACCGGTAGTATGGTACGGTACGGTACCGGTACCGTACTACCGACTACGGTACCAGTACTAGAGAGCAGCTTGTACATGCAAGATCCGTTGGTTCAAGTGCCATGCCATGTCTTTGATCTCGCGATGAGGTTGCGAGATGGATGTGCGATAAAGATCTCGGTTGAGCGCTGGGCATCCGTTGATGACCTCGTTACGGCCGCTGCTGCGGACGTGAACTCCGCCCGCTTTGCGGCGTCGGCTCACGGACATAGTCCAATGAGCGCGGCGGGCGCGTTGGCGGAGGGACCACCCGACGGCGACGACCGAGGCCCGCAGAGCCATGGGCCGGCCAAACCATCGTCGCCGCAAGCAGCGGACTCGTGGCGAGTAGCAGCCTCAGCCTTGGAAGGCGGCGTCGAGGAAGACAAGGACGAGGACGAGGACGACCAAGACCAAGACCACGACCACGACCACGACCACGACGAGAGCAGCGAGAGCGGAGGAGGAGGAGGAGCTGCAGGAGCAGACGCGAAGGGCACGCGAGACGGAACGCTGGCGCGGAACACCTCGGCTTTCTCCACCGTGAGCTTCTCCGAGATAAGCCGGACACTCCGGCCGGGAATGCTGCTGCGCCGCCAACTGGTCCTCTTCCGCGCGGTTCTCGTCCTGCCGGGCATCGTGGTTGCCTTTGTGCCCTTTTTCATCGCGGCCTACGTCATCAACACCAGCACATCTTTGCACATGTCGCTGTTCGAGCCGGCAGACCCATTGGCGCGGCCTGCCGCTGCGCGAGACCGCTCCTATTTGTTCGCGATTCTCCTCTTCGGGCTGTGCATCGGGTACCACCTGGACTCTGCAGTTGCGATGCGCCTCTTCGGGGTCCAGAAAGCCAGGATCAAAACCACAGAGATCGCCACGGGCGTGCTGATCTTCAGTGCCACCGTCGCGGGAGGGCTTTACGCTTCTCCGAGCAACGACCTCGGAGGTTTCCCGCTCCTCGCGCTTGGCTTGTCCATCTACGCGCCCCTTTTGGTCACTGTCCTGCTCAAGGGGGGGAAGGACGGCGGGCTGAGTTTCGCGAGCTTTGCGAGGGGCGGGGCTGAGCGCGGTTTCGCGATGTTCGTAGCCGGCGGCATCACGCTGGCATACATCGTGCTCGTGCGCGAGCTCGACGACAAGTCCGTGATGCTCGACATTTTTGTCATGGGCATCCTCTTCCCGGTGGCCCAGTACGGGGCGCGCCTCTTACTCGAGAAGACGCTGCTCCGCCTAACCGAATCACTCGACCGGCGGCAGACGGATGAGGCCGAGCTGGTGGACACAGGGCCCATCTTCATGCTAGCCGATATCTTCCTGACTGCGCCCGGCTTCCTCGCGCTCTTCCTGACGACCGACAGCTTTGTGTTCTACACCTCGCTCGCCCTGGCGCTCGGGATCGAGGTCGTGGAGATCGTAGTCATCACTCGCGCATTCAGTATGCACCGTGCGGGGGTCTTGCCAAGTGGCATTCTGAGCCCTTCGCAGCACTGGTCGAGCAAGGCCCACAAGTATGGGCGAAGGGGCCGGCGCTTGCGGAGCGATGTCGTGGTCTCTGTGCCTCGCCTCGCTTCGATCGTGGCGCACCAAGAGCAGGGCGAGAAGGTGTCGTTGCTGGTTATGATCATCGCAACCGTCGCTTTACTGGCCACTCGCGTCGGAGAGCCTGATGCCACGGCGCAAACCTCAGCGTTTGGACTATGCTCGAGCGCGGGGTGTCCTCTCTCGCTGCGGAGGCGCTCGCGGATCTCTGTAAAGAGTTTGTTTGCGCGCGCGTCGGCATCTGGGTGCACAGGGTCCGCATGCGTCTTACCTGGGACCACTACGCCTTGTACGTCTCTGGCGGCGTGTTCGCGCTCATCCTGACTGGCGGCAGCCTTTGCTTCAAGCCTTTGGCCGGTTGAGCCCGATGGCGTGCCAGCGCGTGCGAGCACCGCCCACGGACAAGCTCGGGACACTGGCTTTTCCGCAGCCCTTCGCCAAAACCAGCTCATTCTCGCTGCTGCGGCCGCTGCACTCGCTCGCTGCTCCCTATTGACCTACCTGTCGCCCACACCAGCTTTGCTCGCACGACACGCAGCCACGCCTTACCAAAGCAAGGACCCAAGCAAGCAAAGCCTCCTCTGAGTCTCCACGACCCTTCTCTTCGTCGCCAGGCGGTCTTACGCCGCCATGGACGGCGGCGCTCTGCCCAACCTGGTGCTCTGCTCTTGCCAGACTTGCTCTTGCCAGACTCCGTGCAAAACGGCCGTGCCTCTCACACGCCGAGGCAGCGAGGAGGGAGGAGAGGAGAGCGGCAAGGGCACGCCCGCCGCCGCCGCCGCCGCCGCCGCCGCCGCCGCCGCTAGCACCCCTACTACTGCAACTGCTGCTGCTGCTGCTGCTGCTGCTACTGCTGCTGCTGCTGCTGCTGCTGCTACTGGAGTGTGCCGGACGCGATGGGGTGCACACAGGCACGAAGCATGCTGCAGGGCCCGCCGCTGGACCTGGCGGCGCCAGCGACGCTGCGGCACTTTAACGAGCAGCGCGTTATCGGGCAGGGCGGCTTCGGCAAGGTCAAGGCGGTGACGCGCAAGGGCGAGTCGCCCGCCAGGTGGTACGCCATGAAAGTGCTCAATAAGGACACGGTGGTGGACAAGCAGCGCGTCAAGGAAGTCTTTCAGGAGCGCGACCTGCTCACGTTCTTGCGACACGAGCGGATCTGCAACTTGCACTTCTCCTTCCACGACGCCCGACACCTGTACATGGTCATGGACCTCGCGCTTGGTGGGGACTTGCGATACCAGCTCAACCACAATGCCAACGGTCTGCCCTTTTCCGAGCAGCGCACGCGGATATACGTGGCCCAGCTCCTGCTTGCGCTGCAGTACATCCACTCGAAAGGCGTGCTGCACCGCGACGTCAAGCCCGAGAACGTGCTACTTGACAGCGCCGGGTGGGTCATGCTCACTGACTTTGGCGTTTCGCGCCACCTGGACGAAGATGGCGTCTGCCGCTCCAACAGCGGGACGAGCGGGTACATGGCGCCCGAAATCCTGGCGCGGGGCTCGCGGCACGGGTGCGCCGCGGACTGGTTTGCGCTGGGGGTGACAGCGTTCGAGTTGCTCACCAAGCAGCGGCCATTCTCGGACTCGGACCTGTCCAAGGCGGGCAAGGCTCTGCGGTCCAACAAGCACGCCAAGTCGCCAAAGGCCAAGGCCAAGGTGAGCCTGCCCGAGCCCACTGCCCCGGGCTTTGTCGCGCTTAGCGCGCCGTGCAAGAGCCTTTTGACTGGCCTCTTCGTTGCCGACCCGGCGAAGCGTCTGGGCGGCAGCAAGGATCTGTCGGCCTTCAAGGACACCCCTGGTTTGCCAAGAGCAAGGACTTCGATTGGGACAAGATCGTGGACGGGACGCACTCGGTACCGTTCTGCCCCGACGCGAACAGGATGAACGCAGAGCCCGACGCCGACATCCAGGCCGTGTTCTTGGGTAGCTCGGAGCGCATGCGGCACCTCTCCCCGGAAGAGCAAGCCTTGTTTGACGGCTACGACTACGACCATCGCTTCGCGAACCGCGCCACCGAGCTGCCCAAGAGGTCATTTCCCGGAGACCCGAGCGAACGCCGCCTTGGCAGCACGCGCTCGACAGCGAGCTCGGACGGGAGCGATTCGCTACTCAGCGGCGTTGCGTCGTCTGCGGAAGTGCTAGTGCAGCTGCCCGAGACTGCGGCGGAGCGCCCCTCCTCCCGCGGCTCGGCGACCATCGTGTCGCCGGCCGCGAACGCGAGCGGCATGCCGCGCGACCTCACCGCGGGCCGGCAGAGCGACAAGGGGCTCGCCGAGGCAGAGGCGGAGGCGGAGGCGGAGGCGGAGGCGGAGGCGGAGACCTCCCACATCGGCAGCAAAGACCCAGGGGCGCGGGATGCGCCCGCGAGGGACATGGCGGCAGTCTGTAGAACTCGTGTGACTTGGTATGGATACCGCGGAAAATGTAAGCTTATCATCATCATGCCACGACGCGGATCTCCACGCAGTTGGTGAGGCGGCGCTCCGTCTTGTAGTCCTTGCGCATGTTGAACACGCGGTTCAGGTCCCCGTCGAGCGCGACAACACGAGCACGACTCGGTCCCCGTGCTCTACCCACCTGCGCTCGTACGCATGGCGGGAAACGTCCAGCCAAGCCTCGGCCGGACTCGGCGGCTTGGTCCAGCCAGTGAGCAAGAACGACGACACGCCGCGCGACACGCTCATCTGGCGCGCCGTGACCTCGTTCGTGGTCGCGACGAGGATGCGCGCGAGCGGGCGATACTTTGCGACGAGCATGGGCAGCTTGCCGGTCTCGCTAATGAGCACGATGAGCGGCGCGTCGACGTCCATGGCGGACTCCACGGCCGAACGCGAGGGACTCCATCACGTTGACGTTTCCCGAGGAGAGCACCTGCTTGCGGATCTCCAAAAAGTGGCTGTCATAGTCGATGACCTGCTCGGCCTCAGACAAGATGCGCGCCATGGTCTCGATCGATTCGCGCGGGTAGTCACCCTTGGCCGTCTCCGCCGACAACATCACGCAGTCCGTCCCGTCCAGCACGGCGTTGGCCACATCGCTGCACTCGGCGTTCGTGGGCCGCGGCCGGTCCGTCATCGAGTCCAGCATTTGCGTGCTTGTCACGACGGGCTTGCCCGCGAGGTTGGCCCACGAAATGATCGCCTTTTGAGCCAGGAAAAGCTTGGACAGGGGCAGTTCCATGCCCAGGTCGCCGCGGGACACGTGCACCCCGTCCGCCTCGCGCAGGATATCGTGGATGTTCTGCAGGCCCTCCACGCTCTCGATCTTGGCGTGCACGCGGATGTGCTTGCCGCGCTCCCCGAGGCACTCGCGCAGGGACCGTACATTGGCCGCCGTGCGGATGAACGAGCCCGAGACGATATCGACGGGGTGCTTGAGCGCAAAGTTCTCGATGTCGAACCGGTCCTTCTCCGTGATGCCTTCCAAACGAATGCTGACGCCCGGGATGTTCATGTTCTTGCGCTCCTCCAGGATGGCGTTGTTCTCCACGCGCACGATGACACTCGATTCCAGCACCTCGAGCACAGTGCAAATGATCGAGCCATCGAAAGGATCTGCTGCCCAGGCTCGAGCTGGCTGCTGCACGCGACGCGCGAGCTGTCGCCAAGCAGCGTAAAGTCGGTGGTTATCTCGAGCTTTTGGTGGATCTTGAGCTCCACCGGCTCGTGGTTCTTAAGGAAGCCCGTGCGGATTTCAGGCCCCTTTGTGTCCATAAGTATGGCGCAGTGGCACTGGGCGCCTTCCGCCTGTCGTCGCCGCACCCTTGATGTTATTTAGCGTCTCCGCGTGGTACTCGTGGTTGCCGTGCGAAAAGTTGAGCCGCGCCACATTCATGCCGGCCTCTAGAAGCTCGACAAGCGTCTCCACTGACCGCGACGCGGGGCCAATCGCGCACACGATCTTCGTGCGCCGCCGTCGCCGCCGCGGCCGCGGCGGGCCCACCTCGCCCGCTTCCCCGCGCAGCAGCTCCACCGTCGGCTCGTACCAGTCCGTCTGCAAGATGCGCGACACGGGCGCGTTCGTCACGCGCGACCATCCGATGGCCCCGGGCGCAAACTGTATCGACGACGACGTCGAGCGCCGCCGCCGAAACCCCTTGGCGAGGGCGCTGCCGTCCTCGCTCACCCAGCTGGCCACGCGGGCCAATCGCACGGGCGATGTGAGAGGCGACGAGGCAAGCCCGGATCCCTTCCTCATCATATCCGCCGCGTCTGGCGAGCCTAGGACGCCCCAAATGGCGCCCGGCTTTCCCTTGTCGGCCTCCGCGTCATCATCGCGCGTCCCTTGCTGCAGCCTTTGCCGCTCTGCGCCGCCGCCGCCGCATCCTAGAGAGCGCTCGGCCGCGGCAGTCGAATCGCGCGCACTGTGAGCCCCCGCGGCCGCGTCGCTGCCTCCCGCGTCGTCGCCCATCGTCGCCCTCGCAGCGCCCTTCGCCTCCTTCTTCGGCTGATCCTTTGCTGGCGAAATGGATCTGGCGCCTCAAGGAGCCTGCAGAAATAGATCTTGCTGCCGCGCGATGGAAGCGCGCGAGCTGGGCAGCCTGCTGCTGGTGGGCGCGCTCTGGGCTGCACCAACTCGTTCCTCAACCAGAAAGGTGCGTGTGCGCGCTCACAGAGCCGCCGCCGTCCCTTGCGTTCACTAATGTAATTGCGGCCCGCGGCCGCGCGTGCGCTGCGCAGAGGCCAGCGGCGAGGAGGATCTCCTCACCCTTCCCTCCTCCCCCTTCTCCCGGCCGCTCGGGCGCGGGCGCTGCTGAGCGGGCCGTGCGAAGCGTCGTGAGCTTGTTCCTCAACTGGAAGGTGCGTGCCCTTGTCCCTGTGCGCGCGGCGCAGCGGGAGAGGCTGGCTCGCTGACTCGAAGCGGCTGCAGTTTGCACTCGCTTTTGCGCTCAACCAGAGCGGGTCGCTGCTCTACTATCTGCTGCTCGGCGGCTCGCAGCTGTCGCTCGCCGTGCCGATCTGCAACGCCTCAACGCTGGCCTTCACGGCCCTCACCAGCCAGCTGCGCGGCGAGCGGCTGCGCGGCGAGCCGCGTCTCCTCGCCGCAGGTGTGGCCCTGGTGGTGGGTGGCATCACGCTCATGTCCACCGCGCCCACGGGCGCCGCGGTCCGTCCTGACGGTCATCGCGCCGGCGTCGAGAACAAGAGCGACGTGGTCGACCAAGTCGAGAGCATCCTTTCAAGGTCGATCACCTCGCAATCAGTGGCTGCCGGCCAAAGACAGAGTAGGACGCTGGCTGCCCGATACGGTATCGTACGGACGCAGAGCGAACGACCATGATGCCATAGCGATATTGCTCGATCCCGGCCGAGTCGCTATGGTACGGAATCACTGGTTGCCGAGAGAGAGAGCAGCACGCTATCGCTCGACGAGTGCGGCGAGATGGACTTCCCGACGGTGCGGCCGGGCGGCGGCGGCGGCGGCGGCGGCGGCGGCGGCGGCGGCGGCGATGGCGGCGCGGGCAAGAAGCGCAAGAAGAGCGGCGGGTTCCAGGGCCTGGGCCTGAGCAAGGGCGTGTTTCAAGGCATCATGCGCATGGGCTACAACGTGCCAACGCCGATCCAGCGCAAGGCACTCCCCGTGGCGCTCGGCGGGCGCGACGTGGTGGCAATGGCGCGAACCGGGTCGGGTAAGACCGCCGCATTCCTCATCCCGCTGCTGGAGAAGCTCGGCGCGCACTCCTCGACCGTCGGGGCGCGCGGCGTGGTGCTCAGCCCGACGAGGGAGCTCGCGCAGCAGACGTACAGGTTTGCCGTGGCGCTGGCCAAGTTTACGTCGCTGCGTGCCTGCTTGCTGCAGGGTGGCGACAAGATGGAGGCGCAGTTCGAGGCGCTGTCCAACAACCCGGACATCATCGTTGCCACGCCAGGGCGACTCGTCCACCTGCTGCTCGAAGTGCCCGACTTTGGGCTCAAGCGCGTGGAGATGTTTGTCGTGGACGAGGCGGACCGACTGTTCGAGATGGGATTCGCGCTGCAGCTCAAGGAGATTCTCGAGAAGCTCCCTGAGCAGCGCCAGACGCTGCTGTTCAGCGCCACGATGCCGGTGCAGCTCATGGAGTTTGCGCGCGCGGGCCTAGACGACCCGGAGCTGATCCGCCTGGATGCGGAGACGCGCCTGAGCGACAACCTCAAGCTGGCCTTCTTTGGCGTACGCAGCAAGGAGAAGAGCGCCGCGCTGGTGCACCTCGTGAGCGAGGTCATCCCGAAGGACGACCTCACGATCATCTTCACGGCGACGCGGCACCACGTTGACTACGTGCGGGACCTCCTTGAGCGCGCCTGCGATATCGAGTGCAGCGTCGCGTACGGCTCGATGGATATGCAGTCGCGGCGCGACAACCTCGAAGACTTTCGCATGGGCCGCAAGCGCGTGCTCGTGGTCACGGATGTGGCGGCGCGCGGCATTGACATCCCGCTTCTCAACAACGTGATCAACCTCGAGTTTCCGAGCAAGCCCAAGCTCTTCGTGCATCGCGTGGGGCGCGCGGCGCGCCAGGGGCGGACGGGCACCGCGTTCTCCTTCGTCACGCAAGACGAGCTCCCCTTCGTGCTGGACCTGTACCTCTATCTGGGCCGGTCGCTCCGCGGTTTCGAGGAAAACAACCGGGCCTATACCCTGGAGGACATGACGCCCGACGACGTGGATTTTGGGCGCCTGCCCCAGCACGTGCTTGACCAAGAGATGGAGCGGGTGGACCGCTTGCACGAGGACTCGGCCGATCTCGCCAAGAACGCAGAGATGAGCGCCAACGCGCACTCGCTCTACGCCCGCACGAGGCAGGAGGCCTCGCGGCGGTCCATCAAACGCGCCAAGGAGCTGGCGCCACCCCGGCTATCCACCCGCTCTTCGTAAGTGGCGTGGGTCAGGACGTGCTCAAGCTTGACAAGGAGCTCAAGGCGCTGCGTAGCTTCCGGCCCAGCTTGACCGTCTTTGAGATGGAGGCGCTCAAGAAGGGCAAGGTGGACGATTCGGTCAAAGCCATGCACAAGAAGCGCGCGACGCACGAGGGCATTATCCGCCAGGAGAAGGGCCGCCGCGACAAGGAGGCTAGCGAAAAGGACGCCGAGGCTGCTGCCACGGCGCGCGCCAATGCCGAGGAGCAGACCTCGCTTTCCAAGCTCATGAAGCGCAAGAAGCTTGCCGCGGGCGTCGCCGAGGCGGCGGCGGCGCCTGCGACAGAGGCAGGCCCCGAGGCGGGGGTGCAGACTAAGGCTCGAATGTCCAAGGCGGAGCGCAAGCGCCTCAAGAAGCAGGGCAGCGCGCCCAGCATGGCTGGCGCGAAGGCTGGCCGTGCCGAGACGGCTCCGCACCAGGACGCCGACGGGGAGGCCAAGACGTACCGGGACGAAAAGTTCTTTATTGATTCGTTGCCCAAGGGCCACGATGCGCAGGCATCGCTGCACCTGTCGATCCGCAACAAGCCCAACGAGGAGCGCGAGATTTCCAACGCGACGCGCTTGGAGGACGCGCTGCTGGATCTGACGCCGGACGACCAGAACGATATGATGAGCAAGCACCGGTCGTACCTGTGGGACAAGCGCAAGAAAAAGTACGTCAAGGCAACCATGGAGGAGCACGTCAAGTCGAAGCGCGTCCGGAACGAGAGTGGCGCGATCGTCAAGGTCAAGAACCGGGGCGAGATCTACGAGAAGTGGCAAAAGTCCACGCGCAAGCGCATTGCCAACCAGGGCACCAACGAGGAGAGTAGCGACGAGGAGGACGACTCCGCCGCGCACAAGCGCCGCCGGGTGTCGCAGGAGAAGAACCTTACCAATGTGCGCAACATCGCGCGCAAGAGCCGCGAGTACACCGAAGACAACAGCGGCGTCAAGGACGAACTCAAGCGCGAGGACGAGATCCGCAAGGAGCGCAGGGAGAAGGAGAAGCGCCGTGCCAAGACTGGGCGCAAGCCCAAGGCGATGCGCGGCAACGAGGACGCCGAGGAGAAGCCGCTCACCGGCGGCGCGCTGGCGCGGCAACGCTACAAGCCGCGCGCCAAGGGCGAGGCGCTGCAGTCGCGCTTTGCGCGTAGTCGGCTCATCGTGAAGAGGCCCGGCGGCGGGCGCGGAGGGCGCGGCGGAGGGCGCGGCGGCGGCCGGGCCGCCGGTAAAGGGGGGAAATAGTACTAGTGTCATCAAACGTCTTGCAGTGATTGTCTTTTGTTGTTGATTTTGAACCCGCGCGCCGACAGAGCTCGGGGGCCGCCGCGGGGAGGGCTCGGTAGTAATGGTTGCTTGGAGTCATGGAAGCGCCCTACGCCTCCTCCGTCTTGGACTTCTTCTTCTTCTGCTTCTCGCTCTTGGGCGTCTTGGCCACCTTGGAGTCGTCGTCGGCCTTGCGCTTCTTCTCCTTCTTGGCGCTCTTGTCCTTCTTCGCCTTCTTCTCCTTCTTCTCGGACATGTCCTCGTCGCTGTCCTCCTCAGCCTTGGCCTTCTTGGGCGTCTCGGGCGCGGGCGTGGACGAGGCGGCGGCGGCGGCGGCGGGCGCAGCGGCAGCGTCCTTGGTCCAGCCAGTCGGGGTCTTGTCGTTGGGGCGGCCGTACTTGTCCAGCAGACCCTCCTTGATCATGGCCTTCTTCTTCGTGGCAATGGGGCCAAGGCCCAGCGGCGCGGGTACAGATCGCGGTCCATGATGCAACGCTTAATCTTGGCCACGACGCCGTGGTCCACGGTGGCCATGACCGCGGTGGTCATTTCGGCGATGGCGAGCGCAATGGCCTCGCCCTTGGTGGTGATGAGAACCACCTCCTCGCCGTTGCCAATGTCGTCCGAGAAGCGCAGCAGGCCCGGAATCATGAGCTTGGCACCGTAGCAGATAGCATTCACGGCGCTGTCCTTGACCACAATCCGCTTGAGGCCGGTCAGAAGGCCCTCGAGCGGGCGCACGCAGCGCCGCAGGTAGGTCTCGTCCTTGTGGTTGTCCAGAGTCCACTGCGCGTCCAGGATATCGTGCATGCTGACGAGGCCGTCGTCCTCAGACACCGCGCCAGAGCGCACACGGCGCAGCTCACTCATGTGGCCGCCGGTCCCGGTCAGCAGGCCCAGGTGCACGCAGAGGGTCCGCACATAGGTGCCGGCCTGGCAGCTCACCCAAAACACGCCGAGGTTGCGCTTCTCGTCAACTCGAGCAGCTTGCTCTTGTAGATAGTGCGGATGCGCAGCTGGCGCTTGACCGCGCTGATGAGGGGCGGCCGCTGGAAGAGGGCGCCCGTGAGCGTCTCGATGGCCTGGGCCAGCTTGGCCTCGCTCTCCACGGCGCTGTGAAGGCGCACCACGGCGACGTACTCCTTCCCGGCAGACTGCTGGCTCTTCACCAGGCGCGTGGCGCGGTCGATGCACACGATCAAGCACCCGGTCACCTTGGGGTCGAGCGTGCCGCTGTGGCCCGTCTTACCCACTCGCAAGATCCGGCGCGTCCACGCCACCACCTCGTGCGAGGAAGGGTTGGCCGGCTTGTCGAGGTTTGATGTAGCCATACTTGAGGTACTCTCCCAGGGGGCGCTTGAGCGGCGAGAACCCGTTCGGGATCGGCGTGTAGTGCCCTGTCGCACGTTGAGTTTGTCAAAGTTCTTGAGCAGCAGCGGCCATTCGCTCGTGTCCAGGGACGGCGTCTCGCTCGAGGGCTGAATGGCAAAGTCGTGGCCATCTGCTTCTCGCCGACGCCCTCCTCGCCCTTCTGCCGCTTCTTCTTGTCCGTGTTCTTGCCCATCGTGCGCGCTGCTGCTGCCGCCCGTCCAGTCAGCAACCAGCCACCACCAAATGATCTCTCTCTCGCTGCCTGCCCTGCCTCTCCCGCGCAGCCCCAATTTCCTGCGATGGGACCAGAACGCCGCACGATTCACTCTCACTCTAGTTTCAGTCACTCTGGTCACTCTCTTAGAGTAAGGCAGCCTGCTTGCTTGCTGGTCTATCACTCTAGTGGGAGGGAGAGATGGGCCGTTCAAAGCGAAGGGAGCGAAGCGGGAGAGGGAGAACATACGACTTGGTCGGGCGGGTCACAGCTGGTACACGACCGGCGTGTACGACTCGCCGCGGGTTGCTGCCTGCGCAGACGCAGACGAGGAGCGCACCGCCAGGCCCAGGGCGCCAGCGCAGGCCAGCACGAGGTCTGCCACGCGGTCCTCGAGCGCGGCGCAGCGCACGCGCATGGCCGCCATGTCCTCGACGAGCTGCTCAAACTTCTCGTCCCGCGCCGCGGGTTGCTCCACGCGGTCCGCTAGAGCCTGAAGCGCCTTGCGCGTCTCGCTCACGAGCCGGCCAGGTCGGCCTGCACCTTCTCGGTGGCCTCCTGGTCGCCCTGCAGGTCGCGGATCACCGCGGCGTACCGCCCGTTGGCCTCCTCGAGGTACTTTTTGAACAGCGACTGCTCGATCTCGAGGTCCATCACCTTGTCGGTCAGCGACTTGAACACGCTCTCAAGTGAGTTCTTGTTAGGTCGCGTGCGGACGGGCACGGCCGTCTTGCCCTCGGCAGGCGCCTCACCCTTGTCTGCGCCGCCTTCGCCCTTGCCGCCCCTTGTCGCCTGTTGCCGTTCTCGGCGGCGTCCTCCTCACTTGCCGCCGCCGCCGACGACGACGACGACGAAGACGACGAAGACGACGAAGACGAAGACGCCTCGCTTGTCGACGCGACCTCGGCCTCGTCCGTCGCGGCTTTCTCTTCGGCTTCGGTACTCGCCACTGAGGTTGCCTCGGGGATTGCCTCGTGTGAGCGGCCCGCTTTGGCCTCCTCGGCCACCACCTGCTCCGCCACCTGCTCGGCCGGGGCCTCTGCCGCCGGGGCTTCTACCGCGATGTCCGCGGCGGAGGTGCTGGAGGCGCTCGGCGCATCCCGAACAGCGCTCGGGCTTTCCCCCGCAGAGGCTTCCTTCTGGCAGAGGCTGGCAGACCCAAACGGAATGCAAGCGAGATGCCCCGTCGCGTCGGGCCGCCAGTCGTCTAGGAGCACTAGGGCGTCGAGGGCAGGGCTCTCATGCTCGAGCCTGCCGAAGCGCAGGCAAAGGACGAGGCCGGCCTCGAAGGCCGCCGCATCGCGCGTCGCCTCGCGGGTTCCCTCCGGGCACACCTCACGCTCGGCGCCACGACGGCGCTGATGTGCCACTTGCCCAGGCTCTCCTTTGTGATCTCCTCGTAGCGCAGGCACAGGTTGGACGCCGTGCCAGGGATTGTCAGCGACTCGGCCGAGGACAAGCATGGGGACCCAATCACCACCTCGCGCAAGAAGCGCGTGGACAAGCCGCTCGGCGTCAGTTCGAGCGGCGGGCTCGGCGAAGCAGACTCGGATGCTGTGTTTTCTTCGCCGCGCGGGCGTCCCCGCAGAGCCCGCGCTCGATGCCGCTGTCCCGTCGGCGCCAACGGGTTCGCCTGGGGCGCTTTCCCGGCGCTCCCTCGCGCGTCCTCCTTGGGCTCTGCCATTTGTTGCTGCTCGCGCTCCATCTCGCGGTTCAAGTCGCTCCCGTCCGCCGAGTCGTGGTGCTGACCTCGTCATTCGCGCTCACCTCCTCTGGCTCTGAGGACCCGCCGCTCTCGCTGTCCGAGCGATCTGGGGAGGAGCCGCCCTCGCCTTCCGAGGCGGTGGCCGCGGCCGCCACCTCTTCGGCAACTGCCGCGGCCTCCGCTTCCGACGCCTCGGCGTCAGCCAGCGCCAAACGCGAGTCATCGTGCACCACGGCCTTGTCGATGGTTTCCTTGAGCCGGTTCACCTCTGTGGTGCGCCGATCAAAAGTCTTGGTGGATGGCCTCAAACTTGTCCGTCGAGCCGTATACGCGTACCTCGGTGAGCGTGCAGTAGAACTCATCACCGTAGTGCGAGAGGAAGCGGAACTTGACGTACCGCACCCAGGCCTTGTTCTGGATCTCAAAGGTTTGCGCCCCAAACGCGTCCGAGGCCTCGTACTCGCCAAGCAAGATCCACTCGCTGACAGGGTACTTTGTGCCACCCAGGATCTGAAACTTGCGGATCGTCGACGAGTAGCGCTCGAAATTGCTCAGTTCCACAAAGTCTGGCTCGATCTCCTCGCTGAGCCCGATCGTCACCCAGAGCGGCTCTTCTTCGCACGGCGAGAGCGCATACTTGTCGCGGTCGTCGACCAGCAGCGGGGCCCGTGCTTCATCGCCTTGTTGTGGCATCATGATAGCTCCAGCGTCGAGCGAGGCGTAGTTGAACCGCTCGCCCGGCTCTTCCTCCTCTTCATCCACGGCCTTCTCGCCGCTCGCGACCGCGCTGTCTGCTCATGGCCTTGTCCACCGCCGCCTTCATCTCCCGCCCACCTTGCCCTCCTCGCGCAGCGCCTCGTGCTCGGCGCGCTCTTCCAGCACTTGCTGCGCGCGCTCCGACTCGGTCAGCACATCCTCATCGTTGCCTGCGTCACGCCATTCGCGTGGGCTGACTCGGCTCCGCCATAGCTGCCAGAACTGGCACCATTGTTGCCGGTGCCGTCGTCGTCTTCGCCCAAGTCTGCTGCTCTGTGGACGAGGGCTTAATGGCCGGGCTCTCGCCGCCCTCCTCGCTGCTCTCGGGCGTCGCAGGACTCTCTTCTTTCGCTTCGTCCTGCCTCGTGCCGACAGCCGCGTTGCGCACCTCGTCAGCACCGCCGTCCTGAGGCGCCGCGGCGCCTCCGGCGTCTCCTTCGTCAGCGCTACCGTCCTGGTCCTCCGTCTCATTCTGCGACCCGAGCACCTTTTGCTTAAACTCGTCCGGGCTGAGCACCACGAGCGGCTCGCGCTTCTTCACGGGCACCGCCGGCCGCCGTCTCCGCCTCCGCCGCCTCCTCCTCCCCCCCTCGGGTCGTGATCGTGGTCCTCGTCCTCGTCCTCGTCCTCGTCGTCCTCTTCGTCCCCGTGCTCCGCAAGACCCGCAAGCTGCGCCGCGGCCCTGGCAGCCTCTGCCAGCCCACTGCCATTCCGCTCGAGCGCCGACGCCGCTTGCGCCGCGCCAGGACGCCACAAGCCCGGCGCCACGCACAGCCCCGCGCCCGCCGCCCGCGACAGCGCCAGCAGCGCCAGCAGCGCCAGCAGCCCCAGCAGCGCCGCCGTGTGCCGCCGCCGCGCCATCGTCCTCCCCTGCGACCTGATGACCTGGCCGCGATGACCTGGCACTGACGCGGGACGTTGTCCGAAGACGTCGCCACGTCTATCACGGCCTAGTCTAATCGGAACAGATCTATTGTGGGGTCGGACGGAGCGTCCCAAAGGTCGGCGGCGGCGAAGGCGGATGAGGGTGGAGGTGCTGCGGTGCTGCGCGGCGGCCGCCGCGGCGGTGGCCGTCGCCGAGGCGCTGCGCGATGACGTCGTGTGCAGCGAGGCGCCGAGCCAGCTGCACCTGGCGCTGGCCGGGAGCCCGGACCGCATGGCCGTGGCATGGACCAACCGGTGCGTGCGCCGCGAGGACGCCCGGCTGCTGGGCGACCAGCCCCGCATGGGCGCCGCCCCGGAGCGGAGTGCGCGCGAGCTCGATGGCTTTGCGGTGGAGTACTGGCCGGAGCAGCAGCCCGGCAACCGGAGCGAGGCCAAGGCGGTCACGCAGCTCTACTTTTTGAGCTATCACCATGCCGCGGTTATGGAACCGCTGCAGGGGACCCGCTATTGCTACCACGTGGCAGGGCACCCGAACACGGGCAGCTGCTTCACAACAGAAGCGAGGACTGCGCCCGGTGGCTTTACGTTCGCGCAACTCGGGGACATGGGCACAAACCGGTCTGCTGGCACACTGGCGAGCCTCACGGCACGTGCTGAGCAGCTCGCGTTCGCGATCCACGTTGGGGACATTGGCTATGGCGATGACCTGGGCCTGCCCCGGCTCACGGGCAAGCGCCCGGCACGCTATCCGCACGGGCCGTACGGGTACGAGTACGTGTACGACGATTTCATGGAACGTCTGAGCGACGTGGCCAAGCGCGTGCCGTACATGGTCCTCCCAGGCAACCACGACGTGTCGTGCGATATCCTGACCGACTTTGACTGTGACGAGGGTCAGCGCAACTTCTCGGCCTATCGCGTCCGCTTCAGGATGCCGTCCTTGGAGAGCAACGCCGGGGCTGTGCAGGGCATGTGGTACTCGTTCCGTTACAAGAATGTGCACATCGCTGCCATCGACACTGAGACGGACTACCCATTCGCACCCACGCAGCCGTGGAAGCCGCTTGGCGGCGGGCGCGGTGGCGGCTTTGGGCACTGGCTTTCGTGGCTTCGCAAGGACCTCGAGGCTGCGCGCAAGGCCCCCGGGGTGGACTGGATCCTCGTCATGGGCCACCGTCCGCTGTACTCGAGCAAGCTCGAGGAGTACCCGCCAGGCACGCACTGCCTCCTTGACGCCTTTCTGGAGCCCATTCTGATCGAGTTTGGCGTGGACGTGTACTTTGCGGGGCACGTGCACAACTACGAGCGCACGGTGCCGGCCCACAAGGGACGGCGCTGCAGAGGACCCAAAAGTGCCCGGTCCACGTCATCAACGGCGCCGGTGGCTGCCCCGAAGGCGTCGACTCCGCCGGCCTGCTACACCACCACTTGCGCGCCAAGGGCGTGTACGCAAACGGGCACGGTCTCGTGCACGTCGCGAACAGCACGCACCTCAGATGGGAGTACATCGTGGCGGAGGAAGGCGGGGATGCGCCCCGCCAGGCAGATATCGTGTGGCTCCACAAGAGTGCGCGGGACGCTCCCGTCGAGTGGCTGGAGTGAAAGCCAGAGATCTTGAAAGCAGATTGGTTGACATTCGTCAAGCAGGCAGCGGCGGTTGCCTCCTGGAGTCGGATGCGGCGTCTCCGTCAAGGTGGACCGGCAGCAGTTCGTATTCCTTGCAGGGAGGGAGGCTGTGCGTGCTCCCTGGGCGGCGGTTGCGCGGCGGCAGCTGCGGCGGTAGGCCTGTGTCTGGGCTTGGATGTGTTTGCGCCTATGCTTGGGCTTGGGCGGCAGTGGTGGCGGGCCCTCTCTCCGCGGGGCCTCCCAGTCACCTCGTTGCTGGTGATGTTCCAAAAGTACGGCTCGCCGTCCGTGTCGTGGGCCACTCGCCAGTCTGGTGGCAAAAACTGCTGCTGCTGCTGCTGCTGCTGTGCTGCTGCTGCTGCTGCTGCTGCTGCTGCTGCTGCTGCTGCTGCTGCTGCTGCTGCTGCTGCTGCTGCTGCTGCTGCTGCTGCTGCTGCTGCTGCTGCTGCTGCTGCTGCTGCTGTGCTGCTGCTGCTGAGGGAGGGCCGGCGGCGTCACGGAGCTTATGGTGCTGCTCCGGCTGCTTGCCGCGCTGCTCGCGAACGATGCGTCCGACTCTCGCCCCGAGTGCATACCGTCGTCGTCGTCGTCGTCGTCATCATCTTCTGCGCCTGGTGGCGCCAGGTCAAACTGTGGCGGGATATGGCCACCGACAGTCGGCCCCATGGACCGTGGGCGGCCCGGCCCATTGCCAGGCGAGGAGCTTAGCGAGGGCATGCTGCCCCGGCGCCGGAGGCTCGCCAGGTCGTAGACGGACGCCACACTGGACACGGGCAGGCCCCGGCGGCCTGGCTCGGGGCCCCACTTGGGCACGCCGGCCGTGAGCTGCGAAAAGCAACGGTGGCAGACGCGCTGCAGCTTGTCACGCAGCCGCCAGCGGTGCGGTGAGCACTTGTCGCAGACGATATCGCCGCATCGGCGGCACTGGTGCTTGCGGCGCAAGTAGGAGAACTCGGCCGCGCACCGCGCGCAGCTGCTGATGTCCGCGCCGCGGTGGCGCACCGGCGCGTATTCAAGCGGCAGGCTCTCTTTGCTAGAAAAGGAGCTGAGCGAGCCTCTGCGCAGGCGGCTGATCGAGTCGCGCCGCCGAAAGGACATCGAAAAGGAGGACGAGGAGCGGTGAAGCGCCCCGCCCCGCGAACTGTGCACGCGCTTGGCCTGCGCCACGTTGGCCATAATGTCTGCGACCCACTCGTCGCGCTCCTGTGCCGTGGCCGTGATAACCTTGAACGACTTGATGGGGCTGCTGACTTGGAATTGCGGCTCGCCCGAGGGGGAGTCGGGACACGCGCACGCTTCAGCGCCAGCGAGATCCACGGCGCGGTGGAAGCGGAAGCAAGCTTGCTTGCCTGCCGAACGGCTTACGTGCAAGCTGGTCATGGTGATCTGCGCGCCGTAGATGAGCGCGTCGTTGAAGAGGACAAACAGGAACGGCTTGTTCCTGCGCTGGCACACCTTCTTCAGGACGGCCTCGCGGACAAACCAGCGCTGCGGGGCGACTAGCTGCACGCTGTTGCCAAACTTTGCTTGGATGGCGAGCACGGCCGCGCGCCGCTCATGGTCGCTCAAGTTGTCGTTGATGCGCTTGGCCACGCTTGCGATCTTCTCGAACGCCTCAGCGATGGTGTCTCGCTCGGGGTTGTCCTCCGCCGTGTGTCGGAGCAACTCGCGGAGTAGCAGCTCGTAGCGCGGAACGCGCTGCACGGGGAGAATTAGAAAGCTGTCTAGCGACAGCGAGTTGGACTCGGGCAGGTCCTTGCAACGCTGGCAGAACGCCTTGTAAGCCGGCCGCCCGAGTAGCATCTGGTGCGTCTCCAGCGCGCGGTGGTGGCTGTTCACGTACGCTGTGTACAGCTTGAGCAGCGGCGCCACGTCGTGAAAAATGCGGCCCATGTTGTCATCTAGCGTGCCGGCGTCCAACTCCGCGTTCATGTCGGCAAAGAGCTTCTCGCTAATCCGCAGCACTGCCTCCACGTCCGAGAAGAGCGTGTGCACCTCGTTAAGGCTGAGCATCGGCGCGATGCGCCGCGCCTCGAGCCGCAGAGGGGCCACGTACAGCCTGGCCAGCGTCACGAGGTTGCGCAGGTACGCCTCCTCGGTGTGGTAGATTTCGCGCACGACCTTTTGCCGCGTCGTGAGGCCGGACTTTTTGAGAAAGCTGCCCGCGTCGATCTTGTCCGCCGCCGCCGCCGCCGCCGCCACCGCCGCCCCTTCCGGCTGCGGCTGCGGCTGCGGCTGCGGCGCGCTCGAGGCGTCGTGCGCCATTTCTCCAACGTGCTCTGCCCGGAATCCGTCCTTCACCGAGCTCCAATGCTCGGCACATCTCGGCGCTGACGGCACGCCGTCGACCCAATGCCGAGTTGCCATTACCGGCAGCTCCACCCGCCGTGTCCCATGCGTCCCACGTGGATTCGCCAAATTTGGGACGCCTTCGGGTGGCCAAAGGGTCATCAGCCCACCTTCCGAGCGTCCTCCCAGAGGCGGCACGACCCCGATCGGCACGACGAAAAGGAGGAGGCCGGTCCCTCGCCCGCGCCGGCATTCGCCACCGCGCGCGCTCGCAGCCGATCAGCGAGGCGTCGCCGGTCCGTCGCGGCGTGCACGGACACGGAGCCTCGGCCGTGCGAGTTTGCGCTCGGATCGGATCTTAACGGACACTGGCGCAGCGGCCGCGAGGGCTGGCGCGGGGGATGCGCGAGCAGGCCGTGGCGCAGGCCGTGGCGCAGGCGCGGCGCGGCAGCGCGCTGCTGGAGCGCCTCGCGGGCGCGCGCAAGGCGGGCCGCCAAAGCAGCTTCGAAGCGGCACAGGCACGAATGGCAGCTGGAGGCCAAGCGGCTGGCGCGGGAGGCGCGGGCGCTGGAGCGCGAGCTGCGGGCCGAGGGTGCGCCGGGCCCCGAGCGACAGCCGCGCGGGCCAAGGCCAAGGTGCGCCAGCCGCTTGGACTCGCGCTGCGCGTGGAGGCGGAGGACGCGGCGAGAGACCGACGCGCCTTCCGCGACGACCTGCGCGCGCAGGTGCTCGGCCTGCGCGAGGTGCTCGCTGCCGCTCGCGATGACGCGCTCGCGTCCCGGTGAAGACTTGCAGCAGCTCACGGAGCTGCTCATGAGCGTTCGCCACGGCTTTGACCTGGTTGGCGACGAGCTGTACGAGGCGGCGGCAGCGCTCACGCAGGACGTGTTGGAGGCCAAACACCGCGTGCAGGCCGCAATGCGCGAGGCCAAGCAGGCTACAGCCTCGGGTCCTGACCTGTCCGCGCCACCAGCAGACGTCGTGGCCTCGCTCGCGCTGCGCAGTGTTGCGGATGGGTACGACACGTGCCCCGGCGTGCTCCAAGCTGTTGAGGAGGGCGAGGGCTCCCTCCACGCGCTGCTGGACAAGTTCGCCGCCGAGCTGGACACGATCGCCTCGGCCAAGGCCGCGCTTGCCACGAAGCTTGCTCGCGAGCGAGCGCGTGGCGATCTGCTCGACTCACTTGAGCGCGAGCGCTTTGTCAAGCTGCACCGCGAGATCGTGCAGCGTGGGCGTGGGCTCGCGGCCTTCTTCGAACGCGCGAGCCTGGAATTCCCGCAGCGGACGCGGGCAACGCTGGAGGCCGAGCTGGCCGCGCTGGAGGCCGAGAGGCAGGCGCGGCAGCAGCGCAAGGACTGCCTGGCGCGGCGGGCAAGGGAATTTGCCGCCACGCACGCTGCGGCACTGGCGGGCGTGGCCCGCCCGCGGACGCTGCTGACCGCGAACGCGTAGCTGCGGCCGAGCGCGGGGCGCTCGATCAGGCACGGGAGGAGCTGCGACAGCGGCTAGCCGTGCAGCGGCGGCGGCGGAGGAGCAGATGGCCGTGCTGGAGGAGGAGCGGCGGGAGAGAGGCGAGGGAGAGGGAGGAGCAAGAGCGGCAGGCCGAGCTGCCGAGCTCGAGCGCGAGAGGAAACGCGCGCTCGTCGCCGAGTTCCAGCGAAAGCGGGACTTTCTTGCGGCCGTCGAGGCTGCACAATGCGCAGCACCAGGCGGAGGTTGAGGCCATACGGCGTGAGCTGGCGCCCATCAACCAGGAGCGCGTGGCCTTTCGCGAAGGCGAGAGGCTCGCGGCTCGAGGAGGAGCGACAGCGTGCCGCCGCGGAAGAGGTTGCGCGGCGGCAGGCCGCTTTGCGGCTCGACAAGATTCGCGCCAGCGTGCCGTATCGCTACAAGCTCGACGAGCTCAAGCCCTCGCGTGAGCGGCTCGAGCAGGCGACCTTCTCCTCTGCGGTGGTCCCCGACGCGGCATACCACAACTACAACCGCGAGGGTCTCTTCCGCAACCCGGGCTTTACCAGCGACCAGGTCTGCTCGGACGTGCGCTTCCGCGTGGTTGAGGCACTGCGCAGCCGGGGCCTGCACCACTCGTCGCACGCGCACGCCCTGCTGCGCTCCATGGCCGCGCCGCACCTCGCCAGCAAGAACCTGACGTCTTCGCTGGGCTGAGCGCCGCCCAGCTCGTCCGGACTCGCACGAGAGGCACCTCCCGACGGACTTTGCCGGCCACGATGCCCTCGCGCGCATAAACCAGCGACCACGCCGAGCATCCGCACGCCCTTCATGCCGCCCACCATTGTCACGGTCGGTTTGCGTGAGGCCTTCCACAACGACATCGAGGTCTTCGTGGACGAGGCAGTCAAGGCGGACTGCCACGTAGAAAAGCTCAAGGGCACCAACGTACGGTACTGTTCGCACTCTTTTCCCATGTTCTACCCGGTCTTCCGCGCAAAGGCCGACCATGCGCGGCACGAGGCCGTCTCCTTCCGCAGGATTCTCGATCGCGAAGCGAGGCAGCACGCAAGCCGAGCAAGCCTCTTCATCAAGGCATGTGCTTCGTACCGTAGTAGAATACCGTACCATTACGGTACCGTACCGGTACCGGTACCGTACCGTAGTCGTCAGGCTCCTTGGTCGATGGTCGCAGGCTTGAAGGAACGGAGCGCCAGCACGAGGACGAGCAAGCTAGACGGCGCGATGAACGAGGTCCATGGGGCGCGCGTCATGCTGGCGCAGCTCAAGGTGTCGCCGTCGGCCAAGGCGCTGGTGAGCACGGCCGGGTTCCGCACCCTGCGCGACGTGCTTGGCGTGACGCCCGTGAGGCTGGCGCGCGAGTTGGGCATGGAGCCCAAGAAGGTGTTGCGGCTGGTGGAGGAGATCAAGGCCGCTGGCGGCGAGCACGAACCGGGAAGCGAGCCGAGCAAGACCGCGCGCGCCAAGACCGCGTTGTCCATGCTGGGCGAGCAGGAGACTGGCGTGGTGACCTACTGCCGCGCTCTCGATGGCTTGCTGGGGAGCGGGCTGGCCCTCGGCGAGGTGACCGAGCTGTGCGGCGTGCCGGGCTGCGGCAAGACGCAGCTGGCCATGCAGCTTGCCGTGGACGTGACCATCCCGCGCGCCTTTGGCGGCATCGGCGGCGCGTGCCTGTATGTGGACACGGAGGGCTCGTTCGCGGTGGAGCGAGCTAGGCAGATGGCTGCCTCGGTGGTACGACACCTCGGCAAGGTGGCGAAGAGCAAGGGTGGCGAAGAGGCCACCCGCGCGCTGCAGCGGGCCGCGCTTGAGAGCTACGCCTCGGCGGAGAGCGTGCTTGACCGCGTGCTGGTTAGCCGAGCGCACAGCCACGCCGAGCTCGTTGCGCTGGCAGTGTCGCTGGACCGCTTGCTACGCGAGCCGCGCGAGGTTCCAATCAGACTAGTCGTGGTGGATTCAATAGCGTACCCGTTCCGCCAGGGGTTTGCGGACATGGCTGCGCGCACTCGCTTGCTGGCCAGCGTCGCGCAAGCCCTCAACGCGTGTGCGGCAAAGCACAAGGTGGCGGTGCTCGTGACCAACCAGATGACCACCAAGGTGGACTCGGGCGGCAAGACGTCGTACTTTGCGCCGGCCTTGGGCGAGTCATGGTCGCACGCGGTCACAAACCGGGTAATTGTCGAGCGAACCGGCGAGTCGGTGGAGCTCAAGAGCAAGCGCCAGCGCAACAAGTCGCCACTGGGCGAGGCGGGGCCCGCACGGAAGGCGGCCAAAGTGGAAGCCGAGGGCAGTGCCGGTGCCACGACTGACGCGCAAGAGGCCGCCGAGGAGGCAGCGCTTCGTGCGGCCGAGGACGCCCACGCGGCGGCGGCGGCGGCGGCCGCGGAGCTCACGGTAAAGAGCGAGGTGCGGCGCGCGACCCTGGTCAAGTCACCCTACTTGCCGCGCGCAATTGCGAATTCACGATTACCGAGAGCGGCATCCGCGACCGCAGCACAAAGTAAACTAATGGTACAAACTACCGTACTACCTACCGGTACTACTCTATTTCGTCGGCGAACGAGAGCAGCTGGCGCTTTTTGTTGTCGTTTGACCGACGCGCCTTCTTGTCCTTCTTGTCCTTCTTCTTTTTCTTGGTCGCCTGGCCTTCGGTTGCCGTCGGCGCCCGGCGCTTGAAGCGCTGCGTGAACGCAGGAGCGGCGGAGGCAAGCGTATTCGTCAAGGCGTCCTTCTTGTCCTCCTCCGCCGCCGCCCGCGGCCGCCGCCGCCGCCGCCGCCGCCGCCCCCTCCTCCTCTGCGCGCAGGACGGCTTGTACGCGAGCTTCCTCCTGCGGCTCGAACACCGACTTGCGAAGGCCCTCCAAGTCCAGTCCTGTATTCAGGTCAACGTCTGCCTTGCCCGTCTCCACAACTGATTCAACCGCTTGTGCTTCTGGCGCGTCCTCGTCCTCGTCCTCGGGGACCGGTACCCCGAGTCGCTTGCACACCAAGGGCTCTGGCCGCCAGGGCTTTATCGAGCGCTCCACGGTAATCTCTTTGTCACCTGCCGGTGTCGTGGCAGCGTCAGGCGGGGCCTTCACAGCCATTGCGCCCGATTCTGCCACAAAGCGACTCGCAAGAGCCGAGGCGCTAAAGTCCGTCGCGAGTCCCGGCGACGGGTATGTTTTGCGTCCCACTGGCGGCTTGGTCGCAGCGTGATAGCCGGGAAGCGCATCGCCTGCCGCCCGCCGCTCGCCGCGCTGCATGTGGTGCCGCCGCCGAGACTCCATCGAAGCCAGACGGGCGGCCAACTCGCCGCCGCCGCCGCCGCCTCCGCCGAAATGTTCCTCGTCCTCATCCCCACGGACAGGGGGCTCTACAACGGGGACCTCGCGGTCCCGGGCCAGGTCCTTGGTAGCGTCGTAGCCAATGCCAGCGAGACCCCGCGTCGCGTCAACAGGAAAGACGGGCACCGCACGCGGCGCAAAGGTGTGGCCCGCTGCGTGCGGGTCGTCGTCACCGGCAGCGGCAAGGCGCGCTCTTCGACGCGGGCCGACCCCTTGGCCGGGCCGCCAGCCCATGCCGCGCAGGATCCGCTTGGCGAACGAGTCGCCTTCTGGGGCAAGGAGTCCAACCCACGCCAAGTCGCCATCGCCCGCCGCAGGCCCTTGGCTCCCAGGCCCGCTCGCGCTCAGCGCCGCGAATCGCGCGCCCGTGGAGTCGTACAGCTCGCTCGCGTTGATCTGCCGGCTAGCGAGCGCCTCGTCCTCGGCGTCCATAAAGTCCTCCGGGCGCTGTTGCCTTAGCTTCCGCCGCTCGCCGCGGCTGGACACGAAGCCCTTGGCGGGCTGCCAGCCTTCCTCGGACCCCGCCGTGCCGTAGTGCCCGGCCGAGAAACCCCCCGTGAACGCGCCGTGGAACCTGCGTCGCCCATGCTCATCCATCACATGCCCGGCGGCAACGCCGCGACGCCCTGTTTGAACCAGAGCGCGCCGCGCCGCCGCCGCCGCCCGCCGCCCGCCGTCCAGCGCTTGCTCCACTGCCTTCTGCGCTCGCGCGGCGGCACGACCGGCGTGCCCAGCACCTCCATGACCAGCACCACGACAATCGAGAGGTCGGCGACGAGCTGGAGGCCTACCTACCAGGTCGCCACGAGCGAGAGAGCGACGCGGTAAGAGAGAAAGTGGAGGGCGGCACCGGTGGCCCCAGGCTTTGTACAGATCGGACGTGCTGTTCTCTCAAGCCGCACGGTGTGGCGTCGCCGCCGCGTCACTGTCCGCGTTGCCGGGGCTCGCAGGAGCTGGCCGCTCGGCGCGCGGCTCGCTTTGCGGCTCGCCTCGCGGCGCGCTTCGCGGCGCGCTTCGCGGCGCGCTTCGCGGCGCCGGGCCTGCCGCGGGCCGCGGCTCGCCCGGACGCGTCGGGTCCGAGGCGCCCTGCACGCCGTACACTTGCAGATAGCGCGCCTCGACGGCCCGGGCGGCCTCGGCCTCAGTCTTAAAAGAGCCCACGTTCTGGATCTTGTGGCCGACCCAGGCGCGCGCGATCCAGCGCTTGTCGCGCTTGTGCCAGGAGACGCCGCGGAACTTGCTTGTGGCCGTGACCGGCTTGCGGCGCTTGCGGATCGTGTGCGCGTCCGGACTGCTGCCGCGGCTTTGGGCGGCGCCGTCTCCGGCGGCAGGATTGCCAGCGACGCGGGCGCCTACGCCGCTCGCTTTGCGCTTTAGTGGCGCACTATTCGAAGTGCTCGGGGCAGGCAGGATCGTTGCGCTGGCGGGGCGCAGCTGCCCGTTGTTGTGCATGAGGGCACGACTCGCCAACCCTAGGAGCTGGCTCGGGTCCGCGGGCTGCTCTGGTGCGCCTTGCGGTGGCATAAATGCTTGCGGGGCGCTGTGCCCTGCGGACGGCGAAGACGTCGGGGACTGTCGAAGCAAAAGCTGCATCAGCAGGCGCTGCCGCTGTTCGTCCGAGGGTAGCGGCGGCGAAAGCGGCGCAAGCGGCGGTGGCGAAAGCGGCCTTGCCGCTTCCTGCTTGGCCTGAGCTTGCCCCCGCTGCATCTGCAGCTCTCGCAGGGCGCGAAACTTGCTCTCGGCCTCGCGCTGCGCCTGCTGCTCGGTGAGGTACTGCGACAGCGCAGCAACGTCTGGCAGCTTGAGCGCGCTCGTCGGGCACGGCGACCTTGAATTACCAGCGACGAGTCGCTCGACCAGGTCGACGTCCCGCTCCTCCTCGCTGTTGAAGCGGAGCTGCGGCTGCTGTGGCGGCAGTGGCAAAGCCGCGGCCCCGCCCAAGCCGGCCGCCTGCGCCAGCGTCGCGACCGCCCGCGGCAGTCGCTGCAGCTCCCGCTGCCGCCGCAGCAGCAGCTGCCCCTGGCCCTGCGGCTGCCCGTCCCAGTCCCCCTGCGGCCGCTGCTGCTGCAAGCGTCGCTGCAGCTCTCGGAGGTCCTGGCGGCGTCGCTCCTCCTCGAGCGTCTCTCGCCGCACCTCGGCGAGCCGGTCCTGCAGCTGGCGCCACAGTTCGTGGTGGCCAGGGTTCCGCGCCATCATCCTCCAGGATCGACAGCAGCCCGCGGCCTTGCCCCGCGCCTGCTGTCCGTCCCGTCTTTAGGTCTCTGGCCCGACCTGATGAGCTGGCCCGGTCAGCAAGCCGTCCGGCTGAGGCCAGCGCGACGGAGGGCGGCTTCGTTTTCCCGGCGGCAGTTCCTCCGAGAGGACGCTGTGACCGGCGAAGATCCCCCGCGAGGGTGGCAGGCCGCGGACCAGCTCGCTTCACCCTGTTGAAGCCGTTTCAACACCGCCTCTCTTTGAGGGAAAGAACGCGCCAAATGCCCTCTGCGCAGCCTTCGAGGCGGCTGCGGCCGGCAGCTGCGGTCAGCGGCTGCGGTCGCCAGCTGAATGCGGCGGCTGAAGGCGGCGGCTGAAGGCGGCGGCTGTCATGTGTGATGGATGGATGGATCGTCGTTCGTTCGTTCGTTCGCGGGAGGCAGCAGGGAGGAAGGATGGTGGTGGTGGTGGTGGGCGGATGCACAAGCCGCCAGACGAGCCATTGGCCGATGGGCCGTTTGTGTTCGAGGCCTCACAACCAACGCTCTTCGCGAGCACGTGCGAGACGGTGCGACCGTCCGATGACGCCAAATACCGCCACAATCAACACCGTGCCTGCCCAGCAACCGCGGCTCCGTGGATGAGTGGCTGTGACGAGACCGGTGGGTGAGCCGCGGTTGCTGCTTCATCAGCAGCGGGTGGCAGCGGCGTGGTGACGTACTTCCGCTCCGTTTTTTCCCCCCCCTCCAGGTGGCGGGTGTGCACTGACAGCCTGTGAGCAGGTGCTCACAGGCCGAGCACCAGCAGGAGATGGGGCGCACGGCGGCATCGGCACGAGTCAGCTGGCGGCAGGTGAAGCACATGCCGGCTGGCTGGCGGTACGTGCTCCCTGTTTTTCGGGGCAAAAACAGACTCGCGCACGAGCTCGTTGCGCGCACTGCGTCGTTTCGTTCCCAGCGACACTTTCTCGCTGTGTTGGGGCCTCGATGGGAGGAAGAGGCGCGAGCTGGAGTTTTTGTCGACCGATCGATCGACACGTGATGGATGAGCTCGCTTGCTCGCTTGCACATTGCAATGCGCGACTCCGGAAGCCACCAACTTCCAGACCTCCTGCGTTTTCGGGAGGAACTGGAGGCCGAGGCGGCACGACAACTTTGTCGACGAGTTGACGGATGCACAGAGGGCGCGCAAGAGGGTGGACCGGAGTCACAGATGGGGTGGAGGGATGGCCAGCATGCGAGTTTTGGCTTCTTGGACCAAACCTGAACTTGGTTCGTGCGGGTCGTTTTGACGTTGCACCGAGCAGGTGGGAGGGATCATACCGAGCTCGAGGTTGTTGCGAATTCGTGCACGACGCTTTGCAGCCGTCGGTTTCTTGCCACGACTGGAAGTATCTGTTCCAAGAGCTCGCGCTTTTCCAGGAGGCCCATGGCCTTTGGCTGCCAGGCTTGCCCACTCTCGCTGTGGACGACGTCGGCACTGCCCAGCTCTTGCCGCGTTGGCCACGAGAGATTCGACTTTTGCTCTCTCGCGTGGTCCGGCGAGCTCCATCAGGGCCCTCAGACGCAGCGCGTCGTCGTCCGCCCGCCGCACGTACTGCAGCCATTGCGGTACTCCTCCTCGCGCCGCAGCGCCGAGCCCAGCCTCAAAGGTGCACGACCGAGCCGCGCCGGCGCGCCGCCGCTTGCGCACTTGCTCGCGAGCCCACCTGAACACCGGCCGCTGCCACGGCCTCCTGCAGCGCGGCCAGGATCCCAGCGTCCAGGCCGCCGACGTCCACAGTGTCGCTCTCAGGTCGCCGCGCCTGGCCGCCGACCTGGACGCTGCTGAAGAAATCGGACTGCAGGAAACGCCGCGCGTCGGCCACGCGCGCCCAGGCCTTCATGCTTACGAATAGGCGAACGCCGCGCTCAGCTCCGAGGGCGCGGCCTCCAGCGCCCCTGTGCTACCTGATCTTGGGTGTCGTCCTCGCCCTCCTCGGCTGCAGGCCGCGACACGAGGAGCAGTGGCGTCCCGTTGGTGGTTACGGACTCGCCGCCGGGACGGTCGTCTGCGCCCCCCCGCGCGCGATTCCCCCCTTGCCGCCCCGGCCCGCATCGCCCTCGTCATCCGACCACTCGCTCTGTTCCGAGTCGTCATCGTCGCCGCCCGCCGCCTCGCCGCTCGGGGCTTGTTTCTGGGGTTGCGTGACCGCCGCGCCAGACCGGCCATCGAGATGCCCGCCTCTAGCCGCAACGCCTGCGGCGGCGCCCTCTTTGGCCGGCCGCAAGAGCAACGCGAGCGGGTCCACCTCCACGTTCGTTACCAAGGCGACCATGCGGTCCACGTCCCAGAGCCGCATACGCGCGTCGCAGGTCACGCACACGAGATAGGGGCTGTCGCCGGGCGCCGCGGCCAAGCACGCGATGCCGCACGGCAGCTGCAAGGCAGGCAGTAGCATGCGCCCGCTCTGCGTCGCGAAGAGCAGCAGCTCGCCCCCCTTAGTCGCCGCCGCCACAAAGCGGTGGTTGCCCGCGAGCGCCGAGACACGGCCCTCCACGCGTGTCCCAGCACCGCGCCCCGTTGTGTTGCAGCTCAACTACGCTCTCCAGGTCGCGCGGGCCCGCGCTGCCGCCGCGCCGCTTCCCGCACCGCACGGCCGCCCACTTGCGTCGCGCCCCTCTTGCATGACGCAGACGCGGTGCGCGCGAAGGCATCGCGCAGGCCGCAGCACTCGCGTCCCTAGCCCCACTGCCTGCTTGGCCACGACCACCGTCGGCGCCAGCCGCGAGCCGCCAGCGCTACCCGAGGCAGGTCGCGGAGCCCCCAACGCCAAAGCTGCAGCGGAAGTAGCAGCGGCGCCAGCGGCGCCAGCAGCGTTAACCTTTTGCGGTCCACTGAGGCGTTGGTCAAGGGCGTTGCTCGTCGTCGCAGCGCTCGCGCCGCCGGGTCCCGTCCGAGCGACCTTGCGCGGCCGCAGCAGGTTAACGGCCGGCGACTCCGCGCCTGCTCTTCGTGGCTGCAGGACGTTGACGGTCGGCGCGCCCCCCTGCACGAGGCTGACGGGGTGCAATACGCCGCTTGCCGTCACTCGTGCGCGTTTCTACTTGCTCGGCGGCGCCTTCGCCCGCCATGGTTGCCCCGCCAGAAGCAGAAGCGGCAGCAGCAGATGATGATGATGACGATGATGATGCCGCTGCTGGCAAAACTGCTGCCGGCGGGGCAGCCTTTTCCGCTCCGGCTGGCGCACCCGCGGCGGTCTCCATGCGGTGCTGCAGCGGCGTCTCGGCCAGCATGGGCTCGGACTGCCGCATCTCCTCGTCGCCGTAGAGCTCCTGGAGCAGCTCGTCGGCCTGGGCACGGCCGAGCGGCTGGCCCACGTGCGGATGCGCTTCGAGGTCCTCGCAGCGCACGAAGCTGACCATGCCACCTGCCGAGCAGAGGAAGAGCGTACGGCCATCACGCGTCCAGCACATGTCTAGTACCTGCTGCTTGAACATGCCCTTGCACACGAGGATGGGCGAGCTGCGGCCAGGCACCCAGAGCGTAAGCGTGGCCTTCTCGCAGGCGATGGCCACGAGCGTGCTGGGGCTCTGCCGCCGCTTGGAACGGTACAGCACGGGGCTGAAGCGACACACGCTCACGGGCTTGTGATGCCCGACGAGCCGCAGCGCGCGGTCGGCCCACTTGTTACGCTCCATTACATAGGCCACGTGCTGCGGCGTGTCGTATGCATGCGAGACACAGAGCGCCACGCCGTCCGGGGACCAGTCCAGCTGGCGCCGCATCGTTGCGCAGGTCTCCGCAAAGGGCTCCTCCACGCGGCTCTCCAGCTTCCAGTCCGAGCAGCGCCCACAATGACCGACTTGTCGTCCGACACGCTGGCCACGTACCTGCCCACGGGTCCCAGGCCACGCCCTTGACCCAGCCGGTGTGCCCGCGCAGGACGGCGCGCGCCTGCGTCTCGATGGTGGCAAGCTCGCGGCTGCGGTACGCGGCCTCGACCTCCCAGACACGTACAGTGTTGTCCACACTGGCGGCCAGGAGCCCGGCGTCGGGCGACCAGCTAAGCGAGGTGCAGTCCATGGTGTGGCCCGAAAGGTCACGATGCAGCGCCAGTGCTCCACGTTCCGCGCTCTCCACAAAGCTGCCGCGCGGCATGGCACCGGAGGGCCTGGGGCGCCACAGCTTGACCAGCGCGTCGTCGCCGGTGGCCAGAAAGCTGCCATCGGGCGACCAGCGCACGCACTGCACAATGTTTTCCAGCTCAGCGATCGTGCACAGCAGCAGCGGCGCGTCCGCGGGCCCCAGCACCTCCAGGTCCCAGATCTTAAACGTGCGCGTCGGCCCCGGCCGTGGCCAGACGCTTGCCGTCGGGCGAGGCGTCCAGCGAGTTGATCTGCAGGCGCTCGCCGCCCTCCTTCAACAGGTGGCCCACCGCCAGCGGCCTCTGGACCGACACCACCATCGCGACCTTGCTCTCCGACTCGTCGCTCTGCTCGACGATCCCAAGAGAAAAAATAAAATCAAAGCGGTCTAACCTGCGGAACGCACTTTGGTTAGGGTTGGGACGCGAGTTCCGGTCCGATGGGACGATCGACCAGTTCGAGGCGGCGATGGAGCTGGCGACGGCGGTCGAGGCCGGCGGCGCGGCGCGGGCCGTGGCGGGCGGCGGCGACGGACGCGTGGCTGCCAGCCTCGAGGAGGGTGTGAGGCTGTGGCGCGTCGGCGCCGCGGGCGGCTGGGAACGGCTGCCCACGGCATCGAGCGACGCGGCGTGGAGCTGCTGGCCTTCGGGCCGCGCGGGCGGCTCGCGGGCTTTGGCGAGGGAGGCCTGGAGGTCTGGGACGAGCACGGTGCGCTGGAGGCCGACCTGAATGGCGCCCTCAAGACCTGCGCGGGCGCCGAGGCCGTCGTGGGCCAGCGGCTGCGGTTCCAGGACGAGGCGAGCTCCTTCGCGACGCTGCTCGCGCTCTGCTTTGGCAACGCGGTGGCCGTGGTCAACTTTGCGACGCGCGAGGCGCGCCGCTGTCTTCGGGCGCCGGCGGAGGACGCCATGCTGCTCGACTGCATCTTTCTGTACGCCCACGGCCGCGCAAGGCTGGCGGCCGTGGACGATCTGCATGCTGCCATGTGTGGGACCTGGATAGCGGGCGAGCTGATGGCCTCATTTACGTGTGGTGAGCTCTTGCCCCGCGCCATTGCCTTCCACGACCCGCTTGCCCGAGTCGTCGTTGCCACAGATGCTGCCACTCTTTTGCTCTTCGACGCGCCGGCGCAAGCTTAGCGGGTGGGGTTGACGCGCCGCAAGAGCCTGGAACCACCCTCTCGTTCGCGTTTGTCGCCGGGCGACGCCCCGGACGGAGACATGGAGGCACTGCAGAACGTGATTGGCCTCGAACTCGTCCTAGACGTCGCCGTTGTGGCGTGCACGCTTCGCGTGGTGGCCCTCGACGTCGTCAGGGGAGTGTGCCTCTTCAGTCGGCGCGTTCAGCAGGTCTGCAGCGCTTTTGCTTTGGAAAGGTCCGTCGGACTCGCCGTCCTTGCCAGTAGCCTCGAGCCTGTGCTATTGGCCGTGCGGATCGGCGACGCGGTAGAGACCTGTCCCGCCGCGCATCGAGCGGGGCAATCAGAGCTCCCAGCAGCGCCGCTGGTCCAAGCTGGACGTCGCCCCGGCGGGGGAAAGCTTGCCGCCAGAGCCCCGGATGCCGCAAGTGGCCCCTGCCGCCACGAGCGACTCGGACCACGACGAATGGGACGAAACTCGAACGTGGTCTGTCTTCCCAAGCACAGACCCGCCAGCGCGTCCCATTGCGAGCGGCACCGATGCAGCGCAAGGGGAAGAGCAAGCCGCAGCAGCGCAAGCTCGACCGGCCCGTGACCTTCCACAAGCGCGTCCAGTCGTCGGGCTACGGCGCGACACCCCCCGTGCGCGCGCTGTTCTCGGGCGCCTCACCAGGCAAGAAGGCGCCGGCGAAGAGTGGGTCACGCGCTGTTGGCGCCGCGCTTCGGTCCGTGAGGACTTGACCGTGTGTATCCGAGCGACGCCCCAGTCGTAAGCGCGGCCGAGGAAGTGGACGCCGAGACGGAGGCGCGCATCGCCCACCAGAGCGCCGCGCTTGGCGTGCGCTTCTCCGCAGATGGCGCCATGCTGGGCACCTGCTCGACGGACCGCACAGCGCGCGTGGTGCGCTTGCCGGTAAGCCGGTCCAAGGGAGACGGGTACGACCTCGTGGGCCACCAGGAGTCCGTCAGTTCGGTGGATTTTAGCTTCAGCAGGAACTTGCTGGGCGGCAGTGGCGGCGGCAAGAAGCGAGGGGCCCGCAAGGCGCCGCTCCGCAACGCCCGCTCGTGTTAACTGGGTCTGCGGACGGCACTGCGCGCCTGTGGAGCACCCACCTCCCCGACGCGCTCGTCACCTTTGCGCCCCGCGAACGCGGCGCCAGTCGGCTGGCGGGGGTCACGCAGGCCGGCTTTTTATGGACAAGTTTTGCCTCGTGGCTGCCGGCCCAGAGCTGCGCCTCCACCAGTACGCGCTGCCTCATGACGCGGCAAAGCCAGCGGCCGACCTTGAGCCCAGCAGCGGCGAAACAAGCTGCGCACCGCCGTCGCCGCGGCAGGGAACGCGGTGGGGTCGCCCAACCAGCGCATCCTGACCACCTGGAGCTGCAAGGGTGAGTCACAGGGCATTGTCAGCTTTGCCGCGATCAACTCGTTTCTGTCGCACCTCATCATCGTCGCCCGGTCCGACCGGTCCATCGCGGTTGTGGACGCCGCCGCGAACCGCACGGGCCGCCTCATCGAATCGGACGCCGCCGACGAGCGAGTCGCCCACCACGTCGTGCTGCCGGTGGCGTCCGTGCACGCCTCGCACCCGACGGGGGCATACGACATGTTGTCAGCAGCTCGACGGCGCGCGGCGGCACTCTCTCGCTGTGGGACCTGCGAGCGCGCGACTGCGTGCAGAGCTTCTCGGGCCACAAGAACCGCGTGCAGAGCGTGGGCGTGGCGATAAGCCCTTGCATGAGGTACATTGCGACTGGCTCGGGGACAACTGTTGCTATATTTACGACGTGCGCACCGGCGAGACCTTGGAGCGTTTACGCGGAAGGCACCGCGACACGGTTAGCGACGTCGCGTACCATCCACTGCAGCCGCGGATTGCGACGGCCTGCTATGACGGCAAAGTGCTTTTTCGGGCCCGCTACAGGCTCCGGCTGCTAGTAGAGACTCCACAAGAGGGCTAGAGAACATCGCGGGGCGCTGGCGTGCTCGAGGTGCTGTGGCTGTGTCCGTGATGCCCGTGATGCCCGTGATGCCCGTGGCCCCCGTGGCCTCCGTGACTCGGGCGCCGACACCAGCTTCCGGGCCGTGGCCATGGTTATGGCCAACACCATGACCGTGCGCTGGCCATGGCCGTGGCTGTGACCGTGGTCGTGGCTGTGGCCGTGTCCAGAGCACGCGCCATGCGGCGCCTCGCCCATTTGCGCGAGCGCTGGACTGCCTTTTGCTCGCTGCTGAGCAGGCCATCCGCCGAGTAGATGAGTGCGCCGGACGAGTAGTCCCAGAAGAGCGGCAAGATCTGCTGGCGCTTGGACTCGACCAGTGCATAATAGACTGCGCTTTTGTAGACCTGGATGGTGGCTTGCCGCACCGCCGGCAAGCGCGCCCGAATGATGTCTTCCACGCGCCGCGCAACCTCTTGCTCCGTGGCGCCTTCCTCCACGATGACGTGCATGGCTACAGCGTGCGAGCTAGTTTGCAGCCAGATCTGCGGCTCACGGATGCCCAGCACAGCGTCCATGACGATGACTTCGCGGAGCACGGCGTCCCAGGCCGACGTAAGCTTCTCCGGCACAAGCAGCAACAACGAAGAAGCCGTGGACTTGAGCAGCGGGTAGACGCTGAGCAGGATCAGCACCGAGATCATGAGCGAGCAAATCGGGTCGGCAATGAGCCAGCCCTTGTACTCGATCAGGACCGAGGACACGATCACCCGAGGCTGCCAAGCGCGTCGGCCAACACGTGCAAAAAGACGCCGTGGTTGTCGTTGCCATGGCTATGACCATGACTGGCGCCGCCGTGGCTGTGGCCGTGGCCGCAATCGCCGCCCTCGCTGCCCATGTGGGCATGGTCGTGAAAAAAGACGAGCCCAACCAGGTTGATGAGAAAGCCGACCACAGACGTGGTCAGCAGACCGCCCGTTGACATTTCGGGCGGCTCTGAGAGGCGCTCGAGGGACTCGGTGATGATGAAGACAGCGATAAAGACGAGAAACACGCCGTTGACAAAGCCGCAGATTGTCTCAAAGCGCGAGTACCCGTACGTGTACCGATCTGGCTTCCACTTGGACACAAAGGAGGCGAAGAGGCCCACAGCGCCGTGCAGTCAAAGAACATGTGGCCAGCATCCGAAATGAGCCCCAGAGAGTTGGTCCATATTCCCACCACGACCTCGACAAACATAAACGCGAGGTTGAGGCAAAGGAAGAGAGCAATGCGCCGCGAGTCCTGCGAGCTCATAATATGCCGGAAGAGCCGCCTCAGCCCGATGCTCACGCCGCCGAGACTGGCGTCCTTGACCAGGCGCTTGGTACAGCGGCGGCATGCGGGAAGACCTCGTCCAGTTCGTCGTCCGCCAGCACGAGGCGCGAGAGCTGGCGCCATGCCGACGAAAACGTGCTGGCGCCGTGCATGTCGTGCAAAGCAGTGTACGGGCGGCTCGCCAACGACTCGTCTCGCGCGCCAGAGGTACTGATGTCAAACTGACCAAATACGGCCAGCGCCCACGAGAGCCATCAGCGGCACCGAGCTGGACTCGTGGTCCATGAGGCTGCCGTCCTCCATGCCAACGCCCTGCACGAGAAAGAGGGCAAAGAGGAATGACGACACGAGGCTGATGAGGTCTGCGGTGCTCTGGCGCAGGTAAACGCGCCCACGGTGGACGTATAGAACTGCAGCAGCACCAGCACCCCCACGAGAGAGGCGCGTTGAAGCGTCGCAACAGAGAGCACGCTGTAGTCGTAGTCCGCGCCGACGATGGCCTCGCCGAGAAAGTCGAGGAAGACGATCGGGAAAAGCACGGCCGCGGCGCAGACCAGAGACAGCGCGTGCAGGCGCTTGGCCCCGCCGATGTCCTTGGCCACCTTGCTGGCAAAGCGCTGCCGCACCGCGCCCAGCAACGAGGACGCGACCAGGAGCACGAGGCCAGACCAGGCCAGCTCCTCCGTGACCGGGGAAGCGGCCGCGGCCGCCGCGCCCTCGGGCATCGGGGCCCGCGTCGCGGGCACTGGCAGCGCAGGGTCGGCGCTGTGGTATAGCAGCAGCAGAAAGCCGGCCAAAAAGGCCAGTTCTCCCGCGCATCCCGCGTCGGCGTTGCGCGGTCTTGCCCTGGAAGACGAGGCCCAGCACGCTGGCGATGCACATGTGCGAGTGCTCCAAGATCACTGCTCGCAGTGCCCCGCACTCCTGCACCCTTGGCCCAGAGCAGCCAGACGAGGCCGAAGAACATGCCGTTGATGAGCACGCGCAGCCACTGCTGCTTGGTCAGTTTGCGCGCACTAGCCCAGGGCTTTTGCATGGCCGTCACCAGCACGCTCGCCGCCAGCAAGGTCAGGAACACAAACACGAGCACCGGCAGATGCGTCAGCAGCTCCACTGCCGTCACCACGCCGACCACGCGGAGGCACTTGGCGCCGGCGAAGGCCCGAGCGCGCCCGGGGCCGCGCGAGCGCCTTGTGCGCCGAGTTGCTGCGCCGCCGCGCGCTCGTCGGCAGCATGATGCCCTCCGTCCACGTCACTGTGCTGCGGCAGCCCCACTTTGGCATCGAGAAAGGAAAGAAAGGCCAAAGGCCAAGAAAAAAAAAAAAAAAAAAAAAACGAGCGAGAAGGAGAACCCAGGTGACAATGGCGTACACGATCATCTCGGCCTACGGGCACGCCACGGCGCTCTGGGTCGCGCGAACGCCACGGCGGCTGGAGGTCCTGGCAAACAGGACGCAAACTCTTATTCTCAGGTGACATCGTGGCCGCCCTGGGCGCGGCCCTCCGCTTCGGACACGGCGGCGCTGACCACGTCGAGGACGAGCTGGTAGGCCGCGTCCAGCGTCGTGCACAGGTCCTTGGTGTCGCGAAAGGTCTGCAGCGTGACCTCGTGGATCTGCATCGACTGCGTCGAGGTGGCCATGAGCCGGTTTTGTAGGAACTCGAGGCCCTGACGCGAGAAGTGGAGGAATGCGTACCCGTCCTTGTGCACCAGCGTAGGCCACATGAGCTCGCTGCGGGACTGCTTGAAAGCCGAGTCCATAACAAAGTCGAGCCGCGCCTGCAGGGTGTATAGCAGCAGCTCGCGGAAGGCCTCGTCGACGTCAAGCGGGACCGAAAACTCGATCTCTTTGGGCAGCACGAACGAGTGCGGCACGCGGCGCCTGTCCTTGTACGCCGCTGCCGTGGAGCGGCAGTACTCGGGCACCTGCTGGAAATCTAGCCCCGCTTGCTTGGCCTTTCGCGACATCGCGGAACAAAAGTTGAGGATGGAGGTGCCGGCTGCCACGATCCACTGCACCTCCACGTGGAAGCTCTGGTACGGCGAGTAGGCCGTATCGTACTGAATCACCAGCCACTCGTAGCGCCCGGTGTCCCGGGACTGGATTTCCACCTTGCCCTTGTCCGTCTCCCCACGGAATGCCGTCGAGAACGCTGTCGTCGCAGACCAGCTCAAACTCGTCCCCTGCCTCCTCGGTGTCCTTATGCCCGGGTTCGCCGCCGTCTTGCGCAGCTGTTTTTCTTGGCCCGCTCACATTCGCTGGCGCTTCCGCTTGTGCGGGAGGGCTAGCCGCGCTGGAAGACTCTTTCAGGCTCCCCGTCTCGAGGGGGTGCTGACGGTCGAACGCTACCGAGTTGCCGCCAGCAGGGCCGTGCTCTGTGTCGCCGGGCGAAAGCGGCGACAGCGCTGCTCCCGCTCCAGCCCGTTGCGTCCCAGGCTCCTGCCGCGCAATCTGCTCCTCGGCCTCTTTTCGCGTCGCCGCGGGACCTTTTGAAGCGGCGGTGGATGGCGATCTCCAGTTTGCGGTTGTGCACCTTGCTCTGAAGCCAGTCCCGAAACCGCTTGAACCCGTTCACGGCGCGCTCCTCCTCCTCGTAAGCAATGCGCTGGATCTCCCAGTCCGACATGGCGCCTTGCTCGGTCACCTCACTCGCCGCATCCGCGCAATTGCTGGGCACGGCCGTCGAAGATGAGGAACTCCTTGAAGGCGGCGGAGGCGGCGGAGGGGTCGGCAGCGACGTCCCCAATGCCGGCCCACTGCCCTCCGACGTGGCTGCTTCGTCCTCGCCTTGCAATTCGCTCATCGCCGAGCTCATGACGCCCACCGCTGCGGTGTGGAAGCGGCGCATACGCGCGGCCCGCGACGGCGGAGCTGCCACCGGTACGTCATCTGCCCCGCCGGAATTCGTGGAACCGCTTGATGCGGCCGCAGCGGCCGCGCTTGCCGCTGTGCCAACCGTGCCCACCGCGGCGGCTGCGGCCGCTGCGGCCGCTGCGGCCGGCACAGAGGAGGGCGCGGTGGAATGCCTCGTCCCGGTGAACACGTTGTCCGAGCTAGAGGCGTATGCGCGGCTCCACTGCCGACGGCCGCCGCGGCCCGGGCTTGAGCCAGGCTTGGTCGGGAGAATGCTAAACATGTTGCGCCGGTAGCGCTTGATCTGCGTGAGGTCCATGATGTCGGGGCCGTTTACCGAGCTCATCTTCTCGTCACCACACACGATCATGTCGAGGAAGTTCCAGTTGTAGAAGGGTACGAGGTCGGTGAACTCGAGGCTGACTGGCGACGTGATCTTCTCGGCGCGATCGTACAGCAGGTACGTGTAGGGCCAGTGGTTAAGCTTCATCCCGTTAAAGTTGTGGTGCACCAGTCGCTTTACCTTGACCTCGCGCGTTGCCGGGGTGTACTCGACCTTGTGGATCTGGTGCCCCATGGTCAGCACGTAGGTGAGCGCCACTCCGCGGCCTTGGCAATCACGCTTGCCACGCGTTTGCGCTCCAGCTCGCCTGCGGAGATCTCGGGGATCAGATCGTTTGAGGTACTCGCCTCCGGGTCATTCGGTTGCACCCCAAAGGTCTTGGGCGGCGCGGCGGCTGCTGCGACGATTGCAAGGGCAGACGCCGTTGGCTCGTCCGCCGGCCCGGGGTAGTGTCGCCGTCCAAGGGCTGCGCCCGCCGCGCCGCCGGGCGAATGATAAGCGTGTTGCTTAGCCTCGAGGACGTTGCGGTGCTACTCCCCCTCGTTATTGCAAACGAGCTTCGCCCAAAGCCGGTTCCAGCGCCCGTCCCGCCAGCGGTAGAGCCGCCAATGCCTGCGCCACCGGTTCCTGTGCGGGCGGCGCCTTCTTGCGCGCGACCGGTCCCAGGTGGGTCGATTGGCGCGAACCCTGTGCTCCGGCCCTTGGGCGGCACACGCTCGGAGTTTGTGGCCTCCGCCGGAAGTCGAAAGAACCCCGGCGGCCCTCGCTGGCCGACTCGCAGTCCAGCGTGCTCGCCGCAGAGCTGCCGTCCAGCTTGGAGAAGTCCGTCTTGCTACCGCGACCCGAGCCGCGGTGGCACCCCTTTTCGACCCCTGCGTGCTTGGAGCTGTCCACCAGGAGCTGAAAGTCCTGCGAGAGGCGCTGCCCCACCATCTCGCGAATCAGGTCCTCGTGATCGGCATAGCCGTACTCGCCCGGGTTGTCCGGCAGCGTGACCGAATAAAAGTTCTCGCGGTAGTTGCGCTCCAGATCCGCGCGCTCCGGGTAGTCTGTGGTGAGCGGCAGGATGCCAGGCGACTTGAGCGACTTCCAGTTCAAGCGGAACGACTCGATCGTGAGCGGAACCACCGAGTCGTCTTCCTCGTCCTGTGCGGTTCCCGCCTGCAGCGCTGCCGCTGCGTCGTTGAGGCCCTCGCCAGTCGTGTCCATGTCGCGGTCATTCTCTTCCTCCTCGTCAAAGTCCTCCACACGAACCCCATGGCCTTCGTCGTCGAAGCGGCCCGTTGGGAACAAGTGCGACCACCGCCGCCGATTGTGCGTCAGCCGCTCCTGGTACAGCGAGGAGGTATACACACTCCAATCGAACGGGTTGATCGTCGCCAGCATTGCCACAAGGGCCGCTTGCTGTGTGGTGGTCCCCGAAAGGTTGGTTGCCACCGACGTCTGCCTTGATATCGTCCCCATTGACGTGCCCTGGAAGCGCGTCACGTTGCGTACGTTGCGCATGGTGGGCGCCTCAAACCTGCGCAAGGCCAGCTCCTCGCGCATGCCTGCAGCTTCGGCTTCACGGTTTGTGGCGCGGTTGGGCCGGTCGACCGAGTCGCCGCTATCTCGCCGCGTGAGCCGGTCCGTCGAGACATTGCGTCCCTGCGCGACACGAACGGGCTGGAACATCAAGCTCCCGCTGTTGGACTCCGCGCCATCTGAGCGCACAGAGGCCACTTTCGACGGGGTCTGCCACCACAGTCATGCCACGGCCAAAGTTGATGCGCTGGTTCCAGGAAAGGCGGTGCTGGTCCAGAGACGACGACATGATACCTTGACGGCCCTCCGCGGCGTCATTGCCGTGCTGCTGCTTGTTGTGCATCTCGTCGAATAGCATGCTGTGGATGGACTCGGTCACAGACCCACTCGAACCTCCATGGCGAGCAGAGCTGCGCCGCCGCGTGTGGCGCGTCGGCGAGGTGCCCAGCGCCCGTGTCGGCGAGGTGCCCAACGTCCGCGTCGGCGAGGTGCCCAGCTCCGCGTCGGCGAGGTGCCTGAGACCCGCTTGGGCGAGGAGCTGGTCGAAGGTGTGCTTGCCGCGCCGTCCCGCTCCATAAAAGGGTCTGGCGATCCAAAGGTGTCCGCCTTGTGCTGCGGGGCCATGCCCTCGCTTGGGGACCACTGGGCTGGCCGCGAGAGCAGCGAGAACGACTGGTTGCGCCTCGACAGGTCCATGGACCCAGGCTTGTTCCGCTGGTTCTTCCTGTGCGGCTCATGGTTCTCGTCGCCCGCGCCTGTACTCTCCTGGCTCAGGACGCTGCCGCTTCGCGACTTTGCCGGCGCGCGTACCTCTGACTCCCCCGAGCGGTGGGAAAACGCCAGCATTGATGACACCGAGCGCATGTTGCCGACCACACGGTTGCCCATGTTGTTGTTGAAGCGCAGGCTCTCAAAGGAAGTGGAGCGGGCGCTTTTGCGCGGGCGCTGGAATACCGTGCTATCAAACTCGAGGTGGCTCTCCATATTGCTTGTCAGCCGCCGCGCCCACTTTTCCGGGCCCTCGCCAGCCTGTTGGCTTGCGTCCATTGCGCCATGGTCGATACCGGCGCTCATCGAGTCGTTCGCCGACGTTGGCGGCTGCTCGCGGCCGTGCGCCGACGGCCCGCCAGTCAAGCTGTGCGCTTGCTGCGGATCCCGGGACGGCAGCGCGGGCGGTGGAAGCATGGTCGAGTTGGAGGGCGCTAAGAGTTGCTTGGCGCGCTTTTGCGCCGTGACCTTCTTGGCTCGGTCGGGCGAACGCGTGCCAAACTCGTAGTCCGCCCTCCGCAAGGTGCGGTCCCCATCATTTCTGTTGTCGGCCTGTTGCGCCTGACCCGCCGCGAGCGGCGGGGGGTTCACCTGAGAGTGCAGCGGAGCGTGCCCGCTGTGCGTCCAGTCGAAGGACTGCACCTTGCGCATGTTTACCATGCTCGAGGAGGCGCGCAGCTTGGCCGTCGCGGTGTCCAAGACGCTCCGTTCGATAAGCCGGTCTGGGACGGTGGGCGCATGGCTGGTCGCCGCGTCTGCGTGCTCCGACGGCAAACCGTCGCTTCGATTGGGCACGACCGCCTGCGCCGGCATGTCTGGCAGGCTCAGCAATGGCGCGGTGCTCACCGACCGTAGTAGTTGCGAATCGGTGTCCATGGCCACACTCGAGGAGGTGGAGCACAGCGAAGAAGAGCGCGACAAGATGTCGCCCGAGCCCATTCGTCCGAGCCCGTCCGCAGCGCGGTCCTCCTTGGCCAAGCTAAAGGCGTCCGGGACCTGGATGGTTGGCGATCCCTCCGGCTTGTGGCGGTAAAAGCCCGGCACCATAGCCTCGACGCTGGGCGAAGCTCGACCCGCCTCGTCCAGTGCGAGAGGCGGATGACGATCCCCGCCGTGCACATTAGCATAGGCCTCGTCTTCCCGGAGGTGCATTAATGGATACCACGGGCTCATGGTCCGGCGCGACGGCACACGGTGAATGTGCAGGTCCGTGCTCCCGCTACTAACACCCGCCTGCGCCTGCAGTCGGCTCCAAAACAGCTGGCTAATCAGAGCGACGGGCAAGCTGCTGCGCGACGGCTCGGTCAGGTCAAACATGCGGTTGAAGGGCAGCGGCTCAAAGTGCTCGGTGGCCAAGTTCCCGTGCAGGCCGTGCACTTGAGCGCGCTCCTCGGTGCCCGCCACCACAACGCTCGCGCCGGGCTTGTTCGTCGGGACGTCAAAGTTCCACGGCCGAACCGAGCGCTTGTGGTAGGGAAAGCTGAGGTGGATCCAGTGCGGGATATTGAACACCGGGAGCACGCGCTCATCGCCTACGTCGCCGTCCTCGCCGTCCATGGCATGGCCAAAGTGGATTCCGGCGTGTAGCGAGCCGACGAGTGGATCTGGGGACCCCTCGCCGCGCATAGGCCCAGCGCTGGTAAAGCTCACGGGGTTCGCCATGCCTTGCTGGTGCTGGTGCTGGTGTTGGTGCGGGTGCTGCTCTTGGTGCGGCGCCCGCACGTTCTTGGCGACTCGGTACGTGGACGGGTCCGCGAAAGGGTGCTGGCGATCCAGGAGGTCGTGCTTGTCGCGGGACGGCTTGTACACGAAGAGCGGCGCCACATGCAGCGGGGCGCGCGTCAGGCTGACAAAATCGCAGCCGATAGCGTTGTCCATCATGCGCTGCTTGGTGATGTTGGTCAGCCAGCGGTCCACTTCAAAAACGCCAGCGCCCGCCGTGACTAGCACCATGGCCTGGCCCGTCCTGCTCAAGTCGCGGTCCATGAAGTGCTTGTCCAGGATGTTGAGAACCAAGTTGATGGCCTCGAGACAGTTACCTTCTTGCGACGTGCTGGGCAAGCCGTAGGAGGCGTTGGACGCAGCAGTAGCTCCCAAGGGCGGACCCGAGCGCGGCGACAGGGGCGGCGACCCAGAGGCCGAAAGCGAGGGCGAATACCCGCCGCGAAGGTAGCTGCTGCCAAGGTGCTGGCTCGTCCGCGCACTCGCCCCGGCGTCGTCGAAGGAGAAGCCGCGCGGGTGCGAGCCGCCGGGCGAGGCCGCGGTGCCGTAAAACTCGGCAGGGATCTCCCAGCCCGCGATCCCTGGAAAGGCGCAAAACTCCTTCTTGAGCAAGAGTTTGAGCGAGATCCAATCCGCTCGCGTCTCGTTCTCCACCACGACGTGGTATAGGTCCTGGTAATAGCGGCCGTCGTAGTCTTGAAGCACGGCCGGCAGGTTGCTAGGCGGCTTGTCGTTGAAGTACGATCGCGAAAAGTACACCACCGTGAGGCTGTGCGTCATGCCGCGCGCGGTCCACTGCTTGAACACCTCTGTGACGAAGCGTTCGAGGAAGCGCTCAAAGTAGAGCTCGCCGTCCTCGGTAAAGTTCCACATTTCTTTGCTCATCTGCACGAGCCAAAAGAGCCGCGCCGAGCACGAGCGGAAGATGAACTTTGTGTTGTTGCCCACGACCCCGCACGCGACAGCCCGGTTGCCCTTGGTGAGCATCTCATCCACGCTGGCGGCAATGCCGCACTCGGTCGCCTTTTGGCCGATGTAGCAGCTCTTACCGCGCATCGCCTCACGAAAGCGCCAGAACTCGCCCTGCGAGACGTACTGGTCCTTGAAGCTAAACTCGACGTAGCTCAGGAGGTATCGCGAGGCATCCGTCTTCCGCACGACCACGGTCTGGAACGTCTCGAGCTGGAAGGCCGGATTCTTGGTAATTGACTTGAGCAGGCTGATTTGAATGTTGCCGCGGATGGGGTCCAGCGACGTGACTTGCAGGACAAGCTTGCGCCGTGGCCGCTCCTGTCGGAAGATCTCCACATAGTCGCCAACTTGCACGCCTGGGAAGAGCTTGGGGTTCAGCACCAGCTCGGATGTAAAGTCGCTCCTGTTGTGGCTCGTCAGTACGAACACGCTCTTGCCCTTGTCTTCCTCTTTGTGTTCTTCTTCATGCTCGATCTCGTCCTCCCCTTCCGTGTCGAGGTCGCCTGCGGCGGGGTCAGCAGGCACCGGCGCGTCGCCATCTGACAGTTTCGGAGACTCTGGCGATGCCGTCGGCTCGCCGCCCTCCTCCGTGCCTGCCGCTTCGCCGCCAGTTGGTGTGCGATCCGTCTGTGCCGCCGTCTCGCCGAGCACTCTGGCCTCCGGCGCGGGTGGCGGCAGCGTCAGCGGAGGCACCGTAGTCCCCATCGCAGCCGCTGCCGTCGCGCTCATTGGCGACGCGACGGCCTTCGCCGGCATGGCCTGGGCAGCGCTCGCCGCCGCGGCACTAGTCGGGGTGCCAGGCCCAGTAGCACCCTTCCCGGCGGCCTCTGGCACCGCATCTGCGGCGCGGCTCGCGCTCGCATCACCCTCGGCCACCCCGCGGGCTAAAGCGCTTGTCTCAGTCGCGTCGGCAGGCGGTGGCTTGGCCGGCGGGCCCGCCGTTGTCGGCATCCCGCGATTCGCTGGAGGCGGCCCTTCTCGCTCCACGGAAGCAGACGTGGGAGGCTCGCCGGGCCTCGCTGCGGCTGCTGCGGCCGCGTCCTCCTCAACAGGCGGCGCCCGCGGCTCGCCAGAGGCGCCAAGCCCCGACATCGACCTCGCCCTCGCCTCGGCTCTGGCCAAGATGACCACAGACAGGCAGAGGATTTTTTTTCTTTTTTTCACGAGGCGCATTCATTGTATGTGGACCCAGACGACCACGATCGTCACAACGTGAGGTCCACGGCGCCGTCGCTGGCACGCGCCACAGGCGCCGCGACGGGGCCCTCCAGCACCTCCATGTCGTCGTGCTGCGCTAATTCGTTGCCCGTGGCGCGCGCCGCAAGAGCCGTGCTGCAACGGCGGCGCAGGTCGGCTAGCGGGTGCGTCTTGGCGGCGTCCAGGAATTCCTTGGGCATGTCCCCGGGGCGCGTCGGCATGTGGAATAGAATGCTCTCCAGCTTTTCGACCTCGCGCCGGAGCGCGAGCATGCTCCGCGGCTGGCTCTGCAGCCGGAGCGTCACGGAGTACATGTACGGGCACACGCCAAAGCCGTACCAAGTGAAGGACTTGCCCTCCAGGACCAGCAGTTTGATGCACTCGTCGCGCAGGTCCGACTCGGAGGTCAAAAACGCCGCCCCTCTCCACCTCGACGACCTCCTTAAGCCACGGCAAGCCCACGTTGCCGTCCAGGAACATCGAGTTGCGAAACTCACCCTCGCCGACGATATCTGTGTAGGCCATTAGCCGCTGCTTTTCCTTCTCGGCGCGGCTTCTGTCTGCGCGCCCCGTGTCTTCCGAGGTGAGCGCGACGTCGTCCATGAGCTTGGCCTCCTGCAAGTCGCGCAGCTCCTCGCACAGGCGCTGCTGCGCCCATTGAAGCTGGTCGGGTCTGTCGGAGCATAACCGCAGTGTCTTGAGCACTTTGTGCCGCGAGAACCCAAGGCTTGAGAGTCGCTGCACCTTGGCCATCTCGTCTGCAGTCACCGGCTGGAGGTCGCCCCAGGTCTCCGGCTCGGACTTGGCCTCGTCGTTTGACCTCGGCTCGTCCTTGTGCTGCAAGAGCACGTTCTCCAGTGGCGGATCCGCGGTAGTCCCGCCCGCGCCGTACGCCGAATTCCATGCCCCCTGCGGGTAGTACGGTTGAGGTGGCTGTACGCGCCCGCTGCCGCCCCGGCGCCCCCGGCCCCCCCCCCCCCATCCCCCCACCTGCTGCGACTCCCCCGGCCGCCCCGGGCTGGAGTGCTCGTTACTGCCGCTGAGCTCTGCCTCTCGATTTGCTCCAGCAGCTCGTGTCGCTGCTGCTCTTGTCTATGCTCTTGCTGTAGCCGCTGCAGCCGCTGCTGCTGCGCCGCCGCCGAAGCGAGCGGCGGTGCTGGGGCCGGCGAGGCCTGCTTCTTCTTTTTTTCATTCTCTGCACATCCGCCGCTGTCATGGCGCCGGGATGGGCTGCAACCGTGCCAGCAGCTGCCCAGCGGCCGCTTGCGCGCCCCCGGGCCGGTCCCATCCGCTGCTTGCTTCAGCGCTCGGTACGCCGAATGCACAAACTGGGCCAGCGTGCTCTTGCTCCCATACCACTTGCCCTGCACCGGCAGACGACCCGACCCTGCCGCCGCCTTGGTCAGTCGCCCGCCCAGCAGCTGCGCCCAGCCACCGCACCGAGCACAAACTCACTCTGCCCGCAGACTCTGCGCTATCTCCTTGAGGGTCGTTCGTGCCCACCCGCTTGGCCAGCAATTCGGGGTCGAGCAAAAGACTGCGCAGCAGGACAGGTCCATGCGGCTCTTCATGGCGGCCTCAACGCGGTGCAGGCAAGACGCATACTCGTCGCGCGCCTGCCCCGGCGCCCTCGCCATCGTCCCTCGGCCTTCGCGGTCCTCACAGTCGGGAGATTGCGTTCCGCAGGTCCCTCGACCCTAACCGAAAGGTCCGTTCGGCGTTGCGATGATCGTCGTCGGATCGGCGGGGAGGAAATGGATCTTTGTCTTTGTGGAGGCCGGCGACGACGACCGCGATTCTCGCGATGAGCCGCGTGCCGCTGCCAGCGTCAAGGCGCCGGAAGCCCCGTGAGCCCGTGCAGGCCGCCGCGCTCGGGCGGGCCATACCAGGTTCGATCCAAGGGCACGGATGGCGTGTTCAAGAAGAAGGCCAAGGTGAAGGCCGCCGACTCGCTCAATCTGCCGCTGTTTCTGGACCCCAGTGTCGTGGAGAAGGCGACCAGCTTGTCGGACGAGACCGGGCGGACCTGGCGCGTGATGCGCGCCAAGAAGCTGCAGCAAGCGCACCACAACAACCCGGAGAAGTTTAACGAGTGGAAGGGGCGCATCAACAAGTTTTACAAGCGCGCGGTGTGGGGCCCCGTGCCCAAGGACACGACGCTCCCGACGAAGGTGCACTACAAGTCGCTGAGCCCCTCCAAGGATTCGCTGGCACTATTTATCACGCCGGAAAGACGCGGGCCGAGAGGCGCGTGGAGCGCATCGAGCGCATCGAGCGCATGCGCAAGGAGCAGGAGGAAAAGCTGCGCCAGCGCGTCCAGGCGCACAAGGATCGCCAGCAAATTTGCGCGCCGTGGGCTTGAGCGGCGCGAAAAGGTGGCTACGCACAAGCGCCTGCTCGAGGAGTCTTGCCGCGGCACCGGCGAGCTTGAGGCCCTGGTTTGAAATGCCGACGAGGTGGCCATGGAGACCGAGGCCCGCAAGGAGGCCATAATTTGCATCCAAGCGCAGGTGCGCGGCAGAATCACACGCGGCAAGACCCTTGCGAGTGGACGATGCAAAGTCGCGCGCGCGCGTGCCCAGAGGCGGCGTTAGCGGCGCGTGAGGCTGCTGTGGAGGCGGCTGAAGAGCGGCTACGGCTCAAGGCGGAGGCGGATCAGGCCAAAGAGGCGGACAAGCGGCAAGCTGAGAGCCCCCCCGCGCAGAAGGGCGCAGCGAAGCCAAGGAGAATGCAGCGGAGATCAGCGATGCCACAGCGGATGAGGACGTGCCAGGCCGGAACTTGGCCCGCTAGCAGACGGGTGGGAGCGCCAGGTCTCCAAATCGCGGCAGGGAAAGACGTACTATTTCAACGGGATGCTCGGGCTCTCGGTTTGGGCTCTTGAAGACGTCTCTGCTGCGGTGGACTCTGTAGAGAATGAGCAACAGGTTCTACCACCCGGCTGGAAGCGCGAGATGTCGGCCACGCAAAACCGCCCGTACTACTTTCACGTGCTCACCGGCCGGTCTGTCTGGCACTTCAACGATGTGATGACGGCCGAAGTGGACTCGCCGAATGTTGATGTTGCATCCATACAATCAGCCACGCCGCGAGGCATCCCTGATCTTAGCCCAATTGGCGGACGCACCTGCGAGGGGCCCACGACGCCGGGACGCGAAGGCCGTACCGAACCAGAGGCCCCGTCAGCACCGACGGCAGGAATCGATGGTCCACCCAAGGAGCCGCTCAAGGAGTCCTCCGCGCCCACGTCCACGCCGATACCTGCCACCACGAGACCGAGCACTCTAAAGTGGAGAGCGAAGAGGCGGCAGTGGCAATCGATCAGCCGGAACCTAAACCGCAAGAGCCGCAGGAAGAGCCCAAGCCGGAGAGCAAGCCTGAGCCTGGGCCAAACAAGTCTGAATCCGAGTCGCCGGCTGCCGCGTCGCCGCCTGCCACGAAGGAAGTGCCGAAACCAGCCCCGGGCCCTCCGAAACCTACGCCGGCAAGCCCCAAGCCGCAAGGCCGTTCCGGACGCACCTGAACAAGCGCCTGAGCCCCGCAGCCACAATCCAAAACACCCCAGGTGCCCGGACCGCCGGCCGGTGCCAAGACTGCTGCAGTAAAGTCGGAGTCGGAGACGGAGAAAGGCGCACCCGGTCCGCCCAAGCCGCAGCAAGCACAAGAGCCGCCAAAGGCGGAGGTCAAGTCCGAATCCGAGTCGCCAGCTGGCGCGTCGCCGCCTGCTACGAAGGAAGTGCCGAAACCAGCCCCGGGCCCTCCAAAACCTACACCAGCAAGCCCCAAGCCGCAAGAGGCCGTTCCGGACGCACCTAAACAGCGCCTGGCCCCGCAGCCACAATCCAAACACTCCAGGTGCCCGGACCGCCGGCCGGTTGCCAAGACCGCTGCAGCAAAGTCGGAGTCGGAGACGGAGAAAGGCGCACCCGGTCCGCCCAAACCGCAGCAAGCACAAGAGCCGCCAAGGGCGGAGGACAAGTCCGAATCCGAGGCACCAGCTGGCGCGTCGCCGCCTGCTACGAAGGAAGTGCCGAAACCAGCCCCGGGCCCTCCGAAACCTACGCCGGCAAGCCCCAAGCCGCAAGAGGCCGTTCCGGACGCACCTAAACCAGCGCCTGGGCCTCCGCAGCCAAAGCCTGCGGCAGCAAAGCCTCCCGCAGATTCTACGCCTGAGCCCAGCAAGCCGCGACCGGCGGTGCCCGGGCCGCCACTGCGCGTTGCCCCAAGCCCACCCAAGCCGAAAGCGGCCGGAGAGTCAAGCAAGCCTGTGCCAGGGCCGCCACCAGCAAGATGAACGGGCTAAAACAAGGGCTGAAAAGCACCTATCCTCTTAGAAGGCCATCGACAGCCACCCCGCGATGAGCGTCAGGCCGCCGATGGGCGTCACGATGCCCACCTTCTTGTAGCCCGTGAGCACCAGCAGGTACAGGCTGCCGCTAAAGAGCGCCGTGCCCGCCACAAAGAGCTTGTTGGTGCCGCAGACGCCAGCGGGCGGCGCGCCCGGCTTGGAGCGCCTTGTTGCCCACGTCCACCGCGAGCATGGCCAGCGAGTGCGCCAAGTGGTAGCTCGCGGCCGTCTGCCACACCTCGAGACCGCGGTCGTCCACGCGGCCCTTGAGCGCGTGCGCGCCAAAGGCGCCGCATGCGATGGCGAGCGCCCCTGAGGTCGCGGGCAGCCAGCTCATCCTCGTCCTCGTCCTCGTCCTCGTGCTGTCGTGCGCCGAGATCTTTCTTTCTCGTGGGACGCGATGGGCGAGACGTGGTCGGGGCTCGCGCGATGGCGCGGCGCCGCGCGCTCACGCCGCGGCGACAGGGCCCGCGGCGAGGCGTACGCCACCGCGGACGCGAGCACAGACGCAGCCCACGGCGCCCAGTCACTCCCTGCGACGCTCCTGACGTGTTGCAACGGCTGGGGCGACCGCGGGTTTGTGGCCTTCTCGGACACCGGCGAGGCGTTCGAGCTGCCCGCGGGCAGAGCGGAGGAGGGCGTGAGGAGGTGGCAGGCCCACGCGAAGAGCGTCTCGAGCGCCGAATGCTCGCGCGCCCCGCAAGGGCCGCTGGTGACCGGCGCGCGAGACCTTGCGGTGCGGTGTTGGGACCGGGAGCACGAGTGCCTGGCCGCTGTCGACGACGCGCACGAGCTGAGCATTACTGCAGTGGCTTGTCACCCGCGGGAGCCTCTTTGTGTGGCCTCCGGAAGCCGGGACACGAGCGTCAAGGTTTGGGACCTGGCGGCGGGGGCGCCAACGTCCGGGGCGGACGCTGGCGGCGGCCACCAACCGTTGTGCACGGGAGAGCGAGCGCGCAACATTGTGACCTGCATGCGCTTCGTCGACCTGGAGGCGGCGGCGGGGCCGCCGCTGCTGGCGCAAGGGGCCGAGGACATGGCCGTGCGGCTCTGGGACTGGAAGCGTGCCGGATGGGAAGCCCGGCGATTACGCTACAAGGGTACCAGTACTTTAGCACGTGCATGGACGCCGGCGGAGACGGCGCGCCCCTGCTTCTGACGGGCTGCAAGGGCTTTGACGGCACCGGCTGCGACGTGCTGCTGTGGGATCTGCGCTCCACGGGCGCGCCGCTGCTTCGGCAAAGCTCGCACCAGCAAGAGGTCGTCGGCTGCGCGCTCACGCGCGCAGCCGGTCAGGCGGCGTTCGCCTCCGTTTCCAAGGACAACCGCTTGCTTGTTCACGACCTCTCAGGGCGCGGGGTGCAACAGGCGGACCTGCCCTTCACGCGACCGGCCACGGGCATGGCCGCAAGCGCGACTGGCGACCTGTTCACGTGCAGCATAGCCGGCGAGGTCGCCCAGACCTCGGCTACCCCTTCCTCGTTGCAAACTGTTGAAACCCTGGTTGCTGCGGTACTGTGGATATCAAGTTAAGCAGGCGCAGGAATGGATGGTTGCTGTGGCGTGGGCGACCAAAGCGGGCAGCAAACGGGTTGGGATCCGAGCTCGAGAGCAGGCGGCAGAGGTAGGTGCGGCGGCGGTGAGCGGGCGCGGGAGGTGCGTGCACAACAAGCCGGCCGCCAGTAGCTGCGCGAGGCCACTCGGTCGAGGCGCGGCGGTGATTGCGCGTGACAATGCCTGAGTCAGTGCGACAAGGAGCTGCGAGGCGCTCGGTCTGTGTTGCGCCGCGGCGGGCTTCCCGTGCCCGCTCGTGGCCGCCGGGCGCTCGCACATTCGGCAGGGCCGGGTGGTTGGTCGGCTGGTCTCGGTCGGGGTGGGTGGGTTGTGTGGCTGTGGCCGTCAACCACGACCCCGGGCTCGGCGCGCTTGAGCGCGCCGAGCGCGAGCTCGTGCGTCGTGGGAGATGCCAGGGCTCGTCGGTGGCCGTGCGCGGGCTGGGCTGGGCCGAGGAACGTCAGCGCTGCACGCATGTTCCTTTGGCAGCCTTTCGGGGCAACCTCCCTGTTCGGGCCGGTGCTGGGCGAGCCGCGATGAGCCTTAAGGCCACAGCCATTGACCGTTGGTTGTTTCCCGGGTCATACTCGTCTAACATTCCTCGCGCAGACAGACCACAATGACCTGAACCGCCACGGCATCGAGGGAGCTACAACCCTCCCCACGATTCGGTGGGGGGAGATATGGTACTTTGGAGGAGAGAGCACAGCCGCAGGGGCCCGGAGCGGTGGTGGCGGTGGGCGATGTAAGTGAAGAGACAACAAGTCATGCACCACTCTGATTTCCATGAAGAGTATGACATCACCCATTTTCGGATACATCAATGGGCGGGCAGGAGGGAGGTGGGCAGTGCTGCGAGCTGCCAGCTGGCGAGTCCTATGACGATTCCTTTTCACACGACGGTCTTCTGAAACCACATGTAGCCAACGTGAATCAGAGGACTCAAGCGCCGCGCTTGCCTTGGTGGAAGGGAGGATGTGGGTTGGAAGTGGGCATCGCTAACTCGTGTTTCTTGCAGTTCTCAAGCATTCAGGCGATCCACCGACAACCCGCGAGCATGACGACGACCTGGAGCGCACCACGCGGGTAGGTTTACGGCATGGCATGGCAAGGGTGAAGGGAGGAGCGGGTGGCCGTCGCAGGCTGGCGGCTCCGAGGAGTGAAGCAATACTTGCTACTCGGTCTGATGACGACGAATTTTCACCAAGATCACTGAGGACACCCGGGCAGGCGCGGGGGCGGGTGGGTGAGGTGGCAAACCTTGATGAGCAACCATGGATGAATCGAACAACATTGAGAGCGAATGCCCAGTGAAAAGACTCATCCTGCCTTCCTTCTGAGTTTACCAATGGCGGCGGTGGCGGTGCGTGGCTGTGGCACGGTAGCTGACCTTTATGGGCGCAGATGATGACAACGACGATCACATGGTTGCGCGGTCCTGGATCCGGCCTCGCTGAAGGGCGAGTGCACGAAGAGCACTCGCTTTGCCGGCCCGGCGACGCCGTCTAATAGCGTGCGATAGTCGTCGTTGGAGGTGTCGTTCGCGCTGGGCAGCGGTCGGCAGGAGACAAGCTCTGCGGTCTGCGAGTATTTCTCCAAGAGCCGCGAGTACACTTCCACGGCCGACATGCGCAGAGCGCCGTTGGCCTCTTCTGCCAGCGATGGAAAGATGTCGCGCACGTCCGCGTGCCAGTGGTGCGATGGCCGGGCCACGGCCATGGGTTCGGTCTCGATGTCCTCCATGTACCCGCCGGCTGACGCTGGCATGTCCTCGAGAAGACCTGCATGAAATGGATCTTGTGCTTTGGTATCGCTTGGTTCACCCCTGGGCGAGTCGGCACGGAACAAGGCTTGCTCGGGGCCCTCAGTGCCGCCTGCCTCGCTACCCTGCTCGGATGATGCCGCAGCCGCGTCCTCCTTGAGGCGACCACCGCCGTCCACGAGCGTGTCCCGCACGACCTCACCCGAGAGCGGGTCGACTTGGACGAGGGCGACTCCGGCCACGACGCGCATGGCCGCCAACATGCGCTTGACCTCGACCAGGGCTTGCGCCGTGCGCAGCTCCGACATGTGCCCCTGCTCGACGACGACGAATACGCGCATCGAACAGGCGCGCCACACACGGTGCGACCTGAGCAAGTGCGCTAGGAGCACAGGCAAGCCGCCCTGCTTTACGATCCACCAGACGTGGATGGCGCCCTTGCGCGCCCGGAGCTTTTGCTTTTGTCCGGCGCCGCCGTCTGCTTTTGAACAAGCTGTTGAGGTCCTCGATGTTGTCTTGAGATGCGCCGCTTGCGCCTCGCGCTCGATCTCCAGATCGAGCTCTGCCGCCTCTTGCTTTGCTGCCTCAGTGGTCGTCGGGCCCCTCTCGAGATCCGCCGCGCTCACAGTCGAGGGCTTTTTAAAGTCGAGCGTGGCCACGTCTCGCAGCACGGCCACGTCCTTTTGTGCTGCGGCTGCGTACCGCACGAGGTGCAGCAGGCTCGAGTCCCGGTGAGAAACGAGCACTAGGTTGGGCTGCAGCACGCCAAGTCCGACGGCCTGCATGAGGAGCATGTAGCCGTCCGCGTCCGAGCAATTCGGCGGAACGGTCACAACCTTGTTGAAGGCGCTAAGGTCAGCGCCCATGCACAGCGAGAGCACCTTGTGTGCTGTCTCGACCCGGGTTTCGTAAGAAGACTCGGTGGCACGGTGCAGGGCACCGACGACGGCGAGCTGCGGGAGCAGCCCGCGGTCGCAGAGCTGGTCGGTGAGGTGCAGCACTTGCGGTGGCGGTCGTCGCGCAAATGCGCGTCTGGGGCGCCGGGCCGTTCCAGCAGGCAGAGCACCTGCGTTCCCAAAAGTGGTCCTCGTGGCTGCCCTCCGGCGCGCCATTGCTTCGCTCGACGCCGAGCCGGTGCGTGATGAGGTCGTCGGCGAGGAGGAAGCGCAGCGCGCGGCCTTGCTGCAACGAACGTGTGACGAGGCCTTGCGGCGCGGCTCCTCGACAACCCTGGCCAGCAAGACCAGCAAGGCGGCCAAGGTCCAGGTGATGAGCGCCTGCTGCCACTGGGTGAAGAACATGAGCACGACGGTTGTGGCCGAGCCGACGAGCGCGGTCGACCAGTGGTAGTAGCGAAAGGTGGGCCGCCAGGAGGCGTGCTGCTGCACCTCGTTGAGCAAAAGCGAGAAGTGCATGTGGCCATAGGCCTGCAGGAAGAACATGGTGACCACGGTGGCCACAGGCAAAGTACTGCGGCGCGTGACGAATAGCAGGCAAAAATTGATGCCAAAGCTGACGAGCACGGCGTTTACGGGCTGGCCGTTCTTGCTGAGCTTGTGCAGGTGGAGGCGCTGCAGGAACGAGTAAGCCCGTCTTCCGCGACGGCTTGCAAGATGGTGGGCCCATCTCGAGAAGCTCGACGCAGGCCCCGACGCCCACGAGTACGGTGCCCACGAGCGTGATGTACTCGGATGGCCAGGCAAAGTTGGCGAAGAGGAGGAACTCGACCTTGAGGACGTCTCGGGTGGCCACCGCAGCAAGGAAGAGGATGAGGCTAGAGTACACGAGCAGGCTGGTGAGGATGGCCAGCGAGGTGCCCTTGACGATGCTGGCGCTGGGCGTGCGCAAGTCGGCCCCTTGTTGGCGCCCTGAAAGATGCCGAGGAACATCGGGAAGATATGGCCAGCGCGTCGGACGACTGCCCACAGCGTTTTCCTGCACGTGGCGCGATGCACTCCAAAGTCCTCCATGAGCTCCTCGTCGGTGTAGGGCGGCGGCGCGTAATCCGGCCTCGCATTGTTTATGAAGGTGGTGAGGTTGAGGCCCGTCACGCCATCCAGTCGCCCACGGTGCCGCGCCAGGACCCCCACTGAGGAAGAGCCCGACAAAGCCGAAAAGGAAGCTCACGACACGACCACAAAGATGAATGTCGTGATAAACCGTGCACAAAGCGCACGTCGACGGCTCGCACGCCGGCGAGGATGACCAGCAAAGGCCCGCCGATGGCAATCTGGTCGAGTACTGGGAGCCGGTGATGCTATCGCCGTTGTAGTTCTTTGAGCTAGTCAGGATCGAGCCCGATGGCCTGCACGCTGCCGAGTAGCTCAACGGAAGCCAGCGTGGTCATGCCAAGGTAGTACAGCAAGCAGACGACGCCCGCGATCTCGCCGCCGAGGTTGCGCTTGAGGATGCCAAAGGAGCCGCCGCGCAGGTTGCTCGAGTTGCTGAGCACCGCGCACAGCGACAGCGTGGTGAGCACCTGCACGCAGGCCGCCAGCACGCAAAACCCAAGTGCCACGACCCATCCGGCGTAGCCCACGACGACGCCGAATCGGATAAAGATGAGCACGCCCCACATGGACGTCACGACCGGCAGGTACACGCCCATGAAGGTCCCCTGCTTGCCTTTGGCCTGCTCCCGCGGCTTGGCGTCGCTGCCGTTGCCGGCCCACCGCTGCCGGCGCACCTGAGCAAATCCTCCGCTGGCAGCCCATGGTCAAGCACGGACCCGGCGCCGTCGCGCCCGCCCAGGAACAGCTCCTGGGGAGCGCCTGCGCCCTGGCGGGCATGTTTCCGGCTCGCGCGTCCCGCCGCCACTCGGTGCGCCGCCGACAGGCTGCTCGACCGCTCGACCGACCGCTCGACCTCGCGTTGCGGCTATGTCACGAAAAGTTGGGGCCATCGCCTTTCGGCGCCAAGTCGACAGAGCAGACTTCAGCGCGATGACGGCAAAGATCCACCTCGCGGCGCTGGCGCTGGCGCTCGCGCCGGCGCTGGCCGCCGCGCTGGCGGGCCCGGAGGGCCGCGGCGGCGTGCGCGTGGAGGCGCGCGGCGTGAGCGGTGCCGGGTTCCACCGCGAGCTGCGCAGCGTGGTGAGCGTGGCGCTGCGCGAAGGCGAGCGGGCGCAGGACTGCGCGCTGGCGCTGGTGGAGCACGTGCAGCACACGGGCTACGTGGACCTCGACCAGGTGCGCGACATGCGTCGCCTGGGGGTGGACGCCGTGCCGCGCGTGGAGCCCGTGGGCTTCCGAGGCGGCATGGACGTGGAGCGGCCGGCGGAGGCGTCCGAGAGCCGAGAGCTGGCCATGGTGGCCACCGCCCTGGAGGAGGTGCGCGGTGACGACGGGATGCGCGCGCGCGCGACGCTGCAGCTGCCCGTGCACCTGCGGTACCAGCGGCCCGGGCGGGAGCCCATGGCCGAGGCCCGGTGGGTCGCGCCGCTGCGCGCTTTGGTGGCGTGCCGCGACGCGTCTGACAAGGAGGCGCACGGCGCCGACACAGGCCTTGCGGAGCGTTTCGGAGAGTGGACAAGCGAGCTGGGGCGCGGGGGCTGGCGCTGGCGCGAGGTGGACATGGTGAGCGGGGAGGTGGCGGACTTGGTCCTGCATGTGCCCGTAGGCGCGTCCGAGCACGCGGAGGCCGTGACGCTGGTGACGGGCGCGGTGGCCTGCGTCGGCGCGGCGGCGCTGTCGGCAATAGCGGCAATCAAATCGCGAAAACGTGATTGATTGATCAAGATGTGATCTTTCAGGGCCTCGGAATCGCCTGGCGCGGGACATGCGGATTGGGGAAGCCGAGTACCGGTACGTACTTGCTGCTTTGGAGGGCCTCCAGGCAGCCCTCTCGCGCGCAAGAAGATTCGCCTTGTCCGCGTCGTCGCAGGGGCAAGAGCTTCCAGGATCGTTCAGGGCCCTGAGCCGAGAGGCTTCGCCGAACTCGGTCGGCGCGAATAGGCGCTCGCTTCTGTGATGGGACGCAGACTGTGAGCGGAGCGGGCGACGCGGCGGGCGGACTCGGCGTTCTGGCGGCACGGACGTTGTATGGTCAGTATGAAGTGATTGACATAAAAGGGGTTTGATTGCTCAGGAAGGAATGCACAACAGTTCACATAGGGGCCGCGGCCCCGGCCCGGCCGTCCAGGCGCGGGGCACGCGGATGCATCCGGTTTGGTGTTCAGGAGGAGGTGCCAAATGCGCTCGGCGTGTAGAGACTCTTGCTCTTCCTGGTGCTGAGACGTTTGAGGCCCTCTTTGCCGACCTTCTTTGCGGCGGACAGACTGAGGCGCTTGGAGAGGCGCTTGGACATGGTGGCGCCCGCCTCGAGAACAGGCGGCTCGGCCGCGCTGGCCGGCGGCTCCTGCTTGAGCGTGACGTCCGCGAAGCGCTCCGACAGAGAGTTTTGCCACGAGTAGCCGCCCGGACCCGGGCTCCCGTTGCCGCGTGCAAAGCCTCCCCCGAAGCCACTCTCGCCGCTGGTGCTGCCACTCGGGCTGCTCGGGTAGCCCGAGTCCGGGCTGTCCGGGTTCTCCGAGGCGGGGTCCCCGCCGTCAAAGTGGTCCTCCGACTTCATCCGCACGTCCTCCGGGTTGCCGCCCTTGAACTCGCGCAGGATGAGCCGCAAGTCCTCCACGGCCGTCATCAGCGTCTGCTCGGCGTGCTCAAGCTGCTCGCGCGAGCCCATGTCGAGCGAGAGGCCCGGGCAGGTGCTCATGAGCATCAGCAGCTCGTACGCGATCTCGTCGCTTCCCTCGCGAATCGTGCGGATGCAGGTCGACGGCTCGAACGCGCTCTGGCTGCTTTGGGTGGACTGCCGGCTCCCGTCGCTCGTTTTGCTCGCCAAGGTGCCCTGCTCAGCCTCCATGTGCTGGTTGCGCCGGCGCAGCACGCCGCGCACGGCCATCCACAGCGACCCGCACTGCTTGGGGTACAGCCGCTTCAGGTCCTCGTACTTGTACGCCTTGAGGAACTGGCACACGTTGTCAAAGTCATCCTTCTGGCCGTGCTTCTTCTCCAGCGCGCGGAAGCTCTCGTCCTGGGCGGGATCGCAGTGCTTGAACCACTCGAGAATATCGCGCAGGCACTGCGTGGGGCCGATCTCGCCGAGCCTGCTGTGGTGCTCAGCAAGGAACCGTACCACCAGCCTCGCGACCTTGAGATTGACCGTGCGGTCATTCCATTCGAAGTGCACTTCTGTGGAGCTCATCGCGCCGCCTCGGCCGTCCCGGCCGCCGCTCGCGTCGCTCTCCTCTTCGCCGCCGCCGCCCCTCGCCGCTCGCTGCTCGCTCGCCCCTCTCTCCCTGCGTGGCCTGAAACAGGTCCTGCGCGCACTTGAAGATTTGCTCTTGTTCGGCCTACTTTCCGCCGCAGAGACGCGGCCAAGCAGCGACAATCGACTGCGAAGAGGGGGTGACTCTGCTTCCGCTCTCCACGCGACTGCCGAGAGTTACCTCACACACGCGCGTGCGCACTGGGATGGATGCGTGAGTGAGTGAGAACCCAGTGGCTTCACGCGAACCAGTCATGCGATGACCTTGCCAGGTCAACGAGAATGCAACATCTGCATGCAGCGCCTGCCCGAGAGAGTGAGAGAGACGGACGAGGGCACAGCGTGGAAAGAGAGAGAGAGAGCGCGCAAGAGAGCAGAGAGCAGAGAGCAGCAGAGAGAAGAAGGCTGCTTGCTGTTACCCCAACCTCCCCGTTTGCCAATTCCGCGGAACACGCGCAGGTCGGAGGCTAGGGTTAGGGCTCGCGGAGGACTGGGGCGCGCCGAATGGAGGAAGCAGAGCCGCCGCCAGAGTCTGCGGAACGCTTCCGCTCGGCCTGGGGCGCCAGAGCCAACTCCTGCGCTCACACTTTTTGTGTGGGAGGAAGGCGGGGCACGTGCCGATCGAGAGTTGTGGCAAATGTTGCTGCGCACTTGGGCCGCTTGGGCTCTCGGGCCGGCCTTGCGCGAGCACGTGCGGTGGATGGATGGAAGACGCCCACGAGTGCGTGAGGCAGGAACGAAAATTCCACTGCCGTCGCGGAAGCCAGGCGCAAGGCGTGGGCATTCGCATGGCAAGCCTGCTGCTTCGCTTCGCTTGCATCCATCAAAAACATACGGTGTGTAGAGCCGCCGCAACTCTTTCTACTGGACGGTCTCGCGACGCGTGCTGAAGCGAAAAAATCCCGAATCCCGGGAGGAACGATCCGAGAACTGCATTTTTTGGCGGTGTTGCGGAACGATCCGAGAACTGCAATGCGGCGTTGCGGAACGCATTGTGCTTGCGGAACGCATTTGACAGGAGGAGCACAGAGCAGAGGCGAGGCGGGAGGGCGAGGCGGAGGGCGCGGGCATGGAGGCGGAGGCCGAGGCCGCCTGGGAGGCGAGGGACCTGGCGGGGCTGGCGGCGGCGCTGGCGCGGCGGCGCGAGGGCGTGGCGCCCGAGGCGTGGCGCCGAGCGTGGCTGGGGAAGGAGGGCGCCGAGGGCGTGAGGAAGCTCGAGGGCGCCGTGCGGGCCTGCGCAGCGCGGGTGCGGCGTGCCGTGGGCGTGGACCAGGCGCCAGAGGCGCTGGCGTGGGCGGAGGGGTCGCCGGACGCCGTGGTGGTGGAGCTGCTTGCAGAGCTCGCGCGGACCGTGCGCAACCTGCAGGCGAGCCCCGAGGGGCAGGAGCGGCTGTGGGCGCTCAGCAAGGAGCTCGTGGGCCTGCTTGGCCACGTGCCGATGCTGCATGGCGGTGGAACCTTTGAGGCGTGGCAATCGCGCGTGCTTGCGTTGGCGCGCGTGCTGCCGCAGGTGGCGAGCAACGCGTGCGTTGGCCGGCCGGCGCACGCGTGCGAGCTTGCCCAGGATGAGACCGTGCGTGCCGGCTTGCGTGATGCGGCACACTTCGCGGGCAGCATGCAGGACTGGAAACTGGCACACTATGTGCTTTATCTGGCCTACATGCTGGTCCTCCCGGACGCGGCTTGCGCCGCGCACGTGGCCTCTGACGCGCAGCTGCTGGCGTCGCTTGTGCAGCTTGCGGCCCTGGCCCTTGTAGGCCTCCCGGCGCCCGGCAAGGGGGCCGAGGAGGGAGCGAAGGCCGAGGAGACCGGCGACCCGGCGCGCGTGGAGACGCACCGGTGCGGCGTTTGGCTTGTGGGCCAACTGGTGGAAGCCGGCCAGGGCGAGGCCCTGGTCGCGCTGATCGGGGGCCCGCTCGGCGAACCAGTCCTGTCGCTGTGGCTCGGGCACCGCCTAGAGCAGGAGGACCAAGAGCCGGAAGCGGACGCCCAAGGCGACCTGGAAGCGGCCTTTGGCCAGCTCTCCGCGCTGTACTGCGCGCCCGACCGGGAGAAGGTTGGCGGGCGGGCGCTGCTGCTGCGCCTTATCGCGTCCTACGCAATGGACCCGCGTGTGTACGTGCGCGAGCCGTGCAAGGCAGGCCTGCTCCATGTGTTGCTTGGCGAGCTGGAGGCCGCCACGCGTGCCGCGGCAGACCCGACGCGCCCTTTGGCCTGCGCGTCGAGCTTCTCGCGCAGTGTCCAACCTGTGCCACGGGCGGGCCAACCAGGATGCAGTGCGCGCCAAGGAGGGCGGCCTGTACACGGTGCTCAACCAGTGCGGCGTGGACGAAAAGAGCCCTTCCTGCGCGAGTGGGCCATCATGGCGATCCGCAACCTATGGAGGGCAACGAGGAGAATCAGCGGGTCGTGGCCGACTTGCGCGTCCAGGGCACAGTGGACAACTCGCTGATCGAAAAGGCCGGCATGCGCGTGGAGCTGACCGAGGACGGCAGGCCCGAGCTCAAGCGCCTATGACCGAGGGCGAGGGCGAAAGCGAGCTAAGAGGAAAGGAGAACGTATGTTACATGTGTACTATCTCTCTAGGGCTAGAGCGCGCCCGTCAATCGGCGTAGATCTCGTGCTCGTGCGCAAGCGCCTCTTGTCGCGCCTCTAAATCCATCGCCTCCATCTGCGCCCGCAAGTTGCTCTCCGAGGACCGCCGCTGCGATAAGAACACGTGCGCGCGGCTCCGGATCCGCCGCATCTGCCGCTGCAGCGACACCGTAAAGCTCGGAGACCGCACGATTGCCGAGCTGCGGTCCGCCTTGGTCGGCTCGATCGACGACTTTTGCTCAGCACTCATGCCCGGCAGCGGCTCGTACCGGCACACCCATTCGCTTTGGCACACCTCCTCAATGCACATGCGCTTGCGAGGGTCCTTATCGAGCATACGGGACACAAGAAAGCGCAGCCGCGAGCTTGTGCCAAGCCCCGTGCCGGGGAACCGCAGCGGGTTTTCGATCACGCGTTGCTCAATCTCGTCCACCGACAGCGGCTGCCGGCGAGACCTGCACGACCGCTGCGATGTGGTCGACATACCATCCAAGCCGCCGCCGCCGCCGCCATCGCTGCTCCCTGGCTCGCCCGCGGCAACGTGCGGTACCGAAGATGACGAGGACGAGAATCGCGCAAACCGATGCGCCGAGCTCGAGCTGCGGCGCGGCGCCTGCAAGTGCGGCAGCCCGCCAAAGATAAAGGTGTATAGCGTGACGCCCGTGGCCCAAACATCCGCAGCCCTGCCGGGAAAGTACTGCTGCGTGGGCAAAAAGTCGTTCGGCCTCCCGTTGATGTTGCCGCTCTCGATGTCGGGCCCGCCCACCGCGCACTGCGCGGCAAATTGCAGCTCCTCCTCGTTGCGCTTGATCTTGAACACCTCTGGCGGCAGAAATGCCGGGGTGCCGACCAGCATTGACGTCGCGACGATGTCGTCATCGTTTCCCAGGAGCTTGTTGGCCTTGCTCTCCTTGGTCTGCACCGCAATGCCCAGGTCGGTCAGCTTGAGGATGCGCCGCTCCCGGTCCACAATCAGGTTGGAGGGCTTGATGTCGCGGTGCACGATCCCGTGAAAGTGCAAGTACCGCACGGCAGCGGCGAGCTGCCGGAACAGGCTTCGTGCCTCGTCCTCGTCAAGCGGGATGCCCGAGTTTTTGAGCAGCAGTCGGTCTGAGCTGGCGCAGCGGCCCGCCTTGCACGTACTCAAAAATGAGGGTGGATGTCGCGGTCGGTGGCAGTGTCGATGACGCACAGCAGTTTGACGATGTTCGGGTGGTTGACCTTCTTCAGCAGGGCTACCTCGCGGCTCACCGCCTTGCTCACACTCGAGCCCAGCCCAGCGCGCGCGCGCCGCCGTTGCAGGTAGCTTGTCTCGCGAGCGCGCAGAGACCCCCCGATAATCGTTTTCGCCGCCACCACCTCGCCAGTCTCCACGTGCTTGCATTTAAGCACGGTGCCCTGAGACCCGCGGCCAAGGAACTGCACGACCTCAAACTTGCCGATCATGCGCCTCCTGCGCGTCGTATCTCCACTTGCGCGGGACCCGCTCCAAGGCATCTTGGGCACGCCGCGCCCTCGCCTTGTCTCGCCGCGATGGCCGGCGCCCTTGCGAACTTGTCCGTCTTGTGCACCTGTCGAGGCGCCAGAGAGCGTGTTGATGCCCTCGTCGGCGGCGCCATGGCGCGGGCTGTGCGGCGGCATCGGAATGGTCAGGGCAGCCTGGACCGTTGCCATTTGCGGGAGCGTCTTCGCCGCTCCCGCTGCCGTCGCCGCCGCCGCCGGGGCTGCCGCCGCCGTCGCTGGCTTGCCATCATCCTTACACACGGGTTGGCCCGCCGAGGCGTCTTCCAGCTCGCCCCTTGCTCTCTTCTTCGCCGTCCAGCCCAGCGCTTGGGGCGCCCTTCGCAAGCCCGACTTTAATATCGGGCTGCACCCACTCTATGGCCAGCTCGTCGTGCTGCTCGTCGTGCAGCTCGTCGTGATGCCCGGCCTGCTTCTCGGCCTGCTGCTCGGTCTGCTGCTCGGTCTGCTGCTCGGTCTGCTGCTCGGTGGAATGCGTTGGCGACAGCGGCAACAGCGGCGCTTCTGTCCCTTGCATGTCATCTCGTCCCTCGTCGGCTTTTCTCCGGGCGCGGGGCCCTGGCTTGGGGTGGCGGGCTGGGCGTGGGCGCTCCCCATCAGTATGTCACGTGCGCAGCGTTGCCTCCACGGCGCCGGCGGCCCCCAGGGTGTGGGCTGAGACCGGCGGCCCTCGCTCCCTCGACCTCGTGTTGCGTTGCTCGTGACAGAGGGACAGGGCGGCCAAGGAGCCTGGCGTGCACAACCAACGAGGTGATCAAAGCGCAAGACGAGCCTTGGGACTCGATTCGTTCCTCTTTGGTCAGTCAGGTCCGCTGGCTGCGGGCAAGGTCTCTAGTCGGACTTGCAATCCGCAAAGACCTTCTTGAAGGTCTTGAGGTCCGGCGCGTTGGCCAGCACGGCCTCGTCCACGTCGTCCAGCTCGACCATGCTCTGGATCTCCTCAAAGCCGCCCACGAAGCGCGTCTCGCTCTCCCCGTCCGTGATGAAGACCTGCGGGTAGTTGCCCTTGATGCCGCTGATGGCGGTCAGCTCCTTGCGCGCGGGCTTGTCGTTGATCGCGTCGATCTCCTTGTACTCGATCTTCTTGGTCTGCATCCAGGTCGCCAGCTTGCTGCGCGCGGGGCGCGTCAGCCTCGTCGCCTCCCTCCGCCCCCTCACCCCCCGCCGCGCCACTTACCGCTGCCCCTGCTCCTGCGCCAACGTCGTCGGCGTGGGCGTGATCAGAATCAGCACCATGTGGCCCATCTTGCCGCTCCAAGCTTGCGCAACCTCGCCCGCCCTTGCACACGCTGTCACCCAAGCCCTGCCGACCGGAAACTGCCGCCGCGCGCTTGCTGCCGCCGCCGCCGCTGCTGCTCTGCCGCTGCTGCTGCTCCCTCTGCGCCCACCGACAACACCAACAACCGTGTGCGTCCTTCCTTCCCCCCAGTCCTAGCGATCCTTAGGAGACTCCTAGCAAAATCCCTCCTTGGTCATGCCATCTACTACGTTTTGGTCAAGGAGGAAAGTGCGGCCAAGGCCATCCCGCCGGCGAACATGGCCGCCACGCTGACCAGCGAGCCCGCGCTGAGCTCGGCCACGCCCGAAAGGCCGTGCCCGCTCGTGCAGCCGTCGCCCAGACGCGCGCCGAAAAGCAGCAGCGCGCGCCCACGAAGGCCGCCGAGAAGGAGGGCTGGCCGGCCACCGCGGCGGCGCTCAGCGCCGGCTGACCGGACAGCGTCTGCGAAAGGTAGGCGCCGCAGGCCACGCCGACGGCCATGAAGAGCTGGAAGGAGCCCCTCCGCGCTGCTTTGGCTGCGCTTCAGGTACGGCGCGTGCGTCTTGAGGTCCGGGTCCACCGCGTCGGCGGCGCGAAGCAGCCGCCACGGCCCAGCCGGACGACTGACCAAGCGCCATCGCGCGCGACAGCTGCACGGGGAACTGCAGCAGGCCGAGCAGTAGGCCGCACACACGGCCGGTCCCAGGCCACTGCGGACAAGTCAGGAAAGCTGCCATGGGCCGGACTCGGGCGCCGCGAGGACCGCACCGAGCTCGGCGCGCCACGGAAAGAGCACGTCGCACGCCACAATGGCGCCGCCATGGCGCCGCCATGGCCAGCGAGGCCGCCGCGCGGCCGAGCGGCCGCGACGGCTGCGGCACTTCCGTGAGCGATTGGAAGGCCGGGTTGCGCTCGCGCAGCACCTTCTCCAAGTAGCCAAAAATAAGCGTGCCTGTGAGCCCGCCTGCCACGACCGCGCCCACGTTCGGAAGGCCCGCGCCCAGCTGCGCCCACACGGTCCGGGGCAAGACCCGGTGAGAAACATGCCCATCCCGAGCAGCGCGCCGCCGAGGACGTTTCCGCCGTAGCTGCCAACCAGCCGCCGACGCTGATCGCGGGCCGCGGCTTGCAGCGCTTGATCCCGAGCAGGTCGAGCGCCAGTACGGCCAGCACGGACGAGGCGCTTCCGGCCAGAAACATGCGCATCATGGTAAAGTTGCCCATCTGCAGCTGCCCGGACACCACGAACGGCACGTTGGTCTTGGCCTTGTCCAGCGCAATGCCAAAGACGGCGCCGCAAGCCACGGCCATGGCGTTCTCTGCCGCGCGGGAGGCCATCGTCGCGCCCGCTGCTCGATCGATCGAAAGCTGGATTTGTCCGGAGCCAAAGTCCCGTTGATTTAGCCTACAGCCGAGAGGAAGGGGCCGGCGTCTTCTTGCTCTGCTCGATGCCGAGCAGCGCCGACTGGCGCGAGATGCTGAGCAGCTCCATGGTGCGCGGGTCGTACAGCTCGGCCTGCTCGATGTTGCGCGAATCGCTGAGGCTGTGCGTGCTAAAGTGCGCGAGCACCTCGCCTTGCCCTGGCGCCGGCGCGCGGAAGAACTGCAAGTCGAGGGAGAGCGTGGGCACCCAGCCGCGGTCGGTCGATGGCAGCGCGGCTTTGACGCATGGCACGTTCGCGTCCGAGATGCAGGCCAGCGACTCCACGGTCAGTCGGTCCGACGGGCTCTCGTGCCGCATCAAAGCGCGGTACTCGCAGGGCACTTGGGCCTCGGAGAGCCCGACCATGCGCGTAAAGGCGGCGAGGTCACGCTCCGGCAGGCGTGTGCTAAAGCGCTCGAAGATGGGCCGCCGGGTGGAACGGCGCCGGACATCGGTACAGCTCCTCGCTGCTGCTGGGCATCGGCCCGAGGTCCGGGTGGTTTGCAACCCGCTCGGCCCCTTGTAAAGACCGCATGGGTCGCACGGCGTACTCGCCAAAGAGCGCGACGCCAAAAATCTTGCGCGCGGAGGGGCCCTTGCCCTGCTCTAGCCAGCACTGCACCGAAGATATCTTGCGCCCGCGCTTGAGCGGCTGCACGCGCACCAAGCAGGGCTGGTTGGCCACCGAGCTGTTGGTGAACGTGCAGTTAAGGCTCAGGAGGTCCAGATTCGGGTCTCCCGCCGCCGCCTGCGCAGCGCGCAGCGCGCGCACCACAATCGCTGTCAGGTAGCCCCCATTCGGCACCTTGAGCACGTTGTAAGTGTCGACGACGTGTCCGGCCCATGCCGACTCGCCCTCTCGCCCGCTGTCGACTTGTCGCACGGCCGTGGCCTCCTCGAAGCCGCCGCTCGAGCTCATCCCGAGCAAACCTGGCCAAGGTCGAACCTGGTCTGTCCGGCCCTGCGAGACCTGTCCGACCTGCGAGTCATCGCAAGCTGCACCACGCTCATGCGCAAGTTCTTCGCGGCGACAGCGCAGCCTCTGCAGGAGCAGGCGGCTCGGGCCGATGGGCGGGCGGGCGGGCGGGCGGGCGGGCGGGCAAATAACAGTGGAATTGGTTAGCGTCGTCATGCGTCACCTCGCGCCTGGGCGCCAGCAGCGGGCTCTTCAGCGGTGGCTTCGTCCGCGCCCTGCGGCTCGGGGTCTGGGTCGCCTGAGCTGGCGGGACCTTCTCCTTCTTCCTCGCGCCCTCCTTCCTCCTTTTCCGGTTGGTTGACGCCGGCTGGCCCCGAGTGGCCACCGGCTGGTTCGCTGGCTGCAGCCTCAGCCGAAGCTTTAGCCAAAGCTGGGGCTGCTTCGTTCGCGATCGGCTTGAGGTCGCGTGCAGCAGCGGCGCCTTGGTCGTCGCCGGACTCGAACTTGCCAGGCGGGATGGTGAGCTCTTTACAGCGTTGGCCGTGGGCCGTAGGCAGAGGGTTCTCCAGCAGCCCCGTCGAGCCGCCAAACATGGTTGCGGCTTTCGGGGTCGAAAGCAGTCTCGGGTCGATTAAGCTCAGGCAAGACGGGTCGAGCTTGGCCTGCGAAAGGGTTCGTGGGCCCAAGCGGTGGCCGAGCTGGAGCTGTTGGGCTGACCCTGGCTCCGATTGAATCGATTGCAGCTGGACGTTGGTCTGCGCGATGGCCTCCAAGCGCACTAGGCGCGAAAGCGGAAGGTTGTGCGGCCGTTCGGCGTCGTCAACCGCCAGGTCGAGGACCGCCCCCCCGCAGCGCAGAGGAAGCAGCGTCGAATCCAAGTGCTCCGCGAGCTCGGCCCGGATGTCGTTCGCGTCTTTCTTGGCGATCGAGACGACAAGCGTCCTCGCTGACTGCGTCGGGCTGTCGTCCTTTTCTTTCCGCTGCTGCTGCTGCTGCTGCTGCTGCTGTTGCTGCTGCTGAGGCTGCTGAGGCTGCTGCTGGCGTGCTTTTCCTTTGCCTTTGTTGACTCGGAGGAAAAGAGCTTGGTCGCGAGGTCATCCGGGGCCGTGGAGTTGGTGATAATGATCCAGGGCACATTGAAGAGGTGGGTACATGGCCCAGACGCCCTTTACCATTGCCAGCGCAGGGAGGACGTGCTTGAGACACTTGAAACTTGTCCACCGTGACAAGCAAGGTGACATTGACCATGCAGTCGATGGCGCCCGAGACCCGGTTGCACAGGATCTGCATGTATTCGCAAAACCAAGTAACCGCATCCTTGCGGTCCTTCTTGTCCATGCTTGCCAGGTCCTCCTTGTCCGCAAGGTCGGCCTCCGAGAAGAGGCACACGATGGTCCTGTGCTCCACGTCAAGCGCTAGGACCGGTGTCATGCGCAGAGCAGCGCGCAGTCTCTCAAAGTTGGCGTTGGACGAAATAGGCAAGTCCCCTGTGGTGATCAGGGCGTTGCTGGCACGAATGCCGCTGGATTGCCGCCAGAGCAGCGTCTTGAGCAGCTTCTCTGCGGCCGACTTGATGTTCATGTTGCGCGTGCGGAGGTACCGCAGCTTGGTCAGGGGCCCAATGCTCTCGTTCTCGCACTCTGCAAGTCGCACGCCCTGCTTGTGGATGTCCAGGAGCACCTTGAGGACGCACTTGTGGAGGTACACCTCGTGCTGCGAGGACGCACCGCCCATAAACGCGATGAAGGCCCGCTGTTGCTCGGACGTGAGCACGTCGGCGTATCGCTGCAGCGACGGAGCGTCCTTGGTGAACTCTTTGGCCATGTCGGCGTCGCAGCCTCGCAAGTATCGGCCGAACTCGGAGACAGCGTCGATCTCCTCTTGCGTGACGTCCGCGTAAAAAGTGAACAAAAGCGCTTCCTGGTCGAGGTGGTTGCCAAGCGCCAGGTGCTTGAACGGCTCCGGCTCGGACGGGCTGCTGCGCTCTGCCATGTCCGGCGCAAGCGCCTCTGGCAACGCCGAGAAGAGGTCGCCCGCACCCGTGATGATCTTGGGCCGCGCCGCGCGCTCGAGACCCGCTACAAGGGCGCGAAAGGACGGGTTTGGCTCCCAGAGCATGACGCTAAAGCCCATCGGGTAGAGGTTGGCGACGCCGAAGAGGCGCCAGATCAACTTGGAAAGGGTCGCCGCTTGCTGACGGCTCAGCTCGTGGGCTCGGCTCGCCTCGATGACGATGCGGACGTGCATCACCTTGGTGTGCACCATGCTCACGTGGTCAAGCACCGCTAGGAGGAACTCGAGCGCGTAGACCGCCGTGCGCTCAATAAACGTATTGTCGGCCTCGAGGCAGAACGCGCCAAGGTCGCTGTTCTCGTCAATGACCACCTTGAGCACGAGAGCGGACTGGGCCTCCTGGACATGTACATCGGATATCAATGGTACGGCTGCTAGCAGCTCGCACATGCCCGGCAGCTCTGCAAAAGAGTAGGCCTCGTGCAGCAGGTCCCGGCGGATTGCGTTCGGACTGGGCACCGCCGCAGCGCGCCACTCGAGCCAAGCGTGCATGCAGCGCGCAGCGCGCAATACGTCGCCGTCTGCATCCCGGATGAGCCGCAGCATCTGCAGGTCTGTCCCAATGCCCTTGTACTTGTGCCCGCCGGCGCCCACCATGATGCGGCGGATCTCCACGACGCGGTTGATCTCCTTCTCCGACACCTCGGTGCGCCCGAAATCGTCCAGCTGGCTCGCCTCGCGAGTGTTTTGCCGCTTGAGATTGGCCTTGTGCTCGCGGAGCCGCTCTTGGATCGTAAGGTAGTCGGGACGTACGAGATCTTGTACGCGAGGCTCACGAGGACAAAGATCAGCTGCAGCAAAGCCAGCGAGATCGTCGAGTCGACGCATTGGGCCGGGGAAACACCCATCACCGCCACCGAGCTGCTCTCCAGGCTGACCGCGCCGCGAGCTGAATATTTTGCCCGGAAAGGCAGTCGGAGAAGTCGCTCCCGAATACGCTCGTCGTAAACATGATGCGGTACGAGGTGGAAATGAGGACCACCACTTCCTCGATGACGGCCGAGATGAGGATCAGTCGCGCCTTGGCCGCCTTGCGTTCGAGTGTGAGCATGTCGTACTCGAGAATGCCCATGCCCGCAGCCTCCTCCTCGGGTGCCGAGTCCTTGTTCTGCGCCGTGTCCTTTCCAAGCGGCGCGACGCGAGTCGCAATCTTTTTCTGGGTTATGCCAAGCTTGCCGGCGGCCTTCTTGCCTCGCTTGCGCACGGGCGAAATGGCTCGCGACGCGAGGGCAGCGTTCTCCGCCACGATCGACTTGCGGTACAACCGCGTGCGCGCTCGCTCCACCTCGATCCCGCTCCGGAGCTCCTTGCGGAGGTCAAAGAGTAGCCGCAGGTGCTTGATCCCCGTGTAGGCACCAAAGAAGAACACCACGAGCGTGCTGATCGCGTACGAAACCGAGTAAGCCTGCTGGGCCTGAACGGCCTCCTCCGTGCTAAAGTAGACGAGAAAGTTGAGACCGTCGATCACCTGGTCCACCACTTCTTGGAGGACTAGCACGCTGGTCTTTACGATTTCGTGCTTGGCCTTACGTCGATCCGTTTGAGACAGCTGGATCAACTCCACGTCGCCCTCGCGGTGCAGCCGACTCGTATTGTTGTGGCTCTTGGCCTTGTACGACGCGTAGCTGTCTTCCGGGCATTCACCGAGGTGCTTGTGCTGAATCGCCGCGCCGATCATCCACATGACCGGGAGGACGCACGACGGCAACGTCGCGAACGTGGGCACGACGACGAGCACGACGGCCAGCGCCACAAGCACGAGCACGACCAAGCGGGTGGCAATTCGCATGACAAAGATGCGGGCCCGTTTCTTCCGGAGGAAGTCCACATCGCGTCGCTCGCTCAGCAGAGTCCTGGTTCACCTTGGTGTTGCTATTGGCGTCCTCGTCAAGCTTGAAAGCTTTACGCACCCTCACGATGCGCCTGTAGATGTCACGGTCGAGCTGGTTATCGGTAGGTACGAGAGCGAGGACAACCGCGACACCCACCAAGGCATGTCCGAGGGCGTACATGTCGCGCAGTGTCTTGCTCAGCTGAGGGAATATGAGCGCTACGACGGGGGCGAGCGCCAGGAGCAGAAAGCTCGTGGCCGCGCACCGCGTGACGAGCCACAACATGTTGCTCGACTTGGACAGCGTCAAGTCAGTGACGGCGCCGCGGACGCGCAGCACGGCGAGCTTGGATCGCGCCGCTTTGGTCTGGGCCAGCGCCGCTTGCACCCAAAACACACAGCTCCCGGCCGCAAAGGTGATGGTCACGAGGTGACCTGCACCAATCGCCTTGCCGGGCTCCAGTATTCGCAGTATGCCCGTGAATGCGAGTAATGCGCTCGCTGCCCCGGAAGCCAGCATTGGCCATGCCCGTCTCCACTTGAAGCGCTGGCGCCGCTGCCACTGTATTCCCGCGACGCGGAGGACCACGCTCAACTGCGCAGCGACCATGCCCCCCCACAAGACGCTTGCGAAGACCGTGTTAATGCCACAGTGCTGCTCGTCCTCGCCCGCTCCGCCCACAGGTCGCTTGCGCCGACCCAGTCGGCGACGCAGACGCACGCGCCGTCGATGCACGCGCCATTCCTGAGCAAGGCACCTCGGACGGCCACGCCGGCACGCAGCCGCCAGCCATGCCGCAATCAGGCAGCCGGCTCGCCTCGCTGCTGCCGCGCCGCTGCCGCTGTCGCCACTGCTGCTCGGGTCTTGGATGGCGGCGATCTTGGCATGTCCGTTGGGTGTTTCCGTTCACGTCAGTCTCTTCGCAGTGACATGCCGAGGAAAGAGGTGTGAGCGATAACGCAGCGACTCTGGCGATCGTGGACGATTGCCGTCGTCGGCGTGCCTTTTCGGCCGACGCCCGACAGCCGACGACCTAGGAGGCATGCCGCGCGTGTCGACCTGGGTCGACCGCGGCATGCAGCCCAACGGACACAACAGCACAAAGGGTTTTCATCTTGGTCAAGTCATCGCAGGAAAGCGCGCAAAAGCGCCCGGAAAGCCGGCGACTCCTCGATAAGCGCCTCGCTTACGAGAGCCGTGCACTCCAAGTAGTTTTCGATGGCGATGCGTCGCCGCTCGAGCCCCGCCGCCCCCAGGCCTTTCCAAAAGTAGGTCTTGGATGGGAACGGGAGCAGCCGCCGCTTGCAAAACGACGACGCCTCCAGCTGCATGGCATCGTGGGTGGCGCGCAGCTCGCTGTAGCGCAGGCTCTTGACGTGGCGCTTGTTCAGCACGATGCAATAGCGCACGTGCCGCCCCGACACGTCCACGCTCGGGACCTGGAAGGTCAGCTCGGTGGCTTCGGCAACGTCGCGCGGCAGTGGCGACGCCGGCGGCAGAGCATCAAAGCTGCGCCGGGCATCGCTAGACGGCAGGATGCGCGCCACTCGCGGCAGGGCGCGGCACACGAGCTTGCTGTACAGGACGCCGGTCTGGTCGGCGATCGGCAGCAGTGGGATGAGCGGCGTCAAGCGGTCCAAGACGTCCACCGTGGCCTCCATCTGCGGCGCGAGGTTGTCAATGTACTTTACCAGGATCGGCAGGTGCGGCAGGAGCGGGTCGAGGTGCGGGGCAAGCCGCTCGGCGTGCGGGGCGATGTGGTCCACGTGCGGCACGATCTTGTCCAGGTAAGGCAGCGCCTCTTCCCAGCCGCGCACGCGCAGGAAGATCACCAGATGCGGCAGGTGCGGCGCCATCTGCCTCACGTGAGGGACGAGCAGCTCGATGTGCGGAATGAGCTGACTCGCGTGTGCGGTGCAATGAGGTGCATATTCGGCCCGAGCACGTCCAGCTCGGGCAAGATAAGGTCTATCTTGGCCAGCACCTCTGGAAGAATGGGCAGCACGTACTGCTTCTCCTTCATGAGGGCCTCCATAAGCGGGCCCATCTTGTCGATACTGCGCACCAGCTTGGGCAGGTGGGGCACGACGTCCAGCGCGTACGGTAGCAGCGCCGGTAGGTGCGGCGCCACGTGCCGCAGGTTCTCTCGCAGCGCGCCCAAGCTTTCCGCCACCTGCCCGATGGTTCGAAGCGGCGCCAGCCAGCCAAGCGCTGCGCCGCAAGCCAGATACACGGCCTTGACCGACAGCGACATGGGTGCGGGCGCGCAGTAGCAATGCAGCAGCGCGGCCAGGGCCACAAGCAAGAGCCACACCCCGGCCGGCACGCCGCCGCCGCGCGCCGCGTGCGCCGCGTGCGCCGCCGCGCCCGTCAGCATGGTCGTGGCGAGCTGGGCTGCATTCCGGTCCCTGGGTTCTCGGAACGAGCCAGAATAGGGCCAAGAATCTTCATCGCAGAATGCAATTGCATTGGTTGCGCGAGGAGGCAAGAGGAGGATCGTGCTGGCGGGCGGCGATGGGCCTGCTGGCGCCGGTTTGGGAGAGCGCCACGCTGCGGCTGGCGGCGGCGGTGGTGGTAGGCGCGCTGCTCGGGCTGCTGCTGTCGTTCTTGGTGAACTGCACGCTGGTGGAGATTAGCCTCAACGCGCTGTTCGCGTTCTACTTTGGACTGGTCTTCTGCGTCGTGGGCGGGCTCATCCTGGTGCGCGTCTGCCAGGGCCGGCAGGAGGGATGCAGGAGAGTGCTGCTGGTGGGCTTTGCGCTGATGGTGGTGGCGGCCGGCCTCGTGTGCTTCTGTTTGACGAGCAGTGGCTCTTCAAGCTGCCGCTTGGGGCCAAGCTGCCGCTCTACGGCCTGCTGGGGCTCTCGACGTGCTTTGCCGTCACGTTTAGCGTGCTGGATCTGCTCAATTTGTGCTCGAACCACTGCTCGCCCCAGGCGGCGCCCTTGATCGAGTCGTCGCAGCAGGTGACGCTGGTCATGGCCGCCTCGGTGGCCATGGGCCTCGGCTACGGCCTGTTCTTTGCCGTGCTGGACGTGGGCAAGAGTGCCAAGTCGGGAGCAGACTTGGCCCAGTTCCAAGCCGAGGAGTTGTTCTGCTGGATCCCTGTAGCCTTGTTCTGCATCCCTTACGGCATCGTGCTCGGCGCCATGACTGGCGGCCTCAACGAGCTCTTGCGCGCGCGGCAGCAACGCGCGGCCGAGTACAAGTACAGCCCCCTGTTTCAGGACGACAACGACTTTATCTGAATTTGCATTAGTCCTCGTGCCGTCGCAGCGGCTCCACGTCGCTGAGGTACGACGAGTCGCTGTCTACGTCGTCGTCAGTGGACAGGTCCGTAAAGTCGCGCTGCTGGCGCTCCTTCTCCGCCCCGGCCCACATGAGCCGGTACAGCAGCGCCGCGATCTTGGCGCCCCAGTATACGTTGAGCAGCAGCAGCACAAGCAGCAAGCCCATAAAGACGCGCAGGGCGGGCGTCCCGATCACCTTGACGCCCTCGGTGGCGACCGAAACGTGCACGAGCGAGGAAAACTTGTAGAGCCGCGCGTAAAACCACGAGGCACCAAAGCCGATAAACAGCGTGTCCGCGAGACTCTTGAAGCGAAACAGGTTGGCAAACTTGGAGCTCTCCAGGAACAGGTCCGTCACGTCGTGCAGCGCCAAGCCAATCATGCCGATGCGGCAAAAGTTGCCCAGGTACACGAGCACCACCAGCACGACCACGAGCAGGTGGTGCGCCGTCATCTCCCACATGTCCTTGGCGCGGCGACCGTCCGTCACCTGCGCGACAAGCAGCACCAGGTAGAGCGGGATCTCGAGCGCCACGAAGAAGAGCTTGACAGAGGTCTCCTGCGGCTGCAGCGGCAGGCCCTCCCAGCAGAGCTTGACGTCCGAGGCCCACGGCGCGCGCCACATGAGGCTGACGTTGACAGCCAGGCAAAAGCTGTACATGATAAAGCGCCACATGCTCTCTGCGCAGACGCGCACCTTGACCACGTCGCGGTCCATGAGCTGCCGCATGCGGAACCACTTGTTGAGCTCCTCCACGGGCTTGTCAAGCGCGCTGGAGAGCGACTTGACCTCGTTAATGTCGGGCACGCCGGGCTTGTGCTTGCGGTAGATGGCCTCGAGCTTGCTGCTCTCAAAGGGCAGCTCGTGCGACCTGAGCCGCAGCCCGGCCTTGGCCAGCGGCCTCAGGAGGGCCCTCTCAAACACCACCTTGAGCAGTGCAATCACCACCGCAGCCAGTGGCGAGTATAGCACGACCTCGCGCAGGGTCGGGTAGGCGCCGGAGTGGCTCGCCACCACGAACTGCTCCTTGCTGGGCGGCGCGGCCCACAGGAACTGGGCAAACCCATCGGCCACGGCGGCGATGTCCATCGTCTCGTGTGCTTCCGCTCCTTCCTCCCTCTCGTCGTCTCTGCCACAGCGCAGCCAAAAAAGGCACTTGCACCGAGTAAGAGGCGATGGCGACATCACCACCTCCCGCTCGCCGCCGCCAGGGCAGGCCTGCGCGCCGCCGCAGCTCGGGCGCGCAGCAGCAGCCCGAGCGCGCCGCCGCAGCCCGAGCGCGCCGCCGCAGCCCGAGCGCGCCGCCAGGGCCTGGCGGCGGACAGCGGCAAGGGCCGCAAGGGCAAGGCAGGTGGTGATGCCGGCAGCTACGATGGAACACGGTTCTTGCAGACAGGCACATCAGAGCTCTCTAGCTAGTCTAGCGTGTTGGTGGCTTGCTAGCTAGGGGGCGTCGTTCCCGGGGAGGAAGTAGCGCCGTCCTCGTCCTCGACGGGGTCGGCGCCAGCCTTGTTCGCGCTGCAAGGAGCATCGTCCGCGGCGAGCACCGACTCCACGCTAGGCTTGCGCCGGGCCGAGTCCTGCGCGAGGTCGGCGAGGGTGCGGAAAGTCGAGATAGACGAGCCCCCGGATGAGTTGCTGGTCGTGCTGCTGCTGTGGAAGCGCTGGAACCGGTTGGCGGCCAAGCCCTTGGCGAACGCCACTGCGCCAGCGAACCCATCGCCGCCCTCAGCCTGGCCGGGCCCTGGGGCTGGCACTTGCGACCGGGGACGACGCGAGACACCTTGTTGGTGTCGCAGGAGTCCTGCGAGGCCTTGTTGGACTTGAGGCGCTTGCGTGTCGGTGAGACTGGGAGGAAGCTGGCCCGCCCGTATGCCGCGCTTGACGCCGCCGCGAGCATGTCTTCCCGGCCCGAGAGCGAGTTGGTTGGGCTCCAGCCAGCGCTGCGAGCCCGCTCTTTCACTTGCCTGAGGTGCGCCTCGTACTGCGCCTGGATCTGTGCACGGTGAAGATGCGCCTGGATCTGCGCTTCCAGCTGCGCCTGGAGCTGTACCTGCGGCGACGAGAGCATCGCGATCCTCGCGGCGGCTATGGACGCCATCGTAGCCGACATTGGCAGAGAAAACGGTGTGGGCACCTCGCCGGCCTGCGGCGGCGCCCCGAGCAACGAGTGGTCGCCATGGAACGGGAACGCTGCCTGCGCTGTTGGCAGCATCGACAGCATCCATGGGCCCGCGGGGGCAGGCCGAGCGTGGGCAGGCTAGGTGCAGGCAGACCGAGCGCCGGCAGACTGAGCGCGGGCGCGAAGGAGGGTGTCGTCGCGCCGTCCTGGTGCGAAACATGGTCATACTCGGACAGCTCGAGGGCTGGTGGCTCGACTGCCGCGGCGGCCGAGGAGGCCGCTAGCGCCGGAGAGGCCGCCGGTGAAGCCGCCGGAGACTCAGTCGAGGACGTCAGAAAAGACGCCCCTGGGACGACCGAGGTTGTCGATCGCGACTCAGTCGCGATCCCGTTGACGATGCCGCCGGCAAGCTCGAGGCGCTCCTTGGTCTCGCTCGCGTCGATGCCGTTGAGTCGCTTGTTGTGCTCGGCGAAGAAGATCTCCATGGTGTGCCTGACGTTGTTGCGGTACTTTTGCAGGTGCGACTTGACGGACACGCAGGTCATCTCGGGCGGCGTGGGCTCCATGCCGAGGAAGATTTGCTTGGGCTGAACGCGCCGAATGCCAATATTGAAGACCACGGCAACCATCATCGCGGTGGCCCCAGGCTGGCTTTCGCCGACATGGAACCGGTCCGTGCGCGCGGACGCGATTAAGGGGTACATGTGGAAGAACGGGTTGCCGCCCTTGCGCTCGCTGACGGTCAGAAGCGAGGTCGCTTTGGCCCTTGCGCTGCTCAGGCAGAACCGGATGAGCCGCTCCACCTCTGCGACGTGGCTTCGAAGGAGCTCCAGGGTGGCTTGCGTCCCTTCTATCGACAGGCATTGCTCGGGGTTGAGGACCTCCGTCACACGGCACACCTCCACCGCGCTGACGCGACTCAGCCCCAGGCGAAAGATGGCCAGCACGAACTTGGTATGCATCTCGTCATCCCAATAGAACCTATTCGGCAGTCGCTTGCGCTGCACCGCCACGCCGCGCCCGGCCCCGATTGCGCCTGATCGCCGACTCGTCTGCGCTTGCGCACAGCCTTCTCCTCCTCGCCGTCCATGTGGGGGTGAGCACTCCGCCGCCGCACCCGGCCTCAAGCCAGTCGCGCGCACTTGCCCGCTGGCTCAGCCCTTGCAGAGGCGGCAGGCAGGCAGGCAGGCACGCAAGGCAGGCACGCAGGCACGCAGGCACGCAGGGCGGCCGGGGCGCTCTCTCGCGACCGATCGAAGGCCTCCTGTCCCGAGATCTCTCTCTCTCCTGGTCGTGCGCGATGCAAAAAGCGGAAATTGATTGCCACGCGGTCGAGTCCCGATGCGCCTCTGCTCCAGCGCCCATCACCCGGCGCCCACCCACTCTCGCAGAGGGAGGGATCGATCAAGAGGCTTGCTTCACGCGCTGGTGCTGGTGGTCCAGACGGGCCTGGATCGGCAGGGAGGGAGGCCGACTGGATCTGGTCGATTCGACACGGCCCCTCCCTTGCGACGTGGGCGTACTTTCCTCACCTACCTGTCTGTCGTCCGTTCGTCGCCGGCAAGGCCGATTGAGCGGCTGACTGACGCGCTTGCCGCAATTCTTGCCGCTCCTGAGGCGCGCCCGAGCAGAAGCCAGCCAGCGGTTGTGGTCGTTGCGGTGGCGTCTTGCTGTCCCGAACGACACCTGGGATGTGGATCTTCTGGTCGTCGGGCGCCCGTGCATCGACTTGAGGCACTCTCTCTACACGTGCGTGTGCGTGCTTTGTCTCGATTCCAAGATTTCCGATATCGTTCAACTCAAATCCGCACGCGCACGACCCGCTGCGTGCCTCCATCACACAGCTGAATGTGCACCGCACCTTTGTCAACCCGACAATCCCCGACCCGCGGTCGAGTCCCATCGGGCGGCGTGGATCTTTTGGGACGCGACGCGTTGCTTGCTTGGTCGCGAGGCGGAGGAGGATGGCGAGCGCGGTGGGCGAGCGGTGGCGACTCGGGCCGGGAAGCGGCGCGGTGGTGACCGGGAGCTCGCAGGGCATCGGGCTGGCCGTGGCCGAGGAGCTGCTGGGACTTGGGCTGGGCAAGGTCATCGTGGCGGCGAGGCGGGAGGCCGAGGTGGCGGCCGCCGTCGCGGACCTGGAGGCGCGATTTGGGGCAGGCCGCGCGGTGGGCCTGGCGGGCGACCTGGGTACGAGCGAGGGCAAGCAGCAGGTTGTGCAGGCAGTGGCCGAGAAGCTCGGCGGGCGGCTGGACGTGCTGGTGAACAATGTTGGCACCAACACGCGCAAGAAGATTGAGGAGACAACGGACGCCGAGTATGCGCTCATGCTGGACCTCAACGTGCGGACGACCTTTGACCTCTGCAAGGCGCTGGCCGATCCTCTAGCCGCCGCAAAGGGCTGCGTGGTCAACGTGGCTAGCGTCGCTGGCATCCGCAGCAGCGGCACGGGCACCATCTACGCGCTGACCAAGGGCGGTAAGTACGCGAGCAGCGGGCCGACTCGGCCCGGCGGCTCACCGCTGACGGGCCCGCGCAGCGATCGTGCAGTTCACCCGGACGCTGTCTTGCGAGTGGGCGCGCAAGGGCGTGCGCGTGAATTGCGTCTGTCCGTGGATGACCTTCACGCCGCTGCTCCGCGACGCCGTGGCCAAGGACCCCTCCGGCATAGACGAGGCCTGCAAGTGGACGCCCATGCAGCGTCTGGCCGAGCCGCACGAGCAGGCGGCCTGCGTGGCCTTCCTGTGCTTGCCGGCCGCCAGCTACGTGACCGGCCAGGTGCTGGCGTGCGACGGCGGCATCTCAGCGCAGGGCTTTGCTGGACCGTGCTCGCGCGACCCGCCCTGATGCACCGCGATGATGATGATGATGATGAAGAGGATATCGATCGTCCCAGGCTCCTTGGCGGCGTTGTCCTCTTTCGAGTGCTTGAGGTGGCGGCGTCGGCGGGCGCAGCGGTGGACGGCGGGCAGGCGATGGCGGAGGGCGCGGCGCTGCGCCGGAGGCCGGGGCTGGTGTCCGGGTCGGGCCGGAGCGTGCTCGATGGCGACCAGGGCGGGCTTGGCGCCTCGCTGGCGCGCTTCGACCTGTTTCCCAAGGTGGAGGCAACAGTGGCTCGGCAGACCCAGAGCGGCGGCGCGGTGACCGTGATCTGCGCCCTGCTGGTCACCCTGCTAGTGGTTTCCGAGCTCCGCGTCTTCTTGCGGCACGACTTTGCGGAGCGCATTGCCGTGGACACGCTGCTGCGCGAGCGACTGCAGATCAACGTCAACATCACCTACCACGCGCTAGCGTGCTCGCAGGTCGACCTGGTGGCCATGGACGTCACGGGCGAACAGCAACTCGAGCTCCAGGCAAGCACGCGCAAGACGCCCATCAAAAAGAGCGCCGGGGGGGCCGCCGCTGACGAGGGCAAATGCCTCACTTGCTTTGGCGCGGGCGAGGACGGCCAATGCTGCAATACGTGCGCCGAGCTCGCCGAGGCGTACGGCAAAGGGCTGGGACGTCAAGGTGGTGCTCAAGACTGCCGAGCAGTGCAAGGATGAGGTGGCCCAAGGCCTGAGCCCCGAGGAAATGATGGAGCGCGCGCAGGACGTGGTCGTGGATCACGGCTGCAACCTTGCGGGCACGCTGCAAGTCAACAAAGTCGCGGGGAACTTTCACGTAGCGCTGGGGCACGGCAGGAGCATGCACGGCCGGCTCTCGCACCAGTTCAACCCCTCCCAGATCACCTTCTTCAACACTAGCCACACCATCCACGAGCTCTGGTTTGGCTCGGCGCGCCTGCCTGGCGCCGAGGCGGGCCCGCTCGAGCAGACCTCGCAAATCGTCGATCCTCACAAGGCACGGACCGGCGCCTTCCAGTATCACCTCGAGATTGTGCCCACGCAGTACAAGAAGCGCCGGTACTATCAGTACACCAAGACGGAGCAGTTCACGCCGCTCGGCGCCGGTGATGAGGCGCGCGCCGAGATGCACAAGGGCCACGGCCACGCGCAGCCGGCGGTAATTTCCTCGCTGCCAGGCACCTTCTTCGTCTACGACCTCTCGCCCTTCGCCATCATCCGCACGGACCGCCACGAGGGTCTAGGTCACTTTCTCACCAACCTGCTGGCGATCGTTGGCGGTACCTTTGCACTCTCGCGCTTCGTAGACTCGGTGCTTAGCTCAGTGCTGCCTCAGCGCTCCTCCGCATAAGCGGGATAGCGATCCTGCTCCTCGCCGACGTGCTGTCGGCACGTCAAACTCAATTTGCGCGCCGGGAGGCTCCAGTCTCTAGTCTGGAGAGCAGCCTTGCGTTCGCTTGTGGCGCATGCATGTGCGGGTCGAAGGAGTTGGAACTAAAAGATGGGGTAATTCTTTCAAACTCGAGCATCACCGCGGCGCTGGGCGAGCAACGCGCTTGCGGTCCGGAATGGTCAGGTCAGCTCAATCGGCGCCGCTGGCGGTGCTGCTGGCTGACTAACAGGCGGGTCGGATCCACTGGTGGTACGGGATCTGCTTCATGCGCGGCGGAGAGCCTGACCCAAAACCCCGGGGCGCGTGCGGAGGCGCCCCCGCCGGAGCCTTGTATCGCTGAGCAGCGCTGGACGCAGTCGACTGCGCGTACCTTGGCCCGCCGCCAAGTTTCTTTGACTCGCGGCGGCCCCTCGTGCTTGCCGGTGTCATGGCCTGGGCGCCCTGGCGCGGGTGCCGGCCCTCTTTCCTCTCCTTGGCCCGTGCTGGCACGGGCGCTGCCGCTGATACCGGCGCTGCTGCTTGCGCAGCTGCAGCCTGTCCGCCGCGCAAGGGCGCGTTGCGGACGCTGCTGCTCGGCGCGATGGGGCTGCCGGCGCTGGCCCTGTTCTTTTGGCGGCTTGGGCTGGAGTTCAGCTTGTTCTCTTTGCGCATGCCGGGGTGCGAGGACCGGGCTCGCGCTGTCGCCGTCTTCGATTTGGGCACAGCGCTGGAGCGCTGACGAACAACCGGCGGCGCGGGGTCAAACGAGTGCTCCCGCGAGACCAACCCGACCTCTTGGGGTTGCCAACCGCTGCCGTCGTCTCGTGAGCGCGCTTGGATGGTAGCGCGTGCAAGGCGTGCCTCAGGGTCTTGGCCTGAGACCGCTTCGAACTCTCCGGTCGCGACTTCTGGCTGTCGATGACCTCGCAGACGCGGGCGCTGGCCCCTTCTGGACGACCTTGAGGTCGGGGATGCTGCTTCCTCCTCGGCGAAAGCTGCTCCCACTGGTCGTGTTGGCACATGCTCTCGAGTTCTCGTCGGTGATGTTCGACAGCGACGTGCCCAGGACGCGTTTCGGGGCCTTGGCTTGAAGCCGCGTCGAGCTAATCGGTCGCGACTTCTGCACAAGGGCGGGGGCTGTCCGCCACAGGAGCCTTCAGAGTGTGAGCCGCCACGCCGGCTTCCCACAGGCTCTTCAGACAGGTCTTGCCGGCTCCCCGTCGGCGTTGCCCACTCGTGTGGGCTGAGCCAGCTGGCTCGAGGGACGTCCTTGGCCTCACGCTAGTGACGGCAGCGGCAGAGGTGCTGATGGTCGCGGGATCAAGGGTGGCAGCGGCGACAGTGACCGCCATATCGCCGGCATCGTCGTCGTCAACGTGCTCCGGCGTCGCTGCTGCTGTTGCTGCTGCGGCGGCGGCGGCGGCGGCGGCTGCGGCGGCGGCGCGGGCAGCAGCATTGGCGATCGCAGACTCGATGCTGGCGGCCGCCACGGGCGCTTGCGAGGTCGCAGATCTCTTTGGCATTGCGAGGGCACGTCCACGAAACTTGGAGCTCGTTCACGGGCTGCTGGAAATGTCGCCTTCCAGCGCCTCGTCGCGGGTGTCGCCCGCAACAAGAGCCTTCGGAGCGTCGGCCGGCACGCCGGCCCCCCACAGGTTCGCGAGATCAGTGATGCCGGCGCCACGCTGCCCACTCGCGCGAGCTGGGCTAGCAAGCTGGAAGATCGTCCTCGGCAACATGCGCTCCAACGGCGATTCGCGGTCGACATCGTCGTCGAGCGCGACAGCGATGGCAGCAGCAGAGGTGCTGATGGTTGCGGGATCGAGGGCGGCAGTGACCGCCATATCGCCGGCATCGTCGTCGTCAGCGTGCTCCGGCGTCGCTTCTGCTGTTGCTGCTGCTGCTGCTGCTGCTGCTGCTGTGCTGCTGCTGCTGCTGCTGCTGCTGCTGCGGCGGCGGCGGCGGCGCGGGCAGCAGCATTGGCGATCGCAGACTCGATGCTGGCGGCCGCCACGGCGCTTGCGAGGTCGCAGATCTCTTTGGCATTGCGAGAGCACGTCCACGAAACTTGGAGCTCGTTCACGGGCTGCTGCAGGCTTTTGCCTTCCAGCTCGTTGTGGCGGGTGTCGCCCGCAACAAGAGCCTTCGGAGCGTCGGCCGGCACGCCGGCCCCCCCGCAGGCTCGCGAGATCAGTAATGCCGGCGCCACGCTGCCCACTCGCGCGAGCCGGGCTAGCAAGCTGGAAGATCGTCCTCGGCAACATGCGCTCCAACGGCGATTCGCGGTCGACAGCGTCGTCGAGCGCGACAGCGATGGCAGCAGCAGAGGTGCTGATGGTCGCAGGCTCGAGGGCGGCAGTGACCGCCATATCACCGACTTCGTCGTCGCCACTGCTAGAACACGCTGTCAGTGATTCTAGCTCGCCCATGAGCTGCAACACGTCCCCGCCCTCAAGTATCGTCGAGCTTTCCTTCGCTGCGTCTGGCGTCCGCCATGGGGCACCAGACCCTGCTCGGTGTCAGTCGTCTCATCGACCCCGCTCTCACGGCCTTGGCTGCTGCTGTCACTGCTGCCGCCGTTCTCCGCGCTGTTGACATGACAGACGTAGTCGAGGGCGGCGGCGGCCGTTGTCTCGCCGCCCGCGTTGTCGAGCCAGGCGCCGAGCTTGTCTTGCAGCTTCTCGATGCGCTCACCGGGCTCCAATGAGAGCATCTGCAAAACCGCAGCTACGGCAGGCTGCGGAATCCCGGCCTTTTTAAGCGGCATCGCGGTCATGGAGTTGTCCGACGAAGCGACTTCCCCAGTGATGATGCTGTCGTCGATTGGGGTGCTTTCTCCGGTGAGGAGCTCGAAAGCCACACATCCGGCCGAAAAGATGTCCGCATTGCAATCCACGCCACCCGACGGCCTCATGACTTCCGGCGCTAGGTACCCGGGTGTACCTGCAAAGTCGGTGGGGGCCGGCATCTCTTCAGTGATGATGAACGCGAGACCAAAGTCGATCAACACTGCACGCTCAGGAAGAAGATCCGCCCCAAACTGCATGATCACGTTGCTGGGCTTGACGTCGCGGTGGATGATCCCCAGGAGCCGGCAGTGTTCGAGGGCTTGCATTAAGCCCTTCATCGCCCTCGTCGTCAAGGTGTCGCCCAGGCCCTTCCGGCCAGTCTTCCCCGCGGTCTCCCACTCGTCCAAGTGGCGAAAGAGCAGTTCATGGAGGGCGACGCCCTCGATGTACTCGAGCACCAGGCACTGCAAGGCGTCGAGGTCCGGGCCAGAGCCAACAAGCTCATCATGTGCTTGCAGGCCTTGCTGCTGCGGAGCTTCCTCATGACATTCACCTCCGCCGCAAGCGTCCTTGTTGCCAACCCATTTGAGCGCCACGATCTTGCCGACTGATTCGACACGAGCCATGGCAACGGCGCCAAAGCCGCCGCTGTCGATGTGGCTCATGTACTTGATGTTGTACTCGGAATCGAGCTTGCGCTGAGTCTCGTCCGGTATGAACAACGCATCATCTGCAGGCGGCCCGGTTGCAGCGGCGAACGACCGAGCCGGGGCGGTTGGCGACCAAGCCGGGGTGGCTGGCGACCGGCCGGGGCGGTGGCCAAGCCGGGTGGCTGGCGCCAAGCCGGGGTGCCTGGCGGCCAAGCCGGGATGGGGTGACCAAGCCGGGGTGGCTGGCGACCAAGCCCGGGTGGCTGGCGACCAAGCCGGGGTGGCCGGCGGCCAAGCCGGGGTGGCTGGCGACCAAGCCGGGTGGCTGGCGACCAAGCCGGGGTGGCCGGCGGCCAAGCCGGGATGGCTGGTGACCAAGCCCGGGTGGCTGGCGACCGAGCCGGGGTGGCTGACGACCAAGCCGGGTGGCCGGCGCCAAGCCGGGATGGCTGGTGACCAAGCCCGGGTGGCTGGCGACCGAGCCGGGGTGGCTGACGACCAAGCCGGTGTGGCCGGCGACCAAGCCGGGGTGGCTGGCGACTCAGCTCGGATGATGTGGTGCTGGTGCTGGGTCTCATGCTGCGGCTGCTGGAACTGGAGCCCAGCCGTGCGCACCGGCGGTGGCCGCGGCCGCGGCCGGGAACGCGGCTGTTGCGGCTTCTGAGTTTGCTCTTGAGTGACTGCTGGAGTCAGAGAGCTCCCGCTGTCTTCGTGATGAAGCGCTCAGCAGCAACATGCTGCTTCTGCTGCTTTTGGTGCAACTGCTGTTCTTGCTCACTGAGCTGCTTGCTCTCCTGCTGCTCCTTCTGCTCCTGCTGCTGCTGCTGCTGCTGCTGCTGCTGCTGCTGCTGCTGCTGCTGCTGCTGCTGCTGCTGCTGCTGCTGCTGCTGCTGTTGCTGCTGCTGCTTCCTCTGCTGCTGCTTCCTCTGCTGCTGCTTCCTCTGCTGCTCTTGCTCGCTGAGCTGCTGCTTCCTGCTGCTGCTGCTGCTCCTGCTGCTCTTGCTCCTGCTGCTGCTGCTGCTGCTGCTGCTGCTGCTGCTGCTGCTGCTGCTGCTGCTGCTGCTGCTGCTGCTGCTGCTGCTGCTGCGCTGCTGCTGCTGCTGCTGTGCTGCTGCTGCTGCTGCTGCTGCTGCTGCTCCTCTGCTGCTCTGCTGCTGAGCTGCTTGCTCTCCTGCTGCTGCTGCTGCTCCTGCTGCTGCTGCTTGCTGCTGCTGCTGCTGCTGCTGCTGCTGCTGCTGCTGCTGCTGCTGCTGCTGCTGCTGCTGCTGCTGCTGCTGCTGCTGCTGCTGCTGCTGCTGCTGCTGCTGCTGCTGCTGCTGCTGCTGCTGCTGCTGCTGCTGCTGCTGCTGCTGCTGCTGCTGCTGCTGCTGCTGCTTGCTCTCCTGCTGGTGTGCTGCTGGCGAGCCAAGCTTGCCGTAGTGGCATTGAGTTGCGCGGCCACTTTGGCTCGTGACCTGCTTGCGCTGGTCCTCGATCGACTGCTGGCCGGACGGGGTCGTGCCTACGCTGTGCAGGCTGCTGCCTGCCTTCTTCTCCTTCTCGCGCTCGCCGACGCAACAGAACATCGTTGCCTCGACTCCCGGCGCGTGTGCCGCGTGCGTCTGCTGTGCTCCCCCTCCCCCGGTGCGCTGCCTTTGCTGTCGGCTGTCTGACCCTCCTTTCTGCGTCTGCTTGGGAGACTATCAACGCCAACGGTCGACTGGCCTTGTTCAAGTCACTTTCCGCCCTTCGCCTCCCCAGAGTATTTTTGTTGTCCCATTGGAGCCTGGTTTGGATGAGCGAAGCGACAGCGCCGATGAACGCAGCGAGGGCGCCGAGCCTTCTCGCTCTGTTAGTCTCTTGCTACGTGTACGTGGCTCGGTTCCCCGTGGGTGGCAGTGGCTCGATGCTTGGTAATCAGCGTTGCGCAAGAGCGATGATGCCGTGACGCTTTCATCGTGGTGGCAGCATGCGGGGCAGCTTGGTTGAAGGGCACCCAAGTTGCGCGCTTGTGCGATCGCCCAAATACTCTTCTCGAGCCCAGTTTGTTGTCCTTTGGCCGCGCCTTGCGCAGCAGCTCGCGCAGGCTGACCGGCGCTCGCGCTGCCGTCGAGACGGCCTTGCAATACGACCCTAGGGCCTGGCCGCCGCAGAGCTGCGAGAAGAGGCTCACGAGGGGCTAGACCATGCCTCCAGGATGGCTCGATCTCTAGGCTCGGGCGAATGCCAGATGGGTGCGCCGTCGAAGCTTGACGGAGGGCGATGTCCACCTTGTCGGTTCGCGTGACGATGTGTAAGCCACCAGGGTCTCACCGCGTTGCGAGTGCAGCCCGTGCGCGTCGCATCACCGTCGCGGAGAGCCCTCGAGCGCCCCCGCCCGCCTCCGCGCCAAAGCGTTCATACCTTCACCACCTCGGCGAGCTTGCAGTGGGAACATTGTCAACGTTGTTGCTGGAGGAGATGAAGTCAGCTTGACCCTGCCTGCGGCGAAGCGCCCTTGGGAGCAACGTCAGGAGGACATCGCGGCAGTCCAACTCGCGGCGACCGACCCGTAGCGAGCGTGTGTGACCAGACAATCTCCCTTCGACCCTTCAATTGAAAGGTCCACAAGGGACCAAAGCTGGACGTCCAAGCAGAGGAAAGAGGGGTCGCGCCACCAGCCGTGCACACACCTTGGCTCGCTGTTGCCCCGACCCTGCCTGGTCCATGACTGGTCCATGACTGGTCCATGACTGGTCGAGGGGGTTGGGTGAGCCGCCCGTCTCATCACGGTCGCAAACAACAATCAGGCAAGCTCGGAAGTGGCGAAGCGCGCCTCCTTCGCTCAAGGGCCGAGGAGGCGCCGGCCACTGGCCTTCTCCACTTGCACGCAAACACTCATCAAGTGTAGGAACTTGTCTCTGCAACAAGTTGGCAGCCTGTCTGGTCGACTGCGCCTGGAGGGAAAAAGAAATGAAGCGTAAAGATGCGTTCGGTCTGTCGGCGGGAGGGGCGCCTCTCGGCTCGCCTCCTGCCAACAAACAACGCGGCCTCACCAGGCGGACGGCGCTCGCAGGATGGCGCCGCTCACACGAGCTGAATTAAGCTTGAGCATCACCTTGGCGCTGGCGCACTTTTTTCCTGCGCTCGTGGTCCGTCCGAGCGTGCTGCTCCGCGCACGCTTTCTCGCGCGCACGGGCGCGCCGTTTGGCATCCTGCTCCGCGCAGCCTGAGTCATGCGCTGCAGCATGTGCGCGCCGCGCGGCGACGATTCCAGCACCTCACGCACGTAACGCACTTGGAAGCGCTTCCAGACTCGCTCTTGGTGAACGAGCTCACAGAGGCGCTCTTTCGGTGGGTACGAGGGAAGCGCGTCGCGGAGCTGCTCGAGATGCTTGCCGAGTCGCAGTGCGAAGAACAGAGAGTTTTGCGGGATGTAGACCACCTCGACACACGTTTCGGCGACAATGGTCACAGCGTGCGTGCGCGCGGCGTTTTCGAACAGCATGCCCCTGTGCGCCAATACATCACCGGCGCGGCGCGTGCCAAAGTAAAAGCTATACCATGGCTTGCGCGGGCCTGGCTTGCGCAGCACCCCAGATCCGATGCTCGTGGGCATTGCCAGGGATGGAACCACCTGGTGGCCTTTCTGCGGTTCTTCTGTTGCCGGCTCGGACAAAGAGTGGGCTTGGGCTTGCTGCCGTCGCCCTCGCCGTCGTCGCCAGTCGTGTCCTGGCCATCGTTCAATATGACCGCTTTGCAAGTTGCTTCGCCACCCCGGCCGTCCATCCGCAGCGTCTTCCTCGTCGCCAACGCCTGCGGCGCCTTCCAAGTTTCGGTCCAGCTCAGCCTCGGAAGGGCGCTCATTCAGGGTCAAGTCCGCCAGAGCGATGCCCGAGCCATCCTTAGCGACGCGCTTAAAGATGCGGCACCTACCAATGCGCAAGATGCCGAAAAATCTGGTCTCATCCACGAGCTGGCCCTGCTGAGCCACGTTCGAGCCCAGGGGAAAGCGCTTTGTGGTAGCATTCCACGCCAGCCGCGTGAGCTCCTCCTCGGCCAGCATGCGGAACAGGGGCACAGACTGCAGAAAGTTGATCGGCCCTTTGAGGCGGTCCTCTTCGTGCTTGAGAATAATCTGGCGGTAATCCTCTGCGTCCACGCGCAATAGCTCTGCTGCGGTCTCCGCGATTACGCTGGCCTTACGAGACGTGTGCTGCTCGTTGCGAATGGCCAAGCCGCCAAAGCCTTCGCCGCTTGAATGCCGTATTACCGTCGAGTTGGTCTCGTCGTCGTCAGGATCCCCGCCCTTGGACGCCGATGGGCTGCGCGAGAGACTCCCGCGTGCGCCGAAAAATTGGTCCTCCAGGGACAAGGCTTGCGACCCAGACATCTTGCCGCTACGCTCTTTGCTCGAGCGGTGCTGTCGAGCCTGCGGCCGCCGCCGCCAGATCGGTACAACGACATGACGGACGGTCGCGCCGGCTGGCGCCGCATGGTCATGCTCATGTTGCCACGCCGCGCTGCCCGGCCCGACTTGGTCTCATCTCGGACTCTTACGGCCATGGTTCCAAAGAGGACGATATAGTAATAGTCGCCGCTCGCGCCCTGCCGAAAGAGCTCCTTCTTCGCTGGCAGCGCGACTAGCGTGGCACGCTGCGCGATCTGCATGCGCTCCTTGAGCGAGATGTTGAAGTCGCGAAACAGGAGGATGCGGCCCATCTCCTCAGCGATAAAGCTCACGTCGCGGTAGGTTCGTTTGTCCACATCCATCAACAGCCCGTGCCGAAACCGCTCGTAGTCCGAAAAGTTGGTGCTCTTGTTGGGCTCGGGCGCGCCGATCATGGTCCGAATCGTGATAAATGCCTTGCAGATTTTCCGCACCGTGCTCCAGCGCCCCTCGATACGTTCGCGCCGAAGACGCTCCTCGGCTTCTTGTCTATACGATCTCACAACCACCGCTATGCGGCCGGCCAGCTGTGCCTTGCGCTGGACGCGCGACAACACGCTGTCGTCCTCCTGAGGTGCATCGCTTTCGGGAGAGTTGCGCCCTCTCGCCGGGGCGCTCGTCCTGCCCTGTCTAGCCCCGAGCCTGGCCGCCATAGCCGAGTCTGCCTCCCCTCGCGACACGATTGAAGGTCGCTTGTGGGACATGCGCGTCAGGAAGTGCGTCGCAGACGAGCGGTGAAGCGCCGAGAGAAGCTGCTCCGAGTGTCGTGCCACTGTAAACCGTCTATAAGATGTGGCGGGGATGGGTGCCGTAAGGTCTCCTGGCTGCAATGGCGGCACTAGGTCCTCGGCGCGCACGGCTTGCACTGCCGCCGCTTCCGCATCTTCTCCTTCTCCTTCTCCTTCTTTTGCAGCCGCCGCCGCCGCCGCCGCCGCCGCCGCCGCCGCCGCCGCCGCCGTGAGGCCAGGCGGCATACTTGAGCGTTTCATGTTTATCTTGAACATCTCTCGCTCACGAGGCAGCCTCTGCTCGGCGCTGTTCAGCGCGTCGAGCAGCTCCTTGGAAAACGTGTCGTGCGGTCGCGTCGCCTCGCTCACCGCGCGCTGCGCGCCATTCCCTCGCCTACTCACTACACGCGTGTGTCGCGGTCCGCGCTGCGGCGGCCTCCTCGCCGCTCCGCTCTCGCGTCGCGCCAGCCCGGCTCGCGCAACTTGAGGGTCCCTGGCCACCTCCACCTTGGTCCCCCTGCGCTCATTTCGATCATTCGGCGCGGCCTCCTCGTGCCAGCTGCTCTGAAACGTGTGCCGGCGCTTGCGCATGACCCCACGCAGTATCGCGCTCCAGCGCGCCCGTCCACGCGCCGCCCGGCGCCGCCGCCGCCGCCGACTACTCGCCGCCGCCGTCCCTCCCAGAACGGATCTTCCGCCCGCGGCCCGGTCGTATCAACGCAGGCTCGACGGTCTGGTCGCATCGATCGCATCTAGTGAAGAGACGATCCGGCCGCGGACTCCGCCAACGGCCATTTCGCGGTGGAGGTGGAGCTCGAGCTGAGCTCGGATCTGGAGGTCGAGATCGCGGCCGAGCGCGATGCAGGCGGTGGGCACGAGGCCGGGCGGGGGGCGGCGGCGCGGGTTCATCCGGCTGAGGCGGGCCAAGCTGGAGGCGGCGCTGCAAGAGAGGCCGCAAGACGTCGAGGCGCTCGAGCAGCTCGGCAGCTGTTGTTCGAGGAGGGAAAGTTCGAGGCGGCGCTCGAGAGGCTCGTGCAGGCGCTCGAGCTCGGGAGCAAAGCGCCGCCGGTGTTTGCGACGGTTGGCTGCTGCCTGTATGAGGCCGAGCTGCTCGCTGAGGCGCAGGGCGCGTTCGGCAAGGCGCAGGCGCTGTCGGAGAGCGGTGGCGCGCAGTTTGACATGGAGACCTGCGCCTATATGGCCCGCGGCTTCATGCAGATGGCACATTGGGGCGCCGCGCTTGACGCTTGCCTCTTGGGCTTGCGCGAGGCGCCGACCGCGCTGGCGTCATGGGCTGGCGCTGACAGATTGCGCTTTGGCGGACCGGGAGCGCTCCATATTCTGGCAGGAACAATCTGCTTGCAGACCTTTGACATTCGCGCAGCGTTGCATCACTATGAGCGAGCACACCGCACGAGCAGGGCAGCGCTAGCACCCTACGAGCCTTCTGACGTGTGGCTGTGCGTTGCGCGCGCCTACGCCGAGGCCGGCGACGACGCAGCGGAGGCGCTGGCGCTGGCGCTCTTTCAGCCGAGTCCCGAGGAGGCCTCGCGCCCCTGGGCGCGACTCGCTGCCAAGCACGAGTTGCAGCACGACTATGTCGCGGCTGGCGCGGCGCTGGAGCAGGCACTCTCACGTGAGCCATTCAACCCGTCACTCCTCCGTGCAAAGGCCCGGTGCATCACGGCGATGGGAGAGTTCCAGGGCGAGTCGGTCGACGCGCTCTGGAGCCTGGCCGCCGAATCCGACCGCCTCGGGCTACCCGGGACCGCCGACTGGACTCTGGCCCCAACAACCCCGCCAGATCCGCAAGACGTGGAGATTGCAGGGATGGGCGGCTTGTACTGTCGCGCCACGTTTGATCGCGTAGAAAAGCTTCGCCGAGCGCGCGCAGCGCGTGCAGCACGGAAGGCGCGTGGGGACAAGTTCGCGCGCACCTACACCGCTGCGTCAAGCCGAGTTCCTGGCCAGAGCAAGGGCTTGGGCTTGCGCCGGCGCAAGGATCTTGCACTCCAAAGGAGAGCTGAACCACAAGATAACGGCGCGCAGCGCGAGGAAGAGGACGAGGGGGAGGAGAGCCGTCGGAAGACCTGCGCGAAGCCTTTGAGGAGGCAGCAGACGAAGTAGGAGGAGATAGTCGGCGAGGGCGAAGACTCGAGCGTTTCCAGCCACAAATCGCGCGACACGCGGCACTCGAGTCGCTCAAGCGGCTCAAGCGCAACGACGGACTCCAAGATCAACAACAGCATCAAGCTTCGCCGAACCCGGCTCAAGACGCATCTGCGCCAGATCAACGACAGCCCCTTCCGATCCAACCCGTACGAGGATGGCCGCTTGGATTGGGGCGGCACCCGGCCAAGGTCATCGGTCGTGCGCAGCAGCACGCGGGAGTCCACCTTTCTCAAAAAGCGGCCGCATTCCACCATGGAGGTGCGTCGACAGCAGACGATGGGGGCAAGCAGCGCTGAGCCCAAGGCAGGAGCAGCCACGACAACATGCTCAACCGCTGAAACCGGGGTAGTCTTGAAGAGCCAGACTTCCAGCCTTGTGGCGGCGCCTCTGGAGGAACACGAGGACGAGGAGAGGCGGACGAGGCGGACGAGGAGGACGAGGAGAAAGCCGAAGCTGGGGCCGAGGCCGAAGCCGAATGCAAGGCCAGGGCCGAATCCGAGGCCGGGGCCGAATCTGAGGCGGAGGAAGTGAAAGATGCCGATGAGGCCGAAGAGGGCGACCAAGCAGTTGACGCAGAGGCAAGCCCGCCAGCGCATGCCCCTGCGGCGCAGGACGAGGACAAAGACGAGGACGAGGAGAATAGGAGGGTGGCCGCAGAGCTGCTTGCACACAACCGGCGACAAAGCGTCGAGGAGCTCGTGGAGCTCCCGGCTTTGGCGCGGGAGCGCGCGAAGACCACGCTGACCCTCTGTGTTCCGGAGCAGCTGGAGACCACAGCGGGCGAGGCCGGCTCGATGCCACAGTGCGAGACGATCGGTGAGGGAGATGAAGAGGCTATCGAGCCGGAGCGTATGCGCGCACCCTCCGTGGAAAGCGTGCCCGATCCGGTCCAATTGGGCAATCTGCAGCGATCGCGCACTGCGCGAAACCGGGGCAGCATGGAGAGCCTTCCATCGCTTGATTTGTTCGAGCACGAGGAGCTAGATAAGGGCCTCCGGAGTTCCAGGAGCAGCCCGCGCAGCGACAAGAGCTCCGAGGGCGCTTGGGACAAGCTCTCCGACAGCTCTGAGGACCCCGAAGACCTTGAGGAACCAGAGCTGCGAGCGCCCGCGGAAGAGGCGGACGAGGTCGCCGCGCATGTCTCCAATGCCGTGGACCCGGAGGTCGAGCCGCCGTCCTGGAAGCTGGACGGAGGTGAAGGCGATGGCAGCGCGCAGGCCGCGTCGCCGGCTCGGGAGTCAAAGCAAGAGTCTGCGGATTGCGGTTCCGCCCGCGGACCGCCACCGGCATTGGACTCGCCAGATCCTTATTGCGCCACGAGTGACGCCGGCGGCTCAGTTGAAGCGCGCAGCCCGGTGGATCAGGCTCGCGATCTTTGGACATGATTGGCCGCGAGGAGGAAGAGGAGGAGGACTCCACGCGCAGACGCTCATAGCAGCATCACATCGGCCCACCGCAGCCGCGGCGAGCGACAGCAGCCGGGCTCCAGCACCACCAGCCCCGTGGCAGAAGCGCGGCCCGCGGCCGACGATGCCAAGGAGGAGGACGTGCAAGAGTCGCTTAAGCAGACGCAAGCTCTGCTCGCGGCCATCATGCAAGAGGAGGACGAGGACGAGGACGAGGACGAGGACGAGGACGCAACCAAGCACTACGAGAGCGAGTGGAGCGCCGCCTAGCTGTTTACAAACCATCTCGCAATCCAGCCATGATTCGACTACGGTACTCGACTACGGTACGTACGGTAGTACGACCAGGTGGTGCTTCCGTTGCCGAACCGTTTCGTTTCGGTACATTGTACTGGTACCGTACCGCAAAACGTAAAAAAAAAAAACAGACCCAGGGCGGGCGGCACGTGCAAGCGCACACGCCCAGGCCAACCTGGGCCTGAGAAGGAGAAGGAGAACTTCGATCGACCGCAGTGTGTGCACAGCGGCCCCACCACACGCGTCGCCACGTGGTGTGGCAGGCGCGACAGGCATGGCCGCCCGTCCGCCCGTGCGTCCGTCCAGCCATCCAGGCAAGCACATGCTCGAGCATGCGGTGCGGCCTCGGCGTTGGTGATTCCCTCCACGCGCGGATCCAAGTTGTGACGTGTTTCTCCCCTGTTTCCCGAGTCCGGTTTTCGCGCGGCAGGCAGGCAGATAGGGAAGGAGGCCTCGTGTCTGGCGCGTGTGACGGCGATGGCGGGCAGCGGGAGGAAGGGCCCCGAGGGCGGCGGCGGCGAGGAGGCGTGGTGCTCTGCCGCGGCCGAGCGCAACGACCTGCTGCTGTTCAACGAGGTGTTCCGGCCGCTCCGCGCGCGGGGGGCGCCCGTGCCCTGCGTGGATGGCGTGCCAGGGCGCCGCGTGAGCGCCGGGTCGGCGGTGAGCGGCGAGGAGGGGGCCGCGAGCGGCGGAGAGGAGGAAGAGGAGGCGCGCGCCGAGGCCAAGGCGGCCGCGGACGAGATCCGCGCGCGGCAGGGCAGCGACGACAACGTCTCGACCATGCCCCCCGCGACCCGCCGGGATCGTGGGCCGCGAGGTTCTTGCGACGGCTTGCCAAGCTCATGTTTGAGCGGGACGAGCGACAGATCAAGGTGTACGGGGCCGAAGGGTCCGGCAAGACGGCGGTGGCGGTAGAGTTCGTGCACGCGTACCGCGACAAGTTTGAGGGCGGCGTGGTGTGGGTGAACGGGAGCACGATCGTGTGGGACGCGTCGCACTTCTTGGTGGACGTGCTCAATTTGCAGGCGTACGTGAACGTGCTGGAAGTGGAGCAGCTGCGGCAACGGCTGTGGAAGTACTTGTACGACAGCCGCGAGCCGTGGCTACTTGTGATCGACGACGCGGGCGAGGAGGCGCTCGAGTGGATCCGCCCGCGTCCATGATGCGCCGCGGCTTCGTGCTGACGACGACCAAGGCCAAGAGCGGCCGCGACGAGTGTCTGCGCGTAGAACTTCCGCTGCTGAGCGCCAAGTCGCTGTCAGACGTGGTACTGCGCTTTGCCAAGGCCAGGTCGTGCAAAGCCAAGGTGCTCTCCGTGTGGACCGACTCGTTCCACTTGTGTCGCAACCTGCTGGGGATCCGGCTGATAGGACTGTTGTGCACCACGCACGGGATGTCTCTCGAGGACCTGCTCGAGCGCTACGACGCGGCGCTGGAGAAGACAGTGATGCCCGATCTGGCGCTCATCCTGGAAAAGTACAAGCTCAAGCACCACATGAGCAGCCTCAAGAGCATCGGCGTGCTTGACACGCTCGACTTTATCCGCGGCCGGCCCTGGACGGCGCTCGAGGGCCTCTCGCGCCGCGAGCTGTACCTCTTTGAGAAGATCCAGGAGAACCTCAACCGTTCGCGCAACCGGCTTAGCACCAAGTTGATCTGCAAGATCTGGCGCGACCTGGCCCTCCGCGACGCCGACGGTCTCGGCCGTGGCCGCGAGGTGCTCGACCTTTTCCGGGCCTGCAGCTTCTTTAGCGCGCGCTACATCCCCATTACCCTGGTGGCGCACGAACTGTCCGCCATCGACGTGGACGCCTACGACGCCACCGAGCACGGCGACCTCATGTACACCTCCCACGGCGCGCTCTGCGTGCACCCGACCCTGCTGGACGCGATCCGAAGCATCCACCAGAAGGGCAACGACAAGAACCGCGCGCTGGGCAAGCGCATGCTTACCACGCTCCACGGGCACTGCATGGAGCGTCTCTTTCCGCACGACCAGATGGTGGTCGGCGTCGCCGAGTGCGACGACCGCGCCTTCCGCAGCACCACCATGTCGCTGCTGCCGCACGTGTTCCTGGCCGTGGGTCTCTGCTCGGACCTGCTGCTCAGCCCCGACGACGCGGCCAACGCGGGCGCCAACCCAGAAGACCCCGATGCCGACTTTGCCGGGGACATGACGCCGCGCCGCCACTCGTCGCTCTTCTCGGTCGCTTCGGGCGGGTCGGCCTCCTCGGTGCTCTCCAGCTCGTCATCGCAGGCCGAGACGCGGGCCGAGCCCAAGCGGCGCTCCAGCGCGCTCGTGGCCGGCTCGGGCCCCCTCCTCAAGCAGATCACGCGCCGCTTCACGCCCAAGGGCAAGCGATCCAACGTGCGGCTGCTGATTGCGGACCTCAACGTCGTGCAGGGTCTGCTGCTCATGCTCGTGCAGCTTGGCGAGTTCCGCGTCGGCCAGGCTGAGACGCTCTTCCGCCGGGCGCTCCAGGCGTACTCCAAGTACGACGAGCGCGCCTTTGTGCGGTCCACCAAGCATCTGATCGCGCACTGCCTGCTCAAGCGGGCAAGGCGCAAGAGGCCGCGGCGCAATGGGAGGAGCTCCTCGACATGGGCCTCGATCCGTCGCAAAAGGCCTTTGTGCTCACGTCGCTCGGCCTCGCGCACGCCACCGGCGGCCAGCGCAACGAAGCCCGGCGCTGCTTTGAGGATTCGCTGCGCATCGTCGAGACCGATCTGGTGGGCGCGCGCACCTGGGCCGCGCTCGGCGAGACCTCCAAGCCGGGCCAGGGCGAGAGCATCTCTGCGCTGAAGTCGGCGCTTGCGGTCTACGACGACTTGTGCCCGCTCTCCTTTATGAGCGCCGAGACGCACAAGAGCCTTAGCAAAACTTTTTTGAGGCCGGCTCGCTGCAGGAGGCGCTCGTGCACGCCGAGGAGGCCATCGCATCTACTCGGCGGCCTCTACCGAGGTTCGCATCAGCCAGCTCAGCGAGGCGTACGGCAACATGGGTCTGCTGCACCAGGCCACGGGCGACTACGACCGCGCCAAGGAAGCCCTCGCGCGTTGCCTCGAGCACTCGGACCGCCTTTACGACGACGTCGTAGACACGCCCGACACGCTTGAGATCCTCCGCGCCCTGCGCGAGTGCTGCAACAAGCTGGGCGATGCCAAGGAGGCTGAGCGGTTTGCTGGGCGCGTCGGACATGAAGAAGCGCCTCAACTCTTGGGCCACCATCTACTCGAGCTTGGAGCTCTGATGGGCCCACCGCACCAACCCACCCCCTGCACACCACTATGACCATCTACTGCACTAGCGCGAGCAGCGCGGCTTCGCGCACGAAAATTGAAACATCGTTGTTCTCTGTCGGTTCCTCCTTGGCTCCCCGATCCTGACTTCGATCCTGCCAACTCACGTCAGGCAGGCAAGACTTCACAGGCAGGCAGGCGGGCAGGCAGGCCCCTTTCTCGACGGAGAACCTCACCAACGTAGCTAGCTATAGCAGCTTGAGAGGTCGACATCAATCAATCAAGAGCCGGTCAACCCGAGCTAGCTCGCTCGCTCGCTCGCTCGCTCGGCGTCGGCGAAGCGTCGACTCCTCCGTCGCGACAGCGGTCCACACGTCCCCTCAAGACGACCGCCACCTGCAACGCTCTTGGAACCAATGCATTCTGCGTTCAGGTCCTTTATTTGTTGGAAGGGAAAAAAAAGGACAAGACGACAAAAACCAAACGCCGATCGATCCGAGGTCAAGGACGCGGCGACGCCGGTCGCTGAGCGAGGAGCAGGTCGGCAGCGACCGCCCGCCACCCCGGCCATGGCGGCGCCATGCGGCACGCCCCTGTCGGACGAGCCGGCCGAGATGGAGCTGGACGAGCTGCGGTTTTGCGCCGTGTGTTCCGATGGCACGAATGCCGAGGACAACGAGCTGCGCAAGTGCGGCGCCTGCGGCGTGCGCGTGCACGTGGAATGTGGCGGCAACTTTGTAGAGGCACAGCCGCCCAGCCTGTTCCGGTGCCGCCCGTGCTGGATGGACGAGCGCGGCCTGACCGCTGGTGACCCGCTAGCCCGCAGGACGCGCGAGCGGCCTTGCGTTTCTGCCCCAACCGCGGCGGCGCGATGGTCGAGGTGCGCGGCGCAGGCGCTTGCAGCGCTAGCGGCGCGGGGCGCGGGCGCGGCGCGGGCGCTAGCGGCGCAGCGGAGCCCTTGTGGGCGCACCTTATGTGCGTCATCTGGATCCCCGAGCTGGAGTTTCGGGACGCGGCCGAGCTCAACCCGCAGGGCTGGAAGAAGCACCAAGGCGTGCTGCGCGACCGCTTCAAGCTCCGCTGCACCAAGTGCGGCGAGAAGGGCACGGGCGCGGCCATCCAGTGCCTGGACAAAAAGTGCTTCGCCGCCGTGCACCCCACGTGCGGGTTTGCGCATGGTTGGTACTTGCGCTACGCCATCGACGAGCAGGGGCTATTGCGGTTGGACTCGTATTGCCCGGCGCACGAGCCTGGGAGCGTGCCGGCCATGCCGCAGGGCCTCCGCTCGCTCAACATGTTGCCGCCCGCCGCTGGGTCAGCAAGGGCCGCGCCACTGTCCAAGCTGCTGCCCAAGCGGCCGGCTGGGTCGAAGCAGCACCAGCACCACCGCGGATCCTCTGCCAACAAGCGACGCACCACGGGCGGCCTTGAATCGGGCGGCGCGTCTCAGACACGCAGAGGGCAGAGCAAGCGGCGCGCCCTCGACGACGCTGACAGGCCACGCGCAGAGCAGAGCATCTCGCCGATGCAGCTCGAGGGCAAGCTGTCCCACGCGCCGCGCGTCGTCGACGTGACGGACGTGGTGCGCTCCATCGAGGAGACCTACTTCGCCCCCAAGCCAGTCTCGGAGGCCATCGTCGCCCTGCGCACGCAGTGCAGCATCCGCGCCCCGCGCTTCGCGCGCCACTTTGCGGCGCTGCCCGAGCTCGGTGGCTACCACGACGGCGACTTCTTCGTGCGCTCCAGGGCGCACCAGTTCGATGCGCTCTTCGCCGCCGCGGCAGAGCCCGAGCCCGCAGGCAGCGGTCCTCTCGCGGCAGTCCTGAGGCGCTTAGCCGCGTCCCGCGGCTGCGCTCCGACGCTCCGCGTGGGCTTGCTGCCGCAGGACCTGCGCGCCGAGCCGGGCCTGCGCGGGCTGGACGACTTGCACCGGGACCTGTACGGCTTGCAGGCGCTGGCGCTGTGCGAGGGCGGCTCGCGCGTGGCCACCTGGGCTGGAACCTCGTCAGCGAGTACAGCGCGCCGGACCAGATCATGCTGCACGTGGCGCTGGTGTCGGCCCAAGAGCCGATGGCCGCGGCGTGGCTGCTCGTGGCGCTAATCGCGCAGCTGCGCGGCCTCGCCGACAGCGGGTCCGTCAGCCAGCTCGCGTTGGTGCGTGTCGCGCCCGCGTGGCGACGTGCTGTAATCGACAGCATCACGGACCACGGCTACGAGCTCGCGCCGACGGGCAGTGCGATAGACGTGGCGACCTATGCTCTGCGCCTAGACGACGTGGACACAGCGGTTGCGTGCGGTCGCCTCGAGGCCCTCGGCGCCGGCTCGCGCGCCATTGACTTTACGCGCGCGCGCATGGAGGGCCTTGTGCGCCGCGATCACGAGGGCGCGGTGAGGGCCACGCCGACGCCTGGTCGCCAGATCGACCTCCGCCTGAGCCTCGAGGACGTCCACGTCGGAACTTGGCTCTCGCACCAGCAAAAGCAGCAAGGCACTGGTGGCGGGAGCGCAAAGCCTCGCTGGAAGAGCTCGAGGCCCAGCTCGAGGCCTGCACTGCGAACAACGCGCGGCACCTCGCGGCGGCCCTGTCGCGCGCCAGCGTGGGCCGTGCTGCAGAGGACGCCCCGCCGCCAAGGCAGGCGCGGCCAAGAGCGCCTTCCGCGCCCGCTTCAGCGAAGAGCTCCGAGCGCGCGAGCTGGGCGACGCAGCGACCTTAAACGCGACCTGCCGCGTCTGCTGCGGCGGCGACTCGAGCTTTGGCAACTTGCTGGCGATTTGCGACCGCTGCGACCAGGGCTACCACGAGCGCTGCCACCGCAGTAAGATCGACCTCGGCGCCCAGCTGGTTTTGCGACACCTGCGTGGCGCAAACCTCTTCCAAGAGCAAGGGGCCGTGCCAGCAGCGCGTCGATGCAAGCAGCACCTCCAGCACGCCCAAACTGTTTTCGTGACCAAGCTCCATGAAGTTGACCTTTTTCCCCACGCGCGGCTGTCCTGCATTGGAGCCCGTGCTCTCGCAGCTCGGTCCATGGCGACCGAGCTCCATTGCTGCACGCATGCTGCACGCACGACTCGTGCGAAGATGGCACAAGATGGTTGGCTTCAAATCGCCGACTTGGTTGGAGGCTAGTCGTGGTCCCGCTCTAACTCTCTCTCTCTCTCTCTCTCTTGTCGTGGAGCAGGCCAGGCCAGGCAAGGCCAGGCAAGGCAGGCTGCTCGTCTTGTCGATCGATCGATCGATCGATCGATCGATCAGTGGTTGGCGGGGAGCATCCCCAGAAGTTAGGTGGGAAGATCTTGGCAATCGACGAGGCATCGCTTTGTGGACGAGAGCGCAGCACGGTCGCACGCCTCGCGAGCTCAGGATGCTTGTCGGAGCAGCACGCCAGGGCGCCCGCGCGCTAGCGCGGCCGGCGCTCGCCGCGCGCCCGCGGCTGGTGCATCAGCATGCGGCGGCGACGGCCACGAACGGCGACGCGCGCTGGGCGCCTGCGCGTGGCGCTGAGCGCCGCCGGCGTGGCGCTCGGCGCCATGGCGCTCGGCGGCGTGGCGATGGCCGAGATGAAGGAGGAGCGCAAGATCGAGGAGGAGGAGGAGGAGGAGGCCGCCGCCCTGCCCAAGACCAAGGCGACGAACACGCTCAAGCTGTTCTGTGGCAACTCGAACCGCGAGCTGGCGCGCGAGGTGGCCGAGCAGCTGGGTTGCGAGATCGGCAACGCCACGGTTAGCAAGTTTGAGGACGGCGAGGTCAACGTGATGGTCCACGAGAACGTGCGCGGCAAGGACGTCTACATTATCCAGCCGACGTGCACGCCTGTGAACGAGTCGCTGATGGAGCTCATGCTTATGATTTCGACTATGCGCCGCGCCTCGGCGCGCCGGATCACGGCCGTGATCCCGTACTATGGGTACGCGCGCCAGGATCGCAAGATGACCGCCCGCGTGCCCATCTCGGCCGCGGACGTGGCTCGTCTCCTCGAGGCCATGGGCGTTGACCGCGTGGTGGCGGTGGACCTGCACTGCGGACAGATCCAGGGCTTTTTCGGCCCCCGCGTGCCGGTGGACAACCTGGACGGCGGCACGGTGGGCGTCAAGTACTTTGGCAAGAAGGGCCTGACCAACCCGGTGGTGGTCTCGCCGGACGCGGGCGGCGTGTACCGCGCCAAGAAGTTCCGCGAGGGACTCGCCAAGCTGCACAACGTGGAGGCTGGCCTGGCGATGATCATCAAGCAGCGCAACAAGCCCGGTGAGGTGGAGCGCATGGACCTTGTCGGCTCTGTGGACGGGTCGGACGTGATCATCGTGGACGACATGATCGACACGGCCGGCACGCTCTGCAAGGCGGCCAACGAGCTGGAGGGCCACGGCGCGCGCAACGTGTACGCCTTTGCGTCGCACGGCATCTTTTCGGGGCCGGCGTCCAAGCGCATCGAGGCCTCGGTGCTGCAAGAGGTGTGCGTGACCAACACGATCCCGCTCAACGACGAAGCAGGCGCCAACCCCAAGATCAAGACGCTCTCCGTGGGCAAGCTCATCGCGGGCGCGATTCGCCGCATCCACGAGAAGAAGTCGGTGTCGGCGCTCTTCTCGGACGACGAAGCCATCTAACTCGAAAGGCCTTTCAGCGCTTGCGGTTCATGGTTGTGTTGTGAGTGTTGTGAGTGAGTGAGCGAGCGAGCGCGAGAGCTAGCGGTGTTGTTGTTGTTGCTGCCGCTGCGCCTTCTTTTGGCGATGGCGGCATGTGGCGGCCGTGTTCGTGGTCGGCCGTCGGGCCTGGCGGCTGCGCAAGAGGGGCCCGTTGTGGGCTGTGAGGGTGTGTGTGTGTGTGTGGGGTGTGTGGTGTGTGGTGTGTGTCGGCCGGTCTGCTACGAGACGGCGGCTGTCCGTCTTGCCCTGATGTGGTGGAGGTTTGATCCTGCTGCTGCTGTTCACAGGGCAGCTACTCAAAAGCCAAGCTGCTGCGCGGCGTACTTGGCGGCTTCCTGCAGGTCTTGGTCCCCGTTCTGGCCTGCGTTGAGCAGCGCGATGAAGACATCGCGATTGTCCTGCACCGGCTTTGTAAAGGACTCCTTGCACTTGCTGGCCACGTCGCCAATCAGGTTGAGCACGTTCTTGGCGACGGCCGGCGACACCTCGTAGGGCAGGCGCTGCTTGTCCAGGTCGTGCGGGATCATTTGCGGGTCCTTGCCCTGGTAGTAGTTGCGCGGGTCCGCCAGCTCGAGCGACACCGCGCGCGCCACCATGAAAATACCCTCCAGGAACGGCATGATGTGCTGCGGCTCGGCGTCAAGCAGCATGACCTCCACGGCCTGCAGCGCAGCCTCGCGCAGCTCGTTGACAAAGGCAGCAGAGTCCTCATCCGTGATGTCCACCGAGAACTGCGCGGCGTAGAGCGCCGTAGTCATGGCGTCGTTGAAGTAGGGCTTGAACCCCTCCCAGCCCACGGCGGTGGCCACGTCGCCCAGTAGCTCGAGGTTGGGCGGCTTGACCGAGCGCTCCACGTCGTCCGACTTGAGGTTGGCGTAGGCCGCGTTGATGAGATCAGACGCGACGGGCGCGAGGTCCGACTCGAGGGCCATGCAGATGTCGATGGAGACGCGCGCGGCGGCGATGCAGGTGGCCGAGTTGTTGTTCTGCTGCAGGCCCGCGAAAACGATGGGCATGATGTGCTGCGAAAAGTGCTTAAAGTCGCTGCCGAGGATGCGCGTCACCTCGCCAATGCACATCATCGCGTTGGCGTGCGCGCTAGATCGGTTGTCCTTGAGGATGAGGACCATCGTCTCGAGGATCTTCTGGGGCACCACCAGGGGCTGCGGCGGCGAGGCCGCGCCCGGGGCCTGCACCTGCATGAGCGCCTTGTCCAGCTTGAGGACGCAGGCGTGGACCACGTCGCAGAGCTCCACTTGCTGAAAGCCGTTCTCGTCCCGCACCTGGCCCGCGCGGATCTCGCCGAGGCGCACCAGGCTGTGTATGAGCAGCACGTTGCCCACCGTGTTCAGCATGTCCCTAGCGCTGACCTCGATGACCTTGATGAGCGCCTCGTAGGCGCCCTCCATGAGCTGCCACTGGTCGGCGTCCTCGCGGCGCGCGGCCTCCCAGAGCGACTGGGCGAGGCGCTCGAAGAGCTGGCCGCTCAGCTGGTTGGTGTCCTGGTCGGCAACGCCCGTGAACACCGACGCGAAGCAATGGATCGCGGTCGCCGACATTTGGCCACGCGCGGCTTGTCCGCGAGCGACTCGAGCAGCGCTACGAGCATGGGCTCCAGTGATCGGTCTGCAGCACCGCGTAGTGCGAGGCGCACACCTGCGACGGCCCAGGCCGCGGTCTGCCGCACCGAGGCCACGGGCTCGCAGCTCTGGCTCATGTCCTGTCCGGGCTGCAGCGGCTCCTTGTTGGGCAGCATGCGGCGCAGCACGGCCAGGAAGAGGGCGTTGATGGCCTCGCGCAGCGGTTCGGACGGGTTCTCGCGGAGCAGCGCGCCAAAGGCAAACAGGGCCGCCTGGCGGTTGCGCCAGTCGGCATGCGCGATGTTGCTCTGCACAAAGGCGAGCGAGCCGGGCACGATGGACTGGCCCAGGCAGGCGCTCAGGCTCACAAAGCAGTGCTCGGCGGCCTCGTACAGCGAGTTCTCGTCCAGTTCGTCGTCCTCGGGCTCCTCCGGCTGCTGCAGCAGGCAGAACTGGAGCACGAGCTGGCACAGGTCGTTCTGCACCTTGGGGATAAAGTTGTAGAGCTGGCAAGGCGGCTGCGAGTCGCCGCGGGCCTGCGCCTCCTGAATCTGCTCGCGCCGCTCGGTCTCCTCGTAGGCCATCTCGTCCCAAAAGTTGAGCGCCTGCTTGGCCACGCGGTCGTCCGCGTTCTCGGCCCGGATCGCCGTGATGGTGCGCTTCCAGATCTCCTCGATGTAGTTGGGCAGGTGGTCGTAGTAAAAGGCCATGATCGAGGTCAAGCACTGAAAGGCCTTCTCCTGGACCTCCTCCGAGCTCGTCTGGGTCATGCTCAACACCATCTGCATGATCATGTTGCGCTCCGCCTCGTTCTCCATGTTGTGCCGCGCAAACTCGAGCGTGTCGTTGAGCGGTCGTCGCCGTCACCTTGACGCGGTCCGGCATGGCCGCGTTCATGCCCTGCGAGATGCAACTCAGCAGCTCGTTGGTTTCCTTCTCCTGGACTTCCACGTCCAGCTCGGCGGCGACCAGCGAAGAAGCCCAGCGCCGAAAGCGGGCCCTGCAGCTGCATAGGCTCCGCCTTGCCGTCCTTGACCAGCGCCATAACCTGGTTGAACGCCTCGACGAGCTGCCCGACCAGCTCGGGCCAGCGCTGCAGCGACAACTCCAGGCGCGCCACGGCCTCGATGCTATTGGCCACCATCTGCGACACGCGCATCGGCGCCGTCACGAGGGCCTCGAGGCAGGTAAGCTTAATATACTTGCGCTGCTCCTCGGTGAACAGGCTCTCCCACTTTTCCAGCTTTTTCCGCTGCGTGACCTCGGTCTGCCCGTCAGCACGCGCTTGAGCTGCACGGCCGCCGACATGCGCGTTTCGATCGCCTTGTTGTTGTCGCCGAGCTCCGTCACCAGCATGCCGACAAATTTTTGAAAGTCCAGCTCCTCCAGCTCCTTGAGCCGCGCCTCGGCGGGCCCCCGCTGGTTCGCATCACCGCTGGTGCACGCCGCGAGCAGCTGCGTCACGTCCGCCATCGCTGCTGCTGCTGCCGCTCCCGCTCTCCCGCTCAGCTCCTCCACCCACGCACGCCTCCTTCCTTCTCGAGAATTGCTTTGGATCCTTGCAAACCCTAACCCATCGGAGAACTGCGGAACGTTCTGTCCAACCGCCGCGCTGCGACCAGGACGCGGACTCCTCAGTCCCCTCTCTCACAGGGAGCTGGTCCAGCAGCCAGCCAGCCAGGCGCGTCTTTTGCGATGACCTGCGATGACCTGCGCGCAGTCATTGCGCCAGTCATCGCGTGTGTCGTGCCGCCAGTCGTCGTCGCAGTCAGTCGCGTCAAACCGAACCACGCGGCCAACGCGTCATTGTCATCGTCACTCCGCACAAAATTGGATCTTCATCATCATCATCATCATCAACGAGCGGCAGACCGACACGGGGCGACGACCAACTCTCCGGCGGGGAGGGGCAGGAGGAGGCGGCGCGAGGGGCAGGCGGCGGCGGCGGAGGAGGAGGAGTGCGAAGAGCGATGGGCGGCGGGCAGCAGGGACGCGCCGGCGACAAGCTGCGAATCCATGTGGCGGCCGGCGGCAGCGGGTACCGGCTGCTCGGCGTGGACAAGCCGGGCGAGCAGGTCGAGGGGGAGCAGCGGCAGGCGCAAGGGCAAGCGGTGACGCGCACGGAGGCCGAGCTCGTGAGCTTCCACAAGATGCTAGTGGACACGCTGTCCGGCAGGCTTCAGCGCGACGCGAAAACCGTCGAGGAGGAGCTCGGCTTCCCGCTGGGCGGCGCCGACCCCGGCCGCGCCGTGGCACAGGGTGGCATGGCCGCCGCCGCGCTCGTGGCCTTTGGCGCGGCGCTGGCCAAGACTCGGGCATGTCGCCCGCGGACGATAAGCGCTGCGAGCTGGCCGCGCTGGCGCTGGCCGTGGTGTGCATGCTGCTGTGGTTCCGCTCCTGCCCGTACGCCAAGGTGCAGCCTGTGGAACGCTACTTGAACCGCACGCTGGCGCTAGAGGGCGCGGACGCCATGGTGCGCGCCTTCCTAGAGCCGCCGCTGCGGCCGGACTGGCCGGCGCGCATGGGCGCCATCGACCTCGACCTGCACGACCTGCCGCACGAGTCGTCGCGCACCGAGTGGTGGTACTACAACTGCCATCTTAACGGGCCGGATGGGCGCGCCGTGTCCGCCTTCGTCTGCTTCTTCCGCTTCCTCAAGCACGTGGACAAGTACGGCAGGCGGCACTTTAGCCACGTCCTGACCTGGGCGGTCTCCGACGTGGAAAACGAAAAGTACTACAGCGACGTGCTGCTGGACGAGGTGACGCCAGAGTACATGCTCAAGGAGCTGGACAAGGGCGTCACCTCGGACCCCATCTTGGAGCGAGCCCTGCGCGAGGTGTACAGCAAGGGCAATGTGCCGCTGCCGGACCGGATGTTCCAGCGCGGCGTCAAGGTGCAGAGCCGGCGACTTGGCCTCGACTATGAGGGCGCCGCTCTGTCCAAGGACGATAAGGGCCGCTACGTGCTCAAGGCGGAGCACTCGGACTTGCCGTGCGGCTGGAGCTCGTCTTCTCGCCGCGCAAGGCCGCCGTGCGCCACGGGGACAACGGCGTGGTCGAGGGCAAGGACGGGGACGACATGTTCTACTACTGCATCTCGCGCTGCGACGTCAGCGGCTCGGTCACGCTGCCCAAGCCCTACAAGACCGGCGGCTCGGCGCACACGTCCAAGCTTGCCCCCGACGTCCTCCAGGTCCGCGGCACCGGCTGGTACGACCACGAGTTTGGCGGCCGCGAGGGCGCCTCCCTGGACAAGGACACGCCGCGGCCGGCCGGCGATAGCAGCGACATCAGCGAGGACGAGGACGACAAGGTTGAGGGCAAGGGCTGCGCAGAAAAGATCTCCAGCATGCGGTACTCGTGGAACTGGGTCGCCATGCAGCTCGAAGACGGCACCGACATCACCGCCGCGGTGCTCATCGACCCCAAGACGGGCGCCACGATGCAGAACAACGTCGTCGTCATCGACCCCGAAGGCACGCGCAAGCAGTTCTTCGGTCTCGACAAGGACCCGCTCCTGGCCTCTGACGCGCCCGAGGACCAGTGGACCTCCACGCGCACGTTCAAGGAGTACCCGGTCGTGTTCACGCTAAAGGTGCCCGGCCACATGGACCTGAAGATCTCCGCAGCCTTCCGCGACCAAGAATGCATGACCATGATCTGCAGGCCGGGCTTCTGGGAAGGCCGCTGCAACGTGACGGGCACGGTGGCGGGCCAGCCGGTCAAAGGCCTCGCCTTCGTGGAGCGCAACGGGTTTGACGCGGAAGCCTCGGTAAAGAGCTTCTTCAAGAGCGTGGGCAAGGTCGTGCGCAGGTCGGTGAAGAATGTGTACCCGCTGCGGCCCACCCGCGAGGAGGGCCTGCGGCTCATCGCCACGCCCGAGACCGAGCACTACATCCACGGCGTGCCCATGGACGTCGTGGGCGACACGCTCATCGCGCCCGTGCGCGCCATCGCCGACCGAGGAGGCAAGTCGTGGCGCTCGTACGGCGCGCTCGCCTGCGTGGACTGTGTCGGGGGCGATTCGCGCGACTTTGTGCGCTGGGTGGCCATGCCCGAGTTTCTGCACGTGGGCTCGCTCATCGTGGACGACATTCAGGACGAATCCGAGACGCGGCGCGGCGGGCCAGCGGCGCACCACATCTACGGTAGCGCCCTGTGCATCAACGCGGGCACGGCAGCCTACTTTCAGTGCGAGCAGCTGCTCCAGGTGCCGGGCATGTCCGCCGAGGACTTGAATAAGATGTACAAGCTCTTCTTCTCGGCGCTGCGCGGCGGCCATGCTGGCCAGGCGCTCGACATCAACGGCCTCGACTACATGATGGACACCGTCGTCGACTCGGGCGACGCGGACCTGCTCGAGGAGCGCATCCTCGCCATCCATATGCTCAAGACCGCCGCGCCGGCCGGTGTGCTCGCGCGCATGGGAGCCATCGCGGGCAAGGGCAGCGAGCGCCAGGTGGAGGCCATGGGCCGCTACTTTGAGTCTGTGGGCATCGCCTTTCAGATTATGGACGACGTGCTCAACTTGCGCGGTCTCTACAGCAAGGAGTCGGACAAGCTCAAGCTTGGGACGGCGCTCAAGCAGCTGGGCGAGGACATCGCTTGCGGCAAGGTAACCATGCCGATTGCCAAGGCCATGGCGATGCTGCCCGACAAGGCCGCGCGCCGCGCGCTTTGGGACGTCGTCAGGGGCAAGCCGCAAGACCAGGCTGTCATCGACGGCGTGATCCAGCAGCTCGAGGACCTGGGCGCCATCGATGCCTGCGTCGAGCAGGCCGAGCAAGTCGTGGAAGAGGCCTGGGCCGCCCTCGACGGCGTCGTGCCGGACAGCTTTGCCAAGATCATGCTGCGCGCCTTTGGTTGGTTTGTCATCGAGAGAAGCCAGTAATGAATTACGCACGTTCCTAAGCCAACACCACCTCTAGCGTGTGCTTCAGGACTCTCTCCTCCAGCAGCCGTGCCCCGGTGAGGCGGCCGTTGTTGATCTCAAGCCGATGCCGGGTGTCCTGGAGCAGCGAGTCGAGCTTGCTGGCGTTGTAGGTTCGCCCTCGCGTTCGCTGGAAGATCTGGGTGCCAATGCGGTGCACCTCCTTGCGCACCTCCATCGGGTCCTCGCCTTCTTCGCAGGGCCCGAGCCTCCGCAGCACCTCCGCCTTGACATCCGTCCGCTCCCCGATAAACTGCTCCCAGAAGCTGGCCTGCTCATCCAAGACCGCCAGCCGCTCGGGCAGCGACCGCGTCCATTGGAAGAGGTGCTCCAGCCGGTGCTCGAGGGCGACGCTCTGTTGCGAGCCACGGTACCTCACTTGGCGCCACAGGTCGGTCGCGTCAAAGAGGCCGAAAATCTCTGCTGGCGAGCTCAGCGGGGGCACCTCGTCGGGAATGAGCGGCACCTGCACTGCAAGCCGCGCAAAGGCTTCAACAAAGTCCGTGAAACACAGGCCCGCCTCCGCGGCGCCGAGCGGGATGCAAGCCCGGAAAGTACGCAGCACGTCTTCCAGGCGGACGTTGGTGAGCCGAAGGAGCCCAAGCTTGTCGCGGGCGAAGGCCACAAACTGGTCCTGGTCCACAAACGGGGCCGCTCCTGCCTCGCGGGCCCCCGTGCACTCGTGGAACACCGACAGGAGAAAGTCGCGGTGCGCCGAAATCCACTCGTCCACGTCCTCGGTGTACAGCACGCAGCTGCGGAAGCGGTCCGGCGACAGCTGCGCCAGGTCCATGCTCTGCTTTACGCGGAACCAAAGCATCTCGCACGCCTCCGGCAGGCGGACGGGCGTTGCTTCGCTGCGCTTTGGCGGGGTCACCGCCAGCGCGAGACGACCAAACGTGGTGATGAACTCCCAGGGCTCCTCAAGCGCCATCTGTTGCCCAGCCAGAGGCGCAAGCACGCTCTCGTACGCTTCGAGCTCTTTTGCGCGCTGCGCGATCCCGAGATCGCTAAGCAGGACGCACAGCGCAACAAGGCCCGGGCTGCGCTGTGCTCCATCTCGGCAAGGGTCGCGCTGGCCACGGTGGAGGCGTGCCGAAACAAGTCGACGAGCTCGACAAAGTGCGCCTCAAAAACGATCGCAGCACCAGCGCGGCGCCTTGGTCCAGGTCCTGCAGCTCGCGCGCGCGCAGCGTCGCGCGTGCCCACGCCAGCTCAAACTGTTTCTCGGTGAAGGGCTTGGTGAACTCCATGAAGCTCGCGCTGGGCCAGCGACGCGCGCGCTCCTCCCAGATGCTCTTGCGCAGGCCCCAAGAGTGGAACACTCCCCGCATGGTCATCTCGCGGCTCTCCTCTGGCGTCATGCGGGGGAAGCGCAGCTGGAGCTTGTCGTGGCGCTCGTAAAAGTCATTTTGGGACCAATCTAGCCGGTTCGCGACGGCTTCCTCTTCCTCCTCATCGCCGCCCAATACCTGGCTTAGGTCGTCGCTCAGCACCTTGCCGCGCACGACCTCGATGGGCTCGGTGTCCGACAAAGCGAGCTCGCCGTCCACGGTGAAGTGGAAGAGGATGCGCTGAGAGCGCGCCGGCAGGGTCACTGTCGTCTCCCAGTACTGCACAAGCTGCCCGCTCTCCACGCGAGGGTTGCGTCGCACGCAGTGCAGCTTCCAGGGGAGCCAGTTGAACTGCGGTAGGTGCACTTGAACGCTTTCGGGGCCGGCCTCGGCGGGCTCTTCTGGGGCTAGCGCTTTAATGCTTCCGTCGCTGGAGCTGCTGCTGCCTTGCACACTGCTGCCGGAGCCCCCGCGCTTGACGCTTGCCGTCGAGCCCGCCCCACCCGCCGGCTCTGGCGCAGCTGTGGGGCCCGCCGCGGCGGTGGCATTCGCGGCATCGGCGGCTGTTTGAACAAAGTCGTGCTCCACGACGTGCTTCCACTTGATCTTGGTCGGCACCCAGCACTCGCATACCCAGCAGTTGGTGCGAAAGTTGCCCGTGTCGATCTGCTCGAGCGGGACGACAAAGCCGCGTGCATCCACGCGGCCCATGTTGCCGACGAGGTGAAGCCCGAGAAGCGTCCGGTTCGGCAGCAAGCCATCCCCGAGGGCGCGGATCGCAGCGGTCCCCAGCGCATTGTGTGACAGGTCGAGGTGTGCCAAAGAGAGGTTGTCCGCAAGGGCCTGCCCGAGCTTGCCAAGGTGACGGGCCTCCGCGGCGCGCTCGCTCGCGCTAGTCGCAAGTGTTCGGTTGTTCCGACAGGTTCAGGTCGTGCAAGGCGCCCGGTGCGGCCGCGTCGAGGATCGTCGCGAAGGCCCCGAGACTCTTGGCCGTCATCGCATTCCATGACAAGTCCAGGTCGTGAAGGGCCTGACAGTCCCGAAGCAGCTTGAAGATGCGCAGGTCGCGGCCCGCGATGGCGTTGTCGGCGAGGACGAGGCTGCGAATCGTTCCGTACCGAGCCAGGCCTTGCAGCAGCACCACCGCGCCAGGGTCGCCAATGTTGTTCTTGCTCAGGTCCACCCAGCAAAGCGACTGCTCCGCCCGGCCGAGCAGGTCTTTGGTGAGGAATCGAAGCCTGTTGCCGCGCAAGTCGAGGCGTTTGAGCACCATGGTCTTGCGCGACGCGCGCGAGCTGAGGGCGCTCTGTGCGTTCAGGTCGTTTAGCCCGAGTTGGCTGAGATCCACGCAAGTGTCCCCGATTTCGTGCACTTTTGGTCGCGAGGCCTGCCTTGTCAGCCTGGGCTGCATAGCGGGTCCCATATTAGGGGCTGTAGACCGCATCACGGGCGCCGGCACCTTCGGGGGGTCCAGTTCCACCCTTTTCTTTGGGTCGGGGTTTTGGTAGTCACGTTCTGCGAGGGCCGCGGCCACGGATGCGACGGTCTCTGCCAGATCGGCAGGCAGCATGGCGCTGCCAGAGTTGTTGGACCGCAGCGAAGCCAGCTGCTCCAGCTCTGCAGCAGCCTCTGCCTCCTCTTGCTCCCTTCACCGCCTCAAGCCGTTCCCTCCCGCTCGGCGCGCGACGCCTCTGCAAGCTTGATGCTCCTCCGGTGGTGCGCGAGCCGGCGCTTGTAGTTGGGCATCGACTCGTCCTCAAGCGCAGACTTGTCCAAGTCCTGCAGCTCCCGCCTGGAGAAGCGCCCTTGCACCACCTCTGGCAGGCCGCCCTTGCCGTGCGCCGCCGGAGCAGCGCCTGCCGCGGCGACGGCGTCGCCGGCGCAGCCCCCTTGGCGGGTCGTCGTGCCATTCGCACTGCCGCGCCGCCGCCGCCGCCGCCGCCGCCGCCGCCGCGGCGGCGGCGCGTCTCGCCCCTCGCGGGGCGCGCCGCGCGGCGTACCTATACAGCAGTCGCTCGCGCTCTAGGTCCGCAACAACTGGAGGCGTCCAGATGCCCGCCATGGCGCCTCTCTCCCCGCTCGCTCGCTCGCTCTCGCTCTCTCTCAGCGGCGGCGGCGAGGTCCTGCTCGGCCATACCGGTCTCGTCGTTGCAGGAGAGGACAACGGACACCTTCATCATGATGTCATTCATCACCGCGACAACGACAGACGTTCTCGAGAGGACACATCGGGACATCGTTCATTCGGGCACATAGCAAGCTCCTGCTCCTTCCCTGGCGAGCTCGAGCTCGAGCTCGAGCCGCAGGGCTCGGGAGGCGTCAGACCGTGAGGCAGTCGCGCACGAACGGCGCCGGCTCCTCGCGAGCGTCGGGCGGCGTCTCTGGCGACGCGAAGATCCGCTCCGCCTCAGCCAGGAGCTCCGAGAGGTCCAGGCCGCGCGCGATGGCGACGCGCTGGATCGCGCGGGACATCGCGCGGCCTGCGTGCTGCAGCTCGGACTGACGCTCGTTGTCCAACCGCATGAGCGCCTCGGCCGCGGCGCGGCCGCGCGCCTCGCTGGCGGCTTGCGCACTCCGGAGGTCGGCTTCTAGCGCGTCCACGCGCGCTTGCGCCTCATGAAGCTTGCCGGCCGCCGCGCTCTCGTCCAGCGGCCGGCCGTTGGCCGCGGCCATCGCGTTCTCGGGGAAGACCGGGGCGCCGCTGCCTTGTGTCAGCGCCTGGTTCTCCGCTCGCAGGAAGGCACTCACGCGGCGCTGCTGCGCCAGCTCTTCCCGGCACTGGCGCAGCTCGTCTGCCACCGCTTGGTGCTCCCGGTCGCGCGCCCGTACCTCGGCGAAGAGCCTATGCGCCGTGCGCGAGGCGCGATTGCGCTCCTCCGCCAGCTCCCTCTCGAGACGCAGCCGCGCCTGCTGCGCACTCTCCGTGACGCCGCGTCCCAGCGCGCCCGCCGTCGCGGCGCCGTCCTCGGTGGCGCCCTCCGCCCGCGCCGCCAGCTCCATCGCCTCGCTGTCGCACCTCCGACTTGTTGGTGTCGTCTCCAAGTGCAAGGCACGAGGCGGCACAGCGAGGCCCAGGGCTCCTCGCGCAGCCGCGCGAGCGGCAGCGCGCCGACGCTGCCGTCGTGGGCGGCCCGGCGCCTCCCTTCCCGGTCGTCGCCAAGCTGCGCCGCGCGTCGCCCGCCCAGCACGGTGCGGGCGCGGCACTCGGCGCTGCGCTCGAGAGCTTCCTCGCGGCCGCCGTTGGGCGGACTCGGGGCTCGGCCTAGCGGGGGCCGGGCAGCAGGCGCCGCCGCGCATCGCGAGCCTGCGCGCTCCGCCCCGGCGGCGCCGGCGTCCGCGGCGTCATGGTGCGTTTGCCAAAAGTCTTTTGGCTGGTTTCCGTTTCGCGTTCGGGTCTTATCTTGTGTCGGTTTCAAAACGGCGGAGTGGAAGGCGCGTTTGCACGAAACCAAGAATCAACCGACGCGAGTCATTTTAGACGTGACATAGGCCCCCGTGTCACGTGAGTTTGGCGCGCTCTGGGCTGGGGACAGACAGTTGCAGCGCGAGCAGGAGATGTTCCTCGGGCGGCTGAGCACGCTGCGGTCGGGCCTGGAGGAGCAGCTGCGCAAGGCCGTGGAGACGGTGGAGGGCGTCGTCAAGACCGGCTTCGATGAGCAGGAGTCTGCCAAGGTGGCCGCGTACAAGGAGCTGTACGTGGAGATGCAGCTCGAGCAGCTGCGCTTGGTGCGCCAGTACCAGACCTTCGTCGCGCAGGCCGAGCCCGCGCAGGACGACGGCGCCCAGGCCGAGCCCGCCCAGGCCGAGCCCGCCCAGGCCGAGCCCGCGCGCGACGACGCGTGGGTGGCCGAGTGGGAGGAGCGTATGAAGGCCAACATGAGGGAGCGCTTGGAGGCGCTGGCCGAGGCGCGAGAGCAGCAAGAGACATCCCAGGCGCTGTCGCGCCAGCTGGAGATGCTCAAGGAGCACGTGCGGCGCCAGGACGAGCGCATGGAGCACCTGGAGAAGCTGGAGGAGTACCAGGCCAAGAAGGAGGTGGACCAGGAGACGGCGATAGACGGCCTGGCATGTGAGTACTCCAAGCTCTCCGGCGAGGCGGAGGCTACGCGACAGCGGCTGGCCGACGCCGAGCGCGAGGTACAGCGCCTCCGCGACGAGAACGCACGCCAAAACCAGAGCATGGAGCTGCTCTTGGCATCACCTGCTGCCGAGCGCGGCAGCGAGCCACAGGGCCGCGAGGTGGAAGGCCTGTCTGCCCGCGTCGCCCTGCTCGAGCGTGATCTGGAGAAGGAGCGGCAGCGCTGCGCCACGCTTGCCGAAGAAGCGGCATCTCGGCAGGCCGAGTTGGCCAAGATCGGCGCGGCGGAGGCCGGCAGCGGAGACACTGCAGAGGTGGATCGCCTCGAGGAGGCTCTGCGGCAGAGCGAGAGCGCCAGGCGGCTCCTCGAGGCGCAGCTCGAGGCCCGAGGCGCCAGCCGCGGCGCGGAAGCCGATGCCCGCGGCGAGATGACCGCCCTCCAGGCCCGCGTGGAGGAGCTGGAGGCGTCGCTTGCCGCATCAAATGCAAAAGAACAGCAAGTCCGCTCCACATTGGAGCAGCAGCTCGCTGCGCATGCCGCGACGAGCGACGAGCTAAAGGGCGAGCTCGAGCAACGTGTCGCCGAGGTCGCGCAACTCGAGGCGGCACGAGCAGCTGCGGTCGCGCAAGCCGAGGGCGCGCAGGCCGAGCTAAAGCAGGAGCTGGCCGCAGCCCGCTCGGCCAACGCCGCGCTCGAGCGCGAGCTAGAGGCGAGTGCAGAAGGGAAGGCCGCACTCGAAGCGGAGCAGGCCAAGGCGCGCGACAGCCATAGCGCGGCCATGGCACAAGCTGCCGAGGAGCTGCGCGCGGCTCGCGAACAAGCCGAGGCGGCGGCGAGCGCGGCAGCAGTAGAGCTGGCCGATGCACAGGCCGAGGCATCAAGGATCAAAGCTCGCGTGGCCGAGCTGGAAAAGACGGCGAAGGAAGACGCAGCAGCTGCCAAAGCCGCTGCCGAGGCGCTGCGCGAGGAGCACAAGGTCGCCATGGAGGCAGCAGTTAGTGAGCGGGAGCAGGAAGCTGCCGACAAGCGCGAGGCGCTGGAGAAGCTGCGGGCGGCAGAGTCGGAGCGAGACGACGCCTTCGTGGTCATCTCGGAGGAGCGCGCGCAGCGCGAGGCCGCCCTCAAGGCGCTGCGGGCAGAGATGGAGCGCGAGTGGACAAGGCGATCGCCATGACGCGAGACCGTATGCAAGGCAAGGTGGACGAGTACAAAAAGCTGTACGTGAAGGAGAGCGCCCTGCGCAAGCGCGTGCACAACGAGCTGATGGATCTGAAGGGCAACATCCGCGTCTTCTGCCGCGTGCGGCCTGTGCTCGCAAACGAGCGCAAGGCCAACGGCGAGGACGCCGTGGACGTGACCGAGTTCCCGGTCGCGAACGAGATCGCCATCGCGAAGGACGAGGCCTCGCGCAGCCGGTTCGAGTTTGACCACGTGTTCGCGCCGGACGCCACGCAGCGCCAGGTCTTTGAGGACATCAGCCCTCTGGTCACGAGCGTGCTGGACGGGTACAACGTCTGCATATTTGCCTACGGGCAGACGGGAGCGGCAAGACGCACACGATGGAGGGCACGCGGGCAGATCCGGGCGTCAACTTTCGCGCGCTCGCCGCGCTCTTCGAGATCCGCGACGACCGCATCAGCGACGAGGAGTTCCGCTTCACCGTGAGCGTGCTAGAGATCTACAACGAGACTGTGCGCGACCTGCTGTGCGCGGAAGACACGCGCCTGCACGCTCCGTCGCGGGCGAACCTCGAGATCCGTCTCAACACCGAGGGCAAGGTGTTCGTCAAGGGCCTCGAAGAGCAGCCCGTGAGCAGCATGGCGGACGTCCAGGCGGCCATGCGGACGGCGCAGGGCAACCGCGCCGTCGGCGCGCACAACATGAACGAGCACTCGTCGCGCTCGCACCTGGTGCTCACGGTCAACATCAGCTCGCACAACAAGATCTCGGGCGCCAAGAGCTCGGGGCGGCTCAACCTGATCGACCTGGCTGGCAGCGAGCGGGTGGGCAAGACGGACGCGTCTGGGTCGCGGCTCAAGGAGGCGCAGAACATCAACAAGAGCTTGTCGGCCCTCGGGGACGTCATCCAGGCGTTGGGCAGCAAGTCCTCCAAGCAGGGCCACGTGCCGTACCGCAACTCCAAGCTCACGCACCTGCTACAGAACTCGCTTGGCGGCGACTCCAAGGTGGCCATGTTCGTCAACATCTCGCCCATCCGCTGGAACGCCGCAGAGTCTGTCTGCTCGCTCAACTTTGCGTCGCGCTGCCGCAAGGTGCAGCTGGGCGCGGCCAAGAAGAACGGCAGCGCCGAGCTGGCCAAGTACAAGCGCATGGTGGACGACCTGCAGGCGCAGCTGGCCTCGCACTCGCGCACCTACGACGGCGCCGCGGCGACGCCGCGTCGCCCGCGCCGCTAATTCTGTCGATATGCTTGGGGAAAGTGGGGGGTGAAAGGCAACACCTAACACGCAACCATGTCGCTTGTTCTGTCGCTCAGTCAGCCCGTCCCGCTCACAAAGCCCTCCAGGCCCAGGTCGGTCCACTTCTCCTCCTCCTCGTCCTTCTGCGCCGGGTGCGTGGCCTCCAGCTCGTGCTCATCCAGCGGCAGCCCGTCCTCGGGGGCGAGCTCGATCTCGTCGTCGGACAGCGAGTCCTGCGCCCACTCCAGGTCGATGAGGTCGAGGTTGTCCTGCCGCGGGATGTACACGCTGTCCGACTCCATCGCCGCCGTCGCCAGGCAGCAGCGCCAGGCTGCAGCAGCGCCGACACCTCAACCGCCGTCGCTCTCTGTCACTCACTCTGTCACTCACCACGGCTTTTGACGTGACGGCGGGGGCCCGGTCACGTGTGGCGCAGCAGCGCAGTGCACGATGACGTCGCGTCTGCCAGAGTCGGACTCAGCCGCCGCGAGCGCCGCGGCGCGACGGCTCGCGCGCGAGCGGGCGCAGGATGGCCCGGCGTGGTTCCTAAGCGCCCTAGACGCGCCCCGCGAGCGCGGCTTCGTGCGCGTCGACGGCGTGGAGATCGAGTACATTCGGTGGCGGGACGACTCCGTCCCGCTGGCCGAGGCGCAGGCGGTGGCGCTCGTGCACGGCGCCGCGGCGAACGCCGAGTGGTACGCATGCACGGGGCCGCTCTTGTCTCGCGGCAGGGACGTAATCGCCGTGAGCTTCTCGGGCTGCGGCGGGTCTGGCAGCCGCCTGGACGAGTACACCATGGTTGGCTTTGGGCGCGAGGTGCTGGGCGTGCTTGAGGCCCTGGGGGCGTTCGAGCGGCAGCGCAAGCCCATGGTCGTGACACATTCGATGGGGTCGGTTGTGGGCATGTGCTTGGCAATCGAGCACGGCAGCCGCTTCGAGGGCTTTGTCCTGACGGACGTGCGCATAGACGACACGCCGACCGCTGTGCTGGAGAGGGGCATGCGCAAGGCGATGGAACACCGCGCCCAAGACCGGCGCGCCGAGCCGCGGGCGGCTTGGAAGCTGCGGCCTGCGAGCGAGCGGCAGCCGGACGTGCTCAAGTTCACGCCTCCGCAACGGCCTGGCAAGTCGTTCGTGATGGAGTACGTGGCCACGGCCTCGAGCGTGGTGTGGCCGCACGGGTGGCACTGGGCGGGCGACCCTAACCGCTTTAGCAAGACGGTGCTGGACCGGGACACGACCGTCGTCAACTTTGAGTCGGTGCGGCGCGCGTTGCAGGAGACCCCGATAGCCTTTGTCTACGGTGAGAGAAGCTTCTTCATGCGCGAGGCTTCGGTTAAGGCCGCCGTGTATGGCGGGCTGCAAGAGCTGTGCCCCGTGACCATGCTGCCCGATGCGGGGCACAACGTCATGTTGGATGAACCGCTCGCGCTCGTAACGACGCTGCGCGCGATGCTGGCAATGTGGCCGGCGTACCGGGAGCAATGGCGGCAGCGCGGGCCGCGCGCCGCGCTTTAGGCGAGGTTTGTGTGAAGCCCTAGCTTGGTTTTGACTGTCAGCCAAAGTGCGGCGTGGCGAAGGCCGCCGAGTTCTTGGTCTTGTCGATTGCGATGTGCTGCGCCTTGCCGGTCTGCTTGTCACGCGCGTCGATATGCAGCACGCCGGCCTCGTTGACGCGGAAGATGACGTCGATCTGCACCGACCCGACGGGGCCAGGCGGCAGGTTGACCAGCTCAAACGAGGCGAGCACCTCGTTCTCGCTGGCCAGGGGCGAGTCGCCCTGCCGCACCACGATCTCCACGCGTGTCTGGTTATCGCTGACTGTGGTGAACACCTGGCTGTACTCTGTCGGCACGGACTGGTTCTTGGCGATCATGGTAAAGAACTTGTCATTTACCATCTCCAGCCCAAGCCCTTGCCGCTGCTTTGGCAGCTGCCACCCGCGAAAGTTGTCGCGGCTCGTGGTATGCCCGTCAAAGGCGCCCTCCACGTGCAGGTTGCCGACCGGCGCGCACAGCGCCTGCCGTTCCGCTTTGGGGTGCTGCACGTAAGCGTCGCCCGCGGTGGTCGACCCGTAGAACTGCCCCGACTGGCTCCGGTGCGCCGGCGCGTGCGCCCGCTCCGGGGCCGGGACGGCCCACGCTTGGTATGCCTCCCCGCTCGTGGTGGACCCGTAAAAGTACGCCTTGTTGGGCTCATACTGCGCGCGCGGCACCTGCTCCGGCGGCGGCACGCTATGCGCCACAAAGGCAGCGCGGCTAGTGGTCCCAAAGTCGCCGGCGCTGCCGCGCGACGGCAGCACGCCGTCCAGCGACTGGCCGCCCGGCGCGACGCCCTTGACGCGCTGCGAGCGGCCGGGGTCGGCGAACGAGGACCGGTTGGTGGTCTCGCCGTAAAAATCGCTGCCGCTGCGGATGTTGACGGCCTTGGCCATCTCCGAGGGCCGGGCCGGGCCCGACCCGGGGGCGTGCCGGTACGTCTCGCCGCTCGTCGTGGAGGCGTAAAACTTGGCCGTGCTCGGCTCGTACTTTTGCTCGGCAACGATCCACTGGTCGCTAGCGCCTGGCGGCGGCGCTTGGTACGAGCTTCGGCTGGTGGTCTCGCCGTGGAAGCGCGAGTCCTCCTGTATCGGGATGCTCGTGCGCCGCGCCATGGTGGAGGGCGAGGCGGGCCGCCCGCCCTTGCCGGCGTAGGCCTGCTGGCTCGTGGTGCTGCCGGCGAACGCGAGGTGGGCCTCGCGCCAGACCTGGATGTGCTTGTCGCCGGTCACGCCCGTGTTCACGAGCTCATCGCCCCGCATCGTGCTGCTGCTGCTGCTGCTGCTGCTGCTGCTGCTGCTGGCCTTGCTTCTACTGCTGCTGCCCACGTAGCGCCTCCCGTGCGGCTGCTGCTTGTGCTCGCCTGCCAACAACCCAATACCCGTGGCAGGCAGGCAGGCAGGCAGGCAGGCGGTGAGTGTTGTGTGTGCACCGCCAGAAAAGCGAAACGGTCACTTTTGTCACTCGAGGTTCCAATCACTCTACGTACTCTATGAGAGTGAGAGTGGGTTGGAAGGAACTCTGCGCGCTGCAAGTGGCGTCGCCGGCCGAGCCCGTGGCTGGCATCGTCGCGGCTCGACGGGCCGGAGAGGAGAGCAGAAAGGAGACCAGAGAGCGCTGCAGGAGATTTATCGATAGCGAGGCGTGCGCGTTCAGTCGGGGTGAATCTGGTGCTACTCTAGCTGGCTGGCGGTCGAGTTGGCGAGTAAGTGCTCTGCGAACCACGTGAGCAGGTTGGTGGTGGCGTCCACGTTGTGCTCGGTGTTGGCGATGGCGTGGCCGCTGTCTGGATAGGCAAAGAGCTGGCTCGGGACGCCGCGGTCGCGCAGCGCGTGATGGTAGTAGACGGCTTGACGCGGCGGCACGCGCAGGTCGTGCGTGCCAACCAGGAGCAGCGTCGGGCAGGTCACGTTCGCGACCACGCTCATGGGAGACGCCTCGAACAGTCGCTGGTAGTCGGCAGGCCCCAGCTCGTAGGGCGGGAAGGGCTTGTCCGCGGTGCAGGCAAGGCACCAGTCCGGGATGTCCGTGGAATGCAGCATGTAGGCCATCTCCAGCACAGGGTTCCACAGCACGCTCGCTCTGAAGAGCTCCCGGTGCTCAGGGTGCCCAATTAGCCAGCCCGTGAGGAAGCCGCCGTGGCTCCCGCCGTACACGCCGACCCGCGCCGGATCAAGCTGCTCAGGGTGCGCTTCGAGCGCAGCGCGAGTCAGCGCAGCGCAGTCTGCGACGTCCACAACGCCAATATTGCCGAGCAACGCGTTGAGAAAGTCTTCGCCGTAGCCGACTGAGCCTCGGTAGTTCACGACGAGGATGGCCAGGCCCATGCGCATCATCGCGCGGCGGGAATTGATGAACGAGTCGGGGAGGACCCAAAGGGCCCACCGTGGATGATGAGAGCGCACGGCAGCTGCTCCCCCTCCCTGGCCGCGTCGTACATCAAATAGCCCTCCGCGCCGTTGTCCAACTTGACCACGTGCTGCGCCACGCGCAAGTCGTCCTCCGCGACCGCGTCCAGGAGACGCGGGCTCGGCGTCGGGCTAGCCGCGTCACCCCCCGCGAACGTCGCGGCGAACACTTTGGGGGCGTCATTGACCGAGGCGAACGCAAACACGAGGGTGTCACCCTTGACGTGCAGCAGCTCGTATTGGCCCTCCTCCTTGCCCATGAAATTGCACCAGCGAGTTTCGCACGTCTCGAGATCGACCGTGTAGATGCGCTGCCGGCCGCGCACCACGCTCTGGAACGCGAAGAGTCGCGAGCTTTGCCCGACAAAGTCCGCCGCGGTGAACGAGGCATGGTACCCGTACAAGCCGGCAAAGGCGTCCTCGGGCTCGGGATAGCCCTGGAAGCGACCAATGACCGTGCTCGGGGCGGCTGGTGCGGGCGGCGGCGCGGAGGCCCACTCGATGCAGAAGAGCTCAAACACGGTGGTGTGCGACTTGAAGGGCTCCTTGCGGCCGAAGAAGACCAAACGCGAAAAGTCGGGCGAGAACCGCGGCGCGAAGGCGAGGTAGTGGTCGGCGGGCGTGAGGCGCGTCGGGGCAGGCAGATCCTCGCCATCGGCGGGCGGGGCGGATGGGGCCCAGAACAGGCCCGTGGCCCTGTTGAAGCAAAAGTTGAGCCCCAGCTTGCTGTTGGGCAGCGAGACTGCCAGGAACACGATGTTGTCGTTTTGGTCGAACAAAGGGCTCATCGGAAGCGACCGTCGCGCGGCTCAGCCACGGCGCGCAGCGCGTTGGCCTCCACGTCGAACAGGAAGACCACCGGGTCCACCTTGTCCTCCAGCGTCTCGCCAAAGTCCTGCTTGTGCGCGTACTTTTCCTCGAACCACGGCTTTGGCTTGCCGCCCGTCCCTGTCTTGGCGCTGTCGTCGCCGTTGCCGCCATCGTCCTTGGCGAGTTCCTCATAGTAGTTGCGAAAGGCCTTGGGCGCGACGCGCTCGGCCACGAAGCAGCACTTGCTCTCCGCCTTGTTCCAGACGATGCCGCCAAAGATCGCGTCAGAGTATACGCGCGAGAGGTGTCGCCCACCTTTAGCGAGCTGACCAGGCCCTCGCCTGCGCGCCACACCTCGAGCCAGAGGTCGTCTTCCTTGCCCTTGGAAGCGCGAACCCGCACCTCGAGCTGGCCGCTGGGGCTCGTCTTGGCCGCCGCGACGGAGCCGACCTCCCTGGGGACGCCGCCTAGCGCCTCCACGCCGCCCGGCGCGACGAGGAACTCCCGCTCGCTCCTGACCGCGCACAAACGGTTGAGATCCACCTGCTTGCGGCCAACACTGACCATCAGGCGCTCGCCATCGGCCAGCACGCGGGCCTCGGCGCCGGTGAACACGGGCGCATTGGCGGCTTGCAGCGCCTGGGCTGCGCGTCGCCGGGCGCCGTCGAGAGCGGTGGCCATGGCAACGACGACGTCGTCCTGGATCTTTTCTTCTTCGCGCCCAGCTCGCGCCACCAGCGATCAGTGAACCACGCTGATTGGACGGATGGCGGCGGTGACGGAGGCGGCGGCAGCGCCGGCGGCGCCGGCGGCGGAGACGGCGGAGACGGCGGAGACGGCGGGCGATGCCGGGCGCATCATTGACGGCAAGGCCATCGCGGCGCAAATCCGCGGCGAGGTTGCCGCGGGCGTGAAGGAGCTGGAAGAGGCGCACGGTCTGGTGCCCGGACTCGCGGTGGTTCTGGTCGGCTCGAGGCGCGACTCGGCCACGTATGTGCGCATGAAGAAGCGCGCCGCGGAGGAGGTCGGCGTGGCGTCGATCTCCGTCGAGCTGGAGGAGACGGCCTCGCAGGAAGAGATTTGCAAGGCCGTGGACGACCTCAACGCGCGCGCGGACGTGCACGGCATCCTGGTGCAGCTCCCGCTTCCCGACCACGTAGACGAGCACAGCGTGCTCAAGCGCATCAGCGTGGCAAAGGACGTGGACGGCTTCCTGGCGGAGAACATCGGCAACTTGGCCCTCAAGGGTGGCGAGCCGCCGCTGGCCGTGCCGTGCACGCCGGCTGGCTGCGTCGAGCTGCTGCAGCGGTCCGGGGTGGACTGCGCGGGCAAGCACGCGGTGGTGGTCGGGCGCAGCAACATCGTGGGCATGCCCATGATGCACCTGCTGCTGTCCATGGACGCCACGGTCACGGTGGTGCATTCCAAGACGGTGGGCCTCGCAGACCATGTGCGGCGCGCCGACATTGTCGTGGCCGCGGTCGGCCGCGCGGAGATGATCCGCGGGGACTGGATCAAGCCGGGCGCGGTCGTGATTGACGTTGGCATCAACTCGGTGGACGACGCGACCAAGAAGGCCGGGTACCGCCTTGTCGGCGACGTATGTTTCGCGGAAGCGTCCGCAGTCGCCTCGCAGATCACGCCCGTTCCCGGCGCGTGGGGCCCATGACCATCGCCATGCTGATGCGCAACACGCTCAACCTGGCCCGCCAGTCCATCGGCCTGCCGCGCCTGCGCCTGCGCCGCGCGGTCGCGCCGGCGGCCGCGCCGGCGGCGGGCGCCGCCAGCTGAGACCTCCCGAGCGACTGGGCGCAACACCGCGGCGGCCAAAGATATCATCATCGCACAATCCGACTCGACCCCTTTTGGCGCGTGCACAGTGTTGCGGCACTTGGGACGTCTGCGAACGCGAGCGGCGACGGCGGACAGTGACCCCGACGGCGCAGGCCCCGACTGCTGCAAGCGCCGTCTCGACTAGCGCAGGCGCCGTCACGCGGAGCAGGCCGCGGCAAGCGGGCAGCATTTCGGCCTGAGCCGGAATGGGTTGTGCGCTGTCGCGGGAGGATGGCCCGCGGGCGGTGGTCGTGCCGCGCAGGGCAACCTACGTCGCGCACGAGGCCGTCGGCTCGGGCTGGGCCAACACGTTCAGGTGGTACCAGAAGCAGTTCGAGTCTAGCCTGCTGGGGAGCACCAAGTGCAGGTGCGACTGGCCAAGAAGATGAAGCAGGCCGTCGACCTGGTGGTCACGGAGACGCCGGAGGAGACCGTATTTGCCACCGTGGGGCTCAAAGGGCGTGCTGCCCGGCAAGCGCCCGCGTCAAAGTTCGGCGAGCTCGGCGATGAGCTCTACGGGCACGAGCTGGTGCTGCGGCTGCGGAAGCGGCGCGGCGCGGCGCCGCATCGCCCACCGGACTGGCCCATGAAGGTGCTTGGCAACGTGCTGGCGCTGCAGGGCACCCGCGGAGCGCGCCGGTTCGCGCTGTTAAAGGCGCCGGAAGTGCTCGAGGGGGCCGACCAGGACGTGTACGGCGCCGTGGGCAGCTTGTTCTGGCACCGGCGGACTCGCAGGACGACCTCATGTGGGCCGGCGGGCTCTCCGGCGTGTCGTTTCTTTTCGTGGTGGGCACGCGCGACGAGACGGAGTGGTGCGAGGCGCACTCGGTCCCGGCGTTCCTGCGCAAGATGCGCTCGGTCCAGGCCAGGACGTTTTACGGTTCGACGTCGCTGACGCGGCCCTCCGTGGTAGCCAAGCACCCAGAGACCTTTGCGGCAGGCATGTAATGTAACAGAGAATAGAAGAAGAAGCTGAGAAAAAAAAAAAAGAGAGAGACCTACGCCAACACCCAAGGTCCCTATCCAACTAAAAAGCTCGAGAGCAAGCCAGCTAGTAGTGCTCCGGGCTCGAGGGGATCGTGAGCACCGCGGCAGAGTAAGACAGCACCACCAACAGCGCGAGAGCGACGTCAACGGCCTTAAGGTCCGTAAAGAACTCGGGCTCCGGCTCTTCCTCGACCACCTCCGCGGCGCCGACCTCGCGCACCGCGCCGCCCGCGTTCACCACCACGTGCGAGGCGGCGCACTTGCGCTGCTTCTTCCTGCACATGTCGTTGACCTGTTTGATGTTGGCGCAAAAGGTCTGCGCATTCACCTTCTGCGCCGACCCGGCCAGCGTGCGCTGCACCCACTGCGGGATGTGCTCGAGGCGCACGTCAATGTCGACCTGCATCTTGATGTGGCACTTGCGCGCGTCGCTGGGGTCTGGCGTGATCACCGTCCAGCCGCGGCTCAGAGCGCGCACGCGCACGCTCGGGTCAGGGTGCTCGGGCGCGTCCTTGTGGTCCACGCTGAAGCCGCACTTGTAGATCGTCCCCCCGTCCGGGCTCCACGCGCCAGTGCTCAAGCGTGCACACGTCGCGCGGGGCGGTGAAGTACATGCCCTTCATCAGCACGTGCGAGAAGCGGTTGTGGTGGTCGCGCTCAAGCACGGTCACGGTCTCCACGTTGTCGTCCAGCGTCTTGATGAGCCCCTCATCGCCGAGCAGCTCGAAGGCCACCTTGGTCGAGCAGTGCAGTGCCCTCGGCGAAGCAGGACAGCTCCTTGACGTCCTTGGAGGCCCTCGGCGCGTAACATTTGAACCCGCCCGAGTCCTTGACGAGCGACCAGTCGGGTCCGGGGTGCGTGCCGGCCGAGCGCGCCTCTGCCAGCAGCGCCTGCACGCGATCGGCGTGCGCCTGGGGCACCAGCGGCTCGCCCCAGGCCTCGACCGCGTCCATCTCCTGCCCAAGCGCCATCGCCTGCTCGTCGGAATGACGCATGCTGACGCCACCTCCCTTCGATGACGTCATCAACGCCTATTTCGCGTCCGGATCTCGACACGGCGTGTTGATACTCACCCCGACACAGCTTCCACAGTGGCGCGCGTCGACAGACTGTGTGGCCGAACCATTGATTCCTTGGGCCGAAGTGGTGGTCCTTGTTCGCTCTCAGTGGGGAAGGAGTACCGCAAAGTGTCAAACCACCAGAGCTTGCCAGGGCTCGTCTTTCAGGACCACTCCACCGTTCCCTGTTGGCTATGGAATTCGCTAGCACCCGTCCTACGCCCACCGCGGCCAGTAGTTGCGGTCACATTCTTGGTCTGCCGCGAGACTGGAGAATGGAGCGAGGAAGGAAATCGGCCTTGGCCGGCGTCGGAAATTCGGAGAGCACAAGTGCACTGCCTCCTTGCGACAAAACACGCACGCCTCCGCCAACGCCTAACGCCTTCCAAGGACTCCCTCCCTCTCTCTCTCGGCGCAGGACGCGGCCGAGGGCGCAGTCATTGGCGAGGAGGAGCAGCCGCTGAGCGCAGCGAGCGGCAGAGCGGCGAGCTGGCAGAACCTGATGTGCGACTTCCACCTGCACGTGTCGCTGCTGGCGGGCAGCCTCAAGCGAGAGCATGTCAGGCTCGTGGCGCTCGACTTTGACCGCACGCTGGTGGATTGCCACACGCAAGGGGCATGGGAGGACGGGCCCCGCGCTGGCCAGGCGCGTGAGGCCGTTCTTTCTCGAGTTTGTGCCCGCGACGCTGCGCAAGGGCATCGTCGTGTGCATCGCCACGTTCTCGCCACAGCGCAGGCTCATACAGCAGACGATGCGCGAGGCGTTCGGGCCGACGCTTGCCAGGCAGATTCTCGTGCGCGGGTACGACGGGTCGTGGACGCCTACGCCCATTGAGCGTGCGCCCAAGCAGTGGTACATGTGCAGCAGAAGAGGCAAGATGGACCACATCCTTAGCGTGGTGACCAAGATCTACACGAGCTCGGGGCTCGAGGTGATGCCCGAGCAGGTCGTGCTAATTGACGACGACCGCGCGAACGCGGTGCAGGCGCGTTTTGACGGCGTGCAGGCCTTTCACTTTGACGCATCAGACGCGCGCAACGGCCTGGCTAGCGAGGAAGCATCGATTTATGTGGCCCTGTCTCGGGCCTTTAACGGCGCGTCCATTGGCAGCCGCCACATTGCGTTGCGCGCGGAGCCCATCAAGAGGCGCAAGTCGGCGACTGAGGTCTCGCCACACGCCATCGTGCGCAGGCCAAGGTATGCGGCCCGCGACCTGGCTTCTGCCGAGTGCGCGGACCTGCAGCTGACCGATAAGACGTTTGACGATGGAGCCGTCACGGGCCCCCAAGCCCGAGAGCGCGGCGGCGGCGGCGGCCCCAAAGAGCGGCCCGTTTGCCAGACCACCAGCGCGGACCGCGCGCTGCGCGCAGGGCTGCGCGCCGGGCTGCACGGTGATGTGATGGGATGTGAACTTTTAGACCGAGGTTTTACTGTTAGTCGCGACAGCTCTTGTTCTTTCCGATCAAGCCGAGCACGCTGTCGAGCGCCGCCTGCGTGCCATGGAGCCAGCCTGCCTTGCTAAAAGCCGAGCACGCTGTCGAGCGCCGCCTGCATGCTGGCACCAGGGTCGACGCCGCGCTCCTCCTGGAAGGGAAACGCCTCCCCCGTGATGCGCTCGTACAGCATGATGTACCGGCGCGAAAGCTCGACCACCAAGTGCTCGGGCGCCTCGGGCAGCGCCCGCCACCTCTCCCGGTCGCAGTGCTCCCGGTACCAGAGACGCACAAACTCCTTGTCGATGTGCTCCGGCGCAAGGCCCTGGCGCATGTTGGTCTCGTACGAAGCGGCCACCCAGTAGCGCGAGCAGTCGGGCGTGTGGATCTCGTCGATGAGCAGGATCTCCCCGGTCTCGAGGTCGCGGCCAAACTCGTACTTTGTGTCCACAGAATGAGCCCGTGCTTGAGCGCCGTGCTCTGCCCAAACGCGAATAGCTCCTGGGCCTTGCGCTCGCAAAACTCCCAGTCCTCCTTGGACATCCAGCCGTCGCGCACGATCGTGGCCGCGTCGATGAGCTCGTCGTGCTCGTCGCTCTTGGTCGTGGGCGTGCAGAGGTTCTTGGGCAGGCGCTGGTTCTTGACGAGACCGTCCGGCAGCGTGTGCCCGCAGTACTCGCGCACACCCTTGCTGTAGTGCGTCCATAGCGAGGTGCCCGAGCTGCCGGCGATGTAGCCTCGCATCACGAATTCGATCGGGAAGGTCTTGCAGCGCCGCGCCAGGGTCATGTTGGGGTGCACGGCGCGCTCGGCGTTCACGGGCAGCAGCTGGTTGGCACGATGTGCGCAGTCTGCTTGAACCACCACATGGAGACAAGGTTGAGCACCTGGCCCTTGAACGGATCACCGCCAGCGGGCGATCAAAGGCCGTGAGCCGGTCCGTGGTCACCAGCACCACGCGCTTGCCGTCGTCGTAGCGATCGCGCACCTTACCGACGTACTTTTCGACCTGGTCGGCCTTGGCGCGCCCCAGGGTCAGCGCGGTCGCGTCCAGCGTGTTGCCGATGGCGGCCCGGATGCGCGGCAGGTACTGGTACGTCCGGTCCGCGTTCTGGTACTCGCTCAAGTACTGCGAGTACTTGACGTCCTCCAGGTGCGCCGCCTTCTCCAGCACGGCCTCGCGCTGCGCGTCGTGGAAGCGGTCCCGCGCGCCCCAGCTTGGCCGGCAGGCCCGGCACGCCGCTCGCGGCCAGCATGCGCACCGCAAGGAGGCCCGCATTCATGGCATTGCCGATCGCCACCGTGGCCACGGGCACGCCGCGCGGCATTTGCACGATGGAAAGCAGCGAGTCGTTTCCGCTCAACGTGGACGTCTTGATGGCACGCCGATCACGGGCAGCGGCGTCAGCGCCGCCACCATGCCTGGAAGGTGCGCGGCGCCGCCCGCGCCCGCCACCAGCACCTCCAGGCCGCGCGCACGCGCCGACTTGGCGTACTCGTACATGCGCTCCGGCGTGCGGTGCGCCGAGACCACGCTCAGCTCGTACGGCACGCCAAACTTGTCCAGCACCTCGGCGCACGCCTTCATGGTCGGCAGGTCGAGTCGCTGCCCATGATAACGCCCACCTTTGGCGTGCCAGCGGGAAACTTTTGCGCTACGGCCACGTCCGAGGCGTCCAGCGGCTCGCCCAGCGCCCACCAGGCGCCGCCGCAGCTCGCCCATGTCCGGGGCGGTCACCGTGATGTGGCCCAGCTTGCGTCCGGGCTTGAGCGGCGTCTTGCCGTACCCAGTGCACCTTGGCGCCCTCCACGGCGAGGGCCGGGCGCAGCGCTTCGATCGTCCTCCTCGGACGCGGCGCCAGAATGTTGATCATCGCCGCAGCGCCGACGCGCAGGCTCGTGTCGCCAAGCGGCATCCCCGACACGCATCGCACGTGCTGCTCGAACTGGCTCGTCACGCACGCTTCGATGGTCAGATGGCCCGAGTTGTGCGGCCGCGGCGCCATCTCGTTGTACAGCACGCGGCGCCCGCCCATCCAGAACATCTCGACGGCAAACACGCCGGCGCCTCCACGGCGCTCACGGCCAGCTTGGCCACGCGCTCGGCCTCCTCGCGCGCCTCGGAGGGGAGCCCAAAGGAGGGCGGTACAACCACGATGCGGCAGATGTTGTCCGCCTGGCGCGTCTCCACCACGTCGTAGCAGACCTGGCGCCCGGAGGTGTCGCGCGCCACGATGCACGCCAGCTCGGCCTTGAAGGGCGCCCAGCGCTCCAGGTACACGCCGCCAGCCTGCACGGCGCCGCCGAGGGCGCTCAGAGCGGCCTCGATCTCGCTGGCGGCCTGCACGGCCACGTTGCCCTTGCCGTCGTAGGCCATCTTGCGACTCTTGAGCATGACGGGAAAGCCGCCGAGTTTTTCGCGCGCCGCGGCCTCGATCGCGGCCACGGGGGCTCGACCTTGACGTAGTCGCCCACCGGCACGCCGTGGCTCGCCATGAGTCCTTCTGCACGGCCTTGTCGCTGATAATGCGTAGCGTGCTCGGCGCCGGGTGCACGGCGCGGCCCTGCTTGGCCAGCTCCTCGAGCGCGTCCACGTTCACGTGCTCGATCTCCACGGTGACCACGTCGCCGCGCATGGCCAGCACTGCCTCGCGGTCCGTGAAGGCGCCTTGCACGATTTCGGCCACCGGGGCCGCCGCGCACGCCTCGCCGCCAGGGTCCAGGCACCAGCTTGACGCCCAGCCGGGTCGCGTCCAGCGCCCATCATGCGGCCCAGCTGCCCGCCGCCCAGCACGCCCACCTCGCCGTTCACGCCCTCGAGCCTGTCCGCCATCGCGCTCTCGCTCGCCTTGTGCCTGACGTCCTCCTGCTCTGCCGCAAAGATTTTGCGGTGTTGGGTGGCTGGGGAGTCGCCCCACGGCTTCGCCTTGTTGCAACTAGAGCGAGACGAAGTGATCACAGTCAGTCAGTCAGTCAAGCCAGCTGGTCAGAGGCCGCCGATGAGCGCCGTGTCGCCGTCCGAGTGCAGGTAGATGTCCGCCACGTCCTTGACGAAGGCGCCGATAAAGTACGAGGTGCTCGCCGCGGCCGAACCCAGCACAAGGAACTCGAGGCCGCTGGCCCACCAGGAGCTGGTCGAGAAGGTCGACTTGAAGCAACCCAGGGCGAAAAGCACCGCCATGGTGCCCGCGCAGGCCGCCTTGAACAGGTCTGGGCCGCGCGCGTCGGGCATGAAGGCCGGCAGGAGGACGTAGCTCATTAGCGGCACAGACCGAACACAAGGAAGGAGGCGAAGGTGACAAAGCCGTCAAAGTACGGGTTGTCATCCCTTGGGCACGCGCAGCTCCAGCTCCTCGGACATCATGACGTCGATGAAGAACTCGGGTACTTGCTCATGGTGGTCACCACGGTCTCGGCCTTGGCGCGCGGCAGACCGCGCGCCTCGTACAGCTCGACCATCTCTCCACCTCGCCCTCGGGGTAGTTCTCAAACTCCCCACCTCGCGCCGCCGCTCTTGCGCCACGTGCTCGTAGTACGCCAGCGTGCTCACCACGTCGCCGACGCCCATGGCGAACGCGTCGGCCACAATGTTCGACGCCCCAGGACGAGCACGGTAGTCGTGGAAAGCTGGCCGCCTGCCGCGCCGCTCACGATCGCAAACGCCGTCAGCACGCCGTCCAGGCCGCCGTACACAGCGCTCTTAAGCATGTCCCCGTCCATGCGATGCCCTTCCTCAGCCTCATTGTCGCCGGCCTTGTTCGCGTGCGCCGAGATGGACAGCTCCACGTTCTTACTCGCGTACGCCGACCGCGCCTTGCCCAGGTCGCGCCGCGGCCCGCCGTCGGCTGTGCTGCCGTACCCGCCGCCGCCCTCCATCGCCGCTCGTCTGGCCCGTCTGCTTGGTTTCCAAGGGCGAGCAAATCCTAATTATTTTCAGATAATGTTTTAATTAATTCATTTTAATTAATTCATTTTAACCCTATTTCTTTCGCCTTGCTATTTCACGTACAATATTGTACTTCGATTCCGATCGGTGCTAGGGTTGATTCACGTACAAATTTGTACGTGAAACGGTGATCTTGAACAGGTCAGAGAAAGCGCCCCGCGCCATGGTCAGGTCAGATCTAACCTTCGGAACGCATGCAGGGCTGCCGAAAGATAGTGGCAAGCCCCTGCGTTGAGCGTTGAACGCGCGCGCGGTCTTGGGCGACGTTGCCGGGGCCGAGGCGGTGGTCACATCACAGGGGAACCAAGCAGGCGTATATCCGTTGAGGACGGTCTGCCAGCAGTAGCGCTCCTCCTGCGCGTGCTACCGTACGCTATGGTGACGGTAGAGCTCGACTACACGGAGATCATGAGCAAGCGCCGCGCCACCTGGAGCAACAGAGGGTCTTCTTCAACACTGCCCGCAAGGGGTTGTGGGTGCGCCGCACTGGGCAGCACATTGTGCGCCAGAAGCAGGTTTTCGACAAGGATGGCAACGCAAAAGACTGCGGGCGGGCCCGTGCTCGAGCGGGGCGTGTGCTGCATGTGGGCAGGCGTCCGACCACTCCTGCTCGCGGTGCCTCGTGACGCTGTGCAGCATGGGCAAAGTGACTGTTTCGCCAAGTGGCATGCACTGCCGCGAGTTCCAATGAGCGACTAATTGCAAGAGGTCCTTTACCCTTCCCTCTTCCCCGACTTGATTGACTTGACCTTGCCCGCCGCGCCCTTCGAGGCCGCGACGCCTTCGCGGCCTGCAAGCCGCGGAACCTGGCGTGTCGGGTCTTGGCGTAGCTCTGCGCGTACCGCGCCGCCATCCATCTTAAAATGATGAAAGAATGGAAGAAAAGAACCAGTAGGCCTTCTGCAGGCAAGATCTGAACGGACATTTCGGTTAGATTCGGTCAGATCCAGATCACGTTCGAGTTCGATCGTTTTCCTTTTCTCGTCTATCAAATAGCAGAGTGACCAACATTTGAAGTACAATATTGTACTTCAAATAGTTTATACGGGGAAGCAGGGCCTATATCTCAAGGTGTCAAGTACAATATTGTACTTAGTGAAAGAATTGGGTTAATTAATTAAATTAATCCGTTATGAAATTTTGAAATTGTACCGTAGGTCATCACCAACCCAGTTTCTTCATGCGCTGCTTGATGTTGCCTACTCGACGCTTGAAGGTGATCTTCGCCTCTGCCGCCGCAGCTGGGTCAGAGATATCGCGCAGCGACTGCAGCTCGGCGAGCGCTGCAGCATAGATTGGTCCTGCTGTGCCTTTCGGGTCGTCTTTCAGGGCCTTGGTGATGAAGGCTTCCTGCTCCTGTGGTAGGGCAGACTTTGGTCCACCGCCTCCTGGCTTGTGCAATTGCACCATCGTCGTTCCCGCTTCCAGTTGTCGCTGGCGGTCGTACACGTAGGAGCGCCACGAGGTTCCTCGATCGGCACCATCGCGCGCTCCGCGTTGCCCTGGTGTCCTCGCCGTCAAAGTACAGGTTGAACATGGGCTCCATGCCGAGGTTGTAGGCCTTGATACGAAACGTGATGAGCTTCCCCAAGACGCGCGTGACCTCGCCCTCCGTCGGGAAGTCTAGGCGATGAGCAATCTCTGGCCTGTCGCGGATGACCTCGAGGACCCACGGAGCAGACTGCTTGTCCGCACCCTCAGCGCGAAGATCTCTGCGATGGCGGGTAGTAACCTGGCAGCTGCAGTCGCACCAAGATACTGCCCGCGCTTGGGCCGACGCGCCCATCCAGGCGCCAGCAAACGCTCGCCGGTGATGGTCAGGTCAGCAGCTTCGGCGTACTCGGGCTGTTCCCTGTCGCCCTCCCTGATTTCGAAGCGACTGCGTTTTGCTCCAGCACCCGCTCCACACTCCGCACCACAAAAGGCAACAAGGTCCCGTCGGGCGCCGCGGGTTTCGTCCCCCTCCTCCTTTCCGCCGGCACTGCTTCCACCTCCTCCCTCCTCTTCTTCCGCTACCTTCGCTTCCTCCGCCTCCGCGCGAGCAGCCGCCAAGCGAGCTCGCTTGGCGCCACCTGGGTTCGGAAAAGACGTGCGCGGTCGCGCTCCTTGAAGATGCGTGGGCGATCCAGTCCCGTGGAGTCGAGCAGGATCGCTCCAAAAGGTGTCGTATCACAGTCGTCCTGCTCGCCACCTTCAGCCACCCCCTGCACAAGACTCCACCTCACCAGTGCCTCCAGCCGCACCTGCTAAACCAAGCCCCACCTCGTCGCTCCTACTCGCTGTCGTCGCTCTCGCTCTCGCTGTCGTCGCTCTCGCTCTCGCTCTCGCTCTCGCTCTCGCTCTCGCTGCCATTGCGGCTGCCGTCGTCGCTGCCACGGTTGCTCTCGCGGTTATCGCCGACGTTAGTGTCGCAGTTCCCGGTAGGCGTCGCCGCCGCTGCCGCCGCCGCTGCTTCCGCCGCCGCCGCTTCCGCCGCCGTGGCTGTCCGCCCAGCGCGTGGGTCAGCCACGAACACCGTGGCGCTGTCGATGCCAGTACTCCCACGCGTGCATCTTGACCTTGCCGAAAGCGAACGGGTCCTTGGCGTCGGCGAACGCGGCGCTCTCGTCGTTGCCTTCGCGCGTGTCGTACTCGATAAGCTCGTACTCGATCTCGTTTCTTGCGCCCCACCGCCTGGAAGCCCGCGAGGAACCGCGTCTCGTGAAAGGTGCGCCTGCGCAAGACAAGATCGCGCTTTATCGACACGAGCTGCGTGAGGGTGTTTGGTAAACCCATGCGATACGCAAGCGCGTTGAAGAGCGCCTGGGGTCTCGCGGACGTCCCGCCACATACTTTCGAACCTTGCGCATACCCATGGCGAAGTGCGCGTCGATGGGGCCCTTGCCGTCGCAAGACTCTGTGTGGATGAAGCGCGTCACCGCGACGCCTGAGAGCTTGCCCAGGTACGGCAAGGCCGCGAGCAGGTACGAACCGTAGTATGCGGCGTTGTCGCTCTGGAAGCTCACTCGCTCCAGCTCGCTGAAGAACTCTGTGCTCTTGCTCTAGGAGGAAGACCTCAAGCCCAGCTATGGTGGGACCGTCCTGCTTGCTGGTGCCGCGGAGGATTTGGTCGCAGTAGATATTCACGGTCAACCTCGCCCGTGTCCTCGTTGTAGATGTGAACGATGACCAGGAATCCATGCCATGAGATGCCGCGCTTGCCTAGTGCTTGGTGCTTGTCTGCCGGTAGTACATCGCCTCAAACTTCATCTTGAAGTCCATGATGATGTGGACCTCCTTGGGCTTGACCCTCTTGTTCAGCTTGGTCTCCGCTGCCAAACGCGTGTGCAGCTCTGCGATGGCGCGTTGCTGGTTCGCCACCCCGCACGCAGAGCCCAGCCACAACCGCGTCTTGTCCTCAGCGCGGCGGATCGCAGCATGAACATGGTCGATGCCGACCCCAGGTCGCGTGGTACCGATCGTGTCCGCGTTGATGTTGAAGTAGCCGCGCGTTGCTGCGGAGCTGGTCAAAAAAGAGGTGCGGGAACTTGCACGCGCTGCAATCCATAGCCATCCTGTGCTCTTCTGCCTCGCAGGTGAGCCCATACCGGAGGCCGTGCGAGCACACCACCCGCCCCGCAGCTGCGGTCGTGTTGTTGTTGTCGCCACCCTCGCCGAGTGGGGCGTGCTTCGGGTACTGAACCTTGAGAAAGTTTGCGCAGAGCACCCTCCACAGCCGCAGGATTCCACGATGCACGTGGGGTGAGCTCGATGATGCGGTCCACGAAGCGAAAGTTGTCCAGGATGACTCCCCGAGCTGGTAGTTCACCGCTGTCATCGCACGGGTTTGGCTGGACGTCACCTTGATGGCAGCGAGGACCGACGTTCGTCCGAGCGGGTTCATGGTTCTCGCGACGCCGTCGGCCTTCTGCCACTTCAGGTACGCCTCCCAGATCCTGGTTGGGGTGCGCTTGCGCACGAGCGCGGGTATCTCAACCCGCTCACGTTCGTCGAGATTGACCCTTCTTGCTACCCCAAGTGAGGATGCAGATGTTGCTGGAGTCGAGGATGAACTTGAGCATCAGCTTGGTGGCCTCTTCATCGAACCGCGCACGCGTCTGGGCCACTTTCACCAGCGGTTGCCCCTTCTTCAGCTGCTCAAAGTCCTTGGCGTGGCGGTCAAACGACGCGGAGTGCACAGACAGCCGCACGCCCATTGCCGCAGCTTCTTTCTCCATGAAGTGCCGGCTCCCGACGGCGCTCAGAAGTGCAGCGAGCATCCGCCGTTCGGAGGACTGCCGCTTGGCCACACCCAAGCAATTTACGACTGCTTGGAAAACCTTCATGGCGGCCTCGTTGCAGGGTTGCCGCGCGGCGGCAAAGGTCCACGGTTCTCTCGAAGACAGCACCAGGATTACCTGGGCAGATGATCTCAGTCACATGGTGAAGAAACCTCTTCGTGACGCCAGACAGCCCCGCCAAATCCACTTCGTTGAGGTTGCCGCTCCTGCGCTTTGCCTCGGCAGGAAGATGGCGGACCGCGGACTCGCTGAGGCAGAACTCGTGCAGGAGCTCGCGGGCCTTGTTCTGGCTCTTGTGCTGGGTGAGCGGTGCGTGCGGCGCGGTCGGGCAGCGTCCTCTTCGTCGCCGAACGTGAGGCCCACGTGCTCCTCGACCTCCACCAAGTTAGCCACCTCGCCCGCACGACGCGGGCGACACCGACGCGCAGGAGTGACAGCGCCCGGCTCTTTTGCGCTTCGGGCCGCGTTTGCGCGGAGCTGGTCTCGCCGTGCACCCAGGCCGTGGACAATGAGGGCCGCACTCATCAGCGTGTGGTTGGGACACGACCCACGCCTGCACAGCGCCTTGCCGGGACAAACCATGGTCAGGGCTCACTGAAAGCGCAGCGCACGTCCCGGGCAAGCTCTCTGGCCGCCCAATGCGGCGCAGGACCCGCCCCCCGCTCCCAGCAGCGCGCGAGAGTCGACGCGCACCTACCCGAGCCCGATTTTGGATTGGTTTTGGGCGTGACTCCAAAATACAGTACCAGTACGGTACCGGTACCGTGCTGCTAGGTTCCGCGAACACGCGAGTCGAACGTTTTGTCCAGGGCAAACGTTCCGCGGGTCGGCGGCTGGGTTAGGGCGCAAAGAAAAGCAAGATCCATTCCGCGAACAAAGAGAGAGCGCAGAAGAAAGAGTTGCGTGAGGGTGATGGCGCGCGGCAAGACCGCGTTCGTCACGGTGGCACCACGCAGTTCGACGCGCTGGTGCGCGCGGTCGACCGGGCCGAGGTGGTCCAGGCGCTGCGCGAGCGCGGGTTCTCCAAGGTGACCGTGCAGATCGGCCGCGGCGTGCACGAGCCTGCGGCGCGCGAGGGCGAGCCCAGCTGCGACTGGTTCCGCTTCAAGCCCAACCTGGACGCGGACATGGACGCGGCCGACCTGGTCATATCGCACGCGGGCGCGGGCAGCATCATGGAGGCGCTGCGTCGCGGCAAGCCGCTCGTCGTCGTCGTCAACGAGGGCCTCATGGACAACCACCAGCTGGAGCTCGCGAGGCCATGGAGGCCCGCGGCGTGCTGCGCTGCACCACGTGCGCGGGCCTGCTGGACTGTGCGCTCGGACTCGCTCGCCTTTGACGCGTACCCGCGGCCGGACCTGGCCGCATTCCCCGCGCTACTCAACCGCATGATGTTCGAGCCCGCCGCTGGCCCGAGCCCGGCAACCTAGCCGGCGCCACGGCGGGCGCCACGGCGGGCGCCACGGCGGGCGCCACGGCCGCCCCGCGGCCTCCCGCGGCCTCCGGCGGCCTCCTGTGTCACCGAACCACTGTGATTGAGAAAATGTCATGTCACACGTGCAGTAGTCCTCCGTGCGCTGCTGGCTCCACGAGCACCGTCATCGGAGACGACGAGAGATGTCACGCGCCCGTGAAGCGCGCCGCCGCGTGGGGCCCGACGAGGCCGTGGCGCTCAAGGCGAAGGGCGCCGGCAAGGCGCGCAGCGGCGACCCGCTGGCCTGGCTCAAGCTCGCGGGCGTGCTCGCGACGGCATTTGCCATGATGCATTTTACCCGCGTGCTGGCGCTGGAACGCCTGCAAGAGTCGACTGAGTCGTGGTGGACGGCGTCGTCGCTGGCGCGGCCGAGATTGCGGCCAGCCGGCGCGCCGGTCAGGGCGGCGTGGCGCGCGAGGCCGGTCGGGACCGGCTCTCGGCGGAGGGTTTGGCAGCGGAGGAGGAGGAGGACGAGGAGGAGGGGGGGCTGCAGCGCGAGGCGGATGCAAACTTTGGCAGCCAGCCCGTAATTGAGCTCGTGAGCCAGCCGGCGGTCCAGCAGTTCTTTCGCGACGCCGCAAGCCTGGCCGGGAGCCGGCCGAGGACGCCGCGCCGCCAGAGTCGCTGCTGCCGCGCACGAGCGCGCGCGAGTACAATGTGGCCGAACCCGGCCGCCGGTACCTGCTGTACAGCCCTTCAGGCGGCTTCAACAACCAGCTGGCCTGCTTTTTGTCGGCGTCGTACATGGCCATGGTGTACAACCGCACCCCTGATGCCGGCCAACGGCAAGCACTCGTCCATGGCGTGGGGCTACTACGCGCTCAAGCAACCGGACGTGATCCCCATGGACCATGCGCTCGACTTTGAATACCTCGAGAAGACCCTGGGGGTGCCGCTCTTGCCGCTCAACATCACAATCAAGCAGTTCCACCGAGTTTTTTTGCACGCCAAGCGCGAGTCGAACGACATCGTGGACGTAATCCACGCCCCAAAGTCGGGCGGCCTGTACAACGCGCCGCCGTCTGTGCTGCGCAAGTACTTGGAGCGCGGCAAGGCCTCCAGCAAGCAGTTCCTTTGGTTCGAGGGCCGCTTTTACACAAATACTGGGCGCGCAAATTCAACCTGTACCGCTTCATCCGGTACAGCCCCATGCTGCGCACGCTCTCGTACCGCATCGCCCACAAGGCCTTCAACGGTACGCGTTTCAACGCCTTCCACATCCGCATGGGCGACTACGTCAAGAAGCTAAAGCAGGAGAGCAGCGCCAATTCGCAGGCCTTGTGCGCGTCAGCAAGCGCTTGCACTTTGACCGCGATACGCCCGTCTATATCGCCACGGACGGCAGCGCCAACGCGCGGTACTTTCGCGCCCTGCGTGCCCACTTCCCCAACATTGTCTTCCAGCGGGACCTGATGAGCGACCCGGATGTGCGACTCGCGCAGTTCCACCGCAGCTTGCCCAAGACCGAGATTCGCAGTGACCTGTTTGGCCTCGTCGAACAAATGCTTTGCGGCAGGCGCACATGTACATCGGGACCTCCGTGTCGACCTTTTCGCAGACCATTGCCAAGACGCGCCACAGCATCCGTAACGCCTTCCCGGAGGTCGACATTGGCGGCATTGGCCTCTCGGCGCTCGCGCATTGGGACGGCACGCTCTCGTACCTAAAGCACACGCCGGACCTCGCTGTCGCCGCCCGCCCACGCTGGGGAAGCGGTGGAGGCGGCGCTGGAAGCAGCATCGGGGTCCGACGGCCGAGGACGAGGACGCTTTGGGCGCCAGCCCGGACACGCCCGCTCAAGGTACCGACACCGACGAGGACGCCGTCGAGGGCGCCGACGAGGACGCCGACGAGGACGCGGACTCGGATTAGACATAATAAAAACAACACAATACATCGTCATGCTTGCTCCTCCGCAAGCAAGAGCCCCCCGAATGCGCCTAGGTCGGCAGGTGCAGTCACTGCGAGGCCAAGAATGGCCGCGTGCCGCCGCACAGCAGCGCCGCGCTCCTTCGGCCAGTCCAGGAGGAGCGCGCCGCCCCCCGGCAGGTTGGCGAATGCGGCGAGGGTACGCAGCACGTGGAACTCAAGGTCGCTTGGCACGTATTGCAGCACCTGCGTGCACAAGACGGCGGCAAAGTGCCGCAAAGGGAATGCCGTGCCGAGCTCGACGGCGTCGTGAACGACAATTCGCGCACTTGCAGTCTCGCCGAGCGCAGCGCGTGCGCGTTCCACCTGCTCGGGGCACGCGTCCACGGCAACAACCTCCGCCGCTGGGAGCCCCGCGGCAAGCACGCGCACTGCGCCCGGCGCTGCAGCGCCACAACCGACCTCCAGCACGCGAACAGGCATTGCCGAGCTGGCAGCCAGCATGGCGAGGAGTCGCTTGAAGGCGTCGGCATCATAGATCCCGGCCCCCTCCGGCCGCGGGCCCGGCGGGCCGGCGGGGTCGCTGGCGAACGCCGCGCGCACCGCGTCCAGCGGGTCCCGCCACCCAAGGCGACGCATTGGCGGCGGCGTGTACGCTGCGTGCGCCTCAAGCGAGTACTCCCCAGCGGATCCTGCGCGAGCAAGGCGCGGTCCAGCTCCGTCTTGATAAAGACGTAGCACCCTCCTCGGCCGCCACCGCGGCACCTGGCGGAGTCACGTCCACTTGAACTTGGTGGCGCTGGTAGTGCGTTGGCACGCCTTCCAGCTCATCCAGCCGGCCAGCATGTGATCGTCCACGTCGTAAACCTCGCCGCGCACGCAGCGGCCGGCCACGGGCGGGTCGGCGGCGGCGCCGTCTTGCAAGTACGGGATGAGGTGGTCGCCGCCGATGAGGTGCAGCGCGGCGCGCCACGCCGGACCCACGCCACGTGGCGCGCTGCGCGTCGGCCAGCACGTGATGGTTGAAGAAGCCGCGCTTGAGCGTGCCGTAAACGAAGACGCGATGGGCGCCCTCTCGCGTCGCCATCGTCGTCGTCGTCGTGGTCGTCGCCGTCAAGGTCGTGGATCTTGTTGGCGACGGTGGAGGAGGAGGAGGAGGAGGAGGCGGTGGAGGAGGGGGCGGGCAGCGATGGACAGCTCGGGCGCGATGGAGGAGCGCGTGCTGCTGACACCCGTGCTGGGCGCACGAGGAGGGCCGCTGTGCTACCTGCTCGAGTGGATCAGACGCGCATCGTTGTTTGCGGATGGAACGACGCGTTTGACCCGGCGCTGCTCGAGGGCCTGCGCAAGGTCCTGCCCACGGTGGACCTGATCCTGATCTCGTTCGGCGACCTGGAGCACATGGGCGCGCTGGCGTATGCGGTGCGCGAGTTCGGGCTCAGCGACAAGTGCCAGATTTACGCCACGGGACCACCAAGCAGCTCGGGCTGCGCACGCTCTACGACGCCTACCTGAGTCGCGCGCGCGTGGGCGAGTTCAACCTGTTTGACCTGGAGGACGTGGACGCGCTGGAGGGGCGCATCAAGGAGCTGACCTTTGGGTCGCGCAGGGCGTGCAGGGCAAGTCGGTGAGCCCGATCGTAATCGACGCGCTGTGCGCGGGACGCATCCTCGGCGGGTCCATGTGGCGCATCGCGCGCGAGCCGGACGTGATCCTGTACGCGGTGGATTTCAGCAACGGGCGCGACACGCTGCTGAACGGCGTCTCCAACACGATCGACAAGCTGGACCTTCACCCGACGCTGCTCATCACGGACGCGTTCAACGCGCGCGTGTCGTCGCGTGACGCGTATAGCTCGCGGACGAGCGCGCTTTGCGAGCGCCTGCTCGGCCTGCTGCGCCAGAACCGAAACGCAATCATGCCCACGGACGCGGCCGGGCGCGTGCTGGAGCTCCTGTATGTGCTCAACACGTTCTGGCGCAAGCAGTCGCTGTCGTACGCGATCGTGTGGGTCACCTCCGTGTCGAGCATCCTGGACATTGCGCGTTACAACATGGACAACTACATGAACAACGTGATCACCTCGCAGTTTATCCGCAACCGGCAAAACCCTTTCGACGACCTCGAGCACGTGCAGGTGGTGCACTCGCTAAAGCAGGTGCACGCGATTCGTGACCCCAAGATCATCCTGGCATCCTCGGGGACCATGGAGGCTGGCTTGGTCCGGGACCTGCTGGCCTTTTACGGCACGCAGCCGGGTCACACGGTGCTGCTGACGGACAAGACGATGATGTCAGACTCGCTCTCGCGCCAGCTTGTGCAGCTGGCGCGCCAGATGCAGGCGCGCAAGGCCAACCCCATGGCGCCGGCCAATTTGACAATATCGTTCAAGAGCAGCCACTGGGAGTACAAGACGGGACAGGAGCTCGTGCTGTGGAAGATGCAGCGCAAGGAGCGCCTGCAGGCCGAGGCGCGCAAGCAAAAGCAGGAGGAGGAGCGCCGCGCGCTGCAGGGCGACCTCGCCATGGACGGCATGGACGTCTTTGCCGGCGCAGACGCCGCCACCGCGGCTGCTGCGGGCGGCGACGTGGAGGGCACGGCCACCGCCGCCGTTGCCCTCCCTGGTGCGGCCGATGACGCTGCCGAGCCTCTCGCGCCCGGCGTCGCTGTATCTGCCGCCGCGAGCAGCGACAAACCCGCCGCACCGGCGGCAGAGTCTGAGACCGCGACAACGGCCACCACCGCTGGGGCAACGGCGCCGGGCGCCGCCGCTACCGCGGCCGCTGCGCCGGCAAACAGCGGCGCTGCGGGCGAGACTGCGCAGCACACGCTGCAGCGACAGCAGTCCTCATTCGTGACGCGTGAAGACGCGGCGCGCACGGGCGGCGGGCTTTACGCTGTGTTTGCGCAGCGCGGGGACACGGCGCGGCAGATGTTTAGCGCGTTCGAGGCGGAGCGCACCAAGAACTGGGACGAATACGGCGAGGTGATCAACGACGCAGACTTTCTGGCCACGGACAAGGACGCGGAGGGCAGCCAGCAAGAGGGCCACGACGAGAGCGACTCGGATGCGTCCTCGGAGGAGGAGCTCGAGGGGGCCGAGGGCGGCCCCGATGGCGCCAAGCGCAAGAGGGCGAAAAACTATGGAAACCCGCTGGAAGACGCGCTCCTCCCGCGCGACAAACGTGCGGCCCTGCCGCGCGAGTGCGTGACGAACTCGACGCTTCTGACCCTGCGCTGCGCCGTGGCCTACGTCGACATGGAAAGCCGCGCGACGGGGTACGACAGCGAAAACATCATCAAGATGCTCAAGCCGCGCAAGGTGCTGATCGTGCACGGCAGTGAGGCCAACACGGAGGAAATGGTCGAGCGGTGCCGCAAGCTGGCCATCCAGACCATCTTGGCGCCAAAGGTGGGCGAGACCGCCGATGTTTCCTCGGACGTGGGCATGTGGCGACTCGAACTGGACCGCGGCCTCTTCGACGAGGCCTACGAGCTTTTCACCCGCCCGCAAAAGGTGGCGCTTTCCAAAGGCAAGAAACGCAAGACAGCTTCCGACGTGGTGGGCATCCGCTACATTGAGGGTGTCGTGCAGGAGAGCGAGGCGGCACAGGTGCCCATCATGTGCCGGTCAACCCAGAGGGCGACGCCGTTCTGGGGCGCAGGGTGGAGCCGCAGCTCATCCACGCCAACGTGAACCGCGGGGACGTGCTCGAGCGGCTCAAGGCGGCGGATGAGGCAGACGGGGTGACAGAAGCGGACAAGATCGGCGCGGTGCTTCACGACCGCAACCACATCAAGTGCAACAGCAGCGTGTCGGTGTTCGTGCAGGACGGCGGCGAGCGGTTGCTTGTGGAGGGGCCCGTCAGCAAGACCTTTTTCAAGGTGCGCAAGCTCGTGTACAGCTGCTACGAGCGCGTGTAGCGGAACGTTATTTGCGCAAGCGAGCCTGTCGGTAGGAAGGGCCTGCGGGCCAGATCGAGGATCAGTAAGGTTGCACCGGGTACGCACGGTACGGTACGTGCGGTAGTTCTTCTTCTTCTTCTTCTTCTTTTCTACGATTGTGGTCAGATCTTGGTGAGGAAGATGGCGCCCAGCGCAAACATGAGGCACACGCCGAGCAGCATGGGCCCCACCTCGTCGAAGAACGGGCCTTCCAGCTTGAGGCGCAGAAACTTGCGGCGCGACACATACGTCAAGTACGCGTAGGCGGCGAAGAGAATAGAGACTGGCATCAGAATGAAGCCAATCATGCGGGGCCCAACGCCGCTGGAGGGCATCGCGCTTCCCGCGGGGCCCGAGCCACCCGAGCCAAGCAAAGCAGCCGCCACCGAGCCCAGCGTGATCGCCATGTTGAGCCAAGCAATTAGCGTGCGCTCGTTGGCGAAGAACACCTTGGGCTCCACCTTCATGGGCGTCTTGCGCGGCTTGTTGCCGAGGCCCACGTCGCCCATGAGAGGGCGGCTGGCCCCGCCCGCTGCCGCCACAAGCGAGGGCTTGCGCTCCATGAGCTGAATCGGCTCATGCGGGCCCGCGTACTTGGAGCCGCCCCGCGTGCCCGACTCGCCCAGGAAGGAGCGCTGCTTCTGCACCGGCTGCGAGCGCAGGATGGACGGCCGAATGGAGATGTCGTCGATCCAGTACGGGAAGGCCTGGACCTGCTCGGGCAGTAGCGTGGCGCAGCCGTGGATGAACTTGCTAAACTTGTGCACCTGCGTGCACAGGTTGCTCTCGATCAGGTTGGACACCCACTGCGGCGCGGTCTCGCCCTCCTTGAGCGAGAGCTTGACCTCGAGCACCGCGTGCGGGAAGCGCGTGATCTCGGTCGGCGGGAGCACCACGTTGGGGTTGCGGTACCAGCGTTTCTCGGTGGCGCAGTCGGGCCCCACCTTGGGGTTCTCCGCGATCATGGTCAGGTTGCTGTCGAGCGAGATGCGCACGGTGGCGTCAAAGGGGATTGGTACGCCACGCGGTTGTACACCGTGCGCATGGTGGGGCGAGCTGCTTGGACTCGATCTGCTGGTAGATCTCGGTGAAGAGGCGGCGCACGTTCTCCATGTCCGCGGGGGACTTGCCGCCGGCCTTCATCTCGGCGATCTTGTCCTCGATGGTGAACTCCCCGCGCAGGAAGGGCATGACCTGCTTTTCCTTGAGCGTGAAGCGCTCCTTGACGCTGACCTCCCCGGTCCAGCTGTCGTGGTGCGTCTTGCGCTCGACAAACACCAGCTCGGGCGAGGCGGTGGCGTACCAGCGAAAGCGGATGGCAATCGCGCTGGGGATCTTGTCAAGGCGGCCGTGGTACAACTCGAGCTGCGCGTTGTCAAAGTAGACGCTGCTGCAGAACTGGCTGTCCCCTTGCAGGGCGTCGAGGTTGTGCTGAAAGACGGGCAGGTGCTGAAGCACAATGTGCTTGACCTTGGAGATGTCCTCGGTGCGCACCCAGTACTTTGTGGTCGTGCGCACAAAGTTTTGCGCGCCCGTGTTCTCGTTCACGCCAGCGGCGTCACCGCGTAGCAGGGAGTGCACCTTGCTCAGCTCGACGAACAGCTTGCTGTAGTCGTGCTTGACCCAGCGCTGGTTGTGCAGGCGCGTCAGGTAAAACATGCGGCACGGCGTGGGCAGCATCTTGTCGTGCTTTTTGGATCTTGTGAAAGCCCAGTAGTTGAGGTTGGCAAACTTTTCGATCTTGAGGAAGGCGTTGCCCAGGTCCTGCGCGTCGGCCAGCGCGGCCTCCTTTTCCGCCTCGGAAAGCTCCTTGGGCTTTTCCGCGCCAATACCGACCTTGCTCTCCAGCGCCTCCGCCTTGGCGCGATCCGCGTGGTCTCCTCGTGCGAGACTTGTCCACCTTGGCCATCTCGGCCTCGAGCGCGGTGAAGAAGTCCGACTCGCTCATCTTGGCCGTGCTCACGGCCGCCTTGGGCGCCGACAGCGAGGTCGCGCGGTCGCCGAACACGGCCTTATTGCGGTTGGCCGCCTCGCTCTCCACCTCCACCAGGGTGGTGATCATGCTCTTGAGGCCCTCATAATCCAGGTAGTGGTCCTTCCACTCGGGCAGCCGCTGCGACTCCAGGTAGAGCCCGAACTTCATGGTCGCCTCCGCCCACAACCGCAATCAGCCCCGCGCCCGTCGTCCGCAACCACAACCACCACCGCGCCCGTCGTCTGCCTCCCTCCCTTCCACAGCTTGGCGCCCCTTTGCTTCCTTCAATCAAAACAAGATTCGGACCCGACCGTCAAGAAAACCGACCCGAGCGCAGAATGGCCGCGGGCCAAGGAGCCTGGCAGGGACGATGGCGGACGAGGCGGACGTCGAGGGCGCGACGGCGCTCGGGCCAGCCTCGAGGAGGCGCTCGGGGCCATGGTCGCCGCGGGGAGTATTCGGGCCGCGGAGGCGGATGCCGTGCGCGAACGGTTCCGCGAGGCCTTGCGAGCGGGGGTGGCCGAGCGGGTGCGGGATGAGGTCTTGGAAGGGCAGCAGCCAGTGCGCGCAGAAGGGCAGGAGACGTGGCGGAAGCGGCTCAGGGCGTTCCAGGCGAGGGCGGCGAGCAGGCCGAGGGCGGCGCGGGATCAAGTGACGGCGCGGGTGGCGAACCACCACCTCCTGCTGGGCGAGGTGCGCATGGAGCTGCGCGACGCCGAGGTGCACTCTCGGGCCTTTGGCCCCGTGCGCGCCGAGAGATTACTGGTCGTCGCGCAAGAAGATGCCGATTGACTAGGGCCGGAGGCCGCGGGCGGGAGGAAGAGAAAGAAAAAAGCAAAGCAAAGCAGGTGGTACAGGGAACGAGGTGGTGCAGGTTACGGGTGCGGGGACCGACTGCCCTCGCGCCCGTGGCGCAGTAGTGCAGGTCGCGCTTACGAATGAAAGAGATCTCCTGCTTGTTGTGCGAGGTGAAGAAGGGCACGAAACCTGCTTCCTCCAGGCCTCGCAGCACGCCCTGGTGCCGCGGGTTCTTGGACCCGCCAAAGTAGCGCTGATGGAACTCCACCAGCAGCTGCGTGAACGGGAACCACTGCTTGGCGATCAGCTGCTCGAGCACTTCGTACTCGCTGCCCTCGATGTCGATCTTCAGCACGTCGAGGTAGGTGTGGTTGAACTTGTTCATCCAGTTTTCCAGCGTGTTCACCGGCACCGTGACCAGCTTGCTCTCCTTCTTCGAGTGCGTTCCGGCACGCATCGACACGTGCGCCTCTTTGGGCGGCTTGGTGAACGTAAGGAGGCCCTTCGTTGCGGCCATGCCTTCTGGGGTCAAGGTCAAGTGGTCCTTGTGTTCCGCAACTATCGGCGTCGCGTACTCCAGGCCTTCTCGGTCGGGTCGAACAGGAACATCTCAAACCCGTAGCTCTCGACCATGTGAGGTCCCAGCTGATATCTAGGCCAACGCCAACGCCGTACCCGATCAGCGGCTTGCGCGAAAAGCACCGCGTGTCCACCACCCACCCGGCGTGTTTGTGGCCAAGGAAGACCTGGGCCTCCTCATCCACCACAGCCAGTTGTGTCGGCTGCTTTGGCGTCGCTGTGGTAGTGGTGGTGGTCGTCGTCGTAGGCGGCGGCGGCGGCGGCGGCGGCGTCCCTGCTCGATATGCGCTGCGGCAGGAAGGCTTTCCGGTGCCTGCGGCACCCGCGGCTCGGTTGTACTCGGCGGGTTCGTCGGCGGTTTGGTCGGCGGCTTGGTCGGCGGCTTGGTCGGCGGCTCGGTCGGCGGCTTGGTCGGCGGCTTGGTCGGCGGTTCGGTCGGCGGCTTTCGGTGGCTTCGTTGGCGGTTCGGTCGCGGCTCGGTCGGCGGCTCGGTCGGCGGCGGCGTTGTCAGCGGATCCACCGCCTTGTCTGTCCGCAGCGCGCTCGGAACGCGAACGTTGAACGCCACCTCGGGCAGCGCGGTGGACGCCTGGCCCCGCAACTTTCGAGCCGTGAGTCCTGACGCAAAGGCCAGCATCACCACATACCCGCCTTTGACCAGCCAGCGGCGCGCAAACCTGCGCGCCTTTGCCCGCTGTTCGACCTTGATCTTGGCCGGCGTGTCCATGGCCGTCCTCTACAGCGCGCCCGCGTCCGTGGCCTGCCCGCGCCCGCGCTGCAGCTCTGGGACAGCAACAACGCTCCCAATGTCGGCTCCTTTTGTCTCTTCCGACGAAAACCGGCGAAACCCGACGAAACTCGGCGAAACTCGGCGAAATCAAGCTGCGGTCTAAAACCTGAACGCGAGTTCTCCTTTTGAAAGGACCTGAAAGCAAACTCGTTTGAAACGAATCTGGGCGTGAACTCCGTGGCAGCGAGAATGTAGTGGACAGGGACGATGGCGCAGGAGGTCGAGGAGGACGGGCGCTTCCTGGACGTGTTCGGGAGGCCGGCGAGGAGGCGGCGGGGGAGGAGACGGAGGCCAAGGCCGAGGCGGCCTGGAGCGAGGCCGCGGCGCTGGAGGAGCGGTTCCACAACCTGGGTTCTTTGAGGGGATGGATCAGACGTACCTGTCCGAGGCGCAGGGCAACGAGGACGCCTTCGATGCGGGGATGGGCGCGGCGTTTGTGGAGGCCGCGGCGGCGGGCGAGCTCCTGGGGCGCCTGCGGCTTGCGGCCGACCCGCCGCGGGCGCTGGAAGAGGAGCTGTACGCGGCGGCCAGCGAGCGCAAGTTTGCGGCGGCGATGCAGCTTGCCGACCGCGTAGAGGCGGCGGTCAAGGTCGGCGACGGTGAGGTGGCGCCCGTTGGGGCGCCCGGTGACAGCGTGCGGCTTGAGGGCTGACGGACGGGGAAAGCAGAGGCTCATGTTGATTTTGGCTGTGACCCCTTTGCCTCTCTCGCGATCGAGTGGGGAAAAGGAAAGGAAGAAAGGGACAACGCGCAAGCCACAACCGCAGAGCGGCATAGTTGACTGCCCGAGCGCCTCTGCCGTGAGCACCGGACGTCTGGACCGTGCTTCACGCAACAACTCGCAAGCGCATCCACAGCGTTCCCAAGGACGGGTGGAGCGTGCTGCTGCAGAACGTGTCGTTGCAGGGCACGGTTGCGCCGCGGCGGCCGCCTGGGCTCCGCCTGGCTCCGCCTGCGGGCCGCAGCGGCTTCTCGCCCCAAGCCTCAACCTTGCTGCGAGGAGCCTGGCTGTCCGACCATATGACGACGACGGACCCAGACGTGCTGGGTCAGGGTCCGGGTCAGGGTCGAGCTCAAGAGCCCAGGGAGTCGCGCGCGCAAGGGCCACGGGCAGGAGGCGTCATGGGCCGCAGCGCGCTGTACGAGTTCTCCCTGCTGTGGGTGTTCCCGGTGGTGTGGGAGGGCGCGCGACGCAAGATCGACGACGCCGAGCGCGTGCCCGAGCTGCCGCGTGAGCTTCGGGCAGAGGCGCTGGTGCCGCGCGCGCGTGCGTATTGGGACGATAGCTAGAGCGTGCGCAAGCGCAAGGCCTGGGGGCAAGACGGGAAAGCGCCGGCGAGCCTGGCCAACGTGATCGTGCGGCTCTCGCGACGCTATATCTGGGTCGGATGGTCATGTCCGTCGTGCAGGGCCTGGTGACCACGGTGGTGCGGCCGCTGCTGATCCGCACGCTTGTGTCGGGACTGAGCAGCGGCGCCGAGCAGAGTGAGCTGCTGATCTACGTGGCGCTCTTTGTCGTCGCGCTCGTCGCAGAGGGTTGGTCGTCGACCTCGCTCAAGCACGCCCTGTCCGACTACTTGGGCACGATCTGGTTCACCGCGGTCGGCGCGCTGCTGCACCGCAAGGCGCTATCCATCCCAACAGCGTGACCAAAATGGAGGAATCGAGCCTACTCGGCAACGACGTGCTGCGAGCGTACGAAAACTTGCGCTTTGCCAGCATCCTGCCCATGGCTGTAATCTCCTTGATAGGTGGCATCATCGTGCTGATTGTGACCATCGGCCGCGCCGCCATTGCAGGCCTCGCCGTGATGGTTGTCGTCCTGATGATCAACGCCAGAATCGCCAAGCGCGCCCAGGGCGGAGGAAGGCGACCTCGCCGCGAGCGACGAGCGCCTGTCGCTGATGACGGAAATCATCACGGGCATCAAAGCAATCAAGCTAAGCGCTTGGGAAGATAGCTTCCTCGAACTCACCCGCGAGGCGCGCAAGGCCGATGGTGTGGCTGCGCCTACCGCACGCTGCACCAGAGCAGCGTGCAGCTCGGCCGCGCGGCGCCGGCGCTGTGCGCTGCTGTGTCCTTCATCTTCATGGCCGTCAGTGGGGAGGAAATCGTGGCTGCGGATCTCTTCGCCGCTCTGAACGTGTTCCTGGCGCTGCGCCTTCCGCTCATCATCATCCCAGAGAGCGTCACCTACGTGGCGGCTTTCTGGTTAGCTTCCGGCGCCTCGAGGCGTACCTGCAGCTCGTCGAGGTAGGCGCGGCGGCGCGATCGCGCCAAGCAGGCCGCACAGGCCAGGGCGCGGACCGGACCAGGCCGGGCTAGAGCCAAGCGCGCCAGAGGGCGGCGAGTATGTCCTCCGCGGGTCCTTCTCTTGGCACGGCTTAGCGGGCCCAGGAGAGGCTAGCGGGCCGTCCAAGACCGATCTGCCAGAAGGCACCTCATTCCGCAAGGAGCCCGATGAGGAGATCGAAATGGCTGCGCTCGAGCTGGGCAACGCCCGCGGGTTTCGCTTGCGCGGCGTGGACCTCACTTTGCCGCGGGGCTGCAAGTGCGCCGTGGTGGGGCCCGTGGGCAGCGGCAAGTCCTCGCTGCTTGCCGCCATCGCCGACGAACTAGCGGCCTCGAACGAGGACGCGGTCAACACCTTCAAGCACGCCTCGATCGGCTATGTGCCTCAGGCGGCCTTTGTGCTGTCCGGGACCATTCGAGATAACATAACGCTCTGCAAGGAGCTCCGCGAGGCGCCGGTGGACGCCGAATCGCGCCTCCAGGACGCGCTGACGCGCTCGGCTCTACACGAGGACCTAGCCAGCTTTCCGCAAGGCCTGGAAACCGCTGTCGGCGAGCGCGGCGTCACGCTCAGCGGCGGCCAAAAGGCGCGCCTCGCCGTCGCCCGGGCCCTGTTCGCGCAGCCCGACCTCTTGCTTGCGGATGACCCGCTTGCGGCCGTGACGCCGCCGTAGCCAAGCACCTCGTGGAGCAAGTCTTCGACGATCTGCCTCCTGGCACGACGCTAGTCGCGGCAATCAACCAGTCGCGCTTCCTCGGCCACTTTGACATTGTCGTCCAGATGGACGCTGGCCGCATCGTGCGGGCCGCGCCCGTGACGCCTGAGCTGCTCGCCGAGATCAAGCTTGAAGAGTTTGACCACCGCAAGGCCGCGCAGGAAGAAGGCGACGCAGAGCCCGCCGCGGGGGGCTGCGCCAGTCCTAACAGCCCCAGGCAGGTGCAGCTGACGAACCGTCGGTCCGCGAGCAGAGCTCGCACCTTTCGTCTCGTGAGGGATCTTCCCTCAACCTGCACGACGAGGGCGACGGCGCGCGAGACCTGGTCGAGGCAGACGTGCGCAACAGCGGCGAGGTGAGCGGCACGGTCATCCGCACGTACGCCAAAGGAATGGGGTATTGGAACATCTTTGCAGGCGTGCTGGCTGGCAGCCTGGCGTACGCGGTCATGGCGCTCAACGACCTGTGGCTGGCCGCCTTTGTCAAGATCGAAATTCCTACGGCAGAGGACCAGATGCGCTTTGCGATTGTCTACGCCGCCGGTAACGTCGCCTTTCTAGTCTTCCTGATGGTCACGAGTGTAATCTTCTCGCGCGCTGGCGTGCGCAGCTCGCAGCACCTGCACGACCACTGCATGGACCGCGTGCTCCATGCCCCGATCACCTGGTTCGAGGCCACGCCGCGGGCGCATTCTCTCGCGCTTCTCGACAGATATTGGCATCGTGGACCAGGTGCTCAGCCGCTTCACAGACAACCTGTTTCAGCTCATGGCTACGGCCTCGCGCTCACCGTCGTGGTTTGTGTGCTCATCCCGCCCGTGACCGCGGTCATCGCGGTGTCGGGCGTTGCTTTCACCTTTCAGGTGCGCGCCGTGGACCGCTCCATGCGTGAGATCAAGCGCGAGGCCAACCTGGCCATGAGCCCGATCCAGACCATCCTCAACGAATCGGTCAACGGGCGCATCACATTGCGCTCCATGCGCGCGGAGGATCGCTTTGAGGAGCGCTTTGCCAGCGCTTGCGACGCCTGGAACCGTCAGAGCTTTACCTCGCTGTCCATGGTCAACATGTCGATGCTGGCTTCGTACGGCCTGAGCTTTTTCATCGCGACAGCGACAGGGCTTCTCATTGTCCTGGGCAATCGGAACCCAGCCGACTCGGCGCTCGCGCTCACATACTCGCTGCTTGTGCCGTATTTTGCGCTGCACACGAGCTTTATCTACACGATCGTGCAGAACGCGCTCTCCTCGCTCGAGCGCGTGCTCGACTTTGTCGGCGATTCAGTGCCCCAAGAGCCCGAGTGGCGTTGTCCGGGCGACCCCATGACGCGCCTTCGAATCGAGAAGATGGGCACAAAGGCACGCGAGGGCCAGCAGGCCGGCGTCGCTCCTCTCGGCCCTGTCGAGGTTCCCGGGGCGCCCGACGAGGCGCAGCTCTGGCCGTCTGCCGGGGCCATCGAATTTCACAGCGTCAGCCTCGTATACCGCCCGGCCTGCCGCCAGCTCTGCGCAAGGTGTCGTTTTCCATCCGCGGCGGCGAGCGCATCGGCGTAGTGGGCCGTACCGGGGCCGGCAAGAGCAGTCTACTTGCCGTCATGTTTCGCACCATGGAGTCCACGTCGGGGTACATTACCATAGACGGCATCGACACGTCCACCCTCGGCCTCGTCACGCTGCGTGAGGGCCTCAGCGTTGTCCCGCAAGAGCCGCTTCTTATCCGCGGCACCGTGCGCAAAAACCTGGCCCCTTTCGGCGGCTACCAGGACGGCCAGCTGCGAGATGTGCTGGTGCGGTCTGGTCTCGTACACACGCTAGAGGCCGCGGGCACGCTGCTCGACATGGATGTGGCTCAAACGCAAGCTCGCTATCGGCCGGCCAGCGCCAGCTCCTTTCCTTCGCGCGCACTCTGTTGCGGCCAGGCGTCGTGCGTGTCTTTGACGAACCCACTAGCAACGTGGACGAGGCACGGACGCCGTACTGCAGCGCATTCTTCGCTCGCAGAACGGCACCACTATCGTCATCGCGCACCGCACCAACACGATCCTGGACAGCGACCGCGTGCTGGTTATGGACCACGGCAAGGTCGTCGAGTTCGACTCGCCCGACGTCCTCTTGGCCAACCCAAAGGGCCACTTTTACGAGATGACACACGCACGACGGTGAGGATGGCGGGGGTACATAGAGCTAGCTAGCCTAGAGAAAAGAGTGAACGACGAACGACAAGCGGCGGCGCCACCACCCCCAAAAAAGAACAGGTCGAGCATCCTTAGAACTACTACTCTAGCTTGCCTAGAAGAGGTCTTCGCCGCCCCGCTTGGAGCTCAGCCACGGGTCGATGTACACGCAAGTGCTCGGCGAGATCACGCCCCCCGGCGTGCAGTCCTTGCGCACCGGGCACACCCCGCAGGGCACCTGGTCGAGAAAGTTGTGCGTGCGCACCACCGGCGTCGTCTTCCACGTCCAGCGCGCAAAGGTCTCGGCGTCCTGGCCGTCCTGGCCGCCCTGCGGCTCGATCTTGTTCTCATAAACGAGCTTGTTGAGCACGCAGCGCAGATCCTCCGTGGTGAGCTCCACATTGAGCACCTTGGCGTTCTGCAGCGCCTCGGTCATCGCCGCCAGCGTCGTCTTTTCGGGGCCAGCTGGAAGCGCTCCACCTGCGAGTACATCCACTTTGATATTCTCTCCACGAACTCGACGTCAAACTCTTGCTCGGTGTACCACGGCCCGCCCGTGTGCTCGCGCAGCGGCTCCACGTCGATCAACATGTAGAGGTTCATGTTCTTGCTGGTGACCGTCTTGACGGTCTTGACGAGACGGCGCGTCTCCAGCAGCTTTAGGATGCGGGACAGCTGCGCCTGCGGCAGGCCCGTGAGCTTCTTGAGCTCCTTCTTGAAGATGCCCTTGCCGCCACGGGTGCGGATCTCCTGCAGCACGATCATGTGGTCTTGCGAGAGCCCGCGAAACTTGGCGGCCTGCTCTTGAGAGTTGACCGCCCACATGATCTCGCCGTTGGTGCCCGTAACCATCTCCAGCCGCCGACTGTTGGTCAGCTGTTGAGCGCTTGGTGGACCACCCCTCAAGCGCCCCGAACTCGGCCTTGAGGTCCTCTTGCGACAGCGGCCGCGAGGGCCCGCGGGCCTCGGCCAGCTCGATCACGCGCGCCATGGCCTTGGCCAGCTCATCGTCCGTCGCCATCGCCGCCCGCCCTTCGCAGCCCCGCGCGCCCGCTCGTCGTCCAATGAAACAGCCTGCGCCCCAGGAGACCAAGGAGCCTGTGATATGTCGGCCAGAGATGGTGCGGTACCGGTACCATACTACAGTACCGGTACGGTACCAGTACGGTACCGGACTGGTGCAACAGAAATGGAGCAAGAGCGAGAGCGACGTTCACAGGCAAAGATGGTGCGGTTGGCGGTGCTCTGCCCTCACTTGGGCACGGCGACCTCCTCGTAGCACTCGATGATGTCGCCCTCCTGAATTCCTGGAAGGAGGAGAGCGATATGCCGCACTCGTGGCCCTTGGTGACCTCGTTGACGTCCTCCTTGTAGTGGCGCAGCGAGTCGAGACCAGACTTGTGAATGATCTCATCGTCGCGCACGACGCGCAGGCGGGCGTTCTTGTTGATGACGCCCTCCACGACCGTGCTGCCCGCCACGAACCACGCGCCTTCCGAGCGCCGCCGCGCCTTCATCTCAAAGACCTGGAGCACCTTGGCCCTGCCCAGCACCTTGGTCTCGATCTCGGCCGGCGTGCGCTCCTTGGCGAGCGCCTGGAGGTCGTCGAGAAGGTGGTAGATGACGCTCTGGGACACGAGGTTGACTCGCGCGCGGCGGCGTCCTTGACCACTCGAGTCGAGGCACGGACGTTGAAGGCAAAGATGTGGGCGCAAAAGCCTTGGCGAGCTCCACGTCCGAGCTGGTGACCGGCCCCACGCCGCGGCGGATCACTTGGAAACCCGAGTCGGCCCCAAGGCCGGCCAGCCTTGCCGTCTCCTGCAGCTCAATGTCCAGCGCGTCGATTGAGTAGCGCAGAGCTTCCATGGAGCCGTCCGTGTCCGCCTTGAGCAGCACGGGGACTTTGATGCCCAGAGGCGCTGGCCCGGGCTCATCGCCGCCCGCGTCGCCGTCCGCCGCCACTGCCGCGGCAGCGGCCTTTTGCTGCTGCTCTCGTGCGCTTGCGTCCATTTCCGCTTGCTCGCGGCGCCGCTTGCGCAGGTCGACCACCTCGCGCGCGCGCTTGACGTTGGGCACCGCAAGCACGTCCATGCCGGGCGTCGCCGGCTCTCCAAAGCCGACGAGACGCGCCGGCGTGCCAGGCGGGACCTCTTTCATCTGCTTGCCCGTAACCGTGTCCAGGAGCTGGCGGATGCGGCACAGCTGCTCGCCGCAGACCACGTGGTCGCCCACGCGCAAGGTGCCCCAAAGCGACACGACGTCCGTCAGACTCCCCATGTGCTGGTCGAGACGCGACTCGAGCACGATGGCCTCGCCGCGCGCCGAAGGGTCCGCGCGCAGTCCATGACCTCAGCCTGCAGCGCAATGGCTTCGCTCAGCTCCTCCAGTCCGATGCCCTTCGGTGCAGCGATAGGGACCATCTGCACATCGCCCCCGATGCGCTCCGTGCGCACGCCGTGCATGGCGAGCTGGTCCGTAATGCGCTCAAAGGCCTCGTCCTGGTCGACGTCCCGCGAGTCCACCTTGGAAAGCGCCACGATCATGGGCACCTTGGCGGTATTGGCAAGCTCGATGGACTCGAGCGTCTGGGCGCGCACGCCGTCTGTGGCCGCGACCACCAGCACGATGATATCCGTCAGCATCGACCCGCACTTGCGCATGCTCGCAAAACGCGGCGTGCCCCGGCGTATCCAGGAAGACAATCGACTCGTTGCCGAGCGGGAACTTGAAGGCGCCCACCGCCTGCGTGATGCCGCCGTCCTCACGTCGGCCGCTCGTGTTGCGAAGGGCGTCCAGCAGTGAGGTCTTGCCGTGGTCCACGTGGCCCATCACTGTCACAATCGGCGCCCGCCGCTTGAGCGCGGCTGAATTGGCCTCCAGCGCCTCAGCGATGTTTGTGCGCGTCTCGTCCTGCACGCGCTGCACCTCGCGCGCAGTCTCAAACCCGAGCTCTTCCATCAGCAGCTCGGCAACATCGGCGCTGATCGTGAGCGCGTCCGCTGCCGCCGACACTTGCTGCGCGGGCCAGACGGCCGCGGCCGGTGCGCGCCTCGAGGCGAAGTTGTGTCAGCATGTACGGCGAGATCTTGAAGCTGCTGCTGCTGGCCCCGCTTGCCTCGTCGATGCCGCCAATGTCAATCAGCTTGTTGATGATCTGGACGCGCTCTTCATGTTGCTGCGCAGCGCCAGCTCGCGCACCGTCATCGTGTCGGCTAGCTTGACCGTGATCTTCGGTACCGCGGCGAGCTGTTGTGCGATGGTCTTGGCCCGCTTGTTGCGCTTCACCTTCTTGGTCTTGAAGCCTTGCGGTCTTCTTCCGAGAACGAGTCCCGAGCAAGCGCAGCCTCGTCGTACGGGTTGCGATTTTTGCGCTTGCCCTTGGCGCCGCCGCCAAACTTGGACCTTGCCTTGTTGTCTTCAGGCAGCACCATCGCCTCGAGTTTGGCAACCTCCCCGGCGTCGCCAGCGTCTGGCGCTGCCCCGGCGGCCCGAGGGTGCGTGCCCCCGCGCCCACTACCACCAAAGCCGCCGCGCCCGCCGCGCCCGCCGCGCCCGCCATTGTTATTGCCGCGGCTTCCGCCAGCACCTCGGCCCTGGTGGCCTCCGCGTCCGCCGCCGCCGCCACCGCCGCCGCCCTGGTTGCCGCGGCCGCGCTGCTGCTGCATCCCGCCGCCGCCGCCACCGCGGCCGCGGTTGCCACCGCCGCCGTGACTGTGCCCACGCCCACCGCCATTGTTGCCACGGCCTCCGCGTCCGCCACCTCTGGCACCGCCACGAGCGCCGCCACGGCTGCCGCCGCCGCCTCGGCCGCCGCTTCCCCCGCGGCCGCCGCCTCCATTTGCCTGCGGCCCAGGCCCCTGACTACCGGCCGCGCGCAGAGCATGCGCACGCGCCCAGCAGGCGGGCCTGCGACTGCCGCGAGGCCCGAGCGACTCGTGGCCGGCATGTGCGGCCCAGGCAGCAGCACCCTCGGCACCGTGCGCCATACCAGGCCGCTGCTGCGCAACATGGACATCGCGCGCCGCGTTTTCTTGTCGTGCCACGCCGCGCTCGGCCGTCAAGGCGCCGCTCTCGCCTCTCCCGACCCCGCGCACTGCTGCGCCACACGATCTCCGATGTCGGAACCTCTGACGTCGACTGACCTGGCGAATGACATCTCTAGTCGAGCGAATGACCTGTTGGAGGTGTTGGCATTTACCTGCAGAGGTCATCGCGGGTCATGCGCCACGTCTGAGAGCGCAAGGATCCGCGGCAGGCGATGGCGATGGGCGAAGAGCCCGGCGTCGCGGCCGAGACTGGCGCGGCGCTGAGCGAGGAGGAGATCAGGGAGATGTACGACTTTTTGCTACCGCTCGTCGGGGAGACGCTGCAGCAGGTGGTCGAGGCAATGACGAGCGAGACCCCGGCAGCGGCGCGTAGCGCCCTGGCTGCCAAGGCCGAGGAGCTCGTCGGCAAGCTTGCGCGCGCCGAGGCGCTTGTAGAGTCCGTGCCTGGCGGCGAGCTCAGCCGTGAGATGCAGGTGGCCGAGCAGGCCGAGCTGGAGGCCATGCTTCGCGGCAAGCGCGAGTTCTTGCAAGCATTTGCGACGCAAAAGTGAACGACCGTAGCTTTCGTTTTAGGCTCGCTCCCCCTCCGCCTCCTCCTTCTCGTCGTCGTCCGTCTTGCACCGCTCCAGCTCGGCCACGCACGTGTCTGGGAACACGATGCGCACCGCGTGGGCGCCGCCCAAGTCGCTTGTGCCGGAAGCCGGGATAGGGACGAGCACGCGATAGTCCGGCTCGTCGTCGTCGTCGTCGTCGTCGTCCTCATCCTCGCCCTCATCATCCTTGTTGGCGTCGGGCAGTTGCGGACGCGCCAGCCCTAGCCTTAGCCCCAGCTCCATCGTCCATCTCCTCGTCGTCGTCCTCGTCGTCGCTTAGGCAGTTCATGTCGAAGGGCACCCGCCGCAGCGAGCAACCCGACAGATCGAGCGTCGCCGGCTTGATCTCGACTGGCGCGGCGCTCCATAAGCCGCGACCGGCGCTAGCGGGTGTTAGCTGCTGCGCCACATCCTTGCCAAGCCGCGCGGCGTCGCGCGGCAGATGGTTGAACCACACGTTGACCAGGAAGGTCACGCGTGGCGCCGCTGCAGCCGCCGCAGCCACTGGCACAAGGCCAAAGTAGGCGAGGTATTCCGCAGCCGCATTGTGCAGCAGCCGCCCGTCAAACGAGATGTGTTTGCCCGGAACGGGTCGGCTGCAAAAGGCTTCGCGGCCGGCCGGGCCTGACAGATCTTCGCCGGGTCGCGGCGGGGCCGTCTTGTCAAGCACCAGCGTGGGCCCGCCCGCACTGGTGAGGTAGGTCACGGTGCTGATGTGCGGGAACACGTTGACGCCATAGTCTTCGAGGCCGTAGTCCTTGTCCCAATGGAAGGCCACACCGGAATCTTCCTCGAGCACGAGCGTCCACCACTCGGCCCCCGAGCGGGCCGCGTCAAAGTCGAGCCCGGCCGCATGGAATCGAAACACGTCCTGCGCCAGCTGCTCTAGGGCCGAGCTTGGCTCCTCGTCAGCGCGCAAAAAGTAGGTCTCGCCCGAGCTGTACGCCGCGTCTTGCTCGGCTTGGCGCGCCGTGAAGACCGCCTTGCAGTCCGCCAGCAGCGCGGGAGGCAGGCCGCCTTGCACGGTCTCCACGGCGCCCTCCAGGCACCGGAAGCCGTAGTCCACAGGTCCACGTACGCCCGGGTACACGCGACCAAACTGATCGAGCGCGACCTCGGGCGCTTCGGAGGACGCCTCGCTCTGCGCGTCGCCATCCGAGGCAGCTGGCGCCGCGGCAACCGTCGCGCCGTCCTTCCTCCCCGCCGTCTCCTCCGATGCCGCCGTCTGCATCTTCCCGCCTCCGCGACCTCTGCGGCCTGCCGACTGCCTGCTCGTTTGTTGGTGGTGGAAATTGTTGCGGCTTGGACGCTGGCATCGAAGGTGGACCGGACGCCGTCACTGGGCAGCCTTGGTGGCCTTGATGAACTGGCGCATCTCCTCGCGGCGCGAATCGTGGATGACGAGCGCGCGGGGCTCGGTGCCCGCGAAGAGCAGCCAGCCCTGCTTTTCCGCGTGGCGGCGGCAGGCCTCGAAGAGCGCCTCCTCGCCGGGCTGGAACTGGTCGTAGAGCATCCCCACCCGGGACACGACGCGGTTGCGCTCCTGCTCCCAAAGGATAATCTGGTCGGTGATGTTGTCGGGCACGAGGCGATGGCGCTTTTCGCAGAGCGGGTGCGCGTTCTCCGTCACAAAGTAGATGATCTGGTCCGCCGTGATCCCCTTCCTGAAGGCCTCGCGGATCGAGTTGCGCGTGATGACGGCGACCAGCAGATTGGGCAGGATGCACTCGGGCTCGGCGAAGAGCTTGACCATCTCGACGTGCAGGGCCGAGTCTGTGTAACAGTAGAGCTTAAAGTTGGTCTCCACGATGATGAAGATCTTGTTGCTGCTCTGGGCCTTTGTCACGCGCGACTGCGGCGCGGAGGTCGGCCTTGACCTTCTTGTTGCCGCCAGAGCCGACGGGCTGCGACTTGTCCATGTCCACAGTGCGCGCCGCCGCGGCCATCTTCTCCTCGCGCGACTGCCCAAAAACGATGTTTACGCCCAGGCTGGTCGGGTAGAATGCGCCCGGCGCCTTGCGCGTGCGGTACACGAGCCAAACAGCTCAAAGTCGTCCAGTAAGCGCCGTTGGGTCTCGTCGAGGCTGGCGATAGAACAGGCCGTGCCTGCCGGGCAGTGGCTCATCTTGAACAGCATCTGCAGCACGCTCGCCGAGTCGTCCACCTGTCGCGTGTAGTGCCTGATGACAGCCAGAGCTGCTCGTGGATGTCGCGCAGCAAAAGTGGTACCCCACACGCGTGATGTGCGGCCGGTCGTACGAACCCTTGTGAAACTGCATCAGTCCCATGCCAACCAGTAGCTTGACGACGCGTGGCTCTGGCTCTGGCGCGCCGCCCGAGGAGGACCCCACGATGTAGTGCAGCACCGCCGTCCAACGCAGGCGCGCGCTGTCTTCCATCCGCACCGCATCCACCTGTGGGAGGCCGGCCTCTTGCCAAGGCAGCTCGTCCATGTCGCCACTCGTCAGCGCCGCGAGGATTTGTCCGCGAAAGCTCGGGTCCAGGGCGAAGCTGTCTGCGCCGCACTCGACAATCACGCGGAGGTCGCACATCTCGCGCCGCGCCTCCTTGAGCCGCTGCCGCGCCGTGCTGTCATCCGCGACGCTACGCCTAGGAGTTCCCACGCCACGGGCTCCTCCGTCGACAGCAGGCGCAGCGTCTGCCGCGCAAGGCCGCTCAAAGACTGCAGGACGCCTTTGCAGGACCAGCCGCATGACGCGTACAGGCGCGATACGGACTTTGCATCAAGCCGGCAGATGAAAGAAAACAGGTCCTCCTCCTCGCCCTCGGTCTCGGCGAGTGCCTCGTCCTGCGCCTCGGTGCGGATGCGCGAGTCCATCGCCGTCCTCGCCGCCAGCTGCTCGAGATCCTTTTGCTTCTTCCAGGCTCCTTGGACGTGCGAGCCGGGCCTTGGCCAAGGCTCGCTCGGCCCAGGCTTGCTCGGCACAGCTGACGGCACCTGTGCGCCTGATGCGCCTTGCTCTCCTCTGGCAGCCCAGAGCCAAGCGCAGTGTACCCGGTGCCGTGATGCAGTAGCGCGGCTCAAGCGGGAGCTGGTAACATAGCTGTCGTTTGGGAGACGGCCAGCCCCTGCCCAAAGACGCTGGAGCTCGAGAGCGAGGGAGAGCACAGGCACCGCCCCGTAATGTACCGGTACTCACGTATGTCAGTGCAAGATGATAATACAAAGGACACCTACGCTTACGCCGTTCTCCCTCTACAAGCCCGCGGCTGCGCGGCGCAGAGCGTGAGCGAGACGACGCCTTGGCCCAACGCGATGCTCTTGCGCTGTCCCACCAACGCGAACGTGCGGTGAAAGGTCGCCGTGACGCGCGCCCAGACCGCGTCCGACTCGTCCTGGAAGTTGGGTTGCAGACGCGGAAATGCATGACGACTTGCACGTCCACGAGCGGGCCAGGGTCTCTCACGGCGGTGGGGCCTTCATGTGCTTGCGCAGCCAGCGATCTTGTGGAGGTGGCCCTGGCGGTGGGGCTTGACGGCATGGAAGCGCGGCCTTCCGCGGCCAATGCCTGCGAGAGCCGTGCCAGCTCGGCCAGGTCTTTGCTTGGCTCTGACGCGCGCCGGCGGTGCCGGATCTTGGCGATGGAGCGGCGAATGTCCGTCTGCAGCTGCTTTGGGTTGAATGGTGACTGGGTGCGCGAGCTGTGGTTTGGCGACTCACCCTGCGCATCGGCGCCGGCGCCGGCGCCGGCGCTTGCGGAAGCAGAGGCGGCGCCGACCTCCCCGGTCCCAAACAATTGACTCTCCAGTACCTGCGTCTTGTAGATAAACTCGCCGTCCGAGGAGGTCTTGCGGTGGATGCCCCGTCGACTGCCTGCCGCGCCGCGCGGGTCTGAGGAGGCCTCCACGGACGCACTGTCCTCGGCGTCTTGGTTGTTGTCGTGCATTGACGCCGCGGCCCACGTGGACACGTCGCCTTCACTGCCCGATTCGACGTCCTCTGTGTCTGTCTCTTGCTCAACGCCCGTGTCGAGCCGGTACACTGTCACCTTGAGCGGCGGCGCCTCAGCCGAGTCTGCAGCAACGATGGCAAAGTCATCGTGGGAGCAGAGGAGGCGAACGGCGTCCAGAGTGTTGCCGCCCGACTGCGTGCGATTACAAGCGAGCAGCACCTGGTGGCTTAACGCCAAGGCCTCGGCTTCGGTCAGATATACCCCATCCGAGTTGCGCTGGATCTCTTGCGCGAGTGCGTACACGATTGAGCAGATGCCCGGCCCGGCGTAGCTGCCGCTTGAGCTATTGGCGCGCCCCGCGCCGCCCGCGCCTTCGCCGCCTTCGCCCGCCGCGCGCCAGCCGGTGAATAACCTGCCATTGATAGACACGGTATCACGCTGCATGTCCTTGAAGATCTGCTCCGTGGTGGTGTTCTCGGAGGTACCGCCGCGGGGCAGGTTGAGTCTGTCGTGCACCCACTCGAGAGGCACCTCGATGCGCTTATAGCCATAGCAAAGCCTGGCGGAGGCCGCGCCGTCGTCGTCGTCGTCGCCGTCGCCGTCCTCCACGACGGAGCGATTGTCATCGCTCTGGTCGCCGTTGCTTGCGGGCGGGATGAACGACTCTCCGAGCCCCGAGATGCCAAACATTGACCCGAGCGCATGCAAGTACTCGGACTCGGTCTGGCACGCCAGCATGCGCGCGTGCATCGCGTTAAGCGCCTCAACGTCTGTAGGCTGCGAGCCCATCCCGGGCTGGACAAGCTGGCCCGTCAGCGATGCGGCGTCCTCGATGACCTTCATCCAGCGCATGCGCTCCTCAGACGACGCGCACATCCAGAGCCGCCCGTCGCCGCTATGCGCGGCGATGGGTCTGCTGCTGGACGGCGACGAGGGGTCGCTGCCGCTGGGGTTATGACCTCGAATAGATACTTGCCCGACTTCTTCTTCGTCGGCTCACACCGGGTGCCAGGCGGAAGGCGGACTTGTTTGATGACGCCGCTCTCCTTCTTGTTGTGGCTCTGCTTGTTGAACAAAAGGAGGGGGATGGCACGGCGCCGCCCTCCACGCCGGTGGGGAGGTGCATGTTGTTGGCGCTCACGTACGTGAGGAGGCCCGGCGAGACCACCACAAATTTGCTCGGATTGTGCAGCGTCTTGTAGCGACGCAGCAGCCCATACATGATTGCTTCGTTGCTCGCAGGCAGGCCAGGGAAGCGCAGGCGCAGGCCCTCCAGCACCTGCGTTTCCCATTCTAGCTTGCTCTGCACAAGGTCAAAGACTGCGCTAAGAAAGAACGACTGGTTGGCCAGCGAGTCGTCGTCCAGCCGTCCATGCGGCGCGTTGGCCTTACTGACACTGAGCCCGTCCCGCGCGACGCCCGGCCCCGCCGCCAAGAGCCGCCTCGAGGCGCACTTCTCCTCCTCCTCGTCCGCCTCGCCCCTCTCCAGCCGCGGGCTCTCCGCGTCGCCGGCGCGCCCTTTGCCAGCCGCCTCCCACCGCGCCCACTTGGCTCCGCCGCCTCGCATGGCCTCATGGTGGCGCTGCGCCTCCGCCGCGAGCTCCTGCGCGATGTCGCCGAGATCCAGCATCGTCTGCGCCTCGTCGCCCGCCATGCCCGCTTTCCTCGAACCTCCCGCGAACGTTCCCCGTCTTCGCCGCGACCTCCAACTCGACCTCCGAGCCGACCTCCCGCGACCCGCGCGCGTCCCAACGCTTTCTGCGCCAAAGCGTTCCGAGCGCTCGATGCGACTCGACCGTCAGCGGATCTTTTGCACGCACGACATGATGCCATTTTTTGCGGAGCGTGAGGCGGCGAGACGGAGGAGGCGCAGGAGGTGGGGGCGCTGGCGCTGGCGCTGACGGACGAGGGGCGATGACGACGCTCGACAAGATGCTGGTGCGCGGCATCCGCAGCTTCTCGGACCAGGAGGATGCCGTGATCGAGTTCAAGGGCAAGCCGCTGACGGTGATCAGCGGGATGAACGGGTGCGGCAAGACGACGCTGATCGAGTGCCTCAAGTTCGCGACGACTGGCGTGCTGCCGCCCAATTGCAGCAACGGGCAGAGCTTTGTGCGCGACCCGGCCTTTGTGGGCAACAGCGAGGTCAAGGCAAGCGTCAAGCTGCTGCTGCGCACGCGCGAGAAAAAGCGACTCTTGGTGACGCGCAATCTGCGCGTGCTCAAGCGCAAGACGCGGCTTGAGTTCAAGCAGCTCGAGGGCATGCTCAAGTCGCGGGATGAGAACGGGAAGGACCAGGCCTTGTCGGGCAAGTGTGCCCAACTCGACGAACTCGTGCCAAAGTACATGACGGTGTCCAAGGCCGTGCTCGAATCGGTGGTGTTTTGCCACCAGGAGGACTCGACGTGGCCGCTGCAGGAGTCTTCCACGCTGAAGAAAAAGTTTGACGACATTTTCGAGAGCGCAAGGTACAACAAGGCCCTGGAAGACATCAAGAAGCAGCGCAAGCGTCTCGTGGACAAGTACAAGGCGCTCGACTCGGACATGAAGGTGCTAGACGTGCACCGTGCGCAGTCACGCAAGCTCCGTGCCGAGGAGAGGTCGGTGCGCGACGAGACCGCGGGGTTCCAGGACCTCTCCGACGGGTACAAAAGGGATATCGAGCGCGCGACCGAGCTTGCGCACCAGGCGCAGGAGTTCCTCGACGCGCATGAAGACGACCTACGAAAGCTCGAGTATGCCGAGATGAGAGTGTCAGAGGCCAAGAGCACGATGCAAACGCTCCGCGACGAGCTGCTGCAGCGCTACGGCAAGCAGGAGTTCGAGGCGATGGTGGACAACGGGCCTCGCGAGGAAATGCTTGGCCGGATGTTGCAACAGGCCGAGGAGGCGGCGGCAAGCTGCCAAGAGTCCAACGACGCGCTGAGCGCGGCGGTCAAGCGCTCCGAGGACCTGGCGGCAGAGCTGCGCAAGCTCGAGGAGAAGATCAACAAGAAGGAGCTCGCGAAAAGCAGTGCCGTGGGCCAGCTTCGCGCCGGCGTCGAGCGCGAGACCAAGGTGATGGAGGACTTGCTGGCCTTTCACCGCTCCAGTAAGCTGGGCGACCCGGAGGCGGGCCGGCTGCTGGAGGAACAGATCGCGGACACCACAGCGCAGCGCGCGGGCACCCCGGCGCGCTCCAAGGCGCTCCGCGCATCCCTGGAAGCCATTCGCAAAGCGCTTGCCGGGGCGGAAGCCGAGCTCGCCGAGGGTCAGGCCGCGCACGACGCGGCCGTCGAGGCCAAGCGCGGCGAAGTAAGCTCGCTGCAGGCCAAGAAAGAGGTGGCGCAGGAGCAGGCGCGGCAGGCGGTAGAAAAGCTTGCGGCGCACGAGGAACGTCTTCGCGAGCTCACTTCCAAGCAGAGCCGCGCGGCGCCGGGCTCGGCCGACTTTGAGCAGGGCATCCAGCGCGACCTGGACCTCAAGCGGGCGGCGCGCGACAAGGCTCGCGAGGAGCTCTCGGTGGAAGAAGACGGGGGCGGGGATGCGTCCGAAGCAGTGCAGCGCGAGCAAGGCGAAGTGCAGGCCGAGCTCACCAAGCTGGACGAAGAGGTGGCGGCGCTCGAGGACAAGCAGGAGCATGTGCTCCATTTCCGGGCCTCTCTCAAGGCGCTGAGCGAGTGGCACAGCGAGCAGCGGCTGCGCGTGGACGACCTGGTCAGCGCATGCGACAAGCTGGAGGACGGCGGGCTAGCAAGCAACCTCCAGCGACTCGCGGAGCTCAGCCGTGTCGACGAGCTTGGGCCCATCGAGCAAGCCAAGCGCATTGTCGAGGAGCAGGAGGACATCGTCAAGAAGGCCCTGGACGACATTGAGGCCAGCGCGGGCGCGGCTCAAACGGGGTACGACGAGCAGCAGGCCCTGCTCCGCAAGACGGAGAAGGACAGCTTCGAGGCCGAGTCGAGCGTGAGTCTTCTCGCCAGTCAGATCGCCAAGGTGGAGAAGACTATGCGCAAGCTCCCGAAAGTCGAGATGGATCTGCCCAAGAAGGCAAAAGAGGTGTACGACGCCCAGGGCCCAGACGTCAAGGTGGAGCTCATGCGTGCCGCGCTTGAGAAGGACGTGGACGACCTGAGGGCCAACATCAAGATCCAGAGCCTCAAAAAGGAGCTGCTCGAGACGCAGATCTACTTGGTGAGCCAGCAGGGCGACCTCGAGCAGGACCAGCTGCATTGCCCGATTTGCAGCAGAGACATCGAGTCAGGGTTCCCATTCGACGTGGCCAAGCACCCGATGCACACTGACCCGAAGCACATCAAGCACGCGGAGGAGTTCCTGGACCGCAACCGCGTCGTCAAGGACTTTGCGTACGAGGGCCTGCACCCCAGCGGCAAGGAGCTGGTCGTCAAGTTCAAGAAGGACGAGACCCTGAGCGGCAGCCGCATGTTCCTGGCCTCGCTCGTGATTTCCCACACCGTCATGGAGCGCCGCGGGGAGCGCAAGCTGCAGGACACGCAAAGCCTCCTGGACGAAGCCAAGGACGACCTGCGCAACTTTTCCGCCTTTGAGCGCGAGCTGCTCGAGTGCAGGGATGCCAAGATCGAGCACGAGAAACTGCAGAGCAAGTTGGACGAGGCCAAGGCCAAGCGCGACGCACTGGACGCCAAGGCCCCAGAATACAGGGAGGAGGCGGCCCGCCGCGAAAGCACCATGGAGAACTTGGCGAGTGCGCGCCAAGCCGCCGAGGCCCTGATTACGGCCTTTGCTCAGTGCGCCAAGATCTTTGAGGAAGCCTCGCGGCGCATGGCGCGGCTTGACCTGGGGCCGGAGGAGGCGGAGCGCCTCGAGGCGAGCCTGTCTGCGAGCGGCGCGGATGGGCGCGAGACTTCGCCGCTCGAGGCGGCGCGCCAGCGGCGCCGCGACGCGGACGCCCGCCTCAAAGCCCTCCAGGTCAAGCGCGAGGAGACGCTAAACATGCAGGCGGCGCGGCAGCGGGAGCTGCAAAAGCTGACGGACGACATCATCAAGCTGGAAAGCGACTTGGCCGACATCCAAAAGCGCCAGAGCGAGATGAAGGAGGTGCGCGCCGAGCGCGAGCGGCTCTTGTCCGAGCGCGGCGCACTCGACACGGCCCGTAGCGCCGCGAGGCGCAGCCTGGCCGAGATGGAGCGGCAGCTCAAGGACGCTGAGCGCGCGTTTGAAAAGCTGCGGCGGGCCGACGACGACGCTCTGGGCGCCCAGCGCGAGGTCGTGGAGGCAGCACGCAAGGTAGTTTTGGTAGCGAGCACCGAGCGCCAGGCGCTCGAGGCCAGCGGCACGCCCGACCTCGACCTGGACGCCATGGAGCAGGTGCTCGCGGGCCTATACAGCGAGCGGCTGCACCTGAACGCCGAGTCCAAGTCTGAGCGGGACACGATCAAGGTGACCAAGGAGGGCGTCCGACGCAGCGAGGCGCAGCAGGCCAAGTGCAAGGACGTCATCCAGCTCCTCCAGCACCGCGAAAGGGTCAACGAGCTCAAGGCGGAGCGCAGGGAGCTCAAAAACAGGATCGGCGGCACGACCAACCTCGAGGGCACGCGCGAGGAGCTGCGGGCACGGCAGGGCGAGGCAGAGCAGGCGCGCATGAAGCTGGCCAAGCTCGAAGGCAAGCGACTAACGCTGCAAGACCGGCTGGACAAGGTGCAAGAGGACCTGGCGCACAAGGACTACCACAACGTGGAGGCGCGGTACAGCGAGGTGAACGTCAAATGCCAAACCACCAAGCGGGCGGCCAGCGACCTGGACAGCTACTACACGGCCCTGGACACCGCCCTGATGCAGTTCCACCAGGAGAAGATCGAGCAGATTAACAACAAGATTCGCGACCTCTGGAAGCTCGTGTACACCGGCGGCGACGTCGACAAGATCGAGCTCTGCTCGGAGCGCTCCACCACCGCGCGAAGTCGCTCGTTTAACTACCGCGTCATCATGACCAAGGGCGACTCGCGGCTCGACATGCGCGGGCGCTGCTCGGCCGGGCAGAAGATGCTGGCTTCGCTCGTCATTCGCATGGCGCTCGCGGAGACCTTTTGCGTGGACTGCGGCATCTTGGTGCTGGACGAGCCCACCACCAACCTGGACGTCAACAACAAGCTCGGGCTCGCGTCCGCGCTGCACGACTTGCTCAAGTCGTACAACCAGTCGCGGTTCCAGCTCATCGTCATCACGCACGACGAGGAGTTCGTGTCCAAGCTCAACGACAAGGTGTCCGCCACGGACCTCTCCGGCAACTTTTACAAGGTGAGCCGCGAGCTGGATCACGAGGGCCAGTACGTGTCGCGCGTCGCGCTCATGAACCCTAATTGAAGGCTGGCGGCGCCCTGTTTGTCTCTGCTTCACTTTCTCGGGGCGAGGAACTCTGCCAGCACCAGCGCCGCAACCTCGGCCTCCGCGGCGCTCTTGGCGCGGAATAGGTGCACGCTGCCGCTTTGCGTCACGATGGACAGGTGCGACGGCGCGTGCGCCACGCGCGGCGCAGGCTCTACGTCGGTGACCTTGCCTAGCACCACGCCAGCGCACTCGCGACGCGCGACGCGCCGCGCGGAGGGCCGCAAGGTGCCGCGCATCTTGGACACGGACGCGATCACCAGCGACGCGCCGTCCTGGCTGCGCGCAGCAGCTTGACCTTGGCAATTTCCTTCCCGGCGCCCAGTTCGGTGATGCGTAGCAGGCGCAGACCTCTACTCAGGGCCTCGCGCCGCTTGTTGCGCGCGTCAGCGCTTGCGTCTGGGTCGGGCTGCACGAAGAGTCGCCCCAGGCTCTGCGAGGCGCTGCGAAAGCTGCGCGTCGCGCGGATCGTGCCTGCCGGGCTCTCCGCGCCGTCCATGTCGCGGGGCGACTGAATCATGTCAGGCAGCGAGGTGGCGCTAGACCGCCGCTTGCCATCGCCGCTTGCGCTTGCAGGGCTCCTTGGTACGGTCGTGAGCGGTCCCGGCCGGGCGCCGCGGGGAGAAGCGGCCGCATCGGAGGACAGCTTGGCGCCTTGCGCCAGCAGCTCCTTGCGCAGGCCGGCCATGCGTTGCTTAAGCGCTGAATCGCTTGAGCACAGCGCGTCAAGGCCGCGCTGGCAGTCTCGAAGCGCGTCGTCAAGCCGCAAAAGCTCCACCAGCGCAAGCGAGCGCTGGTACAACGCGAGCGGGCAGGTCTGCATGCTAGTCTTGGCCGCCGTCGCGCAGGCTCGCGTCGCGCTTTCAAGTGATTCTCGCGGCTTGCCCACTTCAAGGTAGGCCTGAGCCGCCGACACGAGCACCTTGATCAGCACGACGCGCAGCGTCGCGTCGGCCTCCAGCTGGCGCTCCTCCTCGTACGAGCGTTTCGCCTCCACGAGCGCCTTCTCGAGGCCGCGCCGCGACCCGGCCGAATACGAGGCTGAGCCAGCTGGGTCCTGGGCTTCGCTTTCGCCCTCGCCCGAGGAAGGCTCGGTCTCCGTCGCGTCCTCGGCCCCGCTTTCGGCGCTTTCCGTGCCGGCGTCGTCGGCGGCCGAGCCGCGCCGGCCCTGGCAGCGGGAACGGTGACAATAGGGGAGCCGACATCTGTGCCTGAGCCGACCTCGCCGAGCAGGGCCTCAATCTGGTCCTGCACCAGCACAAAGCACATAAGCGCGAGCTCAAAGTCGTGCCTCGCGAACGCGCGGTTGCCGAAGCCCTTGATTGCCAATATTTGCACGTCGGCGGTCCACTCTCGGATGTCTGTCTCCTCGAGCTCCGCCGCGTCCGTGTCCTCGCCGATGAAGAAACCAAGTGAAGGAACAATGTTGGTCCTATCGAACACCGGCGTCGTGCCCTCGCCTGGACAAGCGACCCAGCGCGCCGAACGGAGCAGCTCGAGCAGCTCTGAACCCGAGAAATCCGTCACCTTGCGGTGACTCGTGCGCGCACCGACCGCCCCCGGCTTGTGTGCGCCGCTGCTGCCGTTGCTACCGCCGGCGCCGGCGCCGGCGCCGGCGCCGAGCCCTCGGTTGACGTGGATCTCTTGCACGCGCGCCTCGTCGAGCGGAGCTGCGTACAAGACTGCCCCGGAAAGACCGATCACGAGGGCCTTGCGCCAGCCGTCTGGCCCACGCACGGACTCGACAGAGAGCAAGCACCCCGCTTTGTTCTCAAACACAAAAGCCCCGTTCTTGGTCTCTTGCGGCACGTATGGCCCGTTTGCAGCCTCGCGTCCACAGGCAGAGACGTGCACGTTGAAGAGCGTCGAGGCCACGCGCGCGCCAAGCGTTGCTTCCGCTTTGTGGGCGTACTCCTTCTCGAGCAATTCCGTGGCCGCAATGCGCGCACCGGAAAGGATGCCGACCATGACAACGCCTTGCGAGCGCTCTACTTCTTGGCGCAGGTGCGCGAGATTGCGCACGGTTGCAGAGTTGACGCTGAGCACCTCATCGCCGTCAAATAGCTCGCACTGGGAGCGCAAGGCCGCGACGGCCTCCTCGTAGCGCGCCGTGTCCGGAACGCGCAGCTTTACTGGGCCGCGGCGGCCCCCGCGCAGCAGGGTCAAGTGCGGTTCCATTTCGAAGAGGTGTTTCTTGCACAGATCGCCCGAGCCATAAAGGACGATGCGGTCCACGAGGAGGTCCGCGTCCCACTCCTCGCGGCGCTGCATGACGGCGGAGGCGACCGAGCCGACGACCTGCTTGCCGTCTAGCGCGATGCAGGTCCACTCCATCCGGTCAAAGAGGCCGTTCAGCCGGCCCCGCAAGACGGCATTGAGCGGGTCGACGACCAGGCCGCGCACGTAAGCGCCGCACGCCTCTAGTGGCCGGCCCATCGCGTCCAGCGCGGCGCCTTGACACACGTATGGCATGGGCCACTCGGGCTTGAGCGCGCAGCACGTCAGCGCGTCCCGTAGCGCCGATTCGCTGTCGCCAAGGCGGAGATAGCACAGGGAGCGGCTCACGCGCACCGTGTGGTTGAGCGGCTCGCGCTCCAGCACTGCTGTGTAGGCTTGCAGCGCCTGCTTGAAGTCGCCCGCGGCAAAGCGCAGGCAAGCCACGCCCTGGTCGGTGCCGGATCGCGCCGCGCCGCCCCACCAGCGATCAAGCGTGCTTGGCTTTGCCGGCGACGGCACCGCAGGCGCGCTGCCGGGGCTCGTCTGCCCCGCCGCCCCCGCAGCCCCCGCCGCCGCCGCTCGCGGAGCCGGCGCGGCCCACAAGCCCCACCCGGGCAAGTAGCCGCGCCAGCCCGAGGAAGCACCCGCGGCATTCTTGCTCGCGCTCTGCAGGTCAAGGCGGCCAAAGAGCCGCTCGTCGGCAAGCGCCACCGTCCGCAGCGCCTTGGCGCGCACCTTGCGGTAGTAGAGGAAGGGGTCCATAAAGCTGAGCACCAGCATGGTGAGCAGCTCGCTCGCGGACAGCGAGTCCACGCGCAGCATAGCGACGACCTCCTCGTGCCGCGTTTCGTGCACGAGGTGCCCATTGATGGCAAAGAGCACGTCGCCGACTTCAAGCAGGGCGGGGCCCTGCTCCCGCCGCGCTGCCGCCGCGCCGCCGCGCTTGCGGTCCAGCTGCGAGCTCTCCACCTGCAACGGCGTCAGCATGGACTTGACCACAGCCGCATTGCCGCGCGCGTCCGGCTCCAGCGAGACGCCGAGCGCATTGACGTCGACCGACACGAAGAGCACCTTCTCGAGCTCCTCCTCTCGCGCTCGCGCCATGGCGCTGGCTGCTGCCCGGCGCCAAGTCGCGCGCGGGTCCTGAAGATGGATCTTGCTTGTTTATTCGCCGGTGCAGAGAGAGGCAAAGGCGGCAGCGATGGGCGACGGCGAGGGCGGCGAGGCGTTCGGGAACGACTACGTGGAGCAGTTTAAGCTGCTGGCCAAGGCCACCTCCGGCAAGGCCACGGCTGCGATCGTGGAGAAGGTGATCAGCCACAAGCACATCTTTGTGTTCGCCGACATCCTCGAGCTGCCCTGCGTGGGCAACTTGGCAGGCACCGAGAACGCTGGCGCGCTGCGCGCGCTGGAGATCTTTGCGTATGGCGTGTACAATGACTACGTGGCGGAGCGCGCCGCGCTGCCAGAGCTCTCGCCGCAGATGGAGCGCAAGCTGCGGCAGCTCACCGTGGTGTCGCTAGCCGAGCGCCGCAAGGTGCTCCCGTACAAGCTGCTGTTCGAGCAGCTCGGGATGGCCAGCAATCGCGAGCTGGAGGACTTGCTGATCGATGGCGTCTACATGGGCTTGTACGAGGGCAAGCTGGACTTTCTCAAGCAGTGCTTTGTGGTGCAAAGCGTCATGGGCCGCGACTTGCGGCCCGCCGACCAGGACGCGATAATCGAGCGCCTCGGCAACTGGTGCGGCCGCGCCGAGACCGTCATGGGCCTCCTCGAGTCGCTGCTGGCGGACATTAAGGCCAAGCGCTTGTCCGACGTCGAGGCCGCCGCCAAACTGGAGGACACCATCCGCAGCAAGGCGTTCAGCATCCTGGAGCGCTCCACGTCGCAGCACGGCGGGCTCTCGGTCGCGCAGAAGATGCTCTCGCAGGGCGCGGTGCTGATGGATCTCAACTAGTGCATTACCCCATCAAGTTTCCTCCTCCTGCCAGCCGGCGCCCGCACGCAGCCCTCTTAACGCGGCGCGGCCTGTCTGGCCAGGCTCTCCTGGCCAGCCCGCGGCAGCGGCGAGCGCCCTGGCGAGGCCGGGCAGTTCCAGCACCGCCCGCACCTCGTCGAGATCTGAGATCGCTCTCGGCATTCTGGTTGAGGTGTTTGCTGTGTTGTGCACAGCGCGAGCGCGATGAGCGCGGCGGGAGGGCGCAAGACGCGGCTAGGCCTCCTGCGCAGCACGGCGCTCAGCGAGATCGACGAGGAGGGCGAGCGGCGCAGCGAGCGGCGCGGCGAGCGGCGCGGAGAGCGGCGCGGCGAGCGGCGCGCGGAGCGCAAGAATGATGCGAGGCGTGACGGAAGCGGCAGCAGCACGCGGACGAGCGGGAATAGCTCGCGCGGGGACGGCGGCTCGCGGCCGCCGTCTTCCTTCAACAAGGGAGGCGCCAAGGACGGCGGACAGGCCGTGCTGTTCGGCAACGTGGTCGTGGGCGGGCAAAAGTTCGGGACAGGCGGCGGCGGCGGCGGCGGCGGCGGCGGCGGCGGCGGTGGCGGCGGCGGTGGCGGCGGTGGCGGCGGCGGCGGCAGTGGGGGCGGGGGTCGAAACGAGCGGGTCTCGACCACTCAGCGCGAGAGCGACCCGAACTATGACACCGAGGAAGTTGGCCGCAAGAACAACCGGCTGAGCGACGACGGGTTCCAGCTTGACCCAGACGCGTGCCGCGAGTACCTTGAGGGGCTCAAGAGCGAGCTGGCGCTGCAGGTGGAGATCAACAAGCTTGAGCTTCTCGCTAGCCTCGTGCCGGCTCGCATCGTGCGGCACCACATGCACCAGTCCAACATGTCCAAGCGCGTGTTCTCGGAGCGCTTCCAGGCGGCCGTGCTCTTCGCAGACATCAGTGGGTTCTCAAGTTTGGCAGAGCGGCTAGTCAAGGAGATGAACCACGTTGCGTACGCCGCGGAGAATCTGTCGCGGTACATAGGCGCCTCTCTCGAGCAGATGGTGGCCACGATCGCGAACAAGGGCGGCGACGTGATCAAGTTTGCGGGCGATGCCATCCTGGCCGTGTTCCCCGTGGAGGAGTTTGGCGGCTCGCTTGAGCAAGCCACGCTATGCTGCAGCCAAGTCGCGCTCGAGCTCGTCGCCTACGACTTTCGGGTGGCAGGCCGCAGCAAGCCGGTAGCAGCGCAGGAGGGCGGCGACAGCGGGGACCGCGGCGTGGCGAGCGGCTTGCGCGAGGACCCGGCGCCGGCCATACAGCTGTCGGTCCACTGCGGCGTGGGCTGCGGCACCATCGTGAGCTACCACGTGGGCGGGCTGAGCGACCGGTGGGAGTACGTTGTGACGGGGTCCCCCGTGGAGCAGATTGGGCTGGCAGAGCCAGAGGCCAAAGCCGGGCAGACGGTGGTGTCACAGCAAGTGCACGAGCTGTTGGGGCGCCAGCTATTGGGCCAGCGGCTTCGGTCGGGCAATTTCCTGCTGCACGGGCTGTCTGAGCGCGTCGAGATCTTTCCCAACCAGGCGCTGGTGTTCGAAGAAATGAAGGACTTCACGTCGGCCAACCCGCTACAGTACAAGCGGCTGCAGGATTTGCTCTGTTGCTACGTGCCCTCCCCGGCACTTGTGTCGATCAACTCGGCGAACGGCATCTGGGCCGGGGAGTTGCGCGTGTGCAGCACGGTGTTCTGCCGCTTGATAGGTCTGCGGTACGAGGGCAAGGAGTCGGACATCAACACGATCCAGGACAGCTTCACGGTGGTGCACAAGCACGTGGTGGCGTATGAAGGCACGCTGTTGCGGTTCATCGTGGATGACAAGGGCGCGGGCGTGCTCACGGCGTTTGGGTTGCCGCCGCAAAAGCACGAGAACGACTCGGTGCGCGCCATCAAGGCGTCCATGGCCATCCAGGAGGAGCTGGAGGAGCTCCGCAAAGACCGTGCCAAGTGGAAGGTAGGCTGTTCGATCGGGATCACCACCGGCGAGGTGTTTTGCGGCACGGTGGGCGGGCAATTGCGCTGCGAGTACACGTTGCACGGCATCAAGGTCAACCTCGCGGCGCGACTCATGGTCAGCGCAAAGCACGGCATTCTCTGCGACAAGCAGACGTACCAGGACTCGAAGAAGTACATCAGCTTTGGCGGGGCGCGCTTCATTGCCGTCAAGGGCAAGGCGAGCAAGGCTGAGGTGTACCGCCCAAAGCGCCAAAAGCTGGTCATCTCGATCGACCAAAAGATGCAGACCAAGCAGATTGGCCGCAAGTACGAGGAGGCCCGTGTCAAGCAGCTGCTGCTCAACGTGCTGGACCCGCACCAGCCCGTCCCAGGCACCCTGGTGGTAACCGGCGACGCCGGCATGGGCAAGACGCGCCTCTGCCAGTACGCCCTGAGCAAGACCAAGAGCCGCCCGTTCCTCAACCTCGTGGCGCGCGGCGACGACACCGAGATGCACACGCCATTCTTCCTGTGGAAATCGATCATCCCGCAGCTGCTCCAGTACTTTGTCGGCTCCACGAAGCTCTCGCACTTGACGGACGAGGAGCGCATGAAAGTGCTTGAAGAGCGCATCCCGCGGCTCGAATCGCTTGGGCTGGTCACGCAGACCAGCGCGGCCGCGATGGACTTTGCGGTCGCCGAGGGCAGCGATCTGGGTACGGAGGACCACGCGGACGAGGAGGGCCGCCGCGGGAGCGTCGATTCGGGCCACATGGACGGGTCGCCGCCGAGCGAGGCGGGTCGCCGCGTGCGCGAGGACGTGCGCGAGCTGTTCCCGCTGCTCCGACGCATCCTGCCCGACTTTTTCAAGCTCGGCAGCGTGCAGCCTAGCAAGATGAGCACCAACTCGGAGGTGCAGATGGTAAATCTGGTGCGCCTGATCGTGGAGATTTGCTCCAAGGCGAGCCGGGACCTGGAGGCGGCGCACAACTACTTTGACGCCAACTCGAACGGCATCGGCAAGAACCAGAACGTCGTCCGCATCCTCATTATCGTCGAGGACCTCCAGTGGGCAGACCAGTACTCGCTCGAGACGCTCTTCCGCCTAGCGGAGCGCATGGAGCCCATTGGCATGATCCTCACCTGCCGCGAGAACATGATGCTGGGCTCTGCCACGGAGCGCATGATCCCAAACGCCGAGGCGCGGCCTGACCTGCTCTCCGACTGGTTTGGCAAGTTTTGCGAGCACTCGCTCACCAAGCGCGTGGCGCTCAAGCCGCTCACCATGGCCCAGATCCAAGAGTGCCTGCAAGTATGGATCGGCGCCGAGTCGGTTCCGCCGCGGCTGACGCGCGTGGTCTTCGAGAAGTCGCAGGGCCATCCGTTCTTCGCGTTCGAGCTCTGCAAGCTCATGATAGACGACGCGGTCTTCGTCGTGGAGGACGGGGTGTGCGTGCTGTCCAAGGAGGCTCAGGGCGAGGACTTTGGCCTGCCGAGCACCATCTCGGCGCTCATGACCTCGCGGCTGGACCGCATCCCGCCCTCGCAACAGCTCACGCTCAAGGTCGCGGCGGTCATTGGCAACGAGTTCCGGATGCACGTGTTGGCTTCGGTGCTGCTCAGCTACACGGGCGAGGACGAGGCCGGGGACCACATTCTCGAAGACGACAGCCGTCGCAGCACTGAGGAGGAGGGCGAGGGCGACGGCGAGGAAGAGGAAGACGAGGAGCAGCGCGTTGCCGCAACAAGTTTGTCGCCCTCGCGGCGGGCCAAGGGCGGCGCCAAGGCGGGCGGCGCCAAGGCGGGCGGCGCCAAGGCGGGCGGCGCCAAAGCGGGCGGCGCCAAGGCGGGCGGCGACGGCGACAGCAGGCCGCGGACCAAGAGCCTAGGGCGCAGCAAGCACTCGAGCTACAACCACGAGCGCATGTTTCGCGCGCTCAAAGACGACGGCGACAAGGGCACGGGGGGCAGCGCGCGGCAGCGCGCACGCGACCGCGGCCGCAGCGCGCGCGACACCAACAGCTCGGGGAGCCGTGCCGGCAGCCGCGGCTCAGCAGAGGCCGGCCGTAACAACGTGCGCAACGTGCGGCGCGGGACCTCGGTGCGGTCGAACAAGGGCCCGCGCCAGCGGCGGCGGCGGCAGCGGGGGACCTGCGAGAGATCAGCAAGCTACTGAACGAGATCATCAGCAACCTGATCGAGCGCGGGTTCCTGATCGCCGAGACGGACAGCAACGGGGACAACGTGATCCGTTTCTCGAGCGTGATGCTGCGCGAGTCGGCGTACAGCCTGCTGCTTTTCAAGATGCGCAAGTCGATCCACGTCAAGGTGGCCGAGTTTTACGAGGAAAAGTATCGCGACTACCTGCAGCCGGTCTACTTGCGACTCGCCAACCACTACTATTGCGCCGAGGCGCACGAGAAGGCCACCTTCTACCTCGAGGTGGCAGGCAACGACGCCCTCGAAATCCACTCCATGCAGGCCGTCTGGCTGTGCTTTACGCGCCTCATTGCCATGCGCGGCAAGGTTGGCAAGCGCGACATCCCGGCTTGGCAGCGCGCCAGCTGGTTTCGCAAGGTGGGCGAGGCCTACATGTTCTTTAGCCTCTCCACCGTCGCGGAGGAGTACCTCCGCGGCGCGCTCGCCGAGCTCCAGCTGGACGTGCGCGAGCGCGGTCCCGGGGCCGGGCGTGCCGGCGCCGGCGCCGGCGCCGAGGTCGCCACCAACACCAAGGGCCCGCGCCGCCGAAGCTGGTTGCACAAGCTCCTCAAGCCTGGGGCCGAGATGGAGTCGGGCAACGACTCTGGCAGCGTGTCTTCCGCCAACCCGCGTCACAGCGGCAACTCGACCGCCACGACCGCCACGGAGAAGGGCGGTCCGGGCGAGGCCAGCCCGTCTCGCCTCGAGCGCACCGAGGAAGCGGCCCAGCACAGCGACAAGGCCCTGCGCATCGCTGCGGCGAACGAAAAGAAGCTGCTCAAGCACCGCGAGGCCTCGCTGGCCTCCAGCCCCAACCTCGAGCGCGGCCTTAACTCGGCGAACAACAAGAGCATGAGTCGAAGCGCGTACGTGACGCGGCACCGCCAGGGCACGGCCGGGCGCAACATGCCTGTTGAGGCGCTGCCGCGCGACATGCGCGACGGCGTCAAGGTGCTCATGGCAGAGCTGGAGCGCGAAGAGGCCGAGCGCGGCGGGGACAGCGGCGCAAGTTCAAGCGACAAACCCCGGGGCTTTTTTCGGCGCCTCTTCGGGGATGCCTCGCGCAAGCGCGAGCTGCGCGCGCGAGAGCAAGCCGTGCAAAAGGCCATGAAGTCGTACGCGCACGTGGAGGACTTGCCCGAGTTCCGGCGCCTCGTCGAGCTCAACAATGCGAGCACCGTGGAGACCCTCGTTGAGGCCTCGCGGGTGTACGGCCTGCTGGCCTCCCTCATCTTTGACCAATCTGGCCCCGCCGCCGTGGAGCGGCGCATCAACGCCATGACGCTCGCCAAGGTGGGCCATGAGTGCGCCAAGAAGCTCGCAGGGTGCAAGCAGAGTCTTGGCTGCGGCGAGGTGGTCCTCGACCTGGACGACGCGGAGCGCGAGCGCGAGCGCGCACCGGTCGACCCGCTGGACGCGGCGCTGGATCAGCTCGCGCTGTGCTACGCCTCCGCCGCGGTCGTCTTTGTTAACATCAGTCGCGACTGGTCGCGCGAGATTGCCATGGAGAACATGGACGAGGCCGTCAACTTGCTGCCGGAGATCCGCGCCAGCGCCACCAAGGGCAAGGTCTTCCTCTTGCTCGCGAGTTCATGCTCCGGCTCGGCGACTTTGACGAGGCCCGGCACTACCTCAAGCGGTCCACTGGATCTTCAACTTTCTGCAGTTCCACCGCGACAAGCTCGAGAGTCTGGAGACGCAAGTGACCCTCGAGCTCTTCCGCGGCGCGGACGTGCGCACACCCATCGCGACCCTCAGCACGGACCTCTTTCAGGACGGCGTTGGCATCCTGCATGTCAATTCGCTTTGCGCCTATGTCGAGGTGCTCGCGGCAAACTATGGCGTCGCTCACGTCTGGAGCAGGTGCTGGAGAACACGCTCGAGTTTCTTCGCAACGACTCATTGCAGAGCTTCTCCGCGCGCGAGCAGCTTTTGGCGCTGTCCTTGCGCGCCGCGGAGGCGCGCGCGCCGGACGGCATTGTCGTGCTCGCGCTCCTTATGTCGCGGCGGTTCGGGCACAAGGAGGCGGGCTTGCAGCTCGCCAAGATTGCCGCATCCATCGCCAAGCTGCAGAGCTTTGACAATCTGCCCATCACGCGGTTCCACGTGCTCGTGGCCGTCTTCCGCGTGTACATGGAGTCGTTCTCCGAGTTTGCCGACCAGCTCGACGGCAAGTCCTCGTCCTCGCACGTTGACGACTCGACTGGCAAGAGCGGCCTGTTCCTGGCCATGGACAAGGACTCGAACCGCACGCTGGAGCGCCGCAAGCACAGCTTTGGCGCGGAAAGCAGCGAGCCCGGTGGCGGCACCACAAACAACACCATGGACCGTTTTCGCAAGAACGAGCGCGACCCGCGCTTTCGCTTTCCACACGCACGCGCGCTGCAGCATGACGAAGGCAGCAGTACGCTGGACACGCGAACGCGGCTCCCCGTGGCGAAAATGTCGTCGCGCATGGCGGGCCCGTGGAAGCGCATCCAGCGCATGCCGGTCACCCGCAAGAACTCGGTGGCGGTGCTGCGCTCGCTGCTCGAGATCATCGAGCAGTATGCTGACGCCATGCCCGCCTGTGTGCCCTACGCCACGTTTTGCGCCGCCGTGTTTCAACGCGTCAAGGCGAACAAGACGACGAGCAAGGTCAAGGCGTTGCTGGAGCGCTGCGCCGAGCAAGCCAGCGAGCAGGGCATGCTGCACCTCAAGTGGATCGCGCTGCTGGAGCTTGGTATCGCGCGCCGCGACCCCACGATTATTGAGCAGCTTCCGGGTCGCTTCAAGCGGATCCACGCGCGCTTTGAAGAGCGTCGCAGCCTGGCGGAGCTGTCAGAGCTGCGCGGCGGTAAACTGACGGTGAGCACTTGCAGCAGCAGCAGCTGCTGCAGCGGCGCAACAACGAAACCCAAAACATGTTTTCTTTCAAGATTGGTCTTGGTCTTGGTCATGATGGTCATGGCGTCGATCACACTTGGCCCGTCGCAATGTCGGACGCCACGGACATGGAGCGGCTGCTGCTACTGCCCCTGGCGGTCCAGGAGAGCTGCGACGAGCCAAGTCGCGCTAGCAGGGCGCCGGCGTTGCCTGTGCCCGCAGGAAGCTTGATGCGCGCCTGGTCGCGGGCCTCAAAGGCCTCGCGCATAGCCTCCACAAAGGCTTCGCCGCTGGTGTCTTCGCTAGGCAGCGGCATCGAGCGGTCTGGCACCACCAGCGCGGCGAGGCACTCTCGCAGCGCCGAGCAGGGCGGAAGCTCGTTCAGAGCAGAGCAAAAGTCGAACGACGGCGCGTGGGCGACGAGCAGGGGCTTGCCAGCGAGAAGGGCGTGCGCTAGCTCGCGCACCACATACTCGGAGCCCAGGACGCTGGGCGTGAGCACGAGGAGCACCGCCCGCGAGGTCTGCACGCCGCGCACCATCTCGGGCAGTGCCACGTCCCGCTCAAAGCAGTCCATCCACACGCGATAGCCTGCGGCGTCTAGCAGCTTGTACGCCGCGACGGCCTCGGAGCGGCCGGTCCGCTGGCGGTACGAAATGAAGATGTCCGATCGCTGACCAGCGAGGGCGCGCCAGCGCCTGATGGCAAGCATTCCCGCCGCGATGCCAACAACGCCCGCGATCGTGGCCACGCCCACCGCCGCCCTCAGACCGTTGATACCTCCCTCCAAGGGTGCTACCGTGGGTGATGGGCCCGGAGGCGGGAGCGGCGGGAGCGGCGGGAGCTCGGTCAGGATGGTGAAGGCCTCCTTGCCGGAGATTACCGCGTCATACGCCATTGAGGAGCCCGGCGGGCCCTTGAAACGGGCGGAGGACTCGTCCCACTCGCCCCACATGATGAGCTGCCCACCCAAGGAGGCCAGGAAGCCTCTCTTGCAGGCGAACAAGTCGGTGACGCCAGATTGTAGCAGAGGCGCCACGGACGAGGAAGATGTATCGCTTCCGGTCTCGAAGACTTGCACAGCCCCAGACGAGAGCAGGAAAGCAATCGACCAGTGCCCATACACGCCGCCATCAGGCGACAGCGCCCATTTGACGACGTCCTGCGAAGGCAGGGACCCGAGCTTCGCGATCGTGGTCCTGACAGTGTAGATGTCGAGGGCGCCGGTTGTCCTCTCGATGAGCATGATTCCTTCCCCGGCCTGTCGCATCGAGCTGACATTCTGCAGCTCGAGCATCTCACAGGAATCATACGGATACCAGTTGCCTGGGTTGAGGATGACCGCCGTGGCGTTCGGAAGTAGCGCGGCCACCTGCGTGCCTGTGGCGTAAACAACGTGGTTGCGCCAGCTAGGCGCCAAAACTCGGCGAAGCACACTTCTTCGCGAAGCGCGCTCGTTAGGCACGGCATGGCGATCCCCTCCACTTCGCCCGCGCGGTCTTGGACAATCAACGCCTTTGCCCTTCCGAGCATAACAAACTGCTGCACTCCGCGGTCCCGCACAAAGGCACTCAGCGAGGACTCGCCGCCGACCGCGCCACCGTCGGCATCGCACGTGTTTCTACTGGTGGCGCGGAAGTCGATCATGAACACCGGGCCCCCTGGCCCTCCTCGACGAAGACGCTGAGCTCCCGGTCCCGGCCGCTGTCAAAGAACTCGTGCCGCGACAGGTACTTGAAGAAGTCTTCCGGCCGCCTGCGCACCTCCTCTGGTAGCGCCTCGTACTCCGCTTTGCTCCAAGGGGTGACCACCGAGACAAAGGCCCCCGACTCTTGCTCACACAGCCACCCGATGCGCCACGGCCGGCACTCGCGAACGGTTGGCACGCGGCGAGTCGTCATGCCCCTACCCCACACGACGGCCGTGCCGTCGTCTTGCAGCGCCGCAAAGGTCGTGTAGGCCAGGTCGCCGCCGCTCCACAGCTGCACAAAGCGCGCTTCGGCCGCCCCCTCAAACAGCTCCGCGCCGTCCCGCGAGTCGCCCCAGGCGACCAGGTCGTCCACGGTAAGGCCGGCCCACGCGTAGCCGCTGCTCACGATGCTGCCCTCGCGCCACTCTACGACGGGGCTTGGCAGCGGCACCTGCCGGAATTCCGGGTCGGGCAGATCGTACACGGGCCCCGCGACCTCCCCGACCGTCACAGTCTCGAAGCGGGCTCCCCGAGCCGCCGCGAGGCCGCCCAGCAGCGCCCAGCAGCGCCTCAGCGCCGCGCGGCCGCGGTCTCCGACGCGAGGGCCGGTCCATGGCCCGGCGTGTGTCAGGTTGCGCTCTCCCGTGTCCACCCTCGAGAAGAACGCACTGCTTGCGCCCGATCAGCAGCTGGAGGCAAGTTGTGTGTTTCCAGCGCGTGCCGCTCGCGCTGCGCGGCGCCGCTGCGTCGAGCGAGCAGCGCCCATGCCGGGCCCGCGGTGGCGTTCGTCGCGGCTTGCGTCTGGTCGCCGCTGGCGGCGCGCAGCGTGTGGCGAACTCGGTGGCGAATGGCAAGGATGGCCAGCATGGTGCGACGCCGCTCTGGACCCACGTGATCGGAAGCCTCGAGCCGCCACCGGAGGAGGCCGGGCTCGGCGGGTTCGTCGTAGGCCCCGAGGACGTGGACGTGGACTGGGACAGCGTGTCTCAAATGGCCTCCACGCGCTATGCGTGCGCGGTTCTGCACGAAGACGGCAGGCTGGTGGCGTTTGGGTCCAGCCTGTACGGCGGGGACCTGAGCACGGTGGCCTCGCAGCTGCGCAACGTGCGCAAGTTGTTTGCCGGGCCGCGCAGCTTTGTGGCCATAACCGCGGACTTTCAAGCGGTCGCCTGGGGCTATCCGGACGGCCGGACGGACACGTCCAGCGTGGCGCACCTGCTCACCTTTGCAGATTCGGCGGTGAGTAGTGACGGGGCTTGGGCTGTGCTGCGCCAGGACGAAACGGTAGTGACCTTTGGTCTTCCAGGGCGCGGGGGCAACAGCTCGGCGGTGGAGTCCCAGTTGTCGGCCGATGTGGTGGAAGTCGTGGCCCTCGACGGCACCTTTGCTGCGATAGACTTTAATGGCGAAGTCCAGGCTTGGTGGGGCAAGCTGCCGGTGCCGATGTCGTCTGATGGCGTAAGCTCTGTGGTCGGCCAGGCGGTGACAAGCCCAAGGTATGAACCCCTAGTGCTGGAGAATGCCCACAGCGTCTTTGCCGTAGCCAGCACCGCGGATGTGACGTTCGCATCGGGCGACCCAGAGTACGGGGCCGGGGTCGAAGATCGAGATTGGTTCATCAAGCGCTGGACAGAGGGCGAGCGCGGGTGCTTTCTGGCGCTCCAAGGCATCGTAGCAAGCCGCGGTGCCTTCTGCGTCCTCTGCGGCGCCGGCCGCCCGGACCAGTATATCAATTGCGTGGGTCACGTGGAGTATGGCGCTTCTGCACCCGAGCCGCCGTTCAAGCCCGTGAGCCTCGTGGCGCACTCGCGGTCGTTCTGCGCGATTGAGGGCGGCCGAGTGGAAGGACGAGACGGTCTATGGTGCTGGGGCGACCAGTTTCCCGCAGCCGGCTTTTATATGGCTGGCGTGAGCACGGTGTACGCGATCGAAGCGGGCTTTGCGGTGGTTCAGCGGAACGGCGGGGTGCTGCTGATCAACCCTGCGATCCCTCCTGGTGGAGTAGCCAGCTTAAGCCCGCACAACTGGACCACGGTTAAGATCCAATCTGGCATGGTCCTCGCGGTTTCGAGCGAGACGTCTGTGTTTGGAGTCGACGTCTCCGATGGCCTCTTTCGTCTTCCAGGACAGCGACCTCGGCCCACACGTGCCGGAGGCGCTCGATGGCGCCATTGTGCACAGCATCTACGCGGGCCCGCGGTTTGCCGTGGCTGTGTTGCGGGACCCCGCCGGCGCAGGGGACGGGCTTCAGACCGAGGCGCCCTCAGTTCCGAGCCCCGGTCTTGGTGGGGGCAGTCTGCGCGCCTGGACGGTGGTGCTCGGCTCTGCCAGCGGCGCGCTGGCGCTTTTGGTCGTCGGGTGGGCCGCGCTAGCCATCCGCTCGTCCAATCTGCGCGTTGCGCTGCCGCGAGGCGCCACGAAATCACTTTTGCGTGCTGGGGCAACGCCCGGAGGCGCGCGCGGTCGCGGACGGAATCTGCCAAGCGCACGCAGGATTGCGCGCAGCTGTGTGCCCAGTAGACAGGGGCGAGGCGGCAAGTGAGGCCGAGCTGGACGCCGCGGCGATGCTGGTGTTGGTTCTGACCGAGGGGGTTTTTGCCGACCCCGCAGTGTGCAGGCTGTTCATGCGCGTCATGGGACAGAACAAACCGGTCGTGCTTGTGCACGGCCACACCTTTGATTTTGGCCAGCAGAAGTTTGCCAAGGATGCGCCGCCCGAGGTGGGCTCAGCGGCGATCACGCTGTTCCGAATGCAGCAGTCCATTCCTGGGCTCTTCTCGGCGGCGGCATGGGACGACGCAGCGCGAAAGGAGGCTTTCCTCAGCGCTCTCGTCTCCCGCTACGCGCAGCGGCACAAGTTTGTCCTGTCTCGCCTGCTCCGGGGTCACGCGCGACTCGATCCGCTCCCAGCTGCGGCTGCGAAGCCCCCAGACCACGAATGAGCAATCATAGCGAGCTTGCTTTACTAGCTATTTCTCTTGCCACAGCTTGTTGCAGCTGCGCGTGGTACACGTTGGGCAGGTGTTCCCACATGAACCGGCCGCCAAGATCGAGCGCAATCTCGTGGTCGAGCGCCGCTGGATCCACCACAACGGCCCCTGTGCCGGCCCCGCGCAGCACGACTGCCAGGCCCTCTGGGTGGTGCAGTTGGACGGCGTTGGCGGCCCAGAAACCCTCGATCTCGGGGTCGATTGCGCCGTACTTTGGCGGCCCCGGCGGGCTCGGGTCGCAGTCAAGGTCGATTGCCCGCGCTACAGCGGCGCGCTCGTCCTCGCTGAGGTGGTTTGCAAGCCAGCGCACAGCCACGACGTGGCTTTCCAGCGCGACCAGCGGCTGATCTCGCCTGCCGTGGTGAGCGCATCCAGGCGGTCCAGGCGATGCAACAGCCGGCTGACAGACCATGCTGAGGCGCGGAACAACGTCGGCGCTCGTGGTTACCGTGACGAAACAGGCGCGCTTTTGCGCCGCGAGAGGGCGGGCTCGGGCTGCTCAGCCGGAGGCGCGCCGTACGCAAAACACTGCAAAGTCAACGCGGGCCGCCAACCCCTCGGCTTCGAGCAAGGTGGTGACGAGCACGGCTGTGGCGCCGCCGAGCGAGTGTCCACAGACAACCACACGATAGCCCGGAGCGCGTGTTACGAGCTGCTCAAGCGCTTCCCGCGTCTCGTCAAGGACCCTGCGCGCTCCGAGTCGCACGCCTGCGTGTGCGCCATGCCGGCAACCTCCTCCACCGCCTCCAGGTGACACTTGAGGTCAGTGAGCGTGTCTGCAATCCCCGAGGTGCCCGCACGGCCAGCACAATGGCCCGGCGCCGATGGTCCAGCACCAACGCAAAGCCCGGCGCGTACAAGCGCTGGACTCGGCGGCCATCTGCACGAACTCCAGGTCATCGGGTGCGCACCAGTGAGGAGATGAAAGCAGCGCTGATCCGCAGCGGCGGCTCCACCACGGATCGCGCCCAGGACTAGGCCGCACGAGCCCATGGCAGAGCAGAACACAAAGCCATACACGGCGTGCGCGAAGCCGGCAAAGTCCGCGCACTCGCGCAGCAGCGCAGGCGGCGGCGGCCGAGCCGGCAGCCCAGCTCGCGGCGCGCAAGCGCTGCTCCCAGACGCAGGCCAGGCCACGGCCAGCAGCGCGAGGTTGTCCAGGTCCGAATGCGCCTGGTGGAAGCCCGTGCGGGCAAAGCGCGTGCCCTCCACTCGGTCCAACAGCTCGGCCAGCTCCACTACGGCCTGCGCCCACTCACCGGGGAGCACCAGGCGGCCCCAATGGCGCGCCCGCAGCATCCCAAAGCGCCCGCCGCGCCCGCCGAGGCCCTGGCCACCGGCGAAGACGAGCGGCCCTCACCCGTGCTCGCACCACGGAGAATGCCGCGAAGCACGCCACGCCCGCCCCGAGCGCCAGCGCGCCAGGCCTCTGCCAGCCGCCGACAGAGAGCCACCAGTACGCGCCAGCGCCCGCCGCGCCGCTCAGCAGCGCGCCCGCGCGCCACCGCGTCGCCGCCCGCAGCACGCCCAGCATCGCCCCTCTGCGTCCGACCGTCCCGGTTCAGCGTCCAGTTCGTGTACTCCTTACGTCCGAATCCGGATCCACTGCGTTCTTTCGTTCTGCGTTCCAATTCCGGTTTCGAAGTCGGTTTCGGTTGTGTTGCAGCCAGCTGCGGTTGGATAGGCTGGCAAGCAGGGAGTGCACACCCTTCAATCGCGAAGGATGCCGATGTCCCGAGTTGCCGAGCAGCAGGAGGGCACTTGCCAGCGCCACCATGCAAACAAGCCAGGGGAAAAGAACCTGGAGGGCCTGTGTCGCTCGTTGCTTGTGTGAAGGACGCCTCGCTCGGCTTGGTGACGCAGACAGGCGTCGCGATGGCCGGCCTGTCCATGCGGCGCGCAGGCCGCGGCGGCTGCTGCTGCTGGCTGCGCTGCTGGCCGCCGGGATCGCGCGCGCCGCGGCGCAGACGCGCCACGTGGAACGGCAAGCGGAACGTGAGGCAGCTGCTGCTGGTCGGCGAGCGGCCAAAGGGGGCGCTGCGGGCCGTGCACTGGGGCATGCAGGCGCCGGAGGGCGGCCGCGCGGTGCCCCTTGAGGAGGCCGGCGTGGACTGGGGCCGCGCCGAGAAGGTGGTCTCGACCGACTTTGCCTTCGCGGTGCTCCACACGGACGGATCTGTCCGGACCTTTGGCGCCGCCAGCTCTGGCGGGGACTCGACGGTGGCGAACCAGCTGCGAAGCGACGTAAGGAACCTGTACGCGGGCAGTTCGAGTTTCCTCGCGATCCAGCGCAACGGGACCGTGGTGTTGTGGGGCGGTGGCGTCTCGACGGTGTTTGTGAAAGAGATGATGTCCAACGCGCGGTACGCCGTGAACAACGGCGACGCGTGGGCAGTGTTGAAGGACGACGGCGACGTGCAGTCATTCGGCGCGTCAGCAATGGACAAGGAAGACGGCGCTCGGTACGAGTACCGAGTGAGCGAGAGCGGTGACCAGTACGGCAGAAAGGTGGTCACGCGTGTCTTGCCCGTCCGCGACGCCTTTGCGGTCTGCGGCGAAGCGTTCGCAAAGAACGAGGGCAGCAGCCCTCGGCTTGGTTCTTCTGCGAGTCTGGGGAAAGCCCATGGCCGCGGACAGTCCGAGCCCTGCCTCGTACCGGGCCGCAAACCCGCGTTACAAGTTCAAGATGCCCGAAGACCCGCGGCGCCCGTGGGCGGCGTCAACGGGCAGCGTATTTTGGGCCATCGACGAAAGCGGCGACCTTCAGACCTGGCCCTCTTCCAACCTTGGCTTTAAGAACGTCTCGGAAGCCTTGGTGTGGGGCCCTGAGGACAAGGCTTGCATGCAGCGGTCGCACGTGCTGCGGGCCAGCACGGGGGCCTTTTGCGCCATCTGCCAGCCACAAGGCCGCGTCGCGTGCTGGGGTGACCCCTACCACGGCGGTGGGCAGCGTGCCCGGAGCTCGACTTTCGGGTTGGCGACCTCATTGCGCACGAGGGGTCGTTCTGCGCGCTCGAGGAACGCGTGCCCGGCCGCATCCGCTGCTGGGGCGGCTTGATCGAGGAGGGCGGCTTTGGGCTCGACAACGTGGAGCAAGCGCTGGCCACGGACCTCGGCATTTTCATCATGGCGACCGACGGCCAGGTTGTGATCCTTGACGCCGCGCAGCCAGTGGGCCCGGAGGGCGCAAAGGCGGGCAAGAGCCAGATCGTGAAGAGTGCGGCCCCTTCCAGCATGGAAGTTGTGCTCTCGTCCGCGCCATTTTCGGCATCAAGGGCGCACGGGCGATTGGCGATCGTGCCTTGGATGCCGTCGAGGCGTTTGCCTTTGGCCTACCCGAGCATGGCGGCACGCTGCCCGAGGACTTTCCGAGCGCCGACCGCGTGGTTGCCGTGTACAGCAGCGGGCATGGCTTTGTGGCGGTTTACCGCGAGACGGACACCGCGGCGCCGTCAGGCCAGTTGTAGAGCCGCGGCCGACGTTGTCGCCGCTGCCGGGCCCGCCTACCGGGCCCGACGGCTTGATTGGCAAGGTCTTTATCGCCGCGGGGCTGACCGCGGTGGTGGGCTTTGGGACCTTTATGGTGGTCCGACGCGCCTTGGAGGCCGTCCCGGCGCTTCCTGCTGGCATGGCGTTCCACGTCTGCGTGCTCGGCGATCACACGGTTGGCCCGGACGTGTCGCAAAGGGTCGCCGAGGCCGCGGTCAACGGCGGGCTGTCAGCGACCACGGCGCAAGCCGACGCGGACCGCTGCGCCGCCCTGGTGCTCGTGCTGACGCCCGACATTCTGCAAGCGCCGGGCGTGCAGGAAGCGCTGGCAGCGGCGCGCGACCGCAACCAGCCGGTCCTGCTAGTGCACGTCGCTGGCTTTGATTTCGCGGACGTGAGCTCCGAGCCGCAGCGCGCTGTGGGCCGCCGCTCGCTTGACGCGCTCTTCAGCATGCAGCACTCGCTGGAGACGCCCTCAGTCGGCGAGCCGTGGGGCCGTCGGCAGTCGCGCGACTTTGCGCGGCGCTTGCGGCAGCACTTTGCCGACCGCGAGCAGTACACCTTTCGGCACATGGGCCAACTGCAGGCCCGCATCGACCCGCTGCTGTGACCGACAGGCCGCGGGACCCAACCCATCGATTTTGCCGGTGTCTGTCGGCCTCTTCCTCCATCGGTCGATTGATCGATCAATCTACGGTAAATTGATCTTTCAGGATCAAAATCAACCAACGCTCTGCGCTGCGCTACTGTCCATCCGTCCACTCTGAACGAACGCACTCTTGTCGAGTGAAGAAGGACGACCTGAACGTGAAAAAATCTTTGGAGTCCGCGTCCATGTCGCATTCTGTCCAACCCTAACCCGCGCCCTAACCCAAACTCTGCTGCTTGCCTGTGTGGTGCGTCGCTGCGAGGCAGAGAGACACTGCAGAGGCACGGCAGGCAGACTCGAGGGAGGAGACGATGTTCCGGCAGGGAGCCCTGAGCGCGCGGCGCATGGCCAGCGCCACTGCGCGGCCCGTCGCGGCCAAGAAGGCGCCGCGCGGCAGCGCGCTGCCCTCGATCGCGCTCGGCTCGGTCGGCGCGGCCGTGTGGGCACCAGCCTGGTGCTGGCTGACGACGAGGTGCTGCACGCGCCCGAGCACGCGTGGTCGTTCAACGGGCCCTTCTCGGCCTTTGACCACGCGGCCATCCGCCGCGGCCACCAGGTGTACACGCAGATCTGCGCCGCCTGCCACAGCCTCGAGCTGGTGTCCTACCGCACGCTGATCGACGTGGCCTTCTCGGAGGATGAGGTCAAGATTATGACCGCCGAGCTGGACGTGCAGGACGGCCCGGACGACGGGCGAGATGTTCGACCGCCCGGGTAAGCCGTCCGATTACTTTCCCTCGCCGTACAAGAACGAGGAGGAGGGCCGGATGGCCAACGCGGGCGCTTACCCACCCGACCTGTCCCTCATGGTCAAGGCGCGCCACGGGGGTGCGGACTACATCTTTTCGCTGCTCACCGGCTACCGCGACGCCCCCGAGGGCGTCAACCTGCGCGAGGGCCTGTACTACAACCCCTACTTTCCGGGCGGCGCCATCGGCATGCCCAAGCAGCTCGAGGACGGCGCCGTCGAGTACGAGGACGGCACCCCCGCCACCGAGTCGCAGATGGCCGCTGATGTGACCACCTTCTTGGCCTGGGCCGCCGAGCCTGAGCACGACGATCGCAAGCGGGCGGGCATCAAGTGGATCGGCGCCTCATCCTCATGGCGGGCATCACCGGCTGGTACAAGCGCTTCCGCTTTGCGCCGCTCAAGGCCCGCAGGATCGAGTACGTCAACTGAGAACCGTTGACCCAGCGTCCAGTCAGCCCCAACCCAACCAACATTCATCTGAGATCCCTATCTTGGCCCTCCTCCTCCGCTGCCTCTCTTTCGCCGCCGCTGCACCGTTGCCGCCGCCACCCGCTGCCTTTTCTTGTAGAAAAGGGCCGGAACGCCCCCCCTGGCCGCGCCGGGCCTCGATCGTTCGGAGCCTCCTGCTCCTGACTGAACCACCTCGATGTGCCGGCGGACAGAGCCGAGGCTTTAGCAAGGCACCAAGACATCGGAAAGGATGTCTTGTTATCGCGCAGCGCGGCAACAAACAACACCGATCCTGTGGTTCCGCAAGGCAATGCATGGTGGAGGTGGCGCGATTCGCGATCTCTCAGTTTGCGTCAGAGCGGCCACCACCACCTGCGCATGGGCCCGCAGTTTCTCCCTCTCCTGCAGTTCTCCTGCAGCCAAACGAATCCTGCACCAACTCATAGTCGCGCGTGTCTCGATCGATCGATCGATGGTCCGATGGTCCTCTTGGCCTTTCGGACGTGGGTGGATTCGGAAACAATGAGCCTCTGATCCGCCAAATGTGTGCCTGACTGTCAGATGATGAGCTTAGATCTGCCAAAACCTATCTTCAAAGGGTCGATCTGACAGCGTGCTAATGACTGGCACTTTCCTTGGATTTCTTGGGCAGATTTCCTGCATGTCAAATCTGCCAAGACAAGACTACTGGCAGAGTTCGAAAGCCCACAACTACGGCGGGTCACAAGGCTGCCAGATGATCCGATAGAAACTCGTGACTCGTTTACTCTCTTGGTGGTCTTGTCTGCGGGCGCGCTGCAGAAAGCGTGATGGCGAGGACGCCACGCAATGCGTCAGCCCTACATGCGCTCACTGAAGTCGAGGTAGCCATTGTTCTCCGCGCACGAGTTGTAGAAGTGAATCATCCTCCGGTAGCTCCCCATCTGAGGCGGCGCCCGCCGCTCGAGCTCTTCGAGGCTCAAGTCAATGAGGTTCCCGACCGTCTTGATGCGGTGCTCGACCTTGGCCCCCGCCCCGCCGTGCAGGATGCTCTTGCTAATCTCCAAGTCGTGGCGCTTGTGCGTCACAAGGGTGCGCAGCGTCCGGTTGTAGTACTCACACAAGTTGAGCTGCGGCGATGTGGCGGGCAGTTTGACCATGAACAGCTTGCCTCCGTTGCGGATGATGTGTTCACTCGCGGCAACGAAGTTGGGGAGCGGCTTCAGCATCTGCACAGCGTGCTCAGCTTTCCCATGCTCCGAGGCACCGTCCAGGATGATGTACACGCTCTTGCCCTTGACAGCTGGCGTCGCTGCCAATGTGGCGAGCAAAGCGTCCATGAACTCGAGGTACTTCTCCCGACCCCATGTGGAGCGATAGGTGGCACGATGCCGCGCGAGGTTCCGCCAACCTTGTTGCTCTTCTCAGGCTTGTACGCGCCAGAGCAGATCACGCCAAGCGTCGGGTGAACTGCCATGGCTACCTGAGTGCGGTACGAGAGTCGGCTTCCCGGTAGCGTCGTGTAGACTGCGCGCTTGGAGGTCGGGGCGCGCCCAAAGCTGCGAAGCGCATCGAGGTAGAACGGCATCTCGTCCATGAACACGAAGAAAGCGTTCGGGTCGCTAAAGCACGGCAACATCTTCTCGCAGAACCTTCCGGGTCTTCATCTTCTCCTCCGAGTTGGCCGTCGACCTCTCGCGAATTATGTGCTTGCGGGTGTAGCCGAAGGACCTGACCCACTTGCCGATGGTCTGCTCCGCCTTGATCTTGCAGCGGTTGTAGTCCACGATGACCTCCTCGCGCAGGTCGCCCAGCTCCTCGGCCGCGGGCAATGGGCCGTCGGCCTTTTGCTGCTCCTCGGTCAACTCCACACCCAACTTGCTCATCGTGTTGCGAAGGATCTCTCTGTTCACCTTCGTGGCCAGCTCCCGGTTCGTCATCGTGCAGTCCATGTGCAACCAATGCATGACATTCTCGCGCATCTCGTCGGTCAGCTTGCGGCGACCGGAGCCGATGTTGGAGCGCTTTACCTGCTTCTCGACGGCCTCCTCGCTCGAGAGTGTCTCTTCCCCTTCCGAAAGCGCTTCATGACGGCGTCAGTGGAGCCAAGGCTCACGCCAAGCATCTCGGCCACATCGCGCGCTTCTTCCGGCCACCCTTGGCATCTGCCGAGGACCATCTCCTTCTCCTTCTTCGTCCACGTGTGCTGCTTGCGCTGCACCGGGCGACCCTTGCGGCAGCCTTGCGTCTGGGCTTTTCGGGTACTTGCGTGCTTCGAGCGAGAGCGTGAGTGGCTCTCGCGGGCGCTTGCTGGGGAGCCGCACGGGCTTGACATCGGAGGTGCTCTCGCCGTCGCTCTCGCCGTCGCTCTCGCCGTCGCTCTCGCCGTCGCTCTCGTCGTCGCTCTCGTCGTCGCTCTCATCCGCGTTCGCGTCAAAGTCGGAGCCGTTGTCGGAGGCATTGTTGTCGCCGCCGGAGCTCTTGTCCTTCGTGCCGTCGACGCTCTCTGCAGCAAACGCGTCGTTCTTGGCGCTGGCGTTGTGCTTGGCGCTGGCGTTGTGCTTGGCGCTGGCGTTGTGCTTGGCGCTGGCGTTGTGCTTGGCGCTGGCGTTGTGCTTGGCGCTGGCGTCGCCGCTAGCGCCAGGGTTGACCTTCGTGCTGGTGCCCGTGCTGGCGTCGCCCGCTTCGGGTTCGCTGTCGGCGTCTCTATTGTTGTCGGAGACACCCTTGTCGTTGGAGTCGTCCTCGTCGTCGAGCTCGACCTCCTCCATGAAGCTCGAGGCCGGCTTCGGCTTCGGCTTCGTCGAAGGTGCCATCTGCTCGGACGTTGTGTCCGATTCCGCCATCGTCAGACAAAAGTTCTCGAGGTGCTCGGCGCTTACTTCCGTGCAGGGCTCCGCCGCGCTCGGTGCCTGCTTGCCCGGCAAGGCAAGCTCGCCGCCGTCGACCTCGCTTCCCACGTCTCCAACCTCCCCAATTTCTTCCTCGTTGCCATCCTCAAAGATGCTCTGCCAAAGTTTCCAGTTGTCAGACTCACGGCGAGCAAAGAATTGCCAGAAATAAGGGAAATGCTGCCCAAGGCTCACGAAACAGAAAGGAATTTGTCGTTCGGGTCGCAACTTTCTCATTTTTTTGCCAAACGCTCACAAAGATTGACAGTGTTCTACGTTTGGCGGATCAGGCTCATTGTTTCGGTGCCCTTGGGTGGGTGCCAATGCCAAGTTTTCAATCAATTCAACGACGACCACGACGACCACCACCACCACGACGAGCATTGCAGGCCGCCTTGCACGAAACCGCCTTCCGCGAGTCCGAGAGGAGCTCTCGGGTCAGTTGACCCTCGGCTTCGGAAGGAAGGCATTTCGTTGCTGTCGCAAATGGTGTCGATTCCGCCTTCCTCCTCACAGATGGACGACGACGATGATCAAAAACGAAAAAAGTCTGTTGAAGATTCATTCGCTCGCATCTTCCCTCCCTACCCCCTGCGGCACTCCGTCGGTGGCTGCGCTGGCTCAGAAATCGACAGCGAATGCGCTCTGCGCAAGCGCCAAACGTTTGGCCGTGGCATAGTGAGCTTGCCACATGAGCTCGCCGAGGTCGCCCGAGCCGTCGCCCCACGGCTTCGAGGACGCCAGAGTGAGGCCCGTGACCGGCCCCGCGGAGAGCGTGGCCGAAGCGCTCGCGAGGCACGAGCAGGCGGAGCAAGAGGGCGAATGGACTTCCGAGGAGATGAACGGACAAGACGCTGGCCTTAGCGAGATGGTCAAGGCGCAAGTGTCGCCGGTAGCGCACCGGAGCATGTCACGCTGGAAATACCGCCGGACAACAGCCTTGAGGGCTTGGGCCTGCTCGGGCCGAGGGCGGGGCGCGGGGCTAACACCTCGGGGCGCTCACTTTCGTCGCGCTCGCCCGGCACTGGGCACTCGCGGCGGAAGGGCTCGTCGAGGAAGCTGTCGGACTCGCATCCGGCGAACGAGTCGAGCGAGTCCCATCGCAAGAGCGACAGGCTCGGCAGGCGGTCGACGGGAGGGCACTCCACGTCGGAGGGCATCCGGCCGCTTCGCACGGGCTTTGCCTTCGGCGAGCGCCTTTTGAACTTTGGCCGCAAGGAAGCGCCGGCCGCGAATGGTACCGAGGAGGACGAGGACGAGGACGAGGTGCTGAGCCACGACGACGACGGCGAGTCGGAGACCTTGGATATCGACTTGGAGGACCCGGCCGCGCGTTGGTCCTCGGTTAGTTGGCTGTGGTCTTTCGTGCTATGCGCGGGAGTAGCCCTCCTCGTCGCGGGCCTGGTCGTGGAGTTTGTCTCCACAGACCACGAGGCCGCCAGGGCCCTGCTCGTCGTGAGCTCCGGCTTGCTGCTCTGGCCACTCTCCGCTCAAATCGTCCGCAGCATGCTTTGGATTGCGCAGGCTCTGTACAAGCGCTCGCGACGAAGGCTCTCTATTGGCGTCTTGGGCGTGGCGGGCGGCACGGGCAGCGGCACGGCGTACTACTACATGCTGGAGGCGCGCGGGTCAATGCGATTCCTCATCTGGGCCGTTCTCACCGAGGTGGTGACTCTCGCGGTCTTTCCGTACAGCGGCGTCTATGAACAGGTATACTTTCACGCCTCGCGCGTGCTGGCCTCGCTGATCTTCATCTTTATCGCCAGCACAGTCGTGACGCTGATTTGCGTGCGGCTCTCGCAAAACTTCAACACGCAGGCCTACCTGGCCCGCATGGCCGAGACGCTGCGGCACGAGAGCATCATCTACGGGCTGTGCGCCGTGCGCCCGCAGTCCCACTTCTCGGCACTGTACGACGAGGTGATCAACGAGCATGAGAGCGGCGAGGGTGGCCAGCTGGACCGGACGTGTGGGGCCGCGCCATGCGCTACATTAACACGCATCGTGCCGACGGCACCGAGCTGCCAGATGGTCATGTGCACACGCAGACGCGTGGGAGCGTAAAGGCGGCGAATGCGCGACTTGCCGCGGAGACCTCGCGGCTGGCAAAGTTCATCTTTGACAAGCTTTCGTGCTCTGCGACACGGCGCGGCGGATAGAACGCGACCAAGCGAAGCAAGGCATCCGCCGAACGCTATCCTCAGGTGCGCTGGTGGAGATGGGCGCGGAGGAGGAGGAGGGGTCCGACGACCCCAGCAACAACCGGACACGGGAGCGCCGGGTCCAGAAACTCGGGCGAAACCAACTCGGCCATGACCTCACTGGGCCGTAACTCGGTCTTCGAGCTGACGACGGCTGGGATGCGCGGCGACGAGGGAGCAACCTGTGGGGGCTGTTCCGACCCAACTCCAACCACCAGACGCCGCGCGAGCTGGCGCAGCTGCAGCATACGGACAGCATGCGTGCGCTGAGCAAGGAGCCGGCCAACGTGCGCGACCGGCGGCGCATCTACAGGCGCAGTTTGTGCAGGTTGTCGGCAAGTTCCACCCGGAGCTCGAGGCGTACGCCAACGAGATCTGGGACAAGCACTTTGACCCCACCGGCACGGGCTACTCCAAGCTCAAGCGCGTCTCGCGATTCCTGCAGGTCATGTTCAAGGCGCGCAAAAACATGTCGCTGACGCTGCAGGACTCGCAGACCGTCTTCCAGGGCGTGCGCAAGTTTATGCTCGCGCTCTTCCTCATCGTTGTGTTTATGATCATACTCACGCTGTACAACATCAACGTGTCCGAGGTGTGGTTCGCGCTCACGGGCGCGCTGCTGGCCTGGTCGTTTGTTTTCGGCGAGACCATGCGCGGGCTTTTCGAGTGCATGGTGTTCCTTGGACCTGCACCCGTACGACGTGGGCGACCAGATCGAGTTTAACGGCGACCGGTACGAGGTGCGGCGCATTTATTTGCGGTCGACCGAGCTGCTGACGCCAGTGGGCTCTATGGTGCTCATGGAGAATCGCCACATCTACGCTTCCAACTCGATCATCAACTACTCGCGCTCGGAGAACCGCATCTTCTGGGCGACCATTTGGTCGACATGACGGACATTACGGACGAACTGCTCAAGGAGCTGCGCGCCGAGTTTGCCGCCTTCTTGCGCAACAATGCCGAACGCTTTGACCCGCGCGATTACGCCATCAACTGCCGCTCCATCGGCCCGATGCTCAAGTGCGAGGTCAAGTATATCTGGATCCACGCGTACCCGTTCATCTCGCTCGACCGCACCTACAATGACCAGGACCTGATGATCGCGTTCATCTGCCAGTCGCTCTCCAGGCACTCGGTCCACTACAGCGGGTCCGGCCTTGGGCGTATTCCCTTCGACTTGCCCAGCACAGCGCGGGCGGCGTCTGACATGGTGGCGCAGAGCCATGACCCGGCGCAGCTTTGCCCGGGCCGGCCAGCGAGTCTCGGCCCGGGCCGCCTGCCGCCGAGCAGGTGTCCTCGCCTCGGCAGCCAGGCTCTTGCCCGAGTCGCTCCGCCCTTCTAGTCTCAGGGTATCGCAGGGGCCGATGCCGGTGGGCCGCACGACGATGGCCCGACACAGCCGCACGTCGTCCCAGGGCAATGTCGCCCATTACCAGCCGGTCGCAGCCTCGCCCGAGTCGCCGGACACCTCGCGGTTCATGCCCATGTCCCGCAACTCATCGTCTAAAACACTGCTCATGCTCCCTGCAGATCATCAGTCAGCCCGTCCAACACGTTGGCTCTCCGCAAGATGCCTCGCTTCCGTCCTCCGCGGCTCTCGCAGAACAAGGCACTGCACTCCTGCACGCTCGGCTTGCTCTTTCTTGATCGCGGCTCATCAATCACATCATCATGGCCAATCAAACCGCACGTCACTGGATTCGCCGAGGCCAAGTAGCTTTGGGGTCGATCGATCGATCTTCTGCGCTGACTGACATGTGACTGATGATCACATTTCCTCTTTGTCGCGCTGCCCAAGAGTTGCCCCAAGGGTGCGGAGCGGCTGCCCCAGGCCGAGCGGCACCTGCACCAGGGTCGCACCTGCGCTGCGCGAGCTCGTCCTTCGCGAGCAAGCACGGGACAGTTCCGATGACACCTCCACAACACTCGCTTGTCCCCAAAAAACCGCCAGATGACTATTTGATGACTTCACATAGAGGGCAAAGGAAGGAAAGCTGCTCGTTGGCTTTCGCTCGTGACCTTTTTTGGGGCAAGCAATGCAAACGAGCAAAGCGCTGGCTGACACTGTGAGTGAGCAGCAGGATCGGCGACACACTGCGGCGGCCGCTGCTGGAGGAGACCTGGGGCGAGGCAAGGATGCAGGAGGTGACCTCGCCCAGGTCTGCGGAGCACCCTCCCCCGCGCGCAGAGCGCGACCCACCCTCGGGCGCGCGGTGAGCGTGGCTGAAGCGCTGCTGCGGCACGAGCAGGCGGCCGAGGATGTGCTGTACGAGGCGCAGTTGCGCGCGCTGGAGGCGGAGACCAGCGTGGAGGGGGGGTTTCAGATGGGCGCGCAGGTCGCGCCCCTCGAAGCTGAATCCGGACACCTGCAAGTGGCGGTCGACATGCCGCCGATGGGTAACGGAGACGGCGCGACCTTTCCGGTGCACGAGGTGACGCGGCCAGCATCCGCGTCCAAGGGATCGGATGGTGACGTGCCGGTCTCCTTCTCGGGCCGCGACCGGGGCCACTCGCAGTCGCCGTCCCGGAACCTGAAGCGCGTGGGCCAGTCCAGTCGCAGCCTGACCAAGACCAGCATGCTCAATCGCCGGTCTACGGCAGCAAGTGGGGGCACGGAGGGTCGCGGGCCGCTGCGCTTGGGGATCGCCCTTGGCGAGCGCCTGTTGTTTCGGACGCCCCGCAAGGACCCAAGCGCGACGGAGGATGAAACGCAGAGCGAGGACGACGGTGAATCGGAGGCCATCGACACCGACCTGGAGGACCCGGCTTCGCGCTGGTCTGCAATGGGGTGTCTGTGGTCGTTTGTGTTTGTGATTGGCAGCGCGCTTCTCACAGCGGGGTTTGTCGTCGAGTTCGTCCCGGACAAGGCCGACCACGAGGCCGCGAGACTGCTCTTTGTGACCGGCGGCGGCCTACTGCTGTGGCCGCTCTCCGCTCAGATGGTGCGCGCCATGCTGCGGGTCTCGCAAGCCCTTTATAAGCGCTCGCGGCGCTCCCTGGCCCCTGGCATGAGCAGCGGCACCGGGAGTGGCAAAGCGTACTACATGCTGGAGGCGAGCGAGCCGCTCCGGCTCATCTGGGCCTTGCTCACCGAGGTGCTTGTCCTCGTACTGCTGCCGCGCTCTGACATTTACGCGATCGTGTTCTTCCATGCCGTTCGCGTCTTCGCCTCGCTGATCTGCATTTTCATCGCCAGCACAGTCGTGACACTGATTTGCGTGCGGCTCTCGCAAAACTTCAACATGCAGGCCTACCTGGCCCGCATGGCCGAGACGCTGCGGCACGAGAGCATCATCTACGGACTGTGCGCCGTGCGCCCGCACTCTCTCTTCTCGGTCCTGTACGACGAGGTGTTCAACGAGAACGAGAACGGCGAGGGGGGTCAGCTGGACCCGGACGTGTGGGGCCGCGCCATGCGCTACATTAACACGCGCCGTGCCGACGGCACCGAGTTGCCGGATGGCGCCGTGCACACGCAGATGCGCGGCGGCGTCAAGGCGGCGAACGCGCGGCTTGTCGCGGAGACCTCGCGGCTGGCAAAGTTCATCTTTGACAAGCTGTTCGTGCTCTGCGACACGGCGCGACGCCTGGAGCGCAACCACGCCCAGCAGGGCATTCACCGGACTCTCTCCTCGGGCGCGCTTGTTGAGGTGCCATCCGAGGTGAGCGAGCCGGACACTGGCGTCACGGCCGGGGATGGGGACGGGAGTTCCAGGTCTGGCGGGTCTGGCGGCATGTTGTTAATGAGTCGGAACTCGACTGACATGGGCCTGACCTCCGGCTCTGATCCACGCCGGCGTGCTAGCGGCAATCTTTGGGGGCTCTTCAAGCCCAACTCCAACCACCAGACACCGCGTGAGCTGGCGCAGCTGCAGCACGAGGACAGCTCGCGCACGCTGGCAAAAGTGCCGAGTCGCGTGCGCGACCGGCGGCGCATCTACAAGGCGCAGTTCGTTCAGGTCGTAGGCAAGTTCCACCCGGAGCTCGAGGAGCACGCCAACGAGATCTGGGACAAGCACTTTGACCCCACGGGCACGGGCTACTCCAACATCAAGCGGGTGGCGCGCTTCCTGCAGGTCATGTTCAAGGCGCGCAAGAACATGTCGCTCACGCTGCAGGACTCGCAGACTGTCTTCCAGGGCGTGCGCAGGTTCATTTTCGCGCTCTCCATGATCGTCGTGTTCATGATCATCCTCTCGCTATACAACATCAACGTTTCCGAGGTGTGGGTCGCGCTCACGGGCGCGCTGCTGGCCTGGTCGTTCGTGTTCGGCGAGACCATGCGCGGGCTGTTCGAGTGCATGATCTTCCTGCTGGACCTGCACCCTTACGACGTGGGCGACCAGATCGAGTTTGGCGGCTTGCGATACGAGGTGCGGCGCATCAACCTGCGGTCGACCGAGCTGCTGCTGCCCGAGGGCTCGCTGGTGTGCATGGAAAACCGCCACATTTACGCGTCCAACTCGATCATCAACTACTCGCGCTCCGAGAACCGCTGCTTCTGGATGTCCGTCGAGATCGACATGACCGATGTCACCGAGGAGCTGATGCAGCAGCTGCGCGCCGACTTTGGCGCCTTTCTGCGCAAGAATGCGGACAGCTTTGACCCTCGCGAGTACTGCGTACACGCGCGCTCGATGGCAACCATGCTCAAGTGCGAGCTCAAGTTTGTTTGGGTCCACGCCTACCCGTTCATCTCGCTCGGCCGGCCTTCAACGACCAGGACTTGGTCATCGTCAACATCTGCCGGACCCTCACCAAGAACGGCGTGCACTTTAGCGGGTCGGCCTCGGTCGCATACCGTTCAACTTGCCGGAGACCGCCGCTGCAGCAGCCGCCACGGTGGCTTCGAGCCACGACGCCAACGCCGCGCTTCCAACCGCCGACCCTGCGCCGCAGACCTCGGCCGGCGCCTCGGCAGCGCCCACCAATCCGTCGTTCCGGCCTCAGACAGCCAGCTCCGAGTTGTCGTACGTCTCCACCGCGGACTCTGGCCTGCGACCCGCGAGCGCGGCGCCTCTGCGGGGGACTCGGACTCCTCCCGAGTCTCGCCAGACACCGTGACGCCTGAGACGCCCAAGTACCGCAACAACTACTGAGTCAGGAAGCTCTCAACTCGTGACCGCACTCACCGGCACGTTCACCGGCACGCCCATTGGTCTCAGCATGCGCAGGCGCCGAACATTCATTCCTTTTGACGCACAGTTCGACGAGCCTCTCCGTCCGCCCACCCACCCACCCATCCAGCCCCGCCTCACCTCGTCGCCAACTCTTGGAGCAGCCAGCCTCCTATCATGCCTCCGCTTCTGACTGCTATCGCAGTCGCAAGATGCTTGCCTCACATGTCAAATCGAAATCAAGCCTGTTGTCTGTCTGTGGTTTCACTGTGGTTTCACTCGTGTCTTTCGACAACTGCAAGAACGATGAGCGAGACACGCGCGTGGATTTTCTGTCCGCTGACTGACTTGACCGCGACAAAAACCTCTTGAAAAAAAAAATGGGATGGGATGGGATCTTTGGTGGGCCGCTGGCGAAATGGCGGGGCATTGCGCATTGGGGCGTCTGCAGACACCGAAGCGGTGGGCCGAGTGAGTGAGGCATGCAGCGCGCGGAAGACCCGGCGGACCTGTCGCCCAAGGCCCGGTCGCCCGTGGGCCGCGCCGAGAGCGTGGCCGAGGCGCTGGCACGGCACGAGAGGGCCGCGGAACAGAATGAGGAACAAGACATCTTCGAGGAGGACCGCGAGCACCCGGGGGCGCAGGTGTCGCCGCAGCGGCAGCGACAGCCCGACGACTTTACGCTTGACATCCCTCCGCCCGTGGACGAGAGGGCTGGCGAGGAGGGCGCCGAAGAGGTGGTGACGCGACCAAAGTCAGCATCGAGAGCGTCGGCGGCAGACGTGCCGTGGCGCACGGGTACAGCGGCGGCGCGGCCGCGCGGCGCCTCGCACGCGCAGCGGTCGACCAGGAACCTGCGCCAGATGGGCCAGTCTGGGCGGCTGAACGCGAGCAAGGACGGTGGCGGCAAGGCGAAAGATAAAGAGAAGGAGAGGCAGCTCAAGCGGCGGTCCACGGGGGCCAGTGGTGCGACGGAAGGCACTCGGCCGCTTCGTCTGGGCTTTGCTCTGGGCGAGCGCCTGATGAATCGTGGTCGCAAGGACGCCGGGCCACCCGACCGCAAGGAGAACGACGACGCGTACAGCGAGGAAGAAGACGACGACGAATCGGAGGCCATCTACGCTGGGGTAGAAAGCCCCGCTTCGCGCTGGTCTGTGGAGAAGATCCTGTGGTCGTTCGTATTCCTCGCCGGCATCGCGTTCTTCGTCGCGGGACTCGTCGTCGCGTTTGTCCCCGTGGACGTCGACCAGCGAGCCTCCAGGATTCTCTTCGTGGTTGGCGGCTGTCTGCTGCTCTGGCCGCTCTCTGCTCTGGTTGTCCGTCTTTTGCTTCGGATCGCGCAAGCCGCTTACAGTCGCTCGCACCGCTTCATGCCGGCCGACAGTAGCAGCAGCGGCAGCGGCAAGGCGTACTACTACATGCTGGAGGCGAGCGATCCGCTCCGGCTCCTCATCTGGGCCGTGCTCACGGAGGTGCTCATTTTGTCGTACCTGCCGCGCAAAGGCGACTTCAGGCGCCCATATTACCATGCTGTTCGGGTCTTCGCCTCGCTGATCTTCATCTTCATCGCCAGCACCATCACGGCCCTCATTTGCGTGCGGCTCTCGCAAAACTTCAACATGCAGGCCTACCTGGCCCGCATGGCCGAGACGCTGCGGCACGAGAGCATCATCTACGGGCTGTGCGCCGTGCGCCCGCACTCCCTCTTCTCGGTCCTGTACGACGAGGTGATCACCGAGCACGAGAGTGACGAGGGCGGCCAGCTTGACCGGCCGTGTGGGGCCGCGCCATGCGCTACATCAACTCGCACCGCCCCGACGGCACGGAGCTTTTAGATGGCAAAGTGCACACGCAAGCGCGCGGCGGCGTCAAGGCGGAGAACGCACGACTCGTCGCGGAGACCTCGCGGCTGGCAAAGTTCATCTTTGACAAGCTGTTCGTGCTCTGCGACACGGCGCGACGCCTAGATCGCGGCAAGGCACAGCAAGGCATCCGCCGGACGCTGTCCTCGGGCGCACTGGTGGAAAAACCGCCGGAGGTCACAGAGCCAGAGGCGGCCAATCAGCGCACCGCAAGTAGCAACGATTCAGGCTCGTCGAGCATGTTGAGTCGGAACTCTGCTGACATGGGCCCGACCTCCGGCTCTGATGATCCACGCCGCCGTGGCGGCGGCAATCTCTGGGGGCTTTTCAGGCCCAGCTCCAACCACCAGACGCCGCGTGACCTTGCGGGGCTGCAGCACGAGGACAGCTCGCGCAGACTCACAAAGGAAACAACCAAAGTGCGCGACCGGCGTCGCATCTACAAGGCGCAGTTCGTGCAGGTCGTCGGCAAGTTCCACCCGGAGCTCGAGGAGCACGCCAACGAGATCTGGGACAAGCACTTTGATCCCACCGGCATGGGCTACTCCAACGTCAAGCAGGTGGGGCGCTTCTTGCAGGTCATGTTCAAGGCGCGCAAAAACATGTCGCTCACGCTGCAGGACTCGCAGACCGTCTTCCAGGGCGTGCGCAGGTTCATCTTTGCGCTTGCCATGATCGTCGTGTTCATGATTATCCTCACAATGTACGACATCAACGTGTCCGAGGTGTGGGTCGCGCTTACGGGCGCGCTGCTGGCCTGGTCGTTCGTGTTCGGCGAGACCATGCGCGGGGTTTTCGAGTGCATGGTGTTCCTGCTGGACCTCCACCCTTACGACGTGGGCGACCAGATCGAGTTTGGCGGCGTGCGATACGAGGTGCGGCGCATCAACCTGCGGTCGACCGAGCTGCTGCTGCCCGAGGGCTCGCTGGTGTGCATAGAGAACCGCCACATTTACGCGTCCAACTCGATCATCAACTACTCGCGCTCCGAGAACCGCTGCTACTGGATGTCCATCGAGGTCGACATCCCGGATGTCACCGAGGAGCTGCTGCAGCAGCTGCGCGCCGACTTTGGCGCCTTTCTGCGCAAGAATGCGGACCGCTTCGACCCGCACGACTTTCGCGTGCACGCGCGCTCGATCGCGCCGATGTTCAAGTGCGAGCTCAAGTATGTCTGGGTGCACGCGTACCCGTTCATCTCGCTTGGTCGGGCGTACAACGACCAGGACCTGATCATCACCTTTATTTGCCGCACGCTCACTGAGCACAGCGTGCACTTCAGCGGGTCGGGCCTCGGTCGCATACCGTTCAACTTGCCGGAGACCGCCGCGGCAGCATCCGCCAAGGTGGCTCTGAGCCACGACGCCAACGCCGCGCTGCCAACCGCTGACCCTTCGCCGCCGAACCCGGCCACGGGTGTCGCCTCCACCGCGACCACTAGTTCGCCGCTGCGGCCTCAGACCGTAGAGTCCGAGGTGCCGCGCGCTTCCTCCAGGGATTCTGGCCTGCGACGCCGCGAGCGCAGTTCCTCGGCGGGTGACTCGGACTCTTCCCGAGACTCGCACGAGTCCGTGACGCCCGAGTCGCCCGAGAATCGCAGCTACCGCTAAACGACCCGTAGCGACGGCACGCCCTGGACTCACCACGCCCAGTGTCGCCACGTGCTCCACCAGGCCAACCAATTGCAAGGGAACCAGTATCGTCCACCAGTTGATCAAGATCTTGCCGACCTCGAGGAGCGGGCTGGCACCAAGTACCCTCCCGGATGAAGCGAAGAAGGAACCGGGTACGAGCTGTGCCAAAAACGACTCGGCGCTGCAGCTCGGACGCTTGCAGCCCAGTCGTTAAGCAGCTGTCGGTGATGACCGCGCGCACAACCGTCCCCAGCCGAGCAAAGCCGGCCCCAGAGGCGCCGCAGGACGTGCTGACCACCTGGAGGGGAACCGACTTGCTGAGCTTGCTCCAGTCTCAAGTCTTGATTCTGTGTCACATGTCAATCGGCTTTCGTCGCCCCACGAAATGCCCACCGGAAAAGCAAAGCCTTGCGACGTGCGACGCCGAACCAATCTCGTTGGGGTGAGGCCAAGCGAAGGAGGGTGGGCTGACGGAGCGAGCGATACGTGAGGCATGCAGCGCGCAGACGACCCGGCGGACCTGTCGCCAAGGCCCGGTCGCCTGTGGGCCGCGCCGAGAGCGTGGCCGAGGCGGTGTCGCGGCACGAGCTGTTGACGGAGCAGAGTGGGGCGCAAGCAATGGAGGAGGACGTGAGGCGGGGCGGGACGCAGGTGTCGCCGCTGCAACAAGAGCACGAGCACGAGCACGAGCACGTGGCGCTTGACATCACGCCGCCGTTAGACGGCGGGGTCGGCGAGGAAAGCGCCGCCGCGGTGGTGACGCGCCCAAAATCGACGTCCAGGGCGTCCGCTGCAGACGTGCCAGAACGCTGGGGCACAGCGGCGGCGCGGCCACGCGGCAGGTCGCGCGGGCAGCGGTCGTCTAGGACTCTGCAGCAGATGGGCCAGTCCGGGCGGCTCAACGCGAGCAAAGACGGCGGCAAGGCAAAAGAGAGGGACAAGCAGCTCAATCGGAAGTCCACGGGCGCTAGTGGCGCAACGGAAGGCATTCGACCGCTTCGTCTGGGCTTTGCTCTGGGGGAGCGCTTGATGAATCGTGGCCGCAAGGACATTGGGTCGCCGGGCGGCAACGCCGGGGATGACGCGCTGAGCGAGGAAGACGACGACGACGAATCGGAGGCCATCGACCCGGAGCTTGTGGACCCAGCTTCGCGCTGGTCCGCAATGGGGTGCTTGTGGTCTTTCGTAGTGCTGACCGGCATTGCGCTCCTCGTCGCCGGACTCGTCGTAGAGTTTGTGCCCGACGAGGTCAACCATCAAGCCGCGCGAATTTTCTACGTGATTGGCGGCTGCCTGCTGCTTTGGCCGCTCTCCGCGCAGATAGTCCGTCTTATGCTTCGGATCGCACAAGCCGCCTACAAGCGCTCGCGCCGCTTCATGCTGGCCAACAGCAGCGGCAGCGGCAGCGGCAAGGCGTACTACTACATGCTGGAGGCGAGCGAGCCGCTCCGGCTTCTCGTTTGGGCCGTGCTCACTGAGGTACTCATTGTCTCGCTCCTGCCGCGCAATGACAACTACGAGCCCATATTCTACCACGCCTCGCGTGTTTTCGCCTCGCTGATCTTCATCTTCATCGCCAGCACCATCACGACCCTCATTTGCGTGCGGCTCTCGCAAAACTTCAACATGCAGGCCTATCTGGCCCGCATGGCCGAGACGCTGCGGCACGAGAGCATCATCTACGGGCTCTGCGCCGTGCGCCCGCACTCCCTCTTCTCGGTCCTGTACGACGAGGTGATCACCGAGCACGAGAGTGACGAAGGCGGCCAGCTGGACCCGGACGTGTGGGGCCGCGCCATGCGCTACATCAACTCGCGCCGTGCCGACGGTACCGAGCTGCCAGATGGCGCCGTGCACACGCAGATGCGTGGAAGCGTTAAGGCGGCGAACGCGCGGCTTGTCGCGGAGACCTCGCGGCTGGCAAAGTTCATCTTTGACAAGCTGTTCGTGCTCTGCGACACGGCGCGACGCCTGGAGCGCGGCAAGGCACAGCAAGGCATCCGCCGGACGCTGTCCTCAGGCGCGCTGATGGAAATTCCGTCCGAGGTCACCGAGCCAGACTCGGCCAATCAGCGAACCACAAGTAGCAACGACTCAGGCTCGTCGAGCATGCCGATGCGGTCCGGAACCGACCTGCGCGACGCAGGTCTCTCAGTCGGCTCGGGGACGCGGCGCCAGGCGGGCAATCTCTGGGGGCTTTTCAGGCCCAGCTCCAACCACCAGACGCCGCGCGAAATCGCAGAGCTGCAGCACGAGGACAGCTCGCACACGCTCAATAGGGAGCCAACAAAGGTGCGCGACCGGCGTCGCATCTACAAGGCGCAGTTCGTGCAGGTCGTCGGCAAGTTCCACCCGGAGCTTGAGGAGCACGCCAACGAGATCTGGGAAAAGCACTTTGATCCCACGGGCACGGGCTACTCCAACGTCAAGGGTGGGGCGCTTCCTGCAGGTCATGTTCAAGGCGCGCAAGAATATGTCGCTCACGCTGCAGGACTCGCAGACCGTCTTCCAGGGCGTGCGCAAGTTTATCTTTGCGCTTGCCATGATCGTCGTGTTCATGATCATCCTCACGATGTACAACATCAACGTGTCCGAGGTGTGGGTCGCGCTCACGGGCGCGCTGCTGGCCTGGTCGTTTGTTTTCGGCGAGACCATGCGCGGGGTTTTCGAATGCATGATCTTCCTGTTGGACCTGCACCCTTACGACGTGGGCGACCAGATCGAGTTTGGCGGCGTGCGATACGAGGTGCGGCGCATCAACCTGCGGTCGACCGAGCTGCTGCTGCCCGAGGGCTCGCTGGTGTGCATGGAGAACCGCCACATTTACGCGTCCAACTCGATCATCAACTACTCGCGCTCCGAGAACCGCTGCTTCTGGATGTCCATCGAGGTCGACATCCCGGATGTCACCGAGGAGCTGCTGCAAAAGCTGCGCGCCGACTTTGGCGCCTTTCTGCGCAAGAATGCGGACCGCTTCGACCGCGGGACTTTCGCGTGCACGCGCGCTCGATCGCGCCGATGTTCAAGTGCGAGCTCAAGTATGTCTGGGTGCACGCGTACCCGTTCATCTCGCTTGGTCGGGCGTACAACGACCAGGACCTGATCATCACCTTTATTTGCCGCACGCTCACCGAGCACGGCGTGCACTTTAGCGGCACGGGCCTCGGCCGCCTGCCCTTCAATGCCCCGCCCCGGGAGCCAGCGGCGCCGGCGCCGGCGCCGGCGCCGGCCGTGGACGTGCCCCCGGCCATCCCTGAGCTAGAACCACCTTCGGCCGGCTCGGAGAGCGCCTCGGTCCTCCCGGGCCCGTCGCGCCCGCAAGCCAAGGTGTCGCGCGTCTCTTCGGACACTTTGGGCCTGCGGCGCCGCGGGCAGTCCGCCTCCCTGGACGACTCGAACCTGCCGCACGCCGCCGCGAACGCGCCCGAGGCCCCGCGCTGGCCATAGCTCTACCAGGCCAGCTAGCTTAAGCAGGCCGCTATCGCTCTTCGCTCCCGCGGAAAGCCGCGGCCTCCAGCCAAATCGAGCAACAACAACCTGAAACTCGCTCTGATTCCTGGGCCGCGGAACGCTTTGGCGCCCACTGCTGTTGGCCGTTGAAACCGTAGCCCCTTCTGCGATTAGCGGTGTGCTAGCCCAAACCATAGGAGCGTAGTTCTCGAGGCTCTGGCACGCGTGTGAGTGAGTGAGAGAGAGAGATGTGAGAGCGTGTGGGGGGCAGACGCTGTGGTCGGTTTTCGCTGCGGGCGCGCACGTGCTGCGCGACTACGCGAGACATGGTGGCAGACGTCTCGCAAGGGGACGTGGAGGAGCTGGTGCTTGGCGGAGAGTCGCCGCCCGGCAGACGCCAGCTCAGGAGCGTGGCGGAGGCAATGCAATTGCACGACCTGCCCGACTTGCCCGAGGAGAGGACCGTCGACGCCGAGGAGAGCCAGCAGCAGCAGCAGCAGCAGCAGCAGCAGCAGCAGCGGCAGCAGCAGCGGCAGCAGCAGCAGCAGATCGAGGAGGAGGAGCAGGCGCGGACGAGGACGGACGAGGACGAGGACGAGGACGAGGATGAGACGCCTCCCGCGGAGCTGCACCTCGAGGGCTGCGCCTACTGTGCGCCAGCGCGACGGGTCGCAAGAGGACAAGCCGGCGTCCACGCGGCCGCAAAGGGGGTTGTCCTGGCTGGTGAGGAATAGGGCGACGAGCGGGGCCAAGGTCGCCGAGGGCGCCCATAGTGCCAGCGTCGCCAACAGCTACAACAAGTCCACGCGGCTTTTGCGGCCGGGCCTCCTGTCCCCCTGCGTGCCGCAGCGCAGCCCCAATCCGGCGGAAGCGAGCCCGGGCTCGCCCGGCAAGTCGCCGGGCGCAGGCGACTCGGACTGTGACGACTCGGAAGACTCGGACGACGAGGACGCCTTCATGGGGGAGGAGCGCTATGTGCGCGAACAGTGGGGCTGCGGCCGCGTGGGCGCAATGACGCTCTCGGTCGCCAGCTTTGTCCTCTTGATCGTCGGGCTGGTCTTCCAGTTCGGCCTCGGCAGTCGTGACGGGGCGCGGCCCTTCTACTTTGTGTTTGGGATCGGGTTGGCCGTGCCCCTGTCGGCCGCTTTCGTCCACCTCCTCCTCCGCGGGACACAACGCCTCATCAACACGGCTGACACGCCAGAAATGCGCTCAAAGTTTAGCGAGTGCTACTACTACATCTTTGCGGCGCGGACCTCGCTGCGGCTCACCGTCTGGGCCCTCGTTTCCGTCGTTGGCGTCATCGCCTTCGTGCCGCGCAACGCGGACGGCGTGCTGCCGTCGTGGGAGACCGCAAACTTTCACCTCACGCGCATCCTGGGCTCGCTCGCGCTGTTTTTCGCTTCCTGCGTGGCGACCACCCTAATCTGCGTGCGCCTGTCGCAGACCTTCAACACCCGCGCATACCTGGAGCGCATTGCCACCACGCTCCAGCACGAGCGGTATATTTGCGGGCTCTGCAACGTGCGCTGCAATGCATGGCTGCGCCTCTTGTACGACCAGGTGCTACTCCGGCAGGCCGACACGGACAGCACGTCTGGCCTGGACCCCGGGACCTGGGGCCAGGTGTCCGCCTACATCAACTCGCACCAGGCGGACGGCTCGCGATTCTTGGATGGCAAGAAGCACTCGCAGTCCAGCGGTTCTACCGCCGTCCTTGACGCCCGCACGACGTCGCATGTGCAGCGCCTTTCGCGCCTTATCTTCGAGGGGCTCTTCAAGCTCTGCTCGGAGCAGCGCCAGGCCGAGAAGGACGCGCAACGGCGCGCCGCCTCGCACACCTCGGAAGAGGAAGGCCCCGACAAGGCCGAGGACGGCGACACGGAGGAAGTTACGGACTGGGACGGCGAGCAGGAAGCTGCGAGCACCATCCCCGCGGCCACCGAGGCAGATACTATCCGCTCCACGTTCTCAAAAGGCGTGAGCATGTCTGGGTCCAACAAGTCGAGCAAAGTGGCTCAGGTCCTTGGGCCCGTAGTGGGTCCAAGCCCGAGCAATAAGAGCGCGTCTGGGGCGAGCTGGGGCTTGTTCGGGCAGAGCAGGCGTGGCGGCAGCAATGGCGCCATCACTGGCGGCTCGTACTACAAGGACAAGGACCGGCGGCGCATCTACAAGAGCAGCTTTCTCACGGTGATCGAACGCGAGTACCCAGACTTGAAGGACGACGCTGAAGAGCTGTGGAGCACGCACCTCGACCCCACGGGCACGGGCTACTCGTCCTTTAAGCGCATGCACCGCTTTGTTGTGGCGGTGTTCAAAAAGCGCCAGAACATCTCGCTCACGCTGCAGGACTCGCAGTCCGTGTTCCAGGGCGTGCGCAAGTTCATCCTCGCGCTTTTCATGATCGTTCTCTTCCTCGTGGTGCTCGCGTTTTACCAGATCGACGTGCTCGAGGTGTGGGTGGCCATGACGGGCGCGCTGCTGGCATGGTCCTTCGTGTTTGGGGACACCGTGCGGGTCGTCTTCGAGAGCGTCGTGTTTCTCTTCGAGGTGCACCCGTACGACGTGGGCGACATGATCGAGCTCGCCGGCGAGCGTTACGAGGTGCGCCGCATCCACTTGCGCTCCACCGAGCTGCTGCGGCCCGACGGGGCCTTCACGACGTTGGAGAACCGCCACATCTGGAACATGGTGCCCATTGTAAACTTTTCCGTGTCGGAGAACCGCCGCGTGCGCCTGCCGGTGGCCGTGGACGTGCATGACGTGAACACGGACCGCCTAACGCGCTTGCGTGTCGAGTTCAACAAGTTCTTGCGTGCCAACCCGGAGTCGTTCGACCCGAAGGACAACCTGGTTCACGCGCGGCGCTTCAAGGACGAGCTCAAGTGCGAACTCATCTTCGTCTACAACCACGCGTACCCGCACGTGTCGCTCAAGCGCACGTTTTCCGACCAGGACAAGGTCGTCACAGAGATCTGCACGATGCTGGCCGCCTGCGGCTTCCGGTACAGCGGCGTGGGGCTCGGTCAACTGCCCTTCCGCGACACGGGCTCTTCGCCGCTGCTGCAAGTGCCTGGCGCGGAGCAGCCCGCGGCGGCCAAGGATGTGCTTCAGGGCCTTGCCAGCGTGCGCCGGCGGCGGCCGGATGAGGCGGCGGAGGCGGACCCTGACACGCCGCCCTAGGTGCGCTCCAAGGAGGAATTGGCTTTTGTGATTCTTCGATTATGGTCGCCCTTTGCTACGGGAAGCGTGCGTCGTCGCTTTAGCCCCCTGGTGTGCTCGCTGCCTACAGCCTGGCGTGGCTTAACCCGACTTGAACAGCAGGATGGCGACCTGACCAAGGTAAAAGTAGATAAAGTGTTCTGCGCGGCGCAAACGTCAGCACGCCACCCCATGCATACACGCCGCGCTACCACCGCCCCCCCGTCGCCCCGCCGCTCTCCCCCCACCTCTCTTGCCGCCCGCCCTGCGCGGTGAAGAACCTACTTGTCTCGTGGGGACGTAGCTGCCAAGTTGCGGCCGACGATGCAGTGCCACGTCGGGTTGTACTTTTTGTCAAACTCCTTCTTGATAAAGGACGCGATATCCTTCTCAATTTGTACTTCTCGATGGCCTGCGAGGCCACGTCGACAACGTCCTGCTGCATGTCCTCCGACATGTCGGCATTCTTGATCCCGCCTTACGCTCCGCCATGGTGCCCGCGCTGAAGCCAGCTAACAACCGCGCCCTGCTGCTGTCGCCGTGTCACTATTCCTGTCGCCCTGTCAGCGCGCGCCCTCGCCTGCCCGCCTGCCCGCCGCGCCCCTGCGCCCCGAACTCACCTGCTCGTCCAGCACTGCCGGCCTCAATCCCTTCCGGTAGCCGCGACAGTTACTTTGCGCGACGCCGCTAATGCCCGCACGCCCCTTTGACTGGACACAAGCATACGCAATGGGAGGTGGGCTTCGCACAGGACGCGCGCATCGATGAACGGCAGAGGACAAACGTTCTCCGGGTTACTCCGGGTTAGGGCGTCAAGGCTCCTTGATATAGTCCCTACGCAGCTCCGCCTCGGGGATCTGGAACATCAGCGGCAGGTGCATGCGGCCGCCGCCCAGCAGCCGCTCGGGCAGCTCGTCGGGCGACTTGGACTCGAAGAGGAAGGCCAGGTCGATGACCAGGGTGGCGGCGAACGATTTGACCACGCCCATGAGGCCCTCGGCCACCTTGGAGGAGCCCACGTCCACGCAAACCTCAAAGCAGTTCTCGCCGCGGTAAAAGTCCATGTCCAGCTTGCGGCCCAGGATGGCCGGCTTGCTGCCGATGGCGCGCCGCGCCACAAAGTAGCCCTCCACTACGCTGGGGATGATCTTGAAGCGGTCCCGGCGGTACTCGTCGTCGCCGTCCAGGAAGGCGGTGAACATCCGGTCAAAGGTGGCGTCCTCCACGCCACGGCGCCGGGCAAAGTAGCACACCCAATTGCCGATGGAGGGCACCATAAAGTTGACCACGAACAGAAAGGGCCGGTCGGCCGGCCCGCGCTGCTGCTGCACGAGCTCCTCCGGGTCGGCAGTAATGTGCCGCTTGGGTTCGTCGTAAAAGGACCACTGCATCTGCACAAGCTCCATGGCGGAGACGCGGCTCGGGACCTTGACCCGGTCCTCCAGGTAGTTTGGTCCGCGCAGCTTCCAGTACCCGACCTCGGTGCCGCTGTCCCACCACATGCTCTTTTGGTTTGCCGACCGTGCCTTGGGCACCAGGTAGTTGTTCGCCGGCGACTCATACGTATAGTCGAGCAGTTGCGCTTTGGCGTCCTTGGCTGCCGTCTCGCACGCCGCCACAGCCGTCTCAGCCGTCGCCTCGGGTGAAGCCTCAGCGCTGGCAGGAACAACCCCCGCCGCCGGCTCTGCCGGCTCTGCCGCCTCGGGCCGCGGCGGGAACGCGTATGCCTCTGCCAGTGCCTCCGCGCTTTTGCAATACGGGGTGAGGTCGTCTACCGCCTCCATAAGCGGCAGGTGCATGCGAGCCCCACCAATGAGGCGCTCCGGCAGCTCGTCCAGCGACTGTGACTCGAGCAAGAACGCCAGATCGATCACAAGAGTCTTGGCGTAGCTCTTGACGATGGACATTAGGCTCCCGGCGACACGCGAAGACCCGACGTCCACGCAGATCTCAAACCAGTTGGGGCCGCTGTAGTACTCGGTGAGGAGCTTCTTGCCCAGGATCGCCGGCGTGCTCCCAATGCCGCGCTTGGCCAAGTACGAGCCTTCCACCACGCTCGGAATGATCTTAAAGCGCCCGTTGCGGAAGGTGTCGTCGCCGTTTAGGAAGGCGTCGAGCATGCGGTCAAACTTGGCGTCCTTCACCCCTCGGCGCGGCGCAAAGTAGCACACCCAGTTGCCGATGGAAGGCACCATAAAGTTGATGGCGAGCATAAAAGGCCGGTCGGTACGGCCAGCGTGCTGTTGCTGGATCAGCTCGTCCTTGTCGATGGCGATGTTGCGCTTGGGCTCGTCGTAAAACGACCATTGGAGCTGCACCAACTCCATGGCGCTCACTTCATTGGGCACCTTGACGCGGTCCTCCAAATAGTTTGGCCCGCGCACCTGCCAATAGCCTTCCTCGGTTCCAGAGTCCCACCACGCGCTAACCCCGTCCTTGGAGATCGCCATCGGTAGCAGGTAGTTGTTGCGTGGCATGCCGTACTCGTAGTTGGGCTCGATGCTCGCTTTCCGCCTTTGCCGCCCTCGCGGTGGGCGGTGTGACTGGCGAAGGCGAGACCGGCGATGGCGAGGCCGCCGGTGAGGCGGGCGATGTCACCGGCGCTGCCGCTCTCGCCGCAGGCGCGAGAGTGCCCGGCGCCAGGTGCTTGCCGTTCGCGTGCACCGCCCGGGCCAGCCGAACCACCTCGACGAGGTCGTTGCCGTCCAGGCCGCCCTTTTCGAAAGCATCGCGCATGGCGCCGGCCACTGGGTACCGCAGCGGGTCACTGCTCAAGCCACGGTCGCCTTCCAGGTCTGCATTGCCAAGCACGGGCTCGGGCGAGTCGCACAGCGCCTTGAGCGGGACCAGACCCGACAGCAGCGTCTCCAACGGCGACGTGCCCAACATCTCTGTCCAACTGAGTGACTCCACGCACGCCCCAAAGGTGACCAAGCAGCAACGCGAGTGCGGCACGATCGTCGCATACCAGAAAGGCAAACCAGAGCTGCCATCCTTGCGCTTCGTTCCACAGTGCAGCATGATCGTGCCGTCCTCGGCGCGGCACCAGTAACGAGCAAAGGTGACTTCCTTTTCCTCGGCCCCTGGCAGGCTGGACGACGCCTTCATGCGTATCCTGACCACGTCCGAGTGCGCATCGACAACCTCCACGACCTCGCCGCGAACAAGCTGGCTGTCCCAGGCCCGCGCGCCGCGCTCACGTCGAGGAGCGCTGCAAGCAGATGCTCCGGCTCCGCGACAATCGACGTCTGCGCCTTCATTTCCAGTGCGCCGCCGAGCCGCGCCAGCATCCCGGACAGGTCGGTGGTGCTGTTGCCCGCGAGGGGCTCCTCTCGCTCGAAGAATCGCACGCCCGCTTCCAGACGCGCCAAGCGCCAACCTTCGAGCCGCGCGCGCGCCTCCGCGCCAATGCGCTCCTCCACAAGGGCATCCATGTCGGGGGGCGGGGTCCCAAACAGCGGTGCAAACGGCGGCGACCCGTCCTCGTCCTCGCCCTCCGACTCAAAGTCCGTCAGCTCGTCTGCCGGCTCCATCTTGCTCCCGCTGCTCCCGCTGCTCGCGCGCGGCTTGCTCTTGGGCCCCATCGCGCTCGCCGCGCGCTGGATCTTGTGCCGCAGCACCTTGACCCAGAGGTCCACGTCCTCCTTGCTGCGCGAGGCAAAGGTCATGACGCGCCCGTTGGGGTCCACCAGCTCAAAGCCGAACAGCGGCAGTCCGCCGCTCACCTGCTCACGCTTGGGCTCCACGGTGCAGCCGCGCGTGAACCGCAGCGCGCCGCGCGCAGCGGCGTCGCCCTTGCGCTCGTAATACCGAAAGCCGCGCGCGTCCGCCACGCAGTACCGGCTGCGCCACCCGGACCACGACAGGTACGCCGACAGGCTCGTGGGCTTCTTGTACAGCTTGCCCTCGTACAGCGCCGCAAAGCGCTCCTCGCCCTCCGCCATCTCGATCTCGCGCCCGCCTGCCTGAACGTGCGCGCCTTGCGCTGCTGTGCTTGCCTGCGTGGCCCTCTAGAGTCGGCGGCCAGGTCGCAGCCCGATCGCCAGCTCCGCGGTCGAGTCGCAATGCGGCAGTAACGGACCTGAACGCGTAACCCTTTCCGCGAGCGAACCTGAACGCGAGCGAACGGACATGTGAGACACGGGACGGGACGAGCCCCGACGGACAGACGGAGGGAGATGGAGCTCATGCTCATGCTCGGCGAGGCGTCGCTGGAGAAGCTCAGCGGCGCCTTCCGCGAGATCGAGCTGCGGAAGAGCGGCGTGGGCGACGGCCTGTCGCTGGGCGAGTTCCTCAAGGTCTTTGACGCGAACGCCAAGGACTTGGCCATGAGCGAGGGAGTCGACGAAGACGGCTGGAAGGCCTGCCTGCGCGAGCTGTGCCGCATGACGAGATCGACATTGACGGCGACGGCAGCGTCACCTGGGAGGAGTTTAGCGAGCATTGTATCGAGGCGGGCGTCAGCGCGAACGGCACGACGCGCGATGAGTCGTTCTTTGTGCGGTATCGCGAGGTGCGCTCCTGGCACGAACCCCGGACGAAACTGCCACGGCGGCTCAAATGGCTGCGCTTCACAAAGTCTGTCGGCCTGCTCGCGGTCTGCGAGGAGCGCACGCGGCGTGTCAAGCTGTACGACGAACGGCTCGGCCTCATGTACGACATGGACACGGGCGTTGAGCGGCATTGCTGGGGACTCACCTTGCTTGCTGGCTCGAGCGGCGAAAAGGCTGGCGACGGTGCGTCCTCGCCGCCGCGCGTGGTGTCGAGCAAGAGCAGCGCGGCACGCATGCATGCACTTCTTGCGGGTGGCGAGGGCTTGCAGCGCGCCGTACTCGACGTCGAGTTCTGTCCCTCGCGTGATTTTGCGGCCTCGCGCAAAGCGAGCTCTCGCGCCCTCGGCACCCTGGTCACGACGTCCACGGACCACTCGGTGTCCTTCTGGGAGATCGTGCAGGGCCTGGCAAACGCGGTGTGTCGCGTGCGGCGTGTGGCGCGCATAGCCAACTGCAAGTACCCGCAGATGCGCTGCTGCTGGGCAAACGCGCGTGTGCTGCTCACCGCAGACTCGAGTGGGTCCCGGGTCACGATGTGGCAGGTGGAGAACGACGAGAACGAGAACAGCAACCGCCGGTGCGGGGCGCTGGACGGTCATGAGGACCGTGTTTCATGCTTTGTCGTGCTTGAAAAGGCACAGCTGGTCCTGACGGGGAGCCTGGACCAGACCATCGGAGTGTGGAGCATCAAGGAAGACGTCCCCGACCCGCTCGCCTACTCGCAACCGCGCAGCTCGGTCGCAGCCCCAGGCCAGGCGCACAAGGGCAAGACAAAAAGGTCCCAGAGGCGGCGCAAGACGAGCGGCACGCGGCTCGGCGCCCTCAAGGGCCACAACCTGGGCGTCACCTGCCTAGTGAGTGCCTGCAACGAGGTCTTGGTGGTGTCGGGCGGCTTCGAGACCGACCTTTTCTGCTGGTGTCCACGCGGGCGAACGCTCCTTTGCAAACTCAGCGGCCATCGCTTCTCCATGGCCGCAGTTGACGTTGTGCCTACCCATGGGGACCCGGCTCGCGAGGCGAAGCGGTGGCGACAAACTGTCCAACAAGTAGTCAGCATCGACATCCGCGGGAACTGCCGCGTCTGGGTGGTGTCCTACGAATCATGCTTGTCGCAGCGCGTAGATTGCGTCCAAGAGATGGCGCCCTGGGCGCAGGTGGCGCCACGAGGTGCCGCGATCCTCAACGGCAGCATGAGCAACCTCGTGATCGCCGACGTGCAGTGCAGCTGCCTCTTCGAGGCCTACTCACGAGCCCGGGAACCCGTGCCGGGCGCCAGGCCGGCGGCCCATGGCTCGGATCTAGAAAGTCCCTCTGGCTTGGTGTACAACGCGGCGACTTCGTCCTTCGTTGGCGCGCTCGGGCGCTGCGTCTGGGTCTGGGAAGCAGAATCGGGCGTGGTGTCTCGCATGTTTCCGGACGCCACGGACAGCGATATCTGCTCCATCGCGCTTGATGCGCGGGGCCGAAAGCTATTCCTTGGCTGCCAGGACGGCACCGTCCAGCTTCTCAACTACACGAACGGCACCCTCTGCGCGAATGCAAGGCGCACGGCAAGGAGGTCGCGGCGCTCGAGTTTGTTGACACCGACGGCTGCCTCTTCTCGGTTTCATGGGATCGCAGCGTCAAGGTGCTGTGTGAGCAGCCCAAGCACTCGCCCGTCACTGGTTTCACCACCAGTTACGAGCTCGCCCCTATCCGCCAAGTTCAACGGGCGCACAGCCAGGACATCACCTGCGTCGCAGTGAGCCGCCCGCTCGGCCTGGTGGCTACTGCCAGCAGCGACGGGGCCATCATGGTTTGGGACTTTTGCACCTTTGCCTTTGAAGGCTCGTGCCAGGCCCACGAGGCGGACGTGATCGGCCTCGCCTTTGTCGGCACAGATCGCCCCTGCCTCGTGTCCGCCTGCACATCGGGCTCGGTACACCTTTGGCCTGTCCGCCCGCACGTGGCGCGATACGAAAAGCCGCTGGCGTCCTTTGACTGTGGCACGGGCCTGGCGAGCATGGCCTTGCTCGCCATCCAGCTATCCGACTCCCTCTGCGCCGCAAATCCGACCTTACGCGACGCACGGCCCGACCTACGTGATCTGAGCGGCTTTGTTCTCGTGTTTGGCTGCGAAAACGGCGAGGTCCGCGTGCACGATCTGGGCGCCGTGCTCACGTTCTGCCTTGTCGAGCCGATCCCATTCGACAAGCTCGCCATGAACCGGCCGAGCTTTTGCCCGCGCCGCCGCCGCGCGGCCGCCACCTCGTTCCCGGCGCGAGCGAAGCAAGTGTCGCGTGCCGCGGTCCTCCGCGAGCTGCACCGCAGCAACTCGTTCCCCGAGGAGGCGATGCACAAGCAACGCAGTAGCACCGCGGTTCTTGAGAAGCGGTGGCGCAGGCATCGCCGCGAGTCGGACGTCGCCATGCCCGATACGGTGCCAAGATTTCAGCTGCTCTCCTCCTGGCATGCTTTCGACTCGCCCGTCGTAGCCGTGCGCACTGTGCACGACTGCAAGCTCGCTGTGGCGTGTCTGACCAACACTCATGTGGTGACGCTGTGGACGCTGGCTGGAGAGCGCTTGGGCAAGCTCGTCTGCGACTTTAACATCGCGGGGGCCGCGGACCCGGACTGGCGCTTCACGCCCATCGCGCAGGCCTCAGCGGCAAGCAACGTCGCCGCCAACCGCGCGACAGACGCGTCCATCGACGCTCTGCTGCGCACCAGCGTCAAGACGGGCAAGACCAGCGCAACATGGCGCAAAAAACAACAAAGCCGCGGACAGCGCCGCGATACCAAGGATAACGCGGCGGCCACCGCGCGGGAGCGACTGCGCCGAAGCGTCCTCGCGCAGGCCATCAAGCCGGGCTTGCCCTCTCACAGACCGCGAGCGCAGAGCTCCACGCAGGCCAACGAGCAGCAAACCGCCGCTGCCCCCACCAGCCCCGCGCCAGCGCCCGTGGAGGCCGCTGCGTCAGCCGCGGCCCCGGTTCATGACGACACACCCACGTCCACGACGGCCAACGCGCCACCCGGGGCGTCCAGCCCCACGCAGCGCGCCCCGCCGCGACGGCGGCGGCCGTCCTCGGCGCTACCCCGGCAGCAGAGCGCGGCCGATCAGGACCCGCTGCCGGAGCGCGCGCAAGCGTCGGCCTTCCTGCAAAAGCAGCTGGGCATGCGTCATGGCCGACTGATGCGCTGGCCGCGCCCAGCCTCCGCGGCGAGCAAGTCGCGCAAGGCGACCAAGCCGCGCCGGCCCTTCTCGGCCTCGGCGACGTGCCGCGTGCAGCCCGTGGACCTTCACGCCGACCACGCCGACCACCACCTTGGGACGCGTGTCCCTCTCGCGCTTGCCAACAGCAAGATCGGCAAGATCGGCGAGATCGGCGAGATCGGCGAGATCGACGAGATCGACGAGATCGACGAGATCGACGAGGTCGACGAGGTCGACGAGGCTGGCCTCGGCGGCGGCGCCTGAGCTGGCCGCGGCGCCGGCCAAACCCATGGCGGGCCCGGCGAGCAAGCGGCAGCGCGTGCGCGAGGCGGCGCGGGGCGCCGCAGCTGATCGACGCTGTGCTGTTGCTGGTGCTCGATATGGTCGGCGAGGTGGCCGACTGGCTGCGCTGCCGCGCCGTGTGCAGGCAATGGCGGGACGTGAGCGCGCGCGCGCGGCCGCCGCGCGCGTGGGCCACGCTGGCGAACCGGTGGACCAAGCAGCGGCACGTAAAACTTGTTTGTGGAGCGGTGGGGTGGCAGGATTGAGATGCTCGACCTGACGCACGCGGCCGACCTGAAGAGCAAGGATGTAAAGCGGCTGCTGGAGGAATGTAGCGCGCTGCGCCAGGTGAAGGTGATCGCGCTGACCAACCCCGTCGCCGAGACGTTGCTGTGCAAGCCGGACCTAGAGGGCGTTGAGATCATGGACGCGAACCGACTGTCGATCCGCGGCTCAGCGGGTGTCACCAAGAACTTGCGCATGGCGCGCTTCTGGCGTGCTACCGACATGCGCAATAAGGAGATTGTCGCGATGATCGGGCCGCGCACGCGGCACCTCGGGCTCTCGGACGCGCCACTCGTGGACGACAGCCTGCTGCGTGCCATTCAGCGCGTGTCGCCACCCATGGAGTCGCTCGAACTTCGCTCTGTGGCCAGCTTGCACGTGACTCTGCTTGGCCGCGCTCTGCAGGCCATCGCGCCGACGCTCGTCACGCTGGACCTGTCATACTCGATGTCGACGCGATGCGCCTTTCCGCCGGTCGAGATGCCGCGGCTGTGCAACCTGATGGCCGACTCGACCATGTTTTACCGCGGCGTCGACTTTTGCCTCGCGCATTCGCCGTGCCTGCGCCTGGTCTCGCTCGTCCGTTCCGCCGTTGACGACACGCTCTTCGAGGGCTTGGAAAGCGGGCGCGTGCTACAACAGCTGGTCGTGATCCGGCTCTCGGGTAGCAAGGTTGGCGAGTCCAGCGTGCGCTTCCTGCAGGCGCTGCCGTCCGTCAAGATCATCCAGGTGGACTCGTGCCGCCAGGTGCCTCGGGACTTGCGGTTGGCGGTGCGCAGCAAGTACTCGGAGGACTTGGCGCGCCTAGCCCCAGCCCTGCGTTTCGCCAACATCTCGGACCAAGAGGTGCAGTGACGATGCGCGCCCGGGTCGAGCCGTCGCGTTGCCTGTCCGCATCAGCGGTGGCCAAGTGCAGGGGCACACGGCACGCATCCGCCAAGCAGCGACGAGCTTGCACCACGACTCGCCCACGCGAGGCCTTCCTTGAGTGATAGCCAGAAAGAAGCCCAGCAAACCCAAGGTTCTCTGCTACCGCGCGCTCTGTATGGCGCCGGTCGCTCTTGCGTGCTCTTGCGTGCGCCACGGTCGCTTTGCGGCCCCCGCCGGGGGCCACGCCCACATCGGCTCTCCATGGAATGACAAAGTTGGATCTTGGCCTGGCAAGATGAAGATGGTCGGCTCACTCACCATCACGGTGGCGAAGAGGCCGCTCAGTCCGCGAGCCTGGGGTGCCTCGGGCAGCGTGCGCTCGCCCTCGAGGCTTTGGCCGCTCTGTGGGCTCTGTATCGCGGACTTTCATCTGGACAACGGTCCTTTTTTCTCAGGCTGGCACATGCATTGGGCTGGAAAGGGCAAGAGCAGAGTTGCGGCGCAGACGGACCGAGTCCCGGCCGCCTGCCCGCCTGCCAGCGATGGCCCGCACGACGACGACGACGACACGCCGGAGCTCTTCCGGCTCTGGCCGCGCAGATCGCTTTGGCGTGTCGCGCGGGAGGTGTCGCTGCGGCAAATGCCGAGTGTTCCAGCCGGCTACGCCAGCCGCGACAGCTTGTGCGACGTGCGCATGCGAGAGCTTTATGCACATGCGCACGCAGCTTTTGCTGCCCGCGGACTTTGTGGACGCGATTCGAGGCGCTGGGAAAGAGAACGGCAAGCGCGACAGCAACATGAAATCGCCAGGGGCCAAGCCGGGTCTCAAACAGTCACCATCCTCGCTTCGTGCAAGCGGTGCGCCACACGAGGCGTTTGGGCGGGAGGGCAGCCAGCGGGCGCCGAGTGTTCCGGCATCGTCTATGAGCCCCGACAGCGGAACAATCAACGCAATGTTGAGCGCCATGCTTGAGCAGACCAGGGGGTCGCTGCGAGGAAGCAAGCAAAAGGACGAACCGCTCGTGCCTGAGCAGCGCAGCTTGGAATGCGAGGTACATAAAGCGGGGGAAGATGAGCACTTGCCGCAGAGCCCAGACAGCGGGACCATCAACGCGGCCATTGAAGCGATGCTTGTTGGGCAAAGGGGTGGTACCACGCAGGGCAACAACGCAGAACCTCTTGGCGCCGTCACGGGTGACAAGGGCAAGAGTAAGGGCAAAGAGGAAGTGGCCGAGTCTCCGCAGAGCCCGGACAGCGGCACGGTGAATGCCACGTTGAGTGCCATCTTGTTGCAGACAGGCTCGATCCTCCAGGGCGGTACGTCAGGGATTGCACGGGCACGGACGAACTCACCGACAAGCCCAGATAGCGGAACCATTGCCGCAGCCCTGAGTGCGGTTCTGCTCCAGACAGGCTCCATCGTGCAAAGCGCTGCTGGTGACGCAGTCAGCGAGGGCTCTATTAAATCACCACAATCCCTGCGGCGCAGCGCTTCAGGCGACCTGCCACAAGCGAGGTCAGCAACGTCGCCGCAGAGCCCGGACAGTGGCACTATAAACGCGGCGCTGAGCGCCGTCCTCCTGCAGACGGGCTCCATATTACAGGGCGGCATGAACGCTGCCGAGCACGATTCGGCAGCCTCGCCGCAGAGCCCGGACAGCGGCACGGTTAACGCGACACTGAGCGCCATCCTGTTGCAGACGGGCTCCATTCTGCAGAGCGCCGCTGAGGAAGCGCGCGGTAGCCCCGCCACTGATGAAGTGGGCGTCTCTTCCAGGCCAGGGCCAAGGCGAGTGGCATCGCCAACAAGCCCTGATAGCGACACCATCCAGGCGGCACTGAGCGCAGTCCTCCTCCAGACAGACCCCATCCTGCAGAGTGTTGCTGACACCGAGAACAGGACGACCGCGATGCGAAGCGGCAAGTCGGCAACCTCGCCATTGAGTCCGGATAGCGGTACAATCAACGCGGCGTTGAGCGCAGTTCTGCTCCAGACGGGGTCCATCTTGCAGCATGCCACAGAGACGGATCGTAGCAAGGCCGACCCAGATGATCACCACCAGGACCAAGCCTCGCTTTCCGTGCCACGCAGCGCTTCAGGCGAGCTGCCACAAGCAAGGTCAGCAACGTCGCCGCAGAGCCCGGACAGTGGCACTTTAAATGCGGCGCTGAGCGCCGTCCTCCTGCAGACGGGCTCCATATTACAGGGCGGCATGAACGCTGCCGAGCACGATTCGGCAGCCTCGCCGCAGAGCCCGGACAGCGGCACGGTTAACGCGACACTGAGCGCCATCCTGTTGCAGACGGGCTCCATTCTGCAGATCGCCACCAAGGAAGAGCGCCGAAGCCCTCTTGCCGAGGCCGCAGGAAGCGCTTCAGAGGGCCTTGTCGCCGAGGCAGCGGTGGAGTCGGCACCCTCACCAACGAGCCCTGATAGCGGCACGATTAACGCGGCGCTGAGCGCCGTCTTGTTGCAGACGGGCTCCATCATTCACGGCGGCAAGCCTCCTGATGAGGAGAAGGAGCTCGGCGACGCGAGCGAAGGCCTAGTCGGACCCGCCGCCAAGTCGGCACATTCGCCAACGAGCCCTGATAGCGGCACGATTGACGCGGCGCTGAGCGCCGTCCTGTTGCAGACAGGCTCCATCCTCCAGAGCGACAAGGCGGAGGCCGAGTCGCCACAGAGCCCGGACAGTGGCACCGTCAGCGCAACGCTGAGTGCCATCTTGCATCAGACGGGCTCCATTATACAGGGCGGCGAAGTCGCTCGTGCGAGCCCCGTCAAAGAGGATTGCGATTGCGACCCGGCCTCGCTCTCGGTGCCACGGAGTGGGTCGGTGAACGAGTCGACGCCGTCCCCGGAGAGCCCCGAAGTGGGCATGCTAAGCGCGACGATGAGCGCAGACCTCCAGGAGGACGAGCAGCAAGGCGACGACGGCGGCATACGAAAAGCCCACGTCAGCCCGGTCGTGGAGGACAGCCTGGAAATGCAGACCAAGGAAGGCACGCCAAGCGTCGAGGTCGGCATATCACAACAAGCAAGGTCGGGGTCTTCGCCCCAGAGTCCAGACAGTGGCACGGTCAACGCTACACTGAGCGCAATTTTGCACCAGACAGGGTCCATACTGCGCGGTGGGGGTGAGGACGCTCAAGGGATAGAACCACACGGCGGTCTCACGGCGGCGGTCTCGCCCATGAGCCCCGATAGTGGCACCATCGACGCGGCGCTCAGCGCGGTTCTTTTGCAAACGAACTCCATCATGCATGGCGGTGCTGAGGCGAAAGCGGCAGCACCCTCGCCTACAAGCCCTGATAGCGGTACCCTCGACGCAGCGCTGAGCGAGGTATTGCTCCAGACAGGCTCCATCATTCAAGGCGGCGAACCACGCATGGAGCAGGAAGAGAAGCGCGGCGACACCAGCGACGGGCTGGTTGGACCCGGTCGCAGCACAGCGCCAGCGCCAACGAGCCCTGATAGCGGCACGATCAATGCAGCGCTGAGCGAGGTTTTGCTCCAGACGGGCTCCATCCTTCAGAGCGACAAGACGCAGGCCGAGTCCCCGCAGAGCCCTGACAGTGGCACCGTGAGCGCGACGCTCAGCGCGATTCTGCACCAGACGGGCTCGATCATTCAAGCGGACAACGGCACCGGCCACGTGAGCCCTCCTGCTCAGAAGAGTGGGCGAGGTGAGGGCGCGGCGCCGCCGGCAGAGGCGGCTATCGCACCAAAGGAGGATCAAGCTAGCTCGCCGGATAGCCCCAATAGCGGCAAGATCAGCGCGACGCAAAGCGCCGTCTTGCACCAGCCAGGGTCCATACTCCACAGCCCCATTCCGGAAGGCACGGCGACAGAGTCGGGGAGCGATTCCCGACCGCCGCCACAGAGTCCGGACAGCGGCGCCGTCAGCGCCACGCTCAGCGCGATTCTGCACCAGACGGGCTCAATTCTGCAAGGCGATGAAGCAAAGGCCGCGATCCCAGTCCCTCAACCCAGCCGGGCCGGTGATGACAAGTGCACCGAGGACGCTGCTCCAGCTGGCGCAGCGCGTCGGTGTGCCACCCCCGACCAAGCACGCGGCATCTCGTCCAAGACCGACGAGGCAAAGAAGGAGCGCTCTACGAGCCCAATCATGCCGGAGGGCGCCAAAACGCCATCCGAGACGCCGCCGCGGCGGCAGACGCCAGGCACACCTAGCCCACGGCACAAGGAGGCGAAGATTACGCTGGAGGTGGAGGCTTGGCGCTCGGAGGTGCAGTTTGGGCTCTACAACTGCAACTTTGCAAGGAGTCTCGACATGTGCAACACGATGCTGCACCGCCTGATCTCGCTCGGGGAGACGCGACGGCGATGGCGCTTACCAGTGATCGCGCAGCGTGCCTACGTATATCTTGGGTGGAGCCGCGTAGCTACGGACGCGCGCGAGAGGCAGGCCAAGCTCAAAGCAGCGCGAATCGACGCACTAAACGTGTGCGACGAGTGCATGGGCCACCGCGACGACGACAGCATGGGCATCCACGGCGTTGCGCTGATGATTCGTGGCATGGTGGACGTCACGAACGGGCACATTGCGAACGCCAAGTCCAATCTAGCGCGCGGCCGGCAGGACTTTCACGCGCACGCTCGTGCGCTGGTCTTGTGGGGCTTTGACAGCATCGCAAAGGAGGCGCTGGAAGCGCTTGCACTGGCCAACAAGGTCGCGAAGGCCCTGCACGATGCCGAAGAGGCGCTGCGCAAGGGCAAACCACGGACGTGTCTGCGCGTGGTGGACACTGCCCTGGCAGACGCCCCGTTTTCCGTCCAGATGCGGACGGCCCGCGTCGAGGCGCTCCTAGCAAGCAGGCAGTGGGTCAAGGCCGAGGCCTACGCGCGACAAGTTCGGGATGCCACCAGCAAGGACGCAGAACGTCGTCTCTTTGCCAACATGACCACCGCGCTGAGTCGGAGCAAGTACGCCCAAGGCGACGTGGAGCAAGCCGCTGCCATCATGGAGGAAGCAGACGCCAGCTTCTTGGATGCCTCAATGCGGTCCAAGCTGCAGCAGATGAAGCGCATGCTGGATCTCAAAGCTCGGGGCAACGCCGCCTTTGCTCGGCAGGACTTTGCTCGCGCAGTTTCGCTGTACACGAGCGCGCTCGGCGAAGACAGCACTTGCGAGCGCTTTTGTGCGGTGCTGCACAGCAACCGCGCCGCCGCCAACACGGCCTTGGGCGAGTTTCAGCTGGCCGTCCAGGACTGCGACATCGCATTGCGGCTGCGGCCGGCTTACGAAAAGGCCCTGCTCCGCCGCGCGAGAGCGGGCGCGGCCCTGCCGAGCGCCCCAGCGCTCAAGCGAGCGCGCGCGGACTTCCAGCAGTACGTGTCCCTCGGGCCTGACCAGCTGCAGGCGTGCAAGGCCGAGCTGCTCGAGGTGGAGGTCAAGCTGGCCACTCTTGAGAAGCAGGAGCGCTCGCGGCAGGCAGAGAAGGCCGCCAAGACGGCCGGAGCTACCGCGCGCCGCGCTGTGAACACGGCGGCAGGGCGGAAGGGGTCTGCGGCATCCAAAACCCCCAAGGCGGCGCGGCCACGCACCACCACCGGCGCGAGCAGCCGCGCCGCGCCTCCGAAGGCACCGACCCGAACAAGAGCGCGGCGCGCGCAAGCAGCAAGGCGAAAAACAGCAGCAAGACGTGGAAGGAACGGCAGGACGAGAACTGGCGCGAGTGGTTCAAGAACCGGCCGGCGAACAACCAATCAAGCGGGTCGTCGTCGTCGTCGTCCTACCGCTTTCGGTCTCGCGGGCCAGAGTCGCGCAATCCAGGCACGGGCCGGAGCGGCACGGGCCGGAGCAGCGGCGCCGGCGGCCGCGCCGGAGGCTTTGGGGTGAGCAACGCGGGTGAGTGGCTCGACAGCAAGGGGCGCGTGAAGGACTATTACGCGCACCTCGGCCTTTCGGGCAGCAGCGCGAGCCGCGGGGCCGTGAAGAAGGCCTTTCACCAGCTGGCGCTCGAGCTGCACCCGGACAAGAACCAGCAAGCAAGCCCCACGCGACGCGTGGCCAAGGAGGCGCGGTTTAAGGCGATTAGCGAGGCTTACGCGGTGCTGCGCGACGACGACAAGCGCGAACAGTACGACCGCTTCCGGCGGTGCCTGGGGCCCGTGAGCTAGACCTCGATTCTCTTCCTTTAAACAAGCACGACGGCCCCCAGGAAGGCTGCCTGCGCGGCCTCCAGCGCTTTGGTTGTCAGCGCCCCGGCCGGCACCTTGCCCTGGAATTTAGCGCCCTTGCCCCCGCCGCGCGCCCCGAGCAGCTCCTTGACGGCGTTGCTGCCTGCCTCAACGGGAAGTTTCTCGGGGGCACTGCTTATTACGAGGTACGCGCCCGGGCCCTTGGCATTGTCGTCGCCGGTGCTCGCAAATAGCGCGATGGGGTGCTCCGGGTCGGCATTGGCAAGCACCGCCTTGGCGAGCAGGTCCGAGAAATCGGTCGTGCCTTCGCGACAGTGATAAAAGACTGCATGAGAGCCGGCAGCCTTGGCCTTGGCAAGCAACGTGGGTGCCAGCGCCGCAGCAAGCTCGCCCTGCAGCGACTTGATCGCCCGTGTGGCGCTCTTTTGGGCCGCCACCAGCGTCGTGACGCGATCGACGTGCTGGGGCATGCCCGCGCTGAGCCGGTCGGTGAGCCCACGCGACACGTCAAGGAGCTGCTGCGTCAGCTTGCGCGCGCGCTCGCCAGCCACAAAGTACAGGCGGTTTGCGGTTCCGCCCTGCGGCTCGTTGCGCACGAGCTTGATGAGCTGCAGCTCCGCGGTAGTCTTGACGTGCGTGCCACAGCACGGGTTGACGTCGAGACCGTCGATGCGGACCACTCTGACGGGAAAGGCCGAGTCCGGTACGACTTTGAGCCGAACGTCGTCGAGCGCCTTGAACTCGTCGGGCGAGTAACTGTGGGCTCCATGCTCCTATTCGCCATCACTTCTGCGTTGACCTTGTCCTCCAACAAAGCTAGCTGCTCGGCGCTGAGCGGCGGGCCCTCCAGGTCGAGATAACACGGCTCGGGCCAGCTCGTCAGCGACCACGACCCGGTCGGCTGACCGAGTTCGCGCAACGCCACGGCCGTGAGCAGGTGCTGGCCGGAGTGGCACTGCATATGGTCCAGGCGGCGCTCCCAGTCCAGGCGCACATCGACGGTCTGCCCGGCTTGGACGGCCTCGGCCGTGTAGTGCCAGGTCGCGCCTTCTTCGTCGCGGTGCACGCGCAGGACCTGCACCTCGCGCTCGCCTGCTGCCAGCGCGCCCAGATCGTAGGCTGGCCGCCGCCTTCAGGAAAGAGCACCGTGTTGGCGAGGCGCACGCGAAAGCGCGGCTGCGGAGGCGCCTCAGCCTCGTCGCTCGGGGCAGCATGGGCTTGCTTCTTGCCCTTCTTCTTCTTCTCGGGGCCAAGACGGGCAAGCTCTTCGGGCGAGAGGGTCTCGCATGCCAGTACGGCCACGTTGCGCAGGTCGCGCAGGTGGCTGTCCTCCTGGCAGCGCAGAATATACGGCGCGTCCACCGCGGCTCCCCATATCCTTCTCGGCCTCGCTCTTGCTCTTGCCGCTGCTTTCGCTCTGTCAACCCAGGCAGGCTCATTGACGGAGCGATGGATCGATCGATGACCAAGAACACTGCTGACCGACATGTGAGAATGCACACCTTGCGCAACCTGCGCATGTGTACGGTACCGGTACGTAGATCGAGAAGTGGATCGAGCAGTTGCAATCCAGAACATGCCAGCTACGTTGCAGCCAGCCGAGTTTCTTTCGAGTACGGCAGCGGTACGGCGGTGCGTTTCGCAAAGGATTACGGTACTGGCGTGTTCTGCAGTCGAGTTGCTCAAGTGCGTTTCGCAACACTCTGACCATCACCGGCATAACCCAAACTCAAGCTCGAAAGCAAGGTGAAGCTTCTTTTCATATCACAATGATCATCGGTGTGCTCTGCTTCGTTCTTTTGATCGGCATGAGTGCCCTGTTCGTCATCTATCAAGGTTCGCCGAATCTGTGTTTAAATTCGTGCGTCACATTTTACAAGGGGGGTTCTTCGTGGGCATGGGCGTTTCAGTATTTTCAGTCTTCTACCAGCATGGGACGGATAAGCCAGGATCAGACGAGGGTACGCCCGAGGATGTGGTGGTGTTTACGAGCCTATTTGTCTCTTTCATGACCACTGGAATTGTCTGGGCCTGCTGTGTCGTTATCTTCGGCGACAATTTCCTTTGGGTGAAACAAGATTGGTTTCTTTCTGATTCTGACTGAGGAGGTCACATAGATGATTACTCGCGTCCCGACGCGGAAGCGTACCGCCGGTACGCCCGATACCACTACGGTAAAAATTACCAGTAAGACTGTTTCGGTATTTTCGTCGCTTCCTTCGTGGACCTCTGCCACCAATCCAGGTGACGCGCGATCAAGCATGCTGTCGACGCCGTCGACAGCAACGCGGCGGCCTTCAACTCGAAAAACATCAAGATGAGCTGGAACCAGCGCACGGCCTTCTCGACCGTCGTGGTCGGGATGAGCACCGCGTGCGCACCCGACCGAATGTGGCACATGATACAGAAGGGCGCCTTGGAGGCAAACCAATGGCGCGGCATCGCTGACTTTCGGACGCGCGCATCCAGACTCGAGAATGTAACAGACTTTGCCTTCGATGTGGCCAGCGGGCTCATGCGAAAGGCCATGCTGCCAAGGAGGTTTCGGGGCGCATGCAGAGCATTGCCGTCAAGCGCGGCTGGAAAAGTCCAAATCAGTCAAGAATCGCCGCACTAGGCTAGAGATGAATGCACGCCACAAATCCCTCAGCTTGGGCCATGAGAGCACCTGGGACACGGCGCATCATCGTCGTGGTCTCCGTTAGGTGAGCTTGAGGTCGCCGTCGGCGCCGAGCGTGAGTCGCAAGTCGTCCAGGCTGCAGTGGTTCCAGCGCATGGCGCACAGCGCGCGCTCAGGGAGCTCGTCTGGCGCCTGGCCTTCGATGCACAGGCACTCGTCCACGACGAGCGTGCCGCTGGTCTTTAGCAAGATGTTGTTGAGCATGGAGGCGATGTTGGAGGACCCGACGTCCATGTCCATCTCTAGGTAGTCCTCTCCGCGGTGATAGGTTGTGTGAAGGCGGCGGCCAATCAGCACGGGGCGCTCGCCGCCCAGCATGTCGATAGCGCCTTTAGCTGCGGGTTGGCCTCGCGAAAGATGCAGGCGTACTTGAGCTTGTCGTTCTTTTGCTCGTCGGACAATGCCAGCCAGCGCGAAAAGGCGCGGTCCAGCACGGGGTCTTCGCCCGACCCGGAGGAGTCGAGGTCTATCGTGCGCCGCAGCACGTGGACCACGGCGGTGTGTTCGGTCTTGAAGAAATTCGCGAAGTTCCAGGTGAACACCAGGTACATGGGGGCGTCGCCCTTTGGCTTGCCGTGCTGCTCGTCATGCTCGCGCAGCTGGTCCAGGAACTTTTTCAACGGGGCAATGGCCTGCGCGCCATGCGTCAGGTTGTTGCTCGACTGAAACACTTTCATGCCGACGCACGCATAGGCCGCCTGCGCCGAGGGCTGCTTGAGCTTGCTGTTGTTAGTGGTGCCCTCTCCCAGGTAGCCCGGCCCGCGAAGGCGGAAGAGGTGCGCGGGAATGTTGGTGAATCTGTTCACAAAGAGCGGCTTTTCCACCTGGTCGTCGACCTTCCCGTCGCGCACATACTCCGTCTCATAGTCGTATTGCGTGGGCAGCCCAGGCTCGAACCGCGGCGCGCCGGGGACGACCGCAGGCCTGACCCTCCGCGTGTCGTCCTCGCCCTGCTGCTGCTCCGCCTCGGCGGGGCCGGCCGCCCCGGCCTCCGCCTCCTCGGCGCCAGGGGCCTCTGCCGCCTCGAGGCTCATGGCCTGCGCGGCCGCCACCGCCTCGTCCACCTCGGCCTGGCTGACCTCCTTGCTCGCCATGGCCCACTTCAGTCCCACTTCTTCTTCTTCTTGCGCGTTGCGTTCCGAGACCGTTCCGCGAAGAGTTCCGTTGCGCTGCAACGCAAATTGGCAGGTCGCCGAGGACCGGCTGGTCTTGGCGGCAAGATCCGAGGCCGAGATTGGCGGCGGCGGCGGCGGCTGGCCGCGAGCGCACGAGGGGCGGTATGGGCGCCAGTGTGTGCCGGCTGGAGGACGGTGGCGACTCGGTCACCTTCGAGCGCAAGCGGTTCGGCAGGCTGGGCGAGTACAGGAATGCGTACCTGGGGCAGCGCAAGGCAGGCGCGTCGTGGTTCAAGGCGTACAAGAAGAAGTACATGATCGACGAGGACTCGACACGGACCTGCAAATGCACGCGCTGGCGCGCGAGCTGGCGGAGGAGTTTAGCAAAAAGCCTTTGGGCGGGCAAGATGAAGGTCGAGTGCTTGCTGCCCGAGGCCGCCGTCGTGGAGGCCGTGGGCTGCATGAGCGCCGTGCGCGTGGGGGAACGCGTCATGGTCGAGCCCTTCGTGGCGGGCAAGTACCGCAAGTTTGTGTCCAACAACGGGACGTTCTTGCCCGGAACGGCCTGCTCACGGCGTTCTGCCACTGGACCTTTCACAAGACGCACGGCAAGGTCATGCTGGTGGACGCACAAGGCGTGCTCAAGCATGGCAAGTATATATTGACCGACCCGGCCTTCCACTCCAAGGACGGCCGCTTTGGCGACCTAGACCTGGGCGAGGTGGGCATGCAGGCCTTCTTCAAGCTCCACCGCTGCACCGACGCGTGCTCCAAGCTGCGGCGGCCCAAGGCCATAAATTTTGACTGGAAGGACTGCGAGCGCATCATGAAGGAGCGCGTGTCGCGCTCCAAGGTGGCGCCCTCGGCCGGCGGCTCGGTCTACCGCCACCAGTGAGCGCGCCGGCGGCGAAACGAACGAAGGAAAACGCCGCGGAGGTCGTCGTGAGGCCCTCGCGGCGCGGCGGTGGGCCCGCACGCCACGCTAGCCCGGGCGGCGGCGCGCGCGGCAAGAAAGGACTGTGCAGATGGCTTGGTTGTATTAGGTTGCGAGGGAGCGGCTCCGAAGCCTACCTTAGGCGCGCGCGGCCTGCTTGGCGGCCTGGAACTCGGCCGCGTACTTGGCCTCGTCAAAGGTGGCCTTGGGGTGCTTGCTGTCAAAGTGGTTCTTCATGCCCTGCCAGTGTGGCTGCTCGGCCAGGCACACGGGCACTGACCTTGATCTTGCCCATCTTGGCCGCGCGGTCCTGTGCGCCCTTGGCGCCGTGGCCCGCGGCGCCATTGCGCTCCTTGGCCGCCTGTGCTTGCCGGCGATCTCCTTGGCCGTGTGCTTCTGGGTCTTCCCCTTGCGCCCCATCCTCCTCGCTCTGCTGCTGTCTCCTGCGCGCCCCGCCACCAGTCGCCCCTCGCGTGTGCTCTCTCTTTCCCAATGTCGATTCTGGTAGCAATCAAACCAACACTTTATGCGACTCGAACGCGGACTCCACATGTCATTTATTTTAATTCACTCCGCCTCAATCCACTCCTTTCCGCTCAATCCACTCTTTGGCTTTCTTTCTTTCTTTCTTTGTCCGATCTCCAGGGAAAGCCCAGACTTTTGGCGGCAGGGCAGCAGCGCGGTGCGGCAGAGCAGCAACAGCGCGGCGCGGGAGAGCAGCAGCGCGGCAGGATGAACGCGAGCGAGGTGGCCTCGTGGCTTCTCGGCGGGCTCAACACGGACGTGGTAGCAGCAGCTGGCCTTTTATGGCGCGTACCACTCCAACCCGTGGAATCAGCTGATCCACGTCGTGTTCGTGCCCCTCATCTGGGCGACCGCGGTACTGTGGCTGGCGTACACGCCGACCTTTTTCCGCGGCGCGCCGTACTGGTGCAACATGTCGCTGTTGGCGTTCCTGGCCTACGCAGGCTACTACGCGATGCTGGACTGGGAGACAGCCCTCATGGTCAACACCTTTTACCTCGGCGTCTTCCTGCTGGTCAACAAGATTGTGCACCAGGAGAAGCAGCAGGCCGCCAGCCGCAAGGCCGGCCCGCAGGCCAAGCCCTCGGGCGGGCCGTCCTTTCGCGCGGCCAAGTGGGCCGTGGCGCTGCACATCTTTAGCTGGTACATGCAGATTCACCCCGGCCACGCTGTGCTGGAGGGCCGCAAGCCGGCCTTGCTGGATTCGTTCGTCCAGAGCCTCACGCTGGCGCCCCTATTTGTGTTCTACGAGGCAATCTGGTTCTTCGTGCCGGGCTACAAGGCAGAGCTGCGCAGCAATGTGGAGGCGCTCATCCGCGAGGCGCAGGCGAGCATGTGACCGCGCTACTACGGCTTGAGGCCTTCCGGCGGCTGCCAGGTGGTCTCCTTTGTAACCGTGTTGTAGTAGTAAAACTTGCCTGGCTTGGATCGCGCCTCGCGCATTGTCCAGACGCTCTCCACCCCCGGCGCCGTGTCTGCCGGCTTGTCTTGCTCCTGAGCCTGCTTGGCCGAAAGCGCGCGCATACCGCGCGCCCTCGTCTGGTCAGCGGCTGGCGTCGCGGCTGCAGCGGGCGCCTCCGCGGGCCCGTTCGGAGCCGTGCCTTTCGCAGTGTGCTCGCGTCCTGAGCCCAGTACCCCGACCAGTGCATGGATCGCGGCTGGGCCGCCTTTGTTGTTGTTGTTGCTGCAGCAGCAGCAGCAGCTACTTCTGCTGCGGCGGCGGCGGAAGCTCCGGAAGCTCCGGAAGCGGAAGCCTTTGTAGCCGGAGAAGAATCTGCAGCTGCTGGCGGCGCCTTCGGAGGCACTGGCTCCGTCGCGCTGGACCCGGGGGATGAGCGAGCGCAGTGCGCGCACGTGTACCGCGGCGAGAGAGTCTCCTGGAGCGTGCTTGCGGCGCCTCGCGCTGCGGCTAGCTTGGCACGGAGTGATTGCTCCCGCAGCTGTGCGCGAAACTTGTTGCGGCGGATCCGCTCTTCCTTACGGCCTGGCGGACCCTTTGCGGCATGTCATCCGCGGCCACCCGTGGAAAGCACGGCGTGACGGCTGCGCTGCGCTCCGTTCGGGCTCCGCCTGTCGCGGCGGCAACACGGGCTGCTCCGCGAGGCGGTGCTTTGCGCCTCCGTTCCGCGACGTTAGTGGCGCCGGGCCCTGGACAGCGGTCTTTTGCAGCCTAGCCGAGGGCGTCAGGCTGCGCGCCTCGGCCTCGGACAGCGCAAAGCGGATTTCCTTGTTGTCCCCGACCTCGCCGATAACGCGCTGTCGTCAACGGCGATCCGTAGCGCGCGGTGGAGTTGGACCGCAGTCTTGCCCGGGTCGTAGTTGCCGGCCGGGTTGATCTTGATGAACTCGCAGATCTGGTCGAACGTGCACCCCTTGTCTCCGCCACGGAGTGCGCGGATGGCATTGACTGCGATCTGGACGCGCTCCGCCACCACATCGCTCGGCGCAGCCGTCTCGACGTGGTCGAGCGCCGCGGTGCTCTTGCTCAAACGCCTCCCTGGGGTCCACAGGCGGGGAGCCAGCCACGCGTTTTTTCCTCTCGGGGCGCGGCGTCCAGAGCTCGGCAGGCCCGACAGTGGTCCGGCGCTCTGGCTTGGCCTCCTGCTCGGCGGTTAGCGGCGGCGGCGGCGGCGGCGGCGGCAGCTGTCGTCGTCGTTGTCGTGCCCCTCGCCTCGCGCCTGCTGCTGCCACCGCTTCCGGCACTGCCCGGGATGCGCGTCGACGGCCCCTTGGCCGCCGGAGACCTCGTAGTGGGGGACGCGGTGACATTGGTGGCTCGCGCGTTTGGCGAGCGGCTCGAGGACGACCCGACGCCAGACGCGCGCCGCATGAGGGTCGCCAGAGGGCTCTCGAAAGGAGGCAAGCGAGGCGAGGCCCGAGCGCTGGCCCGGTGTGGTCGGGGCGCAGCATCCGCCTCGTCTCGCGTTGACGTCTGCGGCTCGTCCACCGAGGACATGGTCGCCCTCCGCGACTCGCGCTTGGCCCACGCCTTGGCGCTCTGGTTTCCCCCCTCGTCCAGGGATATGCCCGCCACGCGGTCGCTGAGCGAGTTGGCATCGTAGTTTTCCTTCCTGGCGCCCGGGGCCCCCGAATCGGCCGCGGGGCCCTTAAGGAGTGCGTCCAGCTGCGTGATGAGCTCGATGGTCTTGAGGTTGGCGCGCACGCCGTGCCTTTTGGCCAGCGCTTGCAGGTCGCGCCTGCTCATAGTGTGGAGGTCTAGCGCACCGTCCATGGTGCCGCGCCTGCTCTCTCTCTCCCTCTCGCCTAGAGCGCGGGATCCTCGCGCGCCGACCGACCGCCCGCTCGGCCGTTGCACCAAAAGCGCGCTGCCTCATTTTTCAAAGTCGGACAGTCCGCGTTCAGGTCCAAGTAGAGCCCCAAAACACAGTACCGTACTGGTACGGTACCGTACTGGTACCGTACGTACCGGTACCGTACATACTCAAGCCATCGAATACGGCTGTGGTACGGTACGTACGGTACGTACCGTGGAGTAGGTAGACGTAGACGTAGGTACGTACGTACGTACCAGGTACCTGGTACGGTACGAAGGAAGGGATGGAATGGAACAGATGGATGAGCGACGATCGAGGAGGCCTCTCCCTAATCGGAGAGGCTAGGCTAGCTGTTGTCGCTGCTGACGACGTGGAATCTACAGAACAGGTATGAGTGCTTCATGGGCGTGCACGAGGCACTGCGAAGCGGGACGACGCGGTAGCCCGGGCGCAGGCAGTGCACGGGCAGGACCGACTGGCCGATGAGCGTCTCGTCGCCGTCCTTCACCTGGAACATGAGCAGCGCCAGGTCCGGGCGGCGCATGGTGAAGGTGCAGACCTGGTTCCACGACGGGTTGAAGCTGTTCTTGCGCACGGTCTTGGTGCGGAAGAGGCGCGCGTCTGCCTTGGCGCCGTGCACGGAGACCTCGACGTACGGGTCGAGCGGGCCAAACTGCTCGCTCTCCGGGCTGACAGGGCTTGCCAAGGAAAAGTTGGGCATCAGGTAGTGGCCCGAGATGATCTTGATGCGCAGCGTCTCGGGCAGGACGGGCTCGCGGCCGGTGGCGTCGCGCAGCAAGCGCTCCGGCTTGAGCACAAAGCCGCAGCCACCGTTGTCGGTGAACTTGCCGTGCGAGAGCCAGACCGAGGGCGAGTTGGTCTGGTAGTTGAGCGCGACCATCTGGCAGCCGAGTTCCAGGCCGGCATCGGGTCAAAGTTGGACGAGTCGATGCGCTGGTTGGCCGGATAGATGCGCATCAGGTGACGGCGCGCGTACTCCTCAAGCACCTGCTGGCGGTCGGGCGTGCGCGCGAGCTGCAGCAACCGCTTCTCGTCGATCGAGGACGAGGAGCGAAAGGCGGCTCCTCAATGAGCACGCCCGTGTTGTTGGGCAGCAGCTTGTAGCGCAGCTTGACGTTCTTGATGTAGATCAGCTTGAGCAGCTCGCGGTCTGCGCTGCTGAGCTTTTACAGTGAGCGTCAGGTCCGTGAAGCGCTCGATCTTTTGCGGGTCGAGCGAGTCGTCGTCGCTGCTCGACGACCCCGTGGACGCGATTGACGAGACGCGGCTAAAGTTCTCGGAAAGCGGGCGGAGCGTCTTTGAGACGCGGATGCTAATGCGCTGGCGCACGCTGCGGCGCTTGTCCTTGCGCGAGAGCGAGGCAAGCTGCGTCTGCAGCTCGGCCAACCCGCTCTGCGAGTCGTCGCTGCTCGCGCCGCTGCTCTGGCCCGCGCCCTCCATGTCGGCGTCCTCGGCGTCCATGTCGCCGAACCGGTCGCCCACGCGGCCGCGGCCGTCGGCCACCGACATGGAGCGGCGCAGGAAGGCGGTCGACTTTGGCCGGGCCGGCTCCTGCTGCTGGGGGCTGCTGCTGCTGGGGCTGCTGGCCGGCGTCGCCCGGCAGCTCCTGGCCCGTGATGCTGGCGACCATGGCCATCGCGGTGGTCTGCGCCGCCTGCGCGAGGGCCTCGAGGTTGAGGCTGCGGCGCTGGTGCTTTTCGAGCATGACGCTGGCGCGCTTGGCGTTGGTCTCGTCCTTCTTCTTGGTCTTCTTGATGGGCTTGTCGCGCACGACGACCATGTGCTTTAGGTCCTCGGGGGAGAGCCACTCTTCGGGGCCCTTCATGAGTTCCGAGTGGTCCGCGTCCGTCTCGCGGTCGTGGTAGAAGAGCATGTCGTCCAGCACGCGGCGCATGATCTCGACCTGCTTGCGCTGGGCCTCGAGGCCGCAGTGGTTTTCGATGGTGAGGATGACGGGATAGTCGGACACGACGTGGCCAAAGTCGGCGATGACCTGCACGCACTCCTCAAACTTGACGGGGATGCACATGGTCTTGCCGTGGTTTACGATGGGCTCGCCGTTGATGTCTTCCCACGAGTCGAGCTCGATCACGCGCACGCCGAGGAGCAGGGCGCGCTTGATGGCCTCGCCGCTGCTGCGGCTGTTCCACTGGTTGCCGGTGAGGTACGAATTGTGCGAGGAGCAGATGTAATAGTCACTGAGGGGGCGCGTCATGTCCTGGTAGACGTTGTTGAGCATGTCTGGGTCGCCCGCGGCGTTGGTCGTCACGTCGCTGAGCAGGCGCACGAAGCCGTCCATGCCCATGATGACGTTTGGCTGGCTGCGCCCATAGTTCTGGTACTTTGAGATCATCGCCGCGCTTTCCTGCTCGGTCGGCTCTTGCACGCCGCCGGACACGACAGCCAGAAAGTAGCTCAGCGATTTTGGCGTCAGGTGGCCCGTGCCCATGTCGTCCGCCTCGGCGAACAGCGCCTCCACGCGCGGCACGGACATGTGCAGCTCCTGGTACAGCTGCCGGAAGGTGCGCAAGGTGAGCGTGTCGTACAGCTGGTACTTTGCCAGCACGGCCATGCGGTGGTCCCCGGGGATGTAGCGGCTGACCTTTGCCAGCGCGGCCGTGGCGCGCTTGGCGGGCACGCGGCCGTCCTTTCCGGCGCGCAGGGTTCCCAGACCTCGGCGCATGCGCGTTCAAGGTGTCCACGAGCTCGCTAATCCCTACCGCCGAATTCTTGTGGTCCGCGTTCGTTCCAAACCCGAGCGTCGAGCTGCAGCAGCCCATCCTGGCCCATGCGCGGCGCGGCAGCTAGCGCGGTCCTTCTCTCCCCCCCACGCGGTCCACCCGCCAGGCAGTCCTCCACCAGGCGCAGCACGAGCGAGCGAGTGTGGCGACAACAAGAGCGAACTACGCGGGAGAGAATTTCATCACCATCACAGTCAGTCAGTCACTCACTCACTCCGTCACTCACAGTCAGGCGGGTAGGTCCGCAAACCAGCGCACATCCAGCGCGGCACGTGATGAGGCGACTGCGAGGCGACTGCGAGGCGACCGCGAGGCGAGGGAGGGACACAGAAAGGCGGGCGCAGGCAGAGGGCGCGACGCGTTCGTTTGCGCTGCCGGAAGCAGCCGCAAGGGCCGCCCTGAGCCTGCCTCGTGAGCCTCTCTCTCTCTCTGCCTCTGGGCGGACCTCGTTGACTTTCGCGCTGCTCCACTTCTCGGGACGTCCCATCGAGTCCGTGAGAATGGCCGATTCGTTTTTCTTTTTTCAGCCAGCGAGGGATGGATGCATGGATGGCACGCGCGACTACCCTGACCCGCGGAACGCATTTCGTGACCCGCGGAACGCTTCTACTGCGGAACGCTTCTACCGAGATCGGAATGAGAATTGCACGTTTTCGTTGTTTTATTTTTTCTCGCAACAACTGGGCGCTGTCGTGTCCCGCCATGGGCGAAGCAAGGCCACCGATTGGACCTCCGCGTCGGAGGCGGGGCTGGCCGGGGGAAGGAACTCCAATGGCCTCGGCGAAATGGCTGGGTGTAAGCGAGCAGATTCCGTGCGGCGAGAAGACCTGCGTGCACCCCAGAATTGTGTGCCTCCACCAAACACCAAACAAACAACACACGTTTCCGGTGGAGGGAGAGGCCGCGAACACCAGAACACCAGCGCGGCAAGGATGATGGAGCACAGCGAGGATGGCAACGCGGAGCGCCGGGAAGCAGCATGCTGAGCGCTGGGGTGAGCCCGGGGGCGCACAGGCCGTCGACGAGGACGAGCTTGAGCCCGTGGAGGGCCTCAAGGCGTGGCTCAACGTCCTCGGCTCCTTCCTGACGCACTTTTTTGCCCTCGGAGTCACCTACTCGTTCAGCCTCTTTGTCAAGCCGTACGAGGCCGAGTTTGACGTGGGCCGCGCCTCCGTCAGCTTTGTGTACCAGCTGCAAGTGGCCGTGCTCATGCTCTTCGGCTTCCTGAGGGGCGCATCGCAGACTCGTTTGGCGTCGCCCCGGGCCTACCGCTTCGGCGTGATCATGCTCTCCTCGGGGCTGCTGCTGGGCTCGTTTGCCCAGGAGTTTTGGCAAATGGTGCTCACGCACGGCTTCATGGTCGGCCTCGGCAACGCCTTCGTGTACTGGCCCGCCATCACTGTGATTCCGCAGTGGTTCAACAAGCGCCGCACTAGCCTCGGGCGTGGCCGTGCTGGGCGCCGGCGTCGGCAACTTTGGGGCGGGCGTCTCCATCGCAGCGCTGCTCGACGGGCGGCTTCCGCTATGCGCTGCGCGTCATGTCCGCCACGGCCTTCACCGTGCTGGCGCTGTCCTCCTTCCTGCTCAAGCGCCGCCTCCCGCCGGTCAAGGGTGGCAGTCTGTGCAAGGACTCGGACGCTGCGCAGCCGCAACTTTCGCTTCATCGTAGCGGCGCTGTTCTTCCAGACGGGCTACAACGTGCCTTTCGCGCACCTCTCGCCCTACGTCCAAGAGCTGGACTTTGAGACCTCCTTTGCCGCCTTGGCGGTCGGCATGGTTGGGGTGGGCTCTTCCGTGGGCCGCATCCTGCGGGTTTCTTCGCGGACCGCTTCGGTCGCATCCTCTGCTTCAAGCTCTGCATGCTGGGCACCGCGTGGCGTGCATCGTGTGTACTTTAGCCAAACCCAGGCGACCATCCTCTTCTTCAGCCTGTTCTTTGGCTTCATGTCGGGCGGCTTCATCGCGCTCGTGCCGGTCGTCATGTCCGAGTTTTACGGCGTGCACCGCATGGGCGCCGTCATGGGCTACGTGGCGCTCTCTCGTGCCGGGCAGCATCCTCGGCCCGCTGCTGGGCGGCTCGCTTTACGACAGCTCGGGCAACTACGACAACACCATCATCTTCTGCGCCAGCACGGTGGGCCTGGCGGTCCTACTTCCTCTCGGCGTGGACAACCAACCGGACGTGCCCCTGGGTTCGGAGGAGGCAGCGGAGAGCACCCGCGGCGCAGCCAAGTCTGTCGAGGCCTGAGCATGAGAATAGGAACATAGCAGAATAGGTCGACGATCATGTCATGCATCGCTCCCGTCGCGCATCTAGCATCTACTTGTCGCCCGCCGCCGCCGTATCCGCCGCCGCGCCGCCTTCCGTCGTCGCTGCTGCCGCCGCGCCAGGCACCTCGCCGCGGGCCTGCATCTCCGCCAGCTGCGCCTCCAGCCTCTTGCGTCGCTCAAACAGGAACGTGGCCTGGTTCACGTTCGTGTACAGCAGGAAGCACGTGCCGGCCAAGAGCCCGCCAGCCACGAGGCGCTGCGCCACGTCCGCCACCCGCGACGCCATCTCTCTCTCTCTCTCGCTGCGCTCTTGCTCCGCAAAACGTAGAGCTTCAACGCAAACCTAACCCGGGCCTCCACGACCCTAACCGAAAAATTCGCCGCCGAAAGTCGCGCACGTTTTTTCTGGCCATGGAAGAAGGCGCGACATCGAAGGGGCGCCCTCCCCCACATGTACGACGAACTGAACGCCAGCATCCAACCGCGCCCTGCCAGGGTGGGATCCGGGTGGCAGGGCCTTCGGATTGACCTCGGCATGACAACGCGGATGACCTGGCCGAGGTCAAACGACAACGTGCCGTTCGCCGATTGCGGAAAACTGCCGCGAGCGGCCAAAGGCCAGTAACTGCCAGCTGAAGTCCGCAGGGACGACGCGCTCCCAAAGCGCACGACTAGCAGGCCGTCCATGTCAGACCAGCCGCTGAGGTCCAACACCTGGGCGCAGTAGTCCGCTGACGTGGTCGTTTGACCTGGGCAGGCTTTGGGAAAGACGTGCGGTCGCCGAGGACGGAAAACAGACCAGCCGTATTTTGGGTGGCGGGCAGGCGGCAAAAGATAGCAGCGTAAGGCGGCGTACAGCTTGCGAGAAGATGATGCTGCCCGCCGGAAGCCAGACAGTCCCGCAACCTCAGAGCTCACCAACACCGCCCTCAAGCAGCACAGCAGCAGCAGCAGCAGCACCACAGCGCCAGCCATGCCCACGGACGAGCGCACCAGCGACGAGAGAGAGGCGCTGCCGCGCATGGGCCTCACGCTCAAAGACAAAGTGCGCGCCTGCGCCGAGGCCCGCGTCGCCGACCGTGGACCAGGAGGACGCCTTCATGGTCATGGACGTGGACGACGTCGTGCAAAAGGCCCGCGCATGGCGCCGCCTGCTGCCCCCGTCGAGCCCTTCTACGCCGTAAGTGCCACGACGACGAGCGCGTCATGCGCGCCCTCGCGGAGGACGGTGTCGGCTTCGACTGCGCCTCCAAGGCTGAGATCAACAAGGTGATCAACATTGGCGTGGCCCCCGAGCGCATCATCTACGCCAACCCGTGCAAGGCGCCCGCGCACCTGCGGTTTGCCGCAAGCAAAACGTCAAGATGATGACCTTTGACAACCAGGACGAGCTGTACAAGATCAAGGAGATCTGCCCGGACGCCGAGCTTCTGCTGCGGCTCCTCCCGGACGACTCGGATGCTGTGTGCCGGCTGGGCGTCAAGTTCGGCTGCGACCTGGTCCAGGTGCCCGGCCTGCTGTCCACGGCGCGCGACCTCGGCCTCAACGTCGTGGGCATGGCGTTCCACGTCGGCAGCGGCTGCCAGCGCATCACCGCCTTCTCGGAGGCCGTGCACCTTGCACGGCGCGCCTTCGACATCGCCGCGGACTTGGGCATGCCCATGCGCATTCTCGATATCGGCGGCGGTTTCCGGGCAACCCGATCTCCACCTGGGCCAGCGCGATGCCAGACGACATGGTCTTTCCCAACGTGGCGACCGACCTGCGGGCGACTCTGGACGACCTCTTCCCGGCCGAGTCCGGCGTGCGGCTTATCGCCGAGCCGGGCCGGTACATGGTGCACTCTGCGGGCACGCTGTTTGTCAACGTCATCGCACGGCGCACCGTGGTAGACCCGGAGGACCTGGGCTCCAGCTCCAGCTCGATGTGCAGCTCGGACGTGTCGGGGGACGCGACGCGCGGCACCGTGCGCTTCTACGTCAACGACGGGTGTACGGCAGCTTCAACAACAACATCATCTACGACCACGCCGTGGTGGAGGGCTTCCCCTTTTACCGCGGCGGTGCGGCGAGCGAGGGCGACAAGAGCGAGCTGGCCGGCGCAGGGCCCTCGGGGTCGCCCGAGGAGGCGCAGACCATGGTGCAGGCCTCCGTGTGGGGGCCGACCTGCGACGGGCTGGACTGCATTCTGGAGAACGCGACTCTCCCGGTGCTGGAGCTCGGCGACTGGATGGCGTTTCCCAACATGGGCGCCTACACTATTGCAGCGGCCTCTGCCTTTAATGGCTTTGAGGTGACGCAGAAGACGTACGTGTAAAGAACAAGCGAGAAGGAGACTTTGTCTGAAAATGCTACATTGTGCTCTTGGTTCTACTAGTAGAGGGAACACCGGGCGCTAGGGCGCCGGCGCCGTGCGCAGTGATGAGCTGCTTCTTTTGCAGCTGCTGCATGCGCTGCTTGTTGCTCTGGCTGCGCTCCATCGTCTTGTCCACGGCGCGCAGGATACCGAGGAGCGCCCCCGAGTGCAGCCCGCAGGTAAAGTCTGCGTGCCCGCAGCGCTCGAAACTCTCCAGCGTCACGTCCACGCCCTGGCGCTTCATGACGTCGTAGTGGCGCAGCACGTTCGTGGGCCCAATGAGCCGGTCCCCGAGGCCCGCGATGAGGTGCACGGGCAGGTCCAAAAGGTGGTACATCGTGGTGTACTCGGGCGGTTCGGGCGTGCCGTAGTGCTCCATGTTGCCGCCCTTCTTGGACTTGAAGTGGTTGGGGTACGCGGTTGGCTCGTAGTCAAAGGCGCGGAAGCGCTTGGACGCAATAAACTGGCGCAGGTGCGTGTAGACCTTGGTGGACGTCCCGCACGTGAGCACGTTGTACGTGAGCTGCTGCACGGCCGAGAACGGCCCATGGCGCGGCTGCGACGATCGCCACCAAGCGCGTACACCACCACAAGCGAGATGATGTCTTCCAGCGCCGGCACGCTGTTCTTGATGTCTTGCGTAATCTTGACCGCCGCGCGTGTGAGCGCGTCCGTGGGCAGCCGCAGCGAGTTGACCAGACGCGCCACGGTCAAGTCCACGGCGCGCCCGCCCACTCGGGCGTACAGCGGCGACTGCACGTGAATGCCCGCGGGCGACACAAGCACCATGCCGTCCAGGTAGTGCCGCAGCTTTTTTTGCCGCTGGTTGAGCACGTACATAATCATGGCCGCCCCGCCCATCGAGTGGGCCACTGCAACGATGTTGGGCTTGACACCCGTCTCCTTGAGCGAGCTAAACTCGCTCATCTTGGTGCGCACGATTGCGTTCACAAAGGCCGGAATGTCCTCGAACGCGTGCTCGTTGATGCTAAAGTCCCAGTACTCGTCCTCCGTGATGTGCGTTTTGACGTGCCGCCGCGCGCCCTCCCGCCGGCGCCGCGAAAGTTGCCCAGGAACACGTCATACCCGGCGTCGTGCGCGCGAAAGGCCAGCGACCCGTCCGCGCCGTTGGCGACCCAAGTAAAGCTAGAGTCCATCACGCCGTGCTGCATGAAAAGGACCTTTTTCGACCCGGGGTTGGGCAGTCGCTCCAGCGGCAGGATGTACCCGTCGCGTGTGCACACAAAGATCTCCTGGTATGGGTACCCTTGCCGACGCACGATCTCGCCAACGCCCTGCAGTTCGTCGACGTTGTCCAGGTGCACAAAGCGCCGCGTCGCGGACTGCAGGTACGAAAAGGGGCTGAACAAGAGCTTGGAGGCACCACGTCGCCCCTGGCCAAGAAGCCGCGTGGATGCGCAGGGTCACCATGCCGCCAACAAAGGATGTCAGCGACTTGCAGGCTGAAGCGCCCCGGGAGCGCCTCGAGTCGCCGCCGCTTTCAGGGCGGGCGGTGCCATTCGCCCCTCGCCCGCCTGCCGCCGCCGCCGCCTCGCTTCCCCTCGCACCGTACCGGTCGGCGTAGAGGCGGCGCCCGCTGCGCTTGAGGCGGCGCGCGAGCGTGCGCGCCGCGTAAAAGGTGAGGTCGACGCGTTCGAGCAGAAACATCTCGATGTCCTTCAAACAGGCCGCTCTGCCGAGTGGCGGCACTGGCACTGGCCCGCCGAGGTGCAGCGGCTTGCGACTATGGCGCCAGCTCGTGAGTGCGTCCTTGATGCTGTTGAAGCTGCCGAGCGACACCTTGCGCAGGCTCGATCGGAAGCCGCCGAGAGGGCCGCGACCGCCGCCGCCGCCGCCGCCGGGGCCACGGTGCGCGCCCATGCCAAACGGCGTGATGGGCGGCGTCAGAAAGTACCCACTGGCCGGCGACTCGAGCTGCCGCCACTCCTCGCCCCCGTCCACCGATCCGCGCGGGCTGAACAAGGACACCATGCCCCGGATGGGCCGGCTGAGTCGGCTCGAGATCGCGCGGACGCTCACTCGCATCAGCCCGTCGCTCTGCCCCAGCCGCCGTTGCTGCGCGCGCCGACCCTCGCTTCCCACCTCCGTGTAGGCGTCCGAGTCGGTCAGCGCAGAGTCTTCCTCAAAGTACATGCCGCCCGCGGTGCCGGGCAGGTCGCCATCGCTGCCTGAACCGTGCACAAGGCCGAAATGGTAGTCGCTGGGCATGCGCCGCGGCGTGTTGTTGCTGCTGCTGGACACCGTCATCGCAGAGTCGTCCAGCTCCTGGAACAGCGCTGCAAACGCCTCACTGGACACGCCCGACGGGTGCAGCCGCTGTTGCTCTTGCAACTCGCGGGCCGTGCGCCGCAGCTGCTGTCGCGCCATCAGCCGCTTCTCCTCGCGCTCGATCGCGCGCTCCGGGCGGTGCTCGCTGGCGTCACCAGCGCCGCCTTCGGCGTTCCTGCCGTCCTCGGTTTCGCTTGGCGCCCCGTCGGCGAGCGACTCTAGCGCCGTCGCGTACGAGCTAGCCCCGCTTCTGCTTGCTTGAGGCGGGCTTTCGCTCCGCTTGTGCCGCCGCAGGCTCTCTTGGATGATCTCGCGGATCGGCGCGGGCTGGTTGGAGCGCCGTGCGCCAACGCTCTGCGTAGCGGGCGTCATCACGTCCGTGCTTTGTCCTTCCACTTCCCCGACGATGCCCGAGGAGGCGCCGTCGTCCTCTGCCATGGCATCCAACGTTTTGATCTCGGCAGAGCTTGCGCCTGCCGCCTGGCCAAGGGGCGAGGCCGGCCCGGCCTCTGCGTTGTTGTAGTCGTGAGCCCGGAGCACAAGCGAGGCCACCGAGTCTGCGGCAAAGGCACACGCGCGAAAGCTCTGCGTGATCACCGTCTTGACAGAGTCTTGCGCGGCGGCCAGCCCTGCGTCAACGAAATCGTCGCCAGACTCTTCCATTTCGCCCCCGTACTCGACGACTCCCCCTCCTCGTCTTCCCCGTCGTCCTCCTCGTCCTCCCTCCTTGCGGCCCTGCTTTCGCTGTCGCAGCCCTGCCTGTGCGCGGGTGCTGCCGAGTTGGTCCAGCTGGGCTTGCGCTTGCCGAGTCCCGGAAGCCAGCATGCGCGCCTCCAGCGAATCCTCGCTGAGGCCGTTGCAGGCGTCGCCTTGCCGATTTCCGTCGCCTGCGCCGTCCTCGTCCTCGTCGTCAAACCCAAAGTGCGGCGCGCCGCGGTCGACCTCCATGGCCTCGCGCAGCATGTCTTCCGTCCAGCTCGTTGCTGTCAGCCGACACGAGCGAGAAGACGGCCGAGCTGGAGCGTTTTGCCAGCATGGCGTTCTCTGTCATCGCGCCCGCGCGCCGGTCCGGCCTCCAACGACGGCAATGACGATGACGCGTCCGTCTTTCTCCTCCGCCTTCCTGTCTGTCCTGGATCTTTTTTCCTCGCACGAACTGACTGGCCGAATGACTGGACGTGACGTGACCCCCTTGTCACGTCATAAAAGGACGCGCCGAACGGCGTGCCTGGCACACGGCCACCTGGACAACGACGATGAGGTGGGGCGCGGCGGCGGCGGCGGCGGCGGCGGCGCGGCGACGCTGGCGGCCGTGGCGGACGCGAGGAGCTTCGTGGAGGTCCGCCGCGACGAGGAGGTGTGCTTCCTTGAGGACGCTCTGAAGGGCGACCGGCTACGAGGGTCGTTCCAGGTTGTCGAGGGCGGGTACCTGGACATCGACATGAGCGTCAAGCACGTCAAAAGCAACAAGAACGTCGTGGAGCAGTGGCGCAAGGAGGAGGGAACATTTGACTTCCTGGCGGAGGAGGAGGGCCTGTACCGCATCTGCTTTGGCAACCGCTTTTCCACCAACTCGCGTAAGAAGCTGCAGCTGTCCATCCACCGTGGCGAGGTGGACGAGCTCGTCGAGCACGAGGCAACGACCTCGCTGAGGTGGGCCACGTCGACAAGCTGTCCGCCATGGTTCAGCGGCTGGCGCGGCGTGAGCGACCTCAAGGAGCAGGAGTACCTGAGGCGGCGGAGCGAGCGGCATCACCGCACAGCGGAGAACAACAACTCGCGCGTGCTGCTCTCCTCGGTGTGCGAGGCGGTCGTCCTGGTAGCGGTCAACCTTTGGCAGATCTATTACTTGCGCCGCTTCTTCGAGGTCAAGCGCATGATCTGACCGACAGTGACACATTTTCTTTTGCCCCTCTTACTTCCTGGCTCGCTCATGATGTCGATCAATCTTGATCAAGCCACTCTGCAGTACGGTAACGCACAGAGAGATTGCCCTTGGCTAAGGGCCTGAGCCCGAGCCCGAGCCCGAGCCCTCGGCGGGCGTGGGGGCGCGGACATTGACCAACTGTCGTCCACTGCCGGCCGCGACGGGTCGAAGGAATACATGATCCCCTTTTTCTGGGCGATGCAGTCCCTCGTCACGCTGGCGTCCGGTCTGTCGGCCCGCGATCGCGTGCTGAGCTTGCCATAGTGGAAGAAGGAGGGCGGCGCGTAGTCAAAGCCGTCGTCCGTCACAAAGTCTGCGCGTACGATGGAATGCTGGTACGCCGCGTAGAATCGAGAGTACACGTTGGTGCGGTTGAAGGCTTGCGAGGCGCGACCCACGTCCGGGTGCGGCCGGATGTGGTTGAAGGCCAGCACCGTGAGCCGGTCGCCAGGCTCCATGCGTAGCGACTCGACGCAGTTAAGCCGCGCGCGCTTGTCGTACGCGTGGCAGGGCTCCGCACCGCCCTCCGCGCAGCGAAAGGCCAAGGACTTGGTGACCTCACAGGCCAGCTCCCCGCCAGCGGCCATGGCCATCTCGATAAGCGACGCCTTGGCGCTATCCAGCGTGTGCGAGTTGTGGCATTCGAGGACGAGCGGCAGGAAGCCCGTGCCGCGAAACTGCTCAAAGGCCGCAAACACGCCAGCCCCCTTGAACACAAACATCGAGTCGAACAGCGTCTGGTGCGTGTGCACGATCCAGTTCTTGAGATGGCCCGGCCCGAGGTACTTGTGCTGGTATTCGAACCACATGGCTGTGCTTGACTCGTCGTACGGTATCTGGTATGCACGGGCCCGTGCCCCAGCACGGGTTGTTCAGGCCCAGGAAGGTCACGCGCTTTTCCGGCATGTCTTCAAGTTTGTGGAGGATCACAATCTCGAAGAACCAGACCAACCCCGAGCTGTTGGCAGGCCGCGCGTCGTTGACCTCAAAATCGGCGACGAGGCCGGTCTCGGGCTCAAACATGTGGTAGCCCTCGCCTTCCTCCAGCTCCTTGAGCAAGCACGCGGTGCCCCCCTCCTCGGGCTGGCACTCCGAGTCGCCGTGGTTTTGGATCACAATGTCGTGGTTGTCTGAACGCGACCCGTGAATCTTGCGCCTGCGCTCTTTCCGGTCTCCATATGGGTACACGTGCGCGTGGTGGATGTGCAGAGGGGGACCCGATGATTGTGCCGTTTGCCGTCACCGGCACGGCCATGCCGCCCACCAGGCTGGCGTTGCGCCCGAAGTAGCTCTGAGGCCAGGTTGCCCACGTTCTTCACCTTTTGGACGCGGGAGAGAGACCAGTCGTACCCGCCAAAGGATCGAAACGGCCCGAGCCGCTCAATGGTGACCGTCACCTTCTCGCGGTGCGGGTGCGGCGCGTGGCAGACGCTGCGCTTCATCTTGAAATACGTTTGCTTGGAGTCGCGGTACGTGATCCCATCTGGTGCGTAGCCCCCTTTGGTTGCGCCGTTGAACATGAGCCACGGGCCGCCGTTGCTTTTGAACCCGCCCTGCTGGAAGGCGTCAAAACCGGCGCAGGGCCCGTTCTTCCTCGTCCACGGCCTCCATGCTGCGCACGCGGCGCTTCACGATGTCTGCGTGGGTGTTCATGTCCACGAACGACTCCGAGACGCCCTGCCACTTTGCGGGCCGCGATTGGCCCCAGTACTCCAACGCTTGTGGGACCTGGGCATCGCCGGCGGCGTCCGTTGCCGGCCCCGCCGGCGCCTCGGGTCCTTGCTCAGAATCCTCCTCGGGTGCCAGCGCGACGACCTGGCCCGCGTCTTGCCGCGTCTTGCCGGCGATGACAATCACCGCAACCGCCATCAGCGCCACGCACGCCAGCGCGGCCACGCGCCCCGTGCCTCTCCGCGGCTGCAACATCCGTCCTTCCACAAGCCGCCGGCGTCCTCCTGCGCCTTGCGCTCCTCGCGCAGCAGTTCGTCTTCGTCCGCGGCGAAGCCCGCCACCTCCGCGTAGCCCGCGCCGCTTTCGGCCCCGAGCTCGGCCCGTCCCATGGCGGCCTCCTCGCCGTCGCGCCCGCCGTCCATCGCGCCCGCGCCCGCCATCGCTCGATCGACCTTTGCACTGACATGTGAACGAAACAGCCAGCAGAACAGATGCGGAACAGATGCGGAACAGGGCCGATGTTGCCGAGGGCGGGCGCGCGATGGACCAGCGCATCGCGGAGGTGGCGGCGCGCACGGGCGGGGAGCTGTCCCAGTCCGAGACTCGGTCGCGGAAGGAGTGGTGCCTCAAGGTGGGCAAGGAGAGGTTTGAGGAGGTCATGGTGGGCCTGGGACTGTTCGCGTCGACCTGCAAGGAGAAGGGCAGCGTCGTGTCGAACGGCGGCCTGTTCACGTGGGAGGTCAAGCGGGTGTCGCGGGGCACCAAGCTGGCCAGCGGCAAGTCGCACAAGGAGTTGTTCTTTGAGAAAGTGGCGGCTATGATACAGCGCGTGCACCCGGACAAGACCTGTGCCTACCCGAGCAACGAGAAAAACCGGACGGCCAAGAACATGATCCTGCTCGAGAAAGAGCTTGGCGGTGGCATGCAAAAGACCGTGTCGCATTCCTATCGATGCCGGACGGCGATTCCCACGTGCCGCACGAAGGGCACCCTAGAAGCGATGGCCTTCACGGAAGTGCACGACCTGCACGCAATCCGGTTTGCCGTCGCGAGCGCCAAGGCCAGTAGCGGCCTAGTGGCCCTGGCAGATTGCATGGGCGGTCTGTTCTCGGAGGAGCGCAACGCGCGTCGCCGCTTTGTGATGAACCAGGGTCCCCGATTTCACGCTTCTCGCCAACGCGGACCCCTCGCCGGGCCAGGACCCGGCAGCTATGGCGCAGGATCGTCAGACTATTCTCGGGCAGCACTCTGCGCGCGCTGGGCTCGTTCTTCTTTTCGAGATGATAGAGGCCGCGGAACGCAGCGGTCCAGAGCACCCCGAGTTTGAGCACTTTCCCGAGATAGACGACCTTATGGAGAACGCCGACAGAGTCGCGGCTGCCGCCGCGCGCCTCTTCAAGCACAGGTTTGGGCGGTCCTGGAAGGAGTACGCTGCGGCAACAGGGAAGAATCACAAGGAGGAAGATGTCTTGATGCGCACCATGCGTGCGCGCTCTGGGCGCACACCCCCGGAACTGGAGCAATGCCCAGTCAGAGCCAGGGTCGTTTCGTTTTCCAACAGCAGGTTTGCATCCTGTTCCGGGTCGGCATGGCCCACACCTGCGGCGTGCAGGACAAGCCGCAGGTGCCGTCCGACTGCCGGTCTGGCTGCCGATCGACAACGGCGACAACGGCGACGACAACGGCGACAACGGCGACAACGGCACCAAGCGAGGGCCCAATACTGCCAGGGACATTCTTCTTCTCGTGAGAAACCTGGAGCGCCAGAGCAAGCGCCTTCGCACCGCCGTTAAAGTAGCCGCCCGCAGCGGGCATATTCGTGTGCTTGCAGAGCACCTGCAGCCGCTCGACGGGCATTGCCGCGGCGTACGCGCCCTTGCAGAGCTCATAGAAGCCTCGACCCCAGGCCAGTTGGGGTCCCAGCCCAACTCCGAAAGGCTCTCAGGGACCTCGGGCAAGCGCCCGCGTGAGCAGCATCAATTTCAGGAGCCGCCGCCGCCGCAGCCGCCGTTCCAACCAATGCAGCAGCCGCTACCCTCGCCGCAGCAGCAGCAGCAGCAGCAGCAAGCCGCCACTGCAGCAGCTGCATCCACCACAACAACAACAACTGCAGCAGCAGCAGCAGCAGCAGCCACAGCAGCAGCAGCAGCAGCAACCGTTGTGGGAGGCCACAGCGGCCAGAGGTCTGAGCTCCAAGTGATACCATAGTTTGACGGTACAAGTGTACTGGTATTTTAGTTTTGCGGTGCATCTGTACTGAAAAACTCCAACACTTGGATTGATCGCGATCGGTGGCGCGACGATACGCGCGCGGGCGATAGAGCGGCGAGCGGCGATGGCGGAGTCGTTCGAGGAAAGTGGGTGGTGGATGCCAGCCAGTCACTCGATCGAGCCCATGCTCAAGGGCATGGGCGTCGGGTGGAAAATCCGCAAGATCGTGACGCTGCTCAAGGTGGTGCAGAAGATCGAGGTGCGCGGCGAGGAGCTCGTGGTCAGCAACATCTCCAAACACGGCCGCGATAGCACCACGCACCTCCTCAATGCAGGCCAGCGCGTGATCAAGACGAGCCGCGGGGACCAGGTGCTGGACGAGTGTACGTACGACACGCGCAGGGTTCCCGCTCGAGATCATCGCCATCCTGCCGTCCAACAAGGGATCCACGGTGGATCGCCGCAAGATTCTGCCCGGCGGCGACCAGTTCGTGCAGCACCTCACGTACAAGTACCCGGAAGGCTCGGGCACGCCGGATATCCTCATGAAACGCGTCTTCTCGCGCGCGCCCGCGGAGGCGGCGGACGACGACGAGCCGGCGGCCAAGGCGGCGAGCGCGCTGCGGAAGCGCAGGTCCCAACCTGACGCGGAGGCTGCCAAGGCGCCTGCGGCCGGCAAGGCGCAATCTCAGCTCCAGCACAAGCAGCAGGCGAAGCAGCAGCACACTCTGGTGGGCGAGGTGCACTCGCACATTGAGCAGGTCACCGGACACAACCCCGAGCCCGTGGGCACCGATGCGGGCCCTAACAGCCCCGACCTCTGGGTCTTTGCCCTCCTTTGCATGGTGGCCTTCACGCTCCTCTTCGCAGGCCTGGACGCGGGCGCGGTCCCCACCACGTCGCCGCACCCGCCATGGCGCTCGTTGCGGTGCTCTTCCTGGCAGCGCGTGTGGCAGCTCGCACCGAGTCCGGAATGCAGCTCGCCCTTGATGCGCGCGTGCGGTGGGGCGCATTCGTGACGTGCTTCGCAGCTGGCACGGCCGTATTGGGTGCGTCCTCGCGCGGCGCGTTCGAGGGCCACCCGGTGCTGCAAGCCCTCTTCCTCGGGGCTGCAAGCATCGCCACCGTGATTAGCCGGTGAACGCCGGGCCCACGCTCGACGTTGTCAACGAAGGCGCCAAGGTCCCTCTCGCGCAGGCCCTTGCGGCCGCGGCGCTTTGCGCCAGCGCCATCCTTGGCGCCAGCGCGCCGGCCAGTCTTGGCTTGCACCTGGTGACGTGCTACGTGGCCGCGGCCGTGGCGTACGAGCGGCTGGTTGGCTACGCCCGCTTCGAGACGCGCGACACCAACAAGTCGAGCGAGGGCGCCGCCTCTCGGGTCGCCGACAAAGAGGGCAACACGCTGCGTGCCGCCGTCGTCGGCCACCGCGTCGTGGACGACCTCTATGCGCAGTACAAGGTGCAGGTGGAGCACGAGGGTCTCCAGTGGGTGGTCTGGCGCCGGTTTTCCCAGTTCGACAACCTGCGGCACGAGCTGCGCCGCGTCTTTGGGCACGGCGTGCTCCCGCAGCTGCCGTCCAAGACCTGGTTCTCGAGCCTCGACGACGACTTCCTCGAGGACCGCGCCGCCGAGCTCGACGACTTTGTCCAAAAGCTGTTCGAGCCCAGCGGGCTGCGCAACCAAGTGTTCAAGATCGCCGAGACCAAAAAGTTTCTCGGCGTGGGCCAGGGCCGCGGCAAGCCGCCCAGCGAGGCGGCTGCCGACGCGGCGGCGATCAAGGCTTCGCCCGAGGAAACCAAGCAGCTCGTGGCGCTCCTGCGGGACGCGGGACAAGTTTGACAAGGCCTTGCACGTCGGCGAGGGCGATGGCTGGAAGTTCCTCAAAAAGCACCAGGGCGTGCAGTGCTACCTCAAGACGGACGGAGACCTGACCTACACCAAGGGCATCGGGACCATCACGGGCGACCCTCTCCAAGTGGCGGCCTTCATGGCCGACCAATCGCAGCGCAAGAACTACGATGACCTCTTCAAGAAGGACACCATGCTTCGGGAGCTCGACCTCGTGGACGTCTCCGAGGGCCTGGACGGCGCGCCCGTGGACATTTGCGACGTCAAGCACGTCGAGTTCAAAAGCCCCTTCCCCATGGCCATCGCGGCGCGCGACAGCGTCCTCCTGTCGTGCCGCATGATCGAGCCCGACGGCACGGTGACGGTGATTCTCGTCTCGCCTCCCGACTCGTTCTTCCCGCCCACGCCAAAGTACACGCGCGCCAAGGTCTTCGTGGCGGGCATCAAGCTCTCGCCCAACCCGGCCAAGCCCGGCTCGTGCATCATGAGCAACGTGCAGATGATGGACCCCAACGGGTCCATTCCGGGCTGGATCGTCAAGGCCGTGGCGCCCGAGCGCTGCGCCATGTCGGCCAAGGTCGACGCGGCCATCTCCAAGCTCCCCGCGCTGCCTGCGCCGCTGCCGGTGCCGCCCGTGCCCTCGCGCGACTAGCAGTGAAACAATTCCAGGCTCCTTGGTGGACAGAACCGTTGAGTTTCTTGCTGGTGCAGTGGCGGGCAGGACAACCTCAACGCGCGAGGAGGGCGCCATGGAGGGCAAGGAGGGAAGCGCCAGGAGCTCCAAGGGGAGGCGGGCGACCCGCTCGGCTCGCCGCTCGGCTCGCCGCCCGGGTGGTAGCGCCGCTCGGGGCGTCAGCGCAGCGCGGGGCAGCGATCGGGGCAGCGATCGGGGCATCGCAGCCGCTCGGGGCGGCCGCGCCACTCGGCTCGCCGGTGCGCGCGAGGGCAGACTTGGCGGCACGGCTCTATGGAGGCGCGAGCGGCGCGCAAAAGCCGGGGCTGCCGGTGCTGCCGGGCATCGCGCGCGGGAAGCAGCAGCCCATGACCGTGCCCAAGAGGCTGGGCGGCCAGGCCGAGGGCAAGCCTGCGCCTCAGGGGCAGCAAGAGACCAAGCGGAAGCAGCACTTTGCAAAGGCGCTGGTCAAGGGGCGGCACCTGACGCAGTCCCAGCCGAGTTTGGCGGCGGCCAGCGGACGCAAGCTGTCGCGCCTGGAGCGCAGCGCCTCCGGCCGGCTGCGAGGCAAGAGCGACGAACGCGAGGAGGAGGCCAAGGACGCGCCCACAGCCGAGAGCGTGCAGGCCCGCGAGGCGCGCCTTCGCCGCGAGCAGCACGAGGAACGGCTGGAACTGTCCTCCTTCCTGCGGTACCTCAACCTCTCTAGGACCAGGTGGACGAGTTCGAAAGCGGCAGCTTTTTCTACCTGCGGCCCATGGCGGCCTTCAACAGCGTGTACGAGCTGCGTGTGGGGAGCACCACGAGATCGACCCGAAAGACTACTTTACGCTTAGCAAAGAGGGCGTGACGCACTTCACGGACTCTCAGGCCGAGTTCACGCCGATGCACCTCTGGGAGCACGAGTACAAGGTGTTCTCCAAGATGAAGAACATCTGCTTTTTCGCGCTCTTCCGCCTGTGGAAAAACTTTACCATGTGGAAGCGCAACGTGCGCGGGGGCAAGCGCGTGGTGGCGGGCGAGGTGCTCGAGAAGCAGCTTTTCATCCTCAACGGCCGCCTTTCCCACTCCCTCCTGCGAGTGCGCGAGATGTGCATCGGCCTGGGGGCGAACAAGCTGCTCTTTGTGGACCGCGACTGCACGCTCACGCTCGAGGCCTTTCGTCAAGCGCAGCAGATGCATCGCGAGCGTCTTCAGGCAGTCATCATCGAGTTCTCGGACGAGGTGCGCAAGGTCGTCCGGGACGCGTGCGATCAGGTTCTCGACGAGTTTCTCGAAGACAACAGTATCGTGGCGGATCACAAGATGACCTTCATGGAGCGGGCCGCGCTGCGGACCGAGTGCAAAAAGCTGGCCAAATTCATCCGCTTGGTCGAGTTCCAGATGAACCACACCCTGGTCGAGCTCGCTTACCACTCCACCAAGCTCTTCTCCGAGGCCATCAACCCCAAGGTCAAGCCGCCGCGCAAGGTGCGCATCACACCCGAGAAGAAGGAGGAGATCGTCATCAATAAAAAGGCCGCAGTCAAGGCCGCTGTGCCGCTCTTCAGCGCAAGGGTGGCCTTTCACCGCTTGGACGATGACGATGACGACGACGACGACGACGACGACGACGACGAATTGAGTGACGCGCCGAGCGAGGCGCAAAGCGAAACTGAGGCGGCTGGGGAGCCTGGCGCCGAAACCAACGAGGAGGCCGTCGATGGGGCGTCAGCGGAGGTGGCGAGCGAGGAGGAACGTCTCGCCTTGGCACGGCGGCGACGCAACCAGCGCCGGTGCAAGCTTGTCCTCGAGCCCTCGTACGAGACCTTTGCCGAGGTGCTCGACGAGTCCATCAACGAGGCCGTGGGCCTGCTGACCGCCGCCGAGCGTCTCATCACCCACGACGAGCTGGCCCCTTATACGCAGGTCGCAAACAAGGAGGGCGACGGCGTCCTCGCCGGGAACGACGGTGCAGGAGCGGGCGACGGCGGCGAGGACGTCGAGCTCGACTCGATCATTCTCAACCAAAAGCGCTTCCTCTCGCTCAAGCAGGTCATATTCAAGGACATGCGCAAGGCTTTCTCGGACGCCTACGAGTATGCGCGCACTTTCGAGCCCTTCCGGGACACCTTTATCGACAACGAGGACAAGCAAGAGAACCACGTTGACGAGTTTCGCAACCTCGAGCTCAGCGTGTTCGAGGAACTCATCGAGCAGTTCCAGGGGCAGCAGGGCAGCTTTGCGGGCATCCCCGTCTCGGCCGACATTGGCATTTTGCTTGTCGACTCGCAAGACCTCAAGCGACTGCTGCTGCCGAGCCCGTTGACGTGCCTCATGGCCGTGCGCGAGGTCATCCCGGGCATTATGCACGTGGAGGCGAAGGAACTTCTGGAAGAGATCAGCGCCAAAATGGCAAAGGCGACGCACGAGCCCGAGACGGTGGCCGAGTTTACCGCCAAGTGCAAGTTTTTGGTGCAGGCCGCCGAGGATCTGCAGAGCCTCGGCGACCGCAACAGCCACATCAAGCAGCTCGCAAATATCCTGCGCCGGCATGACTGGCCCGTGCCCGAGCAGGAGACCGCGCACCTCCGCATCGCGGACCAGCTAGCCTCGCTGACGGAAACAATCGAGGCCTGCGACGCGCGCAAGGAGGAGGACACGGCGCGCTTCGTCAAGCTTATTAACAGCCAGGTGCCAAAGGTGGAGAAGGAGATCATCTCGCTTCGCGAGCGGCTGGACAGCCCCAGTATCCAGGACAAGGACGCGGATCTAGACGACATGGTCACCTTCATGACCTCCCAGATGGAAACCATGGAGCGAATCCGGGAGGAGATCGAGGTGCTGCAGGCAAACCAGAGCTACCTGGACCTCGAGGTGGCCGAATTCGAGGTCCTGGACGACGTCATGGCCGACCTCAAGATCAAGCACGACCTGTGGCTCGGCATCAAGTCGTGGTCCAAGCTGCTGCAGCAGTGGATGAACACCGAGTTCAAGGACCTCGACTCGGAGGAAATGGACAAGCAAGTCAAGGTGCACACAAGACCGCGTTCAAGGCCATCCGCGCGCTGCCAAGCGCCACCTCCGGCCCGAGCCTCAAGGCAGCCGTGAACAACGTGCAAATCACACTGCCCGTCATCATCGCCTTGTGCTCAGATTCGCTGCAAGACCGCCACTGGAAGAAGATCCACGACTTGGTGGGCTACCAGATCAAAAATGTGGACGGCTTCACGTTGGGCCGCCTCATGGACAACAACATTGGGCAGTACGAGGAAGAGATCCAGGGCATCGCCGTGGCGGCTGCGCAAGAAAAGGTTCTTGAGGAGATGCTGGCCAAGATCGAGGACACCTGGAAGGGCGGCGAGCTCGAGATCAAGGACTACAAGGACCAAAAGGACGTGTACATCCTGGGCAGCGTGGAGGAGGTCGTGACCAACTTGGATGACTCCCTCGTGACCATCAGCACGATCATGGGGTCCCGATATGTGGCCGGCATCAAGGACGTCGTCGAGGCTGGCGGAAACGTCTTGTCACCTTCCAGGAGACGCTTGACGAGTGGCTTGTGTGCCAGCGCGGCTGGATGTACCTCGAAACGATCTTCTCCGCGCCGGACATCCAGCGCCAGCTGCCGGTCGAGTCGAAAAAGTTCTTCGCGGTCGACTCGTTGGAAGGGCCACATGAAGCGGACTGCGGACGAGCCAAACGCGCTCAAGGCCTGCACGCTCACGGGACTGTGCGACAAGTTTCGCGAGTGCAACGAGACGCTCGACAAGATCCAAAAGAGTCTCGAGGACTACCTTGAGACCAAGCGCGCCTCGTTCCCGCGGTTCTACTTTCTGGCCAACGACGAGCTGCTGGAGATCCTCGCACAAACCAAGGACCCGCAGGCCGTGCAGCCGCATCTCCGCAAGTGCTTCGACGCGCTTGTGGAGCTTGACTTTGGGTCCAAGGCCAACAGCATCGACATCGAGGCCATGGTCTCACCGGGGGCGAGCGCATCGAGCTGGGCAAGAACCTCAAGGCGCGAGGCAACGTGGAGGACTGGCTCGCGACCGTGGAGAGCCACATGCGCACAAGCTTGCAAAGCTGATGAAGGTCGGCCTGCTGGACTACCCGACCAAGCCGCGGAAGGAATGGGTGCTCGAGCACCCGGGCCAGATTGTCGCGACGGTGGCCCAGATGACCTGGGTGCAGGGCACGAGGCGGCGCTGCGTGCCGCGGCGGAGTCGGAGGAGGCGATGAAGGCCTGGTACGACCTCAACCTCGACGAGCTGCAGGCGCTGATCGAACTGATTCGGGGCGAGCTCACAAAACGCCAGCGGCGCGTCATCGTCGCCCTGGTCACGACGGACGTGCACGCCCGCGACATTGTCGAAACGCTGTACCGCGAGCGCGTCGCCGAAGTGGGCAATTTTACGTGGCAGATGCAGCTGCGCTACTACTGGGACGCCGACGTTGACGACTGCCGCGTGCGCCACTCGGACGCGGTCATTGAGTTTGGCTACGAGTACCAGGGTTGCACCACCCGTCTTGTGATCACGCCCCTCACGGACCGGTGCTGGATGACCATCACCGGCTCGTACGGGCTCAAGCTCGGCGCGGCGCCCGCTGGCCCGGCCGGCACGGGCAAGACGGAAAGCTCCAAGGACCTCGCCAAAGCGCTCGGCGTGCAGTGCATTGTGTTCAACTGCTCCGACCAGATTGACTACAAGATGATGGGCAAGCTCTTCCGCGGGCTTGCGCAGACGGGCGCATGGGTGTGCCTCGATGAGTTTAACCGCATCGACATCGAGGTGCTCTCCGTGGTGGCCCAGCAGCTGCTCTTGCTGCGCCAGGCCGCCTCGAAGGCAAGCCGCGCATCATGTTTTATGGGCGTGGACATCAGCCTCAAGGACCACCATGTCATTGTCACCATGAACCCGGCTACGCCGGTCGGACCGAGTTGCCTGACAACCTCAAGGTGTGTTTCCGGCCCGTGTCGATGATGGTGCCTGACTACGCCCTGATTGCTGAGATCATGCTCTTCGCTGAAGGCTTTGGCGACGCCAAAACGCTCTCGCGCAAGATGATCAAGCTGTTCCACCTCAGCTCGCAGCAGCTCTCGCAGCAGCCGCATTACGATTATGGTCTTCGGGCTGTCAAGTCCGTGCTTGTCATGGCCGGTGGCCTCAAGCGCGGCAACCCGGGCGTGAGCGAGACGTGACGCTGATTCGCGCGCTGCGTGACTCGAACGTGCCAAAGTGCCTCTCCGAGGATCTGCCGCTCTTCACGCCATCGTTTCGGACCTTTTCCCAGGCGTGGAGGTGCCCACGCATGATTACGGCCTTTTCCAGGACGCCATCGAGGAGAGATCGAGCGCGCCAACCTGCAGCCCGTGCCGAGCTTTATCACCAAGGTGATCCAACAGTTTGACGTCTTCAACGTCCGCTTCGGGCCACCATCGTGGTCCCACGGGCGGCGGCAAGACAACCTGCTGGCGCATCCTGCAAGCGGCCATGAAGAACATGCGCGAACCGCGGGTTTCCGACGAGCGCTACCAATACGCCGAGGCGTCCGTGCTCAACCCAAAGTGCATCACGATGGGCGAGCTGTACGGCGAGTTCAATGAGCTGACACAAGAATGGCATGACGGGCTCGCCTCCACGATCATGCGCCGCGCGGTCAACGAGGACGGCTCGGACGAGGTCAAGCGCTGGACCGTTTTCGACGGCCCAATTGACGCGCTCTGGATCGAGAACATGAACACCGTGCTCGACGACAACATGACGCTGTGCCTTGCGAACGGGGAGCGCATCAAGCTCAAGACGCAGATGAAGTGTCTATTTGAGGTGATGGACCTCGCCGTTGCCTCGCCCGCGACCGTGTCCCGTCTCGGCGTCATGTACATGTCGCCAGACGACCTGGGCTGGCGCGCACCCGTGATCAGCTGGTTGAACAGCGAGGCGATACCGCCGGGACGCCGCAATACGTTAAGGACCACATCCTGGAGAACTGCGACCTGTTTGTGGACCATCCCTGCGGTTCATGCGGCGCAGCTGCTTTGAGCCCGTCAAAACGCTCAACGGCGACCTGGTCTGCTCCATGTGCAAGCTGTTCGAGTCGCTCTTTTCCCGGCCCGAGATGGGGTGCGTGTGTTCGGGACGGACGACCTCAAGGAAGCGGACGCCAAGGCCCTGGTCGACAAGATCTTCCTGTTTAGCCTGGTGTGGAGCATCGGGGGACCATCGCCTTTGACGGCTGGGAGAGCTTTGATCAGATGATCCGTGAGGCCTTCGGAAACACGGAGCGCAAGGTGCAATTCCCGCCAAGCGGGCTGGTATATGACTACTGGGTGGACATCACGGACGAGCCCGCCGGCTCGTGGAAGAACTTTGAGGAGATCATTCCACCCTTCCAGTACGACGGCGCGCTGCCCTACTTTCAGCTCTTGGTACCCAGCGTGGACACCACGCGGTACTCGTACGTGATTAAGCAGCTCATGAAGCGCGACCGACCCGTCTTCCTCACCGGCGTTACCGGCACGGGCAAGACATCGGTTATCACCGACACGCTCGCTCGCTGTGGACCATTGCCCGAGGACGACCCGGCGAATGGGATGGGTGTCATGCCGATCGCAATCAGCTTTTCGGCGCAAACCAGCTCGCTGGTGATCCAAGAGACGATCGAGGGCAAGCTCGAGAAGAAGCGCAAGACCCTCCTGGGCGCACCGGCCAACAGGCGAATGGTGGTCTTTGTTGACGACGTAAACATGCCCCTTGTGGAGGAGTACGGCGCGCAGCCACCCGTGGAGTTGCTGCGCCAGTTCCTCGACATGAAGGGCTTTTACGACCGCGACAAGCTGTTCTGGAAGGACATTGAAAACACCATGCTCATGGTGTCCGCAGCGCCGCCCGGCGGCGGGCGAAACCCGGTCACGCCGCGCTTCAAGCGGCATTTCAACATCTTGTGCATGCGGCCAGCGTCCGATCGCACGATGGAGCACATCTTCAGAGCCATCCTCGGCGGCTTCGCACAGGGGTTTGCCAACGACGCCTGCAAGGAGCTTGTGGCGCCCATCGTGACCTCGGTGGTGGAAATCTTCACGCGCATCAGCAAGGAGCTGCTGCCCACGCCGGCCAAGTCGCACTACACGTTCAACCTGCGGGACGTGTCCAAGGTGTTTCAAGGCATCCTCATGATGCAGCCGAAAAAATGCGGCGACCCGGAAACCTTTGCAAGCCTGTTCATGCACGAGTCCATGCGCGTGTTTCGACCGCCTAATCAGCATCGAGGACAAGGAGTGGTTCACGCACCTGCTCATCGAGCTTGTGAACAAGCAGCTCAGGATCGATATGACGCACGAGAAGGTGTTCGAGGGCGAATGGCCGATCATGTTTTGCGATTTTCTGCGGCCTGGCTTGGCGCTCGACGAGCGCATGTATGAGCCTGCCAAGGAATCCGGCAAGGTGACCCAGGGTTGGAGGACAACCTGGACGAGTACAACATGTCCAACGTCGCAGATGAACCTGGTCTTTTTCAAGGACGCTATCGAGCACATCTCGCGCATCTCGCGCATCATCCGCCAGCCCCGTGGCAACGCGCTCCTCATCGGCGTGGGCGGCAGCGGCAAACAGAGCTGTACGCGCCTGGCGGCCTTCATGAGCGACTTTGAGTGCTACCAGATCGAGCTGGTTCGCGGCTACGGGCTCCCCGAGTTCCACGAGGACATCAAGACGCTCATGATCAAGACGGGCGTCAAGGGCAACCACGTGGTCTTCCTCTTCACGGACACCCAGATCGTGGAGGAGTCCTTTCTGGAGGACATCAACAACGTGCTCAACAGCGGTGAGATCCCAAACCTCTTTCCGCAGGACGAGATCGACCGCATCCTCAACGACATGGTGCCTGTGGTCAAGGAGATGGGCATCCCCGAGACGAGAGAACTGCCGGCTGCAGTTTGTGGCGCGCGTGCGCGACATGCTGCACATCGTGCTCTGCATGTCGCCTGTTGGCGACTCGCTGCGCGTGCGCTGCCGCAACTTTCCGTCGCTCATCAACTGCACCACGATTGACTGGTACATGGAGTGGCCCCAGTCGGCGCTCGAGTCCGTGGCCCAGCGTTTTCTGGCAGAGCTGACGTGCCCCCCGATGTCAAAGAGGCGCTCGTGAACGTGTGCGGGGAGATCCACACGAGCGTGATCGAGATCTGAGGAATTCTTCGACAAGCTGCGGCGACGCGTGTACACGACGCCCAAGAGCTACCTCGACCTCATCGACCTGTACCGCACCATGCTCAAAGAGAAGCGCGAAGAGCTCCTTGTGGTCAAGAAGCGCATGGAGGTCGGTGTTGAGAAGCTGAACGAGACGAACAAGATCGTGGACGACCTTCAAGCCGAGCTGGTCGAGCTCCAGCCCGTGCTCGTCAAGAAAGCGGCCGAGACTGAGGAGCTCATCAAGGTTGTCAACGTAGACAAGGCCGAGGCGGCCAAGGTGGAGGAGCGCGTGAGCGCGGACGAAGCCGTTGTGAAAAAGCAGGCGGCCGAGGTGGAGGTGGTGCAGAAGGACGCCCAGGCCGACCTGGACAAGGCCATGCCCGCGCTAAACAAGGCGCTTAAATCGCTGGACTCGCTCGACAAGAAAGACATCACGGAGATCAAGTCGTTTGCAAAGCCTCCGCCGGCCGTGCAGACCGTCATGGAGGCCATCTGCATTCTCTTGGGCGTCAAGCCCGACTGGGACAATTCTAAGAAGCTGCTGAGCGACGCCGCGCCTTTATGAAGAGCTTGCAAGAGTATGACAAAGACAACATCCCGGCCGCAGCGCTCAAAAAGATCAAAAAGTATGTCGCCATGGACATCATGCAGGTCGACAACGTCAAGAAGGTCTCTGTGGCGGCCACGTCGCTCTGCATGTTCGTGCACGCCATGGACATCTACGCCGACGTGGCCAAGGAGGTGGCGCCAAAGATGGCCATCTTGGAGCAGATGAACGCGCAGATGCGCGAGGCGAACACCCTGCTGGCCGAAAAGCAGGCAGAGCTCAAGGCCGTGCGCGACAAGGTTGACTTGCTCCAGAGCCAGCTGGACGAGACCTTGGCCGCCAAGAAGGACCTGGAAGACCAGTCGCAGCTTACCAAGGACCGCCTCGTGCGCGCCGAGAAGCTCACGTCGGGCCTCGAGTCGGAAGGCGTGCGCTGGAAGCAACGTTGGAGAGCATCGCCTCGGATATGGAGCTCCTGACGGGCGACGTAATGGTCTCGTCGGGCTGCATCTCTTACTATGGCGCGTTCACCGGGCCCTTCCGAGAGCGGCTGCAGACCCGGTGGGCGAATCGGTGCCGCGAGCTTGGCATCCCGTGTTCCCAGGATTGCTCGCTACAAGCCACCATCGGCAACCCGGTGCAGCTGCGCTCGTGGCAAATCGACGGCCTGCCCACGGATGACGTGTCCGCGGACAGCGCCCTGCTCGTTGCTCGCGGCAAGCGCTGGCCGCTGATGATCGACCCGCAAGGCCAGGCCAACCGCTGGATTAAGAACGCCGAGTCGGTCAACAACCTCGAGGTGATCAGATGTCCAATCCCAACCTGCTGCGCTCGCTGGAGAACGGCATCCGCGTGGGCCGGCCCGTACTGGTCGAGGACCTGGACGAGCACATCGACCCGTCGATTGAGCCCATCTTGCAAAAGGCGGTCTTTGTGCAGGGCGGGCGCAAGCTCATCCACCTCGGGGACTCGGACATCGACTACGACGAGAACTTCAAGTTCTACATGACAACCAAGATGCCCAACCCGCACTACTTGCCGGAGGTGTGCATCAAGGTGACCCTCATCAACTTCACGGTGACCTTCGTGGGCCTCACGGACCAGCTCCTGGGCGACGTCGTCAAGGCCGAGCGACCGGATGTGGAGGAGAAGAAGAACAAGCTCGTGACGACCATGGCGGCCGACGCGAAGCAGCTCAAAGACCTCGAGGCCAAGATTCTCCAGCTCTTGTCCGAGTCCAAGGGCAACATTCTCGACGACGAGGTGCTCATCAACACGCTTGCGGACTCAAAGACCACGTCGGCGATCATTCACGAGCGCGTGGAGGAGTCGAAGAAGACCCAAGTGAGCATCGAGGAGGCGCGGGCGTCGTACCGCTCGGTCGCAACGCGCGGGTCGATCATCTACTTTGTCATCGCCGACCTGTCGCAGATCGACCCGATGTACCAGTACTCGCTGGCCTTCTTCCAGGCGCTCTTCAACACCTGCATCAAGAATGCGCCGCAAGGCGCCGACTTCCAGGCGCGCCTCGTCGCTACTACGAGTACCAGACGCGCTATATCTTCACGCAGGTCTCGCGCGGGCTCTTCGAGACGCACAAGAGCCTCTTCGCCAGCCTCATCTGCTTTCAGATCTTGCTGGCCGAGTCGGGCGAGATTTCGCGACCAGAGTTCATGCACCTTCTCCGTGGCGTCGGCATCGTGGACCGAACGGGTATGCCCGAGCTGCCCGCGGAGGCCACCGCCTCGTCGCTTATCGGCGAGCAGCAATGGGACAACGTGTGCTTCATGGATCGCGACCTTGTCGTGCTCCGTCCACGCGAGGAAGCAGCCGCTACCACCAGCGAGGATGATGATGATGGCGGCGCCGAAGAGGATGGCGCGGACGCGGCGGACACGGGCGTCTCGGAGCGGCCCTTCGAGGGGCTCGCGGAGTCCATTTGCGCCGAGCTCGAGGCATGGCGCACCTGGATCGAGTCGGACGATCCGTTTGCCGCAACCCTGCCCGGGGACTTTGAGTCGCAGCTGTCCCCGTTCCAGCGGCTCATGCTGGTGCGGGTCTTCCGAGAGGAGACCCTGCTCGTGGCGATCAACTCGTTCGTGGAGCAAAAGCTCGGCGGAGCTTTGTCGAGTTTCCCCCGGTTCAGATGGAAGAGGTTACGAGGGCACGAACCGGTATACCCCGCTGATCTTTGTGCTCTCGCAAGGCGCGGACCCGACGAGCATGCTGCTCAAGTTTGCCAAGGAGAAGGGCTACGGCGAGCGGTTGCACGTGATCTCGCTTGGGCAAGGGCAGGGCCCGCACGCGGAGCGCCTGATCGAAAGCAGCGTGAAGAACGGCGACTGGGTGCTCTTGCAAAACTGTCACCTTGCCAAGAGCTGGATGCCGGCGCTAGAAAAGATCGTTTTGGGGCTCGAGGAGAACAAGGACGTCATCCACGCGGACTTCGCCTGTACCTCACCTCATTCCCGGCCACATACTTTCCCGTGACAGTGCTCCAGAACGGCGTCAAGCTGACCAACGAGCCGCCCAAGGGCTCCGCGCCAACCTCATCGGACCTTCGACAACAACGTGGTGACCGAGTCGAGCTACGAGGCCTGCCTGCAGCCCCGGCCTTGAAGAAGCTGCTCGTGGGCTTGTCCTTCTTTCACGCCCTGGTACAGGAGCGGCGCAAGTTTGGCGCGCTGGGGTGGAACATTCGGTACGAGTTTAACGACACGGACCTCGAGACGTGCGTCTCGGTGCTGCAGCGCTTTCTGGACGAGCAGGACACGGTGCCCTGGGACGCGCTGCTATACGTCACGGGCCAGATCAACTATGGTGGCCGCGTGACGGACGACTGGGACCGCCGCTGCCTGATGGGATCCTGAACCGGTACTGCAATCCCCAGCTGCTCGAGGACTCGTACCGCTTTTCGGACTCGGGTCTGTACTACGCTCCGCCCGAGGGGACCTACCAGGAGGTGTTCGCCTATCTGCGGGGCTTGCCCATGGTGGACAACCCGGAGGTGTTTTGGTATGCACAAGAACGCCGAGATTACCTTTCAAAAGGCAGAGTGCTCTTACATGGTCTCGACCATGCTAGCGCTGCAGCCGCGCGAGTCGGGCGGCGGCGGCGGCCTGAGCTCGGATGATATCGTGCTGGACCTTGTGGCCGAAAATCGAGAGCCAGGTTCCGGAAACGGTGGAGACCCGAAGACGCGGGGGCCAACACGTTTGTGGTGTCGACACGGGGCTCATTAGCTCCTTGGACACGGTGCTCTCCCAGGAAATGGTCAAGTTCAACAGCTGATTCGGCGATGCGTCTCACGCTTGTGGAGCTGGCCAAGGCCATCAAGGGCCTCGTTGTGATGAGCCTCGAACTGGACAAGATGTACACGGCGTTTCTGGTCAACCAGGTTCCCGAGCTGTGGCCGAGCTTTGCGTCGCGCAAGCCGCTCATGAGCTTCTTCAAGGACTTTCTCTTCCGCGTCGAGTTCTTGCGGACCTGGCTGCACGAGGGCCAGCCGTTCGCGTTTCCGCTGCAGGCGTTCTCTTCCCACAGGGCTTCATGACGGGCACGCTGCAGACGCACGCGCGAAAGTATCACGTCGCAGTGGACGAGCTCAACTTTCGCAACACGGTGGTGAACAAGGAGCCCGAGGATATTGACGAGTCGCCCGAGGACGGCGTCTTCGTGTACGGCATGTGGATGGGGGAGCGCGCTTTGACCGCGAGAGGCAATGGCGCAGTCTGAACTCGGAACGATGTTCACGCCGCTGCCACCGGTGCACCTCATCCCAGAGGTCACTACAAGCCGCGCAAAGAAGACACACCTGCCCGTATACAAAACGGCAGACCGGCAGGGCGTGCCTGAGCACGACGGGCATGTCGAACCAACTTTGTCCTGGCGATCTACATCCCGGCGAACGTGGACCCAACGTGTTTGTGATGCTGGGGTGCGCGCGTTGCTCAACTTGGACGAGTAGCCGGAGGGAAAGGCCTACCGGTACCGTACCGTACGGTACGTACCTGTACCTGGTACTACGGTATGGTACGGTACCAGTGCTGTACGTTCCTGTAAAGCCCAGTCATTCATACTGATGCGCGGGGTTTTTAATTTTGGAAAACGTAAAATTCATCTTGGCGCCTATGAAATACGCTGGTGCGGGTAACTGTTGCACTAAATAAGGCAAGCAGAGTATGTTTTTGCTCATGCTCGTCCTCTTGGTGGAAGCCAGAGAGAGGCTGTGCTCCCATGTGGCCAATAGAGGTGACGCTACGGCCTCGACACCTCCTCCTTTGTCGCGAACGGTGCGCGTTGGGCCTCGGGGAGCTCCAGCGTTTGAAAGTTGAAAATGATCGAAGTGCAAGCCGTAGATATTTAGACTCGACCGTCTCAAAAAGTCATTACACTTTGTTTTGATACAGGAAATAAGCAGGTGGCAGAAACTTGTAGGGTTTATGTTAGCCATGAGCCTTTATGCCTCTGCTTGACAGGAAACGTACAGCACTGGTACCTGGTACCGTACGGTACTGGTACGGTACCGTGCCGTGCGTAGTCGAATGCGATAGAAAAGAGAAGAGTCATCAGATGGTTATGTGCTTGTTCATAAAGAACAGTAAGCCGCCGGAAAGTTGCCGCAGAACTGCTTCCACTTCTCCCGTGGAATGAGGAGGCCCTTACCCGGCTCAAGGCACACCACGGTCGAGGCGACCGGCTGGTCCGAAAAGACGGCGTCAAAGTCACCGATAAACGCGCCGCTCGTCGCGATGCCCTCCGTGATGCCAAACGCGGCCACGTCGATCTCCGAGTTGCTAACGCGCACGGACACGCCGTCTGTGTGCCGAGCTCTCGGCCTCTACTTCCTGACCCGCTGTGCTTGCGTCGGCGCAGGTGCTTTTGCGCAGCGGGTTGTTGGAGCGCCGGATGGAATCGAGAATCTTCATGCCGCCCGTCTCCTTGTCAACCGAGATGCTGAGGTTGATCCGCCGGTCTCGGAGGTGCGCCTGGTCCGCCTTGAGGTGAAACTGGCCCTCCTGGATGAACATGACAAACTCGGGGCGCGTCGCCAAACTCCCAGATGATCTCGCCGCGCTCAAAGACGCGCTCGATCATGGCAAACTCGAGCTGCGTCTTGGCTGTGGAGGTGAGCAATCGCGTGACCGAGTTGTTGGAGATGAGCTGCCAGCTGTTCTTGGCGCGAATATTGGCCAGCGCGATGAGGTTTTGCTTGATGTCGGTGCCGCGTATGAGCTCCTCGAAGGTCTTGCGCGAGAGACAGGCCACGCGAACATGGCCGCGCGCGCAGACGTCTGCGTTGCGCGGCTCGCCTGTGACAAGCGAGGTTTCGCCAAAGTAGTCGCCCACGAAAAAGCACTTTGAGGCGCGCGAGCCGTTCTGCATCCAGCTGACCTCGGCCGTGCCGCGCGTAATGATGTAAAATGTGTCGCCGGGGTCGCCGGCGCGAACGATGAGCTCGCCTTGTCGGAACTCGCGCATTTCCATGAGGTACATGGCCTGCAGCGCGTCCGTGAAGGTTCGGCAGGCGTCCTTGAAGAGATCGATTGTGGAAAGCACGTCCAGGATCTCGATGGCGCCCTCCATGTTGTTGTGACTCACAGGTATCCGCTGCGTGTCCCCCTGCTGGAGTGATCGAAAGCCGCAGTCGCTGGGAATGTCCTTTTGCGCGATATGCACGAGGAATAGCTTCTCCTTGATGTCGTCCGGCAGCTTGACGAGCTCGGTCATGGGGGTGTGGATGGGCGGCACGCCCGCCTCGTGCAAGATCATGTCCGACTGCCAGGGAAAGTTGGAGAGGGACTTCATGCGGCCCTCACCGAGGATGCCGTCGGCGTACATGCGGTCGAAGAGGTCCTGGCTCGCATGCGTGTCTGCCGAGTACGCAATCGACTTGCTGTCCAGGGTAACCTGGAAGCCGATGCACGGGATGGTGTGCAGCGAATAGAAAAAGCGCCAGGTCGCGCCGTGGATGAAGATGTCCTGCCCGATGTGCACGAAGCGCACGAGGAGTAGCTGCTTGAGAAAGTCCCTCGAGAAGCCCGTGACGGACGAGTACTTGCGAATGAAGGACTCGATGATGGTCCACGTGGAAAAGATCGTGATGTGCTGGTCGAACAAGAGGCGGCGGAAGGCGCCCGCGTCATGATCTGAATGGCAGTGCGTCAGCACAATAGAGTCGATCATGCGGCTCGAGATGCCCAGCTGGTCCAGGCACTCGAGCGCCATTGGTGGCGGGTCCACCATGGTACCGCGGCGGTTGGCCCACACCACAAAGCCGGTGGTCTGTCCGTTCGGGTCGAAGCCGTGCGAGGTGCCCAACATGGTTACGCCAAAGGTGGGCGGGTCGAGCAGCTCCCTGGTGGTGACGGTGTCGCGGAGCCGCGTGTTAAGGTCCAGGCCGTTCTCGATGCGCTGGATGACGTCCTCCATGTGAACCACGAGGTTCTTGATCTCGGGCCGAATGTGGTTTGGCGCCTCGATGACATACTTGCGCGCCTCGCAGTCGTACGTGACGCGGATGCCGTTGCCGAGGTCCACCTCGACGGTCTCGCCGCCGTCGCCGTCCTTTTCGGCGTCTACGGGCCTAAAGTTACGAAACTCCAAGAGCGAGTCCACCGTGAGCGTCTTGCGAGCGGGATCTAGCCACTCGCCTTCGTTCCGAAAGTTGGGAAAGCAGTCCGAGGGCGTGCCCTCGGGAAAGTCCTTTTCGATCCTGAGGTCCTCCGCCGCGGGCCCGAGCAGCGTTTCTCGGAACAAGCATCGGATGCGCGCTTCGATCGACGCCGTGGTCAGCACCACGGTCTTCTGCTTGCGAATAAAGAAGTTGAAGTAAGCCGGGAACTCAAGCTCCGCAAAGTTGACTCCCTTGGTGCGCGAAAACAAGTCCGAGAACCACAAAGTATCGCGGCACATCGAGACCCAGCTGCATGGAGTCCTTGATCGTCTCTGGCGGGCATCCGATCTGCAGCGTCAAATCCCCCAACTTGCACCAGTGCCCTCCCCGTGGAAGGACGGTCACGTACTCTGCGCTCTCGTCATCCAAGGTCGTACACGTCGGTTGATAAAGCGCCGTGCCGCGCTTGAGGTCGTTCAGCCGGGCGTCCGTTGACCTCCGCTTGGGCTTGCTTCGCGGTCTTGCCGGCATGCGATCGCCCCCGCCGATGCACTTTCCGCTTCCTCCTTGCTCGCCGAGTTTACCCTCGTTGCAAGCCGCCTTGCTCTCTTCGACGTCTTCTCCTGCGGCAGCGTCCTCCTCGGTCGCAGCGCTCGTGGTGTTATTACCCTCGGCGGGCAGGCGGCTATCGGTCACGATTTCTGCGCCGACCGCCGGCTGCTCGTCCTTGTTGCCATCCCTCGTTTTGGTGAAGGCCTCTGCTCGCGCCCTGAGCTCATCGCGTCGCTTGCCCGTCCCCGGGTCGGAGTCGTACCGCTTGTGCTGCTCCAGCTCCAGCTCCAAGGGGAGTGAGCTGCCCCTGCGCACCTTAAAGCTCGAGCTCGCCGCCGCGCCCATCTCGCGCGCACTCAGCCGCGGCTGCTACTGCAGGCGGGGCAGGCCCCTTGCGCTCCTCCGGGCGCCGGCGCCTCCTCGCCCTGCTGCTTTGTGTCTTCTACGAATGACCAGCAGGGGGCTCTTGCGCATCGTCCGTCCGCTGCGCTCGCCACTCACGCCCGTAGGCAGGCAGGCAGGCAGGCAGCCGGCAGGCAGCCAGGCACGCACGTCCCTCGCACGCACGCACGCACGCACGCACGCACGCACGCAACCTCCTCCTCCTATCTCGCGTTGTGCTTGCAGACCGCGCGATCCGTTTGGCGGCGCGGCGCTGATGTCATCTCTTGCGCTGCTTGGCGCCTATCGATCTCCATGCTATGACGTCATGGGTCCGTTCGCCAACGGACACATCACTCCTTTCTCGGTTCATGGCGACCAAGCGACGAGACCTGGCCGCGCCCTATCGCTCTCGCGCACGGCTCCTCCTCACTACCCCTGCCGTCCTGCCGTCCCGCCCGCGCGCGCACTTCGCTCCCAGGACTCAGTGCGTACCGGTACGGTACCAGGTACGGTACTGCACTGCACGTCTTTGGGCCGCGCTGCAGCAAGCTGCCTGGCCTTGCTTCTTGCCCTGCCTGGTTGCCTAGCGGGCGGGCGGGCGGGCCGCCTGCGCTGTCTGAGCCCGGTGAAGGGGCCAAGCCCGTGACGGAGGCGACCAGCTGCCTTGTCCATGGTGTGTTGCATTGCGGCGGGGAGGCCTGGGATCGACCCTGCGCAGGCTGCTGGTCGGCGACACGGCGTTGGCAAGTCACATGCCCGCGCGATCTTCTCGGCGGCGCTGCGCGCAAGCTCCGTCGGGCGCGTCGGTAGTCAACAGCGATGGGCCGACCCAGCAAGCTCGCGAGCTCGCGAGCTCGGGCTGGGCATGGTACAGACAGGCCATGGTCAGAGCATTTGTCAATCCATCGGCAACAGACGCGCGGGGCGGCGCGCGGGGCGGCGGGCAGGGCACCGGGAGCTGTTCGTGCGGTGGGTGGGTGGCTGCATGGGAGGAGGAGGTGCCATCGTTTGCGCACAAAAAAAGATCGAACGCCCATCGACGAACAACGACAGACGGTGATCTGAGGTGGGACGCACACGCGAGAGGGTGAGCGAGAGCGAGAGAGAAGAGCTAGGACACGGCACGATGGGAGAGTACGGCCAGTATGACGTCCCCACGGTGGAGACGCTCGTGAACTTCAAGGTGGGCCAGCCGGCGCCGTCCATGCTGCCGCTGGACAAGATCCGGGAGGCGAGCAACGCCAAGTTTGAGGGTAAGTGCGCGGTGAGCCGAAGCCGGCGCAGGAGGTCCCAGGCTGGGAGCGCGCTAACACGCACGAGCAGAGAAGGATCCTCTGTTCCTCCAGTACGGGCACATCTATGGGTTTCCCAAGTTTCGCGCCTCGCTGGCCAAGTTCCTGAGCGAGCGCTACAAGCACGAGGTGGACCCCGAGAAGCTGCTGGCCACGAACGGCAACACCGGCGCCATCTCGCTGATTTGCTCGCTCTTCACCAAGGCTGGCGACCTGGTCTTCGCGGAGGAGCCCACCTACTTCCTCGCCAAGAGCATCTTCAAGGACTACAACCTGGAGTGCCGCCAGATCCCGATGGACGAGGAGGGCCTCGACGTGTACGCGCTGGAGAAGGCGCTGGAGGCCGGCCCCGTGCCCAAGATGATGTACGTGGTGACAACCGCGCACAACCCCACTGGACGCACGCTGACGAGCGAGCGCCGCGAGAAGCTGGCCATGCTGAGCGCCAAGTACGACTTTCTGCTGGTCGTGGACGAGGTGTACCAGATGCTCACCTTCCCGCACATCACGCCGCCGCCGCCGATGTTCACCTTTGACACGGCTGGCAAGATCCTGTGCATGGGCTCGTTCTCCAAGATCCTGGCGCCGGCGCTGCGCGTGGGCTGGATCCAAGGCGAGCCCGAGCTGCTCAAGAAGATCGCGGCGTGCGGTCAGCTCGACAGCAGCGGTGGCCTCAACCCGGTGGCCTTTGGCATCGTGCAGAAGGCAATCGACCTGGGCCTGCAGGACAAGCACCTGGACGAACGCGCCAGATCTGTGGGAGCGCTACTCGACGCTGGAGAAGGCGCTTGAGGAGTCGCTGCCGGAGGGCACGACCTTTGAGAAGCCGCAGGGCGGCTACTTTGTGCTCGTCAAGCTCCCGGAGGGCCAAGTCGCTGCCGACCTGCTCGCGCTTGCGGTCGAGGAGCACAAGGTGGGCTTCCTGCCGGGCACGAGCTTTGGCGAGTCCATGAAGAACTTTCTGCGCCTCTCCTTCTCCTACTACGACGCCGAGGACCTCCGCGTCGGCGCGCAGCGTCTTGGCGAGGCCATCAAGGCTACCAGGCCAAGCTCGCGGCTTGAGCTCCTCGAGCCCATATATCTCGAAAAGGAAAAGGGAAATCGCCAGCATCGCGCCTGCCGCCCGCCCGCCCGCCCGCTCCCTGGGTGTCCGTCCGTCCAGCTCCCTCCCTCCCTGCCTCCCGTCACGAGCCCAGCCCCGACCTGGAGCGTCGAGCGAGCATATCTCGACCGGGTCGCCGTCAGCAACGGCTCGTAAGCGCAAGCGTCGCAGGCCGAAGCGGCTTTGCGGCCGCGATGGAGGGCGCTGCCGCGGCCAAGCTCGCCGAGGCGAGGCAGCGCGCGCTCGAGCTAATCCAGCGCTACGACGAACTGGACGATGGCAACAACGGCGACGGCGGGACGGGCGGCGGGCGGCGCGGCAGCCCCCGCGCACTTGTACAACAAGCGCGCGGAGGCCGTCAAAGACTTTGGCGAGCGCGTGGAGGAGGGCTTTGCCGGCGCGTCGCCCGGGTTTTCGGTGCTCAACGTGCGCGGCGGGGCGCTGCACAAGCAGATGGACAAGGAGACTTTTCGCAGCCTCAAGCGCTTTGTGGAGGGCAAGGCGCAGATGCCCGCTGCCAAGCACTTGCGCGCGGCCGAGCGCAGGGAGCGCTTGCGCCAACAAAGGGAAGCTAAGGAGGTTCTCGGCCCGCGGGCGCCAGAGCACCAGAAAGACTTTGTCAAGCACAACAAGGAGCAGGCCGGCAATACACCGCGTCTGCGCAACATCAAGCCGCCGTCGCTGGATCTCAGCAAGCTCGGCAAGGGCGCCGAGGCGGAGAAGGGACAACGCAACGACCTGTCTCCCCGCGGAATAGCCCGCCGTCCGTGCTAGGTGCTGGGCACCTCACACAGGTCGCCTGGAAGGGTATCCCCGAACAGCTGCAAAAAGGTACTACCGGGAGGTGCGCGCGCCCGAGCCCATGCCGGCAACGCAGTCCCCGGTGCTGCTGATCGAAGATGCCAGTGCCAGCCACCAGGAAGACGCTGCAAGCCCCGAGAGCCCTCCGAGCCCTAGCCCAGGCAGGGCCCAGTCTCCGCTCGACCCGGCCGAGGCCGCGCGGAGGGAGCGGGCAAAGGCGCTGGAAATTGCCAAAGCAGCAACACAGACCTCGAGCGCCGCGCCCTGCAGCACGCGAGACGCAAATCGCGCAGCGCCCGGGGCAAACGAGCCACCGCAAGCGCCCGGCGCCCACACTCAAACCCAGCGAGCGAGGCGGGCCAAGACAGCGGGAGGTTTAAAGCACTGCGGTACAGGGACATGTGCCGGCAAGCCCGCGAGCAGGTTCTCGCAGAGCGCAAGGCGCTGCTCGCCGAGATGAAGCAGCGCCGCGATGCCGCCCATGTCATTCAGCGCTTCTTGCGACGCCGCCTTCTCAAGCTGCAGAACAAGCAGATGATCGACCTGGAGATCGCCAGCGAGGTGCGCAAGAAGAACTTGACTGCCGCCAGGCTGCAGCGCGTCTTCAGAGGCTACAAGACACGAAAGGTGGTTACCCGGCTCTTGATGGAGCAGAACAACGCCGCTAAAAAGGTGCAGCGTCTCGTGCGCAACTCGTACAACTGGAAGCGCCTTCTAAAAGAGCGTCTGCAGAATCAGCAGCGCGCCAAGGAAGTGCAATCGCAGACGGACCAGGAGCATTACGCGTGGATCCAGCGGGCCATGAACCGTGCCAAGCAGGAGGAGAACTTTCGCCGCGTGAGCACGCTTGGGCCCGCCGCAGACGCTGTCCGCGACTGGATTCATCTACGCCGCCAAGGTCACCGACGCCGAGGACGACAGGAAGAAGAAGAAGAAGAAAAAGGAGAGGAGAAAGACAAGGAAGAGAAGTCGCGAGAAAAGCGGCAAGCTCCGCGAGCGTTGGAGATTGTCAGCGTCGACAACACCGTCTACGAGGACGACGAAGAGGACGACGAAGAGGACGACGAAGAGGACGGAGGTGAAGGCGAAGAGCAGAGTGATACACCCAAGGTCACGGCAAAGGAAGAAGACCTCGGGCGTGCCGCCCGCCGCAGCGCAGCGGCCTCGCAGCAAGTCCCGCTCATGCCCGACGCCGTGGGCGGCGCAGGGCAACTTCCAGCATTGGAGGGCGGGAGAACGAGGCAGAGGCGACCTCGCTCGAGCTCAATGTTGCGGGGCATGCCGCGTCTCAGCCTCGACATGCTTGAGACGCTTCCTGGGCTGGGTGCGGCCGCGGGCGAGTCTCGCGGGGCCGGGGCCCGAGCCAGAGCGCCGCGACGAGCCACAGTATCGTCGGGCACGGCGAACCTTGAGATGCAACCTGCCCAGACGCGGCACTGGGATTCGCACAGACACCAGTCGCTTCTCGACAGGCGAACCGCGGGCGCGGTGAAGCCAGACGAGTTTGAGGCGATGAATCACCAGATTTCTGACCAGCTATCGCGGCGCGTCGATACAGTACACGAGCGCGTGCAGCACCTGCACGCAACGCTGAAAGACATCGCCACGGCCGGGGATCGTCTGCCCGCGCTGCATTTCATGGCGCGCCCTGAAGCCGGCTAGCCTGCAGGGGCTGGACGAGCTACTCACTGGAGCCTCATAGCTCTTGCTACTAGAGCAGGCTGGTGATATTGTTCTTGCTCAAAAACGCGTGGCGGTTGCCCGCGAGCAGCTCGACGTCGTACTTGTAATTAATCATGATGCCCGCCGAGTTGTTCAGCCCCTTGCGCGACTTGTCGGCCATCCAGTTGAGTCGCAGCGCAAAGGCGCCGTTGCCGAGGTGAAAGTTTGCGACAGGGCACCTCGGCCGCCCCGAGGACTGCCGCTCGTGGAGGATGTAGTGCTTGGCAATTTCCATCAGAGGCTCGCGCATCGCTCGACGAGCTCCTCGTTCCGCGCCCAGTGGTCCATCTGCACCACGCCGCGCACAAGGTCGGCCCCGCCGGAGTGCTTGACCTTGTTCAGATCGCTGCCCAAGGCCTCCTTGATGCGCTCCAGCTGCTCGGGCGAGCAGCACGAGGCCAGCAGCCTCTCCGGGGCCCGCTGCATCCAGTAGCAAAAGTATGGGATGGGGCTGAGCGTACTGAACTCGCGCAGAGACGGCACCTCAGCCTGCAGCAGCGGGATGGCCTGCATGAGCAGAGTGTAGCCGAGGCGCGACTTGGAGGCTCCAGGCTCTGCGTTTGAGATCGAGTAGAAGATGGCTGCCTGGGGGCTTGCATGAGCCTGCGCCTGGCTCTGCGCGGATATGGCGTCCATGCTGCTGCTGATATCGGGCATGAGCGCGACGTGCACGAAGGCAAGCGGCTTGTTCGGCCCAACCGCGGCGTGAAACAAGCCGAAACAGCGCCGGTTGGGCCCAAAGCGCGTGCGCAGGTTGTCCAGCGTGCGGTACCCATGCACCTGCTCGTTCCGCACGACGTAGTCGAGCAGCACGCCACTCGACTCGAGCGAGACACGGTCTACGTAAGTGCTCGCCATGGACAGCTGCGGGCCACGATGTCCAGCAAGGCGCCATCTATCCACTTCTGCGCGTCCCGAGCAGCGACCGGCGCCGGGAAATGTCGGATCGCAGCTCCAGGCAGAACCCGAGCCCTCGGGGTCGTGCTGCATCACGCGCTGCGCAAACACCTTCCAGCTGGCCTCAGTTGAGTTGCCCGCCAAGACCTCCTTGAGCACGGCGTCGCGCCCGGCCTCGTCCCGCGACGTGTACTGCTCGCGAAACTGGCGCACCGCGTCCTCCATCCTCAAAACCTTAGCGTCCTCCGCGCTCACATGCGGGAAGGCCGCCACAAAGTCCAAGGTGCGCTTCATCGCCATAAGATCCGGATCAAGCGGCTGCGCCTCGCCCTCCTGCTGCTGCATCGAGTTGCTGTTGTTCCCCGCCCAGAGTCCCAGAATACTCGCACATCCCGCGCGCGCCGGGCGCCCAAGCTGCCCGCGCGGCCCACGCCGCCCTCGCGCGTCCCTCTCGCAGTCCCGCCGCGCGCGTCGCGCGCGTCGCGGCGGCCACCAGCGGCCGCGCCCCCCACATGATCGCCATCGCCGAATGGTGTTCCTGTTGTTCCAAAATCTTAACTACTGGTAGCACGAGAGTCGGCGGCCGAGTCGCATGTCTCGGTCGTTCCAGGACAGTTCTTCGGATGTTACGACCGGGACGTTGGACCAGATCCGTTGGTTCAAACGAGAGCAAAAGTCGAGCGCTCCGCTCGAGAGTAGGCGGAGGAAGCCAGAGGAGGAGGAGGAGAGGAGGAAGAAGAGGTGGTGGCGGCGAGGTGACAGGGCGAGCTGGGGCGCGGCGGGCGGGCGGGCGGGCGGGCGGCGGCGTGACGGGAGGCGAGACGGGCGCTGCTCGGCTGGCTGCAGCTGGGCGGGTGGGAGGCCTCGGCGGCCTCGGCGGCCTCGGTGGCGCGCGGTGACGCGAATAGGCGGCGCGCTGGACGGAGCGGGCGCGTTGGCTGCGTTGCGACAGGGCGGCGGCGGCGGCGGGCCCTAGGGCGGGCGCGCGGGCGCGCGGGCCCTCGGGCGGCCGCGCCTGGGCGATGGGGGGCAACCGGGTGCACAACGAGGCGATCGTGAAGGACGAAAGAGGAGCAGGAGGAAGAGAAGCAGGAGGAAGAGGGGCAGCAGAGCGTCGCTGGGAATCGCGCGGCCCCTCAATGGTGGCAGTGCTGGAACGTGTTCTGGTCGAGTGAGGGGTACGCGTTGCGAAGGCAGCCTCTGCAATTGTGGACAAGGCGCACGAGACGGCGTTCCTGGCATGGCGAGCACAGCAGTTGGAATCTGAGAGGCCACGCGGCAAAGCCCACCCTGCTGTGCGCGCGGTGTGCGTGCTCCTGTTGGCGTTGCACTACTGCTTTGTGATCTTGCTGACGCTCGAGGTCTCCTCGGCGCTAAACTGGGTCTCGTGGCGTGTTCGTGCCCCATCAGTATGGGCTGGTGGTTTTCTTCTCATTCTTTGTGCTGCTTCGTATGGCGGGCATGGACCAGGTGATTTTCGGGGCGATTCTGTACCCACTGCCTGCGCTCTACCTGGTGGTCATCGCGTCTTCATCGCCGCGCCAATCAGGAACGGGCCGGACGCGCTGACTGTGAAAGTTTCCTCGCAGAAATTGGCGGCGACATGAGCGTCTATGTGGCCGTGGAGCGGGAGTCTATCTCTTCCTGTCGTCTTCGCAGCTACTGCTGTTGATGAGCCTCTTCGCAAAGCCCCAGCTTCCAGGAGACGGTCCGGACTGCGATTCTTCACTTTTTGCTCATGGTCATCTCCGTTCTGGTGCTCATCGGCTCTGGGAGTGTTCACCCGAGTAGCACATATTCCATCGTGTCGGCCCTGGGCATGTTGGCGGCCACGATCACGGCCATGGTGTTCCTCATGTTTGACCGCGAGGTCGGCGTGCGCCGACGATTCGTGCTGCTCCAGCAATTAGGCACAGGAGCCGTGCCTGACGGTGCTTCCGAGCCACAAATTGCCCCGGCAGCAGCTGGCAGGGCCTCGGGCCTGATGGTGAGCCGCGGGTCCGTTTTTGTGCCTGACGAGCCCGGTCTGAACGACGTGCTCGCGATGGTGAAGAACGTCAAGGAAGAGGAAGTGGAGATGGTCAGCGTGATCGGTCAGGGCGCATTTGGCAGCGTGTACCGCGCGCGGTACCAGGGTGACTACGTGGCGGTAAAATTGTTCGACCTCAACCGTGAGGACACGTGCGAGCCGCTCGAGTTCTTCAAGCGCGAGCTGTACATCCTCGCCTTGCTGCGGCACCCAATATCGTCTGCTTGTATGGCGCCTCGCTCAAGATTCGGGCCGGGTCCGCAGGTTCATTGTGGAGTACGCGCAATCGGGCACCTTCCAGGAGATCCTCCAAAACTACGACTATGCTTGGGACAACGCGCGAGAAAAGATCATCGCGGGAATCTGCAAAGGCATGTCCTACCTGCACCACTTTCTAGAGCGGCCGGTCGTGCACCATGACCTCAAGCCCACCAACGTGCTGGTGACCGCCGAGCTAGAGGCCAAGATTGCGGACTTTGGAGTGTCAGTCATTGCCTCGCGCTGCGCCGCGGGATCAACGGTAGCTCTCCAAAGCGAGGCGGAGACGCGAGGCTCGCCGATCTGGCTCCCTCCGGAGGTGCATCGCCGCGAGGCGTATGACGAGAAGGTGGATGTCTTTGCCTTTGCGCTGGTGCTTGCGAGGCGCTTGTCGGCGACGGCATGTACGTCATCAAGAGCTTCAAGACGGCGGGCAAGCCGCTTTGTGAGCTGTACAGCACCTGCGAATCGTTTCGCCCGCCAATCCCGGCCAGCGTGCGCGCGGCCAAGCCTGGCTACGTGAGCCTCATCGAGCGATGTTGGGCGGAGCTGCCAGACGACCGGCCGAGCTTTGCGGAGATCTGTGAGACTGTGGTCGACTTGAGAGAAGGCATGGCTTTGGACGACGAAGCGACGCTGATCGGGCCCGACGCGACGATTAGCTTCCAGAGCGTCCAAGAGGAATCTCTCGACGGCGCCGCGGATATCAAGCAAGGAGACTCGAACGGCGAGCGCGGGAGCGACCTGTACGCGTCGGTGCGCAAGCACCACAGGCCAAGTATCAGCCAGGACACGATTGGCAAGGGCTCGCCGCCCATGTCGCCCTCGATGTCTGGCCGGGCCTTTGGGACCTTTTCGGCAAGCGTTGGCCCGAACGACGGGGCGGTGCTGCGGCAGCTATGCCAGGAGCTTCAACAAGAACTCAAGGCGCAGATGGATGTGTATGAGGGCAAGCTGAGCGAGCAAAAGGAGGCGTACGAAAAGAAGCTCGCGCAGCTCGCTAGCGTCGTGCTCTGATTGGATGGCGAGGGCAGCGCGAGAACAAGACTAAGCAAAAGCAAAGAGTGTTGAGTTTCTGCTGCTGCTGCTGCTGCTGCTGCCGCCGCCGCTGCCGCTGCCACAGACCGCCGGCCTCGACTCCAGCTCCCGTGAGGTCCCAGGAAAAGGCCCAAGGCCGACCAAGGGCTGGTAGAGCGAAGTGAAGAAGGACGACAAACTCACTTGTTGTTGCGGAAGGCGGCCTCCCTAGAGAAGATGGGCACAAAGTGGTCCGCGGTGCGCTCCTTCTGGCGCTGTACAATACACTCGCAGATCCAGACGAGGTTCCTGATCTCTTGCTCCTTGAGGCGCACATACGAGTAAAAGCACGCGTAGTTGAACTGGCCCTCAAAGGCGAGCTCGTTAAGCTCGACCTCGCGCTCGTAAAAGGCGTCGTCAATGGTCTTGTCGCCGCGCTGGTGCTTGTCAAAGATCGAGCGGTAGACCTTGTACGTGCGAAGGATAGTGGCGAGCTCCTGCTCATCCGCGACGCGCGCCAGGTGGTCCGTGCCCTCGGGGTAGAGGAAGCCCATGGGGTAGAGCATCTTGCGCTCCGTCTCGCGCATGTTGGGGTCGTTGAGCGGGGTGCCGAACGAGTTGAGCGTGATGTTGATCGCCGCTGCGTCCGCGCGGGCCTTGATGAGGTCGACCATGATCTCGGCCGTCTCCCCGCCCAGCTCCTTGCAGAAGCGCGAAAAGTCTTCCAGGTAAAGCTTGCGCAGCGAGCTCTCCAGCTTGGTGGTTGGGAGCTCTTCGAGCAGGTTTTGCACCTCCGAGGCGCCGTGCGCCATCTTGCTCGACTCCTCGGAGAGGAACTTTGCAAAGTACTGGCCGATGGGCGTGTCAATGAGCACGACTGGTACAGCTCGGCGTAGCCCTTGCTCGAGTTCTCGAAAGCGCAGATGCTCTTGAGCACACTCTCCTCAAAACTGGCCGAGCGGGTGAGCCTGCTTGACCAGGGCGAAAACGTCCACGTTGGGGTTGTTGAGCGTGGCTTGAGAATCAGCATCACGTTGTCGATCATGTAGTCGTACGTGATGTAGTCCAAGAACTGCGCCAGCGGCTGCGTCGCGTTCGCGCGCATGTACTCGAACTCGAGCACGAGCTTCTCCAGCGCCTTCTCGCGCACGATGGAAGGCGAGAGCTGCGCCACCTCCTGCAAGAAGTTACCATAGTCGGTCTCCTGCAGGTTGAGCTTGACGTCGGCGAGGCTCTCGCACTCGAGGATGCTACGATAGTCGGGGTCCTTGAGGAAGCCCAGCCGCAGCCCGCGCAGCAGGGCCTCGGAGAATCCGTCCTGGATGTTGAACGTGGCGAGCCCGCCGGGCTTGGAAGTGACCACCACCATCGCGCCTGCCCGCTGCTGCTCCCTCCTCCCTCCTCCTCCTCCCCTGCTGCCGCTGCTACTGCTGCACTGTCGTCTCGCGCCGCGGCGTACCCTGACCGAACAACCTAACCTAGGTAATGCTGAGGCCCCTGTCACAAGTCAAGGTATCTATTGAAGGGCCGCTACGTTACGCTACTGGGTCGTGAATATCTAGTGCCGACCGAGGCACGGGCAGCAAGTCGTAGAGTAATCCCTAAATCAGCACTAAGCCACGCGCGTGATGCGCACGAAAACGGATCCGCGAGCTCGGAACAGTATTGGAACGGCGTGGAACTCGCGTTGCGACTCGAGCGCAGACTGCCCTTTTTTATGTTGTAGTTTTTTTGTGGGAGTGATGATGCAGCGACGCGCGGTGCGGGCGCTGTCGGGCGTGCGGCGGCCCGCTGTGGTGGGCGGGCAGGCCGACTCGCTCACCAGGTACCCCGAGATGAGCGCGCCTGGCCTCCTGCGCCTCGCCGACTACCTGGGCACTGCCGTCTTCGCTGCGAGCGGGGCCGTCACCGCCGCGGCTTGCGGCATGGACGCGCTCGGCGCCACCATCGTGGGCACCGTGACCGCCGTGCGGCGGGCACGGTGCGCGACGCCATCATCCTGCACCAGCGTCCGTTCTGGGTGGACGAGCACGAGTACTTGCTCCTCGCCTCGGGCGTGGCGCTGCTGGCCTTTTACGCGTGGCCAGAGCTGCCCGCGGGCAACTGCGTCAAGGACGCGCAGGGCGGCGAGGGCGCCGCCATGTGGGCCGGCGACGCGCTCGGTGTGGGCGCCTTTGCCTGCATCGGCGCGCAGAACGCCGTGCGCCTCGGCGTGCACCCCGCCGTGGCGGCGACCTGCGGGATGGTGACGGCCACGTTTGGCGGCCTGACGCGCGACGTGCTGTGCGGCAAGCCCGAGGGCAAGCCCGGGCGCGGGCGCATCCTGCACTCGGAGAGCGACTTGTACGCTAGCACGGCCCTCGCGGGGGCCAGCGCCTACGTGCTGTGCCGCGCCGCCGCCGCCCTTATGCGCTGCGCGTCGTTGCTGGCGTGGGCACCGCCGTGGGTCTCCGCGCCGCGGCGCTGCACTGGGGCCTCGGCTTGCCGACCTGGGACAAGCCAGCCTGGAGAACAGCGGCTCAGGCCGCGGCCGACGCCCAACAAGCCGCCCATGCCGCCAGACCCGAGAAGGAGCCGTGACTGTGACAAGTGTGTTTCCTTCGGTTCATCATATGTACTGTACCAGTACCGTACCAGGTCCGTACCAGGTATGTGTATGTCTGTGCGTGCGTGCGTGCGATCCACGACCAGCAAAGAGTCAGGGCTCGTCCACAAGCTTGCCCTGGAGCGTGGCCATGTTGGCCTCCACGACCTTGACGCGCACATAGGTCCCCGGCGGGTGTGTGGCCGGCGACGAACCCTGCAACACGCAACGCCGCAAGCCGTTTGTCCGGCCCTGCATGACGTTGGGGATCGCGCCGGCTCGGCCCCTCCACGAGCACGGTCTGCTCGGTCCCGACAAGAGCCGTCGCCTTGCGCGAGGCCGCGGCGCGGAAGGTGTCGACCACCTCCTGAGGCGGCGGGACTTTACATCCGCCGGCACGTCGTCCTCGAGCTTGTGCGCTGCGTGCGTCCGGTCCCGCTGCGAGTACGCAAACATAAAGGCCTGCTCAAAGCCAACCTCCTCCATGAGCGAGAGCGTCTCGCGGTGGTCTTCCTCCGTCTCGCCGCAAAAGCCCGTGATAAAGTCGCTGGACAGCTCCAGCTGGGGCCCAATGATCTTGCGCGCGCGGCCCTACTAGATCCAGGTATGCCTCGCGCGTGTAGCCGCGCCGCATGTTCTCGAGCACGCGGGAGCTCCCGCTCTGCGCCGGCAGATGCAGGCCGTTGCAAATGTTGTCGTGCGCCGCGATCACCTCGAGCACGTCGTCCGTAAAGTCCTTGGGGTGCGGCGAGGTAAAGCGGACGCGGATGGACGGGTCGACGCGCGCCACGCGGTCGAGCAGCTCCGCGAAGCGCGCGCCGCCCCCGCGGCGTGACCGGAACATATCGCTAAAACCCTCCGCGGTGCCATACGAGTCTTGCGCGCCCCACTCCGCCGTCTTGTCGTGGTACGAGTTTACGTTCTGGCCCAGCAGCGTCACTTCCTTGGCGCGGCCCTCTGCCGCGACCTGCTCACCTCGCGCACGATCGAATCGGCTGCGCGGCTACGCTCGCGGCCGCGCGTGAAGGGCACGATGCAGTACGAGCACATGTTGTTGCACCCCGCATGATCGAGATGTAGGCCATCCAGCTTGCGCCCGACCGGACCGGGGCCACATCGGCGTACGTTTCGTCCACGGACAGCTGCACGTTCATGGCGGCTGCGTTGCCGGAGGCTACGCTCAAGAGGTTCGGGAGGTCGCGATAGGCGTCGGGCCCGGCCACGACGTTGACCAGGCCGCCTTCGAGCAGCTTGCTCTTCATCCGCTCCGCCATGCAGCCCAACACGCCCAGCTGGCGCCCGGGTGCGCCGTGCTTGCGGAGCGTATGCAGGCGCTGCAGCGCGCGCGACTCTGCGTTCTCGCGGATCGCACACGTGTTGACCAGCACAACGTCAGCAGCCTCGAGGCTCGGGCTCGCCTCGTACCCCGCGCCCTCGAGCACGGCGCCGACGATCTCGCTGTCCGCCACGTTCATCTGGCATCCAAGCGTCTCCACAAAGTAGCTGCGCCCCTGGGCCCACTGCTTGGCGCTCTCGGCCCAGCGTTGGGTCCTGCCCTTCGAGTGGCTGCAGAATGCTCGCGGCCGGCGCCGAGCGCCGAGCGCCGGCATCCACGAACGCGCGCAGGGGCAGCCGGCTCTCGCGGATTTTGCGCCGCCGCTCTTGGAGGCTGGCCGCGCCCTCAGAGCTCAGCGCGCGTCGCGCCGCCGTCCGCCATCGCGCGGGCACCACCATCTTCAGCCACTCGTCCTTCGCCGCTGCTTGGCGCCTTTTTCGGTCAAGGAGCCTTGTCGTGCACAGCACCGGAGGACTCTGCGCGCGGCTGGCGAGGGCGCCGCTGGACGGGCACGCGCGGCACCGCTCTCGCGCGCCCGGGCGCGCCTCGTGCGCGGACAAGCGCGCTGAATAGGCGTACTGCGCTTGCTCGGGCGCCCCGATCCCAAACTAGGCGAGGCGCAGCATCGGGAGCGAGCAGGCCGGTCGGCCTGACGCCTGGCGGCCTGGCCAGGCGGCGGCGCTCGCACGGACCGCCGCAAGGAACCCGGCCCGTCCTGCGCCTGTGCGCGGTTGAGCAGCGGGGCGCGCGCAAGCTCGGCACACTGTGAACCTGCTCGCGGGGTCTGACGCAGCAAGCTGCAGGCGCGGCAGGGCAAGGGCACGCCCGCGGGCCGGCACGCCGCATTGGCCGGCGGGCGCTGCCAGCGGTGCAAGCTGCGCGCACCGGTCCGCGCCTCGGCGGCGGCGTGGGCGGGCTCTGGGCTCTCGCTTCTCTTGCGCTGCCTCCGTGCGGAAAATCGCGCCAGAACGAAGAGATCGCGCGCTGGAAGGAGAGCGACCACAACGGCTTGCGAAGGTCGAGCTCGGGCGCAGCGCGTTGGGCTGGCGGACGAGCGCATGGCCGCGCAGGTGAATCCCGGGGTCGGCGGCCTGAGCAAGCGCCAGGTATTGCACGCCGCAAGGCGGCAGCTGCGCTGGCGCCAGATGCGCAAGGCCATGCTCGTCGGGGCTCTGGTCCTTGCAGTGGGCACCTATTGGTGGGTACTGGCGCAGCTCGAGCGCGTCGGCCAGCAGCTTGTGACCTCGCAAGAGGCCCGCTGGCTTCGGGCTTGCAGCTAGCGCCCCAAGGCAGCGAGCTGGCAGAGTTGCTTAGGAAGCCGCCACAGCTGCCGGCCCCGTCATCGCCGCGGCCGCACCCGCCAGGGGCCTGGAGCGATGCGGTGTGCAAGAGGCTTGCGGCAAAGTATCACGATTGCGGGCCGCTGCACTTTCCCACCGGTTCGACCCCCGAGCGGTCTGCTGGAGTGCGACTTTGACGTTCGGGCCAATCTCCTACACGCCCGACCCGCGCCTGCTTGACTGCGTCGAGCGAGTCGACCCCGTCGAGTGGGCCAAGGACGCCGCAGTGTTCGGGCCAGCATCGAGCGGATGCAAAACCCGCGCGACTGCAACGCGCCCGAGTCGCGGTACTTTCGCGAGCCGGACTGGAGTATCGGTCGAGACGCGAACGGCGAGGACATGCGCGTGGCCGGCACAGGCAACGTGACGGATCCGAGCCGGCCCAAATGGCAGATGCTCGGCTGGCTCCATGGCTGGGCGTACAACTTGTACGTGTTTGCTTTCAACTGCGCCAACCACTGGGCGCGGGCGTGCCTGTCGTGGTGGGCAACTCCAAGTACCGATTCTCGGATCTTCGCTGCGGGCGCGGGTACTCGTGCGAGCTGAGCCCGCTGGGCAAGTGCGCGGTGGAGGACATCGAGCCGGAGCGCGTCATCGCGTTTGGCGTCGGGGAGCGCGAGCGGAGCGGACGGTGATGAACCTCGCCCAGGTGTGCAAGCCACACGGGAGGTACGTTACAGAGTACGGGCGCTGCGATTGCGAGGATGGGTTCTGCCAAAGTCCGATCCAAAGTACTTTTACTGCATGCCGTACTCAGCTTTCGACTTTTCCGTGCCCGCAAGGCTCGCCACCGACAGATGTACGAGGAGGGCCGGCGCGAGGCGATCGAGGGCGACGACGTGTGGTTGCCACGAACGCGCCCGGCGAGGAGAACCCGCACAACACGTGGAGCCGCCTGCATTTCGCCGTGCCTGAGCTGCGCCGCAAGCACGGGTTCTTGTGGATGCACGCACAGGCGCTACACTATCTTATGAAGGACTCGCGACGCCGCCTCGCACGAGTGGCGGCGCAGGGGCCTGGGCCTGGTTGGCCGGCGCTGTATCGCGATGCACGTGCGCCATGGCGACTCGTGTTTGGACAAGTACCAAAACCATCGGCGCTGTTTGCCGCTCTCAATGTACGTGGAGAAGGCGCGCCTCCTGCGGCAGCAGGACAGTGGCCTGGACTGTGTCTATCTGGCCACCGATAGCCCACAGGTGATTCGCGACGCGGCCAACTTCTCGGGCGAGTTTGACTTTGTGTTTCAAAAGATGGACCGCTCCTTTTACGACGAGGGCGCCACACGCGGCGTGGACTCGCGCAAAGCATTCAATTCGCTGGAACGCGTGGACGAGATCACGAGCGACATCTGGATCATGGCGCACTGCGATGCGCTCGTCGGCTCGTTCGCGTCCTCGGTGGCCTGGGTGGTTTACGAGATGATGGTCGGCCGGCTCGGCCACTATGTGCCTTCGCGTCAATTGACATGCCCTATGCGCACCGAAAGAACGTGGGCCGCTTTTACGAGAAGGACGAGCACCGCGGGCAGATACGGAACAGCACGGTCGCTCTCGTCGAGTGGTGATGGGGTAAAGCCTTGCAGGTTTAGGCAAGCAAGAGCGGCTCGGACCGTCGATGCGCGAGGCCCGACTGCAGCGCCATGCTCACCGCGCTCGTCGCGGCGGCGTTGTTGGCGACCTTTGGCAGATGCCGGCGGAGCGAATTCGCCGCCAGGCGGTGCGGCGGGCGTCGCTCGCGGTCATGCTCGGGCTCGGGCGGCCAAGCCGGGCCGTCCCACTCGAGCGCCGCCACGCTCGCTGAAGACGACGCGACCGAAGCTAGCGAAGCCATGGAGGAGATGGAGTCGCGGCGGGCTAGCTCGCCGGCCTCGCCAGCCTCGCCAGCCGCCATCTTCTTGAGCTGGCGCTTGATCTTGCTCACTTTGTGGCTGAGGCGCCTGTTGGTGTCTTTGGCTTCGACAAAGTGGCGAAACGTTAACCCAGTCTTTTGGTCCTCCGAGGCGTCGACTTGCGTTTGGAGCCGCGTCGTGTCGGCTTGCAGGCGCTCCTTCTCCTTGCGCAAAAGGGCGAGTTCGTGCTTGCCCTGCTCGAGCTGGCTCTGCAGGTTGAGTACGTTGAGGTGCTCGGCCTTGAGCGATTCGCGCAGCTGGTGCCCGTTGGATTCGAGCGCCTGCACGGTTTCGTTTTTGGCGCTCGCCTCGGCGCGCACCTGCTCAATCTTTGACTCCAAAACCTCTCGCGCCGCGGCCTCGGCCTGCCATCGGCGCTGCGCTTCGAGCAGCTCTGTGCGCAGTGCCCTGGCGACGCCCTCGGCGTTTGCCGCGGCGACTCGGGCGTGCTCCGCCGCGGCCTTCTGGTCCGCCAGCTCGCAATCGCGACGGGACTCGAGGCCTTCCAGCTTCCGTGTCGCGGCCCGGAGCTCTTCCTGTACTTTACCGATCGCAGCGGCGTGGCGGTTCTCCGCCTTGGCCGCCTTGAGCCGCATCTCATCCGCTTGCCGCCAGCCGGCCGAGCTCGAGTAGTGTGCGAGTCGCTCTTGCGTCCTGCACAGCTGCTCCTTGAGCGCCGCCGCCTGGCCGTCCTTCTCCCTCCGCAGCGCCTCAAGGCGCCGCGCGCCAGCCGCCCTCTCCCTGGCCACCGCCGCCTCCACCTCCGCGGCAAGTCGCCCCTCCGCCTCCATCGCGCGGCCCTCCGCCGCTCGCTGCGCCGCCAGCGCCGCGCTCAGCTCCTCCAGCTGGCGCGCCTGCTTGCGCTGCAGCTCGCCCAGGCGCGTGTACGCCTCCGAGAGCTCCATGGCCGTCGCGGCCGGGTCGAGCGCCGCGGCCGCTGTCGATGGATCTTTGGGTCCATCCGCCGTCGCCGCGCCCACCGCCTATGGATGATGCCTCACCGGAAACATGGCCGCGGCCGAGTCGGGACGCGCGGGTGGGACGGGGGCACAGAGGGTCGGGCACTGGTGGGCGGCACGCAGCGCGCAGCGGCCGGCGTCCGAGGCGGAGATGGAGCTGCAGCTGGAGGAGAACGCGCCCGGCCGCGGCAACGCGTCGCGGCCGCCGCACGGCTCGCAGCTCAAGGCCGAGCGCGCGCTGGGGCGGCTTCGAGGCGGCCATGCCTGGGACAGGCTGTCTGGCGAGCAGACGGAGACAGCACGCAAGGCGCTCGGCGAGGCGCGCGCGTTTGTGGCGCGCGTGGTGGGGAGCTGCAAGGGACCATCCGGGAGGCAAGGCAGAGCAACGCGGAGAAGGAGGTGTGCCGCGGGAGGTGGAGGCCGCGCGGGAGAAGGAGGAGGAGGCGGCGCGCCGCGCGAAGGGCGCGCCATGGCGGCCCGACTCTGCCCGGGACGCCTGCGCAGATTGCGCGCAGCCTTTCTCCTGGACCAACTGGCGGCACCATTGCCGGCACTGCGGCGACCTCTTCGACGCGGCCTGTTGCGACAAGTACATGCCGCTGCCCGAACTGGGCTATTGCGACCCTGTTCGGGTGTGCCGAGGTTGCTTTCGTGCCAAGCGCGAGCCCGCGCCAAGCACCAGCAGCGCCACGCCCAGCCGCGCCGGCGGCGGCGGCGCGCCGACGACGCCGACGCCGACGCCGACGCCGGCCTCGAGCCGCGCCGCCAAGGCAGTGCCAGGGCCATCCGGCCTTAGGAACAGCTTGTTCTTGGCGCAGCTACAGACGGCGCCCAAGTTGCGGTCTACTTCGGGCACCGCGGACACTGCAGCCTCGCCGGTGGCAGCCACATCGCCCAAGCCCAAGACGGTCCTGGACGAGCTGCGCCGCAGCCTCAAGAAGCGCAACAGCTGCCCGCACATGCGCCGGCGGTGCAGCGAGGATGTCGACTCGCGCGTCGCGCAGAATATTGCCAAGCGCAAGCACCGCCTAGCCGGTGAGGCTGCGTCGCTGCTGCAGCCGCGGAAGGGCACGGCTATCGCGACCTTCCTGGACTCGCCCAGCGCCGTTTCGCGCACAAGCGGGTCGCGCTCTGACGACGAGTGGCTCTGAGGCCGCCCACAATCAAACACATTCACTCTTCATTCCTTCATTCTTCTTCGGCCAGCCAGCGTTAGCCGGCGAGCCAGCTAGCCTGCCAGCCAGCCTACCTGCCTGCTGCCTGCCAGTCGCTATGTCGTCCTACTCGTTGTCGGCGCGGTCCTCTCGCGCGCGCGCCTTGCTCTCGGCCGCCGCCGCCACGAAAATGGTGCCGGAGATGCGAGCCAGCTCGGTGGCTTCGCGCTGCATCTCTGAGGCGCGCTCCAGGCGCTTGGACATGCCCTCAAGGGCCCTCCCGAGCCGGTCCACGGGCGCTTGCAGCTGGCTCAGGCGTTCGCTCATCCTTGATTGAGGACGTGCTCCTGGGCCGCCAGCGCCAACCGCCAACTGCCGCTGCGGCGTCTTTCTTTTGACCTTGGAGTTTTTGATCAAGAACAGAGAAAGGCGACGAGGGAACGAAAGATTGGCGACAAGTGAGGGCGAAAGGGGCGCGCGGCAGGTCGGGTGGCCGCAGGAGCGGAAACCGGCACCGAGCGCTGGTCCGAGACGCGGAAGGTGCGCGTTCGGGTCTGGCGCAAGTCTTTGGCGGGAGGTCGCCCGTGATCTTCGAAAGACGCGAGCAAGGGAGTGATGCTCTCTCTGGGCGGAGGGCGAGCCGTCGGTCTGTCTCCGCCGATCTTGTGGATCGCTCTGTCTCAGGGGGGGTGGGAGCGACAGTCGCGGCACTTGTCGCGACGCTCTTGCGCGCCAAAGGGCAGACCCCAAGCTCGGCGGATTTCGGAGCCTGTTGCTCCGGTCAAAGTGTTGATGGGCCACGCAGGACTGACTGTCTGACTGATGAGCATGTGCTCGCTTTCGCGAGTTGGTTGACCATCCATCAATGCAGAGTCAATCAAGCAGCGTTGGCGCTCCAACAGTCCACTTTCGGAGGCGATTTTTCATGATTTTTCATGTCGTGACATGAGTTGAAGAAGACCGACTGACTGACTGAAGACCGACCAGACTGCCCGTGAGCCATCATCAGCCAGCCGGGCGGAGGTGGAGTCCCCGAACTCCGCCCTCCTGTGTGGTGGAATGGCCTCGCGGCCGCCTCAATCAGCCTGGCTTTGCAAGCGGCTGTGCAGAGAGCAAGCGCGACGCCAAACGAGTAGCTCCACGTAGCAAGTGGGCTAAGAGTGCGAGGACGGTGAACTTGCATCTCGTCAGAAGACGGCTCGAGCTCCTTGCAGTTCCACTTCTACCAGAGACTGGAGCATGCCAGCACCACCCCTGCACGCCTTGCGCGTAGACGGATGCATCGGAAAGGGCTCCTTCGGCGACGTGTACCTGTGCTCGCGCAAGACCGACCAGGACAAGCAGCACGCGGAGCGCTGGGCGCTCAAGGTCGTGCACAAGTCGAGGCTAGGCACCTCCGAGCACCGCGAGCAGACCAAGACCGAGGTGGACGTGCTCCGGCTGGCCGCTCCCTGCCGCTATATCGTCGGCCTGCACTGGGCGCGGGATACGCCCTGCAGCGTCATCCTCTGCCTGGAGCTGTGCGACGGCGGCGACCTTTACTCTGCGCTGATCCGGGGGGCAGCGTCCACGACGGCAACTGCAAGCCTGTGCTGGCCGAGATTGCAGCGGCCCTGCACTTTCTGCACAGCCGGAACGTCGTGTTCCGTGACCTCAAGCCGGAGAACGTCGCGCTGACCCGTGGCGGCCACGTGCGCCTGATTGACATGGGCCTTGCCGTGGTGCTCTCGGAGGCCGACCGCGACGCCGAGTCTGGTCGACTAATGACCTACTCGGAAGCCGGGACGCTGCCGTACGCCGCGCCCGAGGTGCTCCGCCGGAAACGGCACAGCTTTGAGGTCGATTGGTGGGGCCTCGGCGTGCTCACGCACGAGCTGCTCTGCGGCTACTCGCCCTTCGAGGACGACGACGACATGGCGTGCTGCCGGCGAATCTGCACCGCGCCGCTGGACCTGGGCCTCGCGCCGACAGCGTGGAGGCGGCCTTTGTCTGCGGTCTGCTGCAGCGCGAGCCAAGCGAGCGCCTCGTCTTCGAGGACATCCAGCAGCACCAGTTTTTCGAGCACGAGGACCCGTCCATCCTCGCGAGCGTCGAACTGCCGTAGTAGCTTTCACCAGCTACACCAGCTTCCTTTCTTGTGCTGCAGCCGGGCAAGCGCAGCGCCTCTGGCTCTTTGCTGTCCGTCCCGAGCCATGCTTGAAGAGTGCTCTGCGTGCTGCTGTCTTGTCCCGGTATCGCGGGTCGCTACTTGGTTGCCTTAGGCGCGCCGCTAGGACCTCTTAGGAGTTCTCGGACGGCGCGGGCTGCCACGTGCTGCGGGCGAGTGTGTGTTGTGTCACCGATTGATTTGCCGAGTGGTGATCGATCGACTTGGTGATCGCGTGCGCAGGGTGAGCGAGCGAGCGCCCAGCGACAGGCCCGTTCCCACTCACCGGCACCAGTAGCAGCGGCGGCAGCGGCGACAGCGGCGGCAGGGCAGCAGGATCGATCATACCGCTGTCACAGCGGCTGGAGCAGCCATGGAGGGCGGCAGATTGCGACATGGGAGGGGAGGGAGACGAGGGAGGAAGGGGGCTTGGAGGTGGCACCTCCTGGCGGCGGTTGCGGCCGTTGTGGTCGCGGTCGCGGCCGCACAGGGTGACGGGGACCCGCCCACGCCGCCGGTAGGCCCGCCCACGCCGCCGGTAGGCCCGCCCACGCCGCCGGCGAACGCCACCCTTGCGCCGACTACGTCGCCGACTGGGTCGCCAGTGAAAGACGTGAAGAGGACACTGGCGCCGACTGGGTCGCCGTTGGCGAGTCCAAGCGCGGCGCCGTCAAAAGCGCCAACCACCAAGCCGTCGTTGTCGCCGTCCAAGGCGCCGACCAACAGCCGTCGGCTGCGCCCTCCAAGACGCCCACGACGCGGCCGACCAAGAGCCCACCGAAACGCCATCCCGGGCTCCGACACGCGCGCCCATCCCGCGCGCAGAGGCGTGCAAAACCGAGCGCGTCGGCGTGATCCTGAACGATTGCCAGCCCACGCAGGTGCAGCTCGGGGAAGGGCTCCGTGGACCTCTCCTTCGGCTCGTACGACTGGTACCTGCCCTTTGTGCTGAGGAAAGGAGCGGCCCACAGACCCCGAGGTGATCGAGGGGCGATGGAAGCTCGTGGGGCAAGGGCTACGGCGCGAACGACGAGCCGATCGAGGTGCCAGGCCCCACGCTGCACATGGCCAAGGGCCAGGGTCTCGGTGCGTTTCTCGAACGACCTGCTGGTCCCCAATGGCAACACGGGCACACACTACGCCAACATCCACACACACGGCCTGCACGTCTCCCCAGAGGAGGACGACCCGGCGATCTCAGTCTTGCCACAGATGCACAACTACGAGTACACACTGCCGACGGACCACGCCGGCGGCACGCACTGGTACCACCCGCACGCGCACCCGCTGTCGGAGCTGTACGTCGGGAGCGGCGCGGCGGGGCTCCTGCTTGTGGACGATGCCGAGACGGCACCGAGATCTACGAGGGCCTGGACCTGATCGAGATCCAGCTGGTCTTGCAGCACGTGCAGCCGGCGGTGCTGCTCGACCTGTCAGCAAGGAGAACGAGTTTTTCCGGCCCGACCGCGCGTTGCCATCGAGGACCAGACGTTCCAGCTAGACTTTTCCGAGCAGGGGCTTACCGTGGAGCAGGGACTTACGCGGATGCACCACGAGTTTTACCTTGTCAACGGGTTCTGGCACGGGTTGGGAGATGCAGCGGGCGTGTGGCACCGATGCGGATGCTCAACATCTCGCCCCAGCGGACGTCATGCTGCGCCTCTACGAGCGTGCGGAGAACTCGCCGGCGGACTGCCAGGTCAAGCTCCTGGCGCGGGACGGCGTCTACATGCCCACAGGACACGGGACCTCGAGTTCGAAAAGGGCCACTACATCCACCTCACGCCGGCCAACAGGGCGGACTTGCTCGTGCGCTGCTCGGGGGAGCCTGGCGCTGTCGCGGACATGTTTGACGAGTTCGACGCCTACCTGGAGGAGGACCATGTCGTCATCGGGAGAACCAGAACGACCCGGACAAGCGCACGCCCAAGCGCGCACTCTACTTTTCTCTGCGCGTCACTGGGCGCGAGGCCAACCCACCCGGTGGGGACTTGCCCACCCAATTCCAGATGCAGCCCTGCCTGCCGTACTACATGAGCGACCTGCTCGGCGCCACGGCCAAGCGCTTTGGCGGCCTGACAAGCCTGCAGCGCCAGGATGTGGTTAGCAAGCAGGTCGTGCGCGGCGACTGGCTGACGCGTTCAACCCGCAAGACGGGACCGGGAACTGGGCCGACAACTTTGAGACCTACGTCGTCGAGGTCGACCCGGCCGCGCTGCAGGGAGCGCCCTTCCCAGGCTGGATCGAGGCAAGCGACACCGCGGACGAGTCCAAGAAAAACATCACCATCATGCTTCTCGGGGAGGTGCAGCAGTGGGAGGCGAGCGGGTACTCGTCGTTCCACCCGCTGCACATCCACGTCAACCACTTTCAGCTCGTAGGACAGACGACGGCACCAACTTCAACCGGGCCGGCGACTGGATTGACGTCGTGCGGCCTCGCTACAGGCAGCCCGTCGCCTTCCGCTTCCGCACCGACACCTTCACCGGCAAAGTGGCCGTGCACTGCCACAGGAGCACAACGGCATGGGGCAGGCTTTTATCATCAACCCGGCCATCACCGACTCGCGGGTGCGGTCGCTCCGGCGGCCGTGGTCCTGCACTGAGCCGATCCAGCTCACAACGCCGGCGCCGACAATGTCCCCGACAAAGGCGCCCTCCAAGGCGCCGACGCCGGCGCCGACGCCGCCCACAAAGTCGCCCACGGCCACCCCTACCGGCACCCCGACCAAGCGCCCGACCGCTTCGCCCACACAGTCACCCACCATTACCGACGTCAAGGTGGACATCTCGCCGCGCGAGATGCAAGTATTCCCGCACGAGGGCCTGACAATCGACTCGGACCTCATCCGCTCGAGCCCGGGCCTCGATGTCCAGTACTGCTGGACCCGCGACAGCCGCGACAGCCTCTTTGCGCCATCTGTCGCGGCGCGCCTGGGAATCATCGACCTTGAGCCGTGCGACTTTGACGACGACCACGTGGACGCCCTCTCGGCCGCCTACGACACCTCGCGCCGCTCTCCCAAGCTGGTCATCAAGCCCTGGGTGCTGCAAGGGGGCACCAACTACACGTTCAAGTTGCACGTCCGCCAGGAGTTCTCGCAAGAATCCAACCAGGACTCGGCTTTCGTGCGCGTGCAAACCCTGCCGGTGCCCCCTTCTGGCCGCGTGCAGGTCGACCCCGTTGGCGGTACCGCGGGCACGACGCGCTTCAACATCACCCTCGTCGAAGACGGCCGCAGTCTGGACCCCGGCCGCAAGTTTCGCTTTGCTATCCAGCGCAACACGCTCGAGGGCGAGACGGTTGCACTGGCCTCGGACACGACCTCCAACTCGCTGGACGGCGTGCTGCTGCCCTTCACAAAGTCAGGAACCCAGGTGGCCTTTGTCACCATCGTGGCCTTCGTGGTCGGCTCGAACGGCGCCGTCTCCCGCGCGGCGGCCCCCTTCAACGTGCGGCTCACGCCGCCAGCGGTGCAGGAAGTCACGCAGCGTGGCTTTGTGGCCTCCAATGACGAGCCGGAGGAGTCGCTGCGGTCGCAGATGGCCGTCGCCTCCATCGTCAGCCTGCTCGAGCCGTCCATCAGCCCCACGGACGTGAGCTCGCGCGAGGGCTTCGACTCGGCCAAGGTGCAGCTCTTTGCCGAGCTGGACCGCACCTTTGCGCGCATCTCCAGCCCGGAGTTTGCGTTCTCTACGCAAGTCGGCCAGCTGGCCATGTACACGCTGCGCAACGCCGCCTTTTCGCTCGACTCGGGTGACGACTCGGAGCGGGCCAACCTCGAGTCGGTGGCGCGCAACCTGGATGCGCTCGCCAAGCAGTGGGTGGCCTGGCTTAACGAGGAGGCCTTGCTCCAGCTTCGGGACCGTCGCTTCATCAACTTTGGCTTTGCGATCCCGCGCGGCGTCATCAACATTGGCTTCGAGGGGCTCAGCAGGCTCGCGACTATGCCGTATGTGTGCGAGGCGGGTGATACGCTGCTCTTGTCGGCGTACGCCAGCCTGCGCGAGCTGGCGCTCTGGGGCCTGGTCTCTGACCAGAGCGACATCGCGCTCGCGGGCCAGTCCCTGGGCGGCGTCTTTGGCAAGCGCTACGCCAACCGCGTCGCCGGCCGCTACAAGGCCTCTGCCGGCGCGAGCAACTATGTCGAGCTCCCCGACGAGCTCTTCAACCCGGGCCAGCGCTCCACCTACGAGGAGATCGGCGTCTCGCTGCTCGAGCTCCCGGCCACGGTGGAGTGCGCCGGGTGCGCCTCGAGCAGCCCGCGCCAGGGAACGGCACGCGCCGCGCGCTCCAGCTGGCCGCCAGCCCGCCCTCAGGGGCCCTTTGAGGTCGTGGTGAGCAACGTGCTGCGCCTTGGCTTTGCGCACAACGGCGACTACTCGACGGCCTCCAGCCTGCCAGCGGTCAACGTGTCGCTCGAGACGCAGTTGCTGGACCTGCCCGAGGGCAACACGGTAAAGGTGCGCTGCGCGATCTACGACGACGCGCTCGGGACCTGGTCGAGCGACACGTGCACGCTGCTCTCCGCCCCGGCGGAAAGCCCGGCCACTGCCGAGGTAATCAAATGCTCGTGCACGGGTGTCTCTCAGGACAACGAGGCCGCCCTCGCGGCCGTCGCCTACGTCGAGCCAATGGTTGAGGTACCGCCCGGCGGTCCTTCGCCGCGGGTACCGATCTACTGGCAGTTTGCCCTCACGGTCGTTGGGGCGACCTTTGGGCTGTGGGCGCTGGCCTCGCTGTGGGCGCACAAGCAAGGACCGCGAGGACGCCTCGCGGACGCAAAAGGGCGCGACGCTGCTCTTCCTGGCCAGCAAGCACTTTGGCAAGACCACGCCGTCCTCGCCCAAACCGTACAACGCTCCGCGTTCGAGATGATGCGGCAGGTGGCATCGCGCGGCTACGTTGGCACGAACACCGTGGTGCGCGCCAGCCTGCTCTCGCGCATCGAGCGCGCGCACTCGCTCGTCGGTCTGTTTCTTCTTCAACGCCCGCATTCCGCGGCTGCACCGCTCCACGATCCCGCCGCTCACGCTGCTCTGCGCCTTTTCTGACGCACCTCACGGTGCACATGCTTGGCCTCGATCTCGTCATCGCGCTGCCGGTCTCGGGCGTGGCGTGGGCCTCAGCGCGTTTGGGGCTTGGGGCGGTCCTGAACGCCTACTCGCTGCTCATGAAGAAGAACTTTCACCGCGTGGCGCACTTGCAGAGCAAGTCCGTCGAGCTGTGCCGCCTGGACGGCTCGGCGCCCGCGCCCGCGCCCAAGAAGCCGCGCCGCTCTTGCTGCCACGGCGATGACTCGGGCCCTCGGGCGCCGACCACGTCGTGTCGCAACGCTTCAGTCCCGAGGAAGACGAGCTGCGCGCGCGCCAGTTGGACGTGTACCGGCACGCGCAGCACCTCAAGCACCTCCAAGCGGATCACGACCGGATGCTGCCGCTGAGCGCGCGGCTGTACATCAGCCTGCGCAGCTGGTTTTGGTTTCTCAGCACCAAGCCGGAGAAGGTGCACCTTTCGCGCATCTACGGCGGCAAGGAGAACGTCTTTTACCTGTACCGCCGCGCCAAGCTGATGCTCGACAAGATGGAGCGGGACTACAACATCCGCCGCTCGATGATCAGCGCCCCGCCGCTCATCACGGCGGTAATCTTCCTCACCTACACGACTGCGGTCGTGCTCGGCATCTTTCTCGGCTCCAACGCCATGCGCGACCCGGTGGACTGGTTCATTGAGACCGGGATCGCTTACGCGGCGGGCATCATCGTCGTGGAGCCCATCCTGCTCGCCCTGCGCTTCCTCTGCTGCGCTCCGCGCGACCAGCCTTCGGCGATCCTCACCAAGCCGCGCGGTCGCTTCTACTCGTGGGACTCGCGTGTGAGCACGCGCTCGGAAGACCAGCGCAACGCTGCCAACGCCGCCGCCGATGCGGCCGGCGCGGACGCCGCCCTGGGCCTGGCGGATGACGCCGACTTGGAGAAGGGCAAGGGTCGGAGCGGCTCCATCGGCTCGCACGGCACCGAGCGTTCTGGCAAGACGCACAAGTCGGCTGTCAGCTCGCTCTTCAACCGCTACAACCTGTACAACCAAGCCGCCAAGCGGCCGGGCGGTTCTACGACGAGGACGACTTTCTCGAGTACTCGGACGGCGAGGAGAGCGCCTTCGAGTCGCGGGCGGACTCGATCGCGCGCGACCCGCGGCTCTCTCAGACGCACACAGCCGGCGGGGAGTCGCGGATCTCCCGCGCGGCCTCGCGCCAGCGTCGCGCGACGCTCGAGTCGCGGACGCAGGCGGGCACCTCGGTGTTTTCTGCGCGTAGTGTCCTCAAGAGCCGCTTGCGCGGCACCCGAAAGTCCAAGCCCAAGCCCGACTACGTGAGCGACGAGGACGACAACCCCAGCGTCCGCCCTGATGATTGTGACTACGTATGAAAATCGCCTTTTGTATCTCGATCTTGATCAACAGCGCTCCCATGACTCGATCACTCGTGGCTGGCTCACGCCTGCCGCACGCGTCCATCTCTCCCCGTCAGTCAGCGCATGGCGCTCCATCGATTTCTTGTGGGCCATGACTGCGATGACTGCAAGATGACTGCAAGATGACTGCAAGATGACTGCAAGATGACTGCAAAATGACTGCGATGACTGTAATGACTGCAAGATGACTGTAAAATGACTGCGAGATGGTCACAGGATGACTGGAACGTCAAGCGACCCCGTTTGAACGCGGCGTGGCGTGCTCGGAGGGCGCGAGCCCGGGCGCCGGGTGCGATGCCGCGGCAGCGCGTGCTTTGCGTGGCCGAGAAGCCAAGTGTGGCGTCCAAGATGAGCCAGGCCTTCTCGAACGGGCGCACGGAGACGGCAGACTCGCTCCAAGTTCAATCTCTGCTTTGACTTCTCGTGCCGGCTCGGCATTCTCGGGCTCTTCCCCGAGCAGGAGGTGGACATGGTGGTGACATCGGTGCTCGGGCATCTGACGGACCTGACGCTCCCTGATGGCTACGGCAGCTGGCAGAGCTGCCCGCCGGGACAGATTTTCGATCTGCCCGTGACGTTCCGGGTCAAGGACGACAAGCGCGACATCGAGCACACGCTGCGCACCGAGGCGCGCGCGCCACGGTGCTGGTCATATGGACGGATAACGACCGGGAGGGCGAGTCGATCGGCCAGGCAGTCGACATCTGTCACGCGGTCAAGCCAGGCCTGCCCGTGCGGCGCGCCCGGTACTCGGTCACCACCGAGCAGAGCTGCGCGAAGCCCTGGGCAACCTCGGCATGATGGACAACCGCGTCGTGGAGGCGTCGTTGGCTCGCCAGGAAATTGACTTTCGCATCGGGGTCGTGTTCACGCGTTTCCAGACGCTCCAGCTCCAGCGGCGCTTTCCTGAGCTCACCGAGGTGGTCAGCTTTGGGCCGTGCCAATTCCCGACGCTCGGCTTTGTGGTGGAGCGCGCTGAGCAAATCGAGGCCTTTGTGGCCGAGAACTTTTGGAGCATCCACCTCGGCTACAAGCCGGAGGACCCGGCGCCGCAGGCCCGCCCTTTAGCTTCGAGTGGGACCGACACCGCCTGTTCGACCACATTGCACAGTGCTCTTCGAGATGTGCACGGAGGCCGAGCGCGCCGTGGTGGCGGACCGGCGTGACGACAAGCCGGTGCAAAAGTACCGACCAAAGCCGCTCGAGACGATTGCCCTGCAGGGCCGGATGGCCTCCTTTCTCCGGATGGGCGCGGAGGTGACCATGGCGGCGGCGGAAAAGCTTTACCTCAAGGGCTATATCAGCTATCCGCGCACGGAAACGGACCGCTTCGACGCTTCCATGGACCTGCACGCCCTGATCAACATGCATCGCGGCTCGCCACGCTGGGGCGCCTACGCGGCGCGCCTGATGGACAACGGCGAGTTTCAGCAGCCCACTCAAGGCAACAAGACAAGGCCCACCCGCCCATCCACCCCACATGCGTCCCCATCGAGAGCCTCGAAAACGCCAACGAGCGCAAGGTGTACGAGTTTGTGGTGAGGCACTTCCTCGCGTGTTGCAGCCGCAACGCACAGGGCATGCGGTCCGAGCTCTTTGGGACTTGGGCGGCGAGGGCTTTCATGCAAGTGGGATGCGCATCATCGCGCGCAACTACCTCGACGTCTACACCTATGAGCGCTGGGGGCGAAAGCGCGCTACCCGACCTCCAAGTCGGCGACGAGTTTGTGCCGGCCTCGAGATGCGAGCCGGCTCGACCACCCCGCCACAGTACTTGTCAGAGCGAGAGCTTATCGACCTCATGGCCGCGCACGGCATCGGCACGGACTGTACGGGGGCGCAGCACATCCAGACGATCCAGGCGCAACTACGCTGTCAAGGAAGGCATGTACTTTAAGCCGCGCCCGCTCGGTTCTGCGCTGATCAAGGCCTACCGCCATTGGCCACGCCGAAGCGGTCTCAAAGCCGCGCATGCGCGCAGCGCTTGAGCGTGGGCTCACGGAGATCTGCGAGGGCACCAAGACGCGGCCCGAGCTCGTCGGCGAGGCGATCACGCTGTTCAAAGAAGTGTACGAGACGACGATGCAGCGCGCGCAGGAGTTGTACCAGGCTGTCGCCGCGGTCTGAACGGCGGCCCAGGCCCGGGCGGCGGCCCAGGCCCAGGCCCAGGCCCAGGCCCAGGCCCGGGCGGCGGTGGCGGCGGCGGTGGCCACGGCGGCGGCGCGGCGGCCCGGCGGCGGCTACGGGTCCGTCAAAGACCGCAAGGACTTTCGCTGCAAAGTACTCAGGTTCTCAAAGTGCGGCAAGTGCAAACCCGATGGAGCTGCTGCAGTCGTCAAAACCCCCGCCTGGGCCGCGCGGCGGCAAAACGACGCACCCACCAGCTTGTTGCACTGCAAGACCTGCTCGGCCTTGCACCGGTTGCCAAACGGCAAGCCAAGCGCATCTGACAACACGTGCATCATATGCGACTTTCAAGTGCTCGAGATGGCTGGCGCCAAGGACTCGAGCAAGACCCTTCTTCGTGTGCCCGCGTTGTAACAACGCAGAGCCCACCGTGGAGGACTTGACGCCCGGCGGGCCGTGCTTCAAGTGCTGCGAGACGCGTTGCAAGCTTTCTGGCGGCGTGCGTGGCGGCGACAAGCCCGTGATGCGCTGTTTGGCCTGCAAGAACGACGAGTTGTTTTGAAAAAGTCGGCCAAGGGCTTTCGGCTCCAGTGTCGGAGCTACCCGGCGTGCAAGCAGAGTACTGTGTGGATCTGCGACGACGTGGTCGCGGTGGCGCCGCACGGCGACTCCAAGTGCAAGTGTGGCGCGAGGCTTCTTGACGTGGAGCTTCGGCCCATGGCAGCGCCTTCGGGCTTTCGCCCCAAGCAGACATTGTGCCCCAACAAGTCTGCGGCTTGCACGCGCAACCCTGGAGCTCGACCACATCTTCCGGGCCAGCGTCATTGCCCCCACAAACAAAGGTCCGCCCAAGGTAGTGCACTCCGCGCTGCCAGCGCCGGCCCAGTCGCAGGCCCTTACGGCCCCCCCCCGGACGGCCCCGGTGCGACGCGCGGCTGCCCCGGCTACCTTCTCACAGCCAGCCGTTGCTCCGCCAGCGCCGGTGCCAACCAGCAACAACGCCGAGGTGCCAAGCTGCGAAGGGCACGGGCGCCGTGCCTGCTGTTGCACGCCAAGACGAGCGCCAACCAGGGCCGGCCCTTCTTCAAGTGCAGCATGCCGGGCGACCAGTCATGCAACTTTTCCAGTGGGCTGACGGCGGCTCAAACTTGGCCGCCACCGCAGGGGACTGCTTCAATTGCGGCCACCTGGCCACTTTGCCAGCAGTTGCCCGAATGGGCCGAGCCACGGCGGCGGCGGCGGCGGCGGCGGCGGCGGCGGCGGCGGCAACTGCTTCAACTGCGGCCAGCCCGGTCACTTTGCCAACGCTTGCCCCAATGGGCAAGCCCATGGCGGCCCGCCCTCTGGCGGTGGCGGCTCGTGCTACAAGTGCGGACAACCCGGGCACTTTCAAACGCCTGCCCCAGCGGGCAGGGCCACCGTGGCCACAATGGGGGCGGCTACATCGGGGGCGGCCACATTGCGGCGGCGGCGGCGGCGGCGGCGGCGGCTCTTGCTTCAACTGCGGCCAGCCTGGCCACTTTGCCAACGCTTGCCCGAGTGGGCAAGCCCGTGGCGGCGGCGGCGGCGGCGGCGGCGGCGGCAACTGCTTCAAGTGCGGGCAGCCAGGGCACTTTGCCAATGCCTGCCCAGGCCCTGACCGAGGGAGACACGGTAATTGACGATGCCGTTGTTGTTGTTTGTGTGCCATCTGTCAGCCAGCCACCCGATCAAGCGTCCTTGTCCGCACGCCGCGGGTACCACGGCAGCGCGAGCAGCATGGTGGTTGGAAGCACTGTGACGAGGGCCAAGAACGCCTTCATCTTGGGCGTCGGTGGCCACGTTTCTTGAACTCGACAAAGAAGAAGCCAAACTCCATGAGGTGCACGAGCAGCGCAAGCTTGAGCACGTCAGCGCTGCGCGACACATAGGTCGCGTATCGCGTGCAGCCGAGAAAAGCGTCACGAGGACCCACACGCGGCGATAGCGCGCATCCCTGGCGGCTGAGTCCGACTCCAGCAAAAGGCTGGAACTCGGCATTGCTCTCGCTGCCGAGCGCCAGGCGCCTGCACGCGGGGTCAGCGCCGGCCTGGCCCCGCCGCGACCCAACCGCACTTACAGCACCTGCGCGAACTCAAAGTACGCCGTGTACTTGAGCGCGGCGTCCACCGCGCGCGTCGCGAGCGAGTTGGCCATCGCTCTCAGGCAGGCTCCTTGAGGTGCTTGCTCGATGCGGCAGAGGCAGGCTGCCGAGGAGGAGGTCGCGGACGATGACGATGGCGGCCGCGAGCAAGGCCTGCCGCGAGCTCTGCCAGCTGGCGGCGCACAAGGCCGGGTGCGGCAGGTCGTTCGAGCTTGGGCGGCGAGCGGTTCCGCGTGGTGCAGCAGCTGGCCGAGGGCGGCTTCTCGGTGGTGTTCTTGGTGCGCGGTCGCGCGGGCGGGCGGCACGAACGCGCGCTGGCCGTGAAGCGCATCGTGACGCAGTCGCGCGAGCAGCTGCAGGAGGCGCAGTGGGAAATCCGCGTGCACCGCCTGCTGGGGAACGATAACCCCAACGTCATCCCGCTGCTGCGCTGCGAACTGCACCAGAACGCCGGAGGCGCGCGCGGCGAGGTGCTGCTGCTGTACCCGCTCTACGAGCGCGGCTCCCTAGTGGACCTTTGCTAGCGCGCGCTGAGAAGGGCGAGCAGTTGGCCGAGGCCACTGCGCTGGACCTTTTCTTGCAGGTTTGCCACGGCCTTCAGGCTTTCCACGCCTTGGACCCGCCGCTGGCGCACCGCGACGTCAAGCCGCACAACGTGCTGCTGGGCGGGCGACTGCTGCTCATGGACTTTGGTAGCACGGCCCGCGCGCGCCCCCCTCAGCACGCGCGAGAGCCGCGTGCTGTTGCAGGAGCGCGCGGCGCGGCAGAGCTCCATGGCGTATCGCGCGCCCGAGTGGGAAGTGGTCGAAGGACAGGTTGGACGAGCGCACGGACGTGTGGGCGATGGGTTGCCTACTCTTCGCCATGCTCTTTGGCCAGGGCTACTCGCCGTTCGAATGCAAGTTTGGCGGCCCGCGGCGCTCCGACGTCGTGGACCCGTTCGGCCACACGAGCTCGACGGCGGCTGGGGGCGTGCCAGTGGCGCACCCGCGAGTGCACGCAGCTCGGCGTCCTCGGCGCGGTGCCCTTCCCAGAGCACCACGACCGGTCGCCGGCTCTCGTGGAGATTGTCCGCTGGCTGTTGCAGGTCGACCCGAAGGACCGCCGATGCTCGATGCCGTGGTTGAGCGCGTGCGCAAGGCCCGCGAGGAGCAGATCTCCATGTTTTAGAGGAGGAATCTTTTCTTGTGATCATCTTGATCAAGAGAACGATGATCAAGATCAAGATCAAGATCATCAAGGTCAAGAAGTTCTTGAGGAAATGGCCATGTCAGGAGCTGGAGTTCGCCAACAAGTGGTGCTCATCGGACTAGGCGGCCTCGAGCCAGCGGGCAAGCTGCTCCAGCTGCCGCAGGTGCGGCCGGAAGGCCTCCTCCACCTGCGCGCTGCGCGTCGTCCGGGCCCAGGTTGTTGGCGGCGTCTTGCTGCTGGTCCAGCTGGCGGTTGAGCTGCGCCAGCTCTGCGTCCGCGCTTGCGAGAGCCTGGCGCAGCGCGTCGACCTCGGCCAGCTTGCGCTCCACTTGAAGGGCGCTCTCCTGGCGCTTGGCGCGGAACTCCGCGGCGGCCTTGGCGGCCTGGTGCGCGCACTGGTCGGCGTCGCTGCTCATTGCGCGAATGGCCTGCGCGAGGCTCTCGCTCAGCGAGCCCTCCCGCACGGTCTCACAGGCCTCCTCGACGCGCTCCTGCAGCTGCTTCTTGAAGGACGCGGCCAGCGCTTTCACCTTGCCGACGTCCTTGCGCGCCTGCTCTTCGACGATCTTGCCGATCATCGCCATGTTCTCGTCGCTCTCGCTGTCCGAGTCGCCCGGCGACGCGAGCTGCCGCCCCGTCTTGCCGCGCGTCTTGCTCGCCTTGCCGCGCACCATCTCTCCCTCTCTCTCGCGCGCGCTTCTCTTCGTTTGGTCACTGTCGATTGTGAAATCCTCTTGAAAATCGACCCAAAATTCAAAACCCAAAACCCAAAACTCACGAAGCGTTCTTCCTTTCTTTTTCTTCCTTTCTTTCTTTTCTGAATGAAGCGCGCGACAAGGAGCATCCGATGGATTGTTGAGGCATGAGGCACAAATCGGAGCAAAGCGGACGAGGGCGCGAGCGAGACGATGCTGAGCTCCAAGACCGCACTGAAGAGCGCCAGGGCCCTGCGGCCACGCGTGCGCGGGCTGTCGCAGCTGCAAGGCCTACTGGAGGCGCAGCTGGATGAGATCCGCGAGGCCGGCACCTTCAAGGAGGAGCGCGTGCTGACTGGGTCGCAGAACAGCCTCGTCAGCGTCAAGGGGCAGCAGGACAAGGTGCTCAACTTTTGCGCGAACAACTACCTCGGGCTGTCGGACCACCCCGAGGTGGTGCAGGCCGCCAAGGACGCCATGGACGACTTTGGGTTTGGTCTGAGCTCCGTGAGGTTCATTTGCGGCACGCAGACCATCCACAAGCAGCTGGAGGCGGACATCGCGCGCTTCCACGACACGGACGACACCATCCTGTATCCGTCCTGCTTTGACGCCAACGCCGGACTGTTCGAGTCCATCCTCGGCCCGAGGACGCCGTGATCAGCGACTCGCTCAACCACGCCTCCATTATCGACGGCATCCGCCTGTGCAAGGCGCAGCGGCACCGGTACGAGCATATGGACATGACGGACCTGGAGGCCAAGCTAGTGGCCGCCAAGGACGCACGCGTGCGCTAATCGCCACTGACGGCGTGTTCTCCATGGACGGCGACGTGGCGCCGCTCAAGGAGATCTGCGGGCTGGCGGAGAAAGCACGACGCGATGGTCTTCATCGACGAGTGCCACGCCACGGGCTTTTTCGGCGAGTCGGGGCGCGGCACCATCGAGTACTGCGACGTGCACGGGCGCGTGGCCGTGATCAACTCGACCCTGGGCAAGGCGCTCGGCGGGGCCACGGGGGGATACACGACGGGCATCCAGCCGGTCATCGACATCCTGCGGCAAAAGGCGCGGCCGTACTTGTTCTCCAATTCGGTGGCGCCGCCCGTAGTGGGCGCGTCGATCAAGGTCTTTGATATGCTGAGCGCCACGGACAACCCGCACGTGCGGGCCGTCCGCGAGAACACGGCGGTCTTCCGTGACCTGCTGACGGAGGCGGGGTTTACGCTTTCGGGCGCCTACGAGCACCCCATCGTGCCCGTTATGATCGGCGACGCGCACCTGGCCTCGGCCTTCGCAGACGCCATGCTGGAACGCGGCGTACGTCATTGGGTTCTCCTACCCGGTTGTGCCCAAGGGCGCCGCGCGCATCCGCACACAGATCTCTGCGGCGCACACGCTGGACGACATCCGGACCGCCGCGAGGCCTTCATCACTACGGGCAAGGAGCTCGGCGTCATTGCCTGATTCATCATCTTCATCATCATCACCTCAGTCCGTGAAAGAGCTTGCCAGCAAACTCTGCAAACGCTGGATCGCGCGCTCCGACTGCCTCTTGCGCTTCTGGAACGCCGTCACCTTGTCCTTGGAAAAGGCCTCGAGCTCCCGCAGCGCCGCGTGCGCTTGCTGTTCCTGCTGCGCCTGGCTGCGCGCCGCCGTCTGCGCGGTCTTCTGCATCTTGCATCGCAACCCCTCGAGTCGCGTCTCCACCTCCGCCGCCGCCGCGCCGTGGGCACTCAGGACGCGCCGCTGCGCCTCCAGCTGCATTTCCAGGTCGGCGCAGGCCGAGCGCAGCCGCAGCGCCAAGGCAGCGCGCTCGCTGCGCTTGCTCGCGCGCTTGCCCGCCAGCAGGTCCGACCGCTTCTCGAGCTGCGCCTGGCTCTGCTGCACGCGCCGCTTGCACCTCTCCAGGCCTTCCGCCAGCCTGTCGTGGGCGCGCTGCACGGCGAGGGCTAGCTCGCGACGGTCGGTGCGGTACTGCGCTCTGATCTTGTGGAGGCAATCTTGCAGCTCGGGGTCGCTCGAACTGGGCAACTGGAGCGCTACGAGCTCGCCCTCTGCCCACGACGCGAGGCCGGCGCTGTTCCCGCCCACGCCCACGCCGAGGCCGAGCCCGTGTTGATGGTCGCACCGCTAGTCATGGTGGCGCTGTTGTGGCGACCCTCGCGCAGCGGCGCTGCGGCGATCGTCTCGTCGAGCTCCGTGATGTGGGACTCGAGCTTGTCGAGCCCAGCAGCGAGGGCGGTGACGCGCTCATGCAGCGCCTGGCAACGGTCCATGGCGCTCGTCCCGGTTGCCTCGGCGCCCTTGATGCGCCCTGCCTGCTGCGTCAGACTTGCCGCCAGCTCGGCGGTGTCCGCGGTCTGTGTCTTGAGCGTCGCCCGCATCTCCGAGAATAGCCGCTGCGCGCCGCTGACCTGCTTGAGCAGCTTGTCCTGCTCGCCGCCCAGCGTGGTCACGCGGGTGCTGAGCTTGTCCACCTCAACCCGCATGCGTTTCACCTCCGGCGCCGCCCATGCCGCCTCCTGCTGCTCCTGCTTGTGTACCTGGCGCTCGTGCTTGCGCGGGCGCTCGTCCTTCTCGAGTTGTCGGCTGCGCTTGGCGCGCTGCGCTGCAGCCGCCTCAACACGCTGAACGGCAGGCGACGAGTCAGCGCTCGGGCTCTGCGTGGGCGGCACGGAGCCATCAGGGGTCGCTGGCGCCTCGCGCTGCGGCGGGGACGCCGACGTCGGTTTGGCCGGCTTTGGGGGCGGCGTCGGCGGTCGCTTGGGCCGCACGCCCGCACTGAGCGAACTAGCTAGCGTGGGGTCGAGCGTGCGCTTGACGGCTTCGCCGTGAGTGCCTGGACCAAGTCGCTCTTGCTCCAGCGAGCCTTCTTGCCGCTCGGGTACCACATGGTGCGGTTGGAACGGTCGAAGAAGCGGCGGAACACCGCCACGTTGGTCGTCTTGGCCAGGAGCTCCAGCTCGCTCAGGGTTTTCTTGTGCAGCGACCCGCCGCTCAGCAACGCGTTACGCCGCGCCGGCGGCGTGGCGGCGCGCGGCGTACGTGGCGTCGGCGGCCCCGCAGGCGTACGCTGCACAGACGCGCTCTTGCCAGGCGGCGCGCTCTCCTTCTCCGCCGCGCTCTTGTCAGGCGGCGTCGCGAGACGTCTGCTTTCGGACCGCGGCGGCGAGAGGCGCTGGGCGGCGTCGCGCTCGGCGGTGGGCGTGGGCGTGCGCAGCGCCACCTTTATGGGCTGCTGGCACACCGACACGCGCGACTGCCCGCCGTTCGTGCTGCTCTCCTCGCCGGGGCAGGCGACGAAGAGCTGGCGGGTATCCGCCAGGCCGCGTTGCGCACAGCGGAAGAATGCCTCGACGCGCTCGGCAGCGCCCGCGGGCGGCTCCAGCACGCAGGTGAGCGTGTCGCCAGGCTTGCCAGGCTCCCCGAGCGCCTGCAGCGACTCGGCCAGGTGGCCCTCGCCTTCCATGGCGGCCAGCACAACGCTCACTCGGCCCTTCGTGGCGCTTACGCCGCGCACGGCGGCGAAAGGCGCCGTCGCGAGCTCCTCCGTGCTCAGCAGCATGCTCAGGCCCGTGCGGTTCACGTCCAGGCACAGCAGCGGGCGGCCAGGGCCGCGTGAGAGGAAGGGCGCATCGCAGCGCGTGCTGAGCCGCGCCTCAAAGCACGGCACCTGCATGGCGCGGCGCCCGCGCGCACAGACGCGGTCCACGAGCGCGTGGCAGGCGGCGAAGAAGGCGTCGTGCGTGCGCGCCTTGAGCACCTCGTCCACGGGCTCCTCCAGCCCGCTTGCGAGCGCCAAGCGCAGGCGTGGCAGCGGCTTGTCGGCCAGCAAGCGACTGGACACACGGGCGAGACGGTGTGCAAAGTCCACCAGGCCGCGCAGCACTGGATATCGCCATAGGTGCGCGAGGCGGCCAGAAGGTCGTGCAAGGCGCTGTCCTGCAGCACGGCGTCCAGCATCTCGGCCGCAAAGATCTTCTTGGACCGCACGAGGTGCGCGAGCTGGCACAGCAACAGGGCACGTCGCGGGCGAGGCGTACCTCGCGCGGGTGCGGCGCAGCTGCAGCGTCGCCAGCGCTAGGCCGCGGGTCAACTCGACCAGATCTGCCGCCGCCATGACGTTCTGCAGCGCGCGGCGGTCGAGCGCGTTGAATCGCGCGGTGAGCGCCCACATGGCCAGGAAGAGCGCGTCAGTGCGGCCCCTGGCTGCTTGTCCAGCTGCTTGCAGGCCGCTCGCATTGCCGCGCAGAGGCCGTGCTTTAGGAGGAGCTGCACCTGGTCGCGCGTGGCCGCCTCCAGCACGCCGGAGAGCCCCTCCAGGCGCACGCCCGCGCCGGCCACCTCCTGGCACAGCAGCACGGCCGCTGCGCGCGACTCGGGTGCGCGCATCCTCTCCTCACTGCCGCCGCCGCCGCCGCCGCCGCCGCTGCTGCTGCTGCTGCTGCTGCTGCTGCTGCTGCTGCTGCTGCTGCTGCTGCTGCTGCTGTCCCTCTCTCTTCTTGCTCTGCTGCTCCGCAGAAGGCAACGCTTGTTACCTTGGGTGTTGTGTTTTTGAATTTGCTTTCTCCGTTTTCACAATTCACTCGTGAAGAGTGGGTTGTTGGCAATCCACAGTGGTGAAGCGTTTGCGCGTCACAGCGTGGCGCCCGAGGCGAGTCGCGCCTCGAAGGTCTCGTCCAGGACGCTGAGGTCGCGGCGCGCCTGTTGCAGCTGCAGCTGCGCCTGCACGGGGTCCGCGCTCAGGCCGGCGTAGCGCTCGAGGCGCGCGCGCAGACGGTCGCGGTGGGCGAGGCGCTCGTCCAGCGCCGCGCGCGGCGACGAGCGCGCGGTGGCCGGAGCAGGCCGGGTCAAAGTCGCCCACGAGGGCCTCCATGGCGGCCCTGCGCTCGCGGTACTGCCGCGCCTTGACCTTTAACGCCGCGCGCGCCGCTTCCAGCTCGTCTGGCGGTAAGTTGGCCACGGCCGCGCCGCCCGAGAGGTCCTGCCCACGCTCCGCGCGGCGTGTGCTCCTGCCGCAGCTCGGCCAGCTCGGCCTCCAGCGCCTGGCGCTGCGCCTGGTCCGAAGCCACTTGCCGTCGCAACCCATCGACTTGGTCCTGCAGCTTGGCTAGCTCGACGGCAGCAGCGTCGTCGTCGTGTCGCGCGCGCGCCCAGCTGGCCGCCAGCGCCGCGGCGCTCAGGGGCCGCTCTGGCGTCTCTGCGGCCAGACGCGCCAGGCGCTGCAGCAGCTCGCCCTCCATCTCGCCGGTTCGCCCAGGCTCCTTGGTGGGACAAAGTCGATAGTCGATGACGGGGATGGCGACGCGGAAAGCGCAAGGGGCCGGTCGCGGGGCCGCCGGACGCGGCGCCGCGCGGGCCGCGCGGGACCGCTGCGCGCCGTCAAGGCCCCCCGCGGGACGTGCTGCTTGCGCTGTGCGCCTTCGTGCTGGTGGCGCTGTGGCGCGGCACTGTGTTTGTGAGCAGTGGAGTCGATGTCGTGCTGGAGGCTCCTGCCCGAGGGAGCGCGCGGGCGGGCGGCGGGCGTATCGGGCGAGGGCGACGCGATGCGACTGCCACCGCTGCACGAGATGGACGACGTGCCCGAGCAGCAGGAAGACTCGCCTGAGGAGACCGAAACAGGAGAGGTCGAGGCGAGCGTGGAGCTCGAGGACGACCCATTCTCAGACGAGGACGGGGTCGAGGACGAGGACGAGGACGAGGACGAGGACGACGAGGCGCTGCCAGACAGCAAGCGAACCACGGTGCTCCTCAGCAAGGAGACTATCCGCAAAGTGAATGACCGCGAGCGCACGCGCGCCGCATACGCGGCGGCCGTGGAACTGTACCAGCGCGTGCGCGCGGTGAGCCTCGCGGAGCGCGCCAAGCTTCCGTTGTCGAGCCTGAAGAAGAGCGTCGAGGCCGAGCGGCACTTCACCCGGGGATACTGGTTCGTGCCGGGCCGCAAGTACTTTGTGTACCAGCCCTCGGGGGATGAGCAACCAGCGCATCATCCTCGAGCGCGCCGTGATCATCGCGCGCGCCTTGGGCCGCACCCTCGTGGTCCCACCCGTGGGCCCACACACAGCATGTTTTGGAACTACAACAAGGTGGACTGGGAGCGCACCGTGGACGCCTTCCGGCTATTCCAGCGCGAGCGTATGGAGGCCGTGGTGCCCGTGCTAGGCTTGACGCACTGCATCTTGCGGCGCTTTGTCGAGTTCAACGAGAACAAGCACAACCAGCAGTGGCTGCGTGTGCAGCGCGACAAGAAGCGCAGCGTGCCTTGGACCACGAGCGAAATAAAGCGCATGTTTGGCGGCGCCACCGAGGACGTGCTCTTCTTCGCGCAGACAACGATGTGGCGCGGCTTCAAGTTCACCCGCGAGGAGCTGGAGATGGCGGAGCAGCACGTGCAGCTGCACGCCGAGTTCCGGCGCGTGGCCCGCGTGGCGGTCGAGCACCTATTCCCGCAGCAGCAGCCGTTCAACGCCGTGCACATCCGGTTCGAGGACAAGTACACGCAGATCGTCACGGACGTGTTGAGCCCTGCGCGCAGTTTTGTGCGGCGACTCGAGCGCAGTGGGGCGCAGGAGGCGACGCCCCGGCTGTATGTGGCCACACAGCCAGGCAAGTCGGGCACGCCGTACTTTGAGGCATTTCGCGCGGCGGGTTTCGAGCTGACCTTCTCGGACACGTTGCTCAACATCAGCGAGGTGCGCTGGTTCATGAGCGAGTTTCCAGTGAACGACATCCAGTCGTCCATCATCGGTCTGCTGGAGCAGCTCGTTTGCGCCCGCCGGACAACTTTTTGGGCACAGGTTTCTCCACCTTTTCGCGGTACATCCGCGTCAAGCGCAACAACAAGGCGTTGGTCTACGACGAGTCGCTGCTGCCTGCGCCGCGCGAGGAGTCGTTCCTCTCACCTGCGATGACGCGGCGGTTGGGAGGCCCTGGCTGCGCAGGTGGCTGCAGGCCGCGAGGGCGCCAGCGCAGTTGCCGAGCTCGCCCTCGTCTCGCGAGAGCCCCGGTGCGAAAACAAACCCTCTCCCTCAAAGTCTGCTGACAAACTGGCGCGCGCGCGTATGTCTCCAGAGAGCACCAAGCACAAAACTTTGTCCCCTACGTCGTCCGAGTCCTGTTTCAAGACCTCCCAAGGCCCCTCAAAAGGGGCGAATTACAGGACCCAGTCCTCGTCGCATACGCGGAGAACTTTCGAGCCTGGTTTGGCAGCTTTTGGACTTCCTTCTGGGCCCTTTGCGCGTCGTGCGGCGCTGTCCCAGCTTGCTTTCAGGACCGGCCAGCGCCTGCCTTCTTGCGAGCATCCGTCCGATAAGGCGCCATCGGCCGCGTCGCTGCTCTTGGTCGAGCGACTGCGGCCGCGTCAGAGCCACCTTCCAACGGATGACGAGCCATGAGTCGTTCCTGAGGCTGTTGGAGTTGGCGTTCACGTCGCATGGAAATTGGATTTCGGCAGAGCGCGGGTCTGGTTTGGCCCTGGACACGTGAAACAGGTTTCGCCAGATGTGCTTTGGCCTTAGGATACACTGGTCCGTTAGGTTTTGCCTCCTCCGACCCCGCAATCGATGTGACGCCAATGATGTTGATTATGCACCTTCATAAACAGCGGGGTGGTCTGGTTGGAAAGAAAAAAAGGAAGAAAACAACAACAACAACACGAGCGCAAAGGACGGGCAGACAGAGAAGATGCTCGCGACACGAGCACCCATGTCGCACAAGCGCGCGCGCCCGGCGGGCGAGCAGCAGGCCATCGGCAGCTTGCTGGCAATGCTGCCGCGCGCCGAGGCGCCCGAGGAGAGCGAGGACGACGAGGACTGGGACCTCTTCCTGTACCTTGACCGCGACGACGTCGAGGATGACGAGGCGGCGCACTTTGACGACAACTGCCGCCGCTTCGGCCACCTCGTTGGCACCGGCAAGCTCGCGACGTGCGTGCCTGGCGTGGACCTCGGCGCGGACGAATCCGCGCGCAGCGGGGCCGTCCCGCGCAAGACGCTCAGCTGGTCGAGCAGCCTCACCTCCATGACGGCAGCGTCCGCCTCGGAGGAGGCCATGCGCCAGCACGCAGGATCGCGCGGGAGTGACTACGCGCCCCAGCAGCCGACGCTCCGCGAGGAGGCCGAGGCCGAGGTGGCTGCCGAAAGCCATGTCGACGAGCAGGCGCGCACATCGAGCATCCAGCTCGACAAGCAGCACGAGGTGATCAGCTTTTCCGAGAACAGCGAGGACAGCGACCCGTCCAGCGACCCGTCCAGCGACCCGGCGCCGCAGAGCATGCGCGCGAGCGCCACCTTGCTCAACCTGCTCGCCAAGTCGGCCCAAGTCGCGGAGAGTGACCTGGTCGGGAGCCTCTGCGTGGCCGGTTTGGTCGGCGGGTCGCTGCTGATGCTCACGGGCAGCTCGGTGGGCGGCGGCTCGGGCAGCCCGGCCTGCGCAGCGTCTCGCTGGCGCTGGCGCTGGCCAACCTGGTGGGCCGCGGATTCTACAAGCACTTTGAGGAGTCGGCGGCGGAAGACGGAGAGGGGCCCGCGCTGCCGAGCTCTGCCGCGGAGGCCTTGGGATCGCCGCCGGATGACAACGAGGAGGAGGTCTGCGCCGACCTCTGACTTTTTTAAATTAAACATTGTATTTGAATTAATTAAATTTAGGAAGAAATTGTGTACGTACCAGTACCGGTATTGTACTGAGAAATGCCAACGGAACAACGTTGTGACGATGCAGGCCGTCGGCGGAAGTCATCAGCCGAGATGGCGGACGACGACGACGTGGTCTGCGACGAGGCGGGCGGCAGGCGACCGCAGCCCCTGCCTGCTAAGATGCCCAACTGCGGTGCCTGGTGTTCGTGGTCTTCTGGGTCGGCATGGCCATCGTGGCGGTCGTTGGCTTTGCCACGGAGACGCCCGACGGCTCATATTCGCCACCGATTATCTTGGCAACACGTGCGGGGCGTGCCAAGATGGCAAGAGTTGCGGCAAGCAGATCTACTACCCGCGGCCAGGCTACGATGCGCTTGCCCAGGGATACAACCGCTCGCGGTCTCGAGCGAACCCCAAGAGCTCTTGGCCATTAACTTTTTTGGCATCTGCATGGACGCTTGCCCGGCGCCGGGCATGTTCGTGTGCACCTATGAAATGGAGGCCGAGCTGCAGGCGCGATTCTCGAGCACCAGAGAGCGCGACCTGACCCTCACCCAATGCCTCGCGGAGCAGAACGGCAAGAGCCTCGGTGTACTCAACAACTTTGGCGCAAGCGCGCTTGGCGAACCTTGCCGCACCTACATGGATCAGTGCTGGCTGGTCACGCAGCCGCAGACGAGCCTCTTCTTCCGCTGCTTGCCCAACTCGGCCGTCAACACCACCGTGGACAGCACCTGCTTCCACCCGAAATTTCAGGACGAGGAGCACACCCTGATCATGCCCGCCACTGTGTGCCCCGACCAACTCGCAGCGTCGCGCATCGACCCTCACTGCGAGGACGCCGACTGCTTTGCCCGCACTGGCAAGCCGTGCCAGCAAAACACGCGCGCGCCAGCGTGCTGGAAAAGCGCACCTCCTTCAGCGTCGAGAACCCGAATGCGGACGTGGTCTCCATCATGGCCGAGCAGCTTGGCTCCTGGACGGCCACCTTTGCGCGAAGTCTCGGCGATGTAGATGACTTGGTGGACCATCCTACCGTGGGCCTGCTCGGTGCCGCCATCTTGGGGTACGCCTGGATCGCGCTGCTTGAGTACGCCGTGGGCGTCTTCGTGTGGGTCATGATCGTCCTCTCGCTGGTCGGCATGGTGCTGTGCTCGTTGTTGTGCTTCGTCAAGGCGGGGCGGTGGCAACAGGGCCTGACCTGGGTGCAGACCGAGACCAACGACACGCGGATCGCTGCCGTATTCAGCTCGGTCGGTGGGGACGACTCTATGTGGTTTTTCTTTGGGGTGCTGCTCGCCGTGCTTAGCTGCGTTTACTTTCTGGTCATCGTGGTCATGCACGGCAATCCGCTTGGCCATCGCAATGTTTGAGGAGGGCTCGAAGGCGGTGCAAGAGCTTCAGTCCGTGCTCTTTATGCCGGTCTTCTCATGCGTGTGCGCTCTGGTCGTCGTCCTGTACGGGGTCGGCGTTTTCGGGTACCTCTTCACCTCGGGGCAAGGTGAATCAAAACCTCACCATTGAGAGCCTGCGCGACGGCGTGCTCAGCGAGGCATCCGACTGGGGCGAGGTGGTAACGGAGACCGCGGCGGGACGCCGGGCCCTGCTCCCGGCGGACCACCGCGACATGGTCGCTCTCGCCCGAGACGCACGCCTCCTGCTCGAGTTCAACCTCACCAAGACCATCGACACAGGCCTCACCACGATCGTTGCCGGCGTAGGCGTGGACGGCATGATATTATACCACCTCTTTGGTTTCCTCTGGACACTCCAGGTGATCAACGCGATCAACATGCTCACGATTTCCATTGCGGTCTCGCGCTGGTACTGGAGCCGGGCGAGCGAGAGATGAGCGTAGTCGCCGCGTACTACCACACCGTGCGCTACTTTTTCGGGTCCGCATGCATGGGCGCCTTCCTCATCGCGGTCATGAAGTTCTTACGCATCTTGCTACTATTTCGACAAGCAGACGACATCGCTGCAGGAGAAGAACAGCTTCCTCAAGGTCATCATCAATGTCCTCCAAATCTGTCTCGGGTTCGTGGAGAAAATTCTCAAGTATGTCGTCTCCTACGCCTTCATTGTGGTCGGCATGTACGGCTGCGGCTTCTGGACAGGCGCCCACCGTGCCGTCCGTGTCATGACCGACTTTGACAATCTCGCCCGCATCGGCGCCGTGCACTTTCTGTCAAAGTTCGTTTCGCTGCTGTCGGTGCTGGTCGTCACCACGAGCTGTGTGCTGCTCGAGATGGCCTGGCTCGAGAACGATGCCTCCTTCCAGTATGGCGGCGAACGTTATGTTAGCTCCATCACGCTTTCCGTGGGTCTCTGCGGCGGGGCGGCGTTCTGGGTTGCAGTCTCGTTCATGCAAGTCTACGAGGTGGCCGTGGAGACGATCCTCATGTGCTTCTGCATTGACATCGAGCTCAACCGCGGCACCAAGGAGTACTTTATGAGCGACGACTTGCGCAAAATATTCTCGCGCAAGAAGAGCAAGAGGGGCAAGAAGGGCAAGAAGGGCAAGAAGGTGGGCGCCGCCGAGCCCAAGCCAGGCGCCAATGCGGTCGCGCCAGCCTGAACAAGCGTAGGAGTTCCGGTACAGAGGAAGAAGCTATTTCTTGCTGTGTCTGTCGATCATTCTCCCGCCTTGGCTTGGAAAGTGTCAAGGTAAGCCAGGAACCGCTCAGTCGCCCTTGGGCTCGGCTCCGCTGTCGTCGAGGTCGATACCGAGGTTGCTGTGGTCGTCGTACTGAAAGTCGTCAGTGCCAGCGCCGTTGGCACCAAAATCATAGGCCTCGTCGTCGGTCCCGCTTCCACTTGCGTCAACCTCGGGTCTCTGCCCGAGCCAGCTCAGCCGCTCCGCGCCGTCCTCGTCCTCGTCGGCGCCGACTTCATCCTCGCCAAGTCCGAGCCGGGAAAAGTCGAGGGCCGTCGTGCCTGTCCCCGGGACGACGATCCAAGGATTTCATCTTCACCGCCTGGCAGAGAGATGGGGGAGCAAGTCGTTCGACCAATCCAGCGGGTCTTTTCCTCGTGGTGGATACGGCGCAACTCGTCCATCTCAACGAGTGGAGGCGCCGCACCCCGCTGCGCTTCCTTTGCGCGCAGCGCTCTTGTGCCAGCTCGTCTCGCAACGAGTCGATCTCGTGCTGCTGCTCTTCGATTTGCCGCAATGCCTCTTGCAGGCGCTGTTGCAGCGAGTGCACCAGGTCGCCGTTTGACCCCTTGTCGGCGCTGCGGTCCCACTCGCCATACTGCAACGTTCCCATTCACGAGCCCGCTCACGTTCTTCAAGGTCGTTATCATCATGCTGCTGCTGCCGCTGCTGCCGCCGTTGCTGCCGCTGCTGCACCGGTGCCGCCACCAGGGCGTTTGTGCGGCGGTTGTCCACGTCCCGTGACCGTGGCGGCAGAGCGGCGCGTCAAGGGCGGCTGCTGAGGCGGACCGAGTCGGCCGGCGGTACTAGGCCGGCGGCCTGCGCGGTGTGGAGACCTTGACACCGGTAGGTCGGGCTCTTGGCTGGTTGTAGCGCAGGTAGTGCGGCAAGAGGTCGAGTGGCCCCGATTTTGGAACCCGCGTGAATGGCTCGGAGAGCTCGCCCGCCTCTAGCTGCTGCACGAGCAACTGCGCGTACGCATTGCGGTTCTTCTTCCACGCCGTGTTAGTCATGGGCTCACTGAGCTTGTCCACCCACTGTCGCACGCGGATGCGGGTGTGCCGGTTTTCCATCTGGCTGCAATACCGTCCAGCAGGTCTAGCTGGGCGAGAAAGTCCCGGTCGCCCTTGCGCGAGTGCACATGGTAGTCCGCTGCCTCGCCAAGTAGGTTTCCTTAGCGCTGCGGTCGTCGCGGCGCTGCGTCATGCCCTCCCAGACGGCCCAACCGCCGCCGCTCCTGCAGGCTCCTTGAGGACTGTCATGGCAACAAGGCAGAGAGAGGAAGGAAGCAGGTCATCATCATTGCTGGTTGCAGTTCTCGGTGTCAGCGCAGCCTTTGGCGAGGCCAGGTGTGGCGTTGTAGCCTTGGAACCCACCTTGCGAGGCGTGAAGCACGAGGCCACGTTGTGCTGCGGCGTCCTGTTCTCCTTTGGCCTCTCGCTGGCCTTGCGGAGGCGCTCGAGCCGCAGCCGAAAGCTGGTGTTCTCAGCCGAGCTCTTCGTTCTCTTTGGCCAACTGTGCGTACTTTGTCTCTGCGTCCTTGCGCGACATAAGCTCGCGCGTTGCTCATGCTCAGCACGTGCGCCTCCTTTTCGAGCTCTGCGATGCGGCTCTCGTAGCCGCGAACCATCTGCGAGACCCCCTTGCCGCCAGCGGACGGCCCCGGCCCGCCACCGTTGGCTTGGAGCTCGGCATTGCGCTCTTGGAGCTGTTGCACCTGCTCGGCGAGGCGGCCCAACTCGGCGCGCAACTCCTCACCGCCGCCGTCGTCGCCGCCGCCGTGTCGCTGCCTGGCTGCGCTGCATTTGCAGCGCCTTGAGCTGCCGCCGCAACTGGCCCACTTGAAACTGGAGCTCGTCACGCGCGTTCGCTCGCTCTCGGCGCTCTTCTCGGCGTCCAGCAACGAGGCAGCCTCACGCGCAAGCGCGGCCTCCGCGTCGCGCAGTCGCCCGAGAGCCTCGGCGCGAGCGGCCTCGAATTGCTCTCGCAAGTCGTGGTGCTGCGCCCGGGCTTCGTCGCGCTCGCGTTGCGTCGTGGCAAGCGCCTCTTGCATCTGGTCGAGCTCGTTGCTGGACGCGTGGTTGGCGCGGTAGGTCTCGGCTTCTTCTGTCGTCTTGCGCACCTCCGCCTCCGCCGCTGCCTTGTCGGCGAGAGCCTGCTCGAGCTCCTCGCGCAGAGCAGCCGCAGCGCTGCCATGCGCTTCGGCCTCCTGCTGCGCTGCGCGGGCCTCGGCACGAACCGCTTCGACCGCTTCCTGGAGCTGCGCTTGCTCCAAGCCGTGCGCCGTGTCGGCAATAAGGGCCTCGACGACGGACCGCGCAACGTGCGCAGCCTCGGCGTCGCGCCGCTCCTCGCTCGCGCTTTTCTGGAGCTCGTCTAGCTGGTCCGCGGCTGACCGCTCCAGCGCGCGAAGAGCTTCTGCGTGCTCCTGCTGCTGGGCCTCCTGCTCGGCAACCAGCCGCGCTTTCTCTGCGGTGCTGCGGGCGTCCTCAAGGGCGTCCTGGAGCGCAGCTAGCTCCTGCGTGCTTGAGGCCTCGAGCGCCGCATGCGCGGCACGCGCCGCAGCAAGGTCCGCCTCCAAGGCGTCGCCCCGCGCGACGGCCTCCGAGAGGTCGGCAATTGCCTTGTCCCGCAGGTTTGTAAGAGACTCATTCTCCAGCTGCAGGCGCGCCAGGTTCTCCGGCTATGCTCGCGCACGGAGGCATGCAGGCGCTCGTTCTCCTTGCGAAGCCGCTGAAGGTCCTCACGGACCTGGGTTGAGCTCTGACATGCCGAGTGACTGCCCAGCTTGGCCCTCATCCTCATGGCCCGGCTCGGCAAGGTTGAGCTGCAGGGCCAAGTTCTCCTGCATTACAACGGACTCTGCGGCCGAGAGCTCCTCATTGTCTGCCCGCAGCCGCTCCACCTGCTTGCGCTTCTCCTCGAGGGTGGCCTGTGTCTCGCTGAGCTGCAGCTTGAGGTCAGTGTAAGCAGACTTTGCAGCGTCGAGGTCAACCCTGAGGCGGGGAATTTGCGAGGCGAGGTCCTCCGCCTCCAGGCACCGCTGGAGCAGCGCGTCGTTCTTGCGCTCCAGCTCTTCCAAGTGCTTGGTGACGTCGCCAGCCTGCTCCACCTTGGCCCGGAGCCGCTGGCGCCGCGTCCTTTTTCGATGCGTCTTGCGCCTGCGCCGAGAGCACCTCCACCTGGTCGCGGAGCGCCTGTGCCTGCTTCACCTCGTGCTGCGGTCTCCAGACTGGCTTCGAGCAAGGCAATCTTTGGTCCCGGCTCTCCAGCCGTGCCAGCAGCGCAGCCTCCTTGGTTTCGTTAGCGCTGCTTAGCTCCAGCTCGCGCGCAGGCTTTCTCCTTGGCGTCTTGCCGCAGCCGCGTCAGCTCGTCCTGCAGCGTCTCCACCTGCTTTTGCAGCGCAGCGTTGTCGCTTCGCAGCTCGGCATTCTCTTCCTTGGCGGCCTTATTCTCGCGGAGCATGCGTTTCCGGCCGCCAGTGGACATGGCGACGTCGTTGCCGACCCATGCTGCTGCGTCGCCGCGCGCTCGACCATGTCTGGCGAGAACGACGGCGACGGCGGCTCGGCGTTGATATGCGCGCACTTCTTGAGTGCCATGTCGACCTCCACCATCAAAAGATGCTGTACGCCGGCTCGAGCGACATGATCTGCGCCACCGAGGCCTCCTTGTTCTCGCACTGCACACAGCGAAGGCGAGCAGCAGTTGGATCAGGTCTGCAATTCGCTCAGGCGGCACGGGCTGGTCGTCCAGCAGCACAGCCTGTCGCTTGAGGCCGAGCGCCCCTCGGCCGCGCGCCACGGCCTCCAGCGATTCCAGCGGCCCTGGCCCGCCGAGGTTGTGCAGTGCGGCGGCCAGGGCCGCGCCATCGCGCAGTTCTTCGAGGCTCTTGCACGCGGTCTGCGCGACCATGTTGACCCACACTAGGAGGCCGTGCAGGTGCGCTTCGTCGCGCTCGATCGCAAAGCGCGCGTTGCGCCGCGGCGTCGCCATCCTTCGGTCCTCGCGCTCTTGCCAACGTCGTCTGTCCGCGGTTGGAGTTTTGGGCGACGGGACTCGGCCGCACGAGGTTTAAAACAGAAAACAGAACCACGCGAGAAGAAGAGGACGCCCATCAGTCAGCAGCCGCAACGGCGCGAGCGACACCTCTGGATTGATTGAGAGTCGAGCTGGTCGAGCACAACAACAACATAGTGCTGGAAAGTTATAAAAACGGAAATGCCTAGACCTCGACGTCGTCGTTGAAGGTCCGGGCGGGGTCGGCGGCGGCACCATGGGCGGGCCGATGGCCTCCGAATCCACGCGGCGCGACTGCTGGCGGCGCGAGAAGAGCGGATTGCCCGAAGTGCGCGTAGAGGTCGCCCGAGAAGCGCCGTCGTCGTCCTCGGGGCCGCCGAAGCGGCGCTGCCAGCGCTCGACACGGCGCTCCGTCTGGCTGATGAGGGCGTCGTCGTCGGGCGCCGAGCAGCAGTTGTAGGCCGAGAGACACGAGGAGAAGCAGCCCGGCTCAGCGACACCCTCCTCGTCGGCCCGGGGTCGAACATCGAGTAGGACTCGGCGTCGCCCTCGCGAGGCGACTCGGCGGGCACTCGCGTGGTGAAGAGCTTGAGGACGACGAGGCCGATGCGCGACGGGCGAGGCGGGCGCGCGTCACCGCGCACAGGGTGGTAGGCGGCGTAGTAGCGGTCCGCGAGCGCAGCGCGACCCAGGTAAGCAAAGACGACGCTGCAGCTGGTCTGCATAAGGAAGCCCAAAACGAGAACCGCGATAGAAGGCAGGAGCGTAACCGCCACGGTCATGCACTTGGCGTCCGTCTCGTCCGGCACGACCTCGAGCAGCAACGGCTCGAGGCCAAAGCAAAAGTCGTCGCCAAAGACCTGCTCCGAGATGTAGTTGATGTACACCTCGATGATGCCAGCCGTGATGAAGAGCATGCCAACAAGCACCACGAGCGCCAGGTCCATGTTGTTCCAGAAGAGCAACGTACGCTCGATAGCCACGAAGCGGCGCAGCGAGCGGAGGCGCAGCGCGGCAAAGTAGCAACCCGCGAGCATGAGCGGCTGCACGATGGGCACGATCACAAAGGTGAAGAAGAAGACGAGCTGGATGAAGGTGTTGCCCAGCGAGTCCGTGGCCACCGTGACGGGCGCCGCTGAGAAGGAGGAGCCGAGCTCCACCACGGAGAAGGGCTTGAACTGGAGCGCCTCTTTGATGGTGGGCGAGTCGCGGCTGACCTCGCGGAGGATGATGCCGAGCACGCCCTGGATCTCAAACTGGATGGCGGGCAAGAAGACGCCCACAGCGGTGAGCAGGGCCCCGAGGACGGTGGTGCCAACGAGGAGCATGCCGCCGACGGGACTGATCTTGCGCGTCATGCCCGCGTCGTCCCGGCCCATGAACGTGTGCTTGACCAGGCGACGGTGCACGGTGAGCGCCTTGGTGGGCGCCATGCCGCGCTTGCCGTCGAGCTCGTCCTGCTTCATTTTGACGTAGTTGGCGGTCTTCTCCAGGTACACGGCGACCGTGTGCGCCAGCACCTGGCCAGCACGGCGGCCAGCACGATGAGGACCACGCCGCGCTCTGGCGTGACGTTGAGCTCGAAGGTGAGCACGCTCGCGGGTACAAATTGCGTGTTGACGTAGTCCTCCACAGTAAAGCGCGTGAAGAGCGAGGACTGCAGGTTGGCCAGGATGAAGAGAAACGCGAAGCCAAGCTTGCCGGCGGCCTGCAGGAAGAACACTGTGCTGCGCTTGGTGAGCGAGACGACCGTGTTGGGCGTGAACCAGAGCATGCAAGGTCAGCGTCTGGAGGCCGGCAGGCCGACGCAGGCGATAGCCATGAGCAGGGCCCAGAAACCAGCCGAGCTCGGCCCAGAGCGTGTTGACGAGGTTTGGCAGCGTGAACGGCACAATGTCCCAAAGGACAGTCTCGGCGCCAAAGACCATGAGCTGCACGACGAGGTTCATGAGCTGCGAGAAGAGCGTGGCCACGATGACCAGCACGACGATGACGAGCGCGGATACCGGCACGAGGTACTTTACCGCGACAGGCGTGGCGGGGTGCTGGAAGATGGACTTCATCTCCAGCTCAGTGACGCGCACGAGCATGTTGAGGTCCTCGCCGCCCGAGGCGCCGGTGAATCGCTTCTCGTTCTGAGCGACCTTGGACAGCAGGCGTTGCTTGCGGCGCACACGGTGCAGCGGGTACATGCCGGCGAGGCCGAGCACGAGCGCGCCGCCTGCGACGGACACAAAGGCGATCCCCATTGGCGAGGCCACGTCGGCCGGACCGAAGGTGGGGTGAGGATGCCGTCCAGCAGCTCGAGCAGCCGGTCGCAGGTTTCCTCGGCCGTGTCAAGCTGCACGTCGAGCAGCTGCTGCGCGTTGATCTCGCCCAGGTAGGAGGTAACAAACTCGATGGACCGCGAAAAGAGGCCGCCGAGCTGCTCGCTCTCGCTAATGTACTCAAAGTCGTTGAGCTCGGTGAGCATGGGCAGGTCGCAGCGGTCGAGGCACTGCCTTGAGGCCGAGCGAGCCCACGCTAAAGTCAAAGCTGAGCGGCGTGAGGCGTCAATGGCACGAGCACGCAGGGCAGCTTCTCGAGCGAGCTGACCGTGTCAAACTGAAGCTGCAGGGCCTCGGTGATGTTGACCTCGAGCAAAAGCAGCAGGTCAAAGCTGATCTGCGAGAGCAGCAGGCTGACGCGCAGGTCGTTCTTCATGTCGGGGATGTCGGTGAACAGCTTGCGCGCGTTGAGCTTGAGGTCGAACTGGAGCTCGAGCTCCTTGCCCGTGCCGCCCGGGATGGCCAGCTTGGTCTCGGTCACGTAAGAGGACTCCTCGGGCGTGACCCGGCAGCCACGGCGGCGGCCCTTGCCAGCGGGGCGCATCAGAGCGAGCTCCTCGAAGACAAGGTTGTTTAGGCGCACGTTGGAGAGGCCCAGGTCGACGGCGCCGTAGGTGCGGCCAGCGTAGATGACGGGCAAGTCGTTGATGCCCGCGGCGTCCTTGAGGAGCACCTGGTCGGCCAGGAGCGCCTCGAGCACCGTGTTGAGGCTGCGGTACTCGTCCTCGACGACAAGGTCCAGGAGGCTCTGCACGAACGCCCAGTCCGAGCTCGTGTCAAAGCGGAAGATCTGGTCCTGCCCCTCGAGCGGCGGCGGAGGCACTGCCGTGATGTCGGGCAGCTGGCCTTCTCCTGCAGCTCGGCAAAGTAGTAGTTGAGGTATGTGCGCACGCAGTTCTGGAACACCGGCGTGACCGCTTCCTGGTAAAAGCTGGTAGCCAGGTCCGTGACGGCCTCGACACCAACTCGGCGCCGTCCGACAGCAGCTCGTTATTGCGCGAGGTGAGCGAGAAGGACCGCAGGTCGGTGATCGCCACCTCGAGCCGCGGCAAGTAAAAGCCGCCCTTGTAAAAGCTGTCGGCGAGGCAGTCCAGCATGGTGTCGGCCAGCTCAAAGGTCTGGGCCGAATTGGTAGTCAGGAAGTGGCCCAGCGACTTCACGCCCACGCTCGCCGGGTTGAGGGCCGTAATGATGTCCATCACAAAGCGGAAGCCCGTGAGCTCAAAGCTAATGTCAATCTCCTCGCGGATCTTGCCCTCGGCACCCTCCTCGACCTGGTCACGGTCGAACTCGACAAAGGACTCGAGCGTGACGTTGAACGCGGCCTCGTCCGAGAAGATCACCTCGTGGCGCGTGGTAAAGGTGCCCAGCGGCTTGAGGAAGGTCATCTGGCGCAAGATGCGGTTGAGCCCAAACACAGTGAGCTTGCCCGCGTCGAGCACAAAGCCGGGAAGGACCGCGTCGCTCTCCAGGCTCAGGCCCAGGGTCTTGAGCGGCACGATCAGGTCCACTTGCGTCCGGGACGGATCGGACGGGTTGAACACGAAGAGCGAGCTGATGAACGAGTCGTCGGTGTTGTTGGCGAGGCGACGCAGAAAATCGTCCGCGCCGCCACCCGAAAGCGTCGAGCTCAGCAGCTCGGAGACAACGCCCAGGACGACGCTGGACTGAAGGTCGAACACCGTATCGCCACTGTTCTCGTCGTACTGGACCTGCTCCTCTTCCACGACGCTGGTGTCTGGCAAAGCGAGGTCGACGTCGGCAAAGCACTCCTCGGCGAAGGCCGTAAAGTTGGGCAGCGAGAGGCCCAGGAGATCGCCCACGATCGCAAAGGGACTCTGCCTCCGTGCAGTTGCTGGGCGTAGCCGAAAGGGTGCTGGCACGGCCTCGATCCGGTCCAGGGCCGCGTTGAAGCCGCTGCGGAGCAGGAGCGGTCGTCTCGAAGCGGCCACCCGGCACCGGGTTGGGCTCCTCAACCAGCTTGGTCAGCCCGGTCCAGCGACGTGCCCGCTTCGCTCTCCTCGCGCGTGCGCTGCACGAGAATGCTCACCCCGCCAAGGCTGAGCTCGCGCGTGGGCTCCGGCAGGGCCACAGAATGCAGGGTGCTGAGAAGGCAGGTCGGGTTGACCAGCTCGCCCAAGGTGAGCAAGGTCGACTCGGGCTCGAGCGAGACGCGGTCCAGGTCAAAGACCGTGTCGATGTCGCTCAGCGCAATGCTGAGGTCAAAGGCCTCGCTCACGCCGTCCACGTCAGAAAAGATGTCGACGGGCACCTTGACCTGGAACGGGTGCTCACGGTGGGGTCCTCGTTGCCGGGCGCGAGCTCGCCTCCAAAGCCCAGGCTGAGCACGAGGCCATTGCTGCTATCCGGCTGCTGCACGCGGAGCTTGTAGATGGAGTTGACGTTGTCCAGCTCGACGTCGTCGAGGCGGATGTAGTCCGAGGGGCGTTTGTACGCCGGCAGGGAGAGGCTCTCACGAAAGTTGTCGGTGAGATGCCAAGCTCCTTGCGGCGCAGAGTCCTGCTTTTCGAGCGGAAAGGCCTCAAAGTTGGTGTAGTACGAGAGCAGCACGTCGACCAGCTCGTTGATGTCGGTGGCCGTGTCGCGGATGGGGTCGCCACCGATCGTGGCGTCAATGGCGCGGCCCACGCTGCCGAAGAGGGACGAGCTGAGGGGCAGTTCGATGGGGCCTTGGCCAGGCTCGGGGCCCGGGTAAGCCGGACAGTCGGCTGCAGTGGCGGTGCTGTCCGTGATGTAGGTCTTGGCCAGCTCGTTGATGGTCTCCCGAACGATGCCGCGGGAGATGCCCGGCAGCTTTTCCTTGAACGCGCCGCGACTCGCGGCGCTGCCGAAAACGATAGAGTCCTGGATCAGCTCGCTGAGCGCCGAGCCGTCAAAGTTGAGCATGGTCGGGTTGAGCACCGCGCCAACGGCGGCCTCGAGGTTGGAGAGCTCGAGCGCATAGAGCGCCGGCGCGAGGCAGACGAGGGCCTGGGACAGCAGCTCGAGCAGGTTGTCGGTGCCCGTTTCGGGGTCGAGCACCGCCGCGGCGATCTGCACGACTGGCCCACCTGCGTAGAGCTGACCTCATCCGGATTGGACAGCACCAGCGCGGAGGCGTTAAAGTAGAGGTCCTCCAGCTCGATGCTGAATGTAAAGGTAAAGTCCTGCTCCGCGGTCCCCGAGCTGACCCAGTTGCCGGGCTTGAGGTTGATGTACACCTCGGTCTCGAAGCCCACCTTGCCGAGGAGCACCTCGTTCTGCAACGTGTAGCGGAAGCGCTGCGTCGGTCCTCCTGGTCGTACCCGTTCTCTAGGATCTTGAAGGTCTCGAACGTGTTTGGCGCCCGAGAGCGCGAGCTTTTGCACGCGCACCTCGAGGTTGGTAAAGTTGAGCGGATCTCCACCGTCGTGGCCAGGTTCAGTTCCACGAGGTCGACCGCAAAGTAGCCAGGCTTGTCGGGCGACAGCTGGTCGACCAGCTCGTTCACCACCAGACGCCCTCGTACCCGAGGTACTCTCGGAGCCGAGCCAGTTGTTGAGCCCACAAAGGCGGCCTCCGCCACCGCGTTGGTGGCAAAGTTGATCGAGTTGGCCACCTTCTCCTCGCCAACAAGGCCAACGACGTACTCGTCCTGGTCAAACGGCACGACGTTGATGGGCGGCACCCGTCGCCTCCGTGTCCACAATTCCCTTGAGCCGCTTGAGCTCCTGGTTGAGATGCCGTCGCGCGTTGGGTCGCTCAGGATGCGAGCTCCTCCAAAACCTGGCACACGATGCCGCCCGCGACAAACTCGATGATGCGAATGATCACGTTGAGGAGGGCGTCCACGCCGAGGACCTCAGAATTGCGTTGACCCAGCTCGAGTTGTCTCGTTGATCACGTCGATGCATCGGGACGAATGGGATCGGGTTGTTGGGAAGGCAGATCTGAACAGCGACAGCTGCTCCATGGTAAGGTCCATGTTGAGCCGCGTGCTGATCTCGCACGAGTCTGCCGGCAGCTCGACAAAGTTGGGCAGGTCTGTGGCGAAGGTCTCGCCGTTTGCCGAGTCTGTCGAGAGCCGCAGCTCGACGTCCGTCTGGTCGATGAAGCCACGCGCGCTCGGGTCTTCGTCCTTGTTGTTGGGGATCTTGAGCGCACTGCGCTCCGTCGAGACGACGATCGAAAGTCGTCGTTGCCCAGGGTGATCTCGTTCAGGTTGGCCCTAAGCGTGCAGCGAAGGCCCAGGCCGCGTAGCTTGAGCTTGGAGCTAAGCAGGGTGTCGGCCGTGCTGACTTCGTCGAGCGCGATCGAGTCCACACCCACGCCGCCGCATTGGAGGTCCCAGATCTCCACGGTGCCGGCCTTGAGCACGTCGCCGATGCGCACGTTGCCGATGGGCAGGCCGGGGAACAATCAACGTTGATGTCCTTGATCGACTCGGGAAGGTTTTCCCACGACCCGAGCAGTTGTCTTCCTCGGTGGGCAGGGGCCCGGGTCGTCCCCGAAGACCTTGTCCGCCAGGTACTCGTCGAAGAAGTCGGCATGCACCGCCGTGGCCGCCAGCAGGCTCACAAGGCTCAGGAGGCGCGCCATCGCGTTGGGGCTTTGCAAAATGGGGACGGATGATACTTCCTGCCCTCCCTCCCTTCCTTTCTCGCGTGCCACAGACAGATGGACTAATAGATGGCCATGAAGCACGTGGACTGTCGCACGGGTGCAAAATTCGCCAGCATGGTCCAAATGGCCGCGGTGGGGTAATGCCCTCGTATGCACACAATCTTGCTTGCTTTCTTTGTTGTCTGTCTGTCCGTCTGTCCGTCCGTGGTGACGGACGAACAAACAAATGATGGCGAGTCGGGAAAGTCTTCTTCTTCTTCTGCGCTTCTTTTTCCATTGACCGATCCATCGTGTGATCGAGTGGCTCTTTGGGCTGTGCTGCGTCTTTTGGATCCACATTGACGACTTTTGGAATGGACGCCACCAAACCGTTTGCGAGTGTTGTCGATCCACCTCACATGCCGTGAACCAGTTTTCAAACTGTGGAGAACGGTTCGAAAAGTCGACGAGGGGCCTCCTGCCAGAAGAAAGGCCAGGATCCACAGGTCGCGATTGTGTCGACGCACCACCCCCCTGTTGCTGTCCGGCGCTCCGTCCCACGCTTGTTCGAAAGTTGTTCCGCTTTCCGGACTGTGTTCCCTTCCCCGGCCGTAGATGAGCCAAGGGTAGATCTTGATCGCGCCCCCCCAAGGCATTGTGCGGAGCCATCACCGTCTGTGCGCCGCAAACCAACCCTGCGTGGCCCACGAGGAAACCATGTTTCATCACCAACATCTCATGCCCATGATGATGATGATGATCCAAATCGACAGGCCACACGCAACATCGCGCTTGAGCGTGCGCCGTGCCTCGGCCTCGCTGGTCGCTGTGCAGCCCAGCTCGGACGCCGCCGGCGTTTTTTAGTTTACGGTTGCAAAGCCCAAGCAAGGCCAATCACCGCGCATGGCTTGTCGATGTTCTTGGCTCGATCGGGCGATGGCTTGCGCTTTCTCTTGCTGCGGACGAGGCTCTCTCTCGCCTTGGCACGGCCATCAAGTAGTAAATAGTTAGTTAGCTCATAGTCTGCTGCGGCGCCTTGAGCTCCTTGCAGCGCAGGTAAGCGCGGCGCTGCTCGGGGGTGACGGCGGCCGCCTCGGGCATGGCGGGCAGGTTGTTGACTGCGTGTGATGGCAAAGTTTGCCACGCTCTGCTTGGTGTAGTAGAGCGCATTAAATATGGCGATGGCGGCAATAAAGAGGCCCACTGGCAGCGGCACAGTTCGTGCCATAGCGGTAGCTCTGCTGCATGATGAAGGCCACGATAACAATGGCGGGCCCGCGCACGTACACGTTGAGCACCGCGCACAGGCGCTTCTGCACCATGAGCGGCACGAGGCCGTGCTTGACGAGCGTGAGCATCAAATAGTCGATGCCTCCGGGAGGCCCGAGATGAAGAAGCCGAGGGACCCTGAATGGCGCCCCAGCTAAAGTACTGGCCCATGAGCCCCACCGTGGGCACGAACAGAAAGTGGTGGAAGCGCTCGTCGCTCGTTAGCGGAAAGCAACCACGTGGTACACGTGGATCGAGTTGGTGATGACCACGGGCCAGGTCGAGGCGCTGCCGAAGAGCGAGCGATCCGTGTACTGGCGCGAGTCGGGGCAGTTTAGCGGGTCCACCACGCACGCATACGCTGCGCGCCGCCGTCAGGACGACCAGCAAATTAGCAAAGGCGTGCAGGCAAAACCAGCGGGCCCGGGTGTGCTTGGCCACGCCGTGGTCGAAGGCCAGCAGCGTGACATGACCAGAAAGTTGTCGAACAGGCTGCTCGGCAGCATGCCGGCGTCGTAGCCCTGCGGCGCGTGGGTCGTCAACACGGTGCCAGTCATCTTGCCTGTGCCGCCTCTGCTGCCTGCCGAACTGCCTCCCCGAGTTGCTGGCGCTTGCCGTGGCGAGCAATCTTGGGCCAGACGAATGAAATGGTGGTGTGTCCTTGTATGCCCCCTCGTCAACGCATCTGCTTATCAAAAACCAGGCACCAGGTCGGACTAATGGGGGCATGGGGAATCTCTAAACAAAGAAGCGAATCGAACGCCAACTGCCTCGCAACCTCATTCCAACGCAACACGATGAGCCTCTCGGGGGAGGCGACGGAGGCGGCGGCGGCGGCGGCGCGGCGGCGCCAGTGGACGGCGCGCTGTGGGAGCTGTGTGCCGTGTGTCTTCTTCTTCAAGGACGAGGCGCGCTTCGCAAAGGTGGGCGTGCCAGAGGCGCACGCGCCCTCCGCAAGGTAAGGAGGCCGGCCCACCGCAAGGCAAGGGAAGCAAGTGACGGGACAGGACGGTTCCCAGCTGACCTCTGGCGCAGAGCATCCGCAAAGGTTCTGACGGTGGTCGAAAAGGCCGCCGGGCCCGTCCCAGATACCGGCCTAGATGACGAGGGGCGGCTCCTTCTCCGCAAGCTTGGCTTTGCCAAGACCGAGGCCGGCTGGGCCATCGGCCCCGAGGCGCTGACGGCTCTCGTGCAGCAGCAGAACGCGCACCGCAGCGCCTTTCACACGCGCATTGCCGCCCTTCGCTACAACTCTTTCGCGCAGCACCTGCGCAGCACGCTGGAGGAGGCCGGGAAGGCCCTCCAACGCGACCAGAGGGCGGCTTTGGATATGAGGAAACGTCCGAGATGGCGAGCCGGCAACGCCTCGCGCTGGCCGACTTTGTAGCGACGTATGGGTCGCAGACCGCCTTCCAGCCTGCGCTGAACGGTTTGTGCAAGGCCCTGCAGCTGCAGCGCGGCAGTCCTGCTGTCGTCACCTGGGTGCTAGAAGACGCGGCTCTGGTGGAGATGGGGCACGAGTTTGCCATCCGCGCCCTGGAGCTGCTGCTCTTAGAGCTGCGGTTCCTGGTGCGCGACGCGGACCCGTCCCGCGTGCAGGTGGCGCGCACCTTTGTCGTGGACCCGCAGGTCAGACGCCCGGCTCGGCCGTTTGCTCGCGCTCTTCCCGTCCGCGGCGCAGCAGGAGCGCGTGCCCCGCTCAGGCATTTGACAAACTTGCGGCAGGCGCCGACGCGCTGTACAAGCGGATAAACCAAGATGGGGCCAAGGACGCCTCATGTCCGCAGGACTCGCTGCTGTACCCGCTCCTGTCGCGCTGCGACATCCTGTAGAACAACAACAACAACAACAAAAAGAACAAGATCAACTCGTCAAAGCTCGTGTTGCCGCGCCGCGCATGCAGCAAGGACTGGCGCCACCGCCTCCGGTCCGCCGAGCCCCTTGACGGCCCACAGTTCAGCGAGGTGCGCGGCAACGATCTCCACAATGCCCTGCCCCGCTCCTGCCGGCGCAGTGGCTTGTGCCCGGGAAATGGACTCTAGCGCCTGAACCCACGGCAAGACCGCCGCGCGCGGCGCGGTCGGGGCACTTGGCCCCGGTGGCTCACCTGGATGAAGGCCAAGAGGCTGGAAGCGCGACGCAAGAAGGTCCGCAGCAAAGCGCGCGCCGCTTGCTTCGCCAAGGGCCTCGTTGAAGAGGCAGCTCACAAGCGCCGCCAGCTCCGGGGCGCCGCCAGCGTGGGGCGGAGGCGGACGCGCCAGCGCGCGGCCCGCAAGCGCGGCCACGGCGCTTGGCGTGAACACGTTGACCGAGAGCGAGGTCTCCGACAAGGTCTCCAACTCGTGGAACCAAAACGCCGGGATGGCTACGGCGTCGCCGGGCTCAAGCACCACGTCAAGCGCCGGCTCTGCGAGCGCCGCAACGTTCGGGAACCGTGCGGCGTCGACGCAGTCAAAGTCCACTTGGGACTTGCGCGCTTTGGGTGCGAGTCCGGAAACACGTGCAAGGCCTGATGTTGCGCGGGGTCCCAGACGCGGAGGCGCTTGCGGCCGCCGAGGTGCACAAACTCGTTGTCAAAGGCGTCATAGTGCGCCCTTGTGCCGGCGCCGCGGCTGGCGAGCCACACCGAGCAAAAGCGCGGACCCTGCACGGCGCGGCTCACGCGCTCGGCCAGCGCAGGGAACAGCGCCTGCAGCGGGCTCGTAAAGTAGGCAAACTGGCCAGGCGGGCGCGCGCAGCTTTTCCACCAGCGCGGCGGGCGACAGCTCCACGGTGTGGTCCTCGGCGCCGCCCAGCAAGTCCGAGTTGCCCGTCTCGGTATACATGAACCAGCGGTTGTCGCTGAGCTTGGTGACCAAGCCGCTGTCGGCCGGCAGCCGGGCTGGCAGGCTAGCGATAAGGCTTCTGCCTGCCACTCGTGGGTCCATTCCCACGGCGCAGAGACGCTCTCTTGCGCGGCGAGGCGCCGCCCGCGACGCGCCAACACCGCTGGCCTCATCATGCATGGCCACAGACAGGCAGGCAGGCTCCTTGTGCCTCTTTGCAGTACCCGTGGTACCGGGGTACCGGTACGGTACCGAAACACTCTATTCGAGTACGGACCGATACACTATTCGACCGTATGATACGTGGTACGGAACCGAGAGTACGGTACATACGGTGCCCGTACGTACCAAACGTACGGTACCCGTACCAGTATGGTACGTACCGTACCTGGTAGTGCCAGCGCCCTACCACTCGAGAGACTTCAGAGTAGCTACAGAGTAGCTACAGTACCAGTAGGTGGATTGATTGCTTTGGACAGTGGAGGAGGGCGAGCGAGCCGTCAGGCGGCCAGGTTGCCGGCCCAAACCTCGTCGGCGATGCGGCGAAAGTCGAGCAGCGCGAGCTGCACTGCGCGAAAGAACGGCACAGTGTCGTAGGTCAGGGCGTTGCGCTGGCAGATTTGCTGGACCGCAGGCTTGACCAGCGCAAGGCGGTGGCGCGGCAGCTGCGGGAAAAGGTGGTGCTCAATCTGGTACTGCAAGCCGCCGTGGAACCAGTCCGTGTTGACGGTGCTGTCAATGTTGCGCGTCGTGCGGATCTGGTGCGAGAAAAACTCGAGCTTGTCCTCCTCCTCGGCATGAAAGGCGTCGGTGGCGAGGTGATTGATGAGGCTGCACGTGCAGCACGCCGACAGTCCAGTGCGACACGAGCACAAAGCACAGCTGCAGACGCCAGTCCGCGGCAAGGCGACTGACCAGGCCAGGTAGGTGACCCAGAAGATGGCCATTCCCAGCAGGTGAAAACGCGGTTGCTTGGCCGCGTAGATGATGTTGACGATGTAAAGTTGAAGCGGCCCACCAGCACGGCGAGCGGCAGCAGCGTCCAGTGCTGCACGGAGATGAGCAGCGCGGTGAGGCGCGGCATGAAGGGCGCGGAGGCACGCATGTCGGCCCAAAAGGTGGTGGCACCTCCTTGAGGGAGACGCACCAGAGTGGCAGGTAGTTGAAACTGCGCATCCTGGCAGGGCCGCATGGTGAGCGCGTGGTGCACGCTGTGCTCGTCCAGCCACATGGCCGAGCTGATGCCAAAGCAGACGCTGCCGTGGAACCAGCCGAGCACGTTGTTGGGCACCCAGGCGGTGGTGGGTCGGCCCTCCTTGGTGCGGTTGACCACGCCGTTGTGCAGCGCGTCGTGCGCAATGAACGCAACTTGCTGCCAAAAGAAGCCCATCGTGACGGCAGCGAGAACGCACTGCACGTAGCGGCGCAGCGGCGCGAGCGCGCTCGCGCCGGGCGCCTCTTCGTCGAGATTACGCCCAAGCAGGGCAACCTGGCACACTGCAAGCACGGCTAGGGAGAGCACGACCAGGTGCTGGTGCGCACAGCTCCGCGCCGACTCAAAGTCGCACTCGCGCGGCAAAGTAGCCCTTGCGCCACAGGTAGGCGCGCAGCTTGCGGTAATCCTCGGAGGCGCTCACTGGCGCGGCAGGCGCGGCAGGCGCGGCAGGCGCGGCAAGCCGGCCGACCACGAGCGGCAAAAGGCGGTTGTACACAACTGGGTGATGGAAGGCCGCAAACTGGTCGGAGACGTCCCGCCTGGCGCGAGGCGTAGTCGCGCAGCAGCAGCGCCTCGCCGCCCGGGTGCTTGGCCGAGAAAGCGGCCACGTCGATGACAAAGCCCTCGATGACGACCCACTCGTTGCCCGCGAGCTCTTCGCGCTGCACTACGCGCGAGTCGGCTTTGCGGGCCAGCTTGCGCCGCACCGCGTCCAGCTCGGTGCCCAGGTCTTCGTCGGCGCCGAGCACGTCGTCGAAGCTGACCTCGGCGAGAGCGCGGCGCCCGCGCGTGTCCTCGGACGGAATCAGCAGCGATCGAGCGCGAACTGCAGCACCGACAACTTGGTCTTGAGCGGCTTGCTGGCACCCCCGGCGCTCGTGCGGGCTGCCGGGCGCCCCGGCGGCCCCACCGCGACGCTCGGATGCGTCCCGCTGGCGACGCCGCCGCGCAGCGGCCACGTGACGCGCGCGCACAAGGCAGACGCCGCAGCGCGCAAGGGCGCCTTCTTGTTGCTGGCCGCAAGCTCGGCCACGCACATGAGGGCCACACTAGTCGGCACCGCGAGAAAGATGGCCAGCACGCTGTGCGCGAGAAGACAAAGATGGTGTACAGCAGCGTGGCGCAGGCCCACCCAAAAATGGCCAGCATGAAGATCTCGAGGCGCTCGCCGCGGGCCTGCGCCGCCGCGAGGCGCGGCGTGTTGGCGCCGCCGATGCCGCTCCAGGACGAGATGAGCACGACGCTCATGCCCGACAGCGTCCCGACGAGGACCGCGACGGCACGTTTTCGCACAGCGCGTAGCAGCTGAAGATGGAGCTCAGGTAAAAGCTCAAAGCCGGAGCGAATCGTTTCGTGCTGCCAGTTGTAAATGACGTTCATGACGCGGTCGTGAAGGATGATGGCCGCCCAGCGCGTGGGCCGCCAGAGCATGAGCACCTGCTCGGCCGTGATGAAGGCCACGTTGGTAAGCGCAGTCAGGATGACGGCGAGGCCCAGGTCCTGGCTATCCTGCACGTAGTGGAGCGTGGCCGCCAGCACGAACGAGATCACGAGCGTGGCGAACTGGGGCGTGTAGAACACGGACGCAAACTCCTCGTGCGGGTCGCTCGGCTTGCGCTGAGCTGCCCCGCCGGCGGCGGCGGCGAGATGGTCGGGGCCGCGGCCGCCGTCGAAGGCGATGTGGCCAGGTCCCCTCGCTCAGCGCAGCGCGGCGCGGCGTCGTCGCCGCGGCCGGCGAGCCGGCCGGCAGCGCACTGTCGCAGGAGAGGCGGCGAAGGTAGCGGTACCCGACGTAGCCGGTCTCGGCTTGAGCCACGATGCGCTGCTCGGCCTTGCGGGTGTACTCGGTGAACAGTCGCCGAGCACGACGCAAAAGGCGCCGACCACTGCGCCGCAAAAGGCGGCCACAAGGGCACTCTCCGAGATGGTGTAGATGCGAAAGGTGATGTGCAGCCACGACCCCACTTCCACGAGCGAGCGCTCGTCTCGTTCTCGCGCGTTCGGAGCACGCGATCCTCCATCAGGTCGGCGACCCACATAAGGGTCTGGATGTTGGAGCCGTAGATAAACCACGAGAAGGCCACAAAGGCCACGCCGGCGGCGCCGGTCACCGCGAACGTCATCATGCCTGCAGGGCGGACGTGGCCAGCGATTCCGAACAGTGCCACCATCCACCCTCCGAACAGGACCAAGAGCGACACGGCATACTCTGCAGCCGAGAGCTCGCTCTTGGCCGGCTTGACCGTGGCGGTATACGTGGGTTCGGCCGGCAAGGCGGCGCGGCGTCTGTGGTGGATCGTCATGAGGAGGGCCTGACCGGGTCGCCCTCCGCTTGTTTGCTTTCGAGGTTGATCTGGTTTTGACACTCTCAGTCAGTCAGTCAGACAGAACTTCAGACAGACAGACAGCCGGCAGACTGGCGAAACCCTCCGAAGAACAGAAAAGGAAAAGGCGCGAGGGGTGACTGTCTGCACTTCGCTGACCCTCTCCTCCGCAATCAGCGCGGAAATGATGGCGAGGATGGCGGGAGGGCTCTCCGCAATCAGCGCGGCAGTGATGGCGGCGCAAAGGCATTGCGAAGGCGCTCGCTCAGTCGGTCCCTTTTTGCTGTGGGTGGGTGGGTGGTCCTTCGCAAGGTCAACTGGAGGTTGCGCTCCACGAAAAAGAGGCACGGAGATCGATCATCGGTGACACACCGCCGTTGGACACCACCCACCAACCCTGGTAGCAGGCACCGCCATGTCCGTCTCGGCCAAGAGAGAAGGAAGGGTGGCTTCCATGTTGGTGGTGGTGGTGGTGGTCCTTTGGCTCGTCATCGATCGATCGACCGCCTGCCTGCCTCTCTCTCTGACTGACGGTCGCGGTTTCGCCCATCATCTCCACCAATGCATTCCTCCTTTCTGCGAAAAACAAAGAGAAAAAAAGCCCGTTCGTTCTTCTGCGTGCAAGTGCCCTGGCGCTGGAAACTGGACTCGAGTCGAGCTCCGGCTCTTGTCTCAGTCAGAGCCCTGTCGACGTGCGCAACCCGGCCACCCAGCGCAGCACAGCCTGGCCACCCAAATGATGCTGGAAACAGCCTGTGCTGGTCTCTGCGGAACTCGCAACTGACAATGTGAAGATGGCCCGGCCACCATTCATCACCACTTGGCGCAACTCGTTGCAACACCAAGCCAGCACGTGCAAAAACGATTGGTGTCGTAGGGCCCCCGACTGTGGAAAAAAAAAAAGATGGTTACACGCCCGCATACGGGATGCCAAAGAGGTCGCTGAAGATCGGGATAAGCACCGCCATGAGCGCGCCGCTGCCGCCAAGGTGCATGGCCTTGAAGCCCAGCCCCGAGTAAAGTCCGCGCACACCGCTGCTGGCCACGATCTCCCGCGCCACCGTGACGTGCTCCAGCACACCGTTGATAGAGATGCCGTACGCCGGCCGGCCAGGCTCCGTGAAAACCTTCTTCTGCACAACCGAGCGCACCACGTCGCCCGGCGCGTTAGGGAAGGTCGCGAAGAAGCCCGCCAGGAAGCCCGCCACGAGCGTGGCCACCTGCTTGGGATGCCCGCGTTCTCCATGGGCGGCTCCACAGTGCGCTTCCACCAAGACAGCGTCGCAAAGAAGGTGCCCGTCCAAAAGCACTGGCGCCACTGCATGCCGGCCCAGCCCGTGTAGAGGCCGCCGATCCCGCGCGTTTTGTACATCTCCTGCAGGAACACGCGGCTGTTGTTCTTGTACTTGTTGTCCACGTCCAGCTGCATGCCGATCTTGGCCACCTCCAGCGGGCTGATCATCACGATCTCGGGCACAGTCGCCAGCGCGCCCGCGATGGCCTTCTGGCCCACCGAGCACTCCTTTGGACTTGCCGTGCAGCTTCTCGCAGAGGATGGGAAAGAAGAAGAACTTGGACACGCGCATCACCGACGACTTTGCGATCTCGGGCAGCACGCCCTTGCTCACAAAGCCCTTGAGCCCGAACTTCTTGTAGTACGCGCCGATGGAACGGCTCCTTGCTGCCCGCCGACGCCATCGTCAGCGCGCGCATGACGTCCACGGGGTACATGACCGTGGCCGTCGCCACCGCGGCGCTCGTCAGCGGCGCCAGGGTCAGCGCCGGGTGCACCTTCTTAACGGGATCGGCCTTCTTCTCGTCCGTTGAGAACGCCATCACGCGGGCCGGCTGCCGCATCGACTGCTCCCCCAGGCTGAAGGTCCATCGCGCTCGCTGCTCTCCGGCTGGATGTGTCTGTCAGTCTGTCGCCTCGCCTCGTCTGTCGTCTCGGTACGGTAGAAGACTGATTTTCCCAGGGGGCTTTTTCGATCCATAACGACTGCCAACACGTGACGAAGGCCCCAAAGTCACGTCTTTGCGGACGGTGGCCCATGGTAGATGATGATGATGACCTCGACGCACCTGGATCTTTCCAAGAAGATGGCTTTGTTTTCTTTCGACACCGAGATTGTTCAAATCAATCATTCCTCGCTCCTGGATCCATCCCTTTTTGGCTCCTGGTGGGTACGGCAGCCCTATCTTCGCTCTTTCTTTTCCCCTGACTGACATGACTGACATGAGTGCGCTGAAGCTTATCAATTGACATGGCGCCAAAAACCAATGACGTGAAGACAAGCCACGGACGGGCCTCATCCACCTATCTGTTCCTGTAGCCACCGCGGCGCCTGGTATTGATCTGATCATCCCTGATGGCCGGTCGTAGATAGATAAGATAGATAGATGATGGAAAGTAGCTTCGTTTCGGCGAGCCAGACGTTTCGACGAGAGACAAGCAAGCCCCTTTGACCGATTTGAAGGGGGAGGGCGTTTGAAAATTTGTTACCTGGTACACGACACATGTCATCCCCAGGATGCCCCTGCATCACTGTCAAACGAGCGATTTTGGAAAAACTCAAGCCAACGGACAAATCTCGTCCGAAGAGATGGGTTACATTATACATGTTTTTATGCACCTTAGATCGTCAATCTCTCGTTCAAAGTAAGGTATTGTAATAATAATTAAATAATTGACAGTACTATCAACATGTACTGTAAAATTATATAGAATTGTGAAAAATGAAATAAAATAATAAATGAAAACAGGAATTTAGAACCAAATAAACAAAAGGCGCAATTTTGTTAATTTAGTGCCATAGTGTCTGGGAGGACGGGGCTAGCTAGACATGTGATTCAAACGCCTTCAAGACCCTTGTCCCTGTCGCTACCCCTGTCGCTGCCCCTGCCCCTGGCCCTGGCCCTGGCCCTGGCCCTGGCCCTGGCCCTGGCCCTGGCCCTGGCCCTGGCCCTGGCCCTGGGCCCTGGCCCTGGCCCTGGCCCTGGCCCTGGCCCTGGCCCTGGCCCTGGCCCTGGCCTTGGCCCTGGCCCTGGCCCTGGCCCTGGCCTGGCCCTGGCCCTGACTGATGGTAGACACGCGTTTCGAATCGAATCTCGATTGATGGTCATGAACTGCAACAAGAACAAGGTGGACGGTGAACCGAGAGGAGTACAAAAACAAAACAAAACAACACAGGTGGGCTTCGAGGTCAGTCGTCTGAGCCGGCGTAGTCGGAGAGAAAGCGTCGGCCGCTAAGTTCCCGGTCCAGGTGCTTGACGAAACCTTGCGCGGCGACAAAGGGGGTCATGGCTGCCATGAGCTTCTTCTTCTCTCCTGGTCGTCGCAGCGCAAGTTCCAGACGCGCTCGCCAGAGTCTGCTGACAACGGGAGCAAGCGCACCCCGGCGCCGTCCGAGAGGCTCTCCTCGAGGCGGTACATGGACAAGGTGGTCCAGCGGCCCTTGAGCGGCACCCCGCCAGAGGCGTAGTCCTTGAAGGACTTGAACCAGCCGACTCGCCGTGCTTGAGCACGAGGAAGCGCCGCTTCCAGCTCTTACGGCCGAACATGGTGGTGCCGCCGCCCTCCTTCATCACGTAGTCGTGGTACTCGCCGTCAGGCACGGCCGAGACCCTGGAAACTGGCGTCCTGGGAGGCCTCGCTGTCGCAGCGGTCCTTGGCTTCCTCCTCCCACTCGCCGGCGGCAGCGCCCTTATCCTCCGCGTCGTCGCCCCGGGCTTGGTCCACACGGACCGGCGCTCTTTGGTATTGTAATAGAACGCGCGGCCTGTGCCCGTGTCCACGCACTCCATCCACTCGGCGTCCTTCTGCAGGCTCGGGTGCTCCCACAGCGATATGTCGCGCTTTGGGTTGTGGAAGAAGGCCTTGCCCGTGCCAGGGTCCGAGCACTCAAGCCAGTCGTTCTCGCCGTCGGGCAGCTCCCAGGTCGACTCCTTGGTCGCCGTGTTGTAAAAGTACGACCTACCCTCGCTATCCTCGTGGTGCGCCCCAGATGCACAGCTCGCCGCCCGCGGCCTTCCCCGCAAGAGCGGCCATGGCCCTCTTTCGCGCCTGCCTGCCCGCCCGCCCGCCCGTCCGTCCGTCCGTCCGTCTGCTGCGCGGACACAGAGCGAGAGAGAGGCCCCTGCCGCCGCCGCGCCCAGAAAGGAAAAGATCCGTTTCATCCAAGATGAAACCGGAACGCGATCTCGTCGCATGGGCAATGGGACTCGACCGCACAGGGTGGATTGTCCCGAGCTCGGCTTTTCTGGGAGACACTCGGCGAAACTGGTTTTGCGTCCTTGGGTGGCTATAAACTCCTCCCATGCCCCCTACGACAGAGTCTAATCTTAGAGTAATGAGAGGAGAGGATTGCGCCATCGCAGATTTTCGCGGGGGCGCTGCAGCGATCGCGAAAGAGTTCGCAACCGGGAATCAGATCGGAGGAAGAAGAGAGGAAGAGCAGAATGAGTGCACACGAACAAACGAGAGAGCTCACGCACAGTCGTCATCAGAACCATCTCTCTCTCATTCGGAGGCGGTCAATCGATGACTGCTCTCTCTCTCTGTCACACTCTCTCGGACGACAGTTTTCCCTTACAAGTGCAAAAGCGGCGGGGGGGTGGCATGGACGGGGAGGTCGGGTGGCGGGCGCTGGCCGCCAACGCGACCACCATCTCGCCCCAGGATATCTCCGAGTGCTTCTCAGCGAGCGCGCAATGCCCGCGCGATGACGGGTCGCTGGTACGTGGGCGTGATCGTGTCGATCGTGGCCTCCATCTTCGGCAACTTTGGCGTCAACACCCAAAAGTACTCTATGATCCAGGAGATCAAGAACGGGCGCAAGCGCGCGTACGTCAAGCAGCCATCTGGATGCTGGGCCTGCTCATGGTCTTCCTCGGCGCCGTGGCCGACTTTGGGGCGCTTGGGTTTGCGGCCCAGAGTCTCATCACGCCAGTTGGCGGCTTCACCATGGTAGCAAACCTGTTCTTCGCGTCCATGTGGCTCGGAGAGCGCATCACCAAGTTGGACCTAGCATCCACCTTCCTTATTGTCTCGGGAATCGTGCTCGTGGCCGCCTTTGCGGACAAGAGCTCGCAGTGCTTCACCCTGCAGGACCTCAAGTGCCTCTACAGGCGCAAGGAGTTTATCCTGTACGCGGTGATGATCGGCGCCACCATCATTGCGGTCTTCTTGGGCATCGAGTTTGTGCGCCGCCGCGTCAAGCGCATGAAGGACAACAACCTGAGTGGCTCGCGGGCGTACGCGCGGTGCCGCAGCATCATGCCTCTGCTCTGCGCGACGCTGTCGGGCCTCATCGGCGCGCAGAGCGTGCTGTTCGCCAAGAGCACCATCGAGATCCTAAAGTCCGCTTTCCGCGGCAACCCCGAGTTCTACAGTTTCGAAACCTACCTGATCATCTGGCCATGCTCGTCGCCATCTTTGGCCAGATCCACTGGCTCGCAGTGGGCCTCAAGGACTTTGACGCCGTGATCATGGTGCCCATATTCCAGTGCGTCTTTGTGGTCTTCACCATCATCGGCGGCGCCGCCTACTTTGGCGAGTTTCGCACCTTCTCGCGCCTGCAAACCATCATGTTCCTCGTGGGCGTGCTCGTCCTCGTGCTGGGCGTGCTAGGACTGGGCCATGCACAAGTCGCGCTCCACAGAGGACATCCTCGACGAGCGCGATTCGGTCGGATCTGACTTTGACGACCCCGCCAGCGAAGCCTTCCACGATCTGGAGAACCTCTCCCTCGAGTCGGACGCCGGCGCACAGGGCGGCGGCTCCTCGGAGCCCGCCACGGGCGAACTGGGCTCCGCCAAGCAGACGGCCTCCCCCCCCAGCGAGGCTGGCAAGGCGGACACCTTGCACCCTATCAATTCGGCCCCGCCGACCATGCTCGTGGCAGCGCGAGTCGCGCCGCGAGAGCGTCAACCGCTTTGACGAATTCAACCGGCTGACGCCGTACGGCGCGATCGCCGGTCAGCTCTTCTTTTGGAACGACCCTCGACATGCGCGCGATCACGCGCCACGCGCCAAACCCCACCGCGCTCTTCCGCCCCAGCTCGCACCGCACGCAGATCGACCGCCACCGGCGCCGGTCCTCCGTGCCCACGCGCGTCACAGACCGGGAGGCGAACCAGCGCAACAGACTGGAGGCGGGTGGCCCCGCGGAGACGCGCGGGCCGCGCCCCGGACCTGCGGCACTTCAAGAGCGCGGACGACGCCAGCGGGATGCTCGGCGGCCGCGAGCAAAGTCGGCGAGTTTTGCAGGCGTAGAACACCTGCTCAGCACGAGCCAGCGCACGCTGCCAGAGCCGTCGCAGTCGACCTCGTCAGAGGACGACTCGAGCGGCGATGAGGACTGGTCCAACAGGTTGTAGCAAGAGCAAGGCCAACGAGCTTTGGACATGTGAGTTGACGTGAACAAGAAGAAACGTACGTACCCTGTGCCTCTGATGGTTACTGTGACTGCCCGCTACCCTGCGTCAGCCTATATGCTTACTCGGCCGGGGCACCTCGGCCGGAGCAGCCTCGGCCGGAGCAGCCTCGCCCTCAGCCGGTGCGGCGGCGGCCTCGTCGCCAGCCGGAGCAGCGGCCTCGCCCTCCGCCGGCGCGGCAGCGGCCTCGCCCTCGCCCTCGGCCGGCGCGGCAGCAGCCTCGCCCTCGGCCGGCGCGGCGGCAGCCTCGCCCTCTGCCGGCGCGGCAGCGGCCTCGCCCTCGCCCTCGGCCGGCGCGGCAGCAGCCTCGCCCTCGCCTCGGCCGGCGCGGCGGCAGCCCTCGCCCTCGGCCGGCGCGGCGGCGGCCTCGCCCTCGGCAGATGCAGCGGCCTCGGCGGCGGCCTTGGCCTCGGCGAGCTTGCTCTCGACCTTGTCGAGCTCGACCTCGTCCTCCCTCAAAGTGCTGGTGCAGGTACGCGTGGGCGGTCTCTTCGGTGTGCTCGTTGGCCTCGTCGGCGGCGATACGCTGGGCGAGCTTCTTCTTGTTAATCTTCTTGGGCCTTCCACCTCGGCGGCCTTGGCCTCGTTCACCTCCGCCTCGACGTGCGTGTACTCGGGGGTGCTGGCGCCGCTGCCCCATGTTGATAGATGCTTGTTGTTGTTGCTGCTGCTGCTACTGCTGCTGCTGCCTGCCGATGTACGTTCGGGGTTTGCTGGAAATTGGCGACCGGCAGGAGCGCAGTCAGAAGGGGAAGGAAGGAATCATACGTCGCAAGGAGGGAGAACAAAGTCCGCGCCGCGACAGCCCGCGCCCAACGGATCCCCATACACTGCTTCCGTTAACATCCTCATCTTTTCGCCAATAACCAAAATTTAAAACCAAACCCGGTAATAGGTCCGGTGAAAAAAAGGTCCGTTTGGTGCCTCGTTCGTGCGAGGCCCGCGCCGTAAGAAATAGAAAGAAAGGACGGGAGAGGGAGGAGAGAGAGAGGCCATGGCAGATAAAAGTCCGTTTCTGGCGCGGCGGTGGCGCTTGCCAGGGCTTGCCAGGGCCGCGGCGTCCTCGCGCGCGGAGGTGCGACAGCGCCTTCTCGGGTGACTCCCACCGCCGCGGCGGCCGGGAAAACGGATGCATATGCTCTGGCTTCGATTTTCTTGCCGCGCCGCTCGGCCGCGACGACCCTGGAAGGCCCCGATGGGACTAGGCCTGCCAAAGGCGCCGCGGGAATGCTTGGAGGCGTGCCGCCATGCCACCGCCCACGGGAACGCCCATCCTCGGCGCGCACTGGCCGCCACGCGGGAAACGACCGAGGCCAGCAGCCTCGCTGCCGCCGGCGCTGCAGCGCAAGCGCGAGAGGAGCAGCGACGCAGGGATATCAGCCGGGAGTCTGCAGCGTTGCAACAACAACAACATGCCAGGCTGAGTCCACCGTCAAGGAGGGCAAGGCCGCCGCCGCGGAGGCGGAAGACGCGATGCTAGCAGCGCCAGCGGCGCCAGGGGGGGCGCTCAGCGAGGCTTGGCTTGATAAAATGCTCGCGAGCCGCGACGGCGCTGGCGACGTGCCACAGCTTGCGGCCGCGGGCTTGGACCGCAAGGCATTAATGCGGGAGGGTCTCTCGCGCGAGGAGTCCGACCGCGTCTACCGCGCCATGTATGTCTACTCGGTCGGCTTCCACAATTGCGTCGCCGAAGCGACGCGTGGCACCACGCGCGCCAAGCCGCACCTACTCGCCAGTATCTGGCGCGTCTACTCGGAGCTGCTCGAACGAAGTGGCGCCTTTGAGTGCCGAGGCGGCATGGCCGCCGTCGAGCTTCAGCACCGGGAAGCGCTTGAGAAGGTCAAACTTGCGCACCAGGCCGAGCTTGACGCCCACAACGCGCCTCGCCCGTGCCGAGGAGGCGGGTCGAAGAAGCGCGGCAGCGTGACGACGTCCGCAGCGAGTTGGAGGAAGAGCGCGCACTCACCACACGGCTCAAGCAGGACATCACCAGCAAAGAAGCCACAATCGAGCAGCTCATGTGGGACAACAAGAGCTCGGCGAGGTCGCCGAGCTGGCCAAGCGGTCAAAGGCCAAGATGGTGAAAAGCTCAAAACGGAGGCTCGGCACGGCAGAGCTACACCGCACAATGCGTGGGGTGCGCTCCCAGCTCCAGGACGCCTCGGGGGCGCTCAAACGCTCGCAAGACGTTCAGCGCGAAAACGTGATGCTCATTGGCCAGCTCAAGGTCGAGGCCGCCGACCTCAAGCTCAAGCTACAGCAAGAGACTGAGTTGCGGTGCGCCACGGAGGGCAAGCTGCGGGAAACTGAGACGGCAAAGTCCGAGACGCTCGGGCACCTCCACCGCGCACAGCGGGACCTGGCAGCACTCCAAACGGTACGAGGATCAGTCTGATGAGATGCGCACGGTGCGCTCAGAGCGCAACAAGGCGGTGCGGTGCAACGCCGATTTGGAGCGCGAGCGGGACTCGGCCAGGGCGCAGCTCGAGGACCAGATCGGCGAGCATGCCAAGGCGCGCAAGGAGCTCTTGGAACAGCGCGCCAAGCTCAACACCACGGAGCGCAAGCTTCACTTCCTCGCCACAGAGTACACCACGCTGAAAGAACAGAACGCGTCCCTGCGCAAGCAGGTCGAGAGCCTCGCGCGCAGCAAAGAGGAGATGCGCGACGACGTACAGCGCGCCGGGCGCGACGCCGAACGCCTCGAGAAAGAGCTCGACATCGTCATGGGCCAGTATGAGAGCGAGTGCGCCCTCCGCGAGAGCCTGCACGAGAAGCTCACCAAACGCCTGGTCGAGCTCACGGCCCAGGACGAGGAGCTTAAGAAGGTCAAGCGCCTCTGCACGGACAAGCACCAAGCCCTCCTCGAGTCGCGAACCAAGCTGGGGCTCCTCGAGAACAAGCTCGATGAGGAGCGCGCCGACCAGGCCGAGCGGGAGGCCGCGCACAGGCGCGAGATCGCGGACCTGACGGGCCAGCTCGCAGCTGCTGCGCCCGAGGCGCGCGATACCCAGATCGCTGACGTGGTCGCCAACAGGCGGGCAACTGAAGAGGACCTCCGCCGCGCGCTCGACCGCATCAAAGCTTTCGAGAGCCGCATCGCCGGCCAGGGCTCCGTGGAAGCAAGAATGGCCGACCTGCGCACCTCCGCCGCGGAAGCCGAACATGATCTGCGCAAGGCCGAGACAATCGTGGACACGCTTGCAGAGGACGTGGCGCGCCTTGCAAGTCTGGTTTCGCCGGACAAGGCCAAGAAGGTGCGCGCCGCCGATGCTCTCGAGGAGGCCGTCGAGATTAGCCGGGCCGAGGGCCGCAAGCGCAAGCCGTCCGAAGCGCTGATCAAGCTTCACTCGCGCCGGACCATGCTCAAAGAGGTGGAGAACGATATCCTCAAGGTGACCGATCTGCTAAAGATGGAGGTGGCTTCCCGAAAGTCAGTGGAGGCTGCCCGGGAGATTGAGATCAAGCAGGCCGTCATGGAAAAGACCAAGGAGCTCCACGACGAGCTGGTCTCACAGCGCAGCGAAATCCAAACGCTCGAGGAGGAGCAGCAGCGCCTTATGGGGCAGCTTCTCGAGAAGGACCTCGATCTGCAGGCTCGCAGCGGCGAGGCGCAGTCGCTTGTTGCTTGCCGCGACGAGCGCGTCAACATGGCTCTTCAAGATCTCGAGGGGCGCAGTCTGCTTGCTCACACGCGCGACGAGCTCGCACATCTTATGCACGAGCACGAGTTGGTGGCAAAGTCCTATGACGAACTTGTCGAGTCCATGGGGACCGAGATGGAGCAGACCAGCTCGCTGATGGAACACAACAGCGAGCTCAAGAGCCAGCTCGCGCGGCTGCAGGAGCTGTGCGCTGAGAAAGGCATTAAGATTGATGGGTGAAGCGTATTATGTTCCGTGCCATACCTGTGCCTGCCTTGCCTCCTCCACCCTTTGCTGCACCTCTCTCTAGCACCACGTTTATGGACGAAAATTCAGAAAAATCCCAGCACCCGTTCCAAAAGTGCTGGGTAATGTTTGCAGATGGAAATAAAAATGTGGGAATGCCAGCAGACCCGGCCAAACGCCTAAAAACGAGGTCTTGGACGTGTCCTCCAACATGATCACGAGTCATCGGCCCAGGCCGGGACGAGATGGCGGGTGGGCGGGCGGTGGCAGTGGCCCAGGCGAGGCGGCTCAGGGCTGCTCGCGATCGTGCCTCAGGGCGAGACGCAGCGAGCACAGCAGCTGGTGCACTCGGCATTGCCCTTCGTGTGCTGTGCAGAGTCAAGGCGCTGGCGGCCACGAAAGCAGCCACAGCCGCCCGCGGCGGCGACAGCCGAGCCCGGCGCTGCTCGTGCAGGAAGCGTGGAGTCACCCGTGGAGCTCGATGAGCCGGCGTTGAAGCGCGTACGGAGGCCGGGGTCGATGCGGTCTGCGCGTGTCTCTGTTCTCGAGCCGGAGTAGATCGACGGCCTGTCCTACGGCACCTACGAGGTCGTCGAGCGGGCGGCCAGCGACCCTGCCAATGGGCTGCGCAGGCTCTTCTTCGAGCTCGGCATGGAAGAGAGGCCCAGCGCGAGGCAGCGCGGCCCAGGCGCACCAGGCTGGGCAGGGTTGCGATGCTGTTGTTGCGCTGCCTGCCGAGGAGCGCGCCACGGCTGCTCCTGCTCTTCTCTCTCTGGAGGGCGCCGGTCCGGCCCATGACGTGGTGAACGTGGATGCCGAAGCTGGTCTGCTCCAGGAAGAGGCGCTCCATCGAGTCGAGAAGGACCAAGAGATGGCGCACATGATCGAGGCCGTGAACTTGCAGGACGACGCCGAGGCAGAGGTCGTCCACCCCGGGACACCGAGCCAGCGCAAGCGGGCTGACAGGCGAAGATTCGAAGGGCCGAGCGTCTGAAAGGCTGAAAGCGGCGACCACACGGCGCGACTTGTGTGCGTTGCTGTCCGCAACCTGAGAAAGATGCTGGACAATCGCGAGCTGGACCTCGACGTCCGCGACGGCAGTATGGACCAGCCCGAGTACGATGTGGCAATGGCGGCTGGCGTGAACCTGCAGGGCAGGATCCTCGCGCAAGGTGGGCGAAACGGCCTCGCCGCGGCCGAACCAAGGGTCGACGACGTCGAGCACTACTACCCAAAGATCGCCGAGCTGTTCGCCGCGGAGGGCACGGACAAGCAGCACGCTTCATGGCTCCTCGAAGTCATCGTCAACGCGGACGAGTACAAGAACAGGTTTGATCACCCGACCGAATCCGACGTCCGCAACGTCGTGCAGCGACTGATTGGGTACCGCAAGCGCTGCAACGCCGCGAACCTGGAGCCCGATTACCTCAACTACCTCGTGAAAGGCGCCTCGGCCGTGCCCGTACAGCCACGGCAGCCCGGCGTCGCTACTGCGGCCGTCCGCTGGCAGCGGACGGCGAGGTGGACCGCACTCGCAGCTCGATGATCGGCTGGAGCGCTTCATCCAAGAGCGTGCAAGCACACATACCGCGAGCCGTATGATAAGGCAAGCGCCGGGAGCGAGGAGCTGCCCTGGAGCTCCGGACAAGCTGAGATCGACAACGACCTCAGCAAGAAGTTCAAGCGACGCGTTCAAAACGTTCGGGCTGCCCGAATGCAGCCAGTGGCAAGAAAGAATGAAGGCCGAAGCCCAAAGAAGCGCAGGCGACTCATCGTGTCCTTTGTTGTGCTCCTTGCTCCGCCGCGACTGTCCGCTTGCCATGACAGCTCGTCGATCTGCAACGACATGAAATTAGATTTGGATGGACATGGGTCACGTCGCGGAGCTCAACATGTCACTTACCCCGTCAACCCGGAGCATCTGTAGGTTTTCCACCCCGCTGAGCACGCTCGTGCAGCCCGTTTCGCCCGCCGCGCTCTCCTCCCCGATTTAGCTCTCGGCCCTGCTGGGATGGTCCCTATCAAAATCTGAATTTCGTCCGCGAACGTGCTGCTAGAGCTAGAGAGCCTGCTACTAGAGCAGGTCGTCGTCGCTGTCCGGCGGTGGTGACGACGCGCGCGGCGCTCCTGAAGTACGCTTGGGCGGTGGAGGGGGGCTGCGGAGGGCTTGGCCGGCGGGACGGGCGGTGGGCCCTTTGCTGGCTTGGCGGCGCGGCGGCGGCGGCGCGCTGCTGCGGCAGCTGCCTTCTTCTTGGCGGCGGCGGCGGCGGCGGCGGCGCGTGCTCAGAGACATCGTGCACGGGCGGCACAGCGTTGAGCGAGTTGCGATGCGGCGGCGGCGGCGGCGGCGGCGGCGGCGGGGCCGTGAGCGGTGGCCCTCCGTCCGGCGACGCGTCACTCACAAAGCCACTGGACATAGGCGGTGCTGGAGGCGCCGCGGGCACCGGGGGCATTGGAGGCGTCACAGAATGCCGAGACACAGGGGCTGCCGGCGGTGGCGGCAGCGCCATCCTCCCCTTGGGGCGCGCGCCAGTCCACCACGACCTGGTCGGGCTGCACGGGACCCTCAAAGCTCGACTTGGCGAGCGTAAAGTGCGCGCGAGGGCCTTCAAACCACACGTCTGTGTTCTCCGGCGAGCGCATCGCCCGGATCTGGGCCAGGTCAGGCGGCGACAGCAGCGAGCCACACAGCAGCGTGCGATGCAGCGTCTTGACGCAGCTCATTCGGCCGTTCTGGCGCAAAAAGTACTCGAGGTAGTTCTCGAGTTGCGAGGAGGGCGGAAAGGCGCTCAAGAGCATCGACAGCAGGTTCCAACCCCTCGCCTCGCTCTCCGGCTTGGGGTTGTTGGTCAGCTGCTTCATGACTTGGCAAAAAATCTCGTCCACGAGCTCGCTGGTCTGCAGCCCCGTCGCGAGCAACTCCTCAGCGAGGCTGTCAACATTCTCGTACTGCTTGTCGCCCATGACGCCGAAAACGTTCTTGAAGAGCAGCGTAGCGGTCTTGTGCAGCGGCTTGCCGTTGGCGCTGGTCGAGTGCGGCTCGATCGTCGTCAGCGACGTGTGGATCTTGCCAAAGGTCGGGTTGTAGTAGTGCAGCATGTTGTGCTTGTACCGCTTGAAGCGCAACCCAAAGCGCTTGGCAAACTCCTCCGGGCTCTTGAGGTTGGGAAAGTTGGCGAGCGCAAAGTTCTCGCTGCTCTCTTGGCTCTCGAATAAGAGGTCTTTGTGAGCGATGGAGAGCGCAACGGCCCGCCGGTAGTTGCCGAGGCTGACCGCTGCGTCGCGCTGGCGCAGCACCTGCCGGCTCGCGGGAGGGACAAAAAGTCTCGCAGCGGCACGAGTTCGGGAATATCCAGCCCAATGTCCTCGCACCCCTGCACAATCGTCGCCGCAGGGTCCACCTCGAGCGCCTGGACGGCCACGCGCGCCTCCGCGTCAGGTTTTGAACCTGCATGTAGAGCGTGTGCGCGTGCTGCACGGTGTCGTGGCCCACCATGCCGGGCTGCTCGCCCCAGCCGCACTCCTCTTGCAGCGAGAGCGCCTCGTACAGCATGATCTCGTTCACGGCTTGCACCGCCGCGCTGAGCTGCCCGCGAGCCTCGCGGATCTTGGCGAGCAAGTCAGCGCCGACTGCGACTAGTTCTCGGATGGATGGGTCCTGGTGCTCGCTGAGATGCAGACTCTGCGCCTGCTCCAGCGCCGTGGACAGCGGCTCGTCGTCTACGGCCTGAATGCTCGCGGTGAGCTTTTCCACAACTTTGTCGACTCCGCGCGCAGCGCCAGCTCGCTGCTCACCAGGTGGAGCTGGGCTTGGTCCACCGTCAAGAGCGCGTTCTCCGACACGCCCAGGCCGCGGCCTTCGCCCACGAGGCGTTCCACGGCCACCCATTCGGGGTCGTCCGCCTTGGTTGCTGTGGGCCATCGCCAGCGCGAGCGCCTCCATGAGGGATACAAGCCACTGGGCGCGGCGTTGCGCGCCAACCCCGTCCACGCTGACTGCGGCATGCGCAAGCAGCGCCTCGGCAGCGCTCTGGAGCTCGGGTAGATGACAAGTCACCGCACTGATGTCGATGTTGTCCGACCCGGGCGGCTTGGTCACCGCGCAAGCGGTCGCGGCGCGCTGGCACGCTGCGGCGAGCTCCACCTCCTGCTGAAGCGCGGCTAGCGCGGCGGTTGCTTCGTCCAGGACCCCGCGCAGCGCCGGCTGCACCTGGGGAATACCTGCGCGGGCGTCGTCCACGCCCCGGAGCGCCTCAAGGGAGGCTGCTGCGGTGCGGTGCGGGAGCTGCGCGAGCGCGGCCCGGGCTTGCTCCCGCACCGCGCGCTGACGCACAAAATCTGCGTGGCGAGCGAGAATTGTCTGCGCAGCAGCACTCCCCGAGAACGCCACCTTGTCGCGCTTGATGTACTTGTTCATCTCGGCGCAAAGACCGTCCAGCTCGTCAAAGCAAGCGTTGTCAAAGCAAGCGTCGGGGCGGCCAGTGCTGGCCTCGAGGCGCGCGATCTTGGGCTCGAGCGCCTTCTCAAGCCGCATGCCCTCCTTGACAGCCTCCGCGTCGTAAGCCTCCTTGATCTTGAAGAAGAGGCCCGCCGCGCCGGCCAGAGCAGCATCCAGCTGCGCGCTGTCGCGCCCCTGGATGGCCTGTGCAAGGTGCGTGCGCGCCTCGCGGAGCTTGGGCACGTTCATGCGCACAAAGGCGCCGCGCATGATGCGCTGGATTTCGGCAGCGGCGCGGTTGAGAACGCCAAGGCGCTGGATCTCCAGCGCGCGGTGTTGCTCGGCGCGAAAGAGCACCATGGTCTTTCCAAATCGGCACTCCTTGGCGGCGGGCACTGGCCCAGCCACAACGGCATCCAGAATCGTCTGGGCCACCTTGCTAAAGCTCTGGTTGCGCCGCGCGTCCTGCCACTCGCGCGCGGGCACCGCCTCGGGCACGATGCACCTGTACATGGCAGCAAAGCTCGCGTGCGTGCGGCGGAACGGGTAGCCGATCTTGCGGATCTTGACTGCCTCGAAAACGCCGGCGAAGCGCAGCTGCTCGAGGCAAATCGGCGCCTCAAACATGCCCGGCGCCTTGAGCGCGTTGGGCTTGACGCAGCGGATGTAGCGCGGGAAAGTCGCGTTCGTGCGCTCCTCGAGCTGGAGCAGCTGCTTCATGAACATGGACGCCTGGGTCTTGGTCTTGTTCCGCACCGTGTCCTCGGCCGCGGGCTTGAACAGGGCCGCGATGAGGCCCACGGAGCTACCGGCCATGGCGACCTCAATGTTCTCGTAAAGCTTGTCCGCGTTCTTGTACACAAAGCCCACGGTCTCGTATTCCACGCTGCCGGCGTAGTGGAATACTTGGAACGCGGTGCGCGACTTGCAGCGGTCAGAAGAGCGTCCGCTTTTCGCCGTGCCTCGAGGCCACTGCCTGCAGGAACTTTGCGTCCGTCCCGTTGATCGTGGTCTGCTCGTCCAAGAGCTGAAAGACGCCGTCGCGCACGGGCGGGTCGCCCGAAGCCTGCAGACCGAGAAAGGTCAGGAGCGGCTGCGAGTCGTGAAAGTCGATCTTGTCGAACTGCACGCCCTCGTTGGCGTACGTCTGCTCCTCGAGCGTAAAGGTGTGGCGGTTGAACATCTGCTGCAGCTTTTCATTCGCAAAATTGATGCAGAGTTGCTCGAACGAATTGGCCTCGAAGATTTCAAAGCCAAAGATGTCGAGCATGCCAATAAAGTTGCTCTGCGCCTGCCCAGGCGCCGTGAGCGACCGGTTGCTACGCGAGCGGCCAGCAAGTCACCCACCGTCAGCGCCTTGTTGACGCGGCCGACAATCCACTCGAAGAGGCGGTTGTACAGGTGGCGGGCCAGCGCGTTGCGGGCGTCGGACGCGACCTTGGTGTTGAACGCGCGCTGAAGCAGACCGTCGCGCTGCTGCGACTCAAGCATGGTCAGCGACTTCGCCACCGCGTCCGCCTGCGTGCCGGTGAGCGCGCTGAAGGCGTCCAGGTGCGCGGCACACCCGGGCCGCACCTTGGAGCCGGTGCTCTCAAAGTCCTCAAACTCGATGTTGCCAAGGTGCAGGATGGCCGCCACGACACGAAACATGCCGTCCCGCTCCTCCTCGGAGAAGCCCATCTCGTCGAGCGCCGAGATGAGCTTGCTGCACTCGTCCGCGTCGTCGTGACGCGAGGCCTCCACGCGCTCGTCGGGTAAGTACGCAAAGGCCGACCCGTCCACTTTGTACGTGGTGCGGAGCGCGGGCTCAAACTGCTCCACGAGGTAGTGAAAGATGTGAAAGTTGCGCTCTCCCTTGCCCTGGTCCACCACGCGGCTCTTCTCGAGCAAGTAGTTGATCGTGTGGCACCCCTCGATTCGCCGGCTGCCGCTCGCGTCGCTCGAAAAGTGGATCCATGAACTTGCCAAATCGCGACGAGTTGTCGTTGCGTACGGTCTTGGCGTTGCCAAAGGCCTGGATCGGGTTGGCGGCCAGGATCTTTTGCTCGATGTTGCTCTCCGAGCCCGCGATCTCGGACAGGAACTCGAGGCACACCTTTACCGTCACTGTCTTGCCGGCGCCGCTCTCCCCGCTGATCAGCAGGCTCTGGTCCTGCTCGTCGTCGATCATCGCCCTGTAGGCCGCATTGATCACGGCGTACGGGTGCGGCGCGAGCTCCATGGCCTCGCGGCCCGTCTCGGCGTACTGGTGCATCAGCGCTGGCGTAAACAGGCTCGTGGGCTTGAAGGGGTTGATGGCCACCAGGATGTCGCCGACGCTCGTGTAGATCTTGTCCTGCGTGTACCGCCGCCGCAGCAAGTCGATAATACCTGGCTCGTGCACTTCGTCCAGCTGCACGAGGTCGCTCGTGACGCTCGTCAGCGCCTGCGCCGAGGCTACGGCGGGCCCCAGATCTTTCGTGCGCACGCGCCGGCGCTCCTCGGGCTCCACGCCGCACCCTCCCAGTGCCTGGGGCTTCTCGGCCACCACCACGCTCGTCTCGTTCCGCTCCAGCACCTTGGCAGGCACCCACGAGAGGAGTTCGTGCGGCACCCAGACAAACTCTCCGCTCAGCGCCTCGGTTTCCGCCTCTGTCATCATGGCTTGCGGCTTGTCCCAGGTCGTCTCTCCGGTCTTCCGATTCACGTAATACGGCTCGCCGTCCGCAAAGTACGTGTCCCACTCGTCGAACGGGTCGGCTTTGGGCTCAAGATCGCGCCGTTTGATCTGGCGCGGCTCCTTGGCCTCTTTGGCTTCTTCCTCATCCTCCGCGGCCGCCTCTTCCTGCTTTCCGGCATCGCTCGCGGCGCCGCGACTTGCTGCTGAGACACGGGCGGCACGGGCTCCTGCTGCTCTTGCCGCTGTGGCACAGGGGGCGGCGCAGGTTGCCGAGTCGCAGGCTGTTGCGGCACAGGCGGCGGAGCCTCTGCCACCTGCACCGGCGGGGCAGCGGGTGGCGAAAGCTTGGGGCGGCGCGGCACAGGCGGCGCGGCGTCTTCGCCGCTGGGGTCCTCCGCAGCACGGCCGAGCTCGCCGATGAACTCTGCTTGACATAGCGGCCGGTCTGCTTTTGCTTGCTCTTGAGCTCGCCCATGATGTTGGGCGCGAAGCCCTTGGGCGGCTGCGACATGTCTCTCCCTCTCCCTCTCCCTCGGCTTGTCCGCCTGCCTCGTCGGGTTCGACAAGATCCACTTTTGCCAGGTCGCGACTCGGCCGCGCAAGTGGTGGTTCCATCCAAAAGCACCTTAGTCTTGAAGGTGTTTGCAAGCAAGTTTTGGTCGATCGACAAGCATCATCATCGCCGCCGCCTGTCACCGCGCGTAGTGGTGCAGGCTGTAAAGCAGACAGCGGCCGCGGTCGTTGCCGACGGCCAGCTTGTCGCTCAGCGGGCTGAACTGGGCCGTGGAAGCGTAGTGGAGAGGCGTGTTGGCGGTCGGCCAGTTCGGCACGACCGAAAGCGAGCCGACGTGCAAAGACGCAGCGCGTCCTTCTTGCGGCGCGAGAGCATGCTCAGCAGCTGACCGTCCGCGTTGAAAGACAGCTCATCGATCGGAAGTGGTGAGGTTCATGACGGCCTTGAGCGGCGTCGGTCGCGGGCCAAGGCGCGTCGCGTCATACACGTTGACCACGCCGTTGGTGGAGCCCACCGCGAGGCGCTGGCCGTCGTTGGACACCGCCAGCGAGCGCGTGCAGACAGAGCCCTCGTCCTGAAAGCGCTGCACCAGGCGACGCATGCGCACGTCCCACAAGTACACGTTGCCGTGGCGCCCGCTCGAGTACAGGTAGCGGCCATCCCCGGAGAAGGCCGCGCACGAGCCGTCCTCGTTCATCTTGAGATTAAACAGCCACTGCTTGGTGGTCTGCGAGGCCATGAGGAGGTTGCCGTCGTAGCCAAGAAAGGTCATGAGCTCGCCGTCCGGGGCAACCGCAAAGGTCTCGAGGCTCTTCTCAGAGCGCCCCTGGAGGCCGGGGATCTTGGCCGCCTTGCCGGTTTCCAAGTCGATCCAGTAAAAGTAGCGGCGCCGCCCAGTGCAGATCACCTGTTCGTGCGTCTTGCCCGCAAACTGCGCGCCAAAGATGGGGAGATCGCGCAGAAACACAGAGTCCACCAGGCTGTTCGCCTTGCCGTCCACCCGGAACAGCCGCAGCGCCTTGTCAAAGCCAGCTGTGGCCATAAGTTGGCCTTGCTGGTGCCAGCTCACGCACTGCACCACCGACGCAGACGGCTTGTGCTGGTTGGCGTCGTTCAACCGTGACACCATAAGGCGGCCAGCTGGCAGCGCGCTGCCGCCGCGCGCCCCTGAGAGCGCGTCGCTAGACCGCATCAACTCGTCGATCTCGCGGCCTTCTTCGTCATCCTCCGAGTCACTCGTCGCCTCGCCATCGCCGTCGACGCCCTTGCGCTTCGGTTTGCCCACCGCAGCCCAAGCTGCCGAGCTGCCGTCCAGCTTGTTGCGGTGCTCGCGCAGACGTGCCGCGTATTCCGTGCCGGACACGCGCCCCTCTTGTTGCGTCTTGCGTAGCTTGCGCAGCCGGTTCACGCTGCGAAGGTCGACCTCCACAGCGTCATCGTCCTCGTCGTGCCAAGCGGCGTCGGTGGCGTTTGGCCCCGCGGCGTCGGCCTCGTCGTCGGCCTCCTCGTTGTCGGCCTCCGTGTCCACGAAGAACAAGCCGTCGTCGCCGTTGCGCTGGCGCTTCTTGCTGCGCCGCGCGGCATTCATTTGCTCGAGCGACTCTAGCACCTCGCTGGCCCCAAGCGAGCCAACCGGCCCGCTCCAGCGCGGCCTCTTCCTCGTCGTCGGAGTCCTCCCCCTCGCTGCTTGAGGCGTCGTCCTGTGCGCTTGCCTTGGCCTTTTTGCCACCAGCAGCAGCAGCAGCAGCAGCAGCAGCAGCAGCAGCAGCAGCAGCAGCAGTGTCCTCGACAAACTGGAGAGTCCCTCCCTCCGCTTTTGTTTCCGCTGCCCCTTTGTTTGCTCAATGTTGCTGATCATGGCTTCGAGGTCGCCGACCGCGGGGCTATCCTCCACTTCCTCGCCCTCGCTCTTTCCCTCCTCCTCGCCACCACTCCCAGCGACGTTTTCGTCTGCCTCTTCGTCGTCGTCGTCGTCGTCGTCGCCGTCGTCGGTGTCATTGTTGTTTTCCGACTCCTTCGAATCCGGCTCTTCATCGGCGCTCGCTACCCTTGTCCTCCTCAGCGGCATCGCTGGACGCCGACAGCACGTCTTCCTCGTCCTCCCTTCGGTGGCGTCTTCCTCAATGACAGGGGTTGGCACAGTACGAGCGCTGCGGCGCGCCCTAGTGGAGCGGACAGGAGTGTCCACTCCGTTGCGCGCGGAAGTGCGCGCGGCCGCTCGAGGCGTCGACCTAAGGCTGCGGCGCCCACTGCTCATTGTCGTCGTCGTCCTCTCCTTCCAAACCACGCGGCAGCCAACCATTGCGATGCGACCGGGCCGTGGTGTGGTCAAAACCAGAATCAGAAATGCGTGTGGGTGTGGGACAGGCACTGGCGGTGCGGCGGGGACGGCAAGGAAGAGAGTGGTCTGGGCACCTGGGCCTGACTGACTGACTGATTAGGTTGACTGACATTTGATTGCCCGCTGGCAGCTTGCTCGCTCCGAAAGTCTCCTCTCAGCGCTCTACTTGCCCTCGTGAGCCACCTCGCCCTCCTCCTTGTCGTTCATCTGCTCGACGAGCCACTCGAGGCCGTCCGAGAGGCCCTCCGCGCTCTTCGCCGAACAGGCCTGGATCTGGAAGGCACGGTCGTCGTTGAGCTGCAACGAGTCGGTGACCTCAGCCGCGCTCATGGCGCTCAGCAGGTCCTGCTTGTTGGCAAAGACGAGGAGCGGCACACCGGCGAGCTTGGGCTCCTTGAGGAGAGAGTTGAGCTCCTCCGAGCACTCATCGATGCGCGCGCTGTCGGCACTATCAACCACGTACACCAGAGCGTCGGTGTGGTCAAAGTAGTTGCGCCAGTACGGGCGGATCGTCTTCTGGCCGCCGATGTCCCACACGTTGAGCTTGAAGCCGTCCGTCTGGATGACTTGATGTTGAAGCCCTGCGTCGGCATGATGTTGTCGATCGACTCGCTCGAGAGCTTCTTCAGGATCGTGGTCTTGCCTGCGTTGTCAAGCCCGAGCACGAGCACGCGCGCCTCGTTGTCCGAGCGCTTGAGCTTGCGGAGCATGTTGAGAAGGCCCATCTTGCCGTCCCGAATAAGTGCTGTTCGTTGGTCCTCGTTCTGTCACGCGTCGCTCCGTCAGTCGACGCACGCCCTCCTCCTCGGTCGCCGAGCCTGCCTGCTCGCTCGCTCGCCTGCCCGCGCCCGCCCGCCCGCCCGCCCGCCCGCCCCGCCGCTTGCCTGCTTACCAGTCGCTGCTTGTTCTCCGCCGATGTGGTTCTGCGGCGCCACGATCGATGGATGTCCTACTTTTCCTTCGTCCGAGCATTTGCCCGTTGGGCGGTTACGTCGCCAGTCTTTTTATTATGCGCCTTGCAGGTGCCAAGTGCCTCTCTCAAAGACACGGCGCATCGTCAACGGACACCTGTGGCTAACCTAACCCTTTCGGTTAGGTCGTTCCCTCGCCGAGAGAGCGCGGCGCATGGCGGCGGCGGCGCAGGAGGCCGAGGCCCTGCAGGCCGAACTGCTGTCGCAGCTGCAGCAGCTCAAGCGCGCGACCTTGCACTACCAGGAGAAGGTGTCCCGCGTGGCGAGCGTCCTCAGTCGCGAGCAGAGCAACTACGAGGATCTCAAGCGACTTTACGAGGAGCAGTCCTTGCAGTTCAACCAGCTGCTGAACGAGCACGTCCTGTGGAAGTACGATGTGGAGAAGAAGCGGGAGCAGGTGCGCTGCCTGCGTGACGAGCTCGAGCGCGTCACGTCCGAGTGGCGCAAAGCGCGCGCGGCCGAGCTGCAGAACAAGGAGCTCGAGGAGAACAATCGCTATCTTGAGCGCCTCGTCATCACCGTCGCGGTGTCCATCCCCATGGCGCTGCTGGCCGAAGCAGTTCAGATCCAAGCTCTAGCTCCGGCTTGCCCGCCCTGTGGGCAGAGGCGCACAGGGCGCCAACCCAACAATCCCGGTCGGCGAGGGCGCCCGAGGTTGAACTCGAGGCAAGCTCGCGGCCAAGAAAGCGCGCAGTGTAGCCTGGCGGTTGCACGCAAGACGCACAACAAAATGTTTTGATTTTATGCCTCCTTCTTCCCCGCCGCCTCCTCGGCGGGTAGCATCCACTGGTACCAGTTTCCGTACAGCCACGCGCAAAACATAAAGCCCGCCGAGACGGCACGGTGCACCACCAGCAGGGCCTCGCGGGACCCCGGCAGCGCCAATTGCAGGACTAAAAGCGCAGTTGCGCCACCGCACTCGCCTTGAGGAAGGCCGTGGAGTCCACCATCCGGATACCGTGGCGCACGCCAGACATGTCCCGTGGCTTGCTATCCACCCAGGGCAGCGGCAGGAAACAGAGCTCTCCGCGGAAGCAAATAGCACTCGTGGCCGCGAACACGCTCGTGCACACGACAGCGGGAATGCCGAGGCGGTCTTCGCGGAGAAGCGGCGAGAGGCTAAACACCGTGGCGATACTGAACCAACACGAAGGGCCCGGGGCCTCCCCCGCGAGCAGCGCGGCCGGCAGCAGGGGCAACAAGACCGCGAGGTCGTGCGCCTCCCGGGAGAAGAGGAAGAGCGTCAGCGAGCAGTTGAAGAGCGCCCACACGAGGCGCCGCACGCGCGGCGCCCGGTCCCAGCGCCGCACCATGTCATAGCACGACGGAACGAGGAGGAGCGACCCGGGCCACGCCCCCGGCGGCAAGTAGGCCCGCGCAATCGCGCGCAGCTGGTGGCTGCCCGAGCGCCTGTCGCAGAACGGCAGCCAGAGGATAGCCAGCGCGCCGGCGAGGGCGCCGACCAGGCGTGCGCAGCGCAGCAACGGCGGCGCGAGGCGGCCGGGCGCGCGCGCCGCCAGCGGCTGGTTCTTGCAGTTCCACAGCAGGAAGAGCCCGACCGCCGGCAGGCAGGTAATGGCTACCTGGTTGTAGCTCGCCGCGAGGCTGAACACAACCGCGGCGAGCGCGTAGTAGTGCTTCATGCAGAAAACTAGCACCCAGATCGTTAGGCCAAGAAAGACCACCGTGTATTGAAAGTGGCCGTGGTCCACGAGCACCAGCGCCGGCTGCAGCAAGATGATGAGGAAGACCTCGGACACCAGGGCCACGGGCACGGACAGGACCGTAGAGGTGAACGTGTTGCCCGAATTGCGCCGCCGCCGCGTCTTGCCGCGAACCTCGCTCGCCGCCGGCGTGCGCTTGCTGTACAAGATGAAGCGCGCGGCAGTGTCTTTAAGGTCGTCCGGGTGCGTCGGCACCTGCACGTTGGAGCGGTAGAACAGGATGCAGAAGAACCATGTGGCGGAGAAGAACATTACCACATCGTACAGCAGCACCGATGCGTGCATGAACGCGCGCGCGTCCTCGCCCTCGTATCCCGTCGAGGCGTCGCCGGCCATCATATTCGGCACGAGGGACTGCGCCAAGCTGCCCAGCCCTTTTGCCGAAAGCGCGTTGAGCGGCGGGTGCGGGTAGTCCCCAAAGATCTCTGTCAGCGGCGTGCGCGCGGCCGTCTGCAGGAGCCGCCGTTGGGCCTCAAAGTCGCCATACGCGGGCGGGCTGGCCTGCCCCGAATGCGGGTGAAGGCCCACGCAGCAGCGCAGCAGCAAGCCGATCAGCGCGATGACCGTCGGGTTGTGTAGCACCGCGCGGTCCATCGCCGTGGTCTCATCGGACCCAGCCGCCACGAAGAGGCTGGGCTCGCTCTCGCCCTCCGCCGCCATGTCGATCCTATGCCAAGCCCTTGCCATCCCCCTGGCTGGGAGTCGGCGTCCGGATGCGCCCTTTGCACGGTCCAGATCGGACCGCTGATTGAGGCCGAGTCGGCGTCCGGTTCGGATGCGCTTTGTGCACGGTCCAGATCGGACCGTTCATACAGGCTGGGTGTGGAGTCGGCGTCCGAATTCGTTCTTTTCACGGTCCAGATCGGACCGCAAGTTCAACGCACAAGCGATGAATCTAGCGGAATCTCTCTGACGACCGCTGTCTGTGCTTTCGGGGTCGCGGTGGTTTGCTGGCGCGCGTGGGCGGCGGCGCAGGCCGCAGGGCCGTAACATGCTGCGGCTGCCGCAGCGAGCACGCAGCGCCGTGTTCGGCCTCAAGCAGCCGCTGGTGAGCCAGAGCGACCAGCTCGGCCTGCCCGTGCCCGAGTCGGCGCTCACGGGCGGCCTCCACTCGGCCTACTTTTGGCTGTCAGTGTTCGGCATGGGCGCTCGGGACGCGCTGGGCAACCTATGCGGCGGGAAGCGCCACGCCATGCACAACAAGGCGCTGGGCACGCTGGGCAGGGCCGAGGAGCTGCGACAGCTTGTCTCTGCCGAGCACCTGGCCTATAACGAGCGGTTCTCGCGCGCCATGGTGCGCCTCGCCAACACCGGCGCTCGCTTGCTCAGCAAGCTGCAGGAGCGCAGGCCCTCGCGCTTGCTGGACGGCGCGGGAGCTCTCCGAGCTGCAGCGGCAGCAGCGCTGGTTCCGCGAGGGCGTTGTCAAGCGCGTCACGCTAAGCGACGCCGAGCTTCTGAGGATGGACCACCTCATGCAGCTCTGCGCCGCGTCGTACGGCTATAAGACGCTGCACTTTCTTGGCCTCGGTCAGCCCGAAATGTCGTGCAACCGCTCGGGCATCCGCCTTCTCGCGGGCCTCCGCGACGAGGACATCCTCATCATGGAGGATCGGAGCCAGCTGTTCCGGCCGGGCTACTTTGTCTGCGTCGACCACGACACGCGCCGCGTGGTCGCTGTCGTGCGGGGCACCCATGCGTGCAGGATGTCGTAACCGATGTGATCTGCGACGAGGTGCCGCTGGTTATCCGTGAGAGCGGCGAGGGGCCCGGTGCGGCTGGCACCGTGCACGAGGGCTTCCTTCGTGCGGCACAGACACTGGCCCTTGAAATGCACGAGCCGGTGCAGGGACGCGTTGCGGCGCTTCCCTGACTACCAGCTGGCAGTCGCGGGCCACTCGCTTGGTGGGGCGTGCGCCAGTCTGCTTGCGCTGATTGGGCGCAGGTCCGCTCTTCGCCGCGCGCCAGGTGCGGGCCTACGCGTTCGCGGCGCCGTGCTCGATGAGCTATAACCTCGCGCGCTCGGATTTCGTGCGGCGACACGTCACCTCGATCGCGCTCGGTGACGACTTTATCACGCGGCTTTCGTTTGCCCAGCGTTGAGGGCCTGTTGCAAGCTTGCGCGGCCCTCGCGGCCGCGCAGCAGCTGCCCCGCCACGACAAATGCGCCCTTTTGGACAAGCTGCGGCGGGAGAACCGTCAGCGCAAGGACCGTATGTACCCTGGTGGCGTCGTGTACCATCTTCCGCTGCGCTCGCGCTACACCAACATGGTGCGCAACGAGGTCCACCAAGCGGAAAGATTGACCCGGCGCTCTCGCTGTGCGAGATCCTCCTCACGCCCAAGATGCTGAGCGTGCACCTGCCCAACCGCTATCGAATGCCATCCGCATGCAGCGCAAGGCCAAGTGCCACCAAGTGTGCCACCAAGCCGCCCAAGAAAGCAAGTTGAGGTCTCTGTGCGTCGTTGCCGGCTGCTCCTCTGTCCGCCCTTGCATGCTCAGCTCCACCTTGGTGAGGAGGAGTGCAAAGCAACGCGACAGAGTGGCGCAGAAGATGGGCGACGACATGGTGGAGGGCGACGAGGTGATGGAGCAGCTGCGACGCAAGCTGGGGTGGCGCGCGTGCTCATGCGTGTGCTCAAGAGCGTGGCACCGCTGAGCTTGGGCGCGCTGCTGTACAAGCTGGTGCAGTATTTGACCGGCAATCATAAGCATTGGCTGCGCCACCCCACCTCACGGCTGCTGACGTTGCTCAACGTGACCGCGCTGGCCGAAGCCGTCTTTGCGATCGTGTGCGCCTTCGTCAAGTTGCGCGGGCAGCAGCCGCTGGATGAGGCGGTGGAGTCCACGCGCGAGGAACGGCAGGCCACCTTTAGCCGCTGCCTTGACACGGTGGACGAGCCGCGCGACTTTGCGACGCGCTGGATGCGCGACGTGCCTCTGCACAAGTTGCGGCGCGGCAATGTGGAGGACTGGCTGAGCTGGGGCCTGTTCGGCAAGGACGCCATGCACCTGGCGCCCGCCGAGCAGAGCGAGATGCTCGAGTACGTGAGCGCGTTTGAGGCGCGCTGCAACTACCGGCTGCGCGAAGGCCACAACGGCACCGTGCGCTGCTACAAGTTTGACCACGAGCCGGTTGAGTCCGAGCATCGGCCGCTCGCCTACTACGGGATTGTGCACGGCCTCCTCCAGCGGGTGATTGCGCCCCTCAGCCTCTCCTCGCTGGGCTTTGGGCGCCGCGTATCTGGCCGCTCGCTCAACTACTGGATTCGGCGGAGCCCTGAGCCGCCGCGGCGCGCGCCGCTCGTGCTCATCCACGGCATTGGCATCGGCGTGCTTCCGTACGTGCCGTTCGTTCGCACCATGGTGCAGGCCATGGAGGCCGACGGGGCGCGCGACCTGGTTGTGCTCGAGCTGCCCGCCGTCGCAGCAGCTCTTCCCTGGGCAGCTGCTTCCGGACAACTTTGTAGCCGACGTGCTCTGGCTCTTTGAGCGCGAGATGCTCGACCCGGGCTGCTTTGTCGGGCATTCGTACGGCACGTTCTGCCTCAGCTGGTTGGTCAAGCAAGCCGGAGGTGGTCGAATCGCTGGCCTTCCTCGATCCGGCGCCCTTTCTGCTGCACCACTCTATGACGCTACGCGCCATCGTGTACCAGGAGGCGTACACGCTGGAGGAGAAGCTGTTCCAGTACTTTTTTTGCGCAGCGAGCTGTTCTTCAACAACCACATTCGCCGGCACTTTCTGTGGCAGAAGAACCTGCTCTTCTTTGACGATATCCCGGACCGGGCCCACCCTGCTGGTTCTGAGCGAAGAGGACGACATTATGCCGGTCAAGGAGATTCTGCAGATGCACAAGGCCAGCTCGGACGTGGACCACATCGAGGTGCTCTTCCTGGACAACCACGTGCACGGGGGCTTGCTCTTCTCCAACAAGTCTGAGGTGGTCGTGCGCAAGGTGCTGTCGCTTTGAGACAATGTGACGCTCGAGACAGTGCAAGACGGACACACCGGAGTACCGGTACGTACCGTACCCGTACCGCACCGAGTACCGAGTGCCGGTGCAACCGAACAGCAGAACACTCTTCCTTTCTTTCGGCCTTACGACTCGGTACGTTGCGCTGCGCCGCTAGCCACCGCAGGGAAGCGCGGCGTGAGGCGCCCCGAGTGGAAGCGCGAGTAGCGCGAGCTAGTCGAGGCCATGATCTCCTTGCGCATGTCGCTCTCTGAGCGCTGGATCATGGCCGCGCCGAAAAAGACGCAGCCGAGCACGGTCAAGCAAAGCCCAAGCACTTGCCACGGCGTAAACTTGTCGGCGTGCAAGCCCAGCGCCTTGTAAAGCGGCGAGGCCGAGAGCAGACTCACCAGCGGGATAATCACCCCTTCGCCACAAAAAAGAGCACCGCCGTTCCCTCGCGGATGACCGCCAGCATAAGCAAGTTGAAGGCGCATACCGCAAACACGTACAGCCAGGTGCTGACCAGCGACCGGGCGCAGTGGTCCTGCCCGTAGAGCGGCACCAAGCCCGCGGGGTCCTCGGTCGAGTCGATGCCAAGGCAGCCGCACTTGAATCCGGCCCAAAAGTTGTCGAGGATCTCGTCCATGCCGACCTGAACGTCCATGTCCACGTTCTGGATAGCGATGCCCAACGGCACCAGGCACAAGCCCAGCACCAGCTGGAAGCTGGCCACCCACGCGTTGAGCCAGTTGGCGCTGCACCGCTTGCGCAACAAAACCCACTCCTTGAGGCACCCCCCCAGAGCGAGCGGCACGCAAGAGCACCCGAACAAGAGAGTCCACATCGGCGAAGACTCTTGCCCTGGCGTCTTGTTCAGCACGTTCACCATGCAGAGCACTACGCCAAGGCCCACGGCCACCGCGCCAAGCACGTGCCGCCCGGAAAAGGTGCGCCCGAGGATCACGTAGGAAAGCAGCATGGAGATCGGGATGGAGAGCTGCTGCAAGATCAGGCGCAGCGCCCCACCTAGGTTGTGGCTGGCCAGCAGGTTGACGTAAAGCGAGATCGTGTCGCACAGCGCCATGAGGAAAACCATCCATAGGAGGTGGCGCGGCTCGCTGTGCAGCTCGAGCCCTGCAGCGTCGGTAGCGTGCCCGGCAAGGAGCGGCGAGCGGTCTTGCTCGCTCCATACGCTCGCCCCGTCCGCGCTGTGGTAGCTATAGTCCTCCGAGTACGCGTACCCGCGGCGCCCGCCGCTGCTCGTGGGCCGTGCGCCTCGGCGCCGCACGCGGTCCAGCCAGTCCATCGCAAAGAAGAACACCATGCTTACTGTGACCACCAGCTGGTCCAAGAAGCACCTGTAAGGCGCCATGGTCACCTTTCCGTTCACGGTGTAAGCAATACTCTCCGCCCCGCCCAGAAGGACGAGCAGGAGCAGCATTAGCATCAGCGCCAGCTTGCGCACGGGGCTCCAGTGCACCTGGCCAATCTCCCACGCTTCCACGAATTCGTCCTCGGCGCCCTCCTCGGTATCGGGGCCCTCCTCTCCGCTGTCTGTGAACTGCCGCCAAGACCCATGTCGGCTACCCGGCGCCAGGCTCAGCCGTGGTGCGAGGCAATCTGCGCCAGGCGCGCGCTTGCGGCGCCTGCCGAAGCGACTGGCACGTCCGCCCCAGGCGGCGCCTCCACGCGCCGCGCCGTCAGCAAGTCCTCCGCCGCCGCCGCCTCCTCCTCCATGTCACACTTGGTCACTTGGAAACAACAAGCACCGCGGATGCTCCTTGGCGACGTTGACAAGAGGGAACAAAGACGGAGGGATGGCGGCTCGCTAGTGCGGCATGACGCGACGGCTGCCAAGTCCATCTCGCAGGAGACCCTCTAGTAGCTCTAGAGCCAAGGCGGTACCGTACGGTACCGTGGTACGATACCCTCTCCGCGCAAGCTGACGTGCAAGAATTGGCTGCCCAATTGCGGAATGCCCTGGCAGCCTCTCTGCCTCCTTCCGGGCGCGTGGTGGCCCATTACGTAAGGCAAGCAAGAGCTTACGAGGGGCTGGACGAGCCGCCCTCGCCCAGCCAGCGTGCACCGCTCACGGAGAGATGGATGGTCCCTCCCGAATGAGCGCCACCTTGCGCCCAAAGAAGCAAACGTCTCCTCCTCGAACAGGCAGAGGCTCGAGGAGCTGGCTCAAGGCGCCAGGGCACCTCGACGCTGATCGACCTGATCTCAAGAAGAGCAAGCAAGCACTTGGCTCCCGGCTGGGCTCTCCCTCTCTCTTCAGAACGAACGAACGAACGAAGAGATGGAGGAAAGAGTCGAAAGAGATGGGACAGTTTCCGTCGCAAAAGACCGAGCGAGCAGAGCCCAAGAGAGAGAGGAAAGAGACAGCGTTCGGCCCGCCCGCCCGCCCTCCGTTGGATCGACTTTCCATCGACGAGGGAGTTGCATGCGGCCGTCCATCCATCTCTTTCCGACACCTCCGCAGAGGCAAGCACACACCACTTTCCGCACTTCCGACAACTTCTGATCTACTTCCGACGCATCTCCAGAGCCGCGGAAGAAGAGATCAAGATCCAGGGACCGCCGCTGGAGCAAACCAGCATCGTCCAACATGGCGGACTCGCCGAGGCTCTTGCGTGTTGCCTCGGGCAAGCGCGTCCGCGCCAACTCGACGATATCGCCGCGCGTCAAGGCTGCCAAGACTTCGTGCAGCAGACATGGGCCGGCGCCGGTCGCTTGCTGCCCAAGGAGCTCTTCGTGCTGGTCGCGCGCTTCCTTGGCACCGTGGACGTGTCCAAGATCTTGGAGGCGGCGCGCACCAAGGACCAGGTTTCATGGGTGGTCGCGCTGCTCGAGGACGCGCGCTTTGTGTGTCGCGTGCTGCAGCGCGAGGGCGCAGAGCCGCTCATGCAGCTCCAGCGCCGGACCAGCGGCCACGCCTATGCCCGCCATGAGGGCCTCACGAGGGCCCTGCTCCAGACGCAGATCAGCCTGGGCCCCGGGCGGACGACCCCGGGGCGGGCACTGCGGTCGTGGAGCACCTCTACGGGCAGCTCGCGGGCTTTGATAAAGAGCTCGGCCCGCTGGTCGCCGGTCTGACCGCCCTCGCGCTCGTGCCGCCGGCTTCAAAGTGCGGCCGGCAACGGACGTGTTCACCCTGCCGGCGCGCCGCTACTGCTCTCCTTCGCCCACAACTGGACTCGTGGCCTGCGCTCGTTCTGCATCCTAGAGAGCGACCGGACCCGGTTTGTTGCCATCACGGACGGGTTCCAGCTGCGTGTTCACGGCCTGCACGGCTCTGGTGCATGCCCGGGCGAGCTCGCGCTAGAGCTGCTGCTCCCGCTCGAGTGCGAGCAAGTGCGGCCATTCACCTCCCGCGAGGGCGGCATCTTCGTAGCCACCGTGTCCCGGAGCTGCGTCCAAGTATGGAGCGTGCCCGACGGCAAGCGCAGCTGGACGATTTGGCCCCCGATGGACCAAAGCTTTGTGGCCAGCTCCTTTACGCAGCTCGATGACGACGTGGTGGCGATTGGGGACACTGGTGGCGCCATCCAGCTGCACAACATCGGGTCAGACAAGGTGCGCACGTGCCTCGCGCGGGGCAAGGCAAGAAGGACGCATTCGCACATCGAGGCGGCCAACTTTGCAGACGGACGGCGCTGGATCGCCGCCGCGTCCCTTGACAAAATTGTGCTCTACGATACCGTGAGCCTCCGCCATGTCCGCTCGTACGTGGCCGAGACCGAGGTGGGCGGCTTTTGCTTTCGCCAGCTGCACAATGGCACGCCCGTGCTTACCTACGCCACGGTGGACGGCGAGGTCCGAGCATCAACGAGGAGAAGGCAAGCGAGCTGGGCCTTCAAGTCGTGCGGCCGCGTGAATGCGCTTGAGATGGTCGACGTGGCCGGTCGCGAGCTTCTGGTGGTCTCCTACGCCTCAGGACGCACGCTTGGGCTTCGCGCTGCGACCGGCGCCGTGCAATGGGAAATGCAGCCCGGGGAAACCCGCGCGCCCTCGCGGGCTGTGGTGTGCGGCTCGGTCCTTGCCGTTGTGGCCACCGCGTCGCGCTTTGGCGGAGTAAAGCTGTGGAGCGCCTCATCTTGGCAGGGCCGAGCCTCGACGCTCCAGCGCACCGACCCCGTCGGCGCGATCGCCGTCGTGGAGAACAGCGCACAGGTGGTCTTCTCGGTGGGGCCCCAGGTCGCCGTCTGGAGCTACGAGCCGGCGACGGGTCGCGGCAACGTGATTAGCCGCTACACGGGGCACAAGGCTCCCGTCCAGGACATCACCACGCTGCGCCGTGGCGGCCACACCTTTGTGATCTCGGTCGACTTTGCGGAGTGCGTCCACGTGTACTCGCTCCGCGGGGGCGTGTGCATCCTCGGCTTTCGCCTGCCCGACCCGGCCGATGACACGGAGGTCCAGGCCATCGAGCTCTTCGAGGAAGCTTCCCTGAGCCGACAGGAGGCGCTCGGGCCAGAGCGGCCCAAATGCGGATCAGCGCCACCCTTATGCCCTCTGGCGACGTTCTGGTCACCTGCTGCCGCGCCGGCATGTTGCTCGCCTTCTCGCTCAACCTCGAGTCCGGCTCGGTCACCAAGAGCCCGCGAGCGGTGCCCGCGAGCCTGCGTGCGCTCTCGCAGTTTCACGGCGGCAAGCCGCTCCGTCCGTACAGCGCCGCGCGGCGCAGCCTTCGGCACAAGCGGGGAGGCCGCGTCGGTGCGGCGGCCAAAAACCTGCTGCGCGTCTTGCGCTTGGCGCCGACTCGGTCGTGGCAGTCTCGAGCGCCCGGCGAGAGCTGCATCAGCGGCGGCGAGGAGCCGGACCGCGACTGGTGGACATTCCGGCGAGGGAGCCGCCGTCCTGCTGTGCTGTGCGCTTCGTATCAAGGGCAGGCCCGTACTCATTTCATATCACACCGACTTGGTCTTCCGCTTCTGGGATCCAAGCTCGGGGCCCCGCGGGTCAGCACCGAGCCCAGTGCCGCACCCGGTGAGCTGCATCGCGCCCAAAGGCGACGGCAGCGCCGTGCTGGTCCTCGGCCTCCAAAACGGCAACATGTGCGAGGTTGCGCTCAACATCGACCTGCGACTGACTGACGGCGTGCGTGGCACGTTGCGTGGCACGGAGACCGCAGCGACGCGAGAATCAAACACGCTAAACGAATTCCTTCTTTCTTGTTGCTCGTCATGCATTCGGGCACCGCGAGGCACGGAGCAGCGAGCACGAATCCTTGTCTGGGTCCCGACTCTCCGCCATCGCCGCCGCCCCCCCGCGCCCGAGCTTCCATCGCAGGTAGACCGACACTTCCTCATATGCAGCTGCGAGCCACGAATAAGTGCCGTCCTCGCGCGCGCTGCGGACGCGCCTCATGCTTTGGCAAGCTCGGAGTCCTCGCGCCGCTCCTCGTTTGAGGCAAAGGGGCGGTCGGCAAACCCCGCGCCGACGATCATGCCTTGATCGTTAAACGAGTCCACCATGAACACGTACAAGCAGTCTGAGGCCGTGTACACGAAGAGCGCGTACAGGAGGATAAGCTGCATGGCTGTGCCGCGGATAATTTGTGTGCCCGGGTAGGCCGTGTCGGGGTCGTCCGCGGACACGACGCTGCAGCCGCGCGGGTTGTGCCCTGATGCCACAGGCACAATCTTCGGAGGCAGATGTACGAGGAGAAGAAGCCAATGATGCTCACTTGAAAGAGCAGCGGCACCGGGAGATAGCGCACCGCCGCGCGGCCGATGCGGCACCTCGGGACCGAGTGCGACTTTTCCCTGCCGCACTCGACGTTGAGCTGGTACTGGTCCACGCACACCTTGATGACAAAGAAGCCCAAACCAAAGGGCAAGATCATGGGCACCGAGGTGGAGAACATGATCACGAGCGATAGCACGCACAGGAAGATGGCGTACTCGCTGCCAAAGTCAAAGTTGAGCTTGGCCTCAGCGACCGCCCTGCGGTCCTCGGCCGTGGCCCAAGGCCAGCACCAGCGCAAGGTGGCGCGCCAAATCAGCGTCGTCAAGCTCAGCAGCTGGAAGGCACAGCCCACCAGCGTCTGTGTCACCACGTAGTCAGCGTAAGGCGCCCGAGGTCACAACAAAGACCTGCCCGAGGAGCGCAAAGGGGCTGGCGTCGTTGCTGATGAGCTCTCCCACAATCCGCGAAGCGTCTTGAAGGCCAATGCCGGCACCAGCAGCGTGTTGAACAGGAGGAACCAAAAGGTCTTCTGCAGGATGGCCGTCTCCTGCGCAGAGTACGTGTGGTGCGGCTCCCAGTACTTGGCAATGATGTAGATTTGCGAACACCAGCGTATTTGTTCACGAACACGATCACCAGCTGCGGCAGGAAGACGAACAGGAACGAGGCCAGGGACGGGTGCATCTCGCGCATGCGCTCGATGAGCTGGACCCACGCAGACTCGAGGTCGTTGCCTTGTTCCTCCGCGTCGAGGGCTGGGGTCCCGCGGATATGCGACACCATGCCGAGGATTGTGGTTGGCGTTGTCAGGACCACCAGCACGATCGCGATCAGCGCGTTCGCCACAAACGTTCGCAGCCAAAACATCTTGGGGTCGAGGTGTAGCGCCTCCAGATGATGTCGTGCGGGTCTGGGGAGGACACCGCCTCCCATTCGTATTTGCGAGGTCTTGAGCTTTGCCAAGAAGACGCCAGCGCTCGCGGCCCGCTCAGCCTCGCTGTACTTGCCGAGCAGGGCGTCAGGGTCGCTCGGCGCCTTTGATGTTTCCAATTCGGGGCAGCGGCTCCGTCACGAGCTCCTCCTCGTCGTCGTCTGAGGTTTGCACGGGTGCCTCTTCCTGCGGCAGGAACGCCTTGCCGTCGCCGCTGATTCCCAAGTCGTCGTCGCGGCCCATGCCATCAAGGCTGACTGGGGCGGCGCTGTCGCGGTCGCTGTCGCCGCCGCCGTCGCGGTCGCCGTCGCTGTCGCCGCCGCCGTCGCGGTCGTCGCCGTCGTCGTCGCCGTCACTACTGCTATCGTCGCTGCCCACGATGAGGTTCATGTCGCTGGTACTGGTGCTGGTACCACTGCCCTGCGGGCCGACATCCCCCGTTGGACGGTCCCGCCAAGTCGCCGTACTGGAGTATGCGGTCCATGGCAGACCCGATGGCGTCCATGCGCTCCTGTGGTTCGCGAAGCGCGCCGCTAGCTCGGGCGTTGCAAAGGTCACGATGCACTTGCCGGCATGCTTCGGCCGAAGCTGCAGCTCGGACTTTTCAATCTCCTCGAGCTCTGCCTTCTTCTCGAGGTAGAGCGATTCCTGCCGCGAGGGCGGCGCGGGCCGCCGTTTGCGTACCGCTTGGCTGTCTGTGTCGCCGCTCGTAGCTGCAGGACTTTTGTCGTCGCTGTTTAGCATAGCTGTGGCCTCGCTTGCAGCCTCCCCCGCGATGTCCTCAGCGAACCCAGGCCTTGGTCTTGGGGGAAGGGTGCCTTGGCGGCCGAGGTGGGCCGATTTGGGCGAGCTTGGAGGGTATCCCGACGCAAAGAAACGCTTGAGCGTGCTCAGTTCGGACTCGAGCTGCGAGCGACGGCGCTCAAGGCCCATGGCCTCCGTGTTGTCCATAATCAGGATTACATTGGCCACCTGCCCGGGGTAGAGCGCCTCGACCATGGCCCGGATGTCCTCGTCGGTCATCTCGACGGGAATCTTGTTCTTGACAAACACGGATGCGTCCCACATGTCCACGGAAGGCGTGCCGATCACGCCGTGTTTCCAAGCCCACTCGACGTGTTCTCGACACCGCGACACGTACCGATAGAACAGCCCCGAGAAAAGGAAGGTGAACAACGTGCACCCAGAGCAGCGGCGAGTGCTTGCCCAGGTGGATCGTCGTCAGGGTGAACTGGAGCTCCACGTCGGACTCCCCCGGCGGCAAGGTGCACCGGGAGCAGCACTGAGCAGCCAAGCGCGGTCATGAGGAAGAGCAGCGTGGCCGTCTCGCGGAAGAGTGCCAAGTACAGCGCGCCTTCGCTTCCCAGGTTCTCCAGGTCTTCGCCTCGGCAGTGCCGAAGCCGGACTGTGTTGAAGAACGCGCTGCGTATCGAGCTGGAGATGATGCGCAGCCATGGCTGTGCGCGAACGCGCTCGTCTGGTTCGCTCCCGCGCCGCGACCGCTTGTGCAGGAACCGCGCAACCGTGACGGCCACGACGGGGATGAAAACCGCGAAGCCAAAGATGCAGACGTCTGCGATCTGGTCCCACCCGTCGGGTGGCTTAAAGGGCTGCAGCTCGGCGAGGTGCGGGTTGCTCGTGTCAATGGCAAGTGTCTGGCTACCTGCCGAAGAGTTGGTAACCAGCACAATGCCGTCTCCAATGTCCTTGGTGTCCTCTTCAGCGGTCACCGTGGGCGCTTCGGTTGTCAAAGGCGCCGGGAAGGGGGCTCCCGTCGGTGGCGTGCTTGTTTGGGCTTCGCCGCTGCCCTCGCCGCCGCCCTCGCCACCGCTCTCGCCACCGCTCTCACCGCCGGCACCTGTCGAGCTTGTCGCTGTCGGGCTTGTCGCTGTCGTTGAGTCTGGGACCAAAGTCGGTGGCACGGATGGCGCCGCAACAACAACTGGTCCACAACCGTGCCCCCTGTCCCTGCAGCACTCGTCGGCGTGGCACTTGGGGCGTGTCCACCTGCTTGAATGCCCGGCTCAGAGCCGGAGCTGGCTCAGATGCCTGGTCCACGCCTGTAGCATTCGTCGCACTTTGGCCTCCAGTGTCGGGTTGTTGGGCCTTTGCCGACGCTGCCGCCTTTTCCTTTGCTTGGGCTGCCGCCTTCTCCTTTTCCTCTCATGCGCTGCCGCCTCTGAGGCAGTCTTCTTCTCCTTCTCTTCGCGCTCCTTCACGGCAGCAGCGCCGATCTTGGCCTTGTCCGCCAAGTCGGCTTTGTTGATCTTCTTCTCCGGCTCAGTCTTGGAACCCGAATCATCGAGGAGCTTCGCCGGGGGCTTTGCTGCCTCCTTCCCCTCCTCGCCCAGCCCCGCGCTCCCCGGCGGCGCGTCAGCCCTGCCCTCGGCCACCTGAGCGGCCGTGGGCGCCTTAGTGATCACCTTGCGCGTGGGCGTCGCCGTGGGCGCCGCCGAGACCTCTGCCTCGGTTGCATTGTCAGCCCTGCGCGCGGTTCCCTGCGCCCTGAAGCGCGTGCTGCAGCGCCTCGGCCACCTGCTGCTCGAGCGCCGCACCCGCGGCGCCCGTCATCGATCCCACCGACTCCGACTCCGACTCCGCCCTGCCTCTCCGTGTCCAGAGTCCGGTGACTCGGACCTCGAAAGACCCCTGGGAATCAATCCGTTGTCTGCCGACACGCGGCGGCGGCGCAAAGATACTTTGGCGGCGCACGACGACGATGGCGCGGCGCAAGCTGCCCAAGGCGGTGCCGATGGACGCCGAGGACCGCGAGACCCAGGCGCAGCGCCTATTTGCGGACATGCTGCTGCGCGACGCTGTGGCCACGAATGGCCAGCGGAGCTGGAGGCCAGGCTGGACGAGGCCGTGGCGGCCGCGCGGGGCGTTATGATCGCCGCGGTTGGCGAGCCTGGTGCCGGCAAGGCCACCTTCTTGGCGCGGTGGGCGCAGAAGCTGCGCGCGGCGGGTGTTGGCAACCGCATGGTGCTGGACTATGCGGTGGGCGCGACGCGGCACTCGCTGCATGTTGCTACGATGCTGCGCGTGCTTACGAGCGGCTGGCATGGCATGAGGACTCGAACTGCAAGCACATGCCCTACTCCGAGGAGGGCCTCATCGCCGGCTTTCCAGAGCGGCTGGAGCGCGCGGCCCAGAGCGGGCCCATTGTTCTCATTGTCACGCACGTCATGGACCTCATGGCTGAAGACGGCTCGGCAGCAGGGCTCAAATGGCTGCCAAAGCATCTTCCGGAGGGTGTCACCGTGGTGCTCGCGCTATCCATGCCGGACAAGGCCCTCGCGTCGAGCGTGAAGGCTGGCCGCGTCGACCCCGCTTTCCTTACACAGCTCGACGTTGGCCTCGCCGGCGTAGAGGAAGCCAAGGCGGCCACCTCTGACGCCACGTCTTCCGAGGGGCTCCCGTCCCCTGTTGCCCAGGGCAGCGCGGTGGAGCAGGCCAAGGCCGTGCGAAGGCAGCACCTTGACACAGTCTGCGGGCATGTCCTCGCGTGGCGCTGCGAAATGTGGCGTTTCAGCGGTGTCATCGGACGCAGTGCGCGCGCGAGATGGTCATAGAGTTCTTGGGCGGCAAGGAGGCCACTCTAGCCCCGGATTCTGGTGACGGGCTACGGCCTGTTGCCGGGCCAGACGAGAGCGAGCCTGCGAGCGATGAATCCAATCCGGTGCATTTGCTAGCTTCGCAGGTAGACGCCATCAGCGCCAAGTTTGAAAAGGTGCGGTGCCTCGGCTTCCTCGCTGACGTGCTGCGGGCCGTGCGCGCGGCAGCCCAAGCCGGGTTTGACGTCCATGGTCGCTGCGCGAGGCGCTGCACGAGTCTGTGGAGACGCGCGAAGAGCTCGCTAGCCGGTTGATTCAATTCTTCGCCCGCGGCAACTACCCTCTGCCAACAACGGTGCGCAGTGCCTGGGAGGCATGCAAAGGCAGCGCTCTGGAGGGGGCTGCGCCGGCGTTGCTCAAGTCCCGCCGGCTTCCGAGCAAGCGCGAGGCCACGCGCCCAGGAGATTAAGGCCCTTCTGGGCGGCGAGTCTGTCACGTACGCACTTGAAGATAGTGACGAAGACGACGAGTATGCGGACGAAGACGACGACTTTCACTCGGACGACGAGGGCGAAAGGACGGGAACGAAAATCCGCAACGCCCGAGACCGCGGAGGCGCGGCCGGAAGCTGCCACCAATGAGAGTCTGGATGCCTTCCCGATCTACCTACTCGGCGGCCACAAGGTGGAGCCGCTCGGCGATCTCTTTTTACAGGCGCTCGGGCTACTTGGCTCGGCAAGATATGGCCTCAACCGCTCCGAGCTGCGGAAGGCCCTGGCCAGGATGCAAGCCCGCGTGTGCGCGCAGCCGCGGCCCGCGAGCCCGAGCAGGAACCGGACACCAACGACCTCGACGCCTCGCGCCTCCAGCTTGCGGACGACTCGTTTGAAGAGTGGCTGCTGAAGGACTCTGCCGTCCTGTCTCCTGGGCGAAGCCGCCCGCACAGCGCAGGACTTTGATGAGGAGGCCCTTGTCCCGGCGGAGCAGTTTGATGCCGTGTGCGCCGTGCTGCCACATTCGCAAGGCTCGACCTTGCGGGCCTCATGTGTATCCCTCCGTGCGAGCGGGCGCTGCAAGCGGTGATCGCCGGACTCATCGCAGACGATGACGTCGCGCGCCCTGCGAGGAGGAGGCGGCAAAGGCCCTGGCAATGCTAGAGTCAAGCCTTGAGGAGGAATGCGCCGCGGCGGTGCCGAGGCCCGACACTGCAAAACACAGAGAACGGACGGTCACCCGTGGACAAGCCAGCTAAGGGCCAGGTCACCGACGCTTGCGCGGCAGAACCGGCGGCACCGGCAGCGCTCTCGCTCTCGCGCGCCTGCCGATGGCGCGTTATCCTCGCCGCCGTGTTCATGCAGGGCAAGCTGACCACGCGGCAGTGCGAAGAGCTGCCCTGGCTGCTGCAGAGCACAGCGCAGTGGCCCGTGCTCGCGGCCTACTTGCTGAAAATCGACACCATGTCCTTGATGTGGAGCGAACAGCACGTGTATCGGAACGACCTCATCAGCTATTGGCGGCGCCTGGCCTGCACGAGCAAGGCCAGCGAGGCCGGTCCAAGCGAGACGTCCGCGCATATCCGGCACGCCATTCTGGAAGGGTCCTCGTGCGACTCGGCCGGCAGCGACGATGCGGCGCGCCACCCTGGGGCAAAGTACGACCCAGTCGACCTGTATGCGCAAGCAGTGGATCGGTACCAGACTCGCTTTCCCCCCAACCTCGGCAGGATCACCGCGGACGAGGCACGCGCAATAATGAAGCATGCGGCCTCCGTGATGATCCTTCTAGGTGAGTTCTTCTGGGCCTTTGGCGAGTTTGAGCACCTCGCGCCGCTCTACCTTCACCCGCCCGTCAGCGAACGAGAGCTGGAGGTAATCAAAGTGGACTTGCCGCACTGGGACAAGGCGCGGCTTGGCGAGGAGCAGCGCACGGGCCTGGTCCTAGACCTGGAAGCCACCGAGGCGCATTTGCACGAGCTGAACCGGCAACGCGAGGAAATGATCCAGCAGCAGCACCTTGCACAGCGACAAGTAGCGGTATCCCAGGTGAAGGACGAGTCTGAGAAGGCCGCATTGCACTCGCTCAAGCACCGGCAGACAAAGTACCTTGGCATGATGATCGAGCAGCACAAGCAGATGGCGGAGAAGTCGTTCGCGGTGCGGGTTGCCGGCGGCGTACACTTTTCGGGCAACCGCACGGGCGAGAACTTTTACTCATACCAGCGATGGGTTTGGCTGCAGTTCCCGCTAATGGCGCTCTTCCACGCCAGCACCGTGCGCATCATGTCCAACCGCGACAGGTCGCGCACTGTGGCCGTGCCGCGCATGCGGAGCAAGTCGCGCAAGCGCCACGCCCCGCAGGACCGGCGCGTGCAGACGGTTGTTGTGGTGAAGGGGCAGTCCAGCAGGGACGGGTTCTGGAGCCGCAAGAAGCAAAGCCCGTCTCAGCCGAGGCAAGGCCGGTCGCAACTCTCGTCAGGCCGACTACTCACGTCTTCAACCGAGGCGTTTCTGCCGCCTGCAGACAGCGGGTCTTCGCCAGCGCGCGAGGAGCCCGATCATACTGCATCCGCGCCGTCCTTGCGGAGCCTGCGAGAAAAGTCGATGCGTGACCGGCCCGAGGGCGACCCGCGCCTGCTCCAGCGCGGCGTTGGCCCGTTCTTGCACGAAGCGAGCGAACTGCCGCCCAACACGGTGCCCTTCTCCTCGCCCTCGAACCGCACATCAAGCACAAGACGAGGTTCCCGACGTTCAAGGCCATGAAGCGCTCGACAGAGGGCGAGCTACTCAACATCTTTCACGGCGGCGTGCTGACGGACGAGACTATTCGCGACACGTTCAAAGGCGTCCTTGGCGAGGAGGTCAGCCCGGGTCGCGGTGGCGGCAAGGGGCTTCGAGCGACAAGCATCGTGTCCTTCGTTTCCTCGAACCTGCCGGCGCATCTCCAGTCGTACCCGACCACCGAGCAAGAGGCCCGTGTGGCCGAGTTGCAAGGCATGATCGCAGGCTTTCGAAAGGAGCTCGACAAGATGCGTTTCGAAGGGAATCGCAAGGAAAGTCATCTCGAGGCGCTGATGCAGGAGTGTACGAGCGCGCCCAGCTGGACAAGTTCACAGAGCAAAGCATAAGCTCGGGGGAGTCGTGCATCGAAGAGCTGGCCAGCCAGCTAGACGCGACCGCCGAAGACATTGGCAAGGAGGACCACACCAACCGCTTCTTGATGCGCGTCCTCGATGCCTGCCACGCATTTCCTGCGCGCGTGGAGAAGCATATCTTGCTCCTCGAAGAGCGGCTGGAAAACATGCGTGAGGACCGCTTGAGCCTCACCAAGGACCTCGACGAGGTGGTTCTCTTCACCAAGCGAACGCTCGAGCAGGAGAAACCAGCGATGCAGGAGGCCCTCAGGCAGCGATCCGCAATGCACGCCCGCGTTCTTGCGCGCTTGGAGAGCTGGCGTGCTGACGATAATGCGCGATGGCTATACTCCAAGGCACGGGCTGAGGGGCGCAAGGCCCTCACGCAGGCCATCCGCGAGCAGTCCTTTCTGCCGGAGGAAGCACACCGCAACTGGCACCAGCTGCACCGCCAGCTGCTCTTCGAGCACGTCCTCAGCATGGAGGACCCCGACGAGGCGCAGCGTCGCCGCCTGCGCCGCCTCGGAAGGCGCCTGGAAAAGTCTGCCAAGTCGCGCGACCCGGCAACGATCTGCGCCAAGATGGCCTTGCACAAGACGCGCCGCAAGGAGCTCGAGCACGAGGCCAGAGAGGCGGCTTCGCGCTTGCAGGCCCTTCAAAGCGAACTCAAAGCCAAGCAAGCGGAGGCCGTCGAGGCCAGAAAGGCTCGGAAGCAGGCGCGCGCGTCCGCTGCCGTCGCGGCCACCACCGTGCTGGATCAGCTCAGCACGAGCAACGCACAGGCCGAACGGCGGCTTCACCGGGCACAAGGAGATCTCCTCGACACCCATGCCACCATTCGCGTGCTCCAGGCGGGCCTGTGTGCCATCCAAGAGCGCGTCCGTGCGCGCTTGCCAGACGGCGCGGACGACTACGATTGGGAGACGCGCTTTGCGCAGCCGGACAGCGCTGCACTGGCCACGGGCCCTGCGGCGCCGCTCTCGCGGCTGCGCACGGCTTTCCAGACTCTCTTGGGCGCGCTTGGTCGCGACGGCGTCGTCGTGCCGCCCAGCGACGCCAGGCCAACGGCGCGCCCTCGCAGGCAAGGCCCGCTGCCGCTCTCCAAGGCGCAGGAGCGCCAGCGCCGCAAGTTCCTCTTTGGCGCGGGCGTGCGCAAGGCGCCAGTGGCGCTTCCGCCGCGCCTCGGGCCGTCCTCGTGAGCAAGGCGGCTTGCTCGCGAGTGCGTTAGGACCTCCAAAAGGCTCGACTCTTGTTCTTGTCGTGTATCCCGCCGCGCCCCCTCGTCGATCTCTTTCCCTTCCGCTCGCAAGGCCGAGCGCACGGCCCCGCTTCGCCCGCAGGGCTTTGCCGCGCGCGCGGCGCTAGCGCCAGCAGCCCCAGATCAAGCGGCACGCCGCGGCGTGGTGGCGCGATGGCGGCCTTGGCGCGCCTCATGATGCTTGTTGTGCTCGCCTTGGCGCGGGGCAGCGCCTTAGAGGAGGCCGAGCAGCTTGAAGGCGAGCTGGGCCGGCTGCTCGCGCGGGGCGACGCCTCCTTCCAAGAGCTGGCGATGCTGGGCTCACGGATGCGGCAGCTTGCCGAACATGGCGCCGCGCCAGCGCGCGTGCGGGGAATCGCTGCACAGGCGCTGAGCGAGGCGCTGCTCATCTCGGGTGATGTTCCGCTGGAGGCGCGTGACATCGTGCGTTTCGCTTTGGCGGACCTGCACGCCTCGCTCTCCGAGCCTGAACGGGCGCTGCGTGTCCTGGACGCCATACGCCAGGACGCGGGAGACGCGCAGCGCGACGCCGTGGTGCTGCAGCACAGGAGCCTGGTTCTTCGCTCGCTTGGCCGGCGCGCCGAAGCGCTCCAGGACCTTCTAGCCGCTGTACGCACCGCAGAACACCTCACGCCGAGAATGGCTTCGGCCCTGGCAGGCTGGAGCCCCGAGGAGTTTGACGAGTACCGGCCGCCGGGGAGCGACGTTGCCTATGCGGACGTTGTTTCCCTCTTCGAGGACGCTGCTGAAGGCCTCCTCCCTGGGCACGGCGGCGAAACGGAGGGAGGTGGAAGAAGCGGCGATCCACTTGTTCGCCCTCTTCGAGATTGCCGACAGAGAGGCAAGAGCGACGGTAGAGGGCCCGCCGCGTGAGCAGGCCGCTTCGCGCGCCTGGCGCTGGCTCGAAAGGGGGAACGAGCTCGCAGGTCGCGTCGCGGCCTGGGACGCGGAGGAGGACAGCCGCCAGCACAAGCTCATGGCGCAGATCTTCTCCAGAGACGCGCTGGAGTGGCTCGCTTCCCACGGCGTCGGGTATCGTGGCGGCTCCGGTCGCGTGATCTTCGTCGTCGGCATGCCGCGCAGCGGGTCGACGCTTCTCGAGCAGGTCTTGTCGGCGCACTCACAGGTGACAGGGCTTGGCGAAGAGTCCGAGGTGACGTTTCTGCTGCACGGTTTCCACAGCGAGCTCATTCGCGCCTACTCGGGCTCCTCGTTGGACGTGCAGAGCTTGCGCGCATGGCTTGACCACAACGTCCCCAAGGCCTTGGACGCCATGGCGCGGCGACCAGAAAATCGGGGCCTGAACAACGTGGTGTTCGTGGACAAGATGCTTGCGCACTACATGCACCTGGGCCTCATTCGCGCGGTGCTGCCAGACGCCAAGGTCTTGCACATATTTAGGCGGACGCGCGAGGACGCGGTGCTGTCTCTGTTTCGCCGCCTGTTCCCGCGCAGAACGGCGCCCTGGAGCTACTCCGTCACGGACATCGAGCGCCATCTTGAGGCATACGAGGCGCTCATGGCGCACTGGCGCACTGCGTTACCGAGGAGTGTTCTGCTCGACCTGGCGTATGAGGACCTCGTCGCGGCGCCAGAAAAGGTGGTTCGACAGGTCGCGCGTTTCTGCGACCTACCCTGGGAGCCGCAGGTGCTCGACTTTCACGCGCTCGACAAGAACAGGAAGCGCGCCGTGCTGACGCAGTCCGCCGACCAGGTCCGTGAGGGCATCCACAGCCGGGGCGTCGGGGCGTCGCTTCTCTACCGGCGATGGCTTGCTGTCCAAGAGCAAGAGAGAGATGAGCTATGATGATCTTTATCGATTGCCGCCGCCGTTGCCGCCGCCGCCCTCGTTGTCGTCGTCGACACTTTTCACGCTCGGGCAGAGTGCTCGTCAAGCTTGTCGAAGAGGGCTTGCAGCATGCCCTGCAGGCACAAGAACGTGCCGTCGTCTTCGGCGTGGGCGCCGAGCCGCTCGATCATGCGGGCCTTGAGGTAGAAGAGCAGCCCCTCGTACTGGACGCACTTGCTCTGCAGAGCTAGGACCGAGCTGCTGCCGGCCATGCCGGTAGACCCTTGGCTTCGCGCGCTACCCGGACGCGGAGAGGCGCTTCGCGTCGACACAACCTTTGCAGAGAGCACGTCTGGGGCCGAGCCGCGGGACGGTGAGGCGGGGCGCTGCTCAGACGCCGCTTGGACGTAAACGCCAGGGAAAATGCCTTCCGCGCCGGCCTGGTTTCTGCCAAACCACCAACCGTCATCCTCGATCTCGAGAACGCACACGGTGTCGCCTCGCGTCAGCGCAATCTCGCCGTCCTCGACAGGCTCGTAGTCGAAGAGCACGAGAGCGTCGCAAACCGGGTCCGGCGCCCTGCGTGCGTCGCCGCGAAAGCTTCGTACCGACGCGCAGCACTCAAAGTCGGCACCGCTTGTCTCGGACTTGTAGCTCGCCTCGGAGGCGTCCGAAGCGGTGGGCGAGAGGCCCACCTCTGGCGATGGCTCAAGCTGTAAATCCGCGGCGGGCATCTCGGCGTGGCTGCTTGAGAGCGCCGCTTTTGAATCATTGGCGGACTCCAACGCTGCGTCACGATGCTCTTGGCCCGTGGCGCTGCAGACACCGAAATCGTCGTTCGCATTGTGGTCGCCGACCTCTTCGCCGAGGTCCGCGTTTTCCCTCTCCTGCCTAGTCGTGCCCTCCTCAGCATCATTCACGTTGGTGGGTGCATCGGGGTTGTGCGGCTCAGCGCATGGGTAGTGCTCCAGACCGAGATCGTCGTCGCACGACGCTGGGAAGGCCTCGTCGTAGAACTCATCGTGCTCCGGGCGTGCCTTCTTTTGCGAGAAGCCCTTCTTTAGGAGGGCGCGCTTGCGCGAGCGGCTGTCGAAGAGCACGTCCGCGTTCTCGATCATGAATTCCATCGCCTCGATGACACCGTCCGCGTTCGCGAGAAGCTCGAAATTCGCTTCGAGCTGCTCAGCAGGCAACGTGTCGTCGGCGAGCATCTCCAGCTTGGGCAGCATGACAATGGGTGCAAAAATGTACGCGAGCTCTGCGTTGGGCATGCGCAGGCGGTTCAGACACTGGCAGAGGCCCTCGAAAATGTCGAGGTCGTTCTTTCGCGAGAAGCGCTCCAGCGTCGCGCCAATCTCCTCGACCTTTTCGTCGTCGCGCTCGCCGAGGTACTCGGCGTACTTGTCGCAAGAGTTGAGGATGAGCGTGCAGATGTTGCTGGAGACGAGCGGCTCAGGACTATACATGAGCACCATTTTCACGACCGAGCAGAGCTACTCCCCAACAAGTCAGCGCGCCTCACTTCGCCCCCCCCCCCCCCCCCCCCCGGCACCAACCGAGGCAAGCAAACCCCACGCCTTGCGGCGCCTACTTACCGCTGCGCACGAGTACCGCTGGAGCGACTTGACAAGGAAAAGGGTGTCGTCGTTGGCCAGAGCCTCCACCAGGACCACTGCTGCCTCCTTGGCGTCGGCGGAAACGCCCTCCTGCGAGAGGAAGGAAATGTCTTGTGCCTCAGCGTTGCTCTCAATGTGCGCCAGCACGACTCGCAGCCGGCCGCGCAGTACATCCACATCGGCAGGCATCAGGCCGGGCGCATCCTCGCTGTCAAACTTCCTCGTCTTCTTCTTGAGCGTCTTGCTCCGCACGCTCGCCCAGAGGCCGCGCGTGATCTTGGGCCTGCTCGCCATGGCCACGATGCAGCTCTGTCGAAGCAGCACCGCCGGTCGCTGCCATTGCCCGCCTTTGCCGTGGCGGGGCGCACCAACGCGGCCGGTCCCGCCCAACTCTTGCCAAAAACCTGTCCCAAGCACCGTTTGCGTCCCACGGCAGGCGGACGACACGCAGGACTTGGAGAGAGAGAGGAAAGGCGCGCCCTATGAGGGCGGGTGGAAGGGAGAGAGAACAGTCGGCAGTGGGAGGCGCAAGAGAAAAGGGTGACACAGGGCATTCGGTTCTGTTGCTTTCGCTCGGCTCGGGTTTAGACCTGCACCTCCTCTGGGCCACTCGGGTGTTTTGCCAAGGGCCGACCGAGACCAGGTGCGGCGGCATGCCGTCCAAGCCCGGAGGCGGGCTGCCGAGGATGGGCAAGAGCGTGTAGGCCTGCACGGCGCGACGAACGACGAGACCGGCGTCGCGCGGGCACCGCGCCAGCTCCAGGCGCTTGGCTTGGCGCAGGTGGCGGTCCGCCACGGCCTCGCGCAAGAGCGGAAACATGAAGAAGCCCGAGAGCACAGAGAGAATGCAGCCAGCGACCAGAACGAAGCCGGTTGGCAAAAGCGTAGCCACCACGTCAAAGCAGAGCGCGTCCTCCTCTGGGACCCCGACGGAGAGAAGCGGGTCCACGATCGCCGTGCAGTACACGCCCGTCGCGCTGCGCACGATCCACTGGGCGAGGTCGGAGATCTGGATAATGGCAGAGACGACCGCGACGAGGCACCAGAATGGCGTTCCAGGCCGAGAGGATCTCGGCGAGAACCAAAAGGCGCTGCTGGTGCGACAGCAAGAGGGGCACGAGGTAGAGCACGAGGAACACCGCGATGAGCGCGACCGGGGTGAGAAAGGTGAAGACGATGAAGAGCAGCTGCAGGAAGGTCACTCCGATCACGTTGGCCGTTCCCTCGATCCCTTCCGTGAGCGCGCCGGCGATGGAGGCCGCCGAGTGCGTGACGGAGTTGAGCGTCGGGTCAATGGCACCGATGGCAAAGCCGGCGAGACCGCGAAAGTCGAAGCGCATGACGGGCACGAAAAGACCGGCGATGACGAGCGCCGCCGTGAGCCCGTTGAGGACAATGACTTGGATGCGCGAGTGCGGGCTGTACTTGAAGAGCGCGCCGCGTTCGTCAGGAATGGCGAAGAGGTGCTGGTGAACACTCCGCTTCTCCTCCGGCTCGGTGCTGCTGCCGTACTCGGCACCGTCCTTCCCCCTGAGCTTGTCGAGGAGCGCGTCGTCTGCCTCAAGGCACGCACGGTGCTTGTGCAGGAGCACGTGGCTGAGCACCAGGGCTGCGCTTGTCGCGATGACAAAGCAGTAGATGGAGAGCCGGGGACTACCGAAACGTCCACGACCACCATGTCGGACGGGAGCCACTCGAGCTGTTGAATGTAGGACGTGGTGATAAAGAAGCGGAAGGCCACCTGCAGCATGAACAGCACGTAGGCGTCGATGAGCGACCACTTGCCGAGCACGTCCAGGGCGTAGATGACCTGGCCGCGGCGCTTGGCCGAGAGCACAGTGGTCGGCGCGTACCACGCGAAGACCGCGAGCACCGATTTTGTGTGCGGCCAGGCCCCCGAGGCGACAAAGATGATGAGCGCGAGCCAGTACGTCTTGGCGCCCCACATGTCGTCGATGGAGCTCTGCAGCGTGAACTCGAGCAGCTCGATGGGCTTGGTCTGGTCGCCCAAGACGTCGAGCTTGATCAGGACAGAAACGCCCACCGTGAAGAAGTTTGCCGTGACGAAGAGAGCGGTGATGACAAGCGCGTAGAGCGGGATCGCCACGCGGTAGAGCCGCGAGGTCGTGGGGTGCCCGTTCAGCGACGAGAGCTTTTGCTTTGCGAACGCGATGTGCGCCTCCTTGTCCTTGATCTCACGCCGCTCCAGGTCGGCCAGGGCCTCCCTCCAGCGCACGCGGTGGCACCGCGCGATAAAGGGCAGGGTGAGGAAGAAGAGCGCAAGGACGGCCGCGAAGGCGTACCACATGTACTCGGCAGCGTGGGCCTCCGGCTCGGGCTCGGGCAGCGTAAAATTGACGAGGCTCACTCCCGTGCACTCTTCCTTGGCGAGCTCGATGCTGCGGTCCAAGTACTGGTTCACCTGGTCGTCCGTGAGGAAGGCAGGTACTCGCGCCATGCCGTTGCTCACCAGCTCTGCCAGCTGCTTGGAGATGTCCTCATCCGTCGCGGCCGTGTCTCCGTCCCGCAACGGGGCGAACTGCGGGCTTGTGCACGTCCCGATGCAGCTCACGCCAAGCTCGATCTGGGCCATGCCAAGCCCCACGTCGAGGAAGCGCAGGCCCTGCTCATCAAACACCTTGAAGAGGCACGAGACGTCCGAAGGGCGCTCGTAGAGTTCCAGCATGTTGCCCACGTAGAGCTGCATCAGCTCGTCGACTTGGATGCGCGTGAACATGTCCACGTGAAAGTCCAAGTCCTGCAGCGTGATGGCAATGCGGATGTCGTCGCGAAGCACGTATGGCTCCGCCAGGGCGTCTGCGTCTGCGTCAACGGGCCCCACAAAGAGCCCGTTTACCTCCACGGACACGTCAACCTCCACCGTGATGGGACCCGCCACCGCGAAGCCCGTCTCGGCGCTGTACGGCTCCGCAGCGCCAAAGCGCGTGTTGTCCACGACTGTGAGGCCCACAACGCGACCTGCGGTCCCCATGCCGTTGATGCGGACGCTCGACAGCTCTACCATCGCCGAGCCAAGGTCCTGGCTGTTGTACAGAATGGTGTCCAGACCGTAGGAGAGGTCGGAAACCACGGGCTCGCTAAGCACATCGGCCAACAGGTTGTTGACGTTGAAGACGCTGTTCGGGTTGAGCAGGTCGTTGCGCACAAAGCTGTTGATCGCCGCACTGAAGGCGGCGTTGGACAGGTCGAGCGTGGCGCCCTCGAAACTGGGCACCTGCTCGGGGCACTCGACGTCCGCGAGCTCTGGACTCAACGCGCTGACCTGCGCGTTGACAGCGTCCCGGAGAGGCCCCTGGGTGAGGTTGGGCACGTGCGAGCGGAAGGTGGCAAAAACCAGCTCTGTCAGGGCGCGGAGCAGGTCACGCGACGGCTCGTTCAGCAGGGTGCCCTGCGAGACCACCGTCGGGCCGGCGATGCTGCTCACGACCGCCTGCAGCTGCTCAAAGTAGAGCCCGTTCTCAGCGACCAGAGGAAGAAGCGCACAAGCGGTCGCGTCGGGTCGCAACACAAAGCTCCCCGTGGTCTCGTTGAAGCCGAAAAGGTTGCCCAGCTGCGTGGCTGCGAGCGCGTCCTTTTCGAGTGCGAGCATCAGGATTGCTTCCAGGGACAGCTCCTCAAGCGTCAGAGCCACGTCCAGCGTGTCATCCAGCATGCGAGGCTCGGCGTCGCCGAACACCACCGACGACACCTCGAGCTTGAGCGAGACGCTGACGTCAAGCCGCTTGTATCGGATGGTGTTCTCAGTGCTGTAGAGCGCGGCCTTGCCCTCTGCAGACGCGTACGGCTGGGCCACTTTCATGGCGGTGATCTGGTCCACGTTGCGCACGACGATGTCGCCAAAGCTGAGCTTGAAGCCCTCCGGGCCGTCGATGGCGATGTCCACAGCGGCAAACTGGTTGGGGTTGACGCGCAGGGTCACCGACTCGTCGTCCTCGAGCGACAGAGCATCGTAGACATAATCCAGCGAAGAAGGCTGTGCCGGGTTGCTCGTGATGTTTGCGAGGGCAACCATGCCACGCTGCAGCGTCGGAGCCGATAGTAGACCGGACAGGATCGCGAGGTACCCGTTGTCCTCGCTGAGCTTCCAGAGCGTGTCCTGGTCGGCTTGAACGGCGCTTTCCCACGCCTTGGGGTCAGTGCCGCGTGGGTTGGGCTGCGGGGTCGTGCCAAGCTCGAGCAGCTCGTTGGCGGTCTGCAGCGCCTCGACGAGCGCAGACGTGTCAAACAGAGCCAACGGGTTCTCCGTGTCCTGGCACGTCGTCCGGTTCACGCCGAAACCGTTCGTGCTGCCCTCCTTGGCAAGCTCGGTCCCGCGTCCGATGCCGTAGTTGAGTAGCGCACGTGTTGTATCGCGCGAAGCGGGTGTTTGCATGGACGCATCCCACGCCAGCAGGGCCGGACCCAGCACAGTCCCGTTGGAGAACGAGCCTTGCTCGGCCGAGGGCGCCGCGCCGACCCGGAAAGACCGCAGAGCAACGTCGAGGACGCGAAGCTCCTGGCTGTCCACGACAGCGAGCGCGCAGGCCGTGTTGTTGGCCACCGCGGCGAGCGACGTTAGGAAAAAGTCGTTCTTGTCCACGAAGATGGACGCGTCCACATCAATGCCCACGGCGAGCTCCAAGAAGAAGCGAAACGAGTCGTCGGCGTAGCGCCCTTCGGGCAGCTCGGATCGCAGCTCGAGGGGCAGCTCGAACGTGAGCGGACCACGGCGCTCGGTCCCGCCCGACTCTGTGGCCACGTCGCCGTTGCCCCACTCGATATCAAAGCCATACGAGAAGTTGTCGCGCCCCGTCGCGACCTCGTCCACCTCGAGCCGCCAGATAGAGTTGAGGTTGCGCACAACAGGGCTCTCCGAGCGGAGCCGCGTGAAGCCGTCGCCTTCGGAGGTTTCGACGGTGAGGTCAAAGGTGGCGTTCGGCGCAAGCCACATGCCAGGCTCAGGGTTGTCGATCAGGTCGGGCAGCAGCACGACGTCAAGCACGCCCTCAAGGATGTTATTCACGTCGAGCGGGTTGACCGTGACAGGCGAGCCGCCGACCACGTTGTTGACCACAGAAATGACGGCGGTCGAGAGCGCGGTGTTGGAGATCGGCAAAAAGGCGTCGTCGCCCTCGTACTCGACAGGCACATACGGTTCGCACGCACGCGTGACCTCAGGGTCGCTCGGCGCGCCCAGCGCCTCGTTGATGAGCTTCCGCACAGGCCCTTGCGACAAGTTGGGCGAGTGCGAGCGGAAAGTCGCAAGGACCATCTCCGTCAAAGCGCGCAGGAGATCGCGCGAGGGCTCGTTCAGCAGTGTGCCCTCCGAAGCCACGGTCGGGCCATCGATGTTGCGCACAAAGGTCTGCAGCTGCTCGAACCAGATGCCGTTGTCAACAATAAGCGGCTGAAGCGCGCAGGCCAGGACGTCTGCGCGGAGCACGGCCCCGCCGTCTACAGGGTCCAAACTCAGCAGATCGCCGACGAGCAGAGCGTCGAGTGAGGCCTTGTCGAGCGCGAGCATAAAGAGGGCCTCCAGCGTCATGTCTTCGAGCGTCAGAGTCACGTCGAGCGTGTCGTCCTCATGCGGGGCTCGGCGTCGCCGAACACCACCGACGACACCTCGAGCTTGATCGCCATGTTGACGTCCAGGCGACCATATTGGATGGTGTTTTCGGTGCTGTAGCGCGCGGCTTTACCGTCCGCGGAAGTGTACGGCTTGACAAGCTCGACGGCGGTGATCCGGTCCACGTTGCGCACCACGACGTCGCCAAAGCTGAGCTTGAAGCCCTCCGGGCCGTCGATGGCGATGTCCACAGCGGCAAACTGGTTGGGGTTGACGCGCAGGGTCACCGACCCATCGTCTTCCAGCACGAGGGCGTCCAGAAGAGCGTCGAGCGCCGACGGCTTCGGCTTGGTCGGGTTGCTGTCGGTGCTCGCAAGCGCGACGATGGCACGCTGCAGCGTCGTTACGGATAAGGCGTCAGACACGATAGCGAGGAGCCCATTGTCCTCGTCGAGCGTCCACGTGGTGGCGGGGTCGGTCTGAACGGCGCTCTCCCACAGGTCGGGGTCAGTGCCGCGTGGGTTGGGCTGCGGGGTCGTGCCAAGCTCGAGCAGCTCGTTGGCGGTCTGCAGCGCCTCGACGAGCGCAGACGTGTCAAACAGAGCCAACGGGTTCTCCGTGTCCTGGCACGTCGTCCGGTTCACGCCGAAACCGTTCGTGCTGCCCTCCTTGGCAAGCTCGGTCCCGCGTCCGATGCCGTAGTTGAGTAGCGCACGTGTTGTATCGCGCGAAGCGGGTGTTTGCATGGACGCATCCCACGCCAGCAGCGCCGGACCGATCACGGTGTCCGTAGAGAACGCGCCCTGCTCGGCCGAGGGCGCCGCGCCGACCCGGAAAGACCGCAGAGCAACGTCGAGGACGCGAAGCTCCTGGCTGTCCACGACAGCGAGCGCGCAGGCCGTGTTGTTGGCCACCGCGGCGAGCGACGTTAGGAAAAAGTCGTTCTTGTCCACGAAGATGGACGCGTCCGCATCAATGCCCACGGCGAGCTCCAAGAAGAAGCGAAACGAGTCGTCGGCGTAGCGCCCTTCGGGCAGCTCGGATCGCAGCTCGAGGGGCAGCTCGAACGTGAGCGGACCACGGCGCTCGGTCCCGCCCGACTCTGTGGCCACGTCGCCGTTGCCCCACTCGATATCAAAGCCATACGAGAAGTTGTCGCGCCCCGTCGCGACCGTCCACCTCGAGCCGCCAGATAGAGTTGAGGTTGCGCACAACAGGGCTCTCCGAGCGGAGCCGCGTGAAGCCGTCGCCTTCGGAGGTTTCGACGGTGAGGTCAAAGGTGGCGTTCGGCGCAAGCCACATGCCAGGCTCAGGGTTGTCGATCAGGTCGGGCAGCAGCACGACGTCAAGCACGCCCTCAAGGATGTTATTCACGTCGAGCGGGTTGACCGTGACAGGCGAGCCGCCGACCACGTTGTTGACCACAGAAATGACGGCGGTCGAGAGCGCGGTGTTGGAGATCGGCAAAAAGGCGTCGTCGCCCTCGTACTCGACAGGCACATACGGTTCGCACGCACGCGTGACCTCAGGGTCGCTCGGCGCGCCCAGCGCCTCGTTGATGAGCTTCCGCACAGGCCCTTGCGACAAGTTGGGCGAGTGCGAGCGGAAAGTCGCAAGGACCATCTCCGTCAAAGCGCGCAGGAGATCGCGCGAGGGCTCGTTCAGCAGTGTGCCCTCCGAAGCCACGGTCGGGCCATCGATGTTGCGCACAAAGGTCTGCAGCTGCTCGAACCAGATGCCGTTGTCAACAATAAGCGGCTGAAGCGCGCAGGCCAGGACGTCTGCGCGGAGCACGGCCCCCCGTCTACAGGGTCCAAACTCAGCAGATCGCCGACGAGCAGAGCGTCGAGTGAGGCCTTGTCGAGCGCGAGCATAAAGAGGGCCTCCAGCGTCATGTCTTCGAGCGTCAGAGTCACGTCGAGCGTGTCCTCCAGCATGCGGGGCTCGGCGTCGCCGAACACCACCGACGACACCTCGAGCTTGATCGCCATGTTGACGTCCAGGCGACCATATTGGATGGTGTTTTCGGTGCTGTAGCGCGCGGCTTTACCGTCCGCGGAAGTGTACGGCTTGACAAGCTCGACGGCGGTGATCCGGTCCACGTTGCGCACCACGACGTCGCCAAAGCTGAGCTTGAAGCCCTCCGGGCCGTCGATGGCGATGTCCACAGCGGCAAACTGGTTGGGGTTGACGCGCAGGGTCACCGACCCATCGTCTTCCAGCACGAGGGCGTCCAGAAGAGCGTCGAGCGCCGACGGCTTCGGCTTGGTCGGGTTGCTGTCGGTGCTCGCAAGCGCGACGATGGCACGCTGCAGCGTCGTTACGGATAAGGCGTCAGACACGATAGCGAGGAGCCCATTGTCCTCGTCGAGCGTCCACGTGGTGGCGGGGTCGGTCTGAACGGCGCTCTCCCACAGGTCGGGGTCGGTACCGCGCGGGTTGGGCTGCGGGGTTGTGCCGAGCTCGAGCAGCTCGTTGGCGGTCTGCAGCGCATCGACGAGTCCAGTGGTGTTGATTCCAACCGGGCTCTCCGCAGTTAGGCAGGTCGCGCGGTCGACTCCGAAGCCCTGCGCGGCGGCTTCCTTGGTGAGTTCGGTCAAGCGCCCGATGCCGTAGTTGAGTAGCGCACGTGTTGTATCGCGCGAAGCGGGTGTTTGCATGGACGCATCCCACGCCAGCAGCGCCGGACCGATCACGGTGTCCGTAGAGAACGCGCCCTGCTCGGCCGAGGGCGCCGCGCCGACCCGGAAAGACCGCAGAGCAACGTCGAGGACGCGAAGCTCCTGACTGTCCACGACGGCGAGCGCGCAGGCCGTGTTGTCCAGCACATCCTGGATGGAGGTCAGGTACAGCTCGTTCTTGTCGATGTACGTGGACGCGTCCATCAATACCCACGGCGAGCTCCAAAAAGAAGCGAAACGAGTCGTCGGCGTAGCGCCCTTCCGGAAGCTCGGATCGCAGCTCGAGGGGCAGCTCGAACGTGAGCGGACCACGGCGCTCGGTCCCGCCCGACTCTGTGGCCACGTCGCCGTTGCCCCACTCGATAGCAAAGCCGTACGAGAAGTCATCCCGGTCCGTGACGTCGGTGTCGACGGACAACCGCCAGATGGAGTCGAGATTGCGCAGCGTGGGGCTCCAAGAGCGCAGCCGTGTCGCGCCGTCGCCCTCGGAGGTCTCGACGGCGAGTTGAAAGGTGGCGTTGGGCGCGAGCCACACTCCCTGTTCGGGGTTCGTGATAACATCTGGCAACACGAAGACCAGCACGCCCTCGAGAAGCTTGTTGACGTCAAGCGGGTTGGCGGTGACGGGGCTGCCGCCGACGAGGTTGTTCACCATGTAGGTGACCGCCGAGGAGACGCCCGTGTTGGAGATCGGCAGGAAGGCTTGGTCGCCCTGAAAGGTGACCGGCTGGTACGGCTCGCACGGTCCGAGATCAGCGGCGAGCCAGCTCGCGATCCAGGTGTTCAAGTAGTCGCGGAAGAAGCCTTCCATGATGTAGGGCAGCTTGACCTCGAGCGTCGGTCCTGCCGCGACGTTGATGATGGCGATGGCGTCCGCCACGAGTCCGTCAAGGTCGAACACGTTCCGCAGCGTGACGTCGGTGAGACTCGAGATGGCCGCCTGAAGACCGCTGAGCTGGAAGGCCTCCACTGCGGGGCGAAGGCAGGCAAAGGTCTGGGCCGTGGAGCGCTCGGCGCCAATAAACTGTCCCAGGGTGGGCTCGAGCAGCTGCGCGGCGAGGATTCGCGAGTAGGTGACGGTGGAGCTGATAAAGTCGGTGACCGCGAGCCCGAGGGTGGCGCGAAACTGGATGGTGCGCTGCGCGCCGCTGGGGTTTACCCACTCGCCCGGCGCGAGCGAAAAGTCGATGACAAAGCTGGGCTCGATGGATGTCAGGTCCACGCTGTTCAGCAAGGTGTGCCTGTAGGGCGGCCCAAAGTCCTCTTGGCCCTCGCCAAAGCCGTTGTTAATCACCTCGACGCTGCGAAAGGTGTTGAGCCCCGCAAAGCGCATGCCGATCAGCGTCATCTCCACGTTGGACAGGACGCTGTCCACAGCCGCGCGCGGGTAGTCTTCCAGCACAAAGGCCTCCTTCACGTCGGGCAGGTCCGCCACCCCGTTCGCGTCGCTGCCAAGCAGCACGTCGACAGCCTCGTTCACGGCCGGGAGGCCCTCGTATCCTGGGGTCTGGGACGGCGTGGCGAGGGCCTGGTTGAGCAGCGCAGAGGCCGCGCGGAAGACCTCGTTCTCCGCAAAGTTGACCGCGAGGCTCGCCGGGTCGTTCAGCGCGGCCTCGTCCGCCTCAAACTCGGGCCGGCCGCGCAGGCCAGCCGCCTCAAACGAGTCGATGTACTCGTTCATGGCTTGCAACAGCTGATTGATGTAGCCTAGTTCGCCCGTGCCCTCGATGATGGCCAACTGCCGAATCACGTCGCAGGCGATGCCCTCGATGAGGCCCTTGAAGAGCGTAAAGATGAGAAAGTCGATCAAGCCGTCGAGGAAGCCCGGCACGCCCTCCAGGTCCAAGTTTTCCAGGTCGACGGCGCCCGAGGCGCCGAGGTCCAAAGAGCAACCCGCCTCGCCGTCCTTGAAGGCGAACAGCTTGGGCGGCGTGTTGGCAAAGTTGGGCGAGGTGAGCTCGCCGGCTAGCTTGAGCGTAATACCTCGTGAGTCCATGCGGGACTTGTCGAGCACCACGTCAGTGGTGCCCGTGATCTTGGGGTTGGGCCAGATGCTCAAGTCGAGCCTGTTGAACGCGAAAGCGGCGCGCCCGTTGAGGCGAATGTTGACCATTTCGATGCTGAATGGGAGCACCTCCTCCGTCTCGTCGCCGACCCTGCGCTGCTGGATGGGCTCTTGGGCCACAGCGATGTTCGAGAAGGCCAGGGAGTCAAAGCGCGCCCTGGTGGTGGTCAGGTCGCCGCTGCGAATGAGCTCCCCAAGCGGGTAGCTGCCGAGCAGGCCCAGGTCGATCGAGATGGCCTTGATGGAGTCTGGCAAGTCCTGCACAGTCGAAAAGCACGGCTCTCGCGCGGGGCACGGCCCCGGGTCGGGTCCGAAGGCCACGCCGTCGAGCGCCTCGTTGAGCGCCGTAAAGTCGGTTTGCGCCCCTGCCTGCGCGAGCGCGCCGCCATCGCGCCCATCAGAAAGGCGCGCATCGTCGTCCTCGCCTCCTCCGCTCCTGTTGCGGCCTCCACAGCCTCAGCCAGCCAGGCAGGGATAGAGCTTTGCCCCGATGACCGCGATGCAAGAGAGCTCCGTCTTCTCTTCCGCGTTTGCGAAGCTGTGGACCAAAGAAACCAGGGTGCGTTCGCCAGTTTCGAACGGTCTCACAGCAGGCAGGGTGCACTCGGGGAGTTTCAACGACGCGTCATCCATACCACGCACACTAGAGGTACACAAACGAGGATCTGAGACGCCCCCAGTGACCCTGCCAAGTCGTGGTTGCTGGCCGAGCGTTGGCGCAATCAGTTGCGCATGCGAACGTCATAGCTCTCTTTGCGTTTGTCGATGATGTGGGTGTGCGCTGGTCTTGGTTCATTGCCCCTGGAGCGCTGGCAGAGCGCATTGAGCTCATTGCGGGCAGCTTGCGACAAAAAATGGAAAAATAGCTCGATGCTTGTTGCGTCAGTCAGCCTTCGACCTCGATGCTGGCCTCTGGCGGCGCCGGCGGCGCACTGTCTGTCACCACGGGCCCGCCCACTGCAGGAGCTCATCAAGCCACTCGCCATCGTCAATGTCGAGCGACGCGGTGTCCCCTGAACCCTTCCTCGTCGCTGTCCACGAAAGGAAGCGACTCGAGGATGGCCTGGTCGTTGCCGTACACAGCGGGGTCGGGCGACATACCGCCTTCGTCAGTCGGGAGCTTGGCCGCCGCCTTGACGGCTGCGGCTTCCGCGGAATCGGTCGGCGGGCTCTGCGCGTACTCGTCGCTGAGCGGGAGCAGCATGTCGGCGAGGTCTGGGGCGAACTTGCCATTTCTAGCGGCTGCGGCGACGGCGGCGGCGGCGACGCCTCCGCGCCGTCGCGGAAGGGCGGCAGAATGAAGCTCTCCCCCTCTTCACTCAGCTCGGCGATGTCGGCCTTGACGCCCGCGTAGTCGTAGATGGTGCTCTTGGACTGGTCAAAGGACACTTGCTGCGGCAGAGGCCCGGGCCTGGCGGCCTCGCGCTTCATGGAACTTTGACGCCGCAGCTTGCTCGGCGGCAGCTGCACGTCGCCGTCGATGGTCGTGACCTCGCGGTCCACCACAACCGCCGAGGGGACGCGATGTGCGGCGTCCACAGGCGAGAAGCTCATAAAGACGTCCAGAGTGGACTGCTCGTCCGAGATGGTCTCCCGGTGCGTGCACTTGATCATGGCCTGGATCGGGCCGTCCTGCGCCACGTTCTTGTGGTTGATCGTGAAGATGTGCACCGAGGGCACCTGGCGCACGATGGGGTACTCGGTGGGCTTACCCATGGTGTTGAACTTGATGGCCAGGATCTGGACAAAGCTGAGCAGGTCCGACTCGGTGATGAGGATGCGCGAGAGCACGTCACCGCCCCAAGGCAGGAAGCCCCCGCCCGACTCCTCGAGGTTTCTCGATCTGGGAGCCGTCGTAGCCCATGAGCTCCGCAAAGGCCCCGTTGGCCACCACCTTGGAGTGCGCGCTCGGCCGCGTGTAGTCCACCTGGAAGTGGATGTAAGGTACATTGGGGTCCTCCATGAAGCCGTCGGCCACGACGGGCCCCGCGGGGGTGTCGCCTTGCCGCTCGCCCTTGACGCGCAGGTGGAAGGGCGATCCCTTGTTGAGGTCGCGCGCGGTCTGCACCTGCCCCCACGGGATGGGCTTCTTTTTCCCCTCGCGCGAGGCCTCCTTGCCCCACTCGCGGATCTTGAGGGAGCAGGCCTCCACCTTGATGGCCAGCTCGTCCTCGTCGATGTTGAGGGCCTCCATCCAGCTGGAGAGGCGGCGCAGGGCGTCCGTCTTCTCCTGCTTGAGCAGGTACTGACGCATCTTGTGCAGCTGCCGGTTGAACCAGAAGAGCGAGCACGACACGGCGTAGTGCTTGTAGAGCGTGAAGAAGACCGACCAGGACCGGCGCTCATGCGACCCCAGCGAGGAGAGCTGGCGGTTCTTGCCCACGACCTCGGTGCGAGCCACCATGGGCGAGTTGGACACGAGCCCCGACCGCTCGCGCTTCTTGACCCGCCCGCGCTTCTTTTTCGGCGAGTAGAAGCAGCTGATGCCCTTCTTCACGCAGCGCGTGCACGGTTCCTCGCCCGAGCATTTGACCTTGCTCGCCGTGCACGAGTCACACGAGCTCTTGAGCGTCAGCCGCAGGTCGCTCCGAAATTCCATCTCGGCTCTACTCCTCCAACTTCCGAGTCGGGTCTACGTCCGCACAGCGCGCCTCGCCCGCCTGCCGCGCCCGCCCGCGCGCGCTCTCCGCGCCGCGCTCCCCGCGTGCCCTCTCCGCCCGTCCCGCGCCGCCGCTCCGTCCGCGCGCCACCCCGTCCCTCGCCGCGAGCGTCCCTCCCTGCTGCGTCTCTTGCTGGACTGCCGCCACCCTTCTTTGTGCGCTCCCTCCCACTTGTAGGGCCGCTTTGTAACCCGCAACTGTGGGCATTGGCCCCAAGGAGAGCCCACGGCGGCCGAGTTCCATCGGGCAAAGCTGAGAAGGACCGAGGCCATGCTTCACAATGACGACATCGTGGACTCGACTGAGCAAACAGAGCGCGCAGAGCGCGCCAGGATTCATGCCAGACAGCCTGGCGCGCAACGAGCTGAGAACTCGCTTCGCTGTCTGTCCGCGCAAGTCGTCCAAGTCGCCGTCGCGATAATTGGGTGGGGCCGAAACCCCGGAAAGGCAAAGAGCTGGGCCAAGAACGAGGCAAGCTGGTCCTGACTTGGCTCTTGCTCTTGCTCTCTCCTATTGGGAGAAGAATCGGGCACGCAACACGAGGATGGCCAGCGAGATGGCCCGGAACCCGATGCCTATGGCGAGCAAAACAGCGGCGTACACGGCGCCGCGGTCCGTGTCCACGTTGGCCTGAGCGATCACCTGCGCGCAATCTGCGCGCTGGCAATCTGCGAACTCGGTGGTGATGGCCAGGTTGATGCCAAACTTGAGGGCGCAGACGTTCTGGACCCAGTGAAGCCAGGACGGGATCTGGCTGATGGGCAGGAAGATGCCCGTGAAGAGGAGCTGCGGCACCAGGACGAGCGGCGCTAGCTGCTGGCCCTGCTTGGCGGTCGTCGCCGCCGCGCCGAGCACATAGGCATATGCGGACGCGGAGAGCATGACGAGCCACACCTCGAGGACAAAGCTCACCAAGTTGCCCGAGAACCCCATGAGCCAATAAGTAGCCAGCATGGAGATCACCGCCGTCAGCAGGTGCTGCGGGATCTCCACGAAGAGCTTGCTGAAAAAGTACGGAACCGCAGAGTACGTGCCGGTCTGGTACTCGCGGATCATGATCGCGCGGTCCAGCGGGAAGGTCAGCAAGGGGCCTTGCGCGCTGCCAAACATGGCGCTCGAGAACACGATGGTGAGCGCGCCAAAGCCGCCCGCGGCCGTGTACGAGGCCGAGCTGCGGTCTGCAGCGCCATGAAAATGATGCCGTACAAGAGGTTGAGAAAGGTGGTCACGCACACAAGCGCGATCAGCTGGGTCTTGTCCCGCACCAGCCTGCGGAACTCGCGTTGCGTCAAGTAGAACGCCTGCACGAGCATCGCGGGCGTCTGCGCAGCCAGCAGCTCGCCGTCCTCCGCCCCTCCCTCGCCCGCCTCCCCGTTGTCGCCCTGCACCGCAAGCTGCACAGGTGCGTCCGCGTCCGGGTTGTGAGCCGGCAGCTTGCCTTGCGCAGTCGTCTGCACGAGCAGCATGACGTAGTCGGCCGGGTTGGTACGGTCCGGGATGGGCATCCCGTGCGCCTCAAACACGTCCGACAAGCGCTCGACCTTATCGTTGAAAACCACGCGGCCGCGCGACAGCAGCATGCAGCGATCGAAGAGCGCAAACACCTCCGCCGAGGGCTGGTGGATCGTGCAGAGCACCGTGGTGTTGGCCGAGCTGGCCAGCGAGGCCAGGATCTGGACCACGCGGATGGCCGAGAACGAGTCGAGCCCTGAGGTGGGCTCGTCGAGAACAGCACGCGGGGCTGCGTGACGAGCTCGACCGCAATGGCCACCCGCTTTTTTTCGCCGCCGCTCATCCCGCGCACCAGCTCCGAGCCCACCATGGTGTCCTGCACGCCCTCGAGGCCGAGCGAGGCCAACAGGTCGTCCACGATCGCGCGGCGCCTTTCGCGGTCGTGTCATTGGGCAGGCGCAGGCGCGCCGAGAACTCTAGCGCCTCCCGGCCTGTGGCGGTGGCGAACAAGTTGTCCTCCTGCAGGACGTAGGCGATCTTGGTCCGAAACTTGGTCGGGTCCACCTCGACGCCGTTCACGAGGACCTCACCAGCCAGCTGCTTCTTCCCCCCGCTGATTACGCGGCCGGCCAGGCAGTTAAGTAAGGACGTCTTGCCCGCGCCGGAGGGTCCGACGATGCACATGCTTTCTCCCGGCCGCACGCGGCCGCTCACGGCGTCCACGATGACCTTGTCGCCGACTCGCAGCGTCAAGTTGTTCCATTGCAGGTCTGCGCGCCCGACGCGCGACCTCAGGAGCTCAAAGTCGGGCTCAAAGTCAAGCGCCTGGAAGGGCTGGTCAGTCGCGTCCATGGCGAGGCTCCCGCGAGCTCTGCGGCGGCGCGGCGGCGATCCCGCGCGGTTGGATGACTGGGGTGCAAGGTCTTTGGAATGACCTGCCCAGGTCAATGCAATGACGTCCCGCACCAGTGAAGGGAAAAAACGACCCACAAGGCTTGACTCGGCGGAGGACGCGATGGACGTGGAGGACGAGGACCTCGGCGCTGCGGTGGCGCTGGAGAGCGGCGTGCTGCGGCGCACATGGACCGTGTACCGCGCGTCGCCCCTGCACGGCCTCAAGCTTCTCTCGCTGCACACGTACTCGCGCCAGCTGACGCGCGAGATCCGTGCCGCCTTTGAGTGGCAGCTTCCGGCTGACGAGCTGGAGCGGCGCGCGGCGCTGGGCAGCGCGCGGTGGCGAGCGTCTACGCGAGGCGCATGCGCGAGGCGCCCGGCATGTTTATCGCCATCAACGTCACCACCTTTGCGGTGCCCCGTCAGCAGCAGCTGCTCGAGGCGGAGCAGCAGCAGCAGCGCGAACAGATGCTGCTGCCGCTCAGCCAGCCCAAGCTGCGTGGGCAGCGTGCGTCGCTTGTGTTGTGCTGCCCAGGCGAGGAGGTCGCCGAGTGGACGGACGATGTGTTGGAGCAGCGTGGGTACGAGTCGTCTTCGGACGGCGAAGAAGAGGACGCCGAGATGGCCAGCGACCCCGAGGAGGACGCGCGGGGCAAGCAGCCCGTGTCCACAGTGTTCCGGAGCCGCTTTGCGCTGTGGAAGGGCCGGCAAGCGGTGCTGACCAAGGTGCGGGAATGGCTGCAGAACCGCTTCGACTGCTGTGTCAGCGAGCGCCCCGCCGCCTTCCCGCCGCGGCACCTGGCGGAGATTGCGGGCAACTGCACGCGCGAGGCGCTCTCGGGAAACTTTGGCCCGCCTGACAAGCTCATGGGCGTGTCGCGCAGCGCGCGGGAGGATGCCGCAGCGCGCCGCAACGACGACGACGACGACGACGACGACGACGACGACGACGCGAGGGGCAGGAGCAGGAGAAGGGGCAGAAACGGGAGCGACAGCGGCGGCAGCGGCAGCGATGACGAAGGCAGGGCTGGGGCAAGTAGGTCACGTGAAGAAACAGACCACGGGGCGGCCGAGGCGGCCGCGTTGGACCGGTTGCGGGCGGACGTCAAACGGTCAAAGGGCGCGCAGCCGCTCGAATTGGCGTACGACATGCCCGCGGCGGTGGGCGAGGCGGGCCTGAGCCGCATCCACCTCGCCATCCCACCCTCAGCGCTTCGCGACCTTGCCGACAGCCTGGACAACCTGACACAAGGACCGGGCGGCGGCGGCGGCGGCGGTGGTGCGCATCGGGCTGTAGAGGTGGGCGGCACGGCGGGCAGCGAGGCGCAGGAAAAGGCTGCGGCGCTGGCTAGGCTGCGGGGCGAGGCGAGCGGTCCGCTCGGAGAGATGCCCCGTGAGGATCCGCTGCTGGAGTCTGTCCAGCGGTTTGTGGCGCAGCAGCTGCGCGTGCGGCTTAGTGGCGCGCGACTGGCGCAAGTCTCGACACCTCTAGTGATGGTCTCGGCGAAGGGCGCGTCAAGTTTCTGAACGAGAGAGCGCTGGCCATGCTGCTGATGCAGCTTGCGGCGCTCTGCGAGACCGAGACAGAGCGGCAGCAGGAGGACGCCGACCTGTGATGATTGTTATCGCTGCCTGCTTTAGTTGCTCATAATGGGCCCATCAGCACGCGGTTGGTCGTTCCTGGTCCTTGCTGGCAGGGGTGCTGCGGTGGGGAGCGACGCGAGATGTCCAATCAAACAAGACATGTGGAGCAACAGCAGGGGCAAGACGCAGACCTGGCAGGCCAGCGGCAGGAAACGAAGCGAATAGAGGGAAGCTTGCTTTGCGGTTAAGAAAGACAAACGAAGGTGGGCGCTTACTCGTCCTCCTCCTTCTCCTTGGCCCAGCGCTTCTTGCCCTCCAGCTTCTGCATAGAGCGCGCCATGCGGTATTCGGTCACAGCGCTGTGCTTCTTCATGTCGTCGGTGATGGCCATCGTCTCCACAACCGGCTTGGGCTGCTCCACCGGCATGAGAGCGCCGGTGAGCTGCGTGGCAGCCTTGGTCTCCTCGACGCTCGAGTCGCCGTTCTTGACCTTGCCCGCCTTGCGCGGGAAGACGATGAGGCGCGCCTTGTACTCCTTGAGGCGCTGCACGTTGAGCTGGAGGCCCTCCACCGACTTGTTGCGGCGGCGGTGGTCCACAGCGATACCAATGGTGCGGGCGACCTTGCGGTTGATGCCAGCAGCCTTGAGCTCGCAAAGGTAAAGCCGCGGCCCGAGCGCACCTTCTTGTTGTAGCGCTGGGTCGGGCACCGCACCGCCGGGCGCAGGGGGCCAGCGACCGGGCGCGGGGCAATGGCCTCGGCCTTGGCCTTACGCTTGAGGCGGCGACGGAGCTTCCGCGCGGGCTGGTCGAGGGTGACCTTCACCCTGTTCTGCCAGTCCTTGTGGAAGTGGGCGTTCGGCACCACATTGTTGTGCTTGACCATCCTGCTGACCGCGACGACCTCGCCCGCGACCTTCTCCTCCTCCTCCTCTCGTGCTCTGCTGGCTGCCCCCACACGATTGCCGGACGGCACCCTCCCGACCACCTAGGGTAGGGTTAATAGCCGCGCCTAGCACTGGTCTAGCGGGTGCTATGGGGCGCCTAGGGCAGTCCTACTGACTCAACGCTGCAGGGCACCGTGGGCAAGCGAGTGGTGCGGAAGACAGAGAAGAGCTAGTGGAGGCAGTGGCAGGAGAGCTAGTTGCGCGCAGAGATGGAGACCTCGTCCAAGGATGCCGTGCAGGTGTTCGGCAAGAAGAAGACGTCGATCGCCGTCGCCATGTGCAAGCGCGGCAAGGGCCTCATCAAGGTGAACGGCCAGCCGCTCGCGCAGCTCGAGCCGCGCATCCTGCGCACCAAGTGCCTTGAGCCGGTCTACCTGCTCGGCGAGGCGCGCTTCTCCAAGGTGGACATCCGCATCCGCGTCAAGGGTGGTGGCTACACCTCGCAGATCTACGCCATCCGCCAGGCCATCGCCAAGAGCCTCGTGGCGTTCTACCAAAAGTACATCGACGAGGAGAGCAAGAAGGAGATCAAGCAGCTGCTGCTCAACTACGACCGGTCGCTCCTCGTCGCGGACCCGCGCCGCTGCGAGCCCAAGAAGTTTGGCGGTCGCTCGGCTCGCGCGCGCTACCAGAAGTCTTACCGTTAAGTGCTCGACTTTATTGCTCTGCGGGGCGTGCCGGCAGCGGCTACGCTTCTTCGCTCGTCTGTGTTCGGCGCGCTGGGTGCGCCCTCGCCCCGCAACGCGCCTACCCGTACTTCCAAACACGCCAGACACCCTTACTCCCTCCTTTCAGCCTTGCTTGCCCTTGGTGGAAGTGGCGGTCCGCCCTGCTGCCTCATGGCGAGGCGACAAAGGAAATAAGCTCGTCGTTCGCGCTGTCCGCGCTCACCGAGCACACGGCGCGCATCCACGCCCCCAGTTGCGCGTGCGACGCCGTGCTTACGTGGAGCGTCTGACCCGAGACTATTTCCACGTCCAGCCTGTGCGGGCGACGCCCAAGGACGGGCTCGCTTCCCAGGTGCGGGCCCACAGAGCGCACGCTGCCCGCCGCGAGGTTCCATAGCTCCCCGCAATACGTGTAGATCCCTTCTCTGCTCTGGACAGCGCTCTCAAAGCACAAGAGGCCGCCGTTGCGAAGCAGCACGAGGAACACGGACTTCCAGCGCTGCCTTGTCCTGCCGTCCTGGCCCACTTCCAGCCCGAGGAGCTGCACAAACCCCTGGTGGAGCACGTTGCGTTGCCACGCAGACAAAAATCTGTGCGGTTGCTCTGCGGGTCAAGGCTAACAACCGCTTCACCATGTCGTCCTCGCCTTCGACGATGGGCTGGAAGCGACTTGCTCGGCTCCTGGTCGTTCGCCAGGTAGTTTTGCCGTAGCATGCCGCTCGTCGAGGGAATAACAAGCGCCGTCTCCTGTCGTCTCCAGTAGGCGCGGGCAACGAGCGCGGCCGCGGCAAGTCCAAGGGCGCCGGCTCCGGCGATAGCGGCGATCAGCCACGGCTCGGCCAGCAGCGTGCTAGTAGCCGCTGCCGCCGTTGATGGCGCCTCTGATGGCGACGCAGATGGTACAGCCGGAGACGGCGAAGCAGACGGCACGGCCGACGATGACGAAGCAGACGGCGAAACTGACGATGGTGCAGCCGAAGGTGAGACAGACGGCGCGAAAACAGGCATTCTCAATGGCGAAGGGGTTCGCGGCGTCGGCAGCATCGACGGCGGAATCGACGGCGGAACAGAAGTAGGTGGTGAACCTCCAAGGGCCGACGGCGCCGAGGTGGAGGACCACGGCATAGGCGCCGTTGTCGGACTACCTGAAGGGGCTGGTGGTGAAGGCCTTTGTGAGGGTGCCGCGCTCGGGGCACCACCGCTCGGTCCACTGCTCGGGGCACTGCTCGGGGAATCAACGCTCGGCTCAGCGGTTGGGGCACTGCTTGGAGCAGCGCTTGGGGCACTGCTCGGGGCATCGCTCGAGGCACCGCCACTTGGCACCTGCACAGGCTGCGAACTCGGCTGTGCTGCTGTCGACGGGCTTGCCGATGGTGCAATCGTGCCCTGCGCCGCCGTGGGCGCGTTAGTCGGTTCAAAGGTGGGCGCCATCGAAGGCCCTCCCGTGGTGGGCTCAAGCGTTGGTCCAAAGGTTGGTACGAATGTCGGCGCGAGCGACGGCGCGAGCGACGGCGACTTGGTCGGCGACTTGGTCGGCGTCAGACTCGGCGCCGCGCTGGGCTCTCGCGTCTCGCCCGGTACGGTCGGGCCCCAGCTCGGCCTGAAGCTCGGCGCAACGCTCGGCGCCGAGGTCGGCTCTGGCGTCGGCGTGCAGACGCAAAAGCCCCAGAGCGCCCACCCGGCTATTGGTGTTGCTGTAGTTGGCTTCCAGCGCACACCACGGCGTGTCTTGCGTGCCGCCTTCCTGCTCAAAGCGGAATGGCAGGTCCGCCATCGCCGGGTCCACGCATGCGTCGTACGTGTCCCCATCAAACCGAAACGGGAACACGCATTCGTGATGGTCCTCGCCATCCTCAAGTATGCCCTGCACGGTGCAATTGCGGCCCTCCTGGTCGATCCAGCTGGCGTCGCCCTGCCCGGCGGCCAGGCCGCCCAGCACGCCGACCAGCAGACCTCGCATGGGCCTCTCGCTGCGCGCAGAAGGCTCTGCCTGCGACCGCTGCTATAGCAACGGATCCGAAAAGGCAGTCAGCGTTCACGTCCAATCTTCGGGAGGGTTTTTCGAGGATGGCGCGGCTTTGGCGGAGAATGAGCTCCACGTCAGTGCGCGAAGGCCGCGAGATGGATCCACGTCAGCAGCAGGCGCCGCCGCAGCAGCAGCGGCCGCCGCAGGCAAACATGCAACAGCAGCAAGCGCCGCCGCACTTTCAGCAGGCGCCGCCGCACTTCCAGCAAGGGCAGCACGCAGCGCCGCGAGGGCCTGCAGATGCCCAACGGCCAGCCTCGGGGTCGCCGCAGCCACACCAGCCGCCGCAACCGCACGCGCAGCAGCACGCGCAGCAGCACCAGCAGCATCAGCAGCATCAGCCTCAGCATCAGCAGCATCAGCAGCATCAGCAGCCGCCGCGGCAGCATGGTGCGCCGGGGCTGGCGCAGCAAATGGGCGGCATGTCGCTCAACAACGGTGTGCAGCAGCCGCAGCACCCCGGGGCCGCCCCGCACGGGATGCCCGCTGGGCAGACTGGGCAGCGCCCGCCGCCGCAGCACCAGCAGCAATTCCAGCAACACACGCCGCAGCAGCCAGGCTTCCAGCAAGGCCGCGGGCCGGCGATGCAGCCGCAGCCGCACGGGTCACCGATGCAGCGCGCGCAGCCGCAACCCATGGATCTCCGATGCAGCACGGCGCGCCGGGGATTCACCAGTCCCCTGGACGCGGTCCGCCAGCACAGCCTGGGCAGCCCGGCATGGGCATGGCGCCGCCCCAGGGACACGGAGGCATGGCGCCGCAAGGGCGGCCGATGCCCCCGCCGCAGCAGCAGCAACCGCCGCCCGCGGCTGCCCAGGCGCCCCCTCCCGGCCGCCGCGACGGGCTGATGAACTGGCCGGCAAGCAGGCAGGCTATGGGTCAACAGCTGCCGCCGCAGCAGGCGCAGCAGGCGCAACAGCCGCAGCAGGCGCAGCAGCCGATGGGCCAGCAGAGCAACCAGCCGGTGCGGCGCATCGATCCGGCGCACATGCCGCGGCCCAAGCGCAAGTCGGAAGACCAGCCGTATTACCCGCGACAGGCCGCGAGCCAAGGGAAGCGGCTGGTGCCGCGCGAGTCAGACAACTACGTGGCGCTGGACGATGGCAACGCGCACCCGCGCTTTATGCGCATGACGCTCAACCAATTCCCGGCGACGGGTGCGCTGCTGTCGCTGTCCAAGATCCCGTGCGGGTGCGTGATGCAGCCCTTTGCAGAGCCGCGGCCTGGCGAGGAAGCGGTCCCGGTGGTCACCCTGGGCGACAGCGGGCCGACGCGGTGCGGTCGCTGCCGCGGGTACGTAAATTGCTTTTGCGAGTTCAACCACTCGGCAGGGTGGTGGCGCTGCAACCTTTGCACGTACGAGAACCCGCTGCCGCCGAGCTACCAGGGCGACTACAACAGCATGTACGGATCGTCGCAGCAACCAGAGCTGGCCAAGGCCCAGCGTGGACTTTGTCGTGACGGGCGACTACGTGACGCGCAAGCCCCAGGAGCCCGTGTTCCTCTTTGCGGTGGACGTTTCTGCCATGGCGGTGCAGACGGGCACGAGCGCGTCGCTGCTCCGCGGCATCCTCAAGGTGGTGCAGGACCACTTGCAGGGGCGCGAGCAGATCATGGGCGGCGACCGCGCGCGTGTCGGCATCCTCACCTTTGCCGAGGCCGTGCGATTCTACGACCTCTTTTCGCCCAACGACACGGGCCACAAGACCCTTATCGTCTCAGACTGCGACGAGGGCTTTTGCCCGCTGCCCGACTCGCGCCTGTGCGTCAACGTAAAGGAGTCGGGCCCGCAGCTCGTGGCGCTGCTCGAGGCGCTGCTCGTCGAGTATGGGCAGCCGCAGGCCAAGGCGCCTGCGGCGCCCCAGCAGGGCCAACCGAACGCCTGCGTAGCGGGGACGGCCTTGGAGGCGGCCGTGCATGGCCTGGAAGTGTGCGGCGGCAAGTTGTGCTTTTTCATGACCCAGCCGCCCACTTCCGGGCAAGGCCTGCAACCCCGGCGCAAGGAAGTGCCGGGCGTGTACGGCACTGACAAGGAGGCCGGGGTCTACTCGGTGCCCTCCGAGGCCGCCTCGGACTCGTTCTTTGCGCAGGTGAGCCGCGTCTGCTGCGAAAAGCAGGTCTCCGTGGACGTGTTCGCCTTTGGCGACGACCACAAGGACCTGCCGCTGTGGAGCATCCCCAGCAACAACACCGGCGGCAGCGTGCTGCGCTTCCCGATGCTCCCGGCTGGCGACCCCTTTAGCGCCGCCCAGTTCCAAGAAGCGCTCGAGCACAACGTGCGCCGCCAGGCCGGCCTGGAGGCCGTGCTAAAGGTGCGCAGCTCGCTCGGCGTGCGCGTGGAGGAGTACTTTGGCGCGGGCCTCAAGCGGGTGCGCGGAGGCGAGCTCGACATGGCCTTTATCGACGAGGATTGCTCCGCCGTGGTAATGCTGGATCACGACGGCTCCAACCTCGAGTCGCAGCGCGAGGTGTACCTGCAGTGCGCTGTGCTGCACACCTCGGTTGGGGGCCAGCGCCGCGTGCGCGTGCACAACCTAGCCTGCTCGGTGACGTCGCAGGTGGCGGACGTGTTCCGGCACGCGGACGTGGACGCGCTTGCCAACGTGATGGCGCGCAAGGCCGCAGACCGGCTGCAACGCGGTGTGCCGGTGCCCAAGGTGCACAGCAAGCTCAACTCGCTCACGGTGGAGATCCTGTGCTCGTACCGGCGCAACTGCGCCAAGAACCCGACGGGCCAGCAGCTTATCCTTCCCGAGGCGCTCAAGCTGCTCCCGGTGTACGTGCTCGGGATGATCAAGTCGCCGGCGCTGCGCAAGAACATCGTGTCGCACAACCAGGACGTGCTGGTACGGGTTGATAGGCGCTGTGAAGCCTTTAGCTGGTTCAACAAGGCGTCGCTGCGCAGCTTTCTCGAGTACATCTATCCGGCGGTGCTTACCGTGTCGGCGGACGAGGCCGCGGCGGGGGTGACCGGGAAGAGCACGCTGGCGCCCTCCACGGACAGCTTCCAGGCGGGCAGCCCGTTTGCGTACTTTCTTCCAACGGCTGGGAGGCGCTGCTGGTCATCACGCCGTCCACAGACCGCGCATCTTGCAGCAGTGCGGTCTCTCGAGCTTTGAAGAGGCGCGCCAGGCGGTGGAGAGCAACCGCGCCCAGGCGCTGCGCCTCAATCTGTCCAAGGCCACCCCGCTGCTGGACGCGCTGCTGGCTATGCAGCGCCAGGAGACCGCCATGCGCCTGGCCTCGCCGGGGACGCTCTTGCAGAGCATTCGGGTGGTGGTCAAGGGGACCTCGCAGGACGCCGTGTTCCAGCAGCTGCTCACCGAGGACTCGCAGTACTCGATGCGCAACATGCCGCCGTACGACGACTTTCTGTGCCAGTGCCACTCGGCGATCCAGAACTTGATGCGCAACAGTTGAGCAGTGCAGGTGGCCACGCGCCTGGCAAGCGGAGCGGAGCGAGAGAGCGGAAGAAAGTGAGTAGGACTCCATTGCCGTGTGGTTGATTCGTTGGTTACCTTGCATCGTCAGCTCTCACACGAGCGGCTCGCGGTGACCCGCCAGTCGCGGCAGGTGTACGAAGGCGTCCGTGCCATAGCCGTGCATGGACATTAGCTGGAGGTCGCCGCGGAAATAGCGCACGTAGCCGCGCGAGATCGGAAGACCGTATCCCAGGCCCGCCAGCGGGTTGTCACGGCCAAAGTCTTCGAGGTCTTCCAAGTGTTCCGGGAAGGCCTCGCGCGCCGTGGTGAACAGGTACGAGAACACCTTGTCCGTGATGATGGAGCGCGGGATGCCGCCACCGCGGTCGCTGATGCGGATCACCACGTCCTCGTTCGATTCGCCGTCCGCGATGACCACGCGCACGTCTGGGATGTCGGACAGCCCGTGCTCCTCCACGGTGGCGCGCATCGAGTTTTTCAGGAGCTCGAAGAGGATGTAATACAAGTGCGACGGGATGTACGGGAAGGTGAGATCGACGCGGCCGAGGAACTCCACCGTCGGCGCGTCGCCAAAGGTGCGCTCGCACATGTAGCGCGCGTCCTCGGCCGCGGCGCGCGCCACCTGCGCTGCGGAGGTCTTCATGCATATGAGCCCGACGTAGTCGGGCTGCTGCTCCTCGTGCAGCTCGAGAAAGTGGCCGATCAAGATGCGGATCCCGATGCGCGAGAGGAAGAAGCGGTCAAAGTAGCTGTGGATATCCGGCAAGTCGCTCAGGTCCTCCCCGGGCTTGAGCACGCTGCGCCCCGCCTCGCTCTGCGAGAACTCGTACAGCCCCTTGGCCACCATCACCAGCGTGTCCTGGTGCCGCGAGTAGATGCCCCCGAGCACCTCGCGGAACAGCTCGTTGCCCTCGTCTGTGTGGAGCAGCAGGTCCTCGTCAAAGGAGACCACCTCCTCAAAGCTCTGCTCGTACCATTCTTGCACGTTGCGGATCGAGGGCATCTCCCCGAGGTTGTATGGCGCGCGCGACAGCTCGCGCGCGCGGTGTGCGAACCGCACGGGCAGTTCGCGGCGCAGAAAAGAGGCCATCTGCTGCCTGGCGAGTCGCTTGCGCTCCTCGGCGTCCATTTCCAGTGGCGACGTGGACTTGTTCATCTTGCGCGGCGCATACTCGGCCATCCAGCTGCTTTTTCCAGAGGCCGCGGTCAGCAGCTTGCCCGTGCCCGAGTCAATCAGGGTGCGCATGCCCACTGGGGTCTGCGATTTGTTCGCGTACTGCTCTAGCACGCCGCCGCTCGCGAGTCCGCGCCGCCCACCGGCCTCCCAGCGTCTGCTGGCGGCTTCCCAGCGCGCCCAGCCACGCTCCAGGGCGCGGCGTAAGGGCGGCATGGCGCCGCTCTCAGGTCACCGTTCTGCTGCTTCACCGCCAGACGAACAAGATCCACGCGGAGGACGACGAGATGGAGCAGGAGGGGGTGCTGCCGCTGGAGCTGATCGACAAGTGCGTGGGGTCGAAGGTATGGGTGCTCATGAAGGTAGGTGGTGTGGCTGGGCTGGCACGCTTGGGGCGCGGCTTGCTGACGCGCGCGCGCGCGCCAGGATGACAAGGAGCTCGTGGGCACCTTGCGCGGGATCGACCAGCTCGTCAACCTGGTCATGGACGACGTCACCGAGTTGTAAGTACCGCGTGCGCCCGTGGACGGGCAGGCCGGCCGGCCGGCCGGCCGGCAGGCTAGCTGGCAGGCTGGCGAGCGAGGACGCGCTGACCAGTTCCACACCGCAGCAGCGCCGCGACGCCGGACGGAGGCAAGAAGGAGACCAAGCTGGCGCAGGTGCTCTTGAACGGCAACAACATCGCACTGGTAAGCCGACGTCCCGCACCTTATCCCGCCGCACCGCTCGGCGCCGTCGACTAACCCGTCGCGCAGCTGGTGCCCGGCGGCGCCCCCGAGTCGACTTAGAGAGGCTCACCCAAGAACATCAGATGTTGCCAACGCCAGCAGCCAGAGTCGCTCTTGACGTGCGTGGCCTGCCGGCGCCGCCCGGCGCGACGCCGATGTTGCCTCGCCCCCACCTCCTGCCGCGGCGCCTGCTTCTCCTGCTGCTCTTGGTGCGAATTGGTGCTCGTGCAGAAGGCGGCGCGATGGAGGTCGACGAGGGCGCGAGGCATGCGCCCCGCAAGCGCAAGATCGAGCAGACGGGGGACCACGTGTGGGAGCTGGATAGCCTGCGCCGCGACCTGAGCGCCTCGCCCTGCCCTGGCGTGCCCGGCGCGCTGCGTCGCGCCAGAACCGACGGGATGATGATGTTGATGATGCACGACGGGGACGACGGCCAGACCGCTGGACAGGCGTCCGCGCAGGGAACGAGAGACGCACAGCACGCGGCTTGGGCCAAGCGCTTCCGCGAGCGAGCGCATGTGTTCATCCGGACGCTGGCTGGCCGGACGATTCTGCTCGACCTGGAGGATGTCGTGACAGCCATTACCGTGCAAGACGTCCTCGACAAGCTTGAGGAGGTCACCGCGACGGCGCAAGTCGCGGTACGACTGGTGCTAAACAACACAGTGCTGCGTTCACCGAACGCCACCATCCCGACGGGCGCGCTATTGCACGTGGTGCAGCAGTGCGGCACGGAGGGCCACCCGACGCGCTTCGTGCGCGTCTTGCGCTAAACCCCGCGGCCCGAGCCAGCCGCGCCCTGCGCGCACAGCCAGCAGGCGTCTTGGAGGCGCCTGCGCTCGCAGCCAGGCCCCGCCGCTCGGTGCACAGACCCCAAACAACGAAACCACCCAAGCTCCCGTCCACCTCGCCCAGCGCCCGCCCGCCCGGTCCTCTCGGCGCTCGCGCCGCGCCGCACAGCAACCAGCTCGCGCCGCACACCACCGGCGCCGCGAGCCGCCAGACCTGGCCGAGCCTCGACGCGCAGGTTGCTCTGGAAACAGCGCGGCGGCACTTGCACGCAGTCCGGAGTCTCCGTGCAGGCAGCCGGGCGCCTCCGTCGATGTTCGGCCGGTCGGATGCTGCTGCAGCGCCTCGGCCTCGGCTTGGCACGAGGTCGTCATCACTGTCTCTCTGCTCTCTCTTCGCTAATTGATGGAGAAGGTGGAGTCGATCGATCGATCGGATCGACGCAACAGACTCAGCGGAAGGAAGCCCTGCGGCGGCGGCGGCGGCGGAAGCGTGGAGCTCCTCGCGCCCAGCAAGCAGCAGAGCGCGGCATGGGGCGCGCGGAGAGCGCCGCCTGCTCGGCCGGCGCGGACGGCGCTGGCGGCTGCGGCGCGCGAACGGCGGAGGGGGATGTGGCGCGGATGGCAGCGGCGGCAAGTGAGAAGGAGAGGGAGGCGGACCAGTTTGGGAACACGACGGGCGAGGATTCGGGGATGGATGAGCAGCTTGGCCTCCTTGGCGGGAAGGGATTTGCGAGCGGTCGTGGAAAGGGCCGGAGCACCAGGCGCCTCGTTCGACGACTGGTCGTGCTGGCGGTGGCTCTGGCCACGAGTGCGGTGATTGTGTTGGGCGCTTTCAAGCATAACGTGGTCCCATCAACGCCAGTGCAAGTGGTTGATGCTCGCAGCAGCGGCGATAATGGCTATGATGGCGACAATGGCGACAACAGCGACGTCGGGGGCGACTCAACCGAGGGGCACGAATATGACGACGCTGGCGAAAGCGCCGAAGACGCAAATGCAGATGCGTACGCTGCTGATTTGGAGGCCAGCCAAAACGCCGGAGAAACGCCGGGGGAGATTGCAGCAGGCGCGCCCGTGGAGACGACGACCAGTGCCAGCAGCGGAAGGGCTCCAGATTCAGAGGCCGCGCGGGCGGAGGCGCGCGCCGAGGCGGCTCGAAACGCAAACGACTTCAAATCGCTAGCAGCCGCGCCGACGCCGGCGAACGCTCGAACGCGAGCTGGCCAGAGGCAAACGTATGCGTGGTGATGGAGCACGTCAACCCGCACCACGCGTCGCGGTTCTTCCGCAACCCGTACAAGGAGTTTGGGTCGCGCGTCAACTACCAGCTCAACGCGCGCGTGTGGACGCACATTGGGTACGCCCGGACGAGTGGCGCTGTGCGAGGGGGACCTGGTCCCGCCGATTGGCGACTGTGACCCCTAGCTGGCCCACGCTCTACTTGCGGCACCAGCTGGAGAAGAACACAAACAAACACCGGCGGAACCACCCCGACTGGATCTCCATGGTCGTCGGCGACGAGAACTGCCGGTGCAGCGTGACAGAATGCGGGCGCCTGGATCATGCACTGCGCGAGTACTACTCGGAGAAACTGAGCGTCTCCAAGTGGCTGCCCCTTGGCCCGCGCTTTGAATTCATCCCCATCACCGACAAGCAGCGCGCGAAAGACCCCTGAAGCGCAAGGTGCCGTACAACTTTGTGGGCTCCGAGTCGAACGCGCCGCGCAAGCTGGTGGGCGACATGTACTACGACAAGAAGATCACGGCGAAATACCCGGTGTTCAGGGATGGCGTCGTGCGAATGATGGGCCGCTGGCACAAGGACCAGACGAACAAGGGCGGCATGTCGCCGTGGGAGTTCCGCACGCTCCTTCTGAACTCGACCTTTACGCTCGCCGTCGCTGGGCACAACTACGACACGTACCGCATGTACGAGGCCATCGAAGCTGGCTCCATCCCCATCGTAGAGGTGGGTACCCGCTACCTCCATCAACCCTGCTCGAAGCCGCTGGACAAGCTCATCTCGAGTGGGGCGCCCTTCGTGTATCTCAACAATTGGAAGGAACTGCCAGACCGACTCGAGCGCGAGTTTGCCAACCCGGAAGGCATCCGCAAGCGCCACAAGGCGCTCATCGAGTGGAGGCGATCCTTCTATACCAACGCGTCGCGCACGCTCGAGTGCACCTTCTTCGAGCAGTACAAGCTCAAGACGGGCAGCTCGCCGCTCAACTTGGAGCACTGCGACCAAGTAGTGACATAACCTGGCACTCAAAACGAGATGGCCTGTTTTACTTGTCGCTTCCCTGTCCAACCTCCTCCGTCTTGGCCTTGCTCAGCTTATTCTCTCGCGTCACGCGAGCAGGAGCCGCCGCCTCTGACGGGATCGTGCGCGTCCCCGAAAGCAAAAACCCGCCGCGGCCCGACATCTGCATCTCCGGGTGCGTGCGGCCCGGCAGCACCTGGTGCTCGCGCATCCACACCTCGGTGATCTGCACCTCGCGTGCATCGTCTTCCACCGCGGCCCGGGCCTGCACCAAGGGCTCGCGCGTGTTGTGGAAGACCACGAACGGCCTCCCGGGCGCCAGCAACGGGAGCAAGCCCTTGAGGGCCGTGCACGGCTCGTGCTTTGACGCGATGACCAGCGAGTCCACGCCCTCCGTGCGCAGCAGCTCAAACACCTCCTGCTTGCGCTTGAACTTGGGCCGCCGCTCGGCCAGACGCACCTCGGTGGCGGCGCGCATGCGCTCAAAGACGGCTCGCTCCGCCTCGAGCTTGGCGCGCTCCTCTGGCGTCGCGTCCGCAATCCTCTGATCCTGGAGCGCCAGCTGCTCCTTAATTGAGGCGGTCTTGTCCTCCATGATCGAGATCACCTCGTCGGCGCGCTTGCCGGAGACCAGCGACGCCACGTCCACGCGGTCCACGGCGGCCAGCCGCCCGGCGGGCAGATTGAAAAAGTCCGCGCCGCGGATGGGCTCCTCCTGGTTGACATACCCCAAGTACATCTCTCCGGCCTCGCCGATCCTTTCCAGCAAGGCGCCTAGCAGCACGCCCTTCATCGACTCGAGCAGCAGGACGCGCGACCCGTACTGCGCATTCGACAGGCCCAGCAGCTGCGCGAGCGTGTCGGTCGGTCGCAGCTGCCCGAGCTTGAAGCTCGTGCCGGTCGCGCGGCTCCAAAGCGTCTCGGTGATGGTCATGCTGTTTGCGCGCACAAGCCGAAACTTGCGCGAGAACTTGCGCAGCTTTTTCTCCTTGTACTTTTCCTTGCCGTACTCTGTCATCTCCTTGAAGGACGTGTTGTTCTCGGCTAGCTTGCTCACGAGCTGCTCGGTGTCGACGCCGCTGTCGACCATGGCGTGGATCTCCGCCGGGGTCAACTTTTGGTTGGACGTGCTGTCCGTGCGAAACTTGTTCGACCGGTCCTCGCGCTCCACGGCGGCGGTCACGCTGCTCTTCATGCCAAGGTCGCTCTCCACCTGCTTGAGTCGCTCCAAAAGCTCGGCGCGCTGGTCTACTAGCTCGTTCTCGCTGGCCTTGACAACCCCGACAGAGGCCTTGGTTTTCACGATCCTGAAAAGCGTCTCGCCCTCCTCCTCCTCATCTTCGTCGACATCGTCGTCATCGTCGCCCTCTGCATCTCCTTTGGCACCGCCCTCGGCGCCGCCTTCCTCCGTCTTGCGCTTCTTCTTCTTGCCCTTGCCAGGCGCCCTGCGCTTGCGCGAGGGCCGTCTTTCCCACTTGTGCGCGTGACCATCGTGGCGCTCTTGCGGAGCACGTTCGGGCCCCTGCACGGCCTCGAGGTCGAGGCAGGTGCCATAGGCGACGCCCACGAGGCCGCCCGTGAGGCAGAGAGCGCCATGCAGTCGAATCATTCTGCGCCCGGATGCACGGTGAGCACTCGCTCGGGGCTCCCACGCCGCCGTCACTTACCCGTCTGGGTGCGCCTGCACCAGCTCCGAGTCGCCCGCGTCATTGATCGCCACCGCCCACTCGTGCCTTCACCGCCGCCATCGATCTCGTCGTCGTCCCACAACGAACCAAAACCACAACAAAAAAAAATGAAGGAAGGGCCGAACCGGAGTCGCACCGGTGACCTATTGAACTGCAATCAATCGCTCTACTGTTGAGCTACCGGCCCTTGTTCCTTGGTGATAATGCGTTTCCCGCGTAATTATACCTTACGTGGTGTTGGAATAAACCGGAACCAGTGTCACTCATTGATGGCAGGTTCGAGATGCCGCTGCTGATGCCGCTGGAGCTCCAGGAGGCCGCCGCGCGCGCCGCTGAGGCCGTGGCGGCCGCCGGCGTGCGCCTCGCCGTCTTTGATATGGACCAGACCGCTGTGCAAGCGCACAGCCGCGGCCGCTTGCGCAGGAGCGAGCTGGAGGACTTTGTGGGCCGCGCCACGGCCGACTTTGTGGCGCTGGTGCCGCGCCTTGTGGCGCGCGGCGTCGCTGTCGCCATCGCCACGCACTCGGACGAGCGCGAGTTTGGTGGCGAGGTGCGGCCGGTCTCGCATATCCTGGGCGAGGAGCTCGCCAAGGCGGTTCTGGCGCGACACTTTGAGCCCCAAGTGGCGGCGGGCATCGCTGTGGTGGCGTACAACCCTCGAGCGCGGGGGGCAGAGGGCCGCGAGGAGCGCAATTTGTTCAAGCGGTTCCACATGCGTGCGTTGGCCGCGCGCTATAATGTCAGCCCAGGGCAGATGCTCTTCTTTGATGACACTGACGCGGTCGTCCGCGACTGCGTGGCGCACTGCGGCGTGCGGTCCTTCCGCGTGGACCCAGAGCGCGCTTACGCCTCCCCGACGTGATCGCCGCGCTCCGCGAGCCGCTGCCGCCGCTGCCGCCAGGCGTTGCTGCTCGTAGGCAGGCGAGATGACTGCGTCGCTATAGCGCGCTCTCGAGATCACGAAGAAGCGCCTCGTCAGCTTGGTCCTGGGCGGCGGCGGCGGCCTGTCGGCTGCGTGTCTTGCGCTTCTTCGCAGGCGCAGGCGCGGGCTGCCCAAGGGCTTGCTCCAATTCCCGTAGCAAGGCCTCGTCCGCGCCGCTGCTTGCGTTCGTTGCAGCTGCTTGTCGACGTTGCCTCTTGGGGGCGCGCTGCTTTGCAGGCGGTTGCTTTGCAGGCGCGCGTTGCTTTGCAGGCGCCCGCCGCTTTGCAGGCGCCCGCCGCTTTGGCGCGGCGCGACGCGTGCTGTCCAATGCCTTCCAGCTCCGCCAGGAGTTCCTCGTCGTCCTCCTGCGCGGATGGCATCATCGGCGCTTGCTGCTCCGGGTGCAATTGTGCTGCTGCCTGCAAGCTTTCCAACAGTGCGATCGGGTCCAACTCGTGCACTTCCGCCGCAGAGCGCAGACTTGCCTGAAAGGCGGCGAGCGCGGCCTCGTCGTCCTCCCCAGAGTCGTCCTGCCCAGAGTCGTCCTCCCAGAGTCGCCCTCGCCCCCATCTGCGTTGCCTTGGCCAGCGCGAGGGCCGACGCTTGCAGTTCGCGCGCTCCGGGCAAATGGCACCGTCTGAAGGGGCAGCGCAAGCCTCCTGCGGCATCGCGCAACACGAGCCGCTTCTTGTGGTTGTGTTGCTGACGGTGCTGCTGAAAGCGAAGCGAGAGGCTGCGCGCGCGCGCCGACTAGTGCGGCGCGGCGAATGGCCGCAACTCGCGCAGCGTGCGCACGGCCTGTGCCCGGCAGCAACTCCCCGCTGAGATACGCCTGGCGAACGGCGCGCGCCTCAAGGGACGGACCCAGGCGTGGCAGTCCTGCGCGCGGAATGAGCCTTCGCACAGAGCGGCCACACGGCCAGCGAGCCGCACGCTCGGCCGGCGTCGCCGGCGTCGCCGGCACCGTGGCCGGCACCGCGGCCTTCGTGGCTGTGGCTGTCGGCGAAGCGACGTCTTGACCTCCCTCGACTGACGGCTCAGAGCTTGCGAGGCAGGCAGTCGTGTGCGCGCGCAAGCGCTCGATCTCAGGGTTGCCGTTTGGTTGCGGCGCCCTGCGCAAGAATCGAGCATGGCAAGCGCGCAAACGTGCCACTCTTCCGTCCACGCCTCCGAGACAACGAAGATGAAAGCACCGCGCTGGCGCAAATGCCTCAGCGCCCAGCGCAAGTCCTGCGCTGCGGGCAGGGGCAGGGTGCTGGCACGCAGGTCGCGGCAGACGCGCAGGACCGCAGTGAGCGCCTCTGGCGGCATTGGAATCTTTTCGCGCGGCCGGAGCGGCTGCGTCTCAAAGACCGCCACCATAGCCAGCACAGCGCCCACATGCCTGGCCAAGGTGGCCGGCACCACAAGCGCGCGCTGCAATGTCCGCAGCAGCGCTCGCGCGAGCGACCGCTTGGCCGCGTCAATCTGCTCTCGTGTCCAATTGCCGCTGGCACACGCCTCGGTCACGTGGTGCAGCTGGCCCAGCCGCATGGCCACCCACACGCGGCGCAGCGCCGCGAAGGAGACCTCGGCCTCGGCCTCGAAGGCCGCCAGGAGCCGCAGGACGTGCTGCTCTCCACGGCGCCCATGGATCTTGCGTCCAAGAACAGCTGCGGATCCCTCGCGGAACCTGAATCCGTTGAGCGTTAAAAGCGTTCGCGCGGCAACGGAGGAGGTGGAGGAGGAGCAGGAGGAGCAGGAGGAGCAGGAGGCGGCGATGCAGGGCGACGAGGATGGCCGGTCGGCCGCGGCCATCGCGGGCGAGTTCCAGCAGCTGCAGCGCGAGTACCGCAACATGGAGCAGAACCGGCGCGCGTACACGGAGGAGAGCCAGAACATCATCCGCAGGCAGCAGGCGGCGATCGCCAAGCTGCGCAAGGATGAGGAGGCGCTCAAGGCGGAGCTTGCGATGGAGACGCGTCACGCGGCGGCTAAGGGCGGCGACACGGGGCCGTCCAGCAAGCTGGCCATGGTGCAGGACCAGGGCGACGCGTTCACGCAAAAGCTGGCGATCGAGACGCGCAACCTGGAGGAGCTAAACAAGGCCATCAAGGTGATGAACAGCAAGATTTTGCAGCAGAAGAAGGCCATGGGCGGCGTGAACGCGGCCAAGGACAACCAAAAGATGGTGCAAAAGCAGATTCGCATCCTGGAGAACCGACTGGACAAGGCCCTGGTCAAGTTCAACGAGGCGCTGGCGCGCAACAAGCAACTGCGCGAGACGATCGACGGGTTGCGGCGCGAGCGCGTGGTTTTCGACAACATTTATCGCAAGCTGGAGAAGGAACTGCACGAGAAGAAAAAGCAGATGGCCAACATCATCGAGTCGTCCAACCAGGCGTATGAGGCGCGCGACCAGGCGCAGATGGAGATCACGGCGATCGACCAGCAGAACGCCAAGGAAGCGGCCGACTTTGAGGAGCAGATGACCGAGCTGGACCGGGCCATCGACGCGGACCGGAAGCGCAAGGACATGCTGCTGCGCGACCAAGGCAAGGACCCGAACGGGCAGCGCGGAGACATGACTATGGAGGAGGAGGCCAAGCTGAAGAAGAAGGTGGCCAAGGGCGTGTGGAACATGGCCAAGGATAAGGCCAACATCCAGGTGGCCGAGATGAAGGTGCAGTCGTACGAGGAGGCGTTCAACAAGATCAAGGCCGCGACCGGGATCACGGACGTGGACAAGCTGGTGACCACGTTTATCCAGAATGAGGAGCAGAACTTTAGCCTATTCAACTTTGTGAACGAGCAGAACAACGAGCTTGAGCGGCTCGACGAGCAGATCCAGCAGCTGCACGAGGAGGAGGAAAAGTACACGCAAGAGTCGGGCGACGACGTCAACCAGCACAAGCAGCTCCTCAACGACTTGGAGAGCAAGCTTCAGCAGACCGAGTCGGCGGCAGAAAAGTACGACCTCAAGTACCAAAACGCGATGAAGACCATCAGCGCGCTCAAGATCGGCATCCAGAGCATCTTTCTCAAGACCGAGTGCGACAGCACCGCTATGGCGGACCTATTATCCGATAGCCAGGTCACGGAGGCCAACATCATGCAGTACCTGGGCATTATCGAGCAGCGCACCAACGAGATCCTGCAGATGTGGGCGATGTACACGCGGCGCCAGGCCGAGGTGCGCTCGAGCGGGGAGGGCTTGGACGCCCTGACCATTGCCGGCGAGCAGGACGACGGCCCGGGCTCACCGGGCAGCCCGGCGGCGCCTCGCCGTCGGGGCAGCTAGCCGGCGGCCCAGCGTCGCCGCCCAACTCGCAGGCGCTGATGAACATCCTCGGCCAAGGCCCCGCGACGGCGATGGGGCAAGAGCAAGTGCAGATCAACCCGCCAAACCTCGGCGACTACTCGTCGGATGAGGGCAGCGACGACGACGACCAGGACTACCGCCCGCTCACGCACCACGAGCTCAAGATCAAGACCATGAAGACCATTCACAAGAAGGCCGCCACGCACAAGGACGCCTCAAGCGTGGGCCAAGGCCGGAGCACACGCTTTGCGCGCCGCGGCCACACCGAGCACGGCTTCGACGACGCGTAAACTCTTCTTTGATTTCAAGATCAAGATCAAGATCAAGATCGAGGTCTAGATCTAGATCAAGATCATGATCAAGAAAGAGATGTTCTTCACAGACAGCAAACGAGGTGTTTTCTTCCGCCACTACCCACTCACTCGCTCTTGATCAATCGCAAGCCACTACTACAAGTACCAGCACCCTCACTCGGCCGCCTTGCTCGCGCCGCGCACGTGCGCCAGCAGCGTGCGCTTGAGGTCCCAGTCGTTCTCCCAGAGCATGCGGCGCGCGGTGTTCTCGTCCACCTCGAGCTCGCCCATGAGCAGCGGCAGGTCGGTCTCGTTCTTCATCTTGTGCAGGGTGAGGGCCGTGCGCAGGCGCTTCTTCTCCTCCTCCTTGGCCACGAGATCTTCGGGCAGAAACTTGAACGCCAGCCCGCCCTCGCTGGGCCCGTTCATGCCGTCATCGGCGTTGGCCTCCTCCTCCTCCACGTGGTCCGTGACGCTGTCCAGCGCCTGCGACTGGCTCTCCTGGTCCATCCTGGCCCGCCTGCCCAAGCTGCCGCTCCTCCTCCTCCTCCTCTCCTCCTCCTCGTCCTTCCAAACACAGCGCCGCAAAAACGCCAAAGCGTTCCGCAGGTCGGGAGCATGCCGCCAAAGCGTTCCGTAGGTTGGCGCAACAAGCAATGCGTTCCCTTGGGAAATAACCAGCGTGTATTGCGTTCCGCAAGTGGCGCAGAGGCCCGAATGCGTTCCTCGGGTCGGTAGTTAGGTTAGGTCGCGAAAGATCGGAGCACGACCATCCAAAGAGCAGCAAGCAGCGGCTTGCGAAAGGAGGCGCGAGCGCGAGAGGGAGAGCGAGAGCGAGAGCGAGAGCAGGATGGCCAGCTTTGGCGGCGGCGGCGGCGGCGGCGGCGGGCGCGGTGGGCGCAACGAGCACACGGTGTTCGTGGGCAACCTGGACTTCCAGACCATCCAGGGCGACTTGGACGACTTCTTCGCGGGCCTGCGCGTCTCGCAGGTGCGCCTCGTGCACGACCGCGAAACTGGCGATCCCAAGGGCTACGGGTACGTGGAGTTCGAGGACGAGGAGAGCATGCAGCAGGCGCTGCAGCGCAGCGGCAACCTGTGCCTGGCCGGGAGGTCCGCGTTGACCTGGCCAACTCCAAGGGCGGCGGCGGCGGCGGCGGCCGTGGCGGGCGCCGCGGCGGCGGCGGCGGCTTTGGCGGTGGCGCGCCGCGCGGCGGCGGCTCGTCCGGCGGCGGCTTTGGCGGCCCCCGCGCACCGGCGGCGCTGCCTTTGGCGGCGGCCGCGGTGGCGGCGGCGGCTTCGACCAGGCGTCGCCGGACGGTCCGCCTTCACGGCCTTCGTGGGCAACCTGCCGTTCGACGCCGTGCAGGGGCGACCTCGAGGCGCTCTTCGCGGGGCTGCCCGTGTCGGAGGTGCGCATCGTCCGCGACCGCGAGACCGACGAGCCGAAGGGGTTTGGGTACGTCGAGTTTGGGTCGCTCGAGGCGCTCGAGCAGGCGCTCACGTTCGACGGCCAGGACTGGGGTGGCCGCAGCCTGCGCGTGAACATCGCGCAGCGCAAGGGCAGTGGCGGCGGTGGCGGCCGCGGCGGCTTTGGCGGCCCGCCGCGCGCGGCGGCGGCTTTGGCGGCGGTGGCTTTGGCGCCGGTGCTGGCGCCGGTGGCGCGAGCCTCCAGCACCCGGCAGCGAGGCCTTTGGCTCGACGCGCCGCCGCGGCGGGTTTGAGGACCAGGGTGGTTTCGGTGGTCCTCCGAGCGGTGGCGGTGGCTTTGGCGGGCCCCCGGGCGCGGGCGGTGGTTTCGGCGGCCCCCCGGGCGCGGGCGGCGCCGGCGGCTTTGGCGCCGGGTCGGGCGACTACATTCCCGAGCCGTCCGAGCAGGACGAGAGCGAGCGGCCGCGGCTCAAGCTCAAGGCCCGCAGCTCCAAGGCTCCGCCGGCGGCGCCGGTGGAGGCCGCTCGGAGTAGCAGTATTTTTGGCGACGCCAAGCCGGTAGACACTGCGGAGGCTCTCAAGAAGGTGGAGCAGGACACTGCCAAGCTGTCGGTTTCCGACGAGTCGTAAAGAGGGGCCGGAAGAACAGAGGAGCACAGCTCAACCCATCCAATTAACCAGTTAACCAATCAACGACCGACGCGGTCCCGACGTGCCTACGTGTTGTGTGTCGGCAGCACACTCGCCGACTGACTTCCGTAGAGCGCCTTGCGCGCCGCGTTGCGCGCGCCGTCTGCGAGCGTGCGCTGCGCGACCTCGTACGCCTTGGCGACGATGGTGGCGTGGCTTGCGTCGCTTGCCAGGCTGCTCGCGTCGTCGCTGTGGTACTCGGCGTCAGTCGCCGCTGCCGCCGCCGCCGCTGCGCCCGAGACGACTGCTGCGCTGCTTGCGCCACTGACATCTCCGACGGCACTCTCCTGGTCTTCCGAGATGCGCGCAAACCCGACGAAGCAGCTGTTGGACCGCATCAGCCGCGGGGTCAGGGGCACCGTGTCGGTCTCCTCGAGCTTCTCCTCGGTGCTGCCGTTGCAGAAGGCCTTGTCCGCGAGCTTGGCCTCGAGCAGTCTCCGGCGCGGCGTGGACTGTCGCCGTGGGTGCGTCTCCTCCTTGATGCCGCGCCTGTTATGCCACGCCGGCGCTGCGCGCGCGGGTCTTGGCGCCGGCTCATCGACCAGCATGCGCCTTGCCTTGCGGCTCGCCAGCTGCTGCTGCTGCTGCCGCAGCCCAGCGTCGCCGAGCCGGCTCAAGTTGAGCGCGAGCCGCTCATCGCCCTCCGCCGACTCGGGGTCCATGGCTCGCGCGAAAGCCAGCCAACTCACGCGCGCCGCGCCCCTCTCTTGCCGCCGCGCCCGCCACCGTGACCGCCTCGACCGCCACTCTGCTTCGCTTCTCGTGCAACGCACAAATTTCCCACACCAGCAGCGACTATGGCGAGGCCGCCGTACTCTTGCTGTCCGCGGGATCGGCCAGAGCGGTCACCGCATTCGCTGCGCGCGCCTGCGCCTGTGCCTGTGCCCACTCGCCCGCTCGACCGCTCGCCCGCTCGCCCGCTCGCCCGCTCGCCCGACCGACAACGAGGACACGAAACACGAAAACAATCTTCAGGGTTCCATTCAGGCTGCTGACTGAGGCCGCCCGGCCCCTCAGGGGATGCGGAAGCGAAAGTTCTCCCCAGGGTTCACGCCATTCGGCACCTGCACACGCATGCGCCCGCGACCTGGAACCTCAATGAGAATGTTGGCGCCGGCCCGCACGCCGGGCGGGCAACGCACCTGCATGATAGAGCCAGACGACGCCGAGGACGATTGGCTACTGCCGCCAACGCCGGGCATGCCGCTGCCGCCGCCGCTGCTGCCCGAGTTGGAGGAAGCCGGCCGCGGCGGGATGCGCACCTGGAATCGCATGCCAGGCCGCATACGCGGCGGCACCACGACGGCCATCTGTTCCCGGCCCGGCGGGTTGATGAGGAGCCGCGTGCCCGGGCGCGCGTTGGCGGGCACGACCACAGAGAGCGTGTCGCTCTGGCCGGGCGCCGTGCGGGAGATCTTCACCTCCGGCCCGGTGTCCCTCTTCGGCGTCGTCGCCGAGGCGCTTGACCAGGTGGATGGTGTCGCCATTCTTGAGGCCGTAGTCGCCGAGCGTTTCCTGGTTCTCGAGCGTCTTGCTGCCCTTGATGAGCTTTTGCTGCTCCACCGGGAAGGCCTCGTTCTGCTCCGAGATGAGCTGCTTCAGCTCCCCCACGGTCATGTCGAGGCCGAGCTGCGGGAACTGCAGCTCGGAGCCCGAGAGCGTGCGCACGGTGAGCGAGATGTACGCGGGCTCGCCATCGTCGTCAAAGTGGAAGGACTCTGCCACCGCGTCGGCCATGACTACTTCACCAGGCCGAGAAGGTACGCTCGTGCGCATGCTCGGAGCGGGCGTGGGTGCTCGGGACGCAGATTCGGGCCGGGCCGCTTGCCGAGGTGCCGCTGGGCTGGGGTGCGCGCTTGCTCTGCGGCCCGTGTCCTCCCCGCTGCTGTGTCGCACTTCCTCCGGCTGCACTGTGCGCTCTCTTTGCTTGTTCAGAGGTGTTGGTTGCCCTCGCAGAAAGAGCCGAAACGAACGCAAACACCGCACGGCGCTGGACTATTGGCAGGCCACCTTGATGGCTGGCTGGCTGGCAGGCCATCTCGGTGCTGGCTGCTGGCTGGCTGGCGATGGGCTATCGAGGCCCGCGCTGCTGCAGTCAGTCGATCTAGCAACCGACGAGTCCGAGTTGGAGATGCTGGCAAGCAGGCAAGCAGCCTTGGCGAGCAGGCGAGCAACACTTGGCAAGAAGAGCGCCAGCTCGCCGGCGGAGGATGGATCGTCGTGCGTGTTGTAATTAGTCAGATGGAGGGCAGCGAGTCGAGGTCAGAGTCGGCATCCTCGTCGGCCTCCGCCCCGCGGAGCGCGGGGTGGTGTCCTGCTGCCATTTGAATAGGTAGGCGTAGTTTTGCCGTGCTCGGAGATGTCCGTGTAGTCGGACTCGGTGTCCGTCTGCACGTGCCAGCGCACCTGTATCCTGTCCTGCACCACGCGGAAGGATAAACCAGGAGTAGATGACCTGAAGCACGGCGATGAGCCCGCGGAGCTCGATCACGTAGGCGCCTAGCCGGTACGTGTTCTTGACGGGGTTGCGCGCCACGTTGGGCCAGATCATGCGCACGACGGCTGGAATCTGCATCTCGCGGCTCGGCTTGTACTTGATCTCCGATTTCGTGTGCATCACAAAGGCCATGTGCTCAAAGTAGGGCCACATGTCGTCGATCCCGATCAGCAGCAGCGGCAGGATGTAAAGATAAAGATCATGTGCGGCAGCATGTGCAGGCCCGTGTCGCGCGTGCGGATGTCCGAATTTTGCTTGCTGGCCTTCTTGCGGCCCTTCTTGTTGCCTCCCGCCCCCCTTGCCGCGGAGCGCCGCCGGCGGGCGCATCTCGGGCTTGGGCCGCAGGCTCACCTTGCGCTTCACGGCCGCGCCAAACATGTGGCCGCTGTCATTCTTCAGCATCAGCACGCGGCCGGCCGCCGCCGCCGCCGCCGCCTGCGACGACAGCTTCTTGGACAGCACGTCCTGGCGCAACAGCACGTCCGAGCTCTTGCTCTTGACGGCGAGCGGGGCCTGAATCTCGAAACGCTTGCGCGTCAGGTCGCTCGCAAAGGTGTGGCTCAGAGTCGCTCATCGACGCCGTTGAGTCGCGCTGCTTGCCGCCCTTAAGCGCGCTGCGAGGCGCGGGAACCGCTTGCCGCGGCTGCTGTCATTGCGCCGCAGCGCCCGCGCCGCTCGGCCGACCGGTCGGGCTTGGGCGCAGGCTCGGGCTCGGCCAGGTCCTCCTCGTCTTCCTCGTACCCGTCCTCGCTGCCATCCTCGCTGTCATCCTCGACGAGCTCGATGGCCACCTGGAGCTCCTCGTCGCTGTTGTCGCCATCGCCGCTAAACACACTGCCCGAGTCGTCCGTTGCGTCCGAGCTGGACGACCAGAAGGCTTGAGGAGGTCCTGGAAGCTTGTAAAGTTGCTTGTGCGCTCCGACTTTAGCCACGCGCGCCGGTCCGTCGTGTTCTCGCCCCCCGTGCTGCGCCTGCGCTCCGACTTCTTGCTGCGCACACCTTCGCCAGGCGGCGCCGAGCCCCACTTGCCCTGGCGAGAGAGCCACGCGTCCTTGCCCTCCGACTCGGGCAGCGGGAACACCTCCACCTCGGACACAAACTGCACGTGGTGCCCCTTCTTGTTGCTCACCGTCGTCTTCACGGACATCTTGCGACTGAGCTTTCGATTCCGTCCGCCCTTTTCCCCGCGCGCCGTGACCACCTTGGCCAGCGCCGCCGCGGACTCATTAATATAGTCGAACAGCCCCTCCGCTGTGAAGCTGCTGCTCTCGCCATCCCCTCGCAGCGTGCTAAACCTGCGCTCGTCCGTCTTGCGCACCGTCATCCTTTCGCGGCGTGCCGTCCGAAAACGGAAAGCCCGCCGCCCCCTTCCGAAGCCGCCCGTCAGCCGCCGTGTCACCGTCCAGCGCTGCACGGCCCCTCCTTCATGGCCCGCCGGCCGCGCCTAGATCGCCCCTGGAGCGCCCCGACCGACCAGTCCTGCAAGTCGCCCGACCAGCGTGCTGCACGTGCTGGCGGACCGTCCGCACGGTCTCGCAGTCATTTCCATCACTGCCGCAGTCATTACAATCACTGACTCCCAGTCATTCGGTCATTCGCCGGGACAGTACGCCGCGGCCGAGTCGCGTCGATCGGAACAGGACGCGGTGCTGTCAAGGAGCCTGGGCGGCGGCGGCAGCAGCGATGGCGGCGGGATGGCGATGGCCAAGCGCGTGCTCGAGGTGGTCCATGTGAGGGGCGTCACGCCATTCGCGAGGGGCCTGGACCTGCTCAAGGCCAGGCAGACGGCCAAGATCGAGCGCTGCGCGCTGGCGCCGAGGTGCCAAGGGATTGCGTGCTTTTGCTGGAGCACAAGCCCGTGTACACGCTCGGCCGGCGCGCGGACGCGGCCAACGTGCTCTTCGACGCCGCCGAGGGCGAGGCACAGGTCGTGCGCATCGAGCGCGGCGGCGAGGTCACCTACCACGGGCCCGGGCAGGTCGTGCTTATCCCGTGCTGGACCTGCGGCGGCATCGCAAGGACTTGCACTGGTACAGCGGCAGGTGGAGCAGGCGGCATCCAGACGCTGGCATGCTACGGGCTTGAGGGCGGCCGCAAGAGCGCTTACACGGGCGTCTGGGTGGGCGACCGCAAGGTCGCGGCCATCGGCCTAAATGCGAGTAAGTGGATCACCACGCACGGGCTGGCGCTCAACGTCACGACGGACCTCGCGGCCTTCGACCGCATCGTGCCGTGCGGCATTGACGAGGAGGGGCTTGGCGTGGGCAGCCTAGAGTCGTTGTTGGGCCCAACCGCAGCGGCGGCGCGGAGCGACCTCAATCGCATGGCCGCACAAGAGCGCCTTGTGCGCGAGATCATGGACGTGTTCGCCTTCGACAGGGCGGTGGTGGACGAGGTAGACCTCCTCTGATAGATTGGTAGTTGGGCGGGCGGGGGGCGGGCGGGGGGCAAGCAGGCCAGAACAAGGTGTCAAGCTTCGTCGTCCGTCTTTTGCCTCTTGGCAGCGCTGGCTTGCTCGGCATCCCCTCCTGCCGACGGGCAAAGGGGCCGCCGCCTACGCCTGCGTCCGCGCTTGGCTCTTGCGCGTCCGAGTCTGCAAGGCGCAGGGAAATGGGCTCGACCGTGCCATCGGCACTCGGTTGCTCTGCTTCTGAGGACTCGAAGCGGCCTTTGTATGCCCAGAGCCCGATGGCAGGGTTGGAAACAAAGTAGATCTGCTCGCCGTCCACCATGTTGACGCCATCCTTGAGCTTTGCTGGGTCGTAGCGCGCAGTCATCTCGGCGAGGTCGCCAAACTCGTACCCCACGCCCTCGATCTCCTCGCGGGTCAGCTTGCCGGGCAATAGGTGATCCGGAAGCGACCCTCGGAGGTGCCGTGGATGAGATGCGCCGCCGCGCTCAGGTTGCGCATAGGTCGCGGCTCTCGCGGAGGTGCTGCATGACCTCCGGCGTGGAGCGGTACCCGTGCTTGCGGATCACCTTGTCGATCTCCTCATCCTCGCCAAAGGTCTCCACGCCGGGGGCCAGCACTACGAGCTCGCCTCCGTCCGCGATGGCCATGCGCGTACGGTAGATGGACTTGTTGCCTAGCCAGTGGACTTGAACTCGTGCGGGTCGAGGTACACGACGACCTTGCGCAGCGGGCTGTCGAGGAGCTCAAAGTTGACGCGCAGGGACAGAGCGGCGGCGCGCTCGTAGCACGCGCGGCCCTTGCCCACAAACAGTCCGCGCGTCACGAGCGCGCCCTCTTCGCCCTCCGCGGCCGTCTGCCGGCCCACCACGGTCTGAAAGTAGACCACTGGCAATACTGGGTGCAGGTACTTGTCCGCGGCGTAGTCGAGGACCTTGCGCAGCGGGTTGTCCGCCCGGCCCATCATGCGCTCCATGCCGTACACGGCGCCGATAAAGTGGGAAAAGTGGATCGCCTTGCTGCCGCCGACGCCGACGAAGAGGGTTCTTCGAGTGGTTGGCCATGCCCATCACCTCGTGCGGCACGACCTGGCCGATCGAGAGCACCAGGTCGTGGCCGCCCTCCCACACGAGCTTGTTGAGCTGCACGGGCCACGGCTCCTTGACCTTGCCGTCGCTTGCGGCCAGCACGAGCTCCTCGGCACCTCGCCGATATCGACCACGTCGTTGCGCCAGTCGTGCACCTTGAAAAGCTCGCGCGGCACGGCCCCAAACATCTTCTCGAGCTCCTCCTCGCGCATGGGCTTGTGCGTCCCTAGCGCCGGCATGATCGCCTTGACGCGCGGCCCATAGTACTCATACACGAGCTGCGTGAGCTCGCCAGCGCGCGAGTGGCTTCGCGTAAAGTCGGGCGGAATCACCAGCACGTTGTGGCGCGGCTTCTCGGCCTCGAGGGCGTCGAGCGCCTGCCAGGTGATGCGCTTGAGGTCGGCGAGGCTGAGCGCGGCGTCCACGGCGCCCTCTCCAGCGAGCGACATCGCCCTCGTCCGTCCGACCCGGAAGATACAACGGCGCGGTTGCGACCGGGCCGTGGGCAGGTCATTGCGCCGACCTGCGGCAGGTGAGCGGGATGACCTTGCGCAGGTGATCGCAATGACCTGGCGCGGGCGGTGGTTTGTTGTTGCTGGCGAGGGCCGCGCGCGCGGGTGTGGAGGATGTCGGAGGCCGGCAAGGGCGAGAAGCGCAAGCGCGAGGGCGAGGCGAACGGCAAGGAGGAGGCCAAGAAGGACAAGGTCCTGGCCGTGCCCACCGGGCTCAAGGCGCTGTCGCGGCTCAAAGTGGTCTACTTTCACGACCCCGAGCTCAGCGTGTTTGAGCACGGGCGCGAAAGCCGCTTCAGACCGTTCCGCGCCAAGCTGGCGCACAGCCTCATCTGCAGCTAGGGTACTACCCGTCGTGCATGGAGCCGCTGCGGCCGCGGCTGGTGACGCGCACCGACCTTGGCCAATTCCACTCCGACGCGTACTTGGAGATCCTGGCCACCGCCCAGCGCACGGTAAACTCGCGGCACTCGTGGAAGAGCGCCGAGGTGGCGCCCGACGAGTCCGTGGTGGACGCCAAGGTGGAGGAGCTCTTTGGGCGCTTCAACGTGTTCCTGGACCCGCGGAGGTCGCCCAACGCGGTTTTTCCCGGCATGGACTATTGCCGGCTGTACACGACCGGGTCCATGGGCTGCGCCGCGCGGCTGTGCAGCGGCGAGGCCAACCTGGCCATCAACTGGTACGGCGGGCACTCGCACGCGCGGTCCTCGTCCGCGCAGCACGGCTGCTACGTGAATGACACTGTGCTTGCCATCCTGGAGCTCTTGCAGGTCTTCAAGCGGGTGTTGTACATCAACTTGAGCGGCGTGCACTGCGATGCGGTCGAGCAGGCCTTTTACTCGACGCAGCGCGTGCTCACCGTGTCCTTCCATCTCAAGCCCTCGGCCGACGAGCCCTGTTTTCCGGGGACCGGCGACGTCGCCGACACCGGCGTGCACGAGGGGGACGGCTTCTCGGTCAACGTGCCGCTGGAGCCGGGCCTCTGCGACGGCTCGTTCCTCCCGCTCTTCCGCTCCATTGTCACCAAGGCCAAGGCGGTCTATGCCCCGGACGCGGTCGTGCTGCAGCTGGGCGCCGGTCTGCTCGCGGGCGAGCGCAACGGCAACTTCAACCTCACCTCTAAAGGCTACGGGGACTGCGCACGCATCGTGCGCGACATTGGCTTGCCGCTGCTGCTGCTGGGCGGCATCGGGCACAACCTTGCCGACACGGCGCGCCTCTGGGCCTACCTCACGTCGGTCGTGCTCGGCCTGGAGGCCAGCTTGCCAAACGTGGTGCCCCAGAGCGACTACCGCGACTACTTTGGGCCCGACTTTGCCACCTCGGTCGCCTCGCGCTACTTACCCGAGAACATGCTAAGCTCCAAGAGCATCGCCAACCTGCGCCGCAAGGTCATGAACAGCCTCGACCGCCTAAAGCAAAAGCCGCCTTCTCGTAGTAAGTTTGCGCGCAGCCGCATCTGTCCAAAACATCGCCCAGGCCCCTCTTCTTTCGATGTCACTACGGTGTGGCCCGTATCTTGCGGTCAGCCTTCTCGCCCTTGCACGTTGCATCCTCGCCGTGTCCACTGCACGCGGGTGGCAAGTGGTACAACGCGCTACTCTTTCAGCTCTTTGGCCGAAGCGCCTTGGCCCCTGTCGGCTGACGCGTCGCCGTGGCCTCGCGGCTCCGTGCCGTCCGCGGCGGCGTCCGGCCGCCGCCTCGCGCCCGGAGCCTTCCTATGGGCGATCGGACTACGGTAGAGCGGCCGTCGAAGGCCAGGGATCGCGGATGGGTCGTGCATTTGCAGCAAGCGAATCGCCTCTGCCGGCCGCACTCCTCAGCCACTCGCTTCAAGGAGCCGAGGTTTCCCTCGCCGCGTCTCCGACGGCTTCTGCGCAGCACGCCGGAGACTTCGCCGGAGACCCGGGTCGTGAAACAGACGCGTTGCGGCTTGGCCGTAGCCATTCGGAGCCGCACCGCCAACGGACACTTTGTAACCCTGTGCCCGATCGCTTCGGTGACGCACTGCGATGGACGCGAGCGGGCGCGACGCCGCCGTGGCGCCAGCGACCTCGAACGAGCCTCGCGCCACAGCCATAGCGTCTGCTCTGAAACGGAGGCGCAGCTTTGCCCTCTTTTCAGCCACCTCAGCAAGTCCAGGCCGGCCGGCCCCTGGGCGTTCGTGCTGCGAGAGGGCCGTGTCACGGTGAGCGCGTTTGCCGTCTTCCTCGCCGTCCTGGCCGTACCTGCGCTGGTCGCGCACATCTCGCTTGTGCAGCTAGCCAAGCACGTTGGCGCCGCCGGAATCGCTGGAGATCGCTCTGGTTTGACCGCGAGGATGTGGACACCATCACCACGCCATGCCCGGAGAGCTGGGCACAGGCCTTTCGCGGTGTCGAGTGCGCCGTGCTGTACCTCGCGAGCGGTTTGTGCGGCAACATGGAGCGATATTTTGGCGAGGGTAACTTGAGCCGGACCCGGACCACAATGCTGCTCGTGGAGTGTATGATGCTGGCGCTCGCTGCCGCCATAACCGTGCCCATATTGTACGGCGCTGATCGCCGCGAGCTCTGGTTCATTGCTGGCGTGCCGCTGTCGGTTTGCATGGTGCTTCCGATCCCCGTGTTGATCGTCAGCAAGAGGCACCTCGGGTTGCGGAGACTGGCGCGCAAGGTCCTCAAGCTCCTTTTGTTCAGCGCAACGATACAGTTTTCGGCATGCCTTTGCGTCGGCGTGCTCTTTGCGACCCTCCGCGTGCAGTCGCAGGTCGGGGCGGTGTTGTTGAGTGGCGTCGCCTTCCCGATGCTGAAGATGTTCCTTCGGTCTGTGTACCGGTTCTGCTTTGGCGGCCGGGACCGCGAGAAGCTGATCGAGATCATCGTTCTGTACACGCTCGACATGCAGATAGCGTAAGTCAGGGTGGCGAGGGGGCAGGGATGCAAGCGTGGAGAGGGACTGACAAGACCACGATTCCCAATCAGCGTGGGCACGCCAACCCTACTCCTTCAGTTTGTGCTACTGGAAGAGAGAGCGACATTGTGGCCAGCGCGGTGCTGTCGTTGAGCGCAGAGCTGACGCATGCCATGTGTTTCACCGCTTGCGCGCCAGCACGCGCATTCGGGCGCTCGCCGAGACTGCCGGCGCCGACGAGAATTTTCTCGACGATCGCTTCGTCGCACTGCGTGTGGAAGTCGACACCGTCGGCGAGAAGCTTGCGCTTCTCATGGCCGGTGCGATTGCGCTCGTTATCCGGCCCGGGTCCCGCGCCGAAACCCTGGCTCGGTGCGGCATTACGTTGGCTGGCGAGCTTGTGATTGATGCCCTGCGCACGGCAATCGCAGTGTGGCACGATATCCCCGTCCTGAGCATCAGGATCCGTGGGGGTGGAAGCGGCTCGTCGCCGTTGCGTTCTGCATGGCCTACATTGTACTGTGCTTGTGCCTAGGGATGGTGCTGCCGTGCTATGTGGACCATAAATGACAAGATGAAAGAAAGCTCTTTAGCTTGTCACATGTCGATGACGTGCTGTTGATGGCGGCGTCCAGCCCGAAAACGCGGCGGTTCACGCTCAAACCCTTGACCAGACCCATCGCAATCAAACACGGCGGTCTTGCATTCCCGATCCGCTTGGCCAGGAGCACCCCGAACCGAAACCGCGGCCCTCGCTGGAGCGACTCGCATTACCAGTCTGCGCCCTCCACGTTGAGCGATACAGCGCACCCATCAGCACCAGCTCGCGAAAGCGCCCTCTCCCAAGGCACCGCCAAGCCCCTCTCCAACACAGCCCCTACCAGCACTCTGGCAAAAGCACCCTAACCACAGAGCCGTTGAAGTGGTCGGACACAGTTTGAGAGCAAGTGGGTGTGGGACGACAAAAGTTGACATTGGGTCCGAATTCAAACGCAGCCTCTGACAAGGAGCAAAGCAGGGGCGCGGCTGCTGGGCGGCAGACCCGGAACAGCGAGGGGCAGGAGGAGCAGGCGGCGGGCGAGCAGGAGGTCGGGCTGGCGGGCGAGCTGGAGGTCGCGGCGGAGGCCAGCATGGCGAGGGCGGCCCGCGGCCTGGCGGCGCCCGGCGCGCTCGGCGCGCTCGGCGCGCTCGGCGCGGCCATCGACGAGCTCCAGGTATCGTACAAAGCGCTGCGGGCGATGGACAAGGTCGTGGCGCAGCTCGCTGCCGACAGCCGCGTGGGAGGAGCGGCGGGCGGCGCAACTAGCCAAGGCGGCACGCGATGCCATGGCCGCGGCGTCCGCAGCGGTGGCCAGGCGCAGGATGGCCCGGCGCATTGTGCGTGCCACTGCGGAGCTGGTGCTTACGGATGACGAGCTGCGTGCCCAGCTCGCGGCTGTTCGGCAGGCGGAGGATGGCGCCGCGGCAAAGCGTGCGGCGCTCGCGAGAGCGGCGCTCGCGCTGCTGCTAGCGCAGCAGGCAGCGAGGCGGCTGAAGGTCAGGCTCCTCGCGGCCCGGGCCGACCTGGAAGCGGCGGAGGCAGCCTCAGAGCTCGCAGCGCAGGCTGTGCTGAATGCTGCGCTTGGCATGGCCGTTCCCGAGGGCAATGAGGTCGTCGCAGACGACGCTGAGGTCGACAATGGTGAGACGCCGAGCGCAGAGGAGATCGATGAGTTGTCGCCACGGGCTGACGAGCACAACGTCCGTCGCGCTGGCGTCGAGGCTTCTCAAGCCTCGAGCGACGAAGCGGGCGACAAGCCGCAGGACGCGGTCAATGTCATGACCGCGCTGCCGCATCCCACAAGCTTGATGCCGTCGCCAATGGACCAAACCGTCAGCTACATGCTGCTGTGCGAGGTCCAGGCCGACGAGGCTGCAGAAGACAAGGTGGATGCGAGCAGCGCTTCCGCCGAGGGCATCGAAGGCGACATCGCTGATGCGGCAATCGAAGGCAAGGTGCCGCTGCCGGCTGAGCTCAAGGCAGCTCCAGAGTCCACAGCGCAGAGTGATGCTGCAGTCGCCGTGAATACCACCGCTGAGGCCGGCAAAGGTGGTACAAGTGGCGCGACGACAGCAGGCGACAAGGCAGACGAGGCCACTGAGGCCGCTGAGGCCGCTGAGGGCCGGGCTTGCAGCGCAAACGAGCCCGTCGAGGTGCCGGTTCCGGCTGAGAAACAGGAGGACCCCAAGGCACCCGAGGCGGACGTGGAGGCCGGCGTCGAGGCTTCTCAAGCCTCGAGCGACGAAGCGGGCGACAAGCCGCAGGACGCGGTCAACGCCACAACCGCGCTGCCATACCCCATCAGCTTGATGCCGTCGCCAATGGACCAAACCGTCAGCTACATGCTGCTGTGCGAGGTCCAGGCCGACGAGGCTGCAGAAGACAAGGTGGATGCGAGCAGCGCTTCCGCCGAGGGCATCGAAGGCGACATCGCTGATGCGGCAATCGAAGGCAAGGTGCCGCTGCCGGCTGAGCTCAAGGCAGCTCCAGAGTCCACAGCGCAGAGTGATGCTGCAGTCGCCGTGAATACCACCGCTGAGGCCGGCAAAGGTGGTACAAGTGGCGCGACGACCGCAGACGACAAGGCAGACGAGGCCACTGAGGCCGCTGAGGCCGCTGAGGGCGGGCTTGCAGCGCAGGCGAGCCCGTCAAGGTGCCGATTTCGGCTGAGAAACAGGAGGACCCAAGGCACCCGAGGCGAACGTGGAGGCCTCGAGCGACGAAGCGGGCGACGAGCCGAAGGACGAGGTCAGCACTACGACCGCGCTGCCGCGCCCCACCAGCTTGATGCCGTTGCCAATGGACCAAACCGTCAGCTACATGCTGCTGTGCGAGGTCCAGGCCTCCGAGGCTGCAGAAGACAAGGTGGATGCGAGCAGCGCTTCCGCCGAGGGCATCAAAGGCGACAAGGGTGATGCGGCAATCCAAGTCGAGGCCGACGTGATGCTGCGCACGCCGCCAACAGCAAATCAGGAAAAGGGCAAGCCGCAAAGCAGAGCGAGTGAGCCTGCGCAGCAGCTCGCGGGCAGCGAAGCAGGCGAGGAGCTGCAGAACAAGGTCAGCCAGACCACACCGTTGACCTGGCCCGGCCGCGCCGACCACGCCGACTGGATCCCGCCAACGCCGCCAGCCGAGAGCCAGGCGGTCGGCGCGACACTGCTGCCCTTCGTCGACCTTGACGAGGCGGAGGAAGCGCTGGAGGACGGCAAGAGCGCGGCCTTTAACCGGGTCCGCGTCAACGCCTTCCTGCAGTCGGGCTGGGACGAAGTGCAGACGCTGCAGGCGAAGAAGCCAACCGATGCTGAGCGCACGACCAGGGCCGAGGCTCTTGCCGACAAAGTCCATGGCGTTGAGGCCCAGGACGACCCGCCGCCTGGCGACGAAAACGTGAGGCCTGGCAACTCGCCGGGCGAGGTGCACCGCAACCCGCGATTCCGCACGAGCAAGCGCAAGAAGGGCAAGCGCAAGAAGGGCAAGCGCTAGGGTCTGGGCTCGAGCTGGCGGACGGGCTCCGGCCCTGCAGGCCGCGCTGCCGGCGCCAGCGTCACGATGGCAAGGCGATTTGCCAGTCGACATTTGTTTTGGCCAGGCTTGCGCTGCGCTCGTCCGAGTCTGGACAGTTGGGATTCGGCGGCTCAAGGACGGACGAAGCAAGCAACGGCGACGAGAGACGAGGCGAAGGATGCGGGCAGTGGTGCTGGTTGGCTGGTTGGCTGCGGCGCTGGTCGGGCGGGGTGATGCGTGGTGCCTGGAGGACGACAAGGGCCCTTGCGCCTTCAACCTCAAGTCCAAGACCGGCGCGGCGGTCCCGAGGAAGATCAACTTTTTTGACGCCGAGGACAAGGTCTTTGGCGCGCTGCAAGCGACGCCGGCTGCGCAGGACCTCGCGGTGTTCCTCGGCGGGGAGGCGCTGGCGAACCGGTGTTGCACGTCACGGAAGCTCGCTTGGGATCGGTCTCGGGCAGCGCGAGGCCAAGCACACGGTCGACGTGGAGAGCAAGCGCGAGCCGGCTGTGCTGAGCCTCGCGGGTGCGCCAGCCGCCAAGGGAACGTGCGCCGCGCTGCAACTCCAAGGCCTCGGCGGCAAACCCTCGGCGACGCTGTTCTTTGACTCGAAGAGCCGCGTCCTCGGGCTGGCAGTGGCAACGCTCTTGGCGGCGCCAGCGAGCTCGATGTCGCGAACGCCGTGTTCGCGGTCGAGGGCGATGCCGCTCCGGGAAGCCTCAAGCTTGCCAAGTCCGGCGCCCTGGAGCTGCGTCAAGTCGGAGACGGGCCGCAAAGGTTCCCGAGCTTGGTGTTTGACCGGGCTCGGGGTTCGTCGCCCACGACGCCGCAGATCGCGCTCAAGGACGATGTCATTGGCAAATTCTTGTTCCGCGCGCATGACGGGTCGCAAGAGCGCCCAGCCGCTGCCATCTCTGCGATGGTGCACGGCCAGGTCCGCGCGGGCCAGGTCGCGGGCCGCGTGGAGCTTGCCGTGGCGGACGACAAGGGGACGATGCGCGTGCAAGCGCAACTGCTCTCTGCGCCTTCACGATGCTGGGCGGAGCGGACCTGCGGCTGGAGTCCGGCGGCAACGTGGTGTTGGAGGAGGGCGAGCTCCGCGTGGAAAAGGGAACGACCGAGCTTGGCGGCGCCCTCGCTGTGGCTGGGCCGGTCGCGCTCAGCAAGGGCCTGCTCGTATCCGGGGGCGACGCGGTTTTGGGATGTCGCGCTTGTCATCAAGGGCAAGGCCGGCTTATCACTCGACCAGGGCGACGTGCATTTGGAGAATGGAGGCGTGTCGTGCAAGGCCAAGGTGGAGGCGCAAGGCGGGCTCGAGACCGCGGGCTCGCTGGACGTCAAAGGTCCTGCAAGCGTTGGCGGCGACTTCGAGGTGGGCGGCGCCAGACCAAGGTGGGTGGCACGCTGGAGGTGGCCAACGAGGCGACCTTCAAGGCTGGTCTCCGCGTGTCCGCCGGGACGGCTCTGGCAGGCGACTTGGTGCTCGAGAACAGCAACAGCAAGTTCCGCATCGAGGGCGGCGGAAAGGATGCGGCCCGCACGCCTTTCTTTGAGGTCGACCCGACCACCAAGCAGGCTACGCTGGACGGCAACCTCGTCCTTAGTGGCGGCGGGCTGACGTGCGAGCAAGCTACCATCGGCGCAGGCGGTGCTCGCGTGGAGGGGGCCCTGCGTGCCACAGCGGCCCTCGACGTCGGCGAGGACGCAAGCTTTGCTGGCCTCGTGCTTGTTGCCAACGACCTCGAGTCGGATGGCCCAGAGTCGGGCGCCTTGGTTGTTCGCGGCGGCGTTGGCATCGAAAAGTCGCTCGCAGTAGGAAACGCGATCTACCTTGGCGCCATCACGCTGGACCACGAGGAGAACGGGCCGCTGGTTGTGGACGGCGCGGCGCGGATCAAGGGCGCTCTGGAGGTCACGACGGGCGGTTTCATCGTCGGGGCCGGCGCCGGCGCCGGCGCCGATGCCGACGCGCCGCTGCTGCGCGTCAGTGCCGAGGCGGGCGCCTCGGTCAACGGCGCGCTCAATGTCACAGGAGAAATCGCCACTGGTGCCGCAGTCCGGGCGGCAGAGCTCGCCGTGAGCGGCGCGGCGACGCTTGACGGGCCCCTGGTCGTCGCAGGGTCGCTTCGCGGCGAGCACGTGGACGCGTCGAGCCTTGGCGTGGCTGGCGATGCGGTCTTCAGCGCGGAGGCTGGTCAGACGACCATCTCGGGGCAGAGCGGGCTGACCACCTTTGGTGGCGCCGTGTCCGTGTTCGCGGCAGGGGCCGTCGGATGACGCCCCGGTCGCGTCGCTCTCTGGAAGCGGCCTCTCCGTCCAAGGCGGTTTTGTCGTGAACGGCGGCGAGGAGGTCGCGCGATTCGAGAACAGCCTCGCCGTTGCGCGCGACCTTTCCGTGGAGGGCGGCCAGATCCGCCTCGGGCCCATGCACCTGCACGCAACGAAGGCCGCGGAAGACCAGGGCGCCCAGCTTCAGGTTGGCGAAGCGCTCGCGATAAAGCAACTTGGCGAAATGACGCAGCTAGCACTGGGAGCCGACGGGGCACTCGAGCTTGGGACCTCGCCGAGTGGGGCAACGGTCCGCAGCCAGAGCGGCACCATGGCCCTGACTGCCACTGACACCGTCTTGGAGCTGTCCACGTCGGGCCTCGAGCTGCGGCAAGGCGATGAGACGGTGATTCGGGCCAACGCTACCGGTGTAATCGTGTCAGGGCAGGAGGGGCTGACGGCCGCGATGGTTACGACGCGATCCCTGTGCGCAACGGAAGGAGCCTCTTGCATCACCTTTGGCGAACAAGAGGCCGAGCCCAGCCTCTCGTTCCTCGACAGCCTGTTGGACCTCGACGCAGCGACCAAGCGCGCCAGCCTGGACGGCAGGCTGCACGTCGTCCACCACGTCGAAACCGGCCGCGGCGTCATCATTCCGCCGACGACCGTCAAACTCGAGGCCGGCGCGACGCCCCAGGTGCTGGACGCGGACGTCGCCGGATTCATCGTGCTCGAGGCGGCAGGTGGCGGCAAGCGCGAGGAGGCGGCGGTGCAGCTGTCGCGCGACAATGTCCAGCCAGGAAAGCAGCTTCATTTGCACAACAAGGCCGGCGTGGACGTCGCCGTGGCGCTCAGCTCGGAGGACGAGGCTCAGCCCGCGCTGCTTGTCGCGGGATCAGCGACCACCTTTGTATTTGATGGCCAAGCTTGGGTCGTGCCGGGCGCACAGCGTCTCGCCGAGGTCCACCTCGATCGTGTTCGGTCGCTTGAAGCGGTCGGAGACCTGCACATCGGGGCGGGCCAGCTGTCCGCCGGGTCGATCGCGTCGACCGCGATGGCCGACGCCGACGCCGCCGAGAGCGGCGGCGAGGCCAGCTCGCGCCTGGCATCTGTCGATGTTCAGGGCGTCCTCGGCGCGGTCCCTCGCGACGTCCTCTCCATTTCGCAGGACGGCGTGGTGCAGATCGGCACGCTCGGGCACACCAACGTGACCGGCGCGATGGACATGCAGAGCAACGAGTTGCGCCAGCCGCAGATCGTCGGCGGCACCATTCGCGGGATCACCGAGCTGCAGGTGAGCGCCAACATGCACGTGGCTGGCTCCGTTGCGGAGGCCAGCGACGTGCGCCTGAAGCGCAACGTGCTTCCCCTGGACAGCGCAGCGGCACTTGAGCGCGTCAAGCAGCTCGACGGCGTCACCTACGAGCCGCGAAGCCGGCCCGCAGGCCCGGTGCGCGGCTCTGCGACGCAGCTCGGCCTTATCGCGCAGCAAGTGGAGCACATCGTGCCCGAGGTGGTCACCACGAACGAGCTCGACGGCATGAAGGCCGTGCAGTACGCGCGGCTCGTGCCGCTGCTCCTGGAGAGCATCAAGGCGCTCGAGGCGCGCGTGGCTGCGCTCGAGCAGCAGCTGGAGCTGTGACAGAACCAGAAAGGAAGGAATTTAGCTAGTGCATTGGCGAGTGGCGCACGCGCATCGGCGAGCCCAGGTCCTGGTCCCGGAGCAAGGGCGGCAGCGTGCGCTTGCGGACGGCGGGGCTGTCCATCTCGCGGAAGGAGACCGGCTTTTGGCTTGTGCTTGACGCAGCGCTCGTCCACGCGCACGACCCTGAGCAAAGGCAGCACAGCAGGGCGAGCGCCAGCGCGGTGCCGAGCAGCAGGTGGCCCAGCTGCAGCGCCGGCGGCAGCCGCATCTGCCCCGGCCACGGCAGGACGCCGTCAGCCTGGCCGCACGGAAACGTCACGCGCAAGACTTGCCGCTGCTTGGCGTGCGAGAACACGACATCGGTGCCCACGCCGCACGTCTCGTTGTGCTGCGCACGAAGGACAAAGCGAGTCGGCGATGCGCGCACCACCGAGAGCACGTGCACGTCGGACGACTTGGCAACCACCTTGGCCGCTGCGGCGCCGCCCAAAATGTCCAGGACCACCTCGCCCGCCCCGGCAGGCCACGCCAGCCTGTCCGACTCGATCGCGACCTCCGTGCTGGCGAGCCGAAAGCCCAGCGTGAAGGCGACGCTGACCTCCACCACAAGCTTCTCTTGCACGTGCATTGCGAGCGTCATCACCGACCCGTCGGCAGTGAGCGTCGCGGGAATGTCGACTTCGCAGTACGCTTTACGCGCTTGCACCTCGACGGCAGCGGCAAGGTCGCGGCCTGCGACGTTGGCCGAGCAGCTCAGCCCCAGCGCGCGCCTGGCGCTAGCGCCCGCGCCGCGGATCGGAACGCGCAGCGCCGCCCCTGGCACGACAATGAGTGCGCCCTGGCGATCCTGGAGCGCGCCTAGACTGAAATGGATAGCCTCGGCTGCGGGCACGACGGCCACGTGCATGTAGTCCTCGCGCGCCTCCGCCTCGAATTCGGAGCGTACTGACGCGGCCAATGAGGTGGCGCCCTCCTGGCGGCCGGTGACGATGTAGTACGTAAAGGCCGGATCGACGCCCTCCTCGTCGCCGAGCGTGGGACTGTGCACGACGTTGGCGAGCTTGGGGTCGCTCAACTTGACATCCAGCGCCAACGTGGAGAACGGCGCCGTGAAGCGCCGCCCGTGCACGTCGTGCAGCGAGGCGCGCAGGGTTTGGCCCACGCCCAACGGGAAGGGCAGGCCCACCTCGTCGTACTCGGGCTCGATGGCCACAAAGCCCACGGGCCGAACGATGACATGGATGGACACCTCCTGCACGAGCTCGAGGCCGCCGTGCTCTGCGCGGTGCTCGACGACCACCTCGCCGCTCCCGATCTTGTCGCTCGCGGCGATGCGCCCGTCCGCGTGAACGACAAGCGGGGCGACGGCCAGGCCGCAGCCCCTGGCGCGAACACTGAACACCAGCACCCCACCGCCGCCCGTCAGCGAGGTCTGCACAGCGAGCTCGCCGCGGCGGGGGAGCATGACCTCCGACGGCATGCGCAGCTCCAGCCGCTGCCCGATGACGATCTCGGCCGAGGCGACAAGCGGCTTCCCGCCCTCGCCCCGCACGGCGGACGACACCTGGATCGTCGTAACGCCGGGCTCGAGACCCTCCACCCAAACGCTGTAGGCGTCGCCCTCACGATAGCCCACGAGTTGGGCCACCGACTCGTTTGCGACGCGCCAGGTGAACGCGCGCTGCAGCGCCGCAAAGTCCAGCGGTCGCTCGGCGATCTCTGGGAAGCCGACGTGCACGCGCACGCGTTGGCCCTCGGCAAAGTACGCCGTGCGGGGCTCCACCGACATCTCCTCTAGGTACTTGACGTGCACGCTAACCGAATCCTCGTCAATCACGACGCCGTCTTCGCGGCACCGCACCGCGATCTTGGCACGGCCGAGCCTGGCGGCCTTGAAGAGGCCGGCGGGCGTCAAGCACCTCCACGACGGCACCGGCTTCCGTCTCGAAGCGGCAGCGCGCGGCGTCGCTAAAGGGGCCGTAGGCGCGCTTCAGCACGAAGCGGGTGCCCGGCTCCACCGTCTTGTCCACGCCGGGAATGATCTGGATGCTCTTGAAGATGAGCAGCGCGTGCTCGGCCGTGGCCGCTCCCGCGGTCGCCTGCAGCGCGGCGCTTCCCGAGGCTGCGGTGATCCCGCTGAAGCCCAGGGCGCCCTCGCACGTGTCGCCTCGGTCGCTGGCGTCCGCGCAGCTTGCGGCCTCGTCGGGGTGATGGCAAGTAGAGCTGGCGGGTCGGCCACCAGGACCACGCCGATGTGGTCGTGCATGCGCTTGCTGAAGGCCACCCCAGCGGCATTGAGCGCCTGGACCGAGAGGCGCACTTCCTGGCCCTCGCGGACCTTGGCGGGGCCCCGGATACGCAGCAGGGAGACGAAAGCAAAGTCGACGTGGGCCTCGATCGGCCGCGAGCCGATGAGGCACGGCATGCGGCACGAGAACGCGGCGCGGCCCTCCTGCGGGCGCTGCAGCGCATAGGTTATCGTGACGCTGCGACCGCGCGTGGCAATTGCGGCTAGAGCTGGCTCCTGCGCGGCCGCTGTGCACCGCAGCGAGTTTTCCAGCTCGTCCGGTCCGCCGATGATCCGCAGCTTCTCCTCCGCCGCGGGGTCCGCGAGCAGGAGCAGACTCGGGGCATGCTCGAGCGCAATATCGCTGGACACGACCAGCGCGAGCGCGGCTTTGGCAACATCGTCGCCCAAGATGCTGGCCGAGACGCGCACGGTGCCCTCGAACGACGGCGGGAGGCGCACGGCCCGCTCGCTTCCATCGCCCTCGCCCTCGTCCTTCCCGGCAAAGTCGAGACCGCTGTCCACGTCCCACGCTACAGTGAGACCGGCGATGCTCGCAAAATGGCGCTCTTCTATGTCGAGCACGCGGAGCCTGAGCCGGAGGTCCTGCCCGCTGACGCAGTGCACGCGGCGCTCGACGACGCACCGGTCCTCCTGCAGAGCGTCGAGAGCGTCCTGCGGCAGCGCAAGAGCCACCTCGGCCGACGCCACAGGCCGACACAGGACGACCAGCGTCGCCTTGGCCTGAACTGTGACTTGGTAGTCGCCCTCGCGAGCACACGTCACCTTGTGCACACGGTACTGCTGTTCGTGGCGTGCAAAGGCCAACGATACGCCGTCACGCGACGCCCCGCTCGACTCCACGATCGTAAAGGTGTCCTCGCGCTCCCCGCCGGCGACTACCAGCTCGCCCCACGCGCCAAGCGGCAGCAAAAGCACCGAATTGCCCATCGGATCAAGCGTGCGGTCGGGCCCTGGGCGAATGATGTGCACCTTCTCGATCACTGTGACGCGTGCGGTGGCGACGATCGTGTCGCCATAGCGCGCCGAGACGGTTGTAGTGCCCGGCTGCTTAGCGATCACGCCTTGCCAAGCACACACCTCTGCCGCCACGTCCTTGGGCCGCCGGCGGTCCGGAAGCAGCTCGATGCTCGCGCCGTGCAGCGACCACTCGACGCGCTCCTGAAAGCCCGTGCAGTTGTCAAAGGCTTCGCCGTCGGCGTCCAGCAGGAGCGCGTGCAGGTCGAAAACCTCGCCCACCGCGATGTGCGCCGCCTCGATCTGAAGCGAGATAGCCGATGGCAGCGACACCAGCACGCGCGCCTCGACGTGGTTGGAAGCATCAAAGGTGTCGCTGACGTGCACGATCTCGCTCGAGGGGCGCTGCTCGCGGACCTTGACCCGTCCCGAATGAGGGTCGACAGCGATGCCGCTCTGATGCACTGCCGCGCGCACTCCAGCTCCGCCTCCGCGCCGTCGAGGCTGAACGTGAGGAAGCCAGTGCCACCGCTTGCGCGTACGACCCAGCTGTGGAAGATTTTACCGACTGGGTCGACGGGGAGCCGGATTACCGGCTTGGCGAGCAGCAAGGCGCCGTGATCTCCACGTGCGCCTTCTGGGCGTCCAGCGCCGTTCCTGCAAAGCTAAAGTGCACCGAGAGGTCGACAAAGCCGAGCTCGGCGGCCTCCAGCACACGGACGTTCGGGAGTCCCACAGATTCGGCCTCGGTGAGCACCGCCAGGCCGCCCGGCCCGGCCTCGGCTCGCGCTCGCAAAGGCAAACTCCATAGCCTGCGTGACAAAGATGGCTGCAGTCATGTTGACCTGCTCCGAGGCGAGCGTGGCCATGACAAAATAACGCCTGCCGTGCGTGAGCACCCAGCGCTCCTGCTGCCAACTGACCCAGCGCGCGAGCGGCGAGAGAGGGCGGTGCTCTGCGGAAAGCGCGCGGCCGCTGACCACGGACAGTGCTTGGCCGGGCCAGAGAGCCCGTGGCGCGTCTCCGTAACGTTCTCGAACGGGGCAAACCAGAGATTGAGCCCATTTAGCGGCACCACGCGCACAAGCGAGGTCGCAGCGTTGGCGGTGTAGTCCTTTGGCGAAAGGTCAGGACGGCCCGGCCCGGCTCGAGGGCCGTGACGATGCCGTCGCGCGCGTCCACATCGAGCACGGTGCCAGCGGAACTCTCGGCCCACTCATACTTGCCAGCAGTGTCGCGTAGCACCTCGTACTTGTTCTTGCCCTCACGACGGATCGCGAGGGCGGGCAGCACCGTCCCAGGCACCAGGACGGGCGACACGGGGCACAGCGAGAGCGGCTCGACGACGTCGATCTCCACCTCGGTGGCGACGCGGTCCTCTCGCGTCGCTTCGAGCACCGCGTGCACCACGCCGCGACCAGCGTGCTCGCCTGCGACCTGCACCTTGTACCCGTACCGCCCAAAGTACTCTTGCTCAAGCCCGTGCGTCGGCGTGACCTGCGACTCGCTAATCCGCGTCACCAGCAAGGGCGTTTTCGCGCCACGACCGGCCGATTCTGCGGGCGCCGTGCTCCAGGTGAAGCCCAGCCCGTCAAGGCTGCTAAAGACGTTGCCCAGGTCGTCAAAGGCTTGCACGCGCAGCGTCTCCGGCTCGTAGAGCGCAAGGCGGCGCACGGTGGTGAGGATCTCGATACGGTAGATGGGCGCCGTGTACACCTCCACGGTGAGCGTGCTCCCGTCTTCTGGGTTGAGGGCGTTGACCTCGCACGAGGCCTTCTCCGTGGCGTTGCTCGCGACCGTGAGCGTGGCCGAGGACGCGAGCGGTGCCGGGCACGCGTCATCCACGCCGGGCTCCACGATCACGAGGCCGGGGTCGGAGGAGAACCACTCAAAGCATCCCGGCGAGGCCGACACACTGGTGGACACGCTCACGGGCTGCGCGTTGTCCGCCGCGAGCGAGGTATCCGTCGGAAGCAGGAGGCTAACCGCGCTGATCTTGCTCGCGCCCGCCACGGCCGCAAGCCCGCTGGAGACGAGCAGCCAGAGCCGCAGCGCCGCCATATTGCGCGTGGCGCGTACTCGCCAACGCCGCCGCCGCCGCCCCAGGGGTCTCGAGCTCGAGCTAGGCGCGCTTCGCCAAGTCGATCTTCTCCTCGCTCTGCTGTCTTCGCGTCGCTTGTGGCGCCGACAGGCTCCTAAATTGCGCCCACGAATTCCGACGGTCGACGAGAAAGATTTTTTTTTTCTTCGATTGGATCATCGAGAGCAAGATCATCAACGAGCACGAGATCGCCATGCCCGTCAAGGTCACCCCCATTGAAGGCTTCACGTGCCACGGCCCCGGCGCCGCCGAGGCCGAGCTGGTCCAGCTTGAGAGCCCCAGCGGCATCAGCTGCACGCTGACCAGCTTTGGCGCCACTCTGCTTCGTCTCCAGGTGCGCTGCGGCGAGGAGATGCGCGAGGGTGAGCCGCCTACTAGACGAGGAGGACCTGCCGTGCAAGTTTGGGACCTACGCCGGCGCGACCGTGGGCCGCGTGGCCAACCGCATCGCTGGCGCCAAATTTACTCTCGGCGAGGAGACCTTCGAGCTCGCGGCGAACTGCGGCAAGCACGCGCTGCACGGCGGGCCGGGCGGGTTCCACGCCGTCAACTGGACCAAGCTCTCCGTGGAGAGAACGAGGAGGAGATGAGCGCAGAATTCCAGTACACGAGCGCGGACGGCGAGGAGGGCTACCCCGGCGGGCTCGTGGTGCGCGCGCGGTACACGCTGTCCAAGACGGCGCCAGAGCTCGGGCTGGTGTACTCGTACAAGGCCGTGGCAAGCCGACGGTGGCCAACATCTGCAACCACGTCTACTTCAACTTGCTCGGCCCGGCTAGCAAGACCGTGAGGGACCACGAGCTGAGCCTCAGCTGCCCGTCGTACTTGCCCGTGGATGCGGACAGCATTCCTCTCGGCTCGCTTGACAGCGTGGTCGGCACGCCCTTTGACTTCCTGGCGCCCGTCAAGCTGGGCGAGCGCATCGACCTGATTGGCGAGGGCGAGCACCGCGGTGTGGACCACTGCTTTTGCGCCGCCGAGCCGGACGACGCCGACGCAAGCCCAGCAGACGACGCCAACGACGACGAGTTGATGGAGGTCGAGACGCCGATGGAGAAGCGCACCTACGGCGGGCACCCCTTCTCCATGAAGCCGATGGCCGAGCTGTCGGCGGGCGGGCTGCAGCTCTCTGTCGCAAGCACGCAGCCGGGGATCCAGGTGTACACGGGCAACTTTATGCCTGGCGAACACCGCCACAGCGCCGTGGCGCTAGAAACGCAGCACCTCCCGGACGGCGTCAACCAGGAGGCGAACAACCCCAAGTTTGGCGGCACCGTGCTCGAGCCGGGAGAGTTCGTGCGCCAGGCGACGCTCTTCGCCTTTAAGAGCACGACCTGAGCTCTCATCGAATCGATCATCCTATCATCTGTCTCTTCTTCTTCACATGCCACTCAGAGGTCGCTCAAGGAGAAGCCGCGGCCAAGCGTCGCCTTGCCGCCAGTGCCGCTCGCGGCCTGCGGCTGGGCGGTCACTGGCGGCGGCTGGTTCTCGCTGTCCTCCATGCCCTCCGCGATGCCCTCCCCGCCGCCGCTGTTGGCCAGCAAGCCGAGGAGGCTGAAGGAAGCCATCGTGTCCGAGCGGGCAAGGTCGGTCCGCGTGGACAGCGCGCGCGTGACGTCGCTGCGGATGGAGGACGCCCGCCGCGGGGATATGGCGCGCGACGCCGCGAAGGCGTGCTCGCTGTCGCCCTCCAGCGCCAGCGAGTTGATGCTCGATACTCGGAGCGGCTCGCGAGGGGAGGGATCGACGAGTACGGCGCAGCGAGGGCGTCGGCTGCGACCGCGCCTTGGACCGCAGCAGCGGCCACACCACGCCGGCCTTGGCCTTGCCGCCCTTGCTCTCGTAAAACTCCGTGTACCGGTCCATGAATTCGCGCAGGCACGCCATCTGGTATTTGAGCATGTCCTCCGGCCGCGGAGAGCCATCAGCTCGTCGCCTTTGCCGTCCAGCAGCGCGCGCGTCACCGCGGCGCCGCTCGCGGGCTCGCCATCGCCGCTTGGGCAGCGGCTGAGACAGGTACGACGGTTCGCTGGCGGCGTCAACCCTGCTGCCGCTCTTTGTCGCTTCCCTGCACGACGTAGTGCCCGATGACACGCCTTCTCAGGCCCGTCGGCCCGCTCCGCGTGCGCAGCTTGGCAAACACCGGCGCTGCCGCCTTGCCACTCTCACCGCTGCGCTCGCCCTTCCTCTCCTCGTCCGCCCTCCTCCAGCAGTGGCATCGTCGGTCTGGCAGCCCTTCTCCTGCACCGACGGCGACCGCGACAAGAGCAGCGGCGGAATCGGCAGCGGGCTTGCCACCATCGCAGCACGCAGCCTTCGCGCCGGCATGGACGACCCGCTGCAACTGCCGCTGCCGTCGTCATCGTCGGCGTCGCCTCATCGTCCTCGTCGTCCAGGCGCGGTTGAAGCTCTTATCGGTGCGCGGAACGATGCGCTGGCGTCTGCCCGCGCGGAAGTGGTCGGCCGACTGTGGCGTCGGCCTCGCGGTTGGTTTGTTGAGCGACTCCACCGCGTCACCAGCCGCGAAGCCGCCGCCGTGCGCTTGCTGCCGCCGCTCGGAGACCGCTCCAACTGCTTGCGACTGGGCGGGCAGGCACCTGCGCTGCTCCTCGCTGCCGGCTGCTGCCGCTGCGTCGAGACCTTCGCTGGGCGATGCCGATACCGATGCCCTCAGCGTCGAGGGCGTGCGGCGGCAGCCAGCGGTAGTAGGTCCCATCCACGTCGGCTGGCTTGCGCTGCGCGCCGCCCGACAGGTCCTCCACGAGACCGAGGGCGCAAAGGCACCCCGTGATCTCGAGCACGTCGCGCGTGAGGTCGTCTCCCGCCCTGCAGGCGCTGGCTGAGCTCGCGCACCGTCCAGCGGCCGCGTGTCTTGGCCAGCACGGCCACCATCCGCCGCGTGAGGTGCACTTTGGAGGTGGAGGTGCTGACGACCTCTCGAGCAGCGGCCTCCTCCTGCACGGACCTGGCTAGCCGCGACGTGCCATTCCACACGGCGAAGCCGGAGACCTCGTCCTTGACGACCACGCCCAGCGCCCCGAGCACCGCCAGCGCCTCCTCCAGCGAGCTCGGCTCGAACCCGTACTTGCGCTCCAGCTCCTCCGCGTCCAGCACTGTCTCGCCGCCCTCGCCAAGAAGGCCGGTGAGGCGGCGCGCGACCTCATCGAGGCTCTGCGGCTCGTACGTCAGGCTGCGAGTGCACCTCGTGCTCTCCTGCCGCTTGCTGCTCGTCGTCAGCTGGAGCATGCTGAATGCCGCATTGGCGCGAGCTGGGCTCGGCGTGGCCAGGCCTTTGGCCTTGGCCTGCGAGCGATGGCGGCCACGCGGTGCGGCGTGGCGCCCTCGGCTGACAGCGTACGCGGCCGCTTGGCCGGCGTGCTGCCGCTCGGGCTGCCGCGCTTGGACCTGTGCATCGCCTGCGCCGTTTCGCAACTACTGCTCATCATCGCCGCCAAAGCGCGAAGGGAAAAAAAAAAAAAAAAAAAAAGTTCAAAAAGTTCAACTCGCCGCTCTTGCGTGGCTAAATAAGACCAGCCTTAGTTGGCTGAATAAGACCAGGGCCAGAGTACGAGAGCTGACTGACATTATGTGCCGCACTATGGTGTATCGCGCGCGCTCTGCGGCCGCTATTGCACCTGGCCTTCTCACGGGCTAAGGTCCCGGCACTCCGCGGCCTCGAGTCCTGGCCATCCTCGTGGCCGCGCTGGTGCCACGGCTGCCGCCAGGGTCGTCGGGCTTGGTGCTGCTAGCGAGCGCCGCCAACGCCATAGTCGGGGGTCGAAAGCCGCGTCTCGGCGGAGGTGGAGAGGGAAAGCTTGTGCGCCCCAGCGCCCAGGGTCGAGGTCCACCGCGCCCAAGCTGGCGAGGGAATGTTTGTGGTCAGCGGGCAGGTCGCTCTTGAAGTGGATCGCGGGGGTTCACGAGTTGAAGCAGGGTCTCGAGGCGCCGGCGAAGGCGAGACGATTCCCGCGCGCGACGCCGCCGCGGCCGTTGCTGAGCGCCGCAGCGCCGCGATTTGCGCCTCTGAGAGAGCCGTGCCATTGGCGCTGGGCAGTTTACCGCCGAGGAGGAGGAGAGGCCGAGGGAGGAGATGGCGGAATGGTAGAGCGGTGATGAAGAATCGAGCGGGAGTGTTGCGCCTTTGATAGCAAGACTAAGACTAGCTAGCTCGCGGACTCACCAGTCGCGGTGTCGGGCGCGCGCCGGGGGCGCTCGAGCGGGCTAGCGGGCGTGCAGAATCTTGAATATGAGGTCGACGTTGCTGCGCGTCATCTCCTCGAAGGCCGGCGTCTTGGAGACGGCGTCAAAGTTGAGAACGATAAGTCCAGGCAGCGCTCGTGCAGGCTCTGCGCCGAGTGGCACTCGGACGCGGCAAGTAGTCGGAGACGTTCTCGATGTCGATGGAGCTGAGCATGCGGTTCTCGCACATGTTTTGAGCCGCTCCACGCCAAAGCGGTCCGCGCAACGAAGAGGTCCATGGCCATGTCCAGCGACACGTCCTGCCGGTCCGTGTACAGGTAGACGAGAAGGGCGCGGAAAACCTCGTAGCGGATGTCCGGGAAAGAGACCTCCGCCGCCGAACTCTCGCGCATGCCCCCGGAGAACATGGCATGAAAGTAGGGGCACCGCGTACAGAGCACCTTGTGGGCCGGGATGCGGTGGCCCTGCACGACAAAGGTGACGTCGCTCCAGCGCTGCTCGCCCACCATGGCACTGAGGTCGGTGAGCAGCGTGCTGCGCGGCACGAGCGAGATGCGCGTCCGCAAAGCTCCACTCGATAAAGTCCTTGAGCCGCTGCGTGCCGTCGTAGCCCCCGTAGACGTACATGGTGCGCCCGTGGACGGCGGCCGAGTGGCAAAAGCGCGGGCGCGGCACCATGCCCGTGGTGTGCACCTTGGACCAGGCGCCGTGGTCCTTCAGACGCAGCCGGTAAAAGTCGTTCATGGCGTTGCCACTACTGCCGCCAAATATGTACATGTACTGGCCGTGCACCACGGCCACGTGGCTGTCGCGCGACACAGGCGGCGACCCCGTCGTGTTCATGGACGCCCAGTGGTTGGTATTGGTGTTGTAGACGTGCACGTCGGCCTGGTGCCGGATGCCGTCGTGCCCGCCAAACAGGTAAAGGTTGGCCCCATGCGCGACTAGCGTGCTGCGGTAGCGCGGCGAGGGCGGGCGGCCCGTAGGCGATAGCCGGCGCCAGGTCATGTTTCGCACATCAAAGCAGTGCAGGTCGTTCTTGTACGACCCGTCGTAGCCGCCAAGACGTACATGAGGTCGCCCACGGCCACGGCCGAGTGGCTGTGCCGCACCGTGGCGCCTCCGCCGAGGACCCCGGGCGAAACCAGCGCGCGTGAACAAAGTCAAACATGACCAGGTCGTTCGTGCGCGTGGCGCCGTCGTAGCCGCCAAAGACCAGAAACCAGTCGCGGATGACAACGGCCGTGTGCCGGTCGCGCGGCGAGGGCGGCTGCTCGCTATCAAAGCTCACGCCCACGCCGACCAGGTGCGCGAGCGGAAATCAAAGCAGCAAAAGTCGGACACGCGCCGCTCGCCCGTGTATCCGCCAAACACGTAAAACCTGTCCTTGTGCACGGCAGCCACGTGCAATGAGCGCTTGCAGGGCGCGATGGCCCCCGCTTGGACCCCGGCTCGGCGCACTGCACCGGCAGCCACTGCTTGCACTTGCCAATGGCCAGCTCCTCCGAGCCCACCCACGTTGGGCGGCAGCGGAGGCTGCGCCGCGTCCGCCTTGCCACAGCTCATCTCCGGGTTTACGTCGTTGCTCTTCTCCTCGCCGCGCTTGCGCAGCACCTCAAACACCAGCTCCACATTGTTGCGGCCCATCTCCTCAAACTTGTCCGTCTTGGACACCTGGTCAAAATTCTGGAGGATGAAGGAAAGCGCGCGCAGGCGCAGCTCTTCGATGCGGTGCTCGTGCGCGGCGAGGAAGACCACGGCCGCGTTGTCCACGGTGAGCGCAGCGGAAACGTAGCTCATGCATATCTTCTTGAGACGGAGCACGTCGAACCGCGCCGCGAAAACACATCGAGCGCCGCGCCCGTGTCTGCGAGCTGGATCTTGTCGGTGTACAGGTACTTGAGAAAGCTCGTGAAGCGCGCCGGGGTCGTGTCACGGATCGACAAGATGCGCTTGCCGTGCTGGTCCTGGGGCGCGTCCCCCAGCTTTATGAGCGCTGGCGCCCGCTGGCAGAAAACGCTGTGAGCTGGCACGGGCACGGACCCGACGACAAACTCGACGTCGCTAAAGGTGGTATCTCCCACGTTGGCCGCCAGGTCCTCGAGCAGCGTGCTCCGCTCCACGCAGCACACGCTCGGAGCGAATTTGAAGCGGTGAAAGTCCTTGAGTCGCGTCACGCCGTCGTAGCCGCCGTAGATGTACAAGCTGTTGTCGTACTCCACGCCCACATGGCAAAACCGCGAGCACGGAAACCAGCCGTCCGTGTCCACGGGGCTCCACGTGTACTCGCCGCGCAGGTTGAGGTAGTGAAAGTCGTTCATGGCGCTGCCGCTGCTGCCGCCAAAGATGAACATGGCGTTCTCGTACACGAGGGCCGCGTGGCTGTCGCGTGGCAGCGGAAGCGGGCCCTCGACTTGCAGCGAGCTCCACGACTCGGTTTCAAAGCTGAAAACGTGCGTGCAGTTGGTGCCGCTGTCCGTCGTGTCCACCAAACAGAAACATCTCGTTCTCGAACGTCACGCAAGAGGCGCGGTAACCGCGGCTGCGGGTACCGCCCTTTGGCCTCCATCTTGCGCCACGTGCCTAGCTCGCCGGGCCCTCCGGCGGGCGTGTATTCATGGAGGTCGTTCTTGTAAGCGCCGTCGTACCCGCCAAAGATATACATACTCCCGGCGTGCGCCACGGCCGAGTGACTGTGCCGCGCGCTCGGACACTGTGCGTCCGTGCGACTCAAGTGCTACCCACTCGTTTCGGCTGAACACAAATGCATGCAGATCGTTCACGCGGTGCAGGCCGTCAAACCCACCGAACACGAGCATCAAGTCGCCCACCACGCCCGAATGCCTGTCGCGCGCTCGGTGCCATGCCCCCGACATCGTTCATGGCGTGCCAGGTCATGTTGACAAAATCGAACCGATGGAAGGCGTTCACCCGCCCGTTGCCGTCATACCCGCCAAACATGTACATGCTCTGTTGATGCACCACGGCAACGTGAAGCGACCGCTGCCCCGGCGGTGCGTTGTCACCGCCAAGCGGGTTAACGCGCACCTTTCCCAGCACGCGCCGCCAGAGAGAAAGTAGGTGAGCGGGTGAACCGGCGAGACTGCCCGATCCTCATCTCCACTTCGTCGTCGTCGTCGTCGTCTTCGTCGTCCTCGTCGTCCTCGTCCTCATTTTTCTTCTTCATCCTCCCCCTCCTCCTCGCCACCGTCCCTTCCTTGTCGCTCCCATCGCTACCCTCGTCCATCCCGTCCATGAAGGTCGCCAGCGCCTCGCCGTCCTGGCCGTCCCCGAGCTGCGGATCCGCGTCCTCCATGCGCCGCGCGCCGCCCCACATGCTCGACGCCACGGCCCGCGCGGTCGCCATATCCGCGTCCTCGGCGCCGCGCGCCCGCACCGCCGCCCGACGCGCTCATCGCCGACGCGCTCGTCGCCGTCGCGCCTCCCGCCGCTCGACCGTCTCCGCCCGTCTTCCAGATACGGAACGAGTACGGAACGTTCTTGCAAATCGTATCGTTCCGGGAACGTTCGGCTTCAACGGTCCTTTTTTTTTTTTTTGGTTCATTTTTGGGTTGCTGGCAGAGCGCACGCACTGGCACCGCGGGATGGCGATGGCGATGGCGGTGGCGGAGACGCGCGAGGAGGAGGGAGGGGCGCGGTGGCCCGGGGCGGGAAGCGCGGCGCCGCGGCAGAGGCGAGGGCCGTGCCAGCGGCGAGCTGCGCGACCGCGGGACTAGAGTCGGGCCAGATGGGGCACAAGGAGCGAGCCTTTCTGCGGTGGCTGCGGGTGCATGGCGCGCGCATTGAGAAGGTGCAGTGGCCGAGCGTGGACACCGTTGGCGGGGTGCGCGGTGCGGTGGCAAGGCAGGATATTGCTAGCGATGAGCCCATGTTTTGAGATTCCGATCGAGCTCATGATCACGCCGGCAGTGTGCTTTGCATGCCCCGAGCTGCGCCACGTGTATGCGGATAACAGCGCCTTCTTTGCGGCCGACGACGACCTCGTCATCGCGCTGTTTCTTATGCACGAGAGGCTTCGAGGCGCCGACTCGTTTTATGCGCCCTATTTGGCCATCCTGCCGGACCCGGGAGGCGTGGCCGAGTGGACGCCGGAGGAACAGCTAATGCTTCAGGACCGGGGCCTCATCGGCGAGGCGCGGCGCAGGCCCAACGAGATCGCCAGGATGCACGCGAGGATCCGCGACATGCTTGCGACCGAGGCCGAGCAGCGGCCGCTGGCTTTCGACCTCGAGGCCTACTCGGAGGAGCTCTATGCATGGGCTTGGATGATAATTCAGTCGCGGGCTTTTGGCCGGCGGCTGCCCTGGACGGCGCTAGTGCCGTTTGCCGACCTCCTGAACCACACCAACGTGCCAACAAAATACGAGCTCGCCCAGCAGGACGCAGCGGCCTGGGACTCTGGGGTTGAGGAGGAGAAGGACGAAGAGGAGCAGCACTGCGCCATCGAGGCGGCGGCTGCGCCGGCACAGGTTTCTGCCGGCGTGCGACTCTGGGTCGTGTTCCGGCTTTACCCGACGCGGGGCAATTCGTACCGTAAGGGGCACGAGGTGTTCAACAGCTATGGGCGGCGCTCCAACCGGTTCCTGCTCCTAGAGTACGGCTTTTGCCTCGACAACAATGAGTGGGACACGTACGACATCTGCGTTCGCGCGGGCGCCGACACCCCTGCTGTTCCAAGGGCGCTGTGAAATCCTGCGCACGCTGGGCCTCGGCCGCGTCAAGCTCTTCGCATCACCCGCTCGACGCTCAACCGCCAGCTAGTGTCGTACCTGCGCATCGCCTCGCTCCCGGCCGAGACCGTGGCGGAGATCCTGGCCGCCCGCGACGAGGAGCTCCTGGCCTCCCAGGACGACCCACGCCCCGAGTCGCGCTCCACCTTCCTGCGGCTCATCCAGGCCGCGTGGCGCGGACCGGTCTCCGCCGCCCACGAGCGCAGCGTACTCTGCACGCTGCGAGACCGCCTGCAGGAGGAGCTGCGCGCCCAGCCCACCACCCTCGCCGCGGACCAGCACGAGCTTCGCGCCGAAGGCCTAGCGCCGCGCCACCAGGCCGCGCTGCAGTACCGCGTCGGCCGCAAGAAGGTCCTGCTCGCGCAGATCCAGCTCGTACAGGCCCAACTCGGCGGCTCGGAAGCCCCCTCAACCCCCTCAAGTCCTTGAAACACTGCAACGAAAAGGGGTTTCCAGGTTAGGGCGTTAGGTCGGGTGCTCGGCAAGGGCAAGAGCAGCAGCGGCAGGAGACGATGGCGGTGGCGCACGCGCAGGCGGCGCGTCGGGCGCCTCTTGGGCTGGCGCTCAAGGTGGTGGTGGTGCTGGTGTTTGTGGTGACCTTCTTCGTGCAGAACGAGGAGATCCACGTGGCGCCGCTGCTGCTGCCCAGCATTGCGGTCTTCCTCGTGGCCATTGTCGCGTACTATGCCTGGTTCGTGGCCCGTGGCGGCAAGTGAGTCGGCGCTGGGGGCGGGGCGGCCAGATCAGGGCGGCTCAGGCGGGTCGTAGGTCCGGCCTGGACCCGCGCCGTGGCCCTCGCCGGCGCTGCTGCTCGGCGCGCCAGGCGCAAGCGCGCGCAAGGCCGGCTGGGCCGCCTGCCAGGGGCGCAGGCGCAGGGCCGGGCGAACCGTGTTGTTGTGAAGAAGGAATAAGGTTTTAGTCGCTGTAAGTCTTGAAGGGCCCCTTGAAGCTGAGCTTGCCTGCGATGACGGCCTCCACGTCCTCCACGGTGCGCGGCACGCGAGAGGTTGTCGATGCCGGTCTCCGTGACGAGCACGTCGTCCTCGAGGCGCACGCCGCCGGCGCCGCGAAAGCGCTCGAGCACGTCCTTGTTGATGAAGCGCGCCTGGTCCGGGTTGGCCAGGGCCTTGTCGAGCGAGTAGTCGTTGAAGTAGACCCCCGGCTCGACCGTGAGCACGTGGCCCGGCTGCAGCGTGGCGCAGCACCGCAGGTTCTTGAACCCGTCCAGCGCTTGTCATGGCCCTTGGGCCGGCCGCCCACGTCGTGGGTGTCGAGGCCCATAAAGTGGCCCAGGCCGTGCGGCATAAAGACCGCGCCAAGGTTGACCTCCATCATGTCCTCCACCGAGCCGGTCAGCAGACCGCCCTCCGCGAGCTTCTCCAGGATGATCTCGTACGAGAGGCGGTGCATGTCGATGTACGAGACACCCGGCTTCATGGCGCGCATGACGCCCCACTGCGACGCGAGCACCGCCTCGTAGACCATGCGCTGGTCGTCGGTGAACTTTCCGCTCACCGGGAACGAGCACGTGATGTCGCTCGTGTAGCACCTGTACTCGGCGCCCATGTCCAGCAGCGCCATGTCGCCATCCTCAAGCAGGCCGTCGTTGGGCGCGCCCGCGTGGCCATAGTGCAGCACGGCGCCGTTCGCGCCGCAGCCACAGATTGACGTGTAGCTGCGGTGGCGGCACATGCCGCGAAAGTAGCCCCAGTGCGCAAACATGCTCTCCAGCTGGAACTCGCGCATGCCCGCCTGCGCGTGCGACATGACCCAGCAGTGGGCCTCGCTGCTGATGTGGTTGATGTGGCGCATCAGCTTGATCTCCTTGTCCGACTTGACCGTGCGGGCGTCCACGAGGGCGTCGTACAGCAGGCCATTGTCGACGCGAAAGGCCTCGATGCCCTCAAAGGTGGCCTCGGCCGCGTACCGCCCGCTGTCGGCGTTCAGGCCGCGCGAAGTGTACAACACTGAAGGGTCCAGCGTCTCCATGAACGCCAGCAGCTCGTCCGAAAACGCGACGTGGTCCACGCCATACTCCTCCTTGAAGCTCCGCGCCTCGCACCTCGCCCATGAAGATCGCGTAGGAGTCGGGCAGCTTGGGGAAGAACAGCGTGGCCTTGCCCGAGTCCATCTCCACGATGCCCCACACGTCGGGCTCCTTCACGCCAAACATGTACTGAAAGTTGGACTCCTGCCTAAACACCGGCTCAAAGTCGGTGTCGAAGCGCGTAGGCGACTCGCCGCCCTGCATGAGCAGCACGCTCCCCGGCAGCGCGCCCGCGCGGCGCATGCGCTCGCACACCTTGGCCCTGTTCTCGCGAAACATTTCCATGTCGAGCTCGAACGTCTCCAGCACGTCCGCGAAACGCTGGCCCTCGGCGGCCGCCAGCGGCACGCCTTCAGCGCCCACGCTGCCCATCTTGCTGCTCGTCCTGCGCGCGCCCTCGCCCCTGCTCGTCGCCGTGCGCCTGCTCACCGCCCGCGCGATCCTCCCGATCATGGAACGCCACAAAAAAAAGCGGCAAGGCAGGCCGCGTCAAGGAGCCTGGGCCAACGTCCATCGCGGCCGAGTCGCAATAGGCGGGGTCGACGGCGGCGACGACGACGGCGGCGAGCGACTGTGGCTGCGACGGTCGACGCGCAGGTCGACGGACGGACGGACGGACGGACGGACGGACGCGAAGGGCGCCGCGATGAGCGAGGTGCGCGGCGTGTGGCGCGAGCTCAAGTCCACGACGTCGCTGGAGCGCGTGTCCGAGCCGCGCAAGGGCGGCGTGCGGCGCAAGCTGGTGAGGATGCACCACCGCCATCGCCAGCCCGCAGCGGCGGCGGCGGCCGCGGCGGCCGCGGAGGAAGCGGCGGAAGCGGCGGGAGCGGGGGCGATGCCGATGCCGATGGCCGCGGCGGGAAAGATATGGCGGGGAGCGGCAGCGGAATGTGTACGCCAAGGGCGCTGGGAGGAGCATGTCGCCGCAAGAGTCGCGGATGAGGGCCATGGACGCGAGACTGCGGGCGGATTCGGGGCCAACCAAGGCCGTGATTATTGAGGCCGACCCGGACAGGATTAGCCGCGTGCAGCGGGGCCGAGAGGGCGCCGTGACGGAGCGGCCGGCGCACTTGCCCGCTCCAGAACGGGCGAGGGCCCACGCGACGAGCTTGCAGCCGCGAGAGCTGGCCCGGCCCACAGCACGGCAGGCGCACAGCGAGTCGGTCGGTGGCGGCGGCAACCGGCTTTCTGGCGAGTTTTCAGATGCGGGGGCAGGGGCAGGGGCGGCGCCAAGGGGCCAAGGTCGCCACGCAAGCGGCGGCAAAATGCTTCCGGGGAAGAGAAACATCGGCGAGCGAGTGCGGAGGAGGAGCGGCTTGTGCGCCAAAACCACGCCGCGATCGAGAAGCTGCTTGCGCAGCAACGAGCGCGCAAAGAGTTCCTGGGCACCCTGTCCTCCGACCTGGACGCGCTGGCGACAAAGATCACCGAGCCCTCCAGACCGCCGAAATGCACTGCCGCGTCGCCGAGCGCGACAAGCTCAAGCGGTGCAAGGACCTGTGCAAGGAGATTGAAAAGCACTCGCTGGCACTCAAGCCCATCAAGCGCGAGTTGGAGCAGTTCCGACACACGGTCGTCGAGCGCCAGATCGACGCGCTGCTTGACAAGGTGCACTCGGATGGCCGGGCCGTAGAGATCAAGGTGAACGCCGCGAGCACGAGCGCGCAGAACACGTCCAAGCCGGTGCTCCCCGTGGCTTCAGCGCCTCTTCCTTCCGGACGACGACGCGGGAGAGCCGGCGGACAGCGACGACGAGCACAGCCACGCGAGGCGGCCTCGAGCCGCACGCAAGCGCAGCCCCGGGCAGGGCAGGTTGATCCGCAAGTCCTCTCGCGGCAGGACTCGTCCCCCCAGCTCGGTGCCGCCTGGGGCCTGGCAGACCTGGGCCGGCTCGCCATGACTCTGCTCAAGGCAGGGCTGATACTCGTCGCGCTCGCGGTGCTGCTACTGAGCACGCAGGTTTAGCGGATTGAGCGAGATCGACGACGACGACGCTGGCACAGGGAAATGATGACAAGACAATGTGAATTGATACTGATGAAAGCGAGCCCGCTACAACCAGGGCGTCTTGGCGTACTCGGGGAAGCGGCACGCGTCATAGGAGGCGCCCGTGACCAGCTCCTCCGCCTCGTTGAAGACCAGCTCCCAGCCGCCCGCGCGAAAGCCCGACCGGACGGTCGGCTCCCCGCCGAGGCTGCCCGGGTCGCGGTGCAGCGTGGTGAGAAGCGAGGCCATGTTGTTCCAGATGGCAGGGCCGAGCTCGGTCTCCTCGTAGTTCTGGATGGTCGGGTTGCCGTTCGCCTCGAGAAAGTGCACGTTGCGGTCCGTGTCGATCATCCAGTCCAGGCCGAACAGCATGAAGGAGCCCGCGCGGCGCTTGAGTCGCTTGCGCGCAGCCTGGAACACAAAGTTGGTCGCGTGCTTGACGTGGCTGCGGAACTCGCCCTCCATGTAATCCTCCGGGAAGCCCACGTCCTCGTGCAGGTACGAGCCGAGCTTCTCAAAGCTCCAAAAGTGGCCGGCCTGCTTGTCCTGGCTCTTGTGGTTGGTGATGTGGCCCAGCTTGGAGAACGTAGAGTTCTTGTAGGCCAGCCCGCTGCGGCGCACAAAGCCATCGTGGTAGAACACCATAAACGGCTTGGTGGATGCGATCAGCATAAAGGTGCGCAAGTCAAACTTTTTGCCCGAAAACAGCACCGGGTTGGCCACGTACTCCATCATGATGTACCCCGCGCCGTCCTTCTTGTCCTTGTTGCACTTGCCGTACTTTTTCTTTACCTCCGACTTGAGGCCCTCGTACAGCTTCATGCGCTTGCCGTGGTACGCGGCGCCGTCCTTGAGGATCCAAAACTTCTTCTCGGCGCCAGGCGCCGAGGCCGCCGCCATAAAGTCCAGGCAGTCGGAGCGCTGCTGCATGTTGTACTGCATGGGCGAGATGCCGAGGTCGGAAAACTTGCACCCGTGCGCCTCGGCGAGTTTCACCTTGCACCGCAGCTGCGCGCCTTTAGTGCCCCCGATGCACGAGCTCTTGGAGATTTGGCTGATCATCTTGCCGGCCGAACCAGGCACCTTGCTGATGGGCTTTGTCAGGTATAGCGAGATCGACGGCGAGGCGTCGTAGCGGCTTCCAGCCCGCGTGCTCCCATGCGGAACAGGGCGATGAACTTGGTGGCCACCGCCTTAAAGTGCTTCTTCGAGTTGGGATTCACCTGGCCGAGCAGTTCAAATTTGCCGTCCCCGAGGTCAGTGTAGCCGTACTGTTTTGGGCTCATCGGTACGCCAGCATCATCTTCGTCGTCCTCGTCGTCCTCGTCTCCTCGTCTTCCTCGTCTTCTTCCTCGTCGTCCTCTGTCCCCGTTTCCGTTTCCGTTTCCTTTCCTCGCTCGGCTGCTCCTCGCCCTCGTCTTCCGCGGTGCTGTCAGCGGCGGTCGCGGCGGCGCGGCGGCGGCAGCTGCGTTGGCGGTCTTCTCCACTGCAGTGCGGGTCTCGCTGTCCGCCTCGATGGCAGTTGTCCCGATGGCAGCGGCAGCCGAATCGTCGCTCTCAAATTCTTCGTCGCCAGTGTTGGCAGCACGCTCGGTTGGAGCCACGCCGTCACCAGCCTCGCCCATGGGCGCCGGCCCGTCTTGCTCGACAGCCCCGGAAGACACATGTGCAACGCCAAGGCCTTCGCCATCGCCGCCGCTTCCGAGCCCGAGCGCGACCGCGTCCATCGCGTCGCGCCCCGCGTCACCATCGTCGTCGCCGATAAATTGCGTGGTCAGCGAGCCCCCCGCGCGCACGGCGTCGCCGGCAGGGCCGTAAGCGGCGTCGGCGTCGGCAGTGGCGTCCTTGTTGACCTCCTGAGAAGCGCTGTCGTCGCCTTGCGCCGCCTGCCCTTGGCGGTGCTGCCGGATCTCGGCAAATAGCTGTTGCGCGTCGCCCTCGGGAAACTGCGCGTCCCGCTGCTTGAGACTCTCGATGGCCTTGAGCAGGCGCGCTTCGCTCTGCTCGCTGCGGCGCTCGAGCTCCGTTTCAAGCGCAAAGACGCGCGAGTTCATATCGACGAGCTCGCGTCGCAGGTGGTTGTTGCTTTCAGCGAGATTCTCGTGCTGTGCGGCGCCACTGCCGCGAGGCATCCCGGCGAGCCGCCGCGTCTCAACGTCAGCAGTGCACGAAATGCGCGAATTAAGCGCAAGGAAGCCGAGGACGCTGAGGCACACCAGGTACAGAACATCGCGGTAGGCCGTGAGCCCGCGCAGCTTGCCGCCCTTGGCCATGCTGCCACCCCACCTGCGCCCTGTGCTCGCCCCAAGCCGCTCGTCTCGGCGTGGAGCCGGCCGTCGTCGCTTTGCTTGCCTCGCCTATTTTTTTGGGCGAAAGCGGAAGACCAATCAAGGAGCCTGGAGTTAAGAGACGAAAGCTGCGCTACCGCGCAAGATGCCGCCGACTTGCAGCATGGCCTCCAGGTGCTCGTACACGCGCTCGAGCTTGCCCGCAAAGTCGGTCGAGTTGTCCACGATGTGGTGGTGCGGGTGGCCGCGGTAGCTGCTCTGCACCTTTTCGTCGAGCTCCCGCGCCCGAGTGAGCGCCTCTGCGGCAGGCCGGCCGGTGGGCAGGCGAAAGTGCTTCTCTGCGCCGTTAGCGGCCGTCACAAGGTGCAGGATGAGGTCGTAGCGTCCAAGACGCCCAGCATGCCGTCCCGCACCCACTGGTTGTAGTTGAGCACGTCCGTCCACAGGCGCGTGGCAGGAAGGCGGAGACGTCCAGCAGGCCGCGGTCATACAGGATGATGGAAGGCCGCCCCGTGCTGCTCGCAATGTTGTAAAAGCTCTGCTCCATTTGCAGCTGCAGCTCGATCAGGCTCGCCTCAAAGGTCACCAGCCGCTCGCCGCCGTCCAGGCCGGGGTACACGCAGCCGCCATTAAGCATCAGCGTGGGCACCTCGGGCACCTGGTACACGTCGTAGCCCAGCTTGCGGAGCCGTGAAGCCAAGAACTCCATCGAGGACGACTTGCCCCGCACGGCCCGCCGGTCAAAACGACCTGAAAGAGCACGCTGCGCTCGCCCGTGCCGTCCCCGTCCAAGCCACGGCCCTCGGCGCCCGCCTGCGCGGTCAGCTGGCCGCGCGGGCTGGCGTTGTGCAGCGTGGCGCGCTCGTCCAGGTGATGGAGGTGCGACAAGCTCCTCCTCCGACTACGCCGGCCCAAGCGCCGCGTCAGCTGGAGCGCCAGCAAGCATCCCGAGCCGGCCGCCGCGCCCACCATGAACGCGCGCTGCTCGCTGTGCGTCATGCCGCTTAGCGGCGCTGTAACCCATTCCATCACCTTCATGATCGCCTGCTCGTTCTTCGACATGCCAGGGCGACGGGCAGCCCGCCCTTCCCGCCCTGGAATTTAGAGCTGCCCGCACGACCCCTGGGCACGTTGGGCTTTCGTCGTGGACGACATCGACATCGACATCGACATCGACATCGACGTCGACGGCGACCTCCGGCAGCACCGACCTGGCGCCGCGGCACGCAGGAGCGCACCATGGCCGACAGCAGACTGCTCGGCGATGTCCAGGCCTTGGTGGAGAAGGAGCGCCGCCTCATGGAGCTGCAGCTCCTCGAGAAGGAGCAGGAACTGCAAGCGCTGCGGCATGCGCTCGACGAGCGCCATGCTGACGAGGGCAAGGCACCAGAGGCGAGCCCCGCGACGAGGTCAGGCTGGAGCGCACCGCTAGGGCGCGCCGGAGGATGAGGTGGAAGAAGCGCTGGAAGAGGATGCCATGTGGGGGGGGAGGAGCCGACGCAGGTCCGGACCGCGGCCACCGACATTGGCGACCCGCACACGTTTGCGGCGCTGGCGCATGTCAATCTGAGCGACCAGGGCGTCAATGAGGGCGAGCTTACCAAACTGGGCACCGCGCTGGTGCACGCGCCGAGCGTCAAGAGCCTCGACGTGAGCAGAAACCGGCTAGGGCTTGGCGCTGCCACCATTCTTGGCGCCATCCTGGCGCACGCGAGCATTCGTCTGGAGGTGCTCGACGTCTCGGACAACGCGCTTTCGCTTGATGCCGCCATCGTGCTGTGCCGGGTGTGATAGGCAGCCAGACGCTGACCACCTTGGACATGGCGCGCAACCCGTTCTCGCGCGAGCCCGGCGCGGGCAAGGCGCTGGGGGAGGCGTTTGCCCGCGCGCCAGAAAGCCTTCGCGAGGTGCGGGTCACTATTAGCGAACCGCCGCGGGACAGGTCGGCCGGCACCAAGCGGGGCAATCCGGCCACGTTTGCGAGTGTGGTCTTGGGGTCGCGCGGCCCGGTGCGCTCGCTGGCCATGGTGCACGCCGAGCTGCCGCGCGCGGCTGTGTCTGTTATCGCTTCGGAAGGGCTCACCAAAGCGCGGCTTCGCGACCTCGATTTAAGCATGGCTTTCATCGGCAGTGGGGGCGCGGCCCTCTTGGCGCGGGCCGTCATGACGGCCAACCAGGGCGAAGGCGGCGGAGGCAAGACGCGGCTTCGCGGCTCGCTGCGCCAGCCCGCGCAAAACTCGTTCTACCTGCTCGAGCGGCTAACGTTGCGCATGAACGGTATTGGGCAGCACGGCTGCCTCTGGCTGGCTCGCGCGATCGCATCGAGTAGGGCATTGCGGCACGTGGACCTTTCGAGCAACGATTTGGACGATACGTGCGCCGGTATCCTGGCCAAGGCGGTGCAGCGGACGCAGGCGCCGCTCGAGGTGCTGGATCTCTCTCGCAACCGCTTCTATGGCGAGAGCAACTCGAGCCAGTCGGGCGCCAAGGCGCGCTCTGCGTGCTGGCGGTGAAACGGTGGTGTCGCTCGGTCCAGAGGGGAGGCTTGAGTTTCCGTAGCGATGAAGCGGCAGCTGCTGTTGGTGCTGCGGGACAATCAGGCGGCGCAGACGGCACAGCGCATGGATTCCAAGTCTGCAAGGGGGCGGGACCCCCAGCGACGCTCACGCTGTACGAGCAGCCCGAGCCCCTGCGCACAGACGCATGCCAGAGTCTCCCGCGCTCGGTGATGCTCGAGGCACGGCAGCTGGTCGAGTTGCGCTTGCCGCACAAGCTCGGTGACGTGCGCGATGTTACCTTGAGGATCGAGTGGGAAAGCAGCGTGCCCCACGACTGGCGCCTTGTACGCACGCGGCAAGAAGCCGATTATGGCGACCCTGAAACGACCGTGGTGCAGGCGGGACTTGCCGCCGCGGCCGGCGCGTTTGAGCCGGGGCGGCGCACGAAGAAGGACAGGGCAGGCGGTGCCGCGCTTGCATGGGGAAAGTACAGCGTGGAGTCGCCGGGCTGGCGCGTGGGCGACGGGGTGTCGCTTGAGGCGGGTTTCTTTCCCGAGACAACGATGCCAGACTGCGTCAGTGGGGCCAAGGCCTTGGTGCGCGCGGTGGCAGTGCGCGCCGAAATTGTTGCTGCTGCTCCTGCTGCTGCTGCTGCTGCGCAACGGGAAGCATCGTCAAGCGCATTGGGCCAGGGGGGGGGGACCCCAGGACGATTCGGGCCAGGTCCTACACGAGCGCGCCTGGCGCACAGATGTCTTGCTCAAAGTCGACTGCGATGCCCGCGCCAACCTATTCGCCAAGCTGCACGAAATCTACGTTCACGGCGGGGCGCGAGGCGGCAAGCTGGTGCTGCGGTGGGATGCGCGCGTGGAAGACTTGTGCGGGCGCGTTCTGATGGACCGCACCAAACACCACCATGTCGTGGCCGGCGTGGAGTGGAAGATCGTGAAGAATGGGTCTGCGCGCGCCATCCTCCGCGGCGACGCCACGACGGGGCGGGTGACCGCGGACCAGGATGACTTTGCATTCGCGCGATACTCGGTCGACCTGGGCCCTCTCGACCTGCTGGTCGGCGACCGGGTAGCTCTTTGGCTCCGTCCGGCGCACAGCGCTTTACCGGCCGCCCCCGCGGCGCCAGCAGTGCGCGCGGGCCGTGTGCTGGCGCTGCGTTCTAGCCGCACGACGCTCACACTGGAGGCAGCGCCGCAAGGGACGGCGGTACCCCGTCTGGAGCTAGCCGGCTCGCAACCGTTCCGGCTCGCGCAAAGCCCATACGCGTGGGCGTAGCGCGGTGGCCTCCAGCAGCAGCAGTCTCCTCAAGGAGCGAGCTTCTCTTTGTCTTTTGGAGGCGGCCCTGGCGCTGGCGCTGACTGACTGACTGACAGCGAGGGCTTGCTCCCTCCAAGTCGATGGCCAGCTGCTCGTCTGCACAAAGCTCAAGGGCAGGCAGGCTCCTCGCTCGCCGCAGAGGCGGACGTGTGCGCCAGGAGTGCCAGCGGGGATGGAGGGCCCTGTCGAGCGCCAAGGACCGGGCGAGGACGGCGGCGCGGGCGTCGAGGCCCTGCTCGAAGGCGCGGAGGCGCTGGCTGCCGCTTTGGAGGGAGATGGCCGGGATGTCCATGGCAGTGTCCTGCTCAGCGGCAAGGCACAAGCTGAGGAGGCCCTGCGCGTGCTCCAAGACGGGACGCGCATTCGCGGCCACCTTTTCATGGCAAGAGTCGACACTGCTGCGCTGGTGTTCCCGCCGCGTCTCGTCGTCGACGGAGGATTGACCATATCGGATTGCAATCTCCTGACGGAGCTGAGCTTTGGCGAGGGTCTGGAGATCGGTGGTGACCTCGACGTCCTCAACTGCGGCGCGCTCACTAGCCTGCCGGCGGGCCTGTCTGTGGGCGGTGATCTTAGGGTGCCTCTCTGCAAGGCCCTCGCGAGTCTTCCGCCCGATCTGCACGTGGGCGGCGACCTCAAGCTGGGCGGCTGCAACGCGCTTCGCAGTCTACCTGAAGGGCTCCGGGTCGGCGGCAGCATCCAGCTTCATATGTGCCCCGTGCTCAAGAGCCTCCCCGAGTCGATCCAGGTGGGTGGCGGCCTCAAGATGTTCAACTGCGCGAGCCTTGCCAGCCTGCCGCGGGGCCTCCGAGTACCCGGCGACCTCGATCTCCACAGCTGCAGCAACCTCTCTGATCTCCCGGAAAGGCTGCAAGTGGGCGGGTTGCTTAGTTTGAGCGGGTGCACGGCCCTTGAAGGGCAGCACGGCGACGACATGGAGTCCTTTCTGCGCCGACTTGAAGAGATCGCAGGCCCCACTGGCGGTTGCGGCTTTCGGGATGGAAATCGCTGCGAGCGCTCCCCGAGGGCTTTGGCATTAGTGGCGCGCTCTACCTGCAGAACTGCACGGGCATTACCTGCTTGCCCGCCAAGCTTTGTGTCGGGGGCAGCCTCGACCTGTCGTTCTGCTCAGCCCTGGTCGATCTCCCGGCCGACCTCAAGGTCGGCGGCGGCCTCAACCTGGGCCACTGCAAGGCCTTGGAAGAGCGGCACCGCGAGGGCATGGGGCACTTTTTGCAGCACCTCCAGGACACTGTCGGTCCAGGAGGCGGCCTTGGGCTTGCCGGGTGGCAGTCACTCACGGAGATCCCGGCCGGCTTTGGCGTGGGCGGCGCGCTCGACCTGGAAAACTGCTGCAATCTGGTCCAGCTGCCTGAAGACCTCTACGTCGGCGGGGATTTGAATCTGTTCAACTGCTGGGCTCTGACGAGTCTCCCTCGAGGCCTGCGTGTGCGCGACAACCTCAACTTGGGCAATTGCGAGGCCCTAACCAGCATCGCCGAGGGCATTTCGGTCGGTGGCAATTTCGGCTTGACCACCTGCACAGCGCTGCAAAGCTTGCCCGACGGCCTCCGCGTGAACGGCGCTTTGACCATCAACATGTGCAGCGCGCTGACCAGCCTTCCCGATGGCCTCCAGGTCGAGAGCGACTTGCAGCTCTACACGTGTACGGCACTCACCCGCCTGCCTGCGGGCCTCAGCATTGGTGGCCGTTTCCGCGGCGGCAACTTGTTCGATCTGGGCAGCCTTCCGGCGGACCTTTCTGTGGACGGGGGCATCGAACTGCACGACCTGACATCCCTTACGGGGCTGCCGGAAGGCTTCAAGTCGCAGGGTGAACTGCGGCTTATTAGGTGCCCAGCGCTCGTCGCGCTGCCCGAGGGTTTGGAGGTAGGCGGCGACCTCGTCCTTTTCAGCTGTGAGCGGCTCGCCGGCTTGCCGGAGCGGCTGTACGTGGGCGGCGACCTGTCCTTGGAGCGCTGCGAGTCGCTGCAGAGCTTGCCGGCCAGCATCCTCGAGTGGCCCGTGCGCGAGGGCGGCGAGCCGCACAACATTGACCTGACTGGCACGGGACTATCGGCCGAAACGCTCGAATGGCTCCGCGCAGCGGACGCCCCAGGCCTACGCTTTCACGTCGATCTTGGCCGGGGCGTGCGAGGCGCTTCGCTCTTTAAAAGCACCGAGGAGGCGGCCACATTCTGGCTTAAGGAGGCCGAGCTCGACGAGGGCGAAATGAGCAGCGAAGGCGCGGTGCCGGTGCCGATGGAGGACATCACGCTGGTGCGGTTCCTGTCCCGGCTGCGCGACGCCAAGGAGTTTGGCATCGCCGAGACGCGCAAAGCGCTAGCCAAGCGCGTTGTCTCGGTGCTCGAGCTTCTCGAGCAGGACCAAGACGCGCGCGAGGAGCTCCTGCTGCGCATGGGCGACTCGCTCGACGCCTGCGGCGACAAGCCGGTGTGGGCGCTCAACCAGATGCACCTCGTGGTGGAGATCGCCAAGGCCCGAGAAAGCGCCGAGCAGCTGCGGGACCTCGGACGCAGGGTGATGCGGCTCATGGTCGTGCACGAGCACGCCAAGCGCAAGATCGACTCGCACTCCTGGGTCGACGACGTCTGCGTCTACCTGCGCTTCGAGATCGAGCTGCGCGAGGCGCTCGACCTGCCCGTTGACGCCAGCGCGATGATCTTTCCAAACTACATCAAGGTCGAGGACCAGGAACTAGAAGCGGCCAAGGACGACGCGCTGGCCATCACGGACCAGCAGTTCAAGTCCTGGCTAGTCGGCTGGCCCGAGTGGCAGCGCCAGGCGCGCCACGAGGTCGCCAAGGGATCAAGTGGGGCGCCTCCCCGAGATCAAGCAGCGGCAGAGCTTGCGCAAGCGTCTAAGCCGGCGTCTGAGCCAGCTCGTCAACGTCTCCGGCGACCAGATGGTCGACCCTGTCACCCTGGACTTTGGCAAGAGCACGTGGGCATTGCGCGACCTGCTGCGCCACTGGGAGCGCACGGGCCTGGACATGCACAACAGCGTCGTCAGCCCCGACGAGCTCGAGCAGAGCCTGCGGCGCTGCTCGGCGTAGAAGTCGGCGCTGTCGGACGGTGCCGGTACCGTGGTACCGGTACCGTGGTACGGTACCGTACCTGTAGTTTATCCTGTCGGAACCGAATCAGAACTTGCGAAGAACGGATAGATCGAGAGCACAAGGAGGAACGAAGGGCTCTGACAGGGTCGGCCCGCCAGGATGGTGGGGGGGCGAGGGCGGCGGGGGCGGCGCGACAGCGCAGCGGTGCACGGTGCGCGGACGTGCGAGACGGGTCGGGAGCTAACATGTGGCGCGCAGTCGATGAACAAGTCGTCGAAAATGCTCGCCTACGTCAACTGGCGCATGCGGGTGACGATAGGACACGACGGGAGGCAGCTCGTGGGCACCTTCCTGGCGTTTGACAAGCACATGAATCTGGTGCTCGCCGACTGCGAGGAGTTCCGCAAGCTCAAGAAGAAGCGCGGGAGCAAGGTCGTGGAGGACCAGGAGGAGAAGCGGACCCTGGGCCTGGTGCTCCTGCGCGTGAGAACGTCGTCTCGATCCAGGTCGAGTCGCCGCCGCAAAAGGAGGCCAAGCCCGCGATGCCAGCGGGCCCGGGCCAGGCGGTCGCCGCTGGCCGCGGCGCTCCGGCTGCCTTTGGCGCGCCCATGGGCGTGCCGCCGCCGCACATGATGGCCTGGCCAGGTCGCTGCGCAAGCCCAGCCCATGCAGTTTGCGACGCCGGGGATGCCCCCGCCGGGAATGCCTGGCATGGCGCAGCCGCCGGGCATGATGCCGCCCCCGGGCATGATGCCGCCCCCTGGCATGATGCCGCCCCCTGGAATGATGCCGCCCGGAGGGATGCAGATGCCGCCTGGCATGCAGCCCCCCCCGGGGATGCCGCCGCACGGCATGGGCCGCGGACAAGGGCCGCGCTGATCATTGTTTTTGCCGTGCCTGAGCTGAAACCCAGGCAGCAACAAAAGCAAGCCTCGCCCCGAGTTGGCGGGGACTGGCGTGGCGATGTGAGGGCACACCTGCCCGGGCCCCGGTCTCTCCTTGATTTTCAAAGGCAACAAACAGGCTGCCTGCTGGCCCCTGCTGGCCGCCCGCTGGCCGCCCTGCCTGCTGGCCTGCCTGCATTGCGCGCACACCCACCCTGGGGCATGTCGCGCACACCCTCGAGCGCTGCAAAGCCCGAGCGCCACGAGCTGCTGAGCAAACTGGCGCTTCTTCTCTCTTCCTTTGCTCTCGACAAACATGATGAGATTGACTGGCGCTCGTTGCAACTCGTTGCAACTTTGCAGATCCACGAGGCGAAACCGCTGCAATGTGCTCGGCTGTTCCGGCCGCAAGCAGAGACGGGTGCAGACAGGACACCGCGGAAGATCTTCTCGGTGGTCCCACCCGCGCGCAAGCAGGCCGCGCTGCCCCCCACCTCGGGCGAGTCGCCCCCTGCCCGCGCGCGCCGGGTCCGCTGTGCCCCCGCCGCGCCACTCCCACCTCCCGCAGAGCAGCCGGGGCGCCCTGAGAATACCGGACCCGGCTATACCGGCGCTCGTGCGAAAACTCGCGCGAGACAATGAAGAGGAAGACGCGGAATGACGCCGAGACCGACGACGTGCAAGTCGATGACCCACGCGACGTCAAGCCCACGGCGGCCGGCGAGCGCACGTTTCGTCCAGCGGCGCCACAAGCCGAGACCCGGCTGGGAGTGGGTGGCCGCGTGGAGGTGTGATCTGGTCCAGCGTGTGACGGAGAGCCGAAGGACAGAGCCAGCAGCGCGCAAGAGCTGCCATTTCAAGGGCGGCAGCCCGGGTGAGCGGCGTCGTGCGCGAGGGTCGCGCAGGCGGTCGGAGGCTGGTGTCGATGCTGTTGGACTTGCACTTTTCCCATTTCTCTCTTCCTGTTTGTCCCTCGCTCGTGCTAAGTGCTTCGGCCATACCTCTGCTTGTGATTAGGACCGAGTTGCGACAGGTCTCTGAGTGGGTGAACGCAGAACTGGTTGTTGGTGAGGTCGCGGTCGCTGCCCGAGATGCCTGGCGTCCGGTCGCGCGTCTCGCGCGCCTTCAGGCGCGGCCCGCCGCCAAAGCCGGACAAGCCGCCGCAGCCGCCGCCAAAGCCGGCAAAGTATGGCGCTGGTGCGGGATGGAACGAAGGGGGCATGAGCGATCCCGCCAGACCAAAGCACGAGTCTATGCCGGCCATGTACTCGCCCGAGGCATACGAGCGCTTTGAGGAGGGCGTGCTCAAGAACGACCCGTTCCTGGCAACTTTTACCTTGCAGCGCAAGAACGGCGGCCAGCGGGCGGCGCCTGGGCCTCTGCCTCAAGAGCCCGTTGTGCCGGGCATCGTTGTGGATTCGCAGGGCGGCCGCGCGGGCGGCGCGCCACCGCCGCCGCCTTATGGCGGCCCCGCGCGTATGGCGGCCCCGCGCAGTATGGCGGCCCGGCGCAGTATGGCGGCCCGGCGCCGTACGGACAGCAGCAAGGCGGGGGTCCGGCGCCTTACGCCACGAGCGAGCCGTCGGCGCCGAGGGTGCCGCCGCGCAAGAGCCGCGAGCGCAAGGCCTCGACGATGCCGCGTCGCCCCCGCGCCGCCGCGACATGGACCTTGGCGGACCACCGCAGCAGTCGCCCCCGCCCGCTTTGAGCCCGACCCGCACGCGAGATGTTTTACGGCCCGCGGCCCACGGAGATGGACAGCGAGGATTACGTGCCCATGCACCCGGACCAGCCGCCGCCGCCGCCGCCGCCAGGCTCGACCGGCTCGCGGAGAAAGGAGAGGGGCGGGTACGACAAGCCGCCCACGCGCACGGAGCGCGTGGAGGCCAAGAGCAGCGCCTACTCGTGGGAGGTGGAAGAACCGCGGCCGGCGGCCGATCAGGCGGCGAAGCGGTCGAGCCTTAGCAACGGCCTTGCTGGCGTGGCCGACATCGCCGCTGGCGTTGTGTCCAACGTGGCGAGCATGTTCTCCGGGAACCGCGACCCGGGACCCTCGACGACTGCGAGGCCCAGCCGCGGGAGCGGCAGCAGCGACAAGAGCACCCGCAGCACCAAGAGCGCCGCTGGGGCCACGACCATTACGCGCGCGCAGGAAAAGCCTGGGGCATTCCGGCGGTCCAACAAGCGCGTGAGCCAAGGCATTAGCCGACGCATCCACCAGCTGCGAGAAAATAAGGACGAGGCCAAGAGCGCGACGGCGAGCCTGTACGGTCAGGCCCCGAGCAAGCCCAAGCCGGCCGCCAAGAAGCCGGCCGCCAAGAAGCCGGCCGCCAAGGGCAGGACTGCGCCCCTCGGAGGCGGCTGCTACCTCTTCATCGACCACAAGGCGGGCGCGCAAATGTACTACCGGTGGTCGGAGACTGGCGACGTCGAAGCGAACCCGATCGCGTACTATGCGCCCAAGAATAGCGTGCCAAAGTTCAAGTACAAGAACGGCGGCCGGACCGACATCTTCAAGGTGCAGGGCAGCAAGAAGCTGTACGAGGGCATCTGCCAGTTCATCAAGGATGCAGCCAAAACAAGGGCACGCTCACCATGCTTCCCAGCAAGGAGCACCCGGTGGACTTGTATACGCTGTCGCGCAACGGGCGCATCAAGCTCGTCGCCGAGAACTCGTCCTTCAAAGTGGACAACGAGCAGGCCGTGGCGGTGGTGCCGCGCCCTCGGAGGTCTTTGAGGGCGTGGAGAGCGTCAGCCGGGGCTTCTTCTTGTCTACGGGCAACAAGTTGGGCTACGCCTTTGCCGTGTGAGGCGCCGCCGTCCCTGCGGTGGCCCCGTTTGATTAAGATGTGTGTTGGGGCAGAGGGCGCGCGCGCGGGGCGGGCGGGCGGGCGGGTGGGCGCAGCTACTTCGCTGCGCCGTGACAATGACAGCCGCAGTCACCGCCGATGCTCAGCAGAGATGCGGGCAAGCGAGTGCAGGCGTGTGGGCTGATGAAGACCAATGTTTTCTTTCCTTTTTTCCTTTCTCCTTCTGGTCTTTGGTTGCTTGGTTGCTTGGTTGCGTGCTTGGGCTGGCAGGAGCATGCCAATCAGCGCTTGTTGTGGTCGATGAAAACCACGGCGAGACCGGTGCCGATGCGGATCAGCACGATCCAGGCCAGCACAACCAAAGGTCCCACCAGCGCTGATCGTAGTCGTAGCCCAGAAAGGCCTGGTCGCCCGCGTAGACAAAGTCCTCCGCGGTCTTGGCCACGCCCGTAAAGTTCTTGGCGCGGAAAGCGGCCATGTCAAAGTGCCCCGTGGCCGTGCAGAAGCGGTTGTTGTACGGCGCGGGCGCGTCCGAAACCACCTTGCCGCTGGGGTCGCAAATGAGCGTGTCGTCGCCGTGGAACTGGGTCGTGATGACGCCCTCCTGGCACCACTTTTGCGGGGACAGGTAGTAGAGGAACTTGTAGTACACTGGCAGCTTGGCAGGGGCACGATGGAGCCCGCAAAGAGCTGGAAGATCTGCACGATCACGGAGGCCACCAGCTGCGCAGACATGGCGTCCGGCATCAGCGCCGCAAAAAACTGCCCGAGCGTGGTCATCATGGCCACGTACAGGAAGAACATGGCCGAAAAGTACAGGTAGGGCTCGGCCGAGGTCATGCTAAAGTGAATGCCCCAGTACTGCACGTTCACGCCGATGATAGTGACGGCGAGGAGCAGCGGGACCTCCACGAGGCCGTCGCTGGCGACCGAGGCCAGCTTGGAGTACATGCCGCTCGAGGTCTCGCGTAGAACAGCGCGCGCTTCTCCATGGAAAAGGGGATGGCCGTGTACAGCGAGTAAGTGCCGGCCAGGAAGATCATAAACGACACCGCCGAGATGCGGCTCTGCGTGTCCGCGGCAGTGGAGTACTTTTGCTGCCAAAAGGTGAGCGTGATGATCACGCTGACGAGCAAGATCACCATGAGGCGGCTCAAAGAGAACTCGGGCGACCGCCAGTAGGTCCGGCTGTTGCGCACCAAAAGCAGCCACATCTGCTCCATAAAGCTCGCCGTGGTCGCAGGCACCTGGCCCGCGGCATTGTTGCGGGCCCGCACGCTCCGCGAGTGCATCACGCGCCGTCGCAGTGGCGTCATCAGCGCCTCGAGGTCGCCGCTCGCGGCAGAGGCGCTAACGGGCGAAAAGACAAGGTTCTGGCTAGCCGAGGCCACGTACGAGGCCGGCTGCAGCGGCGTGTCGCGGCTCTCGGGCGCGCCAAACTCGTCGTTCAGCCGCGCGCGGTTGGTCTGCGCGAGCTTGCTCTTCTGGTAGATGGCGGCGTAGTCCACCGCATCGCTGCCGCCCGAAGAGGTGCCCGCGCCGATCACATCGAGCATCCACGTCGCCGGGTTGAAGCCCACCGGGCAGGGCGAGGTCCCCGGAATGGCTTCAAAGTACTCGATCAGGTTCTTGGCGTTGTCGCCAAGCTCCCCGAAGAAGACGACTTCGCCGCCGCGCCGCATGAGAAGCAGGTCGTCAAACATGGAGAAGACGGCGATGCTGGGCTGGTGGATGGTGCAGATCACCGTGCGGCCCGAGCGCGCCACGTTCTGGATGCTGCGCATCACGATGCTGGCCGCGCGCGCGTCCAGCCCGCTCGTGGGCTCGTCCGCGAAGAGGATGCTGGGGTTGGCCACCAGCTCGACCGCAATCGTCAGCCGCTTGTTCTCCTCCACGGATAGCGCCGTGGTCAGTTCGTCCTTGATCGGACCCAGCTCGAGCAGCTCCATAGTCTCGTGCACAAAGCTCTCGACCTTGTGCTGCGCGCGGGGGGGCAAGCGCAGTCGCGCGCTGAAGAGCAGCGACTCGAGGACGGTGGCCCGGGTGGCGTGCACGCCAAACTGCTCGACGTAGCCGACAATCCGGCGGAACGTGCGCGATCGGGCGGCGCCGAGTTGACGAGGATGTGGCCCGAGACGACGCCGGTTGTCTTGCGGTCCGCCAGCACGTCCAGGAGTGTTGATTTACCAGCCCGGACGAGCCCATCAACGCGACCATGCGCCCCGGGAGCGCCCAGCCCGACCCCCTTGAGAAGGTCTACCGTGCTGCTGTCCGTCTCGTGGGAACTGAGCGGGATGGTGTACCACAAGTCGGAGAACACGAGCGTGCGCATGGAAACGGCCAGGCTTTCGGTGCGAGCAAAGTTGTGCATCGGCACCGGATGCTCGCCAGGGGGGCGTGCGATCCCGTTGTCGGCCCCTGCGGCCGCCTCGCCGTTCCCGGCGTTCTCCGCTGTCTCCTCGTCTGCAGCCTCGGTGTAGGCGCGGTCAAAGCGGCGAAAGTGCACCATGAAGATCGTGACCACCAAGAACACAACCAGGTAGGCAGCCAAAAGCGCCACGGTAAGCAGCACGTAGGCCTCGTCCGTCTCAAACTGCCGGTTGCGGAGGTAAAAGTCGCCGCAGCGATACGGCACCTCGAGCTTTTGCGGCTGGCCGCCGATGACGACCTCCATGGAGCAGGTATTCTCCCCCGGCCCACCGTATTTGGCGGCCTTGAACTCGTTGATGGCCATGGCGCGGTACACCCAGGCCATCGGGTTGGCCCAAAAGAGCCACTTGAAGTAGCCTGGAATGACATCCGGCGTGGCGAGCTGGCCCGAGAAGATGAGAAAAAGCAAGAAGGAGAGCACCGCGCCCACCAGCGCCGCCGACTCGTTGCGCACCGCGTAGGAAAAGATGCGCATCATCTGCATGATGCACAAGCCAAACTCGATCGCCAGCACCATGAAGATGACGTAGCGGTACGGCTCGAGCACGAGGCCCGTGCAAAAGTAGATGAGGTTGCCAAACGCCATGGCGTCAAAGATGCTGAACGGGACCTGCACCAGCGCCTGAGCCAGCACAAAGGAGGCCGGCCCGTAAAACTTTGCCGACAGCTGTTTGTAGATTATCGGCCGCTCCTGCACCAGCTTGGGCACCGAACCAATGCCGCCGGCCTGCATAAAGCTTGGCATTTGCGCGAAGATCATGGCCTTGAGGTACCATTCGTCGTACCCGATTTGCCAGAACAGCGAGCCAAAGATAAGGCCCATGACGAGGTTTTGCACCACGCGCGCGGCGATCTCCGCCTTGTTGCTCAGCTTGAGGCGCCACTGCCATGCGAGCACGATCAGAAACTCGGCCCACATCGAGTTGGGCGGCAGGTCGTCATAAGTCAGGTTCTCCTCCGGGTCGGGGGTGCGCGAGCGCGCCTCCTCCTTCTCAAACTGCGCCTGGGCCTCCTTGGACACGGCCTCGTCCATCTGCTGCCCTTCGGTAGAGCCCTTCCAGGCCGCGCCAAACTCGTCGGGCGTGCGCGGCGGGCGCTTGGGCGCACCCGCGGCGTCGCGCTCCGCCTCTGACATGAGAAAGCTCTCACCCGTCGACGTGGGCAGCTCCTGCAGAAAGTCGCCGAGGTCCTTGCGCGGAGGGCAACGGTAGCCGAGGCGCTCAAAGTAGTCGATCACGTTCTCGCGCGGGCCGTGGTACATCACGTTGCCCTCTGCCAGAAGCACGATGTCGTCAAACAGGTCGATGACCTCGGGCGGCGGCTGCAGCAGGGCCACCACGACCATCTGGCCGAGAAAGTGCGCGCAAGCCGAGAGGTAGCGGCAAATGTCAAAAGTGGCCGCGCTGTCCAGCCCCGTCGAGATCTCGTCCAGGGCGCAGACCTGGGCGCCCGTCACGAGCATTTCACCGAGCGTCACGCGGCGCTTCTCGCCGCCCGAGACGCCCTTGAGCGTGGCGTTGCCGATGATCGTGTCGGCGCACTGGCTCAAGCCCAGCACCGCGAGGACAAACTCCACCTCCATCTCCTGCATGGTGCGCATGCGCTCGTACGCCTCTTTGCCAATGCGCTTCTCAAAGATGCGCTGCACGTCGGGGTTGCGCACGCGGCCCTCGCGCCGGCACCGGTACGCAAACTCGAGGGTCTCGCGCACCGTCAGCAGCGGCAAGTGCTCGTCCACCTGGCCAACGTAAGTGGACCAGTTGCACAGCTGCTCCAGAGACTCCACCAGCATCCAGTTGTATCGAAGCTCGCCGCTCACCTTGGCGCTCACCCCTTTTGGGTGTGCAGCTGGCCGGCGATCGCCTTGAGGAAGCTTGTCTTGCCGCACCCCGGCGGGCCCAGCACCAGCGTAAGCCGGCCCGCCTCAAGCCGGCCAGTGATGTTCTTGAGCACCGGTTTGACGCGCATGTTGCCCTGCACGTCCAGGCGCTCGTAGGCCGCATCGCCACCGGGCGCCGCCGACGCGCAAAGCGCCGATCGGAGCGCTGAAAGCAGTCCCACGACCTTGCCGCACGTCATCTCGTACGCCTGCGAGCCTACCGTCGCATACGACGGGCCCGAGGTGCTGCTGTTCTCCACGGGCACCAACGCATCGTACTTTAGCCCGCGGTACCAGACCGTGACCACATCGTCAAATCCTTGCGCATCAGATCGCGGATCGACGCAATGTAGCGCTCGGCGCCCTCCGACATGATGGCCTCCACCGTCGTAAACTCTCGGCCCATCACCTGCGCAGCACGCCCCTCAAGCCGCTGCATCGCCTCGGTCATGTGCGCGTGAAAGTCCTCCACCATTTCGTCCGGTCGAGCTTTGTCTTTGGCTCGGGCCGCTTGGACAGCGCATCTAGGTCGCCCAAAAGCTGCTCGAACAGAAAGCTGCTCGTCTTGACCGCCGACGACAGCGCCGAGGCGGACGTGGACGAGAACGCCACGTTCGCCTCCAGCTCCACGCTCGCCTCCAGCTTGGCCCCTGGCGCCTTGCGCTCCGCCCTCTTGAGGTCGCGCAGGACATACAGCACGCCGTCCGGGCCCTTGAGCAGATCGTGCGAGCCGCCCTCAACCTTGGCCACGGCGCTCACCTTGGACGCCGCCACCTCCACGGCGCCGTCACGCACCTCCCCGTCATCTCCGTCAGCCTCGCTTCCAAAGTTGCGCGCGCTGCCGGCGCGGTCCTTGAGCGACTGCGCGATCGACCGCAGCGCGAACATGGCCTCGCCGCTCTGCCGCTCCGCCCCGAGGTCCTGCCGCTGCCAGCTCTGCTCCGTCTGCTGGCTGGCTCAGAGTGAAAAAAAATCTTTTCGCGGCCTAGTCCCATTATATCCTTCCAGGATCGACGTCGGACACAGACCAGAGCCATCGCCATCGCGCCATCGCTATGGTTGGTTGGTTGGTTGAGGGTGAACCTCGGGTTCGTTGCGAGGGCGGCGCTGGCTGACTGCGGCCTTTCAGAGCCTCTCCTCCGGCTTCAGTTGGCGCCGTTCGGCAGCGGTGCCGCAGCTTGGAAAAAGACCGGCTCGGGCGCCGTGGCTTCGGGCGCTGCGAGGCTGGCTGCTTGCGCGGCAGCGTCGCGCGCCGCGTCGTCCTCGGCGCGCCGCGACTCGCCTCCGTCGCGCGTTAGCCGCTTGCGCACGGCGATCTTGGTCACAGAATCCTGGCGCGTGGGGTCCTGCAGGGAGGCGGAGATCTGCATGGCGGCTACCAGCGCCACGCCGGTCGGGAGGCCAAGGATGTCGTCAAAGTGCGCCTCTGTGAACGTCACCGAGCGGCTCAGGTGCCGAAGCCACTCGCGTGACTGGCACCGATGCACGAACGCTGTGGATACCAGGCCGAGGAGCGGCTCTGGGAGTGTGCGCGGGTCTTGGGTCGAGACAACGAGACGCATGCCGTGGTGGCGCATTTGGCGCGCGATCTCGATCACAGTGTCGGTCAGACCCGACGTGGCCGTCGGGTCGAGGTACTTGTGCGCCTCGTCCAGCACAAGCAGCTTGTTGCTGCAGTGGCTCCGCCGGAATGAGGCGATCAGCACGTCGAAGATCGCGGCCGCGTCCACCGCAGACTGCAGCGGGTCGGTCAGGTCGCAAACGATGACGGCCTTGCCATCAAAGATCTCCTCCAAGTTGACGGCCTCGCTCAGGTTGTGCTCCTCCTTGTTGATCTCCGACTCGACCACGAACGACTCGAGCAGCCGCAGTCGCTGCAGTAGCGGCCCTTGCTGACCCTTGACGAGGTCGCTGCCATTAAGCAGCTGGTCGCGAAACGTGGCGACGCTGGGTCGCTTGTTCGTGCGCTGCGCTTTGCGGAGCAGGTCCAGCAGCGTATCGATGTAGAGCGGCTGCTTCTCCGAGTCGAGGTCGACGCGCAGCAGCGTGCGCAGCTGGTCTGCCGAGAGGCTGCTCCAGCTGAACAGGAGCGGGAGGACCTTGACGTTGTCCATGTCCTCGTAGTACTTGCGGCGCTGGCGCAAGTAGTTGGGCGACACGAGAACGGTGATTGCGGGACGTTTGAAGAGCGGCGCTCGGCGCGCGGCGCTCCCGAGGGTCATGAGCTCGCAAAAGTTGAACGGGTCACGGTCGTAGTGGAGAATGAGGGTCGCAGGCGGTCCGGCGGGGGTGCTCACGATCGGCGGCACGCTGAGGATGCACGACTCGACGACGCACGCCACGGTGTGGCTCTTGCCGCTGCCTTGCACGCCACACACGACAAAGCAGAAGGGGTCGCTCGTGTTGAGGAAGACGGCCTTCAAGCCGCCCGTTGCGCCCGTTGCGCCCAAAAACCCGACGTGGCGCTTCGCATCGCGCGCTTTCTCGGCGTCGCCTGCGTCCAGGAGGGTGGGAAACGGGCGCTTTGAAGCATCCATCCGGGCGCCAGCGCCGTCCAGCGCCTCGGCGAGGAATTCCTCGATGCTGATGGCCGTCTCGTACGGGCGCTGATGCAGCTGTCGAGCGAGACCGAGGGTATGATCAGCCACCTCCACGTACTCAGCTATGGGTCGCGGCGTTGACGTCCGCGGCGTTGAGGCTGTCGATGTTGACGCCCGCGGCGTCGACGCTGTCGATGTTGACCCGCGGCGTCGACACTGTCGATGCTGACGTCCGCGGCGTTGACGCCCCAGACGCAAACTTCACGGCACCTTGCGGTGCCATCTCGGGCACCCACCTAAACTCCCTCGTCTGCATGACCCACTGCTTGACCGAGAACGTCTTGTTCCTCCCCAAGGGCTTCAAGATCTTGCCAAGGTCCGAGCCGTACACAAACCCACTCTTGCGCAAGGCCTTGCGCAGCGCCTCAACATCATTTGGCTCGGGCTCGTTGCTCTTGGCCATACCGCGTCACCTGTTCTGGGTCTGCCGCCGATGGGCCTGCATCTGCATCTGCACCCTCGAGTCCAAGGTCGTTGATCGAAGTGAGCAGACGTCCAATTTCCGGCGCAGGTTTGACTCACCACCACCTCCACCATTGGCCAATCGCCGACTGGTTACTCAGCTGGCGAGCGCGACCAACAGGAGCACGCAGAGCGCGGTCGCAGCTTGGACTCGCTCGCTCGCTCGATTGGCAGGTCGACAGGTCACAGCACAAGCGCTTGTTGCCCAAGCATGTGACGTTGTGCGGCGTGAACGCGAACTGCGACCCACGCTCGCCGTCACGTTCCCGCGGCAAGCGGACACGTGCTCCAAGGCGCTGTGACGGCGCTGCGCACGGCGCGACAGGTCCAAGATGAGCCTCAGCCCGCCACCAGCGCCGCGCAAGCTGCAACGCCTCCGGCGGCAGATGCGCAAGCAAAGGCCGCGCGAATGCGCGCTCAAGTTGCCAAGCACCGCCAGGTGTGGGAGCAGGTTCTTCCTGGCGACGAGCTGGTCGGCCGGGTGCTGGCCAAGGCCGAGCAGGACCTGCGCAGGCTGGGCAGGATCGAGCTCAGAGCGCCGCAGGCCGCGCCGCGATCGGAGAGGGCTGAGGCGGCGCGAGCGGCGCTGGGCAACGCGCTGCTGTGCGAGCCGGTGCTCAGGCCTTGGCCAAAATATGACATCGTCGTCGAGCACGACGCGGCGCTCGAGAGCCTCGAGGTGCGCAAGGTCCTGCTCAGCGGCTGGCATGTTAAGATCGGCCGCGAGGCTTTCGAGGCGCTGGCCTTTGGCGAAGTGGAGGATGAGAACGTCCACCATCTGTGCGCGGTTGGCCCGGTCGTGCGGTACGAGGACTTGCACGCTACCACGCTTGTGCTGGCGTGCGCCGACGGACAAGCGCGAGGCTCGCCGGGTCGCCCGCGAGCGCGTGCGCCGTGAGACGGAGGAACGCGCGCGCATGCTATGCTCCAACCACGAGACAAGGGATTCCGGGGACACCCCATTGGAGCGCGTCGTGCTTGGCCAGCCGTCGAACTTCGCACGCTGCACTTGGTGCTTTGCGACGGCCAGGAGGCGCCGATCGCCATTCTACACAACGACGCCGCCCGCGTGGAGGCGTCCTTGGCACTAGACAGCCCGGCCGAGCGCGCGGTGGAGCAGATCCGCGGCCTGTGGGTAAGATTGCCGTGAAGAACGCAGCGCGCGTGCGCAAGGCGTACCTGGCGCGCTTGGAGCGGGCCATGTTTCGCGAAAAGGTAGAATACTGGCGAGCTCTGCGCCAGGCCAATGGGACGACGCAGCAGCTGCTGATAAAGCTCTTTGACGCCTGCCTCCGCGGCACGAGTGACGTGGTCTTCGAGAGCGCACAAAAGCTGGCCGTGCAGTACGCCTCCGCGAACCGCGGGAGCTCGCCTGCGCAGATCGCCGACCAGCTGATCCAGTGGCAGGCTTCCGCGAGCCTCTCCACGGGTTTTCTTTCGGTTTTGGGGGCTTTGTCACCATGGCTTTCACCGTGCCGGCGGGCCTCCTTGCGGCCTGGACGACCAGCGCGCGTCTTTCGTTTGCGATCGCCCACGTCTTTGGTTACGACGTGTTCTCGCCAGCAGTCTGCAGTGCCGTCCTCTTCACGCTTGTTGGCGGCGGCGGCGGCGGCGGCGGCGGCGGGGGCGGCGGCGGGCATTCCGAGGCCGATCTCACGCCCGAGCAGCGCTTGACGGCGAGCTTGGCCTCCTCGCTTGAGGCCCAGCTCGGCGCGGCAGCGGTTGCGTCAGCGGAAAAGGCTGGCGCTGTCGTCCGGGCCGACGCGGCTGGCTACCTGCGCCAGGGAGGACAGCGCCGTGACTGTCGGCACGCAAGTTCCCAAGATGTCGTTCACAAAAGAGGAAACCCTGTACGACCTGCTGCAGGTGCCAAAGGACGCCCCGCAGGCCGAAATCGCCACTGCCTTTCGTCGCCTGGCCCTGCGCTTTCATCCAGACAAAGTCAAGGGGTCAGCGGAGCAAGTCGCAGCCGCGACGAGCCACTTTCAAGTCCTCGTCGCCGCATACGAAGTGCTTGGCGACGCCAAGTCACGTGCAGAGTACGACCGCAGCCTCGCGGCGGGCACGTGGTCCTGGAGCCAGCTCAAGTGGGACCAGGGCTTGAGCAAGGCCAAGGCGGTGTTCCAGCGCTTCTGCGAGAAGGACCACCACGACCTGCACCGCCACGCGGCCTCGCGGGCCATGACGCACGTGACCGTGACGGTGGTCGAGGAGGTCATCGAGGCTGGCGCAGTGCGCTCCATGTCCAGCGCGCCGCTGCGCATGGCCGCCAAGTACGAGGTGCGCACCTCGGTCGCCGCGGGGCAAAAGCTCGCGGCGCAGGCCTCTTCCCGCGGCACGTCCAAGATGATCCCGTTTATCGGCGCCGTGGTCAGCGGCGCCATCGACTGCGCCACCACGGCCAGCGTAGGGCGCTGCGCCAAGCGCGTATTCGCGGCCGGGGCCGAGGCGGCTGCGGTAGCGGGCGCGACGACGACGCCAGGAGCAAACTAGCAAGTAGGTCGCTGCCCAGACCCGACTGACAGTGACCTCGGGTGAGTTCCATAAGCCGCTAGACCAGCCTATCGAGGCGGCCCCACTCCGAGCTGCTTCCCTGAGCCAGCCGCCCGCTGCGGCATCCTCGGCGCAGCGCAGAGCGCTTCGCTCTCTGCTCTCTCCAGTTGTCGGCAGCGCGAGACTTGGCGCGAGCGAGGTCGGGTGCGAGCGGGATGGACGAGCTGGTGGAGTGGCTCGCGAGCCGCTGCGACAACGAGGCGCACCAGCGTCTGTGGCGCGAGAGCGCGACCGTCGACATGCGGCCCGACCCCAGCTCGGACTCGGGCGACCGAATCCTGTTGGCAACGGCCCCGCTGCGCAAGGGCCTCCGCCTGCCAGTGCCGCCGGCCTGCGTCCTCACGGAGGACCGCGTCCGCGAGTCGGAGGTGGGCAAGGCGCTCGTGGGGCTTGACCGCTACACGCTCTTCGCGTTCTTCCTGCTGGCAGAGCGGCGCAAGGGCAAGGCATCGGAATGGGCGCCCTACATCAACGTGCTGCCCACAGACATCGCCTTCCACCCCATCACGTAAGTCTCTTGCCACACGCGCGCCTGTGCACCCACCCGCCCGCTCTCGCGTGCCGTCCTGACGCGCGCGCCGTGTTGCAGGTTTTGTGCGCGCCTTGAGGCCGAGCCCGAGCTTGCGGCCGCGCTGGAGGCCGAGCCGCTGCTCAAGCGCGCCCTTGTCGCGCAGCACGAGAAGCTGGCCAGGGAGTTCCAGATCGCGCAGCGCCTTGTCGTGATGCACGCGGCCAAGGGCGGCTCGCTGGGCGAGGTCTTTGCGACGGCGCCGACGATGGAGGAGTTTGTCTGGGCAAGCTGCATGGTGGTTTCGCGCGCCTTCGAGATGAAGGAGCCCAACGTGATGTGCATGCTGCCCTTTGCGGACTCAATGAACCACACGTCGCGCGACCCGACCGTGCAGTGGCGGCCGCGACTCCCGCGCGGCTTCTTCGTGGTCACCTTGCTGCGCGACGTTGAGGCCAACACTGGTAAGCAAGGCGCCGAGGAGCGCAGGCCGCGCCGCACCTCGTACACCAAAACTAACACCGCGCGCGGCAGAGCTCACGGCCAACTACCACGGCGGCGCGCCGCAGGGCCAAGCCTCCGGGCTGGACCAGTACGCCAGTTTGTCATGTACGGCTTCGTGGAGACGGACGCCTTCGCGGGCGTGCGCAAGGCCGCGGCCCGCACCAGTTAGTCGACGCAACCATCAACCAGTCAGCGATGTCCTTGCTCCCAAGGCCGACGAGCTCAGGAGGCGTCTCATGCTCGGCAAGGGCCAAGTCCGATCTTTTGCTCAACAAGATCCTCCCCGCCGCCGCCGCCGGAATCGAGATGGCGCCGGCACAGCGCAGGCTTGTGTTCTGCTTTGACGTGTGCTGCCCCTACGCGTACCTCGCCGCCCAGCGCGTCCCCGCCCTAGCCGCCGCGGCCGGCCTCGGCCCAGGCGAGCTGGAATGGCGGCCGACCTTGCTCGGTGGACTCTACGAGGCCACCGAGGCGCCGCAAGGCAAAGACGGCAGCGCCACTCAGGTCATGCCGGCGAACAAGCAGGCCATGCTGGCCCGGGACCTGCGCCGCGAGGCTGAGCGCCACCAGGTGGCGCTCAACTGGAACGCGCGGCACCCGATTCGCACGATCAACGCCCTGCGACTGCTCTGCGGCGTGGAGGACCCGGGCGCTCGCGAGAGACTTGCGCTGGCCATGTACCAGCGTACTGGGTGCAAGGGGAGGACCTCGCCGACCGAGAGGTGCTGCAGCGGATCGCCAGCGCGCAGGGCGTCACGGAAGCCGAGGCGCGGATGGACTCGGAGGCGTCCAAGACCGCACTGCGCGAGAACACCGACTGGGCGGTCGCCAAGGGCGCCTTTGGCGTGCCCTCCTTTGTCGCAAGCAGTCCCGCCGGGGAGGAACGCCTCTTCTTTGGCCAGGACCGCATGTTCTTCGTGGCGCGCCACCTTGGGCTCCCGGACACGCACCCGCTTGGCAGCCCTGCGCGCCTGCGGCCCGCACGCCGGGCGCGGGCGCCGCCACGCTCTCCTTTTTCCACGACTTTAGCTCCCCCTGGAGCTTTCTCGGATCCAAGCAGGTCAGGGCGCTGGCCCAAGAGCACAATGCCAAGCTGGTGTACCGGCCGATTCTGCTCGGCGCTCTCTTCCGGAGCATCGGGACGCCCAACGCGCCGATGCTCGCGATCTCGCCCGCCAAGCGCGCCTACGGCGCCCTCGACATGGGTGACTGGTGCAACACCCTGGGCGTCAAGCTCACCTTCCCGGACGGCTTTCCCATTCGCACCGTGCTTCCGCTTCGCATCAGCATCGTCGAGCCACGCGTCATTGACGCCTTCTATGCCGCCGCTTGGGTCCAAGGCCGCAATATCGGCGACGAGGACGTCTTGCACGAGGTGCTGTCAGAAGCGGGCTTTGACGCGAACGACTTGGTCCGCCGAGCACAGTCGGCCGAGGTCAAGGACCAACTGCGCGAGAACACCGAAGAGGCCATCCGCAAGGGCGCTTGCGGCGTCCCGACCTTCCAGGTCGGCGCCGACGGCGAGCTGGTCTGGGGCCAGGACCGCATCCACGTGGTGTCCGACATGCTCGCTGACGCGGCAGCCGCCGCCAAGCTCTGATTCTTATTTTCTACGTGCGCTTCTTTTTCCGCTTCTCGGGCGTCAGCGTGACGTGCCCGTCCTTGTTGAGCAGCACGCTCTGCTTGTGCGTCTCGAGGAAGGACTTGAGCGACCCAAAGCCGAGGTCCTTGAACTTGCCGTACTCTTCCGCAAGCTGGTTGCCGAGCTCGGGCATCGGGACCTTTTGCTTCTCCTTCACGATGGCCTCCACCTTGGCGATCACTTCGCCCTCGCTGGGCTTCTTCGGGCTCTTGCCCTTGGGCGCCTTGCTCGGCCGCGTTGGCGTGGGCGTGCCAGACGCAGAGCGTCGCGCTTCTTGCCCTTCTTCGTCGGCGTCACGTTCACCTCCTCCTCGTTGTCGTCGCTGCCATCACTGTCGCTGTCGCCATCGCTGTCGCTGTCGCCGCCCTTTCCCTTGGCAGAAGGGCGCGTCTTGCCGTTGGCGCTGTTGCTCCCCTTCTTCGCGGAGCGCGGGCCTTCGTCGTCCACGTCGTCAGACATCTCAGTCACGGTGGCCCCGAGCGGTTCGGGAAGCGGCTCAAAATTTCTTTGTGCAAGGCTTCTTCGCCGTCGTCGTTCTCGTCATCGTCGTCGTCATCGTCGTCATCGTCGTCGTCATCGTCGTCGTCGTCGTCGTCGTCCTCGCCGTCCTCGTCCTGGGCACTGCCGTTCTCGTCCCATTCCTCGTCGTCTTCATCATCGTCGTCAGCCTCCATGCCCATGCCCTGCATAAAGTTGGCGTACACCTGCTGCGAGTCGTCCTCAAGCTCGTCCTCAAGCTCCTGATCGCTAAAGTCCACGACGAAGCGGCCAAGAACGTGCACGCTGGTCTTCTTGGCACACGCCACCGAGAAGGAGATCGTGCGAGCCGCCAGGGGCAGGTCCAGCTGCACATTCTCGCACACGTAGGGCAGGAGCGACGCCACCGTCATTTCCTCACCTTGCGCATCGATCTTGAGCACCGCACGCTCGCCCTTCTGGACCTTCTCGCCCAGGCAGACCGAGGTGATCAGCAGCACTTGCCCCTCGGTGATGCCACCTCAGGCACGCCGGGCGTGACCTCGAGCGCGAACACCTGGCCCTCCGCCTGCTCGTCCCCGTCCATCTCCATCGCCAACCAGTAGTCTGATGCTGCAAAGCTCCGAGTGGATCCTGGCGGAGGGTGTTCCGAGGCGAAAGAGGACGACTCGTCGCAGATCGTGGTTCCGTTGCGCAGAGCTGGTCCGAGGTGCCGCAGCGGCGCAGCTCGAGGCTGGGGGCCTACAGCTGCCCGATCTGGGCGCCGCCAGGTCGCCACTGACGTGCTCGTGCCCCGGCCTGGTTGGAGGGCCGAGCGGGGATGGGCGCGGCGCCGTCCGCGACGGGACATGTGACGGCCAGCAGGTCGGCAGAGTATGTCGCGAGCGCTGCGGGCGACGAGCCCGGAGGCAGTGCGTCGCCGGTGAAGGCAGCGCGAAAGCCGCGCAGGCCCGCCAAAGGGCGACGAAGGCGTGAGCGGCGTGACGCTGGCAACGAGAGCGAGGAGGAGAGCTTGTCGTCTCTGTCGGGGTCGGAGGAAGGCCCGCGCGGCCGCGAGGGCCGGACCGGCGAGGAGGGCCGGGAAGAAGAGGCAAAGGTGGGGAGAAGCAATGCCAAAGACGCTGGCATCGACCCGCAGCGGCGGTGCCACTATATCGAGGTGCCTGTAGGCACGAGTGGCACGCTCACACGCGGGTATTTGAGGTACGCGAGCGCAAGGTGGAGGCGTGCCCTGAGGAAAGCAAGGTGGTGCCGTCACAGCCTTTTCTTTGTCTCGCCACGACTGACATGATCATTGTCCGATGGGAGGCCGGCAGCTGGGCAGAGGCGCGCACGGTGTCCCAATATGAGCTGCAATGGACGCAGCCAACGCTGAAGAAAAACAAGTACCTGGAAGTGTGGAGCTTCGAGGTCCAGCATCACGATGCCACCGCCGCCGCGCCGCCGCCGCCGCCCCTGCACATGATGGCGAGGAGGGTAAGAACGCGCAGCCGGAGCAGCTCTACGACCAGCCCGCCTTGCTATTCACCGGCACCGAAGACGGCAGCGTCCTGGGCCCAGAGGAACAGAAAGTGGAGCTCTTTTGCGACAACAAGTTTTGCACGCTGCCAAACAAAGTCGTCAACCTGCTGGACTTGCGCGCCGAGGTCAAGCTCTTTGGGCTTGGCGGCGGCTGTGCCCCGCTTCTCTTTCGGGTGCGCGCCAAACTGGCCCACCTGGGATGGGGCCCGTGGAGCCCCGTATCCGAGCCGATACAAACCCTGCCGCGTGTGGAGCCGGCACTCGCGCCGCAACCCGCAGCCACCACCGCGCACTCGCTCGAGGCTGCTTGGGGCATGCCTCGCGAGAGAGTGTACGGCAAGGTGAGCGCTTTCCGGCTCTTTGGTGCGATGCTCGATCGACATGGCCGGTTCGGCCGCGCAAAACTCGCGAGCTACTGCGGGGAGCTCGAGCAGACACTCTGCGAGGCCGCCAAGGCGGGCACGCTTGCCTCGGCCTCGGCAGAGCACGACATCAGGTGGGTCGAGCTGTATTCAGGCACGGAAACGCGACTTGCTATCGGAGAGGCCCCTGCGGGAGCCCAACCTGGGGCGGCGCAAGCGGCACGAGAGCTGCTCGCTTCCAGCTTGTCAGACGGCCATGGAAACCTCCAGGCGGCGGGCATGGAGCGTGGCCTGCTCCCACCCGACTGGCCCTTTCTCTTCCGCGTGGAGGCTGAAAGCGGCGTTTGGTTTCATGGCACCTTTCGCTCCAACTCGTTCTCGAGCCCCGTCGTCTGCGTGTGGACAGGTCTGCCAACCTACGACGAGCCTTCGCCCCCAGAACTTCCGCCATTCCACGGCATGGCACTCTCTAGGCAGCTGACCCTGCAGCTCGAGGCGCCGCGCACCTACGGGGGTGGGCACCGCGCGGACACCTTTGACATCTTCTTTCCCTTTGGGCGCACCAGACGGCTCGTGGTTCGGGATCGACGCGGGGGATCGGAAGAAGGGCGGCAAGAAAGCCAAGGCGCCCGTCGCGCGCTCGTGGGGCGAGCTGTTGGCCGAGGAAAAGGCGGCAGCACAAGTGCGCCTCGAGAATCTCCGGGCAGAGGGCTGGTATGCCTTGGGACGCCGACTCTGGCGCCACCTTTTGGACCAACAGTCTTTCCGGGGAAGTGTCGTGGACCACGCCCGACGCGTCCGAGCTCCCCGTTCGCGAGTTTGTGTTAAGCGGGCGCTACGTGACCGCCGCGGAGGACCTTCAGCAGGAGTTCAAGGTCATGTACCGCGGCGCCCGGCGGCACGTCAAGCTCGAAAACCTGCGGCCAAACACATACTACGAGTTTCAGGTTCACGTGCGCTCCACACTCCCTGGCGCAAAGCCAAGCAAGACCTCGCAGGTAGTGCGCTATGGAACCGCAGAGCCCTCGGGAGCGCCTCTCGCTGCCTGTCGGCTGGCTCGAGCTGTGGGACGCCACGACCGGCCACATGTACTATCACAACCAGGACGCCAAGCGCATTCAATGGGAGCACCCGTGTGGCAGCGGTATAGACGACCTGGACCTGCCCTTTCGTCAGAAGCGGTTCAAACTCCTGCACGAAGTCCACACAAACATGCCCCCGGCCAAGAACATCGAGACGCTCAAGCTGCACCTGCGGCGCGACCGCTTGCTCCAGGACAGCGTCTCGCAGTTTGCAACGCTTGCCGTCTCGGACCTCTCGCGGCGCCTCAATATCAACTTTGAAGGCGAGAATGGCATCGACTCGGGCGGCATCACCACCGAGTGGTACCTGGAGGCATCCAAGGCGTTCTTCAAGGCCGAAAACGAGCTGGCTGCAAAGTGCGAGGCGTCGCAGCTCTACCGCATCCTGCCCGGCCCCCTGGGCGAGAGCAAGACGAGCACGACGGGCTGTACTACTTTTTAGGCCGGTTGATGGGCAAGGCGGTGTATGACAAGCGCGTGCTGTTTGCTCCATTTTGTTCTTTCGTTTGGGGCCATCTCCTCGGGCGCGCGCCAACGCTGGACGACTTGCAAGAGATAGACCCGCAACTCCATCAGAGCCTCATGTGGATGCTTGGCAACGACGTGACGGACATCATCTTCGAGACCTTTACGGTGCTTGACGAGGGCGAGCAGCCAGTCGAGCTCAAGCTCGGCGGCGCCGAGATCGAGGTGACCGAGGCCAACAAGGACGAATACGTGCGCCTCGTGGTGCGCTATACAATGAGCGACTCGATCCAGGCGCCGCTGGAAAAGCTCAAGCAAGGCTTTCACGAGATCCTTCCCCGGGAGTCCCTGCGGGAGCTGCACATGCACGACCTCGAGCTTCTCCTGAACGGATCGGCCGAGGTCGACGTCAAGACCCTGCGTCGGCGCGCCCGCTATGCCAACGGTACACGGACAAGTCCAAGCCAGTGCAGTACTTTTGGAGCCTCTTCGAGGGCGCTTCGCCAGAGCTGCAGGGCGAGATCCTGGCCTTTGTCACGGGCTCCACCAAGATGCCACTGGACGACCTTTCGCTGCAGATCGTGCGCTCGGACGAGGGCCCGGAAACGCTGCCTTCCTCGCACACATGCTTTTTCCAGCTGGTCCTGCCCGTGTTCGAGTCCCAGCAGCAGCTGCAGGAGAAGCTCATGGTGGCGCTTGAGAACAGCGGGGGCTTTTATATGACATAGTGATTCTTTATTATAATACGGGGCTGCTAGTGCGGCTCTTGACTGACCAGACCAGCAACCACTTGAGGTTGGTCAGCACGCGCCGCAAAGCCAAGGTCCAGCGCAGCGCGCTGTCCACGTCCTGTGCGCTGGGCTGGGTCACGGCCGAGCCCGGCTGTGTGCGGCCGAGAAGGGCGTCAATGTGCTGGCGCGTGCTTGAGGTCCACGGAGACGCCCTTGATCTTTGCGCAATCGGGGGGAAGGCGGTCGTTCCAGTTCGCCTCGCCGGGCACTTTAATCGGGTACATGTTCTTCTCGAGGTCCACAATGGCGCCCTCTTTTGACTGTTTGGCCACATCCGTAAGCTGCGCCAGGCACCATAAAGGCGCGCATGCCGTGGTTAAAGTTCTCCACGGCGGTGCCTCCAGAGACGATGCCGCTCAGGCGGTCCATCATCGTGTTCGACCGCGAGCTGTCAAGATAGAGCGGGAAGACCTTGCCGCTAGCGAGCTGCACGAGGGTCGTGCGCGCGCCAAGAGGGCACACGCGAAAGCCTGCAAACTCAAAGCCGCAGTATTGGGCAATCGCTGCGAGCAGCATGGCGCTGAGGCCCCACGCCGTGTTGACCTCGTCCCAGCACGGTGGAGGCCGCGGCGCGGCCGTCGCCGCAGAGTCTCGGCGGTACCTGCTGCGCCCGACGCCGCTGCCGCCGCTGCCGCCGCTGCCAGCGCCCCGTTGCTGCGGCGCGAGCAGCTGTCCGAGCCTGTATTGATTGATGGTTCCGTACTCGCCGTCGCGCCAGATGAAGAAGGCATCGTTGAAGGCGTGGATGGGGGACAGAAAGCCAAGAATGGCCTCCGCACTCCGAATCCGACGCATGAGCGAGTCGCGCTTCTCGCTGACGGTGTCCAGCGCGGCACGGGTCATCGTAAAGTCGTGCCAGTACGCGCTCTCTTGCTGGGCAACCTGGAGCTCCTCCGTGGCGAGCCGCCCGGCCTGCTCCTCCACGGCGCGAAAGTCGCTCTCCATCGCCTGAAGCTCGGCCACGGCCTCGCTCTGCTTGGCGATCAACCGCTCAATCTCCGCGTCCAGCTCCACCTCCTGCCCCGGCGCCTCAGCCGCGCCGTGTTGCTTGTTGAGCGCCGCGACGCACTGCTCCAAGTGGCCCTGCTCAAGTGTCTTCTCCACGAGATAACTATTGATGCGGGTCATGCACTCCTCGCAGGCCGGCGTGCCGCCCTCGCCCCCGCCTGCGGTCTGCCGCCGCGTCCGAAAAGTCCAGCTCAGCGATTTGCGGGCGCATTTCCAGCACCTCGGCGTGCTGCTCGGGGTCCCCGTGGTTGTCGACGCCCAAGGCGAGCGCCAAGAACCGCCTGTTCTCCTTCACCTGAGCATAGGGCTGCCGCTCCTCAACGCCAGCTTCCCTCGGGACGTCGCGCACCACGTGGAACGAATCAACCTCGACGCCGTCCAGCCCGCGGCTCCCGCCCGGCTCGACGCGTATGCGCTGACGGCACGCAACGCAGGCCGCCTCGCCGGACGCCGATAGCGCCCCGCCGCCGCGCGCCTCCTCGTCGCGAGCCTTCGACTCGCCGCTCGCCATCGCGCTCGCCGCGTTCGCTCCTTGCCCGCCGTGTCACCAAGGAGCCTGGCGCGAGGATCGCAACGACGATCTGCCAGATCTGGGACCGCGACAAGTACCGCGATGCGATGCGATGCCGCCGCTTTCAGCTCCGCCAAACCAGCGAGCCGAGGGGCGGCGGGCCGCCCCGCCTCGGGTCCCGGGAACTACGGCGCGTTCGCCGTGGCGGGAAGGCGGTTCGGTTCGGAGGCCGTCACGCCAACCAAGGTCTCGGGCTTGGCCCGAGGGCGTCGACCAGGGCACCCTGCCGCTTGCAAGGCAAGCGCGAGCAAGCCCAAGCTGCACAAGTGTGGGCTTGCAGTGCTGTGGAAAGGTGAAGGAAGGAAGGAAGGAAGGAACAGCCCGCCCGCAGGCCCGTGATGAGACCCGCTTGGACCTTCTTGGTCCCTTCTTCATGTTTTTGTTCGGAATTTTTTTTACCCCGGACGGCGCAAAGCTGTTTGGACAGCGCAAGGAGCGGGAGACGTCGGCGATGCTTCCGGAGCCACGGGCTGGTGCGCGGCAGGGAGGGCGTGACAAAGCATGACGCTCTTGCAAAGCCGTGCGTGATGATGATGGGCGGTGAGGGCCCGTCATCAAACCCCCTGTCGAATCGTCGTCATCCCAATTGTGATGGCACGAGATCAAGCCAGAGCCAGAGCCACAAGGCCCCACGGCAACTACTTTTTTTTCACAAGGGAAGTGGGCGCAAGCCTTGCCGGTGAGTTCGAGCGCACCACCGACCTTGGTCTGACAGGTGAGGCTCGTCGAATCTCTCAATCGGCGAAGCGTCGCGTTTCGTGCCTGGATTTGGTCTGGCTTTCTTCGCACAGGCCGCAGAAAGCGTCCGCACGGCAAGTCGGAAAGGTCTTGGCGATGATGCATGATGATGGATGATGTTGATGAGACCGATAATGGCTGAAGTCTTGACAGTGAAGCTCATGTGTGCGAAATGTGCGTCAGTCAGTCAGTCAGAAGAAACCGCCAAGATGGAGAATGATGGAAAGCCAAGCCCAGTCGGGTGGTTAGACGGTTTCACATTTTACACGCCAAGTTGGCGTCACGTCGAGGCCAGTCACGAAAAGCCAGGTGAAGGTGGCGGAGGCACAGGCAGGCACCCATGGCGCGGGTAAAGATGGCACCCAAGCGCCGTGCCGATGGTGCTTGGGGCGGCTGAGCGGCAGGCTGTTCGGGCCATTGAGGCTGCTTCAGCTGCTTGTATTCGTCTGCGGCACTCGCGAGGCCGTCGCGACGGAGTGGACCCCGAGGGCGTGAGCTCGCCTAACGGTCGACTGAGCCACGCTGTGCTCGCACCTAACCACGAGCTAGAGTTTGGGCTTCGCCGCGACGACGAGACGCTGATCCTGCGCAGCCGGTTGCGACTCAAGGAGCGCTCCAGCACGGCGAAACTGCGCCACCTGCAGACCACGGACGGGCCCTCGTTTGTGAATGACGACTACTCGCCTCCGTGGGGGCCGAGGCAACACAGCCCAACCGGTACCGCGAGCTTCGCCTTGGCTTGAGCATGAGCGCCTTGGGACTAGTGGACGTGCACCTGCGGGTCTTCAACGATGGCCTCGGCCTCCGCTACGTATTTCGCGAGAGGACCCAGCAGGACGTGCGCGAAGAGACCGCCTTCCGCATCCCTGGCAACCCCCTAGTCTGGTTTACGGAGGGGTGGAAGGACGTCGGCGGACCTGTCCGACTAAATCAGCTCCGCACAAAGCTCGTGACGCAGCCCGACTTTGGCAAGGACGCGACGACGCCGATCACGATGCGGTTGTCGGCTAGCTCACTGCTCGTATTTCACGAGGCCGACCTCGTCGACTCGCCCGGCGTGACGCCGCGGCAAACCGCCGAGGACACGCTGCGCCTGGACGCGCGGCACGGGAAGCGGGGCCAGTCGGAATTCGCAACTGCATGGCGCACCATCATGGTGGCAGAATCCGCAGCGCGCCTTGCCGAGTCCAGCCTGATCCGAAACCTCAACCCGCCGATGCGCAGCATCGTCTCCGTCCACGGCCGCCGCATGGACGAGTGGGTGCGACCGGGGCTCTCGATGTGGGAGTTTCGCGTGCGCGGCGCGGTGGACCCCGCCGACGGGTTCACGTACGGTGCCGATATGAGACCATGGTGCGCTTCATCGACTTTGCCGCGGAAGCGCGAATTCCGTACGTCCTCCTTGACGACGGCTGGTACCGCAGTGAATTGGAAGCCAAAAGCGGCGACCTTCTCAACCTTGAGATCATCGACGTTCGCAACCTGGCGCGCTATGCCAAGCAGCGAGGCGTGGGCCTCATCCTGTACGTTGACTTTGAGGCGCTTCGCCGCATGCCAGATCTTGAGTTCGTCCTCGCACCTACCACGAGTGGGGCGCCGCCGGCATCAAGCACGGCTTCGCGACCAACGCACGCAGCAACGTGGTGCACGTATACCAGGAAATGCTGCGCACGATCGCGCTTTGCGCCAAGTACGAGCTCGTCTACTGCGTCCACGAGCCGCCAAAGCCCTCTGGCTGGGAGCGCACTTTCCCAAACATGCTCGCGACGGAATACACCGACTCGATGCTTGACAATCCGCGCCGGCGCGCGACCCGGCACCTGCGCTCGTCACGCTGCCCTTCGTGCACCACCTCGTGGCTCCCGTGGACCGCAGCTCTGGCATGTTTGGGCTGGACAACTACATCACTCGCACCAAATGTCACCGGCAGCTGCCCGTCGACGGTGATGTCCCAGCTCGCGCAGGGCTTCCTCTTCCCGACGGGCTTGTGGACCCTGGTTGACAGCGACTACAACTACCGCGCCAAGCCTGCTCTACTTGCGCTGCTGGCTGAGATGGATGGCTTTCTGCGCGAGAGCAGACTTGGGCGCAAGGCACCATTGGCGAGGAGCTCGTGATGACGAAGAAGCTTGGCAACACCTATCTCACGTGCGGCCTGACCGCCTCGTCGCGGATGGTCACAGTCAGTCTGGAAGAAGTGCTGCCGCGCGACGTCACGTTCGACGTTACGCTCTTTCACGACGGCCCAGCAGATGGCGCCATAAGCACCGCGGGCCCTGAAATCCCCACTACAGCAGAGAAGCGTCGCATTGCAGCCGATACGACCAAGCGCGAGCTCTTCGAGATCGTCACCTCGGTGGTGAACAGCGCCGACCCGGTATCGCTGCGCGTCCGCGTGGCCAATGGGGGTGGGTTTTGTGCCCGGCTCGTGTCTCGCGAGGACCTGAATCCCATTACCTTGGCGCCGACCAAGACGCCCACGACGCGGCCTTCCGTAGCGCCAACCGCGGCACCTGCTCCGCGCGGGTCCGCTGGAGTTTACTGCGCCACGCTTGAGATGAGCGCACGTGCGAGGCACAGCGCTGCAAGTGGGAGGGCTCGCGGTGCGAGGAGCTGATGTGCGTCCAAGGTGTCGTGGCGCTACACTGGCGACCCTCGCGTAGCCGACGGGAAACAGGGGGCCTCGGTAGTGCACGACTTTCGCTGGCAGCACGAGTCCACGTGCCCCGACCTACCCTTTGCCACATACGACTACCCCGCACATGCCGTGGAAGGCCGCGCCGCGCGCAGACTTGACTCCCAGGGCAGCGCGGCGCAGAGGCTCGCTTCGGTGACCGCACCAATGCAGACGCCTTTCACAGTCGACGTGAGCCGTCTGAGTGACCGCGAGATCGAGTCGATGTGCCTAACCGCGGCGGATTGCCGCCACCCGCCGCAGCTCTCCGTGCTCCGGCGCGCTAGTGACGGCGCGCTTTGGCGGCCAGAGGTGGAGGGCTTCGCCAAGCGCCGCCTGGAAAAGAGCAACGTGTGCTGCGACGTCAACCAAGAGTCGCCGCGCAACGCCGGGTTCGGCGCCAACTACTTTACAATCCCTTCGCGCCCACCCCCGCCACGCATCTCGTGGCCGACGACGTCGAGGTCACCGCCGAAACCTACTTTCCCAGCGGGACCACGGCCCACACGGCCAAAGTGGTGCGCCTCGACCTGCTCATGCACGGCGAGGAGCTGTACACTTTCGTCGACCTGACGTGCCGCGCCTCGCGCGACTTGTACCGTCGTAGCTCTGCCGTCGGCCCTTGGCGCGGCAGGCAAAGCGCTGTCGCCCTGGAAGTCGTGTTCAAGTTCTCTGGCAGCCGGCTTCCGCAAGTGCGTTCAGCGGCGCGGACGGATCGCGGCTTCACTGCGACCAAGGCGGCGTTCGGCGATCGCGGGCAGCATCGCTCACTCGGCAAGATTCGCGCATCCTTCATTGGCGTCAGCACGGACAACATTGCGCAGCGCCAAGGGGACTTTGCCTGGGTGTCCCTGGACAGCCTCTCCGTGGTGCTCAAGACCCCGCGCTACGGCGAGATGGTTGGGACGTACCTCATGGCAAGCCTCGAGTGGGCGATGGTCGCGCCGCCAAAGGGCAACTGGCCGCTGGCGCTGCTCAACCTCCTGGCGGCGCAAAGGACGTACAACCGAGCGGTCCGAGACAATGAGGATGTCGACTTTGGCGCAGCGGCCGTGTACACTGGCCAGGGGTTCGAGAACGTGCGCCGGGGACTCGAGTTCCTAGTGGAGCGAGACGGCAATGGTGTGCCGCGCTTCATGAAGCGAAAAGTAGGCGGCTCGCGATGCATGCAGGCGTTTCCGAGGACGTTGATCAAGCGCTTCATAAACGGCCGCCCCAGCCGAGGCTTCCTGCCTGGAGCTGAGCCGCAACACCGCCGCAATGCAGTGTAGCACGTTTTGCTCGGAGGCCTGCGAGCCGGCCTGGCGCGTGTTGCAGCGGGCGCGGGCACTCGTTTGGGACGAGCTCATCAACCAGGTGCCAAAATGCGCGGACTGCCCCGGCTTGATCGGCCTGATGCAGGAAGACGTGCCACCTGGAGTGGGAAGCCCGCTAGAGCAGTCGACCTGGTACCCCAATGCCTCCCTTTCATCGGGCAGGATGGCGAGACTCACACGCAGCACTATGCTGGCAAAGCCATGGATCTGCCCGACTACGCCTCGTGCGACGCGAAGGCCTCAAGATAGAATAGCAACAACAATAGATTAGTCCCGCTTGACCCGCTTGCGGCCCCGCATGTCTGCAGCGCGCGACCCCCGCCGCGTGCGCCAATCTCGCGCACAGACTTGTCGATCTCGCCCGCCTGCTGCGTAACGAGGGAAAAGTTGCGCTGCCGCTCTGCGCGCAGCTCGTCCGCGCGCTTTTGCTTTTCGTTCTGGCGCTGCTCCGACAGGAACTGGGCGTCCTTGCGCAGCTCACGCGCCACGCCCTTACGCTCGCGGTTGACCTGCTTTTTCAGCTTCTTCATCTCGGCGCGGTATCTGTCCGGGTCGTGGCCGTCCTTGGTCCACTTGTAGTTCTCGTTGAACAGCGGCTCGATCACCTTGATGGACTTGGCGACCTGCTGCAGCAGGCGCATGGGCTTGCGCTGCTGCCGCGCGGCGGTCAGGGCCGCGCCGAGCTTGGCTGCGGTCTTCTCCACCAACGTGCGTGCCGCTGAGTCCCCGCTCGGTTCCTTGCATGCGGCGTCAAAGGCGCCGACGATGCCCTCCAAGAGCACGTCGCCTGCCGGCACGCTCTGCGCAATCTCGCTGTACTGCACACACAAATGGCACAGCCCTGCGAGCACCTTGCTGCACAGCGTAATGTCTGCCTGCCCATTGTCCTCGGCATAGGACAGGAGGTGTAGGCTCAGCGCCGGGGCTCCGCATCGAGGTGGCAGCTTCATCGTTCGCGCTGATGAGTCCCAGGAAGCCGCGGCGCAGCCAGTCCAGCTGCGGCGCACCCTGCGCGCGCCGGCCCTCCTGCAGCAGCTTGGGCAGCACCCAACTAGGCTTACGCGCCACATCCTCCGCACGACCGGCGGGCCGCGGCGCACATCGGAGCGCCTGGAGACTGAGCGCCTCCAGCGCAACCTGTAGCTCGGGAGCCAGCCGCTTGGCCCCTCGGACAAAGTCGAGCAGCGTTTGCGAGGTGCACAAGGCCGCCACCACGTCGCGGGGCCCGCGCACGGGGCACTGGGACAGATACTGACACAAAAGCAGCTGCGCTGGCGAGACGACCACGTGGCGAAAGTCGGTAGCCGGGAAAACGAGCTGTACGGCGCGGAAGAAGGCCAAGTCGCCCGGCGAGGGCCAGCAACGCGCGTCGCTCAGCAGGATCCCGCCGCCCATCTGCTCAAGGTCTTGCTCAAGCTCCTCCTTCTCCAGCTCCACGGCAGCACGGCCCTTAGCACCCTGCGATCACGAGAAAAAGAGAAACAGTCAGCAATCCGTCCAGCCACCCAGCCTCATGACTCTCTCCTCCCCTTCCACCTCCGCCCAGCCTTGCTGGGAGATGGATGTCCGCCGTAAATTTGGGGCCGCCGCATGAGATGTTGCGCGGAAGACCTGGTTATGCAGCTACCGAGTGCCATCTTCCAAATCGTTGGCCCCTCGCGCCGTGGGAGAGCAGCGCGCGGGAATTTGACTCGATTTGGGACCATCCAACACCACCCTTTCCCAGCTCCACACCCATGCCACCTACCTTGTGTCCACCGCGCTTCTTCATCTTGAGCATCTCCTCTGGAAGCGCCACACGCGAGGATTCGCACCCGTAGTCGCCGCCACCAGACTTGCCAGCAGCCGAGGCCGCCCCCAGCTGTGAGGCGAGCCTAGCCTGCATGCGCGCGAGGCGGGTGCAAAAGAGCTGGGCGGCCAGGTTGGGCACGTCGTGCGCGACGTCGTAGATGGCTTGCAGGCACTGCTTGCAAGCCTCGCGGCCCTCGCCGAGCTTGCCTGCGTCCTCCTCCATGGCGCCGCTCGACCACAAGCACGAGGTGCTCCACGAGGATGCCCAGGAATCGGTGCAGCTTGGCGCGGTTCTCCGCCAGCAGGTGAATCGAGTTGCACTTGCGCACGCGCTCCACAACCGTCCCGAGCGAGGCCTTGGGGTACGACTTTAGCATGCCCACAAAGTCGATGTGGGTCTCGGGCGCATCGAGAATGAACGGGAGCTCCGTCTTGGCCTCGAGGATAATGTCGGCGCGCTTGTCGATGCCAACTTTGCGCTTCTTGCTGGTCTTGTTCTTCTTGTCGCTCGCCTTCATGGCCTTGTCGTGCTCTTTGAGGTGCATTTCCATGACCTCGTCTCCTTCAAGGCTCTCGTCGTCACACCGCTATCCTCGTCCTCGTCCTCGTCCTCATCTTCGTCATCGTCTTCATCCTCCGCCGCGTCAAAGAAAGCGTCCTTCTTGCGGCCCTTTCGCCGCTTCGAGCCACCGCGCCGCTCTTCGTCGTCGCTTTCGTCGTCAGACGCGGCCTTCCATGCGCCGCTCCAGCTCTTTTGCTGTTCTTCGAGCTTGTCGCGCTCCCGCTTGGCCTCCTCCTCGGGAGTCATGGTCCGGTCGGTGGCGGCGGCGCGGGCCTCAAACATGAGGCCCCGCACAGTCTGCTCGTACTCGTCTGGCTCCTCCGCAGCTTTGTTCTGGTCCGGGACCTTGTCAGCGCCCGTCCCGTCCTTGAGGCGCTGCACCATCTCGGCCATCATGCGCGCCTGTTCCTCCTTCTTGGTAGGCCGCAGGTGGAAGAGGCCCTGCTGCATCAGGCCCTTGAAGGCATCATCGAGGCGCTCGCGCTCGTCCTCGTCCTCCTCCTTCTCGCGCTGGCGCTGCATCTTGAACATCTTGGCTTTGGCGATGACCTCCTCCATGATGTCCTTCTTGGAGCGGTTGTCGCGCTCGGAGCCCCCCGTGCGCTCGCCGTTCTTGATGTCCTGCATCAGCTGGTTGGCGTCAATCCGATCGTCGTAGCCCTCGTCGTCGTCGTCGTTGTCCAGACCCTCGGCACGAAGCATGCGCTCGAATTCCTTCATGTCGGTGTCCTCGACGCCGTCCTTGCTAAGCGACTGGCCCAAGTGCGTGAGCTCGTGGCGCGGCTTCTTGCCCCCGGCCGCGGCGTCGGTGTCGCCGAGGTTGTAGAGCTCGCGCTTTGAGCGCAGACGCTTGAAGCGCTCGAGCACGCGCTCCTCCTCGGTGAGGCTCTTGTCCTTCTCGCCGAACCGCTTGTCCAGGAAGGTGTTGGCCTTGCTGCTCTGCGAGACCTCGGAGAGCAGCGTGCGCTTGCGCTTCTCGTAGGCCAGGCTCCTGGAGAGGGCCACATTCCGCTTGGCGCCCTTTAGCTTCTTGTTCAGGACCGTGTGCTTCTGCTTGTTCTGCCGCACCTCGAAGGGATTGCTCAGCCGCGCCTCGAGCCGCGCCTTCTTGCCAGCGCCCGCGCCGCCCTTCGCGGGCGCGGCCCGGGCATTGAAGGCGCCCGAAAGGTCCTTCCTGCGCTTGCCCATGCTCGTCCTCGCTGCTGCTCGGTCGGTCGATGTGCTTCTGCGCGCCACAGATCTTTGCGGAGCGCTGCCACCCAAATGCGTTCCGCAGAACGATGGAACGGCCTCGGAACATTGGCGCAGGGCATCCAAGGGACGCGCAGGACTCGGTCATCACGCTGGCCCTCGCGCTCGGCGGACGTGCGGCCTCGGGACTTACGCGCGGTCGCGGTTGGGCGAGGGGCTGCTTGGCTGGGAGGCGCGGTGGTTGCAGTCGGAGGGCGGCCTGATGGCGGAAGAGGTCAAGGCCGGCGTGGCGCCCGAGGGCTACACGAGTATCACGGAGGGCAAGGCGTCCATCCTGGTGGACGAGAGCACGGGGAAGAACGCGTTTTACAATGAGGTGCAGATCAAGAACCGGGACCTGTCCACGCTTGTGCTCAACGAGTTTGCGGTGCAGCTGGAGGCCGAGGCCAAGGACCAGGTCGCGCGTCGCTTGGTTGGCAAGCCGTGGCGCCGTGTGACGCCCACGTGGGAGCATGGGGCGCGCAGGAGGACCATAGCATCGTCGTGGACGGAGCTACGAGCGCGACGGACGGAGCTCAAGGCGGCAAGGCTTGTGACGCTGAGGCCGACAAGGGCGCCGAGGGCGCCGAGGGCGCCGAGGCGAGCGGCGACAAGGGCGGCGCCGCGGCCGCAGCTGAAGGCGATGCGAAGAAAAGAAGGGCAAGAAGAAGAAGGGCGGTGGCACCGTCAAGCCGTTCACCTACGAGGACAAGGGCTTCATCGGGATGCGCGTGCTCGAGGCGCTCGCCGCCTCCGGCCTGCGCAGCATCCGCTACCTCAAGGAGGTTGTCGAGGGCGTCGGCCTGGACCGCATCGTGGCCAACGACCTCGAGAAACATGCGGTCGAGTCCATCCGCCGCAACGCGGCCTTCAATGGCGTTGCGGACGACGAGAGGCTCGTCCCAAACAACGGCGATGCAATCATGCTCATGTACCAGCACCGCGTGGATCCGGGGAACCGCAAGGACCACACCGCGTTCGCTCGTTCCTGCCCCCGGCGCTGCGCAAGTTTGACGACCGCGACCTTCGACGTAATCGACTTGGACCCCTATGGCTCGCCCTCCATCTTTGTGGACTCCACAGTGCAGGCCGTCCGCGACGGCGGCCTTCTGTGCGTGACCGCGACGGACCTCACGACGATGTGCGGCAAAAACGCCGAGATGTGTTCTCCAGGTATGGCGCCATGCCGCTGCATTCGAGCAACTTTCGGCACGAGATGGCAGTGCGCATGGTGCTCGGCGCGCTCGAGTCGCGCGCAAACGTGTACGACCGGCACATTGTGCCAATCTTGAGCGTGCAGATGGACTTTTACCTGCGCTGCTTTGTGCGCGTCTACTCGGACAAGAACGAGGTCAAGGCGGCGTCCACCAAGCTGGGGATGGTCCTGCAGTCACGCGGGTGCCCTTCCTTTTGGGTGCAGCGCCTCGGCGAGCGCAAGGACGCGGGGGCTCGAACAACTTTTTGGCCCGGCCGGCCGGCTGGAAGGTCCCCGAAAAGTGCCCCGAGACGGGCCAAGAAATCGCGGTCGGTGGCCCGATCTGGGCCGCCCCGATCCACAACTATGCCTTTGTGGACGCGCTTCTGGAGCGCTTCCGCACGGGTCCTGGCCCGGCCGGCTTTGACGCCGCAGCTCTGGGCGCGGCCGACATGGTGCAGGGTGTTCTCCTGAGCGTGCGGGACGAGCTGCGGGAACCGGCCCTGTCGTATTCTCTTCCCAGCTTGTGCAAGACCTTGCACTGCGTGGTGCCCAAGAAGGATGCGATATTCTCGGCCCTCGAAAACGCGGGCTACAAGGCGTCGCAGCTGCACTGCGACCCGAACAGCTTCAAGACGGACGCGCCCAATCAGGTTGTGTGGGACATCATGCGCGCGTGGGTGGCCAAAAACCCGACCAGCGCAAAGACGGCCACGAACGCAAAGGTGCAGCGCATCCTATCCAACCCGTCCAAGACCGAGGTGAGCTTTGCGGTGACCGCAGCAGTCCGCCGCGCGAGCAAGGTGGGCGAGAAGCGGCCGGCCAAATGGGCGCTCAACCCGAAGCCCAACTGGGGCCCAAAGCCGGCCGCGTCCGGCTTTGCCAGCCGTCAGACGCACAAGAGGCGCCGGGCGGGCAAGGACGAGGCTGCAGCCGAGGAAAAATCTGACGCAAAGTAGAGACTGAGAGACATTGGTTGCTGTTGCTGCAAAAGCAGCAAGAGCTGTTGCAAAAAAGCCTGCCGCCGCCGCCGCCGCCGCCGCCGCCGCCGCTGCGCTGCTGCTGCTGCTGCTGCTGCTGCTGCTAGCTGCTAGCTGCTGCTGTTTGAATACGCGTGCGCCGGCGAGCTCACACCTGGCCGCCGTACGCTTCCTCGAATACTTGTGTCCCCGCCACCATGCTCATGGGCATCTCATCGCTTGGCGGCCGCTGAAGCACGGGCGAGTTTCGTCAATAATGTCGTGCCGTTGTTGGTGGTGCCTTGCGGTGAGGTCAAAGCCTGGGTTCCAGACGTGACATAGTTTTGCACGAGCTTGTGCACGCTGCTGTCGTCGCCTTGGTCTGTTTCGTCCAAGGGCACCACGGCCGCAGTCGGCTGCGAGGTCCCCTTGAATTGGCCCGTCATGAGCCGGAGCTCATGCTGGAGCGTCTGCATCATCTTCATCTTACGATAGGCGTCGACGCCATGCTCCATGGCGTCGATGCCGAGGATCTCGGTCATGGGCGCCACGCGGATTTTCCCCTTCATGAACAGCTGGACCAATTTAAAGTACATGTACGTGAGGAGCCCCGACCAGAAAATGATACTCAGGCCGCCCAAGACTTGGATTCCGAGCTGCCCCCGCCGCCGCCGAAAAACAGGCCCACATCCGCTCCGCTACAGGGCATCTTGTGCCCGAACAAAGCTGGCGCGATGCACCCCCAAATGCCAGGGAAGAAGTGCACGGACAGCACGCCGATAGGGTCGTCAATCTTGATGCGCAACATCAGCTTGGTGGCCCAGAAGCTAATAGTTCCGCCAACGAGGCCCAGAACGGCAGCCTCGTGCACGCCCACAATGTCGGCACAGCCCGTGACAGACACCAGCCCTGCGAGCAAACCAGTCGCGAGGTCGGCGGGGGGCAGTTTGCCGCGCATCTTGGCTGCGAAAGCCGCGGCAGCGAGGAGTCCCAAGAACCTGAGATAAGCGTGGTGCCCATCACGGACGCAACGCCGGAGTGATAGTCGTGGGCCGGTCGGACGGCATGACGAAACTAGCGCCGTTGAAGCAAATCCACGCCACAGCAATCATGATGGCGCCCAGCAAGCCGTAGAAGGCCTCACCTTGAAACGCCGAGTGGCTCATGGTGAGGGTCTGTTCGACGCACTTGAGCTCCTTCGGCACCGGCATGCCCATGCGACCTATCCGGGGACCCAGCACCTTTGCGCAAACCAGCGCGGAGGTGCCACCGAGAAGGTGCACGGCGCTGGCGCCGGCCAGGTCGATGTACCCAATGGCGTAAAGCCAGCCCTCGGGGTGCCACACCCAGTGCGCGACCACGGGGTAGATGAAAGCTGACATGAAGAAAGAAAGGCCGAGGTAGACGGACAACTTGAGCCGCTCAGCAGCAGCCCGAGTCGATTGTAGAGGCAGTGGCTGCAAACGACAGATGGAAGATCCACGATATTGGATGCCTCACCACGGGCGTGAAGAACCCTTCCGTGCCCATGACGCCACCCATCGACTTGCCATCGTACAGCGCGAACCCTGTGGCTTGAAAGGCCACGACGGAGGGCGAGGTCCATTATGTTCTTGGTGAAAATGCTCACCAGGTTGGTGGACCGCACCGCGCTCGCTTCCAACAATGCGAAGCCGTACTGCATGGTGAAGATCATCACCGCGCTCATGAGGACGATCGGCGCGGACTCGTCCGTCGCCTCGCACTCCATCTCCGACTCGTGCGCCATTGCCCTGGCGGGCACCCTTTCCCCCTTCCCACCCCCACCGCCTCGCCTTATGCGCCGCCGTGGCACGCCAAGCTCGGGACGCTCGTTCCGTCCTGCGCCCTCCCTAGCCTCGCCGCAAGCGCTGGTGCCGCTGCTGGTGCTGCTGGCGCCGCTGCTGGTGCTGCTGGTGCTATTGCTTCACCTCGAGGTCGACCTGCTCTGCGAGGCGTGGCGCCCTCCAGAGGCTTGCCGCTTGTCTCGCAGGAGGTGGTGTTGTTCTTGCTCGACCACATTCCGTACGCCAACGGATCGTTGGACTCCACAGAGAAGCAAGTGTCCGTTGGCCGGACCTGAACGCAGACTGCGCGGCGCCGTGGGCTGCCAAGGAGCCTGGTGGAGCAGGGACAGTGGTGGCGGGCGGGCGAGCGGACGATGCGGGTGCTGGTGAAGGGCGGCGTGTGGAAGAACTCTGAGGATGAGATCCTCAAGGCGGCCATCATGAAGTATGGCAAGAACGAGTGGGGCAGGGTGGCGTCGCTCTTGCCGCGCAAGACGGCCAAGCAGTGCAAAAGGAGATGGAACGAATGGCTCGACCCGATGATTAAGAAGACCGAGTGGACGCGCGAGGAGGACGAGAAGCTGCTGCATCTGGCCAAGATCATGCCCACGCAGTGGCGCACTATCGCTCCGCTCATTGGCCGGACGCCGCGGCAGTGCCTGGAGCGGTACGGCAAGCTGCTAGACCAGGCTGCCGGCACGGACGAGAAGGAGGCCGAGGAGGCCCGCAAGCTGCAGGCTGGGGAAGTGGACGCCAACCCGGAGAACAAACCGGCCCGGCCCGACCCGGTGCACATGGACGAAGACGAGAATGAGATGCTGAGCGAAGCCAAGGCGCGGCTTGCCAACGTGAACGGCAAGAAGGCAAAGCGCAAGGCGCGCGAGCGGCTGCTGGAGAACGCGCGGCGCATGGCCAAGCTCCAAAAGTACCGCGAGCTGAAGGCCGCCGGGGTGTCACGGGGCGTACTAGACCGTCGGCGCCAGGAGGACGAGGGCCTCGCGGACGAGATCCCCTTCGAGCGGGCGTGCCCACGGGCTTTTACGATACATCGGGCGAGGTAGGCGAGGGCTTGGCGCGACTTCGCTCGAGCGAGAGCAAGCTCTTGGAGGCGGCCAACCGGGAGGCACGCGGGCGCGGCGCTAAAGAGCGGGAGGCCATGGAGCGGGATCGGAAGCGCTTCGAGAAGCTCGCCGAGACCGACTTGGAGGCCGCCATGAAAGAGATTGACCGCCGCAACGCTGGTGGCGGCGCCCCCGTGGTTAAGCGAGCCAAGCTTAGCCTCCCGACGCCGCAGGTCGGAGACGCGGAGCTCGAGGACATCGCGCGGCTAGGCCGCAAACGGCGTCGCGATGCGCGGCCGGTCGGCGCTTCTTCTTCTTCTTCTTCTTCGTCGTCGTCCGATTTGATGGGTGACTACGTGGAGCAGCCGCTGCTGCCCGCGCGCGCTTCAGCACTGCTTCGGACCCCGATGGCGCCGGATGTCGTCCTCGAGGAAGCCCGCAACCAGCGCCGGCGGACGAACGGGGCGACCCCACTGGCGGGCGGAGACAGCATCATCACGACTGGAGGACCGGCTTTGAAGGCCACGCGCCATCCGTGGCGAAGAGCACGACGACGGCGCCAAGTAGCGCGGCGCGCTCGGCGGCCTCGGGTACAAGCTCTTTTGCCGGAGTCGTCGTGCGTGACCAGCTGAACATCAACGAAGAGGACGTCGGGCCCAGCGAGGCGCTTGTGTCGCGGCAAGAGGCGCTTGAACGCCAGAAAGAGGCGGCCGAGCGCCTTCGAGCACAGCTTGGCGCCTTGCCGGCGCCAAAGTACTCGTACGAGGTGGACTTTGTCGGCCCGCCTGCTGCCGGCGGGAATGACGAGGACGACGGAGAGGGTCCTCCGGTCGACGCTTCCGAGCGCGAGGCGGCGGAGAAGAGGAAACGCGACGCTGCGCGCGCGGCGGAGCTCGAGCAGCGCTCGGAAGTGGCCAAGCGCGGCCTGCCTATGCCCGAGACGAGCCCGCCTGCCGCAAGTGGCTTGAGCCCTGCTGAGGCCCTGGTGCGCGCCGCGCGAGACGCGCTAGTCAATGCAGACACCGAGGAGCGCGGGCCCGAAACTCGCCCGGCAGCAGCGCTGCGAAAGCGAGCGGCTGATCGCGTGGCCGCCGAGGCTCGCGCGCAATTCGGCACCGCCTATTCGGCCCGGACCTCGAGGCACTGGCACATGCTCTGCGCACGGCGCGCGCCGCCCAAATTTGGGTGCCGAACGAGGGCTGGAGGGCGATTGCGGAGGCATCCACGGCGCAACAAGTGCTCGCCGCGCAAGAGGAGTTTCGGGCACTGGGGGAGCACCAGGCGGACGCGACCAAGGCGGTGCGGAGCGCGGAGCGCAAGACCGGCAAGTTGGTGCTTTGAGCTACAGGCCCGCGCGGAGAAGGCGACTGCTGCGCTTGCGGCGGCCCAAGCCGACTTGGAGCGGGCGACGCGCGAGGCGGGCACGTTTTCGCACATGATGGCGTCGGAGCTCGCGTCGATCCCGGCGCGGCTCGCGGCGTGGCGCGAGCGGCTCGAGCGCGTCCAGGGGCAAGAGCGCGAGCTGCAGACCGCCTTTTACGAAAACAGGTAGAAATCAAATCAGGTCCACCCGTTCTTGGGTTTGTTCGTGTCGGTAGCAGCCAGCACCTCTTGGTCGCTCCTGTTTCGCTCCCATGGCTCCTTGTAGGGGAAGCCAAGGAACTCGACGATCTCCTGCTCGGTCCTGCACTTTTTGATGCGCGTGCTACTCTTTGCAACCTTGCTCCCGCCGACGCGGACGGCCTCGTAGAGGCCGTCATCGGAGAGAGACCAGCCCTGCTTTTTGCAATAGTGCCGGAGCGACCTGTTGTAGTGCTCGTTGCCGGTAAAGTACAGGAGCGCGAAGGCGAAGCTGTCGCGCGGGGTAGATCTTGATGTCGAGCCGGCGGGCGGTCTGGCCAGGGCTAAGCCGGCACACGCCCATATAAGACTGCTTCTCGGCCACCTGGCCGTGGCGGTCGCGCTTTTTGGGCGCGTCCGCCTTGAGGCGCGTCAGGTCTTCCACCAGCAAGCCCTCCTCATGCAGCGCGTCGATGAGGTCCTTGAGGAGCGGACACCCGGGCATCTCGGGGGTGGTTAAGATCACGTCCACATCGCCGCACTCCTCCGCGCCGCGGCGATACGAACCCGCGATCTCGGCGGTGATGGCAACCTTGGGCCACACGCGCCTGGTCGCATCGATGACGCGCTGCCCGATGGCGCCAGCCTCTTGTCGTGGCATCTTTGGCAGAAAATCCTCAAAGTACGTGACGCCTATCTTTTGGTCGTGGTTCAGGGTCTTGTACACCTCTGGCTTGCGCAAGTCCGCCACCGAGCGGATGCCCTGGTCGTACAGTTGGAGCGCGGTTTCCGTGCCGATTCCGTGCACTTTGGTGAGGCTCTCCAGGGCCTGGGCTCGCTCCGATTGGGTGAGCGTGTCTGCCTGCATGCAGCGCCCTGTGCGGATGATTTCGTCCACCTTTCGGAGGATGGACGGCCCGAGGCCTCGGTAGGTTTTGATCTGATTGCTGTCGGTCACCTCAAAGTCGAGCGAGCGTATGATGTCGATGGCATGCCTGTAGCTCTTCGCGCGCCACTCCTCCTTGGTCGACTTGTTAAACGTTGCGAGCCGCTCGAGCTCGTGCGTAATCTTGGTGTTCTTGTTGGGCTTGGCCAGCCCCTGCACGCCGGCTTTGAAGGCCATGTATGACTCTCGCATGTCGGGCCGCTTCCTGGGCGACGATTGTTTTGCAAATAGCCTCTCGGGCAGTTCGATGCCAAGCGCCTTGGCCTGCCCCAAGAACCGTTCGCACTGCTTGCGGAACTCCTTGGGCACGCGTCTGAGCAGCTCTGCAGTCTCCCGCGCGCCGCCTTCTGCTGCGGCGGCGCTGCGGCGCTGCTTGTCGCGCTGCCGCTGGCTAAATGCGTCAAAGCTATCCTGGCTCTCCTTGCGCTCCTGCTCCTCCCGCTCGAGCGTTTCGCGCGCCTTGGTCTGCTCGCGGGCCATCTCGCGGCGCGCCTGGTCCAAATCCGGGTTCTTGCCAGTCGCGAGCAGCCTAGCAAACTCAAACGGCACGACGCACACATCCGCCAGCGGCGTCTCGCCGACGAGCTCTTGCAGGTCCGCCGGCGTCGAGTACGGCGAGGCAACCAGCGCCGTGCACTCTGGGCCCCAGCGCTCCTGCACGCGGACGTCAGGCCGCTCAGCAGCGATCTTCCTGCGCACCATCTTGATGAGTTCGGGCCCCAGGTCACGCGGGGCGGCCCGAAGACCAGCACCAGCTCCTTGCCCTCGCGCGCTGCTGCTCCTGCCTCGCGCGCCATCGCCTGCGCCATCGCCTCGCCATCGTGTCTGTCCCGGCGAGCATGCCCTTGGCCGCGCGGTCGAGTCCCATTGATTTGCGTTCCGCAGGTTAGACTGGGTTAGGGCGCGTTATTTTTGCGCGTCACCAACGGACACTTTGTCTTGGTGCAGCAGAGCTCGGGCAGAGAGCGGTGGCGATCGGGCGCGATCGGGCGCGGCGCGGCGTGGTCGAGCAGCAGGGCGCAGCAGGACGCAGCAGGACGTGGCGGCGGCGGCGGCGGGGCGCTACGTGGAGGTGTGAGCGGCGGCAATGTCGGACGAAATCGAGGCGCACGTGCTGCAAAAGTACGACATTTGCCAGCGGCTTGGCAAGGGCGCGTATGGCGTGGTCTGGAAGGCGGTGGACAAGCGGAATAAGCAGGTCGTGGCACTGAAGAAGTGCTTTGACGCGTTCAGGAACGCCACCGACTCGCAGCGGACCTACCGGGAGATCGAGTACCTGAACCAGCTCGGGGCGGGCAAGGGCCATGAGAACATCATCCGGCTGGTGTCGGTGATCCGCGCGGACAACGACAAGGACATCTATTTGACGTTTGAGTACATGGAGACCGACTTGCACGCCGTGATCCGCGCGGGGATTCTCGAGGACGTGCACAAGCAGTTCATCATCTACCAGCTGCTCAAGGCGCTAAAGTACATGCACTCGGGGGAGCTGATCCACCGGGACATTAAGCCGAGCAACCTCCTGCTGAACGCCGACTGCCAGCTCAAAGTGTGTGACTTTGGGTTGTGCCGCTCGATCGCCGAGACGGAGGTGCAAAACCCGGTTCTGACCGACTACGTGGCCACGCGGTGGTATCGCGCGCCCGAGATCCTCATGGGCTCGACAAAGTACACCAAGGGCGTCGATATTTGGGCTATCGGTTGCATCCTCGGCGAGATGATCCTCGGCAAGCCGCTCTTCCCCGGCACCTCGACCATGAACCAGCTGGAGCGCATCCTCGAGATCACGGGGAAGCCCACGCAGGAGGACATCGCTTCCGTGCAGTCGCCCTTCGCGGCCAACATGCTTGAGAGCCTCGCGGCGCCAGCGGACAAGACGCTCGAGGCGGTGCTCCCAAAGGCGAGCCCGGCCGCGCTCGAGCTCATGAAGTCGTGCCTCTGCTTTAACCCGAGCAAGCGGCCGACGGTCACCGACCTGCTCGAGCAGGCCTACGTGGCGCAATTCCACAAGGTCGAAGAGGAGGTCTGCGCGCCGCACAAGTTTCGAATCGCCTCGGACGACAACGTCAAGAACACGGCGGACGACTACCGGGAGCGCCTCTACGCGGACATCCGCCGTTCCAAGCAGGAAAGGAGCGCGGCAAAGCGCGCGCAGCGCAACTCTGGGGCACCAGCCGCTTCCGCGTCGTCCGCGTCGTCCGCGGCGTCGGCGCCGCCGTCCAATGCTGTCGCAGTGCCGGCCGCCGCGGCCCAGGCAGCCGCCGGCGCGGCGCCGCTGCCGCCGCCGCGGTAGAGCCCGCCAGAGCCGCCAAGGCGTGAGACTGCGCCAGCCACCGGCGGCAACAATTGCAGCCTAAATAAGGAAGAGGGCACCAGAGCTCAGCGTTCGCGCGCCGCGCCTTGACAAGTCCACCACGCATGCCCAGAGGCCCAGACGTCCAGAGGCCCAGAGGCCCAGGCATGCCGAGCTCGAGCTGCCACCCTGCTCTCCTCCCAAGGCTCCTCGACGAGTTGCATTGTGAGGCGCAGGCGACCTTGGCGAGTGCGGCGCGACGGGCGGCGGCGGCGGCAGCGACGGCGACGGAGATGTCGGACGGGGCCAAGACGCGGCTGTGCGCCGAGGAGCAGCAGGCCTCCCTCAAGTGCATCGAGAAGAACTACCAGGAGCAGGAGAAGTGCCAGCCGCTGTTTGAATGCGTACAAGGAGTGCAAGAAGGAGGAGACGCGGCGACGCAACATGGCGAACAACGGCGGCAAGAAGGCCGCGTTCTTTCCGTGGGGCTAGGTCCGAGGACAAGAACAAGTGCAATTCAGTTTCGTTGTCGCTGGTGGTGGTCGTCGCCGCCGCGCCTAGGACGCGGTCGACTTGCGCGCCGCGCTCAGACGGTGCGTGCCGGCCAGGTCCGAGCGCTTGCGCGCCAGCGCGGGCGGCTCCTGGCGGTCTGCCTTGGTGGCCGCCGCGGCGCCCTCGTCTTGCGGCATGGACTGCAGGTTGCGAAGCAGGCGGGTAAAGTCCTTGACGAGGAGCGCGCCGTACAGGAAGATGATCAAGTGCGAAGCCAGGGCCAGTCGGCCGGCGCTGTACCGCAGCGCGCCCGCCTCGAACGTGTCCGGGCGCACCACCCACCAGTACGCGCTCGCGGCGGCCAGCGTGCAGCCCCAGGTCGCAAACTTGTTGGTGTTGTACTGCAGGCGGAAGCGCGCCCCGATGGACGTGAAGAAAAAGTACGGCAGCAGCGCCACGTTGCTGTACAGCGTAGAACCAGCATGACGTACGGGAGCACGAGCGTGAAGGCGTAGTAGTTGTGCCAGTCGCGCGAGCTAATCATGCCCTTGCGCACCAGGGTCATCAGGAAGGCGGACAGCTGCACGGGCATGAGGCTGAGGAAGGCAAACTCCATGCTCACAAAGGTCGACATGGTGGCGTGGAACTGCGCGATGGCGTGGAAGCGCTTGATCTGCTTCTTGCTCTCCTCGGGCGTGCCGTCCGGGTAAGGCATGCCGCGCATGGTCTTGTCCTTGCTCGCGAATAGGTACTTTGAAATGGCGTCCGAGCCCAGCAGCGTGCCCATGATCAGCACGCCACCGGCAACCGGGATCCCCTCGCTAAGTCCCGCGTGCCGCAGCACCTTGTGAGCGATCACGGCGAGCGCCGGCCTGTACGCGAAGAGAATGTTATGCGCCCTGAACTCGGGCCAGATCATGGGCCGGTCGGTCTTGATGCGCTGCTTGGGCAGCCGGAACACCAGGGACGACCCTGACAGCATGAGGTGGCAGGCCATGCAGCCGACCACGAACCACACGTTGTCGCTCTCGAAGCCCATGTCCCCGGACACCACGAAGCGCGCGAACCGGTACACAAAGTGGATCAGGCACAGGAACCCCAGCACCTTGTGCACGTGGTACGGGTCATGCTTGGTGATGAGCTTGGCCATTCTGCCGCCGCGAGCTCGCTCCTCCCTCCTCGACCGTCCTCCGCCGCCAGCCCAGCTCCCTTCTTCTGCGTTTGCGCTCTGATTGCTCCCCGTGACGCGTCCTTTGCGCCAGGGGGCACGAGGGACCTATTTTCTCAATGCCGAGATCCGAGCCTCACATCGCACAGGGCCCACACACCTGCGGCCATTGGTGTTCCAGAAATACCCTCAGAGGTGGCGACACTGAATGAAAGCCAGCGGCCGCGCGGTCGAGTCCCAACTGCGTGGTTCTTTTCGATAAGAACGGACCTGGACGCGGACTAGGGGAAGGGTTGGGACTCGGGCGCGGGGGTGATGGCTGGAGGAGGAGAGCGAGAGGATGAAGAGGGCACGAGAGGGCGAGGGCGGCGGCGGCCAGGATCGGGGCGCCAATGGCGGGCGCAAGGGCGGGCGCAAGGGCGGGCGCAAGGCAGGGAGCGAGCCGAGGCCGCAAGGGAAGCGGCCCGGTGATGGGCTGCCGTGCGCGAGGCCGAGGACCTAATCGTCAAGTGCTGCGCGACACACGGCACCACCGTCTGAGAGCACACTCGAGCGCCGTACCTTTGGCGGCCGCGTGGCGGTGACGCAGCCGCGACGAGTGGCAGCCGTGAGCCTGGCGCGACGCGTCGCGTTCGAGCGCAAGTGCCCGCTCGGGTCGCTGGTCGGATACACGGTGCGCTTCGACGACAAGACGAGCAAGAAAACACGGCTGCGCTACATGACAGACGGCATGCTGCTCCGCGAGGCCATGCTGGACCCCACGCTCAAGCGCTACTCTGTGGTGGTGCTGGACGAAGCGCACGAGCGGTCCCTGGGCACGGACCTGCTGTTCGGGGTGGTCAAGCTGGCGCAGCGCGAGCGCGCGAGCACCAACATGCCGCTCCGCGTGGTGGTCATGTCGGCCACGCTCGACGTCAAGACCTTCCTAGACTACTTTGCGCCGCCGGCGCCCGAGCCGGGCGACGACGCCGAGCCCACGCGTTCCACAAGCCCGTGGCGATTTATGTGCAAGGCCGCCAGCACCACATCGAGACGCTGCACACCAAGGAGGCCCAGACGGACTACCTCGACGCGGCGGTGCTTACCACTCTGCAGGTGCACCTGGACGAGGCCGGGGCCGGCGACATCCTCGTCTTCCTGACGGGGCAGGAAGAGATCGAGTCGTGCGCCGAGCTGCTGGAGGAGAAGGCCAAGCAGCTCCCCGCGGAGGCGCTCAAGCTCGTCGTGTGCCCCATGTTTGCGGCGCTGCCGTCGCACGAGCAGATGCGCGTGTTCAACCCGGCGCCGGACGGCGCGCGCAAGGTCGTGCTGGCCACCAATATTGCCGAAACGTCGATTACCATCAGCGGGGTACGCTACGTGATCGACACCGGCATGGTCAAGGCCAAGGCCTACTCGGCGGCAACTGGGCTCGAGCTGCTGCAAGTCGTTCCCATCTCGCAAGAGCAGGCCTGGCAGCGCGCCGGCCGCGCCGGCCGCGAGGGCCCGGGCAAGTGCTTCCGCCTGTACCGAGAAAAGGACCTGCTCTCGCTCGACGCGCGCTCGGTGCCCGAGATCCGCCGCGTGGAGCTGTCGCAGGTGGTGCTACAGCTCCTAACGCTTGGCGTGCGCGACATCAAGTCGTTCGACTTTGTGCAGGCGCCCCCAAGCAAGGCGGTGAGGCAGGCGATGCTAAACCTGCTGGCGCTTGGCGCCATCGCGCGGGCGGCGGCTTGCCGGAGCTCACCGAGATCGGTCGGCACATGGCCGCGCTACCGCTCGAGCCGATGCACGCAAAGTTCCTCCTCCTGGCGCGCGAGTTTGCCTGCGAGGAGCAGGCGCTCACGATCGCAGCCATGCTTAGCGTGAGTCGCCGCTCTACGCGCCGCGCGCTGCGCGTCAGGCCGCGGCGCGCGCGCATGCGCGCTTCACCTCGTTTGAGGCGGACCACCTGACCCTGCTCAACGTGTACTCTGCGTTCGTCGAGTCTGGCCACAGCAAGGAGTGGTGCCGCTCGCAGTTCCTCAAGCACGGGGCGCTCTCAAGGCGCAAAAGGTCCGCGAACAGCTGGTCGAGATGTTGGCAAACGCGCGGACCCGCGCGCCCGCGGCGGCACCCGAGGAGGGCGCCGGCAAGGCGGCCGCGCCCGGCAAGGATGCGGCGGACGCGGCGACGGACGACACCGAGCGCCTGCTGCGCTGCCTCGTGGCGTCGTTCTCGCTTCCGCGTCGCGCAGCGGCTGCCCAAGGACGGGCGTCCCGGCGTGCGGTACAAGACGGCCATGGAGGGCGTCGAGGTGCGCATCCACCCGTCGTCGTGCTTGTCGCGGCGCGACCCCATGCCCGAGTGGCTCGTCTTCAACGAGCTCGTGCAGACCGCCAACAAGTACGTCAAGGGCGTGGCGTCCATCAAGCAGCAGTGGCTGGTGGAGCACGCGCCGGCGCTTTTCGAGGCGCAACAGCGCGCGGCAAGCGTGGCCGCCGCGACGGGCGCCGCGGGGGAGTCGCGCGGGGCGACCAAGGCGGGCGGGGCGGCCGCGCACAAGCGGCGGCTGCTGATGTGCGACTAGCACAAGCCAGCTTTGGGGGAGTGGGGACAAGACGGACCATCTGACTGACCGAAAGGGTGTGCGATTGCTTCCGAGCCACGACTTGCGAGCTTGTGTACGCGCGCGCCTAGGTGTCCCTGCCGAGCCTCCTGCCGCTCGCCGGGCGGATCAGTTGTGGCTGTCGTAAAACTTGCGCAGGAAGGGCGACTCGCCAAGGCGCTCGTTGAGCACCGGCTTGCTGTTCTCGTTGTACCCGAGCAGGTTGTAGAACTGCGCCTTCTGCTTCCACACCTCGATGGTCTCCTGCAGGTCCAGCTCGCCCTGCAGCAGCAGCCGGTTGACCACGTGCGGGTCCGTCACGTCCGACTGCTTGTCGAAGAGCGCGCGCACCCGCTGGCGCACCTCCCTCTCCGGCATGTCCATGTCGAACACGTTCATCGTGCGCGGCACCTCGCGCAGGCACCGCCTGTACAGGTCCACCACCTGCTTCTTCTGCAGCGCCCGCGTCGCCATCGCGCGCCCCTCCTCGCTCCCTGCCTCTCGTCCTCCTCGGCCTGCAGTCCGTCTGCGTCCGGGTCGCATGCAATCGAATCTGCGTCCGGGTCGCATTGCGTTCTGCGTCCGGGTCGCATTGCGTTCTGCGTCCGGGTCGCTTGACTGTGAAGCTGAGAGGGACGGACGGTGATTGTTTGTTGCGCACGTCGATCCAAGTCGGCGGTCGAGGCGAGAGCGAGATGCCCCTGCCGCTGCCCGTGAGCGCAGAGCGGCTCGAGGAGCTCGCCGGCGAGTATGGCACGCCGCTGCAGCTGTATGACGAGCCCCTCATGGCGGCCAACGCGCGCGAGCTGCGCGACACCTTTGAGGCGGCCTTTCCCGGCTTCAAGCAGTTCTTCGCCGTGAAGGCGCTGCCCAACCCGGCTGTGCTGGCGCTGCTGCTCAAGCATGGCTTTGGGCTGGACTGCTCGTCCACGTCCGAGCTGTACATTGCCAAGAAGCTGGGCGTGCCGCCCGAGATGGTCATGTACACGAGCAACTACACGTCCAAGAAGGACCTCAAGATTGCGGCCGAGCAGGGCGTGATCATCAACCTGGACGACATTTCGCTCGTAGACACGCTCGCCGAGGCGAACGGCGGCAAGTGCCCCGAGCTCTTGTCGTTCCGGCTCAACCCGGGCCTCGGGCGCACGGACTCGGAAACGGCCAGCAACGTCCTGGGCGGGCCCAACGCCAAGTTTGGCGTGCCCCCCTTCCAGATCGTCGAGGGCTACCGGCGCGCGCTCGCCAAGGCGCGACGCGCTTTGGCATCCACATGATGACGGGCAGCTGCGTGCTCAACGAGGAGTATTGGATGGAGACTGTCACCGTGCTGCTGGACACCATGGGCAAGCTGCACGAGGAGCTGGGCATCACGTTTGAGTTTGTCAACATCGGCGGCGGCCTGGGCGTGGCGTACCAGCCCGAGCAAAAGCCGGTGGACCTGTCCTCCCTCGTCCCCAAGCTCAAGGCCAAGTTTGAGGAGCGCATGCCCGCCGTGTTTGAGGGCAACTGGCCCAAGCTTTACATGGAGAACGGTCGCTTCTTGACCGGCCCGTTCGGCTGGCTCGTGGCGCGCTGCGAGGCCATCAAGAACTCGTTCGAGGTCTACTACGGCCTCGACGCGTGCATGGCCAACCTCATGCGCCCTGGCATGTACGAAAGCTACCACCACATCACCGTCCCGGCCGCCGAGCAGCGCGGCGAGCCCGTCGAGGCCGGCAACGTGGTCGGAACGCTCTGCGAGAACAACGACTGGTTCGCCAAGAAGCGTGAGCTGCCCAAGGCGCGCGTCGGCGACCTCTTTGTCATCCACGATACGGGCGCGCACGCGCACTCGATGGGGTTCCAGTACAACGGCAAGCTGCGCGCGCCCGAGGTGCTTTTGCGCGGCGGTGAGGGCCGCCCGGAGTCCGTGCTCGTCCGCGAGCGCGAGACCATCGAGAGTCTATACGCCAACACGCGCATGCCCGCCGACCTGGAGGACTGGAAGGCGGGCTTGCACCAGCCCTAGCTCGACGCGGAGAGAAAAAGCTTATCCTCCTTCTTCTCCTTCTTCTTGACCTCGACGACTCCACCTGGACCTCGACCTGGCTTGACCAGCTCGGGCTCGTCATCCATCCTCACACCGCGGTGGTGGCGATCCTTCGTAGCAGCGAGCAGGCGCTGCGCCGATGGAGTCCGAGATCGCGGGCACGGTGGACAGGCAGGCCGCGCGATGCAAGCAGCTGCTGGCGCGCCTGGCCGAGGCCGTGGATGCCGGCCCCAACGCGGCGGCGCTGGAGCGCCTTGAGGGTGAGCTCCAAGGCGCCATTGCGACTTGCTCGGAAGGTTTGCGCCAGCAGGCTGACGAGGAGGCGCCGCTGCCCGCGGCGCCTCCGTCTCGGGAGCCGCCGAGCCCGATATCGCCAGCAGCGCTGTCGCGCAAGACCTCGTCGAGCTTTGCCGGCGCGCTACCAAGCGTGTGGGAGCAGGACCTGGAACCGCACGTGGAGATGCTGCGCGCCTTTGAGGCGGTGGACCTGCCCGCCGAGGGTATGGAGGTGTCCTTGCGCGAGCGCACCACCTGATTCTGGTGATCCACGGCATCGGCAAGCACAGCGACTTTCGCGACGCGGCCATGTCGTGGGACGGCTCTTACGGGGAGCTGGAGGGCGGGTACTTTGACCTCAAGTCGCATTTCTACGAGATGCTCGGGCCCAAGGGCGCGTTGCGAGACCTACCCGTGTCGGTGCACTTTGAGAGCGTGGAGTGGCACGAGCCCTTGCGCGCGGCGTGCAACATCGAGGAGGTGCTTCGCGACGCGGCGCCGGAGGGTGTGGCGTCGCTGCGCGAGTACATGACCGAAACCGTGATAGACGGGCTCCTTACTTGTCGACAAAGTACGGGCAGGCCATTATCGAGGACGTGGCGGCGCAACTCAACGAAAAGTACGCCTATTTCGTCAAGACGCACCCGGGCTTCACCGGGCCGGTGTCGGTGCTGGCCCACTCGCTGGGCTCGATGATAATGTTTGACCTGCTCACCAAGACGCGGCAGGACATATTCATCCCCGACCTGGACTTTGAGGTGAACATCCTGTACGTGGCTGGGTCGCCGCTCGCGTACCTGCACCTCTCGCGCGGAGACCTTTTCGACGAGAACGGCGTGTACCGTGCCCGCTACTTTCTGCCCGAGAACGGCGTTACCGTGCCGCTACTTTCTGCCCCACCCCCACGACCCCGTGGCCTGGCGGCTTGGCCCGCTCTTGATTGAAGGCGAGCAGGAGGTGGGCAGGCGCCGCAGGCCCAGCTCGCCTGCGTCCGTGGGCCGAGAGCGCCGGGCGTCGTCGCCGTCGCTGGAAACGCGCATGCGTCGCCGCTCCTCTAGTAGCAGTAGCGTGGCTCCCGTGCCGCTCTCCCAAGATAGCGAGGATCGGCAGGAAGGTCTGCCCTCGGAGGGCGTCGGGCTCACCGCCGCCGACGCGCTCGTGATGCCGTACGTGGCGGCCGTTGACGGCAAGCCGCTGGCGGAAATCTTGCTCTTTTTTGCAGACAAGCTCCGGTTTCGGGAGGACGAGCTGCAGGCCGCACTCGCGCAGGGCCACGCGTGGGGCCGCGGACCGACGCCAAGCCGCCGTCCCATCGACTTTTGCCTGCCCACGTCGCGCTACGAGCGCGCCATCGAGCTCGCACTGGCGATGAAGGCGCATTCGGCGTACTGGACCAGCGCGCCGCTTGTCCTCGGCGTGCTGGTGACGCTGTGCGAGCCGCTGCTGCCTGTGCTGCTTTCGTATCGCCGCAAGGGCGTCGCGCTGCGAGTGACCCCGCGGCGCAAGGTGATCTCGTTCGACCGCCCGGTGCTTTGGGCGGAGCGCGCAATGATCGAGGGCCCCGTCAAAGGCTTTTGGAAGTCGCGCCTCGTGATCCTCCAAGAGGACGGCTCTATGTCTTTGACAAGCCGCTCTCGACGGGCCTCGTCAAGGGCGAAGACATTCCGCTGCTGTCGTGCCAAGTCGTGGCCCAGCAGGACGTCTCGCCGGCCGCCGAGGACGATGCCGTCTCCGCGGCCGCGGCCACCACCACCACTACCACCGCCGCCGCCGCTGCCTCCACCTCTGCGCCGACCGCGACGGCATCAAGTCCCGCCGGGAAGGCCGCTGAAGACGCGCAAGAGGCCGGAACCGCATCGCCTGCAGCCGCGGGCGGCGGCGGCGGTGCGTCTTTCAAGCTGTTTCTCACCGGCGAGCGCGGTGAAGGCGGGCCGAGTCGCAAAAGCGTCGTGTACGAGTTTTGGTGCAAGTCGCAGGCCGAGATGCAGCAATGGTGCGGGAGCATTCTCTCCGCGCAGCAGCGCGCGCAGCAGCGCAGCCTAGAGAGCGAGGAGACGTCGTCAAAGGCTACGCCTGCACCTTTTCAGCTGAGCGGAAACGACCGCTACTTGTTTGATCTGTGCCAGCACGGCTCGCTGCAGATGACGGCCAGCAACCGCTGGACGGGCAAAGCCGTCAAGTGGTTTACCCTCGGAAAGGAATCGGACGAGCTCACCTTCTGGGACAAGGCGCCCACCGTGGCGGCCGAGCGGCAGCTCGACCTCGCCGCGGTGCGCGTCATCCAGGCCCTCGATTCGCAGTGCCTGCTGCGGCTCGTGTACGTTGGCGGCGGCGCCCTTGTCATGCGGCTGCCTTCCGAGGCCACCCTCGAAGCGCTCCGGGACGCGCTAGTGTCGCTGTGCCCGCACGCGGCCGTGGAGCCGCTGCACGACGTGCTGCACACCCAGGAAGGCGAATTCCTCCAGATCTCGTGCCGCGTATCCGGCTACGTGATCCTGCAGGACGCCAAGGGCGACTACGCGAGCTTTGTGATCAGCGTCAAAGAGACCGGCGAGACTGAGACCGCGCGGCGCACCGTGATGCGCCGTTACCGCGAGTTTCGCGCTTTCCACCGGCAGCTCGCCGCGGAGATCGAGGCCGAGCTCAAGACGCCTGCGGCCTCAGTCCTGCCGCCGCTCCCGCCCACAGCGCTCATCGCGACGCTGGAGGACCTTTATCTGAACCGCCAGGTCCTCAAGCTGGACGGCTTTGTTCGGGCGCTGTGCCGCAGCCCGCTGGTGCAGCAATGCAAGACCTGGAAGGCCTTCGTGCGGACCGCGCCGACGGTGGCCGAGGCCGCGAATTCGGGCCAGCCCGCGGAGGAGTGAGCGAGGGCGCAAGCAAGCATGACCGACATTCACCCCTCTTACATGTTACAAACAGCTTGCTGCGCGCTCGCACCTACTTGAAGCCTGTCGGGGTGTGCTGCTAGAGTTCTGCTGGTTGGCCTGCAGCAAGATGACGGCCATGTAGATGGCCGCGATACTGGTCAGCGTCGTGCTCGATCCGGCCCTGTCGATCGTGCTCCACCTGGCGTTCTGCAAGATCAGGAAAAGGCACCCCGCGTACACCACCACGCCGGCGCCGAGCTGTGCGAGCTTGAACGACTCGACCATCGGGTACTCGTCGGCGTCCACTGCGCTCTGCTCCCCCGCGCTCTGACACACAGAGCCGGCGTGCTCGACGGCTCTGGTCTTGCTCTGCGTCTCGAGACGGAAACCGAGGCGGGCGCCCTCTTCGGGGAGGGAGTACCACTCATACGGGCCAAGCAGGGCCTAAAGCGTGGTACTCCGGGTGCACACGCCGCTTTTCGCACCATGCCAACGCGCTGCCATCGCGTCGCGAGTGGCTCTGTTGCGAGCCTTCCGACCGCATGGACGATGGGATCCATCATCCCGATCATGATCCCTGACTGACTGAAGATCGATCTCCTTTCGCTCCTTCCTTCCTTCCTTCCAGAGGTCCTTCCAACCCGCCCTGCTGAGACTGGGGCCACGGGTCAGTGCGGCCAATGCAGGCGCTGATGCAGTCCCCGCCACCGTGCCCAGCGGGACATCGATCCCTCGCCAGGTCTTTTTGGTCGCATGAGTTGTCGCAACACCCTCGTCGAAAGGTTGTCCACGGAAAAGGGTTCCTCCGGATCGTAGCGCTGGGTCTTGTGCTGTGGATAGATGCTTATTGTGCGTGCAACCCGCACAAGAAGCGGGCGTGGGCGGAGATGAAGAGTCCCTCGCGCATTCGCACGGAGTCGTCCATCCCTCTTTGTCGCTGGCGACAGAGCGCGAGTGCAGTGCACGGACGGCGAGCAGCAGGGAGAGGGTCGAGGCTAGCCCCACTGGCGCGAGAAGGAAGCAGATGTCGGCGTTCATGGCCCGAGTGTACTGCCAGTGCGGCGAGCCGTCAAGGGCGAACCCACGTACTGCCCGCACTGCGCGCGCAACCTGAAGGAGCTCGGCGAGAACGCCATGGAGACCATTACCAACGCTGTGCGCGAGGTCACCGACACGGCCAGCGATGAGAAGCGCGAGGGCAAGTACAACCAGCAAAAGTGGGGCCTCTTCGAGACCAACTACCAGCGCGAGAAGGGCATCACCACGGAGGAGTCGCTGCAGGAGATCGAGGCCTTCTCCCGCGACGGCATCGTGCCTGAGCCTGCGCCCCGCAGGAACCACATGGAGGGCGTGGGCGGCGAGTTCCGTGCCGACCTAACAAAGTCCATCGAGTCGGGCGAGGAGAAGCGCAAGGGCGGCGGCTCCATGGTCAAGCGCCTCAGTCAGCGCATCACTTCGCTGGGCCGCAAGGCTTCCGGCTCTTCTGGTGGCCAGGCCACGGCCACGCCAGGCAGCAAGGTGAGCGCTGGCAAGCAGTTCACCCTCATCGAGGAGTTCCAGGGCCGGTCCCAGGCCTCCAACGCTGGGGCGGCGTTCTTTGAGAACCACCAAGCCACCTCGCGCAAGAAGTTTCAGCCGCACAACAACCTCGGGTGATCGATCGAATCAACTGAATCCGTCATTGTGTCACTGTTCTGCGACTGCGCCACGCCAACGCGCGGCAAAGCACTGGCAAAGCCGCAACACCCTGCCTTGCCTTGCAAGTGGATGGCAAGTGCATGGCAAGAGCGTTGCTTGACTCTCTAGCTCGCCAGCGCTGCTCACATGTCAAAAGCCTCGTCGTAGCCCACATGCCTCGTTTGACGTGATTGAGGTGAGTTGGAAAGGTGACGAAGCCCTGCCCATGGCAGTACTTTCATCGTGTCCGAAAGTCTGCCCACAGATGACCCTTTGATAAGCATTAGCAGTGGCCAAGGTAGGGTCGGGTCGCGCGTCTGGTTCAGGCCAGACCGCTTGTTTCGGTAGTGCTATGTAGCGGAAACTCCGACTTACTACTAGACACTTCCGCCGTATCCTGGTCTACCCCACGGCAGTCACGGCAATTACCTTGGAGACGTCACCACAATTACCTCGGCGAGGTCATTTCTTTCCACACAGGCAGAGACACAAGGGGTGCATAGTGGAACTCGCGCGATCCAGACGGCGGTGGTTCGCGGGCGAGCAGCAGCGCGAGTGGCCGAGGACAAGGCCCGCAGCCGGCAGTATGACTACCACCTCAACTCCAACCTGGTGATCGACAAGCGAAAAGGCCGCCGTGGCGGCGCGCGCGAGCCCTCGGGCGAGGCCGTCCGCGCCCCGGTCGATCCCAAGCGCATGGGCGATCGCGCAGGGCACGCGAGCGCTGCAGGAAGCCGCCGGCGCCGACAGCGTGACAGCGAGCACCAGCAGACCCCGCAAGACGCCACTGGCCGGCGGACGCTGTCGTTGGCGACAGTGAGTTTGGCCTGTACAAGCCTCGAACGCGAGAGACGCGGGCCGCCTTCGAGCGGCTCCTGGCCGTGCTGATGGCCATCCTGGGCAGCCAACCGCGCGATATTGTGCTGGGCGCGGCGGACGAGGTCCTGGCAATCGTGAAGAACGGCGAGTGGACGGCGCCTCGCAAGCAGGCCGAGACGCGCAAGCTGCTCGGGAGCGGCCTGGACGACGCGCGGTTTCGGGACCTGCTGCGGGCCTGTGAGGGCATCAACGACTTTTCCGCCGCCGATTTGGTAGAAGACAGCGGCGCAGCTCCTGGACCAGAAGAGGAGGTGGGCGTCGCGGTGGTTTTTGACGACTCGGACGACAGCTCGGAAGACGATGGCAACTTGTCAGTTATTGCTGACGAGGAGGACGAGGAGGACGAGGACGGCGAGGACGGCCAGGCGGATGCAGGAGCCGGGGACCGTGTGCCCGCGCGAGCAGCGACTCCGATGGCGGCGAATCAGCGTCCGATAGATCGCGAGGAGCGTTTGGCGTCGACAACGACGACGAAAAAGAAGAAGAAGGAGGAGAAGTGAGCAAATCGCAAAAGACCGGAGCGGCCAGAACCGAGGGGCTAGGCGCGCACGAGATCGATGCCTACTGGATTCAGCGACAGCTCGCCCGCTGGTATAGCGACGCGAACGAGGCGCAATCGCTGGCGGCCGAGACGCTCCGCGCGCTTGGCGAGCCGGACGAGCGGGCCTGCGAAAACCAGCTCGTGACGCTGCTCGGGTTTGACAAGTTTGACCTCATCAAGCAGTTGCTGCTCAACAAGCGCAAGCTATGGTACTGCGTGCGCTAAAACAGGCTCAAGGCCCGGAGGCGCGGGCGGCGATCCAAGCCGAGATGGCCAAGGACGAGGCCCCAGGCGGCGGCCAAGCCGTGCTTGACGAGCTCGAGGGCCGCGCTGCGGCAGGGGCGGGCCAGGCAGCGGCGGGCCAGGCCGGCCGGCGCGGCGACGGCAAGGTCAGCGTGACGGACGCCGACGAACGCGGCACCAGCGCCACACCAGCGCCGCCCTCGGGACCAGTCGGTCGCGCGCCAACGCGCCTCGACTTGGCGGGCCTCGCGTTCAGCGCAGGCGATCACACCATGAGCCGCTCGCAGACGGTCAAGCTGCCCAAGGCGCCTGGCGCAAGCAGTCCAAGGGCTTTGAGGAGGTCCACGTCCCGCCGCCCGCGGCGCGGCCCTTTGCCGCGGACGAGAAGCTGCGCAGTCTCGGAAATGCCCCCCTTTACGCACGGCGCCTTTAGCAAGATGACGAGCCTGAACCGTGCAGTCCCGCATCTACGAGGCCGCCTTAAACGAGGACTTCAATTTGCTCGTGTGCGCGCCGACCGGGGCCGGCAAGACCAACGTGGCCGTGCTGACCGTGCTGCACGAGATGGGCAAGTTCCTGGACGCACGGGCAGGTGGACCAGGGCGCGGATGAAGGAGGGGATGAAGATCGTCTACGTGGCGCCATGAAAGCCCTGGTGCAGGGTCGTGACCAACTTTTCCCAGCGCCTCGGCCCGGCATACGGCATGGTTGTGCGCGAGCTGTCCGGGGACCAACAGCTGAGCCGCGCCGAGATCGCCGAGACCCAAGTCATCGTGACCACCCCGGAAAAGTGGGACATCGTGACGCGCAAGTCAGGTGAGCGCGCGTTCACGCAGCTCGTGCGCCTCGTCATCATCGACGAAATCCACCCCTGCACAACGAGCGCGGCGCGGTGCTCGAGGCCATCGTTGCGCGCACGGTGCGCCAGCAAGAGCTTACGCAGCAACGCGTGCGCATCGTGGGCATATCCGCGACACTGCCCAACTACAAGGATGTGGCGGCCTTTTGCCGGGTGCCGCTGGACCGCGGCCTGTTCTTCTTTGACAACTCGTTCCGGCCCGTGCCGCTGCAACAGCAGTACATTGGCCTGACCGAGCGCAAGCCGCTCAAGCGATTTCACCGGAGCAACGAGGTGTGCTACGACAAGATCACGGGCGCCTTGCGCCGCAACCCGGACGACCAGGTGCTCGTGTTCGTGCATAGCCGCAAGGAGACCACCATGTCAGCGCGGGCGCTGCGGGACTTGGCCGAGGAGCGCGGGGAGCCGGAGGTCTTTGTCAACCAGGCCAAGCCGGAGACCAAGGAGGGTGCAAGGCGAGGTCGACGAGAGCGTGCGGTCCGCCGATCTCAAGGAGCTACTGCCGCTTGGCCTGGCCATCCACCCACGCAGGGATGACACGCTCCGACCGCAACCTCGTGGAGGACCTCTTCAAGCAGGGCTACATCAAGGCGTTGGTGTGCACGGCTACGCTGGCTTGGGGCGTCAACTTGCCCGCTCACTCTGTGATCATCAAGGGCACGCAAGTGTACAACCCAGAGAAGGGCCGATGGACCGAGCTGTCGCAGCTGGACATCCTGCAGATGCTGGGCCGCGGGCGGCCGCAGTTTGACACGGAGGGCGAAGGCATCATCATTACCACGCACTCGGAACTGCAGTACTACCTGTCGCTCATGAACGAGCAGCTGCCGATCGAGTCGCAGCTGATTCGCCGGCTTGCGGACACCCTCAACGCGGAGATCGCCATGGGCTCTGTGCAGACGCTGCTCGAGGCCGCGCGCTGGATTGGCTATACCTACTTGTACATCCGCATGTTGCGAAACCCGCAGGCCTACGGCGTGGGCGTGGACGAACTGGCCGCGGACAAGACGCTGCTGCAGCGCCGACTCGACCTGGCGCACAGTGCAGCGATCCTGCTCGACAAGGCGCAGTTGGTGCGGTACGACCGGCGCTCGGGGTTTTTGCAGGGCACCCCGCTGGGCCGCATTGCCTCGCACTACTATGTGACCTTCGATTCGATGGAGCGCTTCAACGAGTTCCTGCGGCCGACGATGACCGACGTGGACCTGTTTCGGGCCGTCAGCCTGGCCAAGGAGTTTTCCAACCTGGTCGTGCGCGACGAGGAGAAACTTGAGCTCGTGCAGCTTGCGGACCGCGCCCCAATTCCCATCAAGGAGAGCGCGGACGAGCCCTCCGCCAAAGTAAACCTGCTTTTGCAGGCCTTCATCAGCGGCCTGCGCCTCGATGGCTACGCGATGGCTTGCGACCTGGTTTTCGTGCAGCAAAGCGCCGCGCGCCTCACGCGCGCGCTCTTCGAGGTGTGCCTGGCCCGGGGCTGGCCTCTGCTCGCGCTGCGCTGCCTCGACCTTGCCAACATGACCGGCCACCGCATCTGGCCCTCGCAGCTGCCCTTGCGCCAGCTCCAGGCCCCGGCGCTGCAAGCCGACGTACTGAGGCGGCTCGAGCGGCACGCGCTGTCGGTGGAGCGCCTCTTCGCCTTGTCTCCCGAAGAGCTCGGCGAGCTCGGTGGCGGCGGCATCAAGCAAGGCCAAGCGCTCCACCGCATCGTGCACTGCTTCCCTCGGGTTGAGCTCTCGGCGCAAGTGCAGCCAATCACGCGGTCAACGCTGCGTGTCGAGCTGACTATCACGCCCGATTTTGAGTTTGACGCAGCACTGTACGGCACCGCGCCCTGGCGTTCTGGGTCATCGTCGAGACGGCGACGGCGAGCGCATCCTGCATCACGAGATGCTCGTGCTGGACAAGACGGGCTCAGAGCAGGAGCACGAGACGCATTTTACGGTGCCACTCAGCAATCCGCTGCCGCCGCAATACTTTGCAAGGTGGTCTGCGACCGCTTCATGCACGCCGTCACACGCTGCCCATCTCTTTCGGCAAGCTGGTGCTCCCGGACCGATTCGCGCCGCCCACGCAGCTGCTCGATCTCCAGCCGTTGCTTACGGCGCGCGCCGGCGCGGAGGCGGCCGCAGCAATTGGCGGGCCGGCCGAGGCGCAACTTTGTGCAGCGCGCTTTCAAGGAGCTGTTCGCCGGCCGCTTTGACACGTTTCAACGCGATCCAGACGCAGGTGTTCCGGCCGCTGGTTGCGTCCGACGACAATGCGCTGCTTGCCGCACCTTGCGGCGGGCAAGACGGCGTGTATTGAGATGGCCATCGTGCGCGCCCTGGCCGCTTCCGCGACGGCAAAGTGCGTCTACGTCGCGCCGATGGACCAGGTCTGCCGCCTTCGTTTCGCCGAGTGGAGCGCGAGCTTTGGTCGGGCGCTCGGCCGCACGGTCGTCCTGCTCTCGGGCGACACTGAGTCGGACCTCAGGTACTCGGCGCCGCCCACCTTGCCATCGCCACCCCCGGGTCTGGGACAACGTCTCGCGCCGCTGGAAGCAGCGCAAGGCCGTGCGTGCGGTGACGCTCTTCGCGGACGAGCTGCACATGCTAAGCCGCTACCAGGTCCTGGAAGTGGTGGTGTCGCGCATGCGCCTCATGAGCTCCCGCGCGAACGGAGACGCGTATCCGGCGTGGCTGCTTCCGTGGCAAATGGGGCGGACCTTGCGGCGTGGATTGGTGCGCCGGAAGACGCGCGTTTCTGCTTCGCACCGTCAAGCAGACCCAACCGGCTTGAGGTGGAGCTGCGCGGCTTTGAGCAGGCGCACGTCGGCACGCGCCTGTTGGCGATGGCTCGCCCAGCCTTTGATCACGTGTCGCGCGCCGCTCGGGAAGGCAAGTCATCGATCATCTTTGTGCCGTCCGCCCGGCAGGCGGCCGTCACAGCGGTTGACATGGTGACCTTTGCGGCCGCTGCCAAGGCGCTCGAGGCCGACAAAACCGAAAACGGCGAGCCTGTGGAGGCCCTCTTCGTGAAGCCCGGCCAAAGCGAGGCACTAGCGCGCCACGCCGCGGGGCTGCAGGACGCGACAGTGCGTCAAACGCTCGAGCTTGGCGTGGGCATCCTGCGCGAGGGCCTTAGCGCGGGGGACCGCGCCACCGTAGAGACATGTTTCGAGGCGGGCATGCTGCGCGTCCTGGTGGTTTCTCATGGCTGCTGCTGGGACCTGTCGCGCTCGGCCGACCTAGTTGTCGTGCAAGGGACGACGCGTTATGATGGCGCGTTGGGCACGCACGTTGACTATGCAATGGCGGAGCTCATGCAGATGATCGGGCGCGCCACGACGCGCGGCGACGTGGCCCGCTGTGTCGTGCTCTGCCACGCGTACCGCAAGTCGTTCTTCAAGCAGTTCATCCACGAGGCGGTGCCCGTGGAGAGCCACCTCAACATGGACCTTGCCGACCACCTCTGCGCCGAGGTCGCCGCGGAGGTGGTCCGGAACAAGCAGGAAGCGGTGGACAACCTCACATGGACGTTCTTTTACCGCCGCCTGAGCAAAAACCCCAACTACTACAACCTGCTTGGCACGGGCACGGACCTGCTCTCCGACTACCTGTCCGAGCTCGTGGAGAACACGCTGGTCGAGCTGCAAGAGTCCAAGTGTGTGGCCGTCCACGACAACGAGATGGACGTCAGCGCGCTCAACCTTGGCATCATTGCCTCGTACTATTACATTTCGTACGCCACCATCAAGCTCTTTGCCGCCAACCTGCACGGGCAAGCCAAGCTGCGTCGCGTGCTGGACGTGCTCGTATCGGCCGAGGAGTTCGAGGAGGTGCCCGTTCGCCAGGGAGAGGGCCGCGTGCTAGCCGCACTTGCCAAGCGCGTTAAAGTGCCGCTCACGGACCCCGACTTTGGCGAGGCGCGCACCAAGGCGCACATCCTGCTGCAGCTGCACTTTTCGCGCGCAAGCTGTCGCAAGAGCAGCGCAAGGATCTCAACAGCATCCTCGAGCAGTGCGTGCGGCTGCTGCAGGCGATGGTGGACATCATGGCCTCCAACAGCTGGCTGCGCCCGGCGCTTGCGGCCATGGAGCTCTCGCAGATGATCGTGCAGGCCCGCTGGAACACCGACTCGCCCTTGCTGCAAGTGCCGCACTTTGACGAGGCCGTGGTGGCGCGCTGCCACGACGCCGGCGTGCGCGGCGTGCTGGAAATCGGCGAGCTCGAGGACAGGGCGCCCCAGGTGCTCCAGCTGCCAGGCGCAGCTCGAGGAGGCTGCGGCCTTTTGCAACGACTACCCGAATCTGGAGGTTGCCTTGCAGGTGCAAAAGCCGGCCGAGGTGCGCGCGGGCGAGCCCGTGCGGCTCGTTGTCACGCTCAAGCGCATCGACGAAGACGAGGAAGACGAGGGCGAGGACGAGGGGGAAGGTGGGGAGGTGGAGGACGGCGTGGGCGCGCAGCCGGCTAAACGCCCCCGCGAGGCGCCCGCCAAGACCTATGGCAAGGTCATGGCGCAGTTCTACCCTGCGCCAAAGCTCGAGGGGTATTGGCTCGTTGTCGGCGACCCCGAAAAGGACCGACTCGCTTGCATCAAGCGCCTCTCGCTGGCGAAGGAGCGGCGCGTCACGCTCGAGTTCGACGCGCCAAGCGAGGTCGGCAAGCGCCAGCTCAAGCTCTACCTCATGTGCGACGCGGTCATGGGCGCAGACCAGGTTCACGAGTTCGCTCTGGACGTCCAAGAGGGCGCGGGCGACGACGACAGCAGCAGCGGCAGCTCGAGCGACTCGAGCGACTCGTCGTCGTCTGCAGAGGGCGAGGAGTAAACAGAAATATCAACACACATGCTGCTTGCTTGCAACCCAAAGCTTTGAAGCTCTTGAGGAGCTGAGCTCTCTTGAAAGAGCTCTCTAGCTTGCTAGCTCTCTCCAAAGGTCTCGGTCAGGTGGCGCTGCGAGCAGACCTGGTCCAACTTGTCTGCGAGCTTGGCCTGCGACACGCAGAGCGGCAGACGAAGCGTCGCAAAGCAGGTTTGCGCGCTCGGGTAGTGGTGCGGGTCCTCGTCGATGACCATGTTGAATCGCCGCGGCTTGAGGTTGCGGAAGCCGCCCACTGGCGCGCTGCTAAGGCCCGTGCAAAACTGCAGCAGGCGCGCGCGCTGCTCGGGGCCCATCGCGCGCACCGCCTCCCAAAACCACGCCACCATGTCCTCGGTGCGCACCACAGAGTCTACGCCCCCCACGCAGCGTCCACGAGCGCTTGACGTCCGGCTCGATAGAGTGCTGCTGCCAGTCGTCCACGTCGATCTCGCTCGCCCCGTGCAGCGCGAGCGCCAGGTCGACGTAGTCGACCCGTGCATCCGCATCAAGTTGACGGGGATCACCTCGTGAAAGCCCGACAAGAAGATCTGCATCTGCTCCCGCACCCCTCGCACACGTAGTGCTCGCTCAAGAGCTGGACGTACTCGAGCTTGTTTTGCTCGCTGAGCATGCGCTGCGCGCCGTCGGGGCACAGCTCTTGGCCGAACGTGCCGTTGCTGTCGATCCACACAAAGGGGATGTCTGGGATGTCCATGATGCTCTTCATGATCTCCACCCCGCCAGGCTGCAGGAGGGTCAGCATGCGGTTCTCAAAGTAGGTCGGGTCCAGCGCGCGCACGTCCCCGCGTGGATCTCGCCGTCCAGCATCATCTTGAGCATGGCCGAGCTCAGAGGCAGCTGAAAGCTGTTCTCGTGCAGGAGCGCGATACCGATCAAACGGCCGAGCGCATAGTAGTGGACCAGCTCGAGCGTGGGGTTTGGCGCGAGCATGAGCGTCGAGTCGGGGAGGGCGCGCAGCAAGCGCGGCCGCGCATACTCGTTCCTCGTGCACGCGCAAGGCGTTTCGGCGCAGCCGCTGCAACCCGATCGCGCCAGCAGACGCCTCCGAGCCCGCGTCCGTGTCTTCGTCGCCGTCGTGGTCGTCACCGTTTTGGCTGGGGGTCGGCTTGGCGGTTTCCTCACCGACGTTGGCCACCAGCTCTTCGGCAACCAGCTGAAACATCTCGGCCGTGAGGCCGCCGCCGTCGACACCCGACTCGTCCTCGAAGGTGACACAGACGCCGTTGCGGAGGTGCTTCATCGAGTAGGAGAGCAGCGACTCGGACACTTGGAAGAAGACGCAGCGGCCCTGCGCGTCCAAGCCTCGGCGCAGCGGCATCTTGACCTTCCGAAAGATGATGTCAAAGGTATCTGGCACGCCGTGCAGCGCGCGCAAGCTCTCGCGGAGACCCTCAATGCGTTCCCACGGACGTGCTCGATTTAGCCCCGCTGGCCCACACGGAGGTGGAGCGAGGCGGCGGGTTGCTGCCACTGGTCGCGCAGCTTTTCAGCGAAGACTTGATGCCGAGGTCCTTGATCTTCCCACGACGACGAGGAGGCCACGGGGGAAGTAACCGAGGCCGCCGCCGCCGATGGCGACGACGACGACGCGCCCTCGTCCTCTTTGTGCTCTTCCAGAAAGCGGCGCGGGTCCGCGTGCAGCTTGGCTCGGAACGGGTTGCTCTTTGCGTACTCAAGTACCCGGTTTGCGGTTGGCCAGCACGCGCTCGAACTCGTCCAGCGAGGACTCGCGCTCCTGCAGCCACCTACGCAGCATGCCGAACGCGTTGACGCGCCGCAAGGCTTGGACCAGGAGCACAAACAACACCGACTTCATGACTCCGCGCCGCGACAGCATGTGCACGAGCTCGGCAGCGCACTCTGAGGCACAGGACCCCGTGGTCGGCGCGAGGAAGCCGCGCGTGAGTTCAAGATCGGCCGGTAGTTCTTCCGGAAGGGCCTCGCGGTACGCCTCGTAGTACTCGTCGTAGCACACTGGGAGCGGCAGCATCCAGAACAGATCCACGCCAAGACTCGCCGCACCGACAACGAGCTTGCGGATAACCACACCGCGCACGAATGAAGCGCCCGTCGTGCCGACCACGGCCCAGTCCACTAGGCGCCACACGATGTCGACGGGAAACGTGGCAACGTCCGCCAGGAACTGCCCGCCGATGAGCCATGCGTAAAAGACCGCAAACACCGGAAGCATGCCGTGCAGGATGGTGCGGCGGAACCGGAACGCGCGCGTAGATGGCCAGCAGCAGCGAGATGCGAAACCCAAAGTGCTCCTTGCAGTTGTACCGGGTCACCGTCACGAAAGTGAGCACGCGCACGGCCACGTGCCACAGCGGAAACCCCACGATGAGTCGATACACAAAGAACGTCTCGAACAGCTTTTCCCGCAAGTGCTTCATATGTGCTCGGAAAAGAGGACGCGGTCCGTCGGCACGGTTTGAGCTTGCTCGCTCGGAGCCGCGCCGCCCTCTTCGCCCTCGCCCTCGCCCTCATGCGCTGTTGGGGGGAACTTGCAGGCCCGGTCTCAACTGCCGCGACGTCACCCCTTTGGTCGGACGCGATGCGGTCCTCGCTTGTCGAGCTGCCAGTGTCCTGAGTGGCATCCGCGCCGCCGGCCCGGGCGGCCAGACCAGCACACTTTCCTCCTCCTTTGCATCGGTATGCTCGTGCTCACTAAGACGGAGTACAGCGTGCAGCGTAACCGTGATAAAGAGCATCGGCAGCTCGCGCCTGGACCATGGGCTGACCACCCAGTCGAACCAGATCTGCCCTAACCAATTGGCCATAAACGCGGCGAGGCCCATGGCCACCGCGACCACGAACACCCCTCCCACCATGTGCTTGAGGGTCTCGCGCGGCCTCCTTGTCGGCAGCCGCCGTCCGTTGCTCGTCCTCCTGCGGCACGGCCTCGGCCTCGGCCTCGGCCTCGGCCTCGGCCTCGGCCTTGGGCTCGGCCGGAGGCGCCATCCTTAGACTCCCGAGCTTTGCCGCAATTCCCTCCGCCTGCTTGCTGAGCCGCTTTGCCTCTGTCACCTCGACAGGGCTGGGCACCAGATCAGCATCGAGTGCGCAAGCATCCTCGAGCTGCCGCAGCGCCTCGGCAGCGTTGGCGATGAGCTGCTCAGTGCGGCGGGTCGGAGGTGCGCTCGGAGCGTCTGGCTTGCTGGCGCCGGCGCCGCGGTCCTCCGTAGCGTGGTCGTCCATGGCGCTCTGCGCCTCGCTCGCCTGCGTCTGCTGCTTGCGTGGTTGTTTCGCAAGATGCAATGCATCCTTTGCGGGCGCATCTTCGTAACCCGTGCTTGGCCTCATATCAATCGACCCATCCGGGCGGTGCAATAGCGGGGGTACGTAGATAGGGTCTTGCTGGTGCGCATCAAAAATAAAATATCCATCACGAGAAAGTCGGCGATCCGGTACGAGTTTCTACCGGATTGACCAGTCTTACAGGGTTGCGTGCTCAGAATGGGACGTCGTTGGCAATCACTTGCCCAAACCAGTCCATGTGATTGCTAATGACTGGAATTAGGTGATTGGATTGACGTGCCGAGGTCATTTCAGGTCTGCCGGAAGACATGCAACGTCCCTCGTGACCTCAAATCGAAACGACATTTGGCGGTGGTTGCTCGACGACCATGGGGATGGGCGACCACAAGGCTGCCGACGCCAGCAAGGCGATGACGATGGAGGAGAGGCTCGCGCTATGGCGCCAGCGCAAGCGCCTCAAGCAGCGGCAGCAGCAGCAGCAGCAGCAGCCAAGGGCGCACGGTACGGATCAAGGCCAACAGCAAGTGAAAGCCGCTCCAGCGCCGCGCAGCGTGCGCAAGCCAACGCAGCCGCTGCGCCAGCAGGTGCGGCCCGAGCTTGCCAAGGAGAACGTGACTGGTACTGGCAGCGGCAAGGCTGCGTCCAAGGCGCCGCTGCAGCGCCGAGTGCCGTTGGCGGACATGCAGCAGACTCAACAGCTACCGCAAGCGCAAGCGCAACCGCAACCGCAGCAGCGGCAGCAGCAGCAGCAGCAGCAGCTAATGCTGCTTCAGCCACAGCAGCCGCACCAGCTCAAGGCCAAGATGTCGCGCAAGCGGCAGGCGAAGAGTATGGGGGTCCTCGTCCACGCGCGAGCCGAAGGTGAACAAGGCGGTGCAGGTGTCGCGGAGAGCCTCGACGCGTGCGTGGGGCCCGACAACGTCAGCGACGAGGCTTCGCGGATGGTGAATGCCGAAACCGCTACTGAGACCTGCAGCATGCTTGACGCACAGACGGAGACCGCTGTCGCGACGCAAGACCAGCACGCGCAGACAAGCCCGGGCCCCAAAGTGCGCGACGCGGCAACGGGGACAGAGCCAGCAGCGAGCACTCGCGAGGCTGGCACCGAGACAGAGGCCATGCGGACGCAGACGCAAGAATTCGGCGTGAATGCGGTGGCCGAGGCCGCCACCGTCAGCACGCAAAAACTTGCGAAGCAGCTAGGCGCCAGCGACGCCGGCACACAGAGCGACTGCTCGTTCACCGCGTCGCAAGACATGCAGATCAACACGGTGCTGTTCGAGAGCGAGGTGCTCAAGCAACACCTCTCAGCCGCCAAGCAACGTATCGCCGCGCTCGAGATTGAGCTGGTGCAGGCGCAGACGTTGGCGCAGAACAAGGACAAGGAGATGGACGACCAGCTCGCGGAGCTGAACGAGCACGTGGCCCAGCGCATGGGCTTCGCCATGAAGACCAACGCGGCGCTCAAGGCCGACTTGGCAGCCGCTCGCGCGCGCGCGGACACCGCCGAGGCCCGTCTCGCGTCTATCGAGGCATCTCAAGCTTTCGAGGACGGCGAGGTCGAGGTCGAGGACAACGAGGTCGAGGCCGAGGCCGAGGCCGAGGCGGATCAGGTCTCGCGGCGCGACGCGAAGCCGCAGCCGAGCCTCGGCGTGATGGATCAGATTAAAATCTGGATTTTCTTCCAACAACAAAAAGGAGCCGACCTGTCGTGTGGCGTTGAGTGGCGCAAGTCTGGCGCGGCAGGCGTGAGGGCACCGCCGCAAGCGCGAGCGTCGAGGCCCGAGCAAGATGGCCAGTGTCAAGCCGGGCACCGTCTTGCCGCAGAGCAGCCTGGTGCCCGGGCGCGTTAGCCTGGGCGAGGTGCTGCGCAAGATGGTGGGCACGATGCTCATGGTGGTTGCTGGGACGGCTTTCGTGCACTCGTTCACGGCAGATCCGGGCCTGGAGGCTGCGGTGCTAGAGCCTTTAGAGCAACGGACGTCGCCCAACAGGCCCGTCGCGCCCTGGTCTTCGCCCCCGGGCGCCGGACTCGACCTGAATGTGCTCAACCAGTGCTTGGAGAAGCACGTCCGCGACTACGTGAGGCAAGAGGCGGGCCTGGACGAGCGCTTCCCCGAGACGCCGCTCATGTCAAAGCACTGGAACAACTTTGACAAGCTGTATATTGGCGGGGCCTTTGGCTCGCTCACAACCTGGGCCGCTTCCCAGAGCAAGCACCTCGCGTACCTCATCCTGCCCAAGGTGGGCTCGATGACCTTCCGGGCAGAGCTCGCCTCCTGTGATCCCAAGCGCGGCATCCCGTGCGACGTGCTCAACAACGCGCGGCGGCCGTTCCAGCCGTACGACTCGGGCATGCACTTTGGGCTTAAGGGCGGCTTTTTCCACTCGTTCGTCGTGCCGCGGTCTCGCGGCAAGGACCTGCGCCTCAAGACCTCGCTCGCTTTCAGCTCCATTCAGGACACTGTCGTGCCGTTCACTTTTGTCACCGACCCTGTGACCAAGTTCATCGGCGCGTACGTGCAGGTCCACAAGTACAGCAGCAGCGACGTGAGTCCTGCCGAGGACGAGCGGTACCGGAAGCGCTTCGTCAGCTTTCTCAAGCAGTTCAGTTCGACCGCCCCCGTCGCGGTCCGGGCAACGCGCACATGGCACCGCAGATGTACTATCTCTATAACGCCGCCATGGAGGCCACTGCCATGGCCCAGGCCAAGGATCCGAGCGTGGAATTCAGCGCGCCCTTCGCCTTCGTCGGCCGCTTGGATCGCGCCCACGCGCAGCGCGATTGGGAGGGCCTTGTAGATGAGCTGGTGCGCCGCTTCCCAGAGGCGGGCAAACGTCAACCGCACCCTGTACCATGCCAACGGGTCCAAGCACCTCACGCACGAGCAGCTCCTCGAGGCGCGCAGCAGATCGCGGACAAAGAGCACCTGCCCACCATGATGATGATGTTGCGCTGGGAAGAGCAGCACCTGCGGGCCAAGAAGGCGTTGGGCCCGCTGGCGAGCCCGCAGACGATGCCTGTGGACCTGGTGCGCCGCTTGTGCGCCGCATTCTATGTCGAGTACCAGTGCTTTGGCCTGGACTTTCCCGAGCCTTGCGTGGACAAGCAGGGCGTGTACAATGTCACCGAGTTCAGGCCGCATGTGCGCCAGCCACTCTAACTAACCCAATTCTTTCACTAAGTACAATATTGTACTTGACACACCTTGAGATAGGCCCTGCTTCCCCGTATAAACTATTTGAAGTACAATATTGTACTTCAAATGTTGGTCACTCTGCTATTTGATAGACGAGAAAAGGAAAACGATCGAACTCGAACGTGATCTGGATCTGACCGAATCTAACCGAAATGTCCGTTCAGATCTTGCCTGCAGAAGGCCTACTGGTTCTTTTCTTCCATTCTTCATCATTTTTAAGATGGATGGCGGCGCGGTACGCGCAGAGCTACGCCAAGACCCGACACGCCAGGTTCCGCGGCTTGCAGGCCGCGAAGGCGTCGCGGCCTCGAAGGGCGCGGCGGGCAAGGTCAAGTCAATCAAGTCGGGGAAGAGGGAAGGGTAAAGGACCTCTTGCAATTAGTTGTCGCTCATTGGAACTCGCGGCAGTGCATGCCACTTGGCGAAACAGTCACTTTGCCCCATGCTGCACAGCGTCACGAGGCACCGCGAGCAGGAGGTGGTCGGACGCCTGCCACACATGCAGCACACGCCCCGCTCGAGCACGGGCTCGCCCGCAGCGGTCTTTTTTGCGTTGCCATCCTTGTCGAAAACCTGCTTCTGGCGCACAATGTGCTGCCCAGTGCGGCGCACCACAACCCCTTGCGGGCAGTGTTGAAGAAGACCCTCTGTTGCTCCAGGTGGCGCGGGCGCTTGCTCATGATCTCCGTGTAGTCGAGCTCTACCGAGGCTTTGCGCTTCTCCGGGAGCGCCGGTGCATCCGGAAGGAGCAGGCGTTCCCGACGGCGCCAGGCGGCACGGGAGAAGAGCTCATCGACGAGATCGAGTAAGAAGCACGTAAACGGCCCTTGCTCGTTGCAGCTGCGGCGAAACTGCTTCATACTCGTGATGCCCAGGAACTGGTTGCGCATACGCACCACGTTGTGCGCACGATGCAGGACAAACGCGTTGGAAAGCTGCTGGAACAGCGATCGCGAGGCGAGCAGCTGCTCCAAGTCCATCTTGCGGCTCTTCGTCTCAAAGATCTCCACGTTCTGCGTAACCGCGTCGACGCCAGGCATGGTCGGGTTGTACAGCGCCTGCCACATCGTTGTGAACACCTTGCACGGCCACAGCGGGCCGTTGTTATCGCGCACCTTCCGCCGAAGGGCAGACCACAGCGGCAGATGAGTCGTCATGACCCTGGCGTCCTCTGAATCGACGTCGAGGGCGTCCGGCACCTTGAGCTCCGCGCCGTCGAGCAGCTCAAGCGTCCACTCGGTGAGATGCTTCCAACGGGTGATGGAACGTGCGTATACCTGCGCAGCCCGCGCCGGCACGTGCACCACGCAAACGTACCGCAAGGTCGCCTGATCAGCGGCGCAGTAGAGGACATGATCCAGCCCGGTCACCACGGCCTGGTGGATGACCTGCCCGCGGTGCTCGCGCGGGATTGCTGTCCACCACATGTCCTCGCCAACCGTACAGAAAAGTAGTTGCCGCGCGGCTGGAGCTGGGCCACGCGCACGAGCTCGCTGACGCGAGACGGAGCACATCGAGTCTTGATCTCCACGCTGGCGTACACCCTGCGCCTCGAGTCGCGCTCGCCGGGTAGGTCAATGTAGGCGATGCCGTCAGGGGATGCGCCCATGCACTTGTACTTCTTGCTTGCGAGGAGACCGACGTCGAAGACCTGGTGGACCCAGTCCTTGCGCCGCAAGCAAGCGATGACGTTTTCCTCGTTCAGCGTCCCAATGCGCATCGCGGGGGTCGAAAGCCCGCGCTTGAACGCCCACGAGCGTCGCAAGATGCTGAAGACGTCCTTATCGCTGAGTTTCTCCGCCTCAACGTCGCTCCCCTCAGCGCCACACGCGTCGTGTCCGCCAACCCCGTCGTCCCCGTCGTCCCCGTCGTCCCCGTCGTCCCCGTCGTCCCCCGTCGTCCCCGTCGTCCTCGTCTTCTTTTACTTCTTTGTCGTCGTCTTCGTCGTCTTCGTCGTCTTCGTCTTCGTCTTCTCTGCTGTCGTCGTCAGGCACGATTTCGCCACGCAATGCTGCTTCCTCGACCACCATTAGCCCTGGTTCATCAACGTTCGATGATGGTGTGCTAGCCTCGCTTGGGCGCTCATCGCCCGTCGCGACAACGGCGCATCGCTCGCCGCCCGCGCCAGTCGGGTTCGCGGCGGTCTCGAGGACAGACTGCGCCTCTACCAAGAGAGCTCGCGCATCTGCGTCATGTCGGGCCAGACTTTGCCCAGACGTGGCGGTGACGAGGAACTTGCGCAGCTCGAACCAGCACGCACTGCGTTGCCAGCAGGTGAGCGCAACAGCGCTCTCGGAGAGCCTCGCCTCGGCTCTCTTGATGCATTCGAGCGGCGACTCAGGAACGGGAAGAAGAGCACGTTGCTGACTGCGACCTCGCGTGGCACCGAGAGCCGCCTCATGCAGAACGTGTTGCGGAGACGCCCCGTCACGCCAGTGTTGCCCTCCACGAAGCGCAAGACCTTGGTGCGCCCGAGCATGGACGAGCTCCGGCTCGCGTAGTCGCGGATCATGACGGCCGTCAGCTTTGTCTTGCTCCCGTCGGCAAGGATCACCTGTCGCTCGGCCGCAACAATGGCGCGCCCAAGGCTCTCCGAGTCGTCAACCACCCCACTCCTCCTTGCTCTTGTCGTTCGCGTCGCCCTTGGCGACGAACGGGACCTTGACCTCGGGCAGATCATCAGCAGCGATGCCTGCAAGTCAAGCAGCAGCAGCCACAGGTGGCTTGCTGTAGCCTTGGTCGGCAGTGCACCACGTCCCGTTGGCAGGCCGCTGAGGGTCGCCGAGCACCTGAGTGAGCAGTGAGGTCACTGCTTGCCTCTGCGAGTAGCCGCTGTGCTCCTTGTGGCGCACCTGCAGGTACACCTTGAGCAGGGACTCCGCCAAGCCATCGTTCTTGATCCCCTCGCCCTTCGCCTTGCGGGTGGAAACGCCCTTCGCCTGCACCTTGCACGACCTGGAGCCAACCATTTCGTCGTCCACAACAAGTACCATGTGCGTATTCACGCAGATCGCGGCGGCGGCTTCGAAAATCTCGCGCTCCAGCTCGCGGCACCGTTTCATCATGTCCGAGTTTCGGCTCCCAAGAGTCGCCAGCAGCGGGCACGACGCTCTCGGGCCTGAGGCGGAAGTGGCGGAGATGCTCTGGAAGCGGGGACGCGATAGCATGACGTTGTTGTGCCCGTGCAGGGTCTGATTTACGCGTAGAAGCCCAAGGGATCTATCAATGGGGAGCTGCAACACGTGCACCCAGGTGAGCATGGCGAAGAAATATCAAACTCGCCTGGCTCCAGCTCCTTCTTCCCCGGCCCTCTGCAACCTCTTTTCGTCGCGTCCAGCATGTTCCCGCCTTCAGCTTCTGCACAAGACCAGAAGATCTGTGCGCGCGTGAGCGGCGGTCGTTGGCGGTCTCGCTGTCGCACCTTGGCGTCGTCACCGTTGAGCAGGCGCCCTTGAGCGACTCGTAAATCTGCTCCAGGTACTTTTTGAATCTCGGCAGCATGACCTCGTTCATCACGTCCTCGTCACGCTCCAGCTCATACCGCACCGGGGCGGGGAGCTTAGTCCAGCCGCCATCGAAGCGCGCCTGCGCCGCCCCTGCGTGTTGTCCGCCTCCGGCTGCCTGCCTGCCTGCTTGCCGAAGAGGCCCTTGTACAACGGGCATAGCCTCGAGTTGGTGCGCTTGTGCGTCGTCGGAGCCGCACTTGCACAGTTGTCCGTCACATAGCGTACGGTAGCACCGCAGGAGGAGCGCTACTGCTGGCAGACCGTCCTCAACGGATATACGCCTGCTTGGTTCCCCTGTGATGTGACCACCGCCTCGGCCCGGCAACGTCGCCCAAGACCGCGCGCGCGTTCAAACGCTCAACGCAGGGGCTTGCCACTATCTTTCGGCAGCCCTGCATGCGTTCCGAAGGTTAGATCTGACCTGACCATGGCGCGGGGCGCTTTCTCTGACCTGTTCAAGATCACCGTTTCACGTACAAATTTGTACGTGAATCAACCCTAGCTGCACCGATCGGAATCGTAAGTACAATATTGTACGTGAAATAGCAAGGCGAAAGAAATAGGGCTAAAAGTAAAAAAAAAAAAAAAAAAAAAAAAAAAAAAAAAAAAGTAAAACCACTTTGGATAGAGTGACCAGGCTCATTGACCGCCAACCCAAGGTAGGTTGGCGATGGCGGCGGACGCGCAGGCGCTGGCCGACATCGCAGGCCCTGCCGAGGCGCTCCTGGCACGCGCCCATGAGGTGCTTCCGCCTGGCGCCCGGGCCGCTCTCGCGCCTGCGCTTGGCGCCGCGCCAGAGCAGCAGCGGGAGGATATAATCGCTGGGCTCCGACGCGTCGCGCTGAGCAGGACGGCGAGGGCTGCGCCACGTGAAGAGGCGCTCGCGCTACTGGCGGTGCCGCGATGGGCGCGGGACGCTGCCCGCCTCACGGCAGGGCGGTCCTCGAGACCCGCGAGTCGCCGTGGAAGCTCGCGGTGCTCGCGCTCGAGATTGTAGAGTCCTTGGACCCGGAGGGCGCCGCGGTCCTCGCGTTGCGCCGGGCCAGCTGGCATGCCACGCAGCCGCAGCAAGCCACCGATGCGGCCGTGCGCCTTGCGCTGGCGGCGTGGCATCCTGCCGCAGCCCGCGGCCCTCCTCGACCGAGGGGAGACTGAGGCGCTCCTGGGGCTCGAGCCCGTGCGATGCGAGCAAGCGCAGGGCGCGGTGGCGGCTGCTGTGGCGCGCGACGCTTTGGCCTGGATGCGCCTTGAGCCGCAGCCAGCCGAGCTCGAGGCGCTTGGCGCATGCCTTGGCCAGAACGACCTGGGCGCGTTGTTGGAAGGGGTCGCGTCGGAGGACTACTGGCACGGCCTGGACAGCGTATTGCGAGGTGTGCTAGCGCACGGCGGTCCTTGATGTGGATATGCAAGAGCGCTTGCTGGACACGCTGTTCAAGGGCGCAGTCGGTGCGGGTGATTTCTTCGAGCGAGCAGCTTTCGAGACGTGGTTCTACCTAGACGGCCTGAACAGCACGGCAGAGGAGGCCGCCGACCGCATGCGGGCCCGCGCGCGCACCGCGCTATGTTGCTTTAGGCTGATTCTCGAGGACCAGCGCCGCCGCGAGTGGGCCCGCCGCAAACCCTGCGCACTCGGGCTGTGTTCCGCCGCTGCCGGTGGCTCGAGGGGCGGCGGCCTGCCACGCTTGCCGTGCCATGGCGCAGCAAGTCGTGCGCCACAGAGGCCGCCGCGGTCGTTGCGGCAGCGGCGCCGGTGTGGGAGACCTCCAAGCCGCGCTGCCCGCGCCGCGCCGCGCCACCTGGGCGTGGGTGCGCGAGCGTCTCGGTTCGGACAGGTGGAAGACGACCGAGTGGCAACCACAGCGGCCTTGGCGACCGTCGTGTTGGCGTGCGACCGCGAGGCCCTCGGCGGCGAAGAGGCCGTTGGCCATCTCCTCCCGATGATCCTGCCACTCGTGGACTCGAGTGCCGACAACGTCTGCGCCGCCGGGTGCCGAGCCTTGCGGCACCTAGACCAAATGACAGTGTCAGAGCTCCGGTGGCACGCCGAGCTGGTCCATAGCCGTCTGGACCGTGTCGTCGTTTCGCGGCGCAATGAATCCGTTCTCACGGAGGCGCTTCCGGCGTTGCTGAGCGTTGTGGACAAGGCCGAGGCCCGGACCGACCCCTCGCTTGAGATGCACCTGGCGCTTGGGGACCAGCTGGTGTCCTCGCTTAGCCTTGCGACGGAGGGGCACGCCCGCACGGTGTTCCTCAACTCGCTTTGCGAACTATTTGCTGCCATCGGCGAGGCCACGATTCAGTTCCTGCCCGACCTGTTTCCGCCCCGAGCGCGCCGTGGGCCTTGGCGGGCGGCGCAATCACGCCCTGCGCCTCGCCGGGGCGCGCCTGCTTTGCGAGGTGCTTGAGCGCGCCGAGCCGTGCGTCGCGGCGCACCAGCAACGGTTTCTGGCGCTGATCGCGCGCAACCGCATCCTTCTCGAGGGGGCCTATGAGCGCACGGCCGAGCCAGAGCTGCTAGCGCACCGCGAGGCAGAGCGCGGCACCAATGCCCGAGCGTTTGCCTTGCTCTGCGCCGCAGTTCAGCCGGCTCGCTCGACACCGACCTCGAGCGCCTCAGACCGCACATTCAGCTTGCTCCCGCGCGCTGAAACAGCTTGAGCGTCTGCCGGTATCGAAAGTGCCGGCCGTCGCCCGTGTCGGTGAACGCCGCGGAACCGAGCTCGCGCAACGCCAGCTGGTGCGCAAACAGCCCAGGGCACAGAGCGTCGAGCGCCTCTCGGTCAAGCTGGCGCTCTTGCGACGCCAGTTCGCGCATGGCAAAGCCGCGCGCCTCGAAGGCCGCCTGTACGCGTTTCTCGTCGGAGAGACTGATCTGCATGACAAGGACAGCGCCGCCCGGCGCGAGCAGGTCCTCCACGCCCTCCTCCAGCAGTCTCAGATAAAACGCAGCCCCGTCCCTGCCGCCGCACTTGTCAGGCCGCCGGGCTTGAAACTCTGGCGGCCCGCCAGTCTGTGGCGGGTTCATGAACACGCAGGCAAAGCCGCCCGTCTGCCCCTTGACCCCTGCCAGCATGTCGCTCTGCACCACGCGACACCGCCCGGCCAAGCCGTTGCGCTCGGCATTGTCCCGCGCCGCCGCGACGCTCTCGGGCTGCACGTCCGCAAGCGTCGCCGTCGGCGCGCCCAATCGCAGCGCAGCCAGGCCCCAGACGCCCGAGCCGCATCCAATGTCGAGAAATGCGCCGCTCAGGGCGCGTGCCGCAGACCGCGCCGCAGCAAGGGCTCGTTATCGGGGTCCCAGTGCACGCCGGGCGCCGACACGAGCCTCAGGGGCTGCCCCAAGCCCTCCCCGAGCTCGACCGCGGCGCCGTCCGCGTCGCCGGCCGCCATGGAATCCCGGGCTGACTTGGCGCCGGGCGCGGACCTTGCGGCTGCCCGAGAGAGGGGCAGGGGCAGGGCAGGCGCGTGCGAGCGAGCGGGCCTCGCGATGGCTGGGCTCGACCTGACGGGCGCCTGGGAGCTGGACAAGGAGCGGTCGCAGAGCATGTACCCGCACATGAAGCTGCTGGGGTGCGACGAGATCGCCGCGCTCGCCTCAGAGAAACTCAACCTGAAAATGCACATCGTGCAGACAGCGAATCGCTTGAGCGTCTGGCAGCAGTCGCAGCTGGGCATCGTGTACCGCGGGCTGCACATCGGCCAGGATACGGTGGAGCACAGCTCCTTGGGGGAACGCAAGGTCTGGGTGGCGCTCACGCCGAGGAGATGGTGGTCGACACCAAGTTTAGGAACGGGCGGCTGCTGGACACGCGGACGGTGCAGCAAGACCCGGACTCGGGCGACCTGATCCTGTGCACGGTGCTGCAGCTGACGATGAAGGGCCACGGCGGCTCAGCCAAGACCACGCGCTACTTTCGCAAGCTGGGGCTCCCGGACCCAGAGATTGTGAGCACGCCGCTTGAGAACATCGCCACGTCAGCCGGGCTCGCGCCCGAGCAGCCGCGCGCGGGGGAGCGGACGACGCGGCCGCCTCCCGCGCTGCTGCCGCGGCGGCGGGTCTGTACAGCAAGCAAACGTGACGAACAATCAAACTCAAAGCTTGTGCGGTTTTATTCTGCGGCCAGGGCCGCGGCCTCGATGCCGCGGGCGCGCTCTCGGGCCCTCTCGGCTCGCGCGATGAGATCTTGCTCGTGCTTGGATAGCGTTGGCGAGCCTGGGCGCCGCCCCTGCGGCGAGCCAAGAGCGCCGGCGGGGCCAGAGTCTGCGGCGGCGCTTCGCATGCTGTCCAATTCCAGCCGCAGGTCCTGGAAGCGCCTGCGCTCGGCAAGCATGGCGTCTCTCTCCGCCTCTCGCGCCTGTCGCATCTGCTCGAGACGGTCGCGCACCTCTTGCTCTTTCCGCAGGATGGCGGCCTCGGCCTGCTGGTCTGTGCGCCGTTGCTCATCCAGTGCGAGCAGCTGGCGCTCCAGCTGACGCTCCTCCTCGTCCAGCTTCTCGCGCGTTGACCGCAGCGCCTTGGCCGCCTCGGCCTCGGCGGCGCGGCGCGCCTGGATGCGCTGCAGGTTGGCGATGCGCTCGTCGCGCGTCCTGGCCTCCTCGAGCAGCTTGTGGCGCTCGGCCGCCAAGAGCCTCTCGCGCTCCGCGGTGATTTCCTTGGTCCAGGCCTCGTGCTCGCGCAAGAGTGCTTCTCGCTGCCGCTTCTCCTCGGCCGCAACCAAGCGCTCGAGCTCCAGTCGCTTTTCTAGCGTGGTGTGCGAAGACCCGGCCACCTCGTCCGAGAAGGCGCGGAGCTGGCGCTCGCGCTCGATCTCGGAGAGCTTGACCAGCGTCTCGGTCTGCTGCGTGGTGAACTTGGCGTCCACTTCGGCCCGCGCGAGCGCGATTTCCCTCACGCGGCTCTCGCGGGCGGCTTGCTCGACGCGAAGCGCCTGCTCCACCTTGCGCTTTTCGTCCTCAAGGCGCCACGCCTCTTGCTTGGTCTTCCACTCTAGCTCGGCCTGCTTGCCAAGCTTGCTTGAGTGCAGGCGCACGGCTTGCATCTCCTGCTCCAGCTCGCGCTGGGCGTGCAAGCTCTGCAGCTTGGCGGCAGCTTGGCTCTCGACGGAAGCCAGCTGCTCCTCCTCCTTTCGGGCCTCGAGCTCCAGATCGAGCAGCTTGGCGCGGTGCGCCAGCTCCATCTCCTGCCGCTGCATCTCCGCCTGTCGCATCCGCTGCTGCATGGTTATGTTTTCCCTGGCAAGGGCCTCCATCTTGGCCACTTGCTCTGCGCGCCGCATTCGCGACACTTTCTCGACGCGCTGCAGCTCGGCCAGCCGAGCAGACTCGAGCTCGGCATGCCGTTTACGATTCTCCTCTTCGAGGCGGAGCATGTCCTCCTGCATACGCAGCTGCTCCCTCTCGCGCCGCTCGAGGGTGGCCACTTTTTCGCGGAGGGCCTCGGCGTCCTCCTTCTTCCGGAGCAGCGCGTCCTCCTCAAACTTTATGCGCTGCCGCTCCTGCGCCTCATAGTCCACCACGAACGTGGGGTAGCGCCGGAACGCCGGATACGCCGTTCCGCGAGGCAGGACGCGGAGCGCGCTTTCGGAGGCGCCGGCCCACACGTCCGAGTGCTGTTTGTGCAGTCGGAGTCCTGCCTTGAGCAGGCGCCGGATGTCGAGCGGGTTCTGGCGCCGCATGAACTTGGCCAACTCCTCCTCACGGAGGAGGCGACTGGATCGTGTTGCGAAAGTAGCGCAGGTACGCCACGCACATGGCCTCCAAAGGTGCGGCCGCTTGTCCATGTTGGCGAGAACGTGGTCCCATAGCTTGAGCCACTCGTTCTTGCTCAACACCTCGCTAAACAGCGAGCGGAGCAACGGCCAGGCGTACTGCTCGCTGCTCCACCCGCGCTCGGCAAAGTAGCCCAGTAGACCCGGGTCAGCAGTCTCAAGCAGCTTGTCAACGCGCGCAAGCACGAGCACAGGGAGGTGCGGAAAGGACTCGAACCAGTCTTCGCACAGTCGGAACAGGACCATCATGATCGTCTCAAAGGCCGCCAGCTCGTCCGCACCAAAGGCCTTGACGAAAGGGAAGGTCATCGCCGGCAGGTACGAGATCTCCTCAAACAGCGGGCACCAGTGCGCCAGCGCGAAGAGTACGCGCTGGAAGCGCGCAAACACGCGCTCGCTACGAACCGGAAACGCCTCGTACAGCGACGCGAAGGCCGCGTTCGGGCCTTTGCGAATCAGGTCCGAGTACGCATCGCAGTTCTCGGGCAGCTGCAGAAGAAACCGCCACACCAAGGCGCGATACTTCTCCGGGAACTCGCCAAAGTAGGCCAGCATGCGCTGCAAGCGCGCCTCGTCCAGCTGGACGTGCTCCTTTCGCAGCTCCTTTGCCAGCTTGACCAGAGGCGGCGTGTCGCCCGCAAGGGGCCCAGGGTATGCTGGCGAAGCCTGGGGCTGCGGGCCGCCCAGGGCAGCGCGCTGCGACGCTGTTGGCTGAAATTCCGCGTCTTGCGGCCGCGGCGGCGGCGGGCGGCATGGCAGCGGCGGCGGCGTTTCTGTTTCTGTCGGGGCGGCGGCTCGGCCGGACTTGTGGCTCGGCCGTTGGCGCGGTAGCGTCCGAGTTCGCAGGCGGCGGCCCCTCGAGGACAGGGTCGTTTTGCTCCGGCGCTGGTGCGCCCGGTTGGCCGCCTCGCCCCCGGCGGACCCTGGCGTGAACGTGCGCAGAAACCTGTCTTGCACGTCGTCGACGGGCAGGCCCATCTTGCGCCGAAACTTGTCCAGCCGGGCACGATGCTCTTTAGCGGCCGCAAGATCATGCAGGGTGAGCGACCCATTGCTGAGGCAGCCCGCGAGGAGTTGCGGCTCGGTCGGTGCGAGCGCAAAATGAAGGAAGGCGCCGTCGTCGCTTGCGATCTCGGACAGCACGCGCGAGGAGCCCCACCCAGGACCTGGACGAAGCGGATAACGCCATCGTCGCCCAGTACGGCCGCGGCTGCGTTATCGGGTAGAAACTCCACCTGCAACGTGCTCGACACGGAGTCGGGAAGCTCGATCACGCGCAGAAGCGATTGTGCTCGCAGGTCCCAAACGAACAAGAAGCGGCCCTTGCCAGCACCAACAACGTACCGCGAGTCGGGCGACATGCAGATGTTGGTGAGGTTGCAGGCCGCGCCGCGCCGCGGCTCGTCGGGGGGCAGCCACGGCGTCAGGCGGACCAAAAGGTCGAATGAGGACAATCCCCAGCCCAGGACGTCCTCGTTGCGGAAGGCCACCAGCAGCAGGTCGCCGCGAGGGGTAAACATGGCGTGCACGATCCCCGAGCCCCCGCCGAGGCTCTTGATGGAGCGCCAGTTGGTCGAGTCCCACAAGGAGCTTGTCCACAGACGCGGTGAGGGCGATATTGCGCGTCGGGTGGTACGCCACCGTGTGCACCACGTGGCGGTGCCCCGGCGGCGCAGGCCAGCTCCTCCACCGGAGGACTGTCTACGTCAAGGCACAACACCGACTTATCGGCGAGTGCTACCAGGACCTCCCGCGGCAAGTTCTTGGCAAAGCACAGCGCGTGCGCCCGTGCGCCCAGGCGTCTGCCGCGCGCAATGGCGCCGCTATGCGCGCGCACAGCCACAAGGTCGCCGTGCTCGTCGACCGCCACGAGCTCCTCGCCTTGCTTGCCAAAGCTGCAGGTGCAGAATGTCGGCGGAAGCTCCGCCTCGCGCCGCGTGGCGTTGCGGAGCACAGCCACGAGGCCGAGGGGGTTGTCGCCGCTAGGGCGGGCAGACCCGAGTGGCCACAAGCGCCCGGCCTTGTCCAGCGTCGCCGTCGCGGCGTGCGCCATCCCGCGTCTTCCAGTTGGGGTCGTCTGCTTCAAGTTTCGTGTTTGGTTTTGGCGGTTGTGACACATTGTGATACGGTGATGCCTACGTTCGATCGATGACGACGATCACCGACGGCGGGTCTCCTCAGGTCATGCCGCCGTCCACGGAGAGCACGGCGCCCGTGACATAGCCGCTCTCGCCGCTGGACAACAGGAAGGCGACCACGCTGGCCACCTCGTCAGGCGTTGCCAAGCGCCCGAGAGGCACGGTCTTTGCCAACGCGTCGTGGTCAGCCCGCTTGTCATGTCCGTGGACACGTAGCCCGGCTCGACCAGGTTGACCCGGATGCCGCGCGGCGCCAGCTCTCGTGCCAGCGACTTGGTTAAGCCCGCGAGGCCGGATTTCGAGGCGCTGTACACCGCCTGCCCGGCGTTGCCGCGCGCGCCGACGACGCTGCCCACGTTCACGATGGCACCGCCGTCGGTCTTAGCGCGCAGCATAGCCTTTGCCGCGGCCCGGCACACGAATATCGGCCCGAGGAGGTTGCACCCGATCGTCTCCAGCACCGCCTGGTCCCGCGCGCGCACCAGCAGCGCGTCGCTGTTCACCCCGGCGGCGTTGACGACAAACCGCGGCGCGCCCAGCTCCTCGCCGATCTGCGCAAAGGCGGCGTCCACCTGCGCGGCATCCGACACGTCGCACGGCAGCCCGAGCGCGGTGACACGGTGCCCGGCGGCCTCGCCGGCCCGCTCGACGGCCGCGGCCGCGGCGCTGGCGGAGGCCGCGCTCTTGCTGAGCACGGCCACGTTCGAGGCGATCTGGCGCGCCGCGATGGCCCTCGCCACCGCGAGCCCGATGCCTCTGCCGCCCGTCACCACCGCCGCCATCGCCGCCGCCCGAGTCTCGAAGCCCGGGGATTCCCGGAGAAACCCTGTTCTCTGCTTGCTGCTAATCAGAGCGTCAATTGACACCACTACAGTCATTTCAAAATTGCCCGATTCTACCGAAATAATTAACTCCGGTGGCGGTGTTGATTGTTTTTTGAACCTGGCGATGGATCAAATTGGGAACGAGATGGACACGCACCAGGCGGCCGACAGCGACGCCGCGGCGCTGCATTTGGACCTCGAGGGATGGGGCCTCGGCGGCGGCCGTGCGTCGACGCTGCTGGCGCGTCGCCGCGCTCGCCGTCCGGCCAGGCGCCGATGATCGAGCGACTGCACGACGATGCGCACGACGAGGACAGCCGCCCGACGGACGAGAACGAGCTCAGCCGCGTATCCCTGGAGATCAGCGTGCGCGAGGCCCATGCCGCCACTGCGCAGGCGCTGCCGCGTGAGCTCGAAGCCGAGGTCTCGCGAGGAAGCTGGCGATCGCTTGGCAAGGCCGTGTCCAGCTGGGAGGCAGCCAAGCCTGTGGGCCTGGAGAGCGCTGAGCACTCGCTCGAGGGCGACCTCGGCAAGTCGGATGCTACCGTTGAGGCCACGCAAGTGCAGGTCGAGGTGGAGGCGACGCAGGTCCAGCAGGCGGACGAGGAGGCCTTCCCAGCGACGCAGGTGCAGGACGAGGAGACGGTCGAGGCCACGCAGGTACAGGAGGGCGCCCTGCAGGCACAGGGCACTGCCCTGTGGGGCGCGTATCGCAAGAGCAACTATGCGAATACAACAAAGGAGCTGATGGAGCTCGCGTTCGATGAAGACGAGGAGCTGGGAGAGGAGAGCGCGAATGATGAGAATGACGGGGATCAAGAGGGGCACAAGGACGCTGCCGCCGCCAAGGATGGTATGATTACCGACAGTAGCGGCGAGGCGGTCGGCGAAAAGCAACAGAGCTTCGAGGTTTCTGTCGGGGAAAAGCAACTGACTGACGAGGTTTCGGAGGGCGCTGAGGTGTCCCCCAAGAACGACGACAATGGCGTTGCCGAGACTGAGGACGGGCGAAGCGCCGCCGTGCCCGAGAAACAGGAGGCGGCGGACAGGCACGACGATGTATGCAAGGAGACGGGCGATAGCAACAAGGCCCCCTCCGTCGACGGAGATGAGCGTGAAGCGAAGGAGGACGAGAAGGAGGAGGGAGAGGTTGTTGAGCCCATAAAGGCCCCCTTGAAGACGGAGATGGGCGTGAAGCGGAGGAGGACGGCGAGGAGGAGGGAGAGCCCACAAAGAATGTGGCGCCCGAAGAGGGCGTCGACGAGAGCGAGGAGGAAAAGTCCTCGGCACAGGAGGAAAAGCAGGTTGACAACGCGGAAGCGGAGAACCAGGTCGCGAGTCGAAGGAGGGCATGGCAGAAGAGGCGCCACCGCGATCCCCGGAACCTGAAACAGAAGCATGGAAAACGACTCGCCAACCGCGCTATCGGAGTGCGAGGAGAAGGCCGCTGCTGCGCGCGCCGCGGCGGCGGCGGAAGAAGCAGCCGTCAGCATGCCTCTAGCTGGCGTCGACACACCCACTCCTGCGCAAGGGGACTCTCCGAAAGCCGAGGCGACAGCATCACCCCCCCCTCCCCAGCTCACGGGCGCAAGGGCCCAACACCGTCAGCAGCTGTCGTGGAGAGCGACAACGCGGCCGACCAGGCTGGCGCACAGCCCATGGAAACGGAAGATGGTCAAATTGGCGCGAATTAGGGCCTCGGCAGCCGCCTGCGACGCCGGACGACAACCAGCAGCCGCCAGGAACGCCGGAGCCAGCGGCACCCCGGACGCCCAAAGCAAGAACCCCAGACTCTGGCGCCGGCACACCAGACTCTGGCGCTGGCGGCCACGACCGCAGACGCAAGCGCAGCGCACGCGCTCGACTCTCCCATTGCAAGCGCAAGAAGCAGCACTTTGACGACCGGCTGGCGGAGGCGCAAGGCACGCCCGAGCGCGGCACGCTGCCGCCAGACACGATGGAGAGCACGCCGCTACATGGCAACCTGCGAGAACTCCCCGCTGCACTGCTGGGCTCGCCGGTTGCTCGTGGCGCAGCAGCTGGCGCGGCACCTGATACGGCAGCTAGCACAGCAGCAAGCGCAGCGGCAGCGCAGCACGACTGCTGCTAAAGAGCAAGGTGTGCGCGACCAAGGCGATCCGCAAGCTCGGCGCAGTCCACCTGAGCAGCGCCAGCGGGCGAGGGCTCGAGGCGCAGGAGGAGGAAGTCGCCAGCGTGCTCCGTGCCGCGTCGGAGAACGGCGCGAGCGGGTCGCTGCTGCTGTTCGGTAGCAGCGGCAGCGGCAAGTCGTTCGTGGTGGAGCGTGCGCTGCGGCACGTCAAGGGCCCTGCCGCGCTCGTCAGGCTTGACGGGGAGATGCTCTCGGACGACATGGTGACGATCCGCGAGATCTCGCGGCAGCTGGCCCAGCGCAGCACCTCTGCAGGCCGGTCCAAGCGCGTGTCGGCTGCCGTGGCAGGCCCGGTCAAGGGCAGCTTCGCGCAGCACCTCGCCTTCCTCCTGTCCGTGCTGCGCGAGGGCGAGCAGGTCACGCGGGCGATGCCCGTAATCATCGTGCTGCGTCACTTCGAGGCCTTCGCCCGACGCGGCAAGCAAACACTCCTATACAACCTGCTTGACGCCACGCAGACCCGCGGCGCCTGCGTCGTGGTCATCGGCCTCACAGAGCAAACCGACGTCACGTCCGCCCTGGAGAAGCGCGTCAAGTCCCGCCTCGACGACCGACAGGTGCACTGCCCGCAGCTGCCCTTCGAGACGCTGCAGCAGGTGTTGCTCGAGCGCGTGCAGCTACCGGGACAGGACGCGTGGAACGAACAGATGGCCGCCACGGTGACGCGCGACGAACGTGCCGTGGCAGTGCTTCAGCGCTTGCACCTGATGGGCTACAGCTCTGGCCGCTTCCTGCGGCTCATGTCCGTGGCGTTGTCGGGGCTCTGCACTCGCAGCTCGGCCAGCGAGGAGCAGCTGGTGCAAGCGGCCGACCTCCTGGATGCAGAGCGGCTGCTGGAGGCCGAGCTGCTGAGCGGCAAGCTCGCGGGGCTGTCCCTCGTCGAGTACGTCCTGGTGGTGGCCATGATGCATCTGGAGGTCATCCAGGGCCGAGCGTGGTCCAACTTCGAGATGATCTTCGGCGTCGCCGAGAAGTTTTACAAGCGCAAGGGCTGCGCTATCTACCGCGCGCGAAAGGCCGAGGCTCGCAACGCCTTTGAGCATTTGCTCGAGCTAAACATCGCCGTGCAGGCCGCCGTTGCCCTCGACGAGTGCACGGGCCAAGGCCGCACTCACGTGCCGACGGATTTTCGCGCCGCTCGCCTCATGGCCGACCCAGAGGACCTGGCCAGCATGATCTGCAAGGGCATGGGCCTGCCCACCGCGTTGCAGCAGTGGGCGGCGGAGACGACGACCGCGCGTTGAGCAACGCCCTGACCTCCACCTCTCTCTCTCTCTCTCTCTCTCTCCTCCCCGCTCAAGGCGCTGCTCCACCTGGGCCGGGAACCATGCGGCCTGCCCCAGGTATTCGCCGGTTGCCTGGTCGCGCAGGTTGAAGACCGCGGCGCGGCGGATGAGAAAGCGGCGGCCGGACAAGGCGACGCGAACGCCAGAGTAGTCGAGCGCAAAGCCGTCGCGCGTGACGGCGTCCAGAAGCCGCTGCCGCTCCTCGCGCTCCGTCTCCAGCTCGGCCGTGTGCCGCCCCGGCAGCGTGGTGAGCTGCTGCCACGTCGCCTCGAAGAGGTCGAGCGCGGCCAGGTTGCCGTAGTTGAGGATGGGGTCGGGCTGCGTGCCCGTGGAGAGCACCACGTGGCGCGGGTCCTCGTGCAGCGCGCGCCAGTCTTCCGCCACGCGCGCCCGAGGAGGCCATGGAGCGTGTCGGCGATGAGCTGCACGTGCTTGCGCATCTCGGGCGCCTCGACGCCGGGAGACGGACCGGAAAGTCGGGGGCGTAGATTCGGGCCGCCGCCTGGCACAGCGCGCGCCGCTGTGACGCCAGGCGCTGCGCCATCGCCGCCAACCGCTGCGCAGCCAGGCACATCAAGGAGCCTGGGTTTGCGGAGAGAAAAGGACCCGGCCGCCAACTCCGCGGAAGAGGCAAAGGCAGGCAACGGGCGAGGAGAAGAAGCTAGCGGAGGTCGAGCTGGGCACGATGGGCCTCCTGACGATCCTGAAGAAGATGAAGCAGAAGGAGAAGCAGATGCGCGTGCTGATGCTGGGCCTCGACAACGCCGGCAAGACCACCATCCTGAAAAAGTTCAACGGCGAGGACATTGACACGATTAGCCCAACGCTTGGGTTCAACATCAAGACGCTTGAGCACCGCGGGTACACTCTCAACGTGTGGGACGTGGGTGGGCAGACGACCATCCGGTCGTACTGGCGCAACTACTTTGAGGAGACGGACGGCCTGGTCTGGGTGGTGGACTGTGCGGACCGCGCGCGCCTGGCGACGTGCCGCGACGAGCTGCACAAGCTGCTGCAGCAGGAGAAGCTGGCGGGGGCCTCTATTCTCGTATTTGCGAATAAGCAGGACTTGGCGGGCGCGGTGCCGTCCGAGCAGATTGCCGAGGTGCTCGAGCTGAGCTCGGAGATCTTCCAGAACCGCCACTGGGAGATCCGCCCATGCAGCGCCGTGACTGGCTCGGGTCTCGTGGACGGCGTGGACTGGCTGGTAGACGATATCGCCTCCCGCATCTTCCTGCACGAGTAATGCCCTGCCCGTCAGGGGGCCAGGGGTATCCTCGTCTCGGGCGGGAGCGTCGCGGAGTTGCGGCGCGCGGCCTCGATCTTGCCGCGGCGCACCGCCTCTAGCCTGGCGCGGCGCTTGCGCAGCGCCGCAGCGCGAGCGCTGGCCTCCTCCAGGGCGAACCGCAGACGCTGGGCCTCCAGCTCGAGCCTGGACACCTTCGTGTCCGTGACATGCGCCTTATTGCGCAGCTGCTTGACGGTCTTTTCGTGCCGCCGCTTCATCGAATTTTGACGGGAAAGCATGTGGACGCTCTGTGCACGTGGTCCCTGCGCTGCTCCACCAGCCGCCGTTCCCGCGGCGACCCCGCCGCCTTTAGCGAGCGATGGGCCGCGCCTGCGGGGCTGCACAGGCCCTGGCCTGCCGCCTTGAGGTGCCAAAGGGCGGCCGCGAGCTCCTTGTTTTGCTCCGAAGCGCGTTCTCTCGCGCGCTGGTCGGCCCGTTTGTCTGCGCGTACCGCGATGGCTCTGCGGAGCTGGGCTGGAACTCCTTACGGGCCTCGCGAGCCTCGTTGCGCAGCCGTGCCAGCTCCTGCTTGAGCTCCTTCTCGATGCGCACCTGCTCTGTGCAGTCTCGCGAGAGCTGGTTGAGGGCATCGCGCTGCGACCCCGCCACGACGCCGAGCAAGCCAAGCCGCTCGCTTTTTAGTGCCGCGAGTTGTCGGTCCAAGGCGTCGCTGTGCTCCATCGCGCGCCGCACCTCGTCGGAGGAGTTTTGCATCGCCGTGGTCTCGCATTGGGCGCGAAGGCGCTTGTTCTCCTGCATAGCGGCCGCCATCATCGCAAAGGCCTTGGCCTCCTCGGCTTCGAGCTTGACGAGCTCCTCCCTGTTGCCCTCGTCCTCCGTCATGCCGTTCTCCTGCAGGTATTGCGCCGTCTTTTCCATGGCGCGCTCCTCACTCATCTTCCCAGCCTCCGCCTGCAGAATCAGCACGTCTAGCTGCTTGGATGCCAGCTTGGCGCGCGCACGGAGGCGACCGTTCGTGTGCTGCAAGTGCGCGAGCTTGGCCGAGCGTTTGGCATTTCGAATCTCCCGCATCAGCGCTGCCTGTACTTTGTCGGCCCGCTTGCGGCGCAGTTCGTCGCGCTGTTCGATCTTTCGCCGCTTGAGGTCGTTGAGCAGGATCGCCTCGAGCACAAGGCGCTGCTTCTCAAGCTCCTCTCGCAGCTTTTGGTCGGCTTGAGCTCCCTCGATCGCGCCCTTGACGCTTTCGAGCTCACGGCTCACTTCATCACGGTGCTCGCGCTCCAAAAGCTTGCGTCGCGCAACCCGTCGCTTTTCGTGCTCCCGAACCCGGACGGCTGTGCGCTGGCGATGCAGGGCAAGGCGGCTCCATATGCCACGCTGTCTTGCCTGGATGCGTGTCGCGCTCTTGTTCCTTATTTCCTGTTCCCGCCGCACGGACCGTCCGCGAACCCGCGCCTGAAGCTTGTGGCGCCCGCGTGCTGCGCCTTCACGGTCTTACGAACCTGCTTCCCGCGATGCACGGCCTGAATGCGCTGTGCGCTCTTTTGCTGATGCTCAAGCTCTCGCCTCACCAAGTAACCTCGCGCCGAGCGCTGCACCGTGATCGCCGCGTCGTGCTCGTTCTTTCCCTCCGCCGAGCCCACTGCAGCCTCGGCCCCAGCCTCGGCGCTGACCTCCTCCGCGTCGGTGCTCGGTCCGCGCGCGGCACCCTCGCCCTCGTCGGCGCCCTCGGTCGCCGCCGCTATCGCTGGCGCTGCGGCCGCTCCCTCCACGGAAGCTGCAGGCATAGTCGGCGCCGCATCCTGGGACGACGATGGCACACCGCCAGCCTCCTGCTCCTCCGCGTCAGGCATGGCGCGCCGAGTCGACCTCGAAGCACTTCAGCAAAGATCCACTCTTGCACGTCGCAACACCAACAAAAAAGGTCCGTTGGCCGGACATGTGAGGCTCCAACCCAGCAGCGGACCGAGCAGCTCGAGGCCGAGCAGGACTCGCTCGCATGGGCGCGCAAGGGTCGCGGGGGCCGGGTGGCGCGGCCGCTGGGCCGCGCACGTGGGCAGGTACGTGGAGGCGGCATTGCGAGTCGTGGCGCGGCGAACGGCGGCTGACGGTCGCGGCGCGACAGATGTGGCCGAATTGACCATCGAGAACGCGCGCGAGGCCGGCGTTGTGGGGCCGGCGGCGGAAAGCGCCGTGGACCAGCGGCCGAAGCCGCCCGTGAGGCAAGCGAAGAGCGTGCGCAACCCCTTCAATGTTGTGAGAGGAGCCGTGGAGGTGCTCGGGGAAGCCGGCGGGCACCTCGCCATCCGCTGCGAGGTCGCAGGGCAGTGCGCCGGCGTCGTCAGAGTGTATGCTGGCGCCGAGCAGCTTCCGGCGCCGCACAACGGGCAGCTCTTTAGCAGCAAGGCCGCTTTTGAGACGGCAATGGCGGCCTCTGAAGGCCTCGAGGTCAAGACGGGCCCGTTGGTGAAGCCCGACACGTTGCTGGACGAGCTGTGGTACGTCCCGGGTTCGTCCACCATCCCGCTGGTCATCGAGATCTCGCGCGAGCCAGGACCGGCCGACCTCGTGCAGGCGCTCGGCCAAGACGAGATTGCGGACAAGTTTGTCGTCATGTTCAGCCTGCGCGAGAAGGGCACGGGCTTTGAGGCCGTGGAGTTCCGGCGCGGCGTGGTGCTGGACGGCAACTTTTTTGTCGTAAGGGAGATGTATGGCTCGACGACGAGTTCGGACAGCGAGGTGGACCCCTCGGGCAAGGACTGCGTGGTGTGCCTGAGCGAGACGCGCGACACGACCATCCTGCCGTGCTTGCATGTGTCTGTGCAGGGACTGCGCGCAGCGGTTGGCCAGGTCGGACGCCAAGTGCCCGCTGTGCCGCACCGACGTGTCCGAGTTTTGGCACCTGGACCAGGCAAGCGACATTGTCACCAGCCCACGCACGAGCTAGAGAGACAGGCAAGACGGAATTAAAAAAAGACGACGACCTCCTCCCGTGCCTTCATGTCAGTCAGAAGGTGCCAAAGTCGCGCCTCGGGGTCTTGAGCGGCCGCGCAAGCGCGGCTGCCGCCGCGCCCTGCGGCGTATGCAGGCCCCGCGTGGCGCGCATGCACAAGAGCACCTGGCTTAACCCTGCGGACAGCACAGACAGGGTGCCGAGCGCCAGGGCCGCAGCCTCCACCGTGCTAGAGCCGGCGCGTTCCATGACTGGCCGCTGATTGCCGCTACCCTTGGACAGGCTAGCAGCGCCGCCCGACCTCACGTCCCCGCAGCGCGAGCGGTTGGGCTTGCCAAAGCCCACCTTGCGCGCGTCTAGGTCGTACGTGGTGGTAAACCGCGCAAGAGCGTGTCGCCAAGCACGGTGCGCTCGTGGCCCGCGGGCTGGATGCCGAGGCAGTAGACGTCGGAGCCAATCTCGGGGTCGTCGTACGCGATAAAGTAGAGGCTCGAGGGCATTTCGAGCGTGAGGTCGCCCACGAGGGAGAAGGTCAGCGTTGGGAAGCCCTCCGGTGGCGACGTCAGGCACACGCCCGACTGGAAGATGGTGCGCGCTGAGCAGACGCCCGGCAGGTGGCAGTACCGCGTCCTGAAGAGGTCCACGACGGCATCCCAGAGCTCGGCCTCCAGGAGCAACGTGGTGCCCGAGTCGACGATGGCTTGCCGCGGGAGGTTCCAATCGCCCTGGTTCAGCGGCGTGCCATCGACGGCCATGCCAGCGAGCCCGACTGTATAGTAGGTGCCAAACATTGCCGAGCCGAGCACCGGCACCTGATGGAGCGGCCCCGCGAGCAGGCCTTCCGCGGCGCCATCCGAGCCGAGCACCAGCACGCCCGACTCGTCGCCCATGCATAGCGCAAAGCGATTGGGCAGGCCCGCCTGCTCCAGCACCAGATCGTAAACGGGCTCCGTGCAGGTCGGGTTGCAGTTAAGGCGCGGAAAAGCCGAGCCCCAGGATGCCGTCCACGCTGCTTGGCCATGGGCCTTCCTCCTTTTGCGTCGCGTAAATCGTGGCATTCGTAAACTCGCGGCCGTCCAATCGCAGCGTCTCGAGCACCAGCGCGCCTTCCGCGGCCACGTGGTAGTCCGTGTCGCCGCCATATTCAAGGAAGAAGCCGCAGGCGCCGGGCACGATCTCGCTGCAGCAGGCCCCGTTCGTGGCCGCGCAGGTTGCCGAGCGGCAGTTGAACGCTGCGCAAGTGTTGGCGCCGCAGCGGTCTGACTCGCACGGCACGTTGATGGCGGACTTGGACCGGTCTTGGTGATACACGCCGCCAGAGCGCGAGCCGCGCTCGCAGGTGGCGCACTCGCGCGCAGTGACGATCAGCGATGACGATCCGGTGTCCACCTGAAGCTTGACCGTCTGCGGCGGTGAGCCAACGTCGACATTGACATAGTACTCCCCGAGCTTGGCGATCCCGCCTTGCAGCGCAAGTTCCACGCTTGCGCCGGGAGCCCGGTGGGCCTCGCCGAGTAAGGGCGCGTACAGCCCGAGGGCGGTGGCGCCCGCCAGCGCGGTGGCGCTGCGTGCCCTCATGCTCTGACGGCCTGCCGATCGATCGACGATCGATCGATCTTCTCACGCGTCGATTTGTTGGTGGATTGTGACCACAACTTGGGTTGACCTTGGTGATCAAGGTCGAGATCAACCAGCCGGCCTTCGGTCGGCGAAGACCGTCGGGCGCGGGTGGAGTGGCGCTGATGCGAGGAGAATACATGGTTTTCGTTTGCAGTACGAGCAAGCGCACAGTCAGCCGCCAGCTCGCCCGCTCGCCCGCCCACCCGGCCGGCTGGGCGCTCAGCGAAGCCAGACGACGACGACCGTGACGTTGTCTGCCGTGCCGCGGCGCAAGGACTCCTCGACGAGGTACTTTGCGATCTTGGCCTTGCGCGTGTCAAGCACTGCGCGCACCATGTTGGTGTCGCCGGAATACTTGCGCATCCACTTTGTCAGGGAGCGCGACGGGCGCCGAGTCTTGAGTCCGCCTCCGCCAGAGTGCTGGCCGAGCGCGCCGACCGAGCCGGAGAGGATTTGCTGCACGAAGCGCACCGCGTCCTGGCTGCTCATTACGTCCCACAGCCCGTCAGAGGCCAGGATGATGAAGCGGTCCTTGTTATGCTGCCGGTCAAAGCTCCTGACGTCGGGCTGATCGGAGACGAACGGCGTCTCCAGGCGGTCGCCGAAGGCGCGCGAGACGGCCAGGTTGCCGTTGATACGGTAGGCGCCCATGCCCACGACGGGCTGCCGGTCAGGGCCCAAGTAGCCGTACCAGCGCACGTTGCCGCCCAGCGCTTCGATGCGCGCCTTTTCTTCCTTGGAGTTGGCTTGTGATCGTCGGTAATGTCCACGGCCTCGCCGTCGCGGCAAAGCACTGCGCGCGAGTCGCCGAGGTTGGCCGTCCACAGCACGTCCTCCTCGAGGAGCACGGTCACGGCGGTGGACCCTTCCATATCCATCTTGGGTTGGCCCAGGACGGCCTTGGACACGACGTCAAAGGCCTTCTTGAAGGCTTCCTCGGGCCCCAGCCCCTCCTTGAAGCCTGCCGTCAGCTGCTTGTAGAGTTGCGCCGCGCGTACTTGACACGCGCGCCCCGCCGTGGCCGTCATACACGGCGAAAAAGCTGTTGTCCTCGGACACGAAATACTCGTCCTCCATGGCCGAGCGCGGCCCACGCGAGGCGTACACCGACACGGACTTGCACAGCGGCGTCTCGCGCTCCTCCTCTGACGCCGCCAGCGCCGTCCCGCCCAGGACAAGCAGCGCCCCTGCCGCGCCCGCCGGGCCATGGCGCTCGCCAGGGCGCGCCCGCGCCGCAGGCCCAGGCCCAGCATGTTGGATAGAGCTCTGCGCGTTCGCGGGGGGCTCTCTGGCCGCCGATGCTCGCGTCGCCCGAGCACCTCCTGCCCGTCGCCGTCCTTGCTGGGCCACGTTCGACCGGGTCCGGTTTCCCCGCACGCAAAGATCGATCGCCAGCATGGTTTGGAGATTACCAGACCCCGCCGCCGCTGCATTTTGCGCGCCACCGCGCAAGCCGAGTGCGCAGGCAGCCGGAGCCGAGTGCGCTGCCGAGCCGCGCAGTCATGACAGCGTGGCGCGCGCTGCCCTCGTTCCCTGTCATGTCCTCTTTACGTCTTGACACGGTGCGGAAGCGGCCAGGTCGCGGGCAGCGAGGGACCGCTGTGCGTGAGATCAAGTACGGTCCGTAGTCCATTATCGCATTCGCTCTGAGGCCTACTACGAGGCCTGATGATACGCTCGTCGGGCTTGGGCGCCTCGTGCGTGGCCGCGATCCTTCATTCGTTGTATCCGTTGATCGATCCGTTTGGCGCCGCGACATCGAAGGCCGCCGAGAGAGACGTGTCGCGAGCAAGCGATATCGCGGCAGACGGCGCGGGAGACGGCAGCAAGAGCGCGGCCGGCCCGGCGGGACGAGATGGGGAGGCTCCACGGGGACGACGGCAAGAAGGGCGTGTTGCGCGCGCTCGGGCACAAGGGCAAGGAGTGGAAGGCACGGTACTTTGCCATCAAAGACAACTTTATGCACTATTTCAAGAAGGAGAACGACGCCCGGCCGGATGGTGTCATCCCGCTGGAAGGCTGCACCGTGAGCCCCCCGAGAAGGGCGGCAAGGTCGACTGCGACAACGTGTTTGAGCTGATTGCGTGCAGCAGGTCGTACCTGCTGCGCGCCGAGACAGACGAGGACATGAACGAATGGATTGCGGCGATCAACCAGGCGTCCAAGCTCACTATCCGCGATCTGTACGAGATCCGGCGCGAGCTTGGGGCCGGCACGTTCGCGACGGTAAAGCTGGGCGTGCTCAAGTCGACCGGACGCGCGTACGCGATCAAGATCATCGACAAGGCCACTCTGCAGGAGAACCGCGAGGCGCTGCTGACCGAAATCTCCATTCTCAAGCAGGTGGAGCACAAGAACGTGATCGGGCTCAAAGAGATCTTTGAGACTCGCAAGAAGCTGTACCTCGTCATGGACGTCTTGGACGGCGGCGAGCTGTTCGACCGCATCGTCGAGAACGGCACCTTTAGCGAAAAGGACGCCTCGGATCTCTCGCGCAGCATTATCGCGGCCTGCGAGTACCTCCACGGCCTCGGCATCGTGCACCGCGACCTCAAGCCGGAGAACCTGCTGTACACGGACCGCAGCCCGGACGCGGAGATCAAGATCGCCGACTTTGGGCTCTCCAAGTTCATTTCCAACGGCGAGCTGCTGCACACGGCTTGCGGCACGCCGGGCTATGTCGCGCCCGAGGTGCTGCTGCTGCAGGGGTACGGCAAGGCCGTGGACATGTGGAGCGTCGGCGTCATCATCTACATTTTGCTCTGCGGCTTCCCGCCGTTCTACGCGGAGACGGACTCGGAGATGTTTGAGCTCATCAAGGAGGCTGACTACGACTTTCCCTCGCCGTACTGGGACAAGATCAGCGACTCGGCCAAGGACCTTGTGCGCGGATTGCTGCAGAAAACCCAGAGAAGCGCCTCAACACCGAGCAAGCGCTCAAGCACTCGTGGGTCATCGGCGACTCGGCCTCGACGGAGGTCAACACGGAGCTCATCGAGACGCTCAAGGAGTTTAACGCCAAGCGCAAGTTCCAGCTCGGCGTCGGCAAGCTCATCACCATCAATCGCTTCAAGGGCTGATGCCCTGGTCAATCAGCGCCACGCGAACCCCGCCCGTCCTTGCCAAACATGTACCAACGGTAGCAACAAACAATGATACAAAACGGCAGTCTGTCAGACCCATCACAATATCAGATCGCCGCCGGCGATACCTGGCCCTGCTGCGGCTCCAGCTCGCGCTCCTCGCGTGCCTCCTCTGCAATGAGGTGCTCGCGGTTGTCATAAGCCCAAAACCCGCTCAGGTCGGTCAACATCGTCACAATCGTGTCGCCCACGCCGCAGCGCACAAGGTCGTCCAGGGTTATTTTGGCCGGGTCCCGCGGCCGACACATGTCAAAAATCTCGTCCGTGACGTCTTCCACGCGCACGATGTCGCCGTGCATGCCCACGTCGAGCTCTCGCAGCTTTTGCACAATCTCCCGGAAAAAGTAGTTGATCGTGAAGCGGTCCAAGAAGCCGCACTTGTTGATGTCCAGAAGCCGGAAAAAGTACGCGAGCGACTGGGGCGACTTTTTCGTCTCCATGGCCAGCGCAAAGTCCAGAAAGGTCTTGTAGTCCATTTCCCCGTCGTACGTGAGGCACTCCTCGAACACGCGATCGATCAAGCAAGACGTGATCGACCCGGTGCCGTAGCCGGCGATCTCTGAGCGACTCAGCATGCCGTTGTGGTCAATGTCCAGTTCGAGGTACTGGCTGTACACGCGCAGGGTGTTGTGCGCGGAGAACCAGTTGGACGCGTCCGCTTCCACCTTGAGCTCGGGGTCTACGTTGTAGTTTTGCAGGTGGAGCAGCTCGTGCAAAATCGGCGAGCTGACCAAGTCCTTGATCGCAACGCGGCACGTGTGCCGCGGGTCGAGGAAGAAAAAGAACTTGCGCACCGCTGTGAACACGTAGAAGGGGTAAAAGTTCTCCTGCAAGTCGCCAAGGGCGTCCAAGCTCGGGATCAGCTCGTAGATAAAGTTTTCCAGGTCCTGCTCGCGCAGGTAGCCGTCCCCGACCGTGTCGTACACCGAGAGCTGGATGCGCGTCTGGTAGAGCGACACGCGCCGGCAGATGTATTGGAACAGCAGATGCGTGCTCACGCGGCCCCACGGGTCTCGTCGCAACTTGAGAAAGGTGTCGGCGTCGAAAAAGCGCGCCGCCCGCTCGGGCAACTTGGCGCGCACGTCGCAAAACCCGTCATAGTTGACGCGCCCGCTAATCTGCTGCTCGTCCTCGTACGGGCCCGAGCTGTGGTCCTCCAGCATCTCGTAAATCCTCCGCAGCTCCTCCTCGGTGAGCATGGCCGCGTTGCGCCTCTGCAGGAACCTATTCCTCGCCCTCTTGCCAATGAGCGCCCGCGCCGCGCTGGGGCCCTGGTCCGCCGCTGGCTCTGCCTGCTGCGGCGACAGTGGCGACTGCTGCTGAGGCTGCGCCGTCGTATGCGCGCGTCGCGGGAAGAACCTTGGCACCGACCTCAGGCTGGGCTCCCTCTCCCTCGCTTGTTGCCGCCGTTGCAGGAAGATTTGCCGCAGCCGCCGGTTCACCTCATGGTCCGCGTCGATCTCGCCGCGTATCGCGTGCTGCGACTCGTACTGCTTCAGCAGCGCCACCCAGTCCACCGAGCGCGCCTCCATCATCGCCGCCGCCGCCGCCGCCGCCGCCGTCGTCGTCGACAGTGCTTTCTTTTTCCCTTCCGCAAATCGATTTTCGCAAAACCGCCAGAACCGCGGAACGTTCCTAGACGTCCGGGTCGCATCTTTTCAACGGTCACTTTTCCTGTTTTGGTTTGGTTTTCCTTTGGTTTCTGTGCGATTCGAGTTGTTGTGGGACGGCGAGCTCGATGGCGATGGCGCCGCCCGCTGCGGTGGAGGAGCTGGAGAGCGTCCGCGTGAGCGATGCCCTCGGGCCGGCTGGTGCCTGCAAGCTTGCGCGGCTCGTGCTGCGGCGGATGCGTAAATTGCGCCATCTGCGGCTGGATGATGCGGCCGTGTGCGGCGAGGGACGCGAGCTTGACGGCCTGCGGAAGATCTGCGAGGCGGCTGCAGAGCGAGGAGTGATGACGCTGCTGCTCGCGCGCAATGCCATCCCGTGCGAAGGGGCGGGTATGGTCGCGGAGGTGCTCAGGAGGCAGAAACTCGTGCACGTGGACCTCAGCGGCAACCGCATTTGGGAGGACGGTGCCAAGGCCATCGCTGAGGCGCTGCGCACTAGCTACAGCGTGCGCCGACTGGATCTCGGGGGCAACAGCATCCGAGACGCTGGCGCCGCGCACCTCGCGCACGCGCTCAAGTGCAACGAGACACTTGAGCACCTCGATGTGAGCGACAACTACATATTCGACGACGGGGCTGTGGCGCTTCTCAGCGCCACGGCCTTGAACCGCAAGATCGCACGCCTCGTTCTGAGCGGCAACCAGACGGGATTGCGCACGAAGCGAGCGCTCGCGGACGTGCTGCGGGGGAACCCGGTGCTCCTCCGCGTCGATCTCACGAATGGCCCACACACGGACAGCTCCGACGGACCCGAAGGCCCGCTTGTTGACCGCGTCGTCGATCATCTTTTGCAGCTCAACGAGTTGAGCGAAATGGAGGTCGAGTACAGTGAGGAGGAGCGCCGCGCCAAGCAAGCGCACGAGGAGGCACAAGTAGAGCTTGCCCGAGCGCGGGCAAAGCACGACAAGCCTACGGCTCTAGCAGAGGAGCGCGCCGCTGAGCTTCGGGCTGACATTGAAAGGCTTCAGCACGAGACAAGCCAAAGAGCTGACGCTGTGCGCGGGCTGCGCGACAGCATCGCCAACACGGAGGCAGAAGCGGCTAGGCTTTGCTCTGAGCGCGAGGCGCTCAAAACCCGGCGCGAGGACGCAGAGCAGTCGCTACGCGGTCTGCGCGCGCACGAGCGGCAGCTTGAGGACCTCCGCCTGGAACTCCAGGCGCGCTACTCTCAGGCCATCGCGGACGAAGCGAAATCCGCCAAGCACCTCACCGCGCTGCGGGGCGAGGTCGCGGAGCTTGCTGCCATGCACGCACACGTCAGTACTAGCAATGCCGAGGCCAACGCAAGGCTTGCCGCGGTCAACCTCGAGGTCGAAGCGCTGCTCGACAACATCTGCAGGAGCAACCAGCGGCACATTGAGGCGCGGCGCGAGCTCGGGCGCTTGCAGCAGCGCGAGAAAGAGCTGCGCGAGCTCATCTCGCAGGCAGAAAAGGACTCTGGCCGCCAGGCTGATTCCATTGCAGAGGCCGAGAAGAACAAGTCGTGGCTCGCCTCTCGGCTCAAGCGCGAGGACGACTCGAATCAAGAAGCACTGCGCGAGCTCGGCGAGCAACAAACAGCGCTTCTGTCAGCCGAAGACGATGTGTTAGTCGACGTTTCGTCAAAGGACAAGGGCGTCGTGCGGCTGTTGCAGGACAAGCTTCTCGCGGCTTTGGGTGAGCGCGACGCGCTTCGCGGCCTCTTGCAAGCTGCACAAGCTGCACAAGCTGCACAAGCTGCACAAGCTGCGCAAACGCCAGTAGCGGCCGTGCAGACACCCCGTGGCCCCACGCCGGACCCGAATCGCCGCCCTACACCTTTGCGACTGTCCTCAGGGCCTCGCCCAGCTCATCTGCACCTTCAGCCCGAAGCCGAAGAGCCAAGGCGCCAGGCAACGCCGCTCCAAGTTGAAGACGTGGAGCAAGAACGCCTGACCGAGTCAGAGGCGACCGACTCGGAGCCTGAAGCACTTGCAACCGAATCAGAGCACGAATCTCTGCTCGAGGAGAGCGACTCGGACGGGCCGTCGCCGCGCGCGGCGCGCCTGCGGAGGTCGAGGCTTGGCTCGATTCGGGCCGACCCTCTCCCGGTCCTTGGCCAGGGGTCGTTGCAGCTCACGATGCCTGCCGGCCGCGTGCACAAGGGAGTGGGCATTGCGACGGCAGCAAATGCGGCGAGCTCGGCGACCAAGGGCTTGAAAGCCGAAACCGGCGAGAGTGCAGTCCCGCATCTCGAAGAAGCAGACTCGACAAAGCAGCAGCCACTGAGCGCTGTCCAAGAACCACCGGGCTCTCAGCTGCAAGGCGCAGACGCTGCCATGCTTGGTGCAGCTGGATCACCACCTCCAGCACCGCCCCCAAAGTCGCCAGAAGCATGCCTTCCAGCTGCACTTCCAGAAGAGCAGGCGCCAGCTTCGCCGACCATGCTATCTGATCAAGCTCACGACATGCGCGTGGAAACGATCCGCTCGCCACTCGTGGAGGCCTCGCCCGCCCCGAGGCCCAACGAGGCGGAAGCGAGAAGACAGAGCAGATCGCCCACGTCGGGGCGACACGAGCCGCGGAGTAATCCGCCTGTTTCAAGGCAGCGCGAACCGCCAGTCTTGAGGCAGAGCGGACCGCCGGTCTCGGCGGGGCTGAGGGAAGCGCTTCGTAACAAACGCGTCGAGAAGCCACCCGTCTTGGCCGGGCGGCGCGAGACGGCTCACGACGACAAGGACGACGAAGATGATGAAGGGGAGGAGGTGGAGGAGGAGGAGAAGGGGATCGAGGCACGGAGGAGTTCTGAAGTGCGCGCATTCTTGCCCCCCGCGGATCCACCTACCGTGCCGCCGCGCCCGATCGGCAACCAAGCCGAGCCCAAAGAGAAAGAAGAGCTTAAGGTATCGACGGCGAATGAGGACGCGGAGGTTCCGCCGCGTCCGGGCATGCAACCCGACAAGGAGACAGCCCGCGACGAAAGCAAACCGCAGGCTGCGGCGGAAGAGGCCCGGGAGCTCGAGGCACCGCAAGCGCAAGCGGCGGTCGAGGACAGCGGGCCAGACCCGGAGACGACGGCCGCGTACAAAGAACTGCTTACGGGCGGGGCGCGCTGCGCAAGGCGCAAAGTCGGGGCGCTGATGTGGTCCCATCATCGCTTTGTGTGGATGGACGACTCGCTGAGAATCTTGCGCTGGGTCAAAGGCACCAAGAAGAGCGACAAGTTCAATTTCGTCCCGGGATGGACGGTGACCAACATAGACGTGCACAAGGTTCTTGAGGAGCCCAAGAAGCAAAGCGGGTGGCTCAAATGGGCCAAGTCCAAAGCCTCGACAATGAAGATGAGCGAGAACAAGCGCGTGATCCGATTCAGCAACCGCGACTTTCGCGACTCGTTCGAGCTCATGTTTGACACCGCGGATATCGCACAGGCATGGGCGCGCGCCTTGTTGTGGTGCTTCAACGTTGGCGAGGATGGGAACGTCGAGGTCGCCAAGTCTGCCCCGGCCCTGGACGAAGGCGTTCAAGGCGGAGTGGGCTTGTCTGACGATCGAGAACCCGAGGTCGATGACAATGCGCCAGAGCAAGCCAGCGACGATCGCGCCATCGTCGAGACCAAGGTCAGCCCCGACAGCATGAACGACATCGAAAGCAGCCCTCGGTCAACGTTCGGTAGGCCGCCGAGCCCCGGAAGCCCACTCCTCGTGCAAGCGGTCTCGCCACATAGCGACTTTGGAGATGTGCGATCACAGAGGTCTCGCTCCACATCGCGCTCGCGCTCCCGCTCCCGCTCCCGCTCAAGGTCGCGCTCAAGGTCGCGCTCAAGCTCGCGCTCAAGCTCGCGGCCGTCGTCCCGGTCTTCGCAAGCGAGCAGGTGGTGCCCGGATGACCCAAAGGACGCCAGTGACAAGGTGTTGAGCGAGGTGCAGACCGCGCTGGAGATCGTGTTCGACGAAATCGGCAACGACGAGGATGCAACCTTTCGCAAGCTTCGAGTCCGGACTGCAGAAAACCTGGGCGTCAGCCTCGAGTCATCCGGGTGGAAGGAGTGGTTTCGGACAACATCAACAAGCTCATCGACGAGGAGGATGGATCCTCGGCCTACTCGGCTTCAAATATCGGCAGCCCATCTAGCGCTCTAAGCCGCCGCTCACGCGGGTCGTGGTCGGGGCGTTCACGGTCATCAGCAGGCTCGGGGTCGAGTCGCTCGCGTAGCTCACGCAGTCGTTCTGGGGCGTCCTCGCGGTCACGAAGCCGATCTCGCGCTTCCCGGTCTTCTCTTGGGTCACGCACGGGCTCGGAAGCCTCCTACCCACGCAGTCCGCGCTCAGCCGCGTCTCGCACGGGGGGTGCGAGCCAGGCGCCAAGCCCCGGCTCGGCGGCTGCGGCTGCGGCGGCGTCGGCTTGGGACGTCGAGGACGCTGAGCAGCGATAGAGCGAGGACTACATCTCCACCTCGCCGAACGCGCACGTCCGTGGGTGGCCTGGGCCGGGCCGGCGAACAGGTAGTAGTGAAAGTCAACAAAGGCCACGAGAATCGCGCGAACGGCTTCCATATCTTGCCGAAGGAGGCGAAACTGGTCGTCCGCATGCGCGTGCGCACGCTGGCCTTGCGCAAGACGGTACGGCAACAGGAGACTTGGCGCAAAGCGCTCCGCCAGCCACGCCTTGCGCTCCTCCTGCTGCCCGCTGCTCGCGCCGCCGAGCTTTGCGACGGCAGCAAAGAGACGCGCGAGTTCGGCAAGGAGCTCGCGCCGCGCTGGCGCCACGCTCTGTAGTAGCTCCCTGAACAGGAAGTTGCGCTCAACCTGGTCGCCGCTGGCCGAGCGCTGGCTGTTGCAAAAGTCGTCGTAAAGAAAGGTGGGCACCACCGGGTCTGCGAGACTTGCGGACAGCTCATGCGTGAGCGCCGACGCGAGCAATAGCACGGCCTCCTCGGGAGAGGCGCGCGCGCCCAAGACGCGGCGCAATTCTTCCAAGCGAGTCTTCGCGTCCGAGGCGGCCTCCAGCGCCTGCACAAGGGACACCACGTCCGCATGCGGCACTGCGACTGTCCCAGAGGCGCCCTCCCATGCCGAGTTGGCACGGAACAGCTCGGCCGGCTGGTCGTGCGCGAAGGCTGCTTCTGCGGCCTCGAATTCGAGCTTCTTGGTAAGTTGCTGCGCGAGCAGGGTGCACCTGGCGGTCTGGCGCGACATCAGCCGCGGTTATATCAGCCAGCCGGCGCGACAGGGCCATGAGAAAGCCTGGGTCGGACGAGTCCATTACGTGCGGCGCGAGTAGGCAGCAAAAGTGTAGCGCCAGCTCGTGCGAGCCGCAATCTGCTCGCACTTGGAGGCGCGAGATAAAGGCGAGGACGCAAAGGAGCAGCTCGGGGTGCGGCGCTTCGCGCACGAGCGCCGTGTATGCGTCTGCGGCGCGTTCGGTCTCTGGCCGGCCGTCGTCGACGGCAAAGATGTCGTGCACCGCCATAGAAATCAAGAGTTTCGGGCCCTCGGCCGACGGTCCTGAATAGCCGCCGACTTGCTGCTGCTGCTGCTGCTGCTGCTGCTGCTGCTGCTGCGCGGCCGCAAAGCTGACACACATGAGGACGCTAACCATCTCCAGGTCCCACGAATGGACGCCGCAAAAGAGGTCGTCGAGAGGAAGCTGATTGCCCGGGGGCTGGCAGGCGGCAAGCACGAGCAGCGCGTCGTGAAGTGCGGCGAGCTCGGGCCCGCATTGGGTGCCAGCCTCGTATGCCGCGAGCAAGGCCCCCGGATGCGCGGGCAAGTTGGTCTCCAGGAAAGCGATGCAGCGATGCACCATCAACGAGTTCTCGCGCCGCAGCTCCAAGGTGCCGCTACCGGCCAGTGCCGCAGGTAAGAGCGGCTCCGGGCAGAAGAGGATGGAGAAGCGGCGCCGTCGCGTCACCACGGCGGCCAGTTGCGCAACTTGTCGCGCGGCCAGACCGGCCACAAGAACTCCGTTCAGCGCGGCCAGGACGAGCCCGGCCTCAAGCGGCACCCCGAAGGTCTCTGTGTCTTCAGGAAGCGTGACGACGGCCGTGGCACCGTCCACTTGCGGCGACGCGGGCTGTCGCGCAAAGAGCTCGGCGAGCGCCGCGTCCAGGGCCTGCGCGCCGACGCAGATCTCGTGCTGCTCGCCGACCACCTCGCCCTCGTCGCCCTCATCCTCCGCAGCGTCGCCCGCGGTACTACCGGCCGCGTCCGCCCTCTCGTACACGAGCTCGAAAACGGTGCAATCCGCCTCCTCGCTGCCGCGCCGCCGCACTTTGCTGGCCAGCCACTTGCGCCACGAGTTGCTGGCGTCCCGCCGCTCGTCCTTGCGTCCCGCGGCGGCCGTCCTCGCGTTCACCGTCAGCCGCAGCGCCATGGTCGCTCCCGCCTCGTCGTTGCCGAGTCCGCGAGGTACCGCGGTACATACTAATTAGTACCGCAGTACATATGCGGTACCGGTACGGTACCGTACCTGGTACCGGTACCGCAAAAGAGGAGAAGCCGTGCCTTGTGGTATGGACCCTGGTGCACACTCGAACTGTGTGGCGCGCGTTGCACCAATTTGTGGCGCGAGACCGTGAATCCGATCAGTTGGTCTTCTGGGCGAGGGATTGGCAAGCGAGGAGGGACGAGCGAGGGAGGGCGGGACGCGAAGAACGCCAAAGCCAAGCCAGCGCACCCAGACCGCCTCCACGAGACTGGAAAGGTTGGCTTTCCTTGCCGAGAATGGTGGGATGCGTGCCCTGGTTTGCCGCGGCTGTGGAGAGGCGGCAGCGGAAGCGGGTGCTCGCGCTCTGCCGCGCGACCGCGACGCTCGTGTGTGCGAAGCGTGATGGCTGCGTGCAATGCGACAGGATCGTGCCAGCTCTGACGACACGGACCCGATTGGGGCCAGAAGGGACTGTTGAGAAAGCCTGTCAGGAAGTCCCGCGTGGAAATGCAGCCCCAGGCGTGGCGCGGCCCCGCTCTTTTCGTTAGGTTGAACACGCTCGTTTTCTGCTCCCAGCCCCACACGGCAGTGCATGGCACGAGAGGGCAAGGACGCCAAACACACCCTTCGCGCGCCGTCATGGGCGGAAACAGCATTTCAGCAAGCAGCCAGCCCATCCTCCCATGGGTTGCTCGGAAAGACAGTCTTCAAGGGTTCGCCTGCCTCATGCTAGCTAGCTAGCCCCAGGCGCCAGGTGCGTGCGGATCGCCGGGGCCGAGCGAATTGGTTCCGGCATGCGACCAGCGCTGACCAAAACAGGCAAAACCTTTTCCTTCCTGCACAACACCATGAGCCCGCATGTCGTGCTTGCGCCGCTTCTTATGGCCACGACAGCGCCCTCGAAGAAGCGCGTCCTGGCATGCCTCGAGGCCAACGAGCCCGCCCTCCCTGTCAAGCGGCTGCGCATTCCTGACGTGCGCGCGCTCAAGGCCGTCGCGGACAACGATGGGGTGGGCCTAGCGCGCCTCATCCAGCAGGGTGCCAAACTTTCCGTCCAGGACCCCGCGGGGCAGACCCCGCTGCACCTTTGCACGCCGGAGACCAGCCCCGCCGTCGTGGAGCTGCTGCTGCGCAACGGCGCCGACCTGAACGCCAAGGACCTGAATGGCGTTACGCCGCTGTACAAGATTGTCGCCCATGCGCCCGGCAAGCCCGTCGAGGAGATGGCGCGCATGACACTCGTGCTGCAACTGCTCGAGGCCGGCGCCGACATCGACCTGGCGGAAGCCGACGGCCGCACGCCGCTGCACGCCGCAGTGTCGCACGACAACCTGGACATGTTCAAGCTGCTGGTCGTGCGCGGCGCCTCGCTGAGCAAGGCCGACAAGCTCAAGTGCTCTGCTGTCGACGCTGCGATCATGGCTGGCGACCGCGGCACCAAGTTTGTGCAGTGGCTGCTCGAGACCGGCGTGCTAGACGCCGCCACGTGGCGCAACATGCTGGACTGCTCGATGCTGCACATGGCCGTGACCTTCTACAACGACAGCAAGTCGCTCCTCACGGTGCTCGTGCGCAACGGCGCGGACCCTATGCTGCGCGACGGTTCTGGCCTGACGGCCTACGAGCTCGCCACGAGGCTGTCCAAGCCAGCGCCTTCCTCGCGCTCTGCACAGTGTCGCCCTGAGCACTGCCAACCCACCCACCCTCTGTCTGGCCGCGGCCCACTCACAGTTGGCCGACGCGGCCGCTATGACTTCTGATGAACAACAAACAGCACATTGCATTTCGTACCAAAAAAAACAACCCAATTCGTTTCGCTCTCTTTGAAAACTCAGTTCGAGATGACGTCACTATGACGCGAGAAATGATAGGGCGCCCAAGCTGAACGGCCGAGAAAGGCAGCGAACCCACCGCAGAGGAGGCTGGCAGCGCAGCTCTACTGGCCGAGCAGCTCATCTGCGCCGGCGATAAGCGCCTCGGCGGCCTCCAAGGAGCCCGCTCTGAACCGCATATAGCTGACGTGCTGCGCGAGCTCTGAACGAGTGGAGCGAGGCCCGGCAAGGACCGGCGGCAGAGGCAGCAAACGCCAAAGCAACGCCTGAGAGCAGAAGCTAGCGCGCCAAGCGTGCGAGGCAAAGAGCAGCGCAGAGAGATACAGCAGGCCGGCATACTGCAGTGGAAATAGGACGAGGACGGCGAGGATGCTGGCGGTGGCGCGCGTGAGCGCGGCGCGGCGTGCGCTGAGCACAACGGCGGCGGCGGCGGCGGCGGCGACGCCCGCGGCTGTGCCGTTTGTGGAGCGCGCCAGCGCGTTTGGCGGGCGGGACGCTATTGTGAACAGGGTAAGTCCTTTTCCGTCGGCGGCGGCTGGCCCCAAACGGGCTGTGGGCGGAGGCTGACGACGCGGGGCGGGAAGGACGGAGTGACGCACAGCTATGACGACCTTCTGCAACGGTCGAGTGAGCTCGGCGCCGCGCTGCAAAAGCAGCTGGGTGGCGACGTGCGCGGCAAACGCGTGGGGATCCTGAGCCAGCCTGGGCTCGACTTTGTGGCAGCCAAGTGGGCCGTGTGGCGCTCCGGCGGGTGCGCCGTGCCGCTCTGCGTCAGCCACCCCAAGGAGGAGCTCAAGTACGTGCTCGAGGACAGCGGCGCGAGCGCGCTGCTCGTTTCGGAAAGCATGCGCGAGGCTGCGGCTGTGCTGGACACGCCCCAGATCAGCACAAGCGACGGGGCGGACGGCTTGCATGAAACCCACAACGCTGGCGCAGACCCGGCCGTGCTAATCTACACGAGCGGCACAACCGGGCGCCCCAAGGGTGTCGTGACGCTCCACAGCGCCCTTGCCGCCCAAGTGAACGATCAGGTGGAGGCCTGGGGCTGGAGCAAGGACGACCGTATCTTGAACTGCCTCCCGCTGCACCATGTGCACGGCCTCGTCAACCTCACCGCGGTGCCCCTCTCTTGCGGGGCGTGCATCGAGTTCATGGAGCCCAAGCCGGAGCGGCTGTGGCAGCGGCTGCGCATGAGCTCGATGGCCGGCGCTGTTCAGCTCACGCTGTTTGGCCGTGCCGACGATCTACTCGCGGATGATCGCCGCGTACGACGACATGCCCGCCGAGATCCAGAAGCGGTCTGCGGAGGGCGCGCAGGAGCTGCGTCTCATGGTGAGCGGGTCGGCCGCGCTGCCGTCGCCCGTGATGGAGCGGTGGAAGGACATCACCGGGCACACGCTGCTCGAGCGATACGGCATGACCGAGTTTGGCATGGCCCTGAGCAACCCGCTCGAGCCAGTGGAGGACCGCTCCCTGGTTACGTGGGGCGGCCCATGCCGAGCGTGAGCGCCAAACTAGTGAGCGAGGACACGGGCGCCGAACTGGACCTAGAGTCGGGGGAGCCGGGCGAGCTGTGCATCACGGGACCGAACGTCTTCAAGGAGTACTGGAACAAGCCGGAGGCCACCGCCAAGGAGTTTGACGCGCAGGGCTGGTTCAAGACGGGCGACATTGCAGCCTATGACCCGGAGAAGCGGTCGTTTCGCATCCTGGGTCGCGCCTCGGCGGACATCATCAAGTCGGGCGGGTACAAGATCTCAGCGCTGGAGATCGAGCGGCGGCTCCTTGAGCACCCGGACGTGGCCGAGCTGGCAGTCCTGGGCGTGCCGGACGAGGAGTACGGGGAGCGCGTGGCCGCGGTGGTGCGCATGAAGGCCGGCAGGCCGGCGCTGGACGCGGAGGCGATGCGTGCCTTTGGCAAGGAGCGCTTGGCGGCGTACAAGGTGCCTACGCGCTGGCTCGAGGTGGATGACATTCCAAAGAACGCGATGGGCAAGGTGTCGAAGAAGCAGCTGCGTGCAGACCTGTTCTAACGAGCGGAAATCGAAACGAAGGCAAGGTCTTTTTTCTTTTTCTTGTAGTAAACGAAGCAGAGTGTCTGGCACTCGGTCAACAACATTAATCACTCCTCGGCCTCGGCCTCGGCGGCGGCGGTGGCAAAGTGCTCGTCCATCTTGGACACGAAGCGCGAGAGGATCTTGGCCGCGTTGAGCATGTCCGAGAGCAGGCAGTACTCGTTCTCGGCGTGGTAGGCGGCGGACTTGCCAAAGCCAGTAATCTGCAGGTTGTAGCCCTCGTTTTGCATGCTCCACACGAGCGGCAGCGACCCGTTGACCGAGAAGGGCTTGACCGAGCCGCGAACGGTCTTGCACGAGTCGACGAGGGCCAGGAAGCCGGCCGAGTCGATGTCGCAGGCGATGCCGGACATGAGCGACACCGAGCCGGTGTGCGACCACTCAAGCTTGAGCGCGCCCATGCGGTCCTCCTTGGGCAGCTCCCACTTGGAGACGGGGCCGCGCGTGCCGAGCGAGGCAAACTTTTCCTTGTTGAGCTGGTCCACCTTGTTGGTGAGCCACTCGGCGACCTCGGCGCACTCGTAAAAGGGCGTGAGGCGGATGTCGCCCGACATGGTGGCGTGCGGGGGATCTGGTTGATGCCGCCCTTGGCGCACTTCATCTGCGTCGGCTTGAAGGTGCTGCACGTGCTAAACTGGTAGCGCTTCTCCTCCGGGTGCGGCGGGTAGCGCTCGTAGAACTCGGTCTGGATCTCCTTGAGCGCCTCGTTGACCAGCTCGATCGGGTTGATGGCCAGGTGCGGCAGGCCCGAATGGAAGCGCTTGCCCGTCGCCGTCAGGTGCCACTGGATTGCGCCCGCCGTGCCCATGCAGGGCTCGCTGTCGGACGAGTCGATCCACAGGCAGGTGCCATTCTTGAGCTCGTCCAGCACGCCCTCCTTCATGAGCGCGTCGATGCCCGTCAGGGGCTTGTCCACGGCTTCCTCGGACACGATAAAGACGGCGACGACATTGGCGCTCAGCTCGGGCTGCTTTTGCGCCAGCTGCTCGAAGAAGAGCGTCACGAGGGCGATGTGGCCCAGGCAGTCGGTGGTCCCGCGCCCGTACAACATGTCACCTTCGCGGGTCAGCGTGAACGGGTCGCGCTCCCAGGCGTCGGCCATGGCCGGCACCACGTCAAGGTGGGACCCGATCAGGGCGACGTTGGGGGCGTCCTCCTTGGCGGCGGCGGCGTACTTGATGACCATGTTGCTGCGGCCCTTGACAAAGTCGTAGGTCTTGATGGTGAGCGGGCCGCCGTTCTCCTCGGAGAGGGGCTCGAGCACCTCGAGCACGTGCGCCACGGCGAGGTCCTCGTGCGGGATCAGCTCCGGGGGAAAGTTCTGCAGCTTCTCAGCCTCGCCCACGAGCTTTCCCAGGAGCTCCACGTAGCGCTCCTCGTCGATCTCGATGCCGAGCTTATCGCCCGTCTCGGCGACGCTCGGGTGGGCGGCGTACAGCTTCTCAAGGTGCTCGTCCATGGTGGGCACCTTGGCAGCGGCAGGGGTCGCCTTGGCCGCCTTGGTGGCCTTCTTTTGGGTGGCGGCCGCCTTGCCCTTCTTCTTGCCAAAGATCCCGCCAAACATCGTTCTCGCCTCCTGCTCCGACCTCTGCCACCTCGCGCTCGATCTTGCACTGCGCCAATGCTTGCCTTGCCGCTTTGCGCCTGCCTGACGCCCCAGTGTGGTTCCACTGGGTGACAAAAACCCCTCGATTTTGTGCCAATACCGTCCGCGAAACAGCCCAATCCACGCCACGTCCCACCTATCACCGCTTACACGGACGCTATCGCCAATCGGTGGTAAGACCTGAACGCAGAACGCCTAGATGGGTTTGCAGGTCTGCGACGTGAACGTGGAATGCTTTCGGGGAGTCTGCGGTCGGGTTTTGGCTTTCGCGCTTTCTTTGGATGCACGCGGATGCACGCAAGGGGGCGCGCTGAGGGACGGATGGGTTTGACGGTTCAAGTCGCGGTGATCGATTGACAGTGAGCTCCGGCAGTCAGAATTGAGACGACGCGCGCTGCCGTCGAACCAATCCTCCAGATGGATCCGACGGCGCCGGCGAGGACCACTAATCTCTTCCTGTCCTTCCTCGGTGCCGCCGCCGCCGCACGGAGGCAAGAGGGCTCGCGGTCCACCAAGCCGAGAGCGGATCGATCCATCCGAGACGCGGTGATGACGCTCTCGGGAGGTGGTGGTCGTGCCATGGAGCATCAAGCAAGAGTCCCCGGCAGTGTCGCCTACTTGGGAGCACGCTGCCACCACCAAGGCTTCGCTCTTGAATTGTGGTGCAAGCTGCGGCTTCAAGGTGCGTCGGGAGCGCGCACCGACCTGCCTCCGGCCTCGCCCCCGTCCCTCCCCTCGGAAGGACTGTCGGGCGAGGACCCCTGGGCCAGCCAGCCAGCCTGCCAGCCAGCCTGCCTGCCTGCCTGCCTGCCTGCCTGCCGACCCTCGCCAGGTCGGCAAAGCAGCAGCCGCGGACACTCGCCGGCAGCCCTCCACGAATTCAATGCACCTCGACGGGCGTCCCGCCCGCACGTTCATCTCTGTCCCGGGTATGGTGGTGCCATGGCCCTCCCTCAGCCGGCAGGGCAGAGGCGCAGTTGGAAGCAGCACGTGCCGCAGGGACACACTACGGCCTAGTCGGGCATGCCCGCCACAGGCGTGTGGATCAGGCCACGCCAGGTCGCTAGATCGCCCGGCAATCGAGAGACGGTGACATCTTCCCCCCGCCGCGGCTCGCGCGCTCCTGGCCTCCACCCGTACGCAGCGCCGACCCGCGCAGCTCGACGCGCAAGACGGCCGTTTTCGCTGGCCGACGTGGAAGCCATCGCACACCGAACAGGGCCATGGCTCGCGCTCCTGTGCCGACTTCGCAGGCCGGCAAGTAGGCAGGCAGGCAGACCACTTTCAGGCCCAGGTGCACGAGCTCGCCCAAGACCTACTCGTCAGCTTCTTGGCCGCCTCCAAGTTTAGAGCAATCCCGGCAAAATTAGCGTGGAGGGCACAGGCCAGCCAGCAGAAGTAGGCAAGCGAGGGACAGGCCGGCGCGAGCCCCACGATCGGCGGCTTCGAGGGCGCTCACTACGGCTGCTGGCGCGACCCCCTGCCGTCGCGGGTGCGTGCATGCGAGGTGCGCAGACCCTAGTCAGCGAATCGAGGGGTTGACAAGGCATTGAAGGACATGGCAATGCTGGCAGGGACAGAGCGAGAGATGGCGGCCGCGGCGCCGCTGGAGACCCAGGGGGGGCTCGCGCTGCAGGCGAGCTGCGCGGTTGCTAGCCAGGCGCGCGGCAGGGCAGTCGTCATGGCGTCCGTGACAAGGCCAGAGTGCGCGCCGCGGGAAGCACCAAGGCGACAGCCCGTCGAGCTGTACGCCGTTGTGGACACGAGCGGGTCCATGGCGGGGCACCCGGTGCGGCTCGTGCAGCAGGCGCTGCGCTTCGTCGTGCAGCAGATGGCCAGCGCTGGGGACAACAAGGGCGACACGCTGTGTGTGGTGTCCTTTGCGGACGAGGCGCGTGTCGTACTACCGCCCACCGAGATGACAGCGAGGGGCAAGGCCAGCGCCGAAGACAGAATTAGCTCGCTGGGTGCCTCCGGCGGCACCAACCTGAGCGCGGGCATGTTCTCAGCGCTGGACCTCATGAGCCGACGGCCCTCGCGCAACGCGGTGAGGAGTGTGCTCGTGCTCACGGACGGCATGTCAAATAAGGGCGTCCTGGCGCCGGCGCGGCTGCACGAGGGCGTGCGGCAATTCATCGCGCGCCTGGGGACGCCTCCGTCCATCTTCACCTTTGGTCTGGGCCCGCAGCACGACCCGACAGACCTGCACGCCCTGGCGGAGATTGGCCAGGGCGGCGTGTTACAGCTACCTGCGCGAGGCAGACGAGATTCCCATCAGCTTTGAGCGGTGCCTTGGCGGCCTGTTCTCGATCGTGGCCCAAAACCTAGTGCTGCAGTACGATTCGCGCGTTCTCGAGCCCATCGACGGCCGCCTTTTGGCCTCGCACCTGCCAGGAGCAGCCCTCGAGCTCGGCGATATTTACCACGCGGAGCGAAAGGACGTGCTCTTTCTCGTCAAGCCCGGACTGGACGGCGCGGAGGGCGCGGAGGGCGCGACCGTTCTGGCAGCAAAGGCCTTCAAGCTCAGCTACTTTGACGCCGAGCGGCTCGAGCAGCACAGCACCAGCGCCGCTGTTCCGGCCCTCGAGCCTGGGTCCAAGTCGGCCAATGACGAGATGGTCTTTGTCAACTACAACCGCGTGGTCGCCGTGCGTGCGCTCCGCGCCGCCGCTCAATACGACGCGGTCGGCGGCAACGGCATTGCCGACGCCGCCCGAGCGCTCGAGGCAGCGCTCAGCGAGCTTCGGCGCTCGCCGCCCTTTGCCACGGGCGAGTCACGCACAATCGAGCTGGTCGCCCAGCTCGAGGTGGCTCTGGCCATTCTGCGCGGCGGCGGCGGCGGCGGCGGTGGCGGCGGCGCAGGTGGGGGCGACGTGGACGCGCCACACCTGTTCTTGTCGCTGTCGAGCCAGCACAGTCTGCAGCGCTACATGCAAGACTCGGCCTCCCAGGCGAGCGCCATGCAGCAAAAAAGCGGTGGCTCTTCGCGCTCGGTCGGGTCCTCGGGGAGCACGCGCAGCAGCTGCAGGAGCGACCCTGGGTCATTTTGCTCGCAGGTGTACCCGGAGCTGAGCAGCCTGAGCAGCGAAAGCAGCGATGTGCGGATGCTCTCGTTCACCAGCGGCGAGGGTCCGAGCTTTGTTCCGCTTACCTTCCAAAGCAACCGCGCGCCCGTTCCCCGCGCCAACCCGCCGCCGCGCAAGCCGGTGCGGTCTTTGAGCGCCAACGGCCTCGCAGGGCTTGGCCCGCGCGAGAGCCTCATTCCGCGCCAGGTGCAATCGATGTCGCTCGGGGCGCGCTCGCCGTATTCGCTCGGCTCCGGCTCGCTCTGCGAGGCATCTCTGCTCGAGACCCGGGTGACAAGCGAGTCGATGAGCTCTGCGCTCAGTGCGTGCGAAAGCAGCGCCTTGCTGCGGCGCCCAGCGCGTCAGTCGAGCACTGCCGCCCTGTCAAGGGTACCGAGCGCTGTTGTGGAGGCGGACGAGTCCCGGGCAGGCAATCAGCAGGAACAGCAGCAGCAGCAGCAGCAGCAGCAGCAGCAGCAGCAGCAGCAGCCCGGGGTTTCGTCAAGAAGGCGGCGCAGCTTGCTCTCCCTGCTGGCGCCGCGCTGGTTTTCGGTCCCGGCCAAGTGACGGCGCGAGAGCGAGAATAATCTGTATCTGTACCACTATCTGTTTTATCTCGATCCTCAGCCCGAGACAACGCCCGCGCCGGCAGCGGCTGGCGCCGCGGGCGGGGCGGCGGCCTTCGGCTCCTCGGCCACGATCTTGGCGACAATCTCCCGAAGCGGCGCCAGCGCACGGCCAGCCGCCAGCGGCTTGCCCTGCTCGCCCGCCGCCTGCAGGCTGACGTCGAGGGGCAGCGTGCCCAGAAGCGGCACGCCAAAGGCGTCGGCCATGGCCTGCGGCCCTCCGCCCGCGGCCGGAAATACAGACATCTTGACGCTCATCTGCTCGAGCAAGGTCGGGCACTTTTCCGCGAGCTCGGCCAACACAGCCTCGGTGGTGTCCGCGCCCTCGGCGTCGGTGAAGGCCAGGCCGGCGAGCGGGAGCTGCATGGTGGCCATGTTCTCGACGATACCGATGACGGGGATCTTGGTCTGCTTGCAAAAGTTGAGCTCCTTGCGCACGTCCATCATGGCCACCTCCTGCGGCGTGGTGACCACCACTGCGCCGTCGGCAGGGCCCAGCGACTCCTTGAGCAGCTGCACGATGGAGATGTGCTCGTCCGAGGTGCCCGGCGGCGTGTCAATGACCAGATAGTCGAGCTGGCCCCAGTCCACCGACGTGAAGAACTGCTGGATGAGGCCGTTCTTGCGCGGGCCGCGCCAGATCACGGCGCTGTCCTGGTCCTGCATGAGGAAGCCGATTGACATAACGCCCAGCTCGACCTCCTCGTCGCCTTCAGTCTCGAGATCGACGTAGACGGGCGACCAGCCCGACGCGCTCTGGTGCACCTCGCGCCCGCGCAGGCCGAGCATGAGCGGGATGCTCGGCCCGCAAATATCGAGGTCGAGCAGGCCCACGCGCTTCCCCGCGCGCGCCAGACCAAAGGCCAGCTGCGCCGAGAAGGTCGACTTGCCCACGCCGCCCTTGCCGCTCAACACCAGCAGCGTGCGGCCCACGCTGCGCATCGTCTCGTTCACGGCGCTCTGCTCGGGGTTGGCCTTCTTCATCTCGCCCGAGGCGCACAGCTTCTGGTTGGGGCAGCCGGCGCAGGCCGAGGCGCTGCCGGCCTGCTCAGAGGCGGGGCCCACGCAGCCTTCGTTGGCGTCCGCCGGGACCTCCTGCGCCGTCGACATGGTCAAGCTCGCTCTGTCCGTGCCCTCGATCTCGCCCTGCGCTCTGGTCTTCTGGTCGTCGTGCGAGTCTGTCGTTCTTCGGGACGGCGAGGTGAGGCGCCGACCTGGACGTCGAGACGAGCTCGAGGCCCGGGCGAGCGCGAGGCGCGCGGCTCGAGGCCGGCTCCGGCGGACTCGAGGAGGCGCAGGGCGCGCGCTGCGGCGGGCCAAGACTCGGTGGACGAAAGGGCAAGTTGCGTTATAGGGGGGAAAGGGTCGCGTGTCGGCGCCAAGACCCGACCGGCGCCGCGTGCGCGGAATAGCTAATCAGACCACTCGTCTTCAGAGTCGTCCTCCTCGCCGAGCATGTTGCGGCGCTCGTTCATGGTCTCGATGAGCTTGGCCATGAGCTGGTTCTGCGCCTTGGGCTTCATGGACTCGAGGTTCAGGAGCTGCGGCTTGCTGGTCGACGGCCTGCCGGGCGGCTTGGGCGCCGTGGGCTTCTTGAGCTCGACGCCCTTCTGGATGGCGCCCATGAGCGTGTTCTGCTTGGGCCGTTCGGCAGCGGACGGCTTGGTCGGCTTGGTCGGCTTGGACGCGGCCGGCTTGGGCGCCGCCGGCTTGTCCGCCTTCCGCGGCGGTGGCTTGGGAAGCGACGGCATCTCGGGCATCTTGGGCGGCTCGGGCGCGGCCGGCAGCGGCGGCGGCGGCGGCGGCGGCGCGTCCAAAATGTGTGGCGGCACAGAGCTGGGGAGCGGCGGCGGCAGCGCCGGCTCCTTGGTGGTGCTCTTGCGAAAGCTGAGCCGCGTCTTGAGTCGCGACGGCGGCGGCGCCGCCTTCTCGGCCGCGGCCTTTTGCGCCGCGGCCTTCTCTGCCTCCTTCTGCTTGCGCGTGTCGTTGCGCTTCTTCTTCATGTCCTCCAGCTCGGCGAGAATCTTGTCCCGCTCGGCGGCCGCCTCGCGCGCCACTCGGCGCGCCTCCTCCGCGGCCAAGCGCGCCTCCTCGCGCGCGCGCTCGAGCTCAATCTGCTCGGGGCTTTTCTGGGCCTTGCGCACCGACATGCGGTAGTTGTTCTCGGCCACCTTGAGCTGCTTTTGGGCCACCTTGACATCCTTCTCCAGCTCATTCGCGGCCTCCTGCAGCTTGCGCGGCGGCAGCGGCGGCGGTACGCCGCCGCCGCCGCTCATGACCGAGCCGCCGTCGTCGTCGGCCTCCACAGGCTCGGCATCCAGCATGTCGGCGAGCTCCTTGGCCCTCCGCTTCTCCTCCTCGACCGAGGCAAGGTGTCCTCCTCCCACTTTTGCAGCGCCTGCTGCTCTGCCTCCGCGGCCGCAAGCTCCTCGTAGTACACCCGCAGGTCCTCCTTGTACTGGCGGTACGCCTCGAGCTCCTCCTCGGTAAAGTCGTTGATGGCCTCCTCGATCTGCTCCTCCATGTCCGCGTACTCTGGGTTTTGCTGGTACATTTCGGCCAGTTCCTGCGCGGCCTCGGCCTGCTGGATGGTCTGCATAATGGCCGCTGCGGTCTCGGGGTCTTGCAGATCCTTCTTCTTGATACCCGCCTGCTTGAACATGGCCTTCCACTGCGGCGGCAGGTTCTTCATGTCAAAGGTGCCGTCGTTATTCACGCCGACGTGCTGCTCGTGCTTGATCTCGCGCACCTCGCCGATCGTGATTTCCATGTCGTCGTCAAAGCTGGAAGCCTGCCCGCGCTTCTTCTTGCTGCCGCCGCCAAAGAAGCCGCCGAAGAAGCCGCCCTTCTTCTTGGGCGCTGCGTTCTCCCGCAGCATGGCCGCGCCGGTGGCCTTGGTGCTCGGCTTGAGCGCCATCACCTTGCTCTGGAAGCCCTTGGCCTCGGCGGCGTCCTTGAACTGGAAGCCGGCGCAGCACTCCTCCATCTCGAAGGCGTGAAAGTCGGCCGTCAGCACGATGTACTCGATGTCGTAGTACAGCTCGCACTCAAAGCGTCGCGTGAACTTGTTGAGGTCATAGATCTGAAACACCATCGAGTCGGTGTTGCGGTCAATCACAAACACGACCGCGCCCTGCACGTGCGTTACCGTCCACGACTCATCCGAGAGGCCCTTGAACTGCGACAAGATGGGGGTGTTCTTCCCTCGCGCCTTGGGGTCTGGCGAGGCGAGACACAGCCTGGCCACCGCCGACGCGACCACGGTTTGCCTGGCCCCAACCGCGCGCTGGAGCGCGTCCTTTTCATCCTTCGTCAGCAGGGACTTGTTCATGGCTGCGGCGCACGCTGCCGCTCGACCCGCTCTCGCTGGCCGCCGCCTCCTGCTCCTCCTCGATGTTGGCCTGTGCCGCCGCCCTCTTTCCAGTGCACATCCCATCGCATTCCGCCCGCGGTGTGCACGCCCCGCCGCACTTGCGGCCGCCGGCTACCGCTCGCTCAGCGCAAATGCTAGCACTGCCGGGCGAGTGAGCCTGCTCGGGGGTTAACATCTGGGCCAGACTCGGGAGGGGTAGAGCGGTGCTACGGGTGGTGGTAGGAGAAGAGGTGCCGAGAGACGCCGCAAGGCTGCCGCGGGAGGGGATGCGTTCCCTAGGGCGGGGTTTGGTTCGCTGGGTTAGGGTTGTGGGAGGAGGAGGAGGACGGCCAAGAGCGGTGGCGAGCTCGAGATGAGTATCTTTGGGGGGTCGGGCGGCGCGTCGGGCGGCGGGCTGTTCGGCTCCACGTCGACGCAGCAGCAGCAGCAGCAAGGCGGCCTGTTTGGTCAGTCTGGAGGATTCGGCCAGCCGCAGCAGCAGCAGCAGCAGCAGCAGAGTGGTGGCCTCTTTGGAAGCAACACCGCTGGCAACGCGAGCGGTGGAGGGCTGTTCGGGTCGTCGGGGAACACGTCGGGCGGCGGCGGCGGGGGAGGGCTCTCGGGTCCAGCACGAACACGAGCAATAACAACACCGGCGGCGGAGGCCTCTTTGGCAACACAACTGGCGGTGCTGCTGGAGGAGGCGGCCTCTTTGGCAACTCGACGCAAGGGACCAGCACAAGCGGCGGCCTCTTCGGCCAGTCCCAGCCGCAGCAGCAGCAGCAGCAGCAGCAGCAGCAGCAGCAGCAAGGTGGGCTTTTCGGCTCGTCTTCGAGCAACACCGGGGGCGGCGGCCTGTTTGGCTCAAACACAGGCGGCGGCGGCGGTGGCGGCGGCGGCGGTCTGTTTGGTTCCAACACGGGCGGCGGCGGTCTGTTTGGCAACGCAAACAATAACAACAACAATCAGCAGCAGCAGCAGCAGCAGAACTCGTTTGGCTTTGGAGGTCAACAACAGCAGCAGCAGCAGCAGCAGCAGCAGCAGCAGCTGCAGCAGCTGCAGTTGCAGCAGCAGCAATGGCAGGCACAGCCCTTGGGCGCGCCGTGGTGGTACCGGGAGCTGCAGAGCATTCGGGCCGCCTACCAGGCGGGCCAGGGCAGCCGCTTCCAGACCATGCTGTACCAGGTGGTCGGACTCGCGCCTGAGCTGCTAGTAAACAGCGGGCCCGTCGCGCTGACGCACGCAGACAATGTCAAGATGCAGAGCAAGCGGCTGTGCTGCAAAACAACCCGTGGATCGACGAACGGGACTGGCAGCGCGCGGAGGACCAAAACCCCGATCCGGTCAACTGGATGCCCGCGCCGGTCGTGGGCGTCGAGGCTCTGCACGCGCGCGTCGAGAAGCAGGCCCAGTACGTCCGCACGCAGCTCGATATGCTCACGCAGCCCGCAGGCTACGTTGCGAAGGGTGCGGGCACAACTGACGCCGGGCAACAGCAGCAATGGCGGCGCCACGAATGCGCAAGAGAACGGGGAGCCCACTGAGGAGGAGCGCGGCGGCAAGGACGGCAGCCCGCTGTGGCTGCGTCTTGAGGTGGGCCTTGAAATGCCGGAGCGAATCGAGCAGTGCCGGCACGAGCACATCCGGCTCAAACACCGGCTGATCCGCGCCATGGGCCGGCTGGAGCGGCTGCAAAGTGCGCCGATGCGCGGCGGGCGTTCCCGCGGCGAGCTGGAATTCGAGCAGCGGCTGTCGCGGCTTGATAGCAAGCTGAGCGACCCGCGCGGGTGCCGGGCGCTGCTGACGAGCGTGGTGACGCAGATGGAGCTGGAGGACTACCAAGACTCGCGACTCTCTCTGGCCGAGCACTCGGATGGGGGCATGAGCAGCGAGGACCAGCTCGCGATCAGCAACTTTATGGAACTGCAGCGCGAGGGCATCGAGAGCCTGATGAATATCGTAAAGCGCGACATGCGCGACCTCGGCATCATCAAGCGGCGGATCGAGGCCGAGTCAACCGCGCCCAACCCTGCCAACCGGATCTAGAATCTAGTGTTCATTCTTTGCTTGGCCTCGCTTTGCCCTGCCGGCCCTTTTGCCTTGACGTGACGTTTTCGCTTCGCTTCGGCTCTGCCTCTGCCTTTGCCTCGCCGCCGGCAGCTAGCTGCTATTTGCTGCAGCGATGCGCTCTCGCCTCTAGTTCCTCACTCGGCCTTGCGCCGGCCGCTCGTGTTGCTCATGCTGCTCGTCTTGCTGCTGCTGCTGCCGCGCCGCCGCTCGGCGCGGTCGTCCTCGAGCTGCCGGGCAAACAGCTCTAGCTGGCGCAGTAGCTCCTCGAGGTCGAGCTTGCTGTCCTCGCTGAGCTGCTCAAGCGTGATAATGAGCGAGTGCGTCAGCGCGATGCTCTCGCGGACCACCTTGTCTGGGACCTCCTCCATGCGCACGTCGAGGCGTTCGAGCGACTCCTTGTGCAGGCGGCGTAGCTGTCGGAGCTGCGGCCGGTGGTGCTTGAGCAAGCCGTGGTGCCGAAGCACGCGCTCCAGCGTGCGTTCGCGTACCGGTAAAAGATCGCGACCCACGCCAGCACTTGCGGCCCTAGCCAAAGCAGCGGCCCGGCGAGCGCTGCAAATTGGCCGAGCCGACGAGAAGCAGCGCGGCCACGACGCTGCTCGCCACCGTCCAGCTAAAGAGCCACGACACCACCCGCGCGGGAACCGCGTCAGGCACTCGTGCAGCGTGAAGCGCGTGACGTTGGTGTCGATGCGCGACACGACGCTGCCGATCTCCAGCGAGAAGAGCAGGAGCCACAGCAGCCGCAGCGGGTCCATAGGCGTGGCCAGGTGCCGGCCCGAGGCCTCTTCCAGGATGGACTGCAGGCTGCGCACCTTGGTGGTGGCCCACACGGCCGCCATCACCAGCTGCTGGTCGTCGCCCTCAAGCAGCGTGAACAGGTGGTCGCCGGGAAAAAGTGCACGGGCAGGAGCGCGTACACAATGTAGTCGCTCAGCAGAAGCAGAGGCGCCATCTGCGGCGTGCCGCGAAGGAGGTGCGCGTCGACCGCCCGCGATGTCAAAGATCACGAACGAGTCGACCACCAGGAACAGCGCCCACAGCCACGAGCTCCGCCGCCGCAGCGCATAGTGCGGCTGCCGCCCGCGGATATACGCCGCAGTGCCGAGCATGTCCCACCAGTCCACAAAGGGCGTCGATGAGCCGCGCAGGCCCAGCGACAGCACGTCAAACGCGAGCGCTGCACACACCGCGACAGATAGCGCCACGCGCAGATGCCCCGCCGCCGCCGCCACGGGCTCCAGCTCCTCCTCCTCCGCGGCGGCCTCCTTCCCCGCGTGCGCCAGCTCTACGACCGACGCATGCAGGTCTTCCAGCTCCGCCCTGGACGATGCGCGGCGCGACGAGGACACGCTTTTGCGCTTGCTGCTCCTCCGGCGATGCACCGACAGCCGCCGCGGCTCCTCGTCCTCCATGACCTCTGCGTCCTCCACGCCGGGCTCCAGCGCCCCTCGAGCTCCATCGTATCGTGCCACTCGTGCGTTTTCTCTCTCTCGTGCATGTGGTTCCGGCCCAAAAATCTGCTCGGAATGCTCGCGACATGGACGCAAGCAGACGAAGCGCAACTCGTCGCGCACGATTTCGACGTCTCGACGCGGCGCTGTCACCCGCCCAGCGCCTGTCGCCGCCCTGTCGCTGCGGCCATGGCCCGCCATCATGGCTTCCAAATTCACGGGAAATCCGTGCTGCTGACATGGCACACACCTGCGTGCGCCCCGAGTCTGTGCAGGCAAGCGCCTGCTGCAACAGCTCAACCGCTGCCAGCGACGTGGCCAGCGCGGCCTCGAGGCGGCGCGCAGCGAGCCGGCCTGCGGCTCTTCCTCGATTGCTGCGCTGCCGCCTGCAAGTTGCAACAAGAAGGCCAACAACAGCGACAACAAAAAAAACAACGAACCATGGGCCGACCTGCGGTACGCAATTTTGGTTCCGCGGGTTAGGGTGGGACGAGGGAAGATCGTCTGCGCTGTTGTTGACGGGGACGGCGAGGCGCGCGCGGACGTTGGGCGGACGGCGGCGGCGATGAACCGCAGCCTGCTGATGAAGGCCACGGCGGCGGACGACCAGCCCACGCCGGGGTATCTGTACGGGGAGATTGCCAAGATGACGCTGGAAGGCATCAAGGTGACCGAGAAGGTGGCCAAATTTCTGGTGGACAGGGTGCAGCGCAAGGAGCCGACGGTGCGCAAGAAGGCGCTGGTCATCGTCAAGCATGTGTGCCGGCGCGGCGACCAGACCTTTCGCCGCGTCATGCAGGCCGGGGAGAACATATCGCAGGTGAAGGCCTGCTTGCAGTTCACCGGTCCTGCCGACCCGCTCAAGGGAGACCAGCCGTACCGCGCGGTGCGCGAGGCCGCCAAGGAGGCGCTTGAGGCCATCTTTGACAATACCAGCGACGTCACGCCGAGCAACAGCGCGCTGGCCCAGCGCATCCAAGGATACGGCGCCAACAACGCCGACGGGGCCGACGCCGGTGGCGCGGCAGGTTCGTCGTCGTATTACGACGACGCCGGCCAGGCCTCGACGGGCTACGGTGGGGGCCGCGCGCTTCCGTCAGAGTCGGCGTTCCACTCGTCGGCGCCCTCCTCGGGCCTCACGTTCAACACACCCAGCGGGAGCAAATACGGCGGCATCGGGAACCCCAATTTTCGCGACCCGCGCAACGAGCCAAAGGGCTTCCTCGACCGCGTAAAGGACCGCGTGGACGAGTACAAGGAAAAGGCTGCGCAGAGCGCCACCGCGGTGGGCGTGCAGGAGTGGCTTGGCACGAGCGGCCCCGCCAAGCCCAAGGGCCTGGCCAGCAACCGGGGCGGCAGCGATGGGGGTCTTACTCTGGCGCGGGTTCCTACCAGGGTGCGAGCGCGCCTGGGGGCGCCGGCTTCAGCTCGGGCGTCAGCACGTCCACCTGGGGCCCCGACCCTCGCAGTCCGCGCCATGGCAGCAGCAGCAGCAGCAGCGCCAACAGCTACGGTCGCACAGGGGCGGCCGCTTCCGACGGAAGCTACGAGCGCGGTCTCGTGGACGATCTCTGCAGCCGCGGTGGCGTGCGGGCGGTGCCGGCGCGCGACAAGCTCTCCAGCTTCCTCGAGGCCTGCAAGACCCTGTCGGCCTCGGTGGTCATGCCCATCGTGTACACCAAGCTGTCCAACAACGACTGGAAGGTGCAGCACAAGGCGCTGTGCCTCTGCGAGGCCTTTATCAACGGGGGCGAGGTGTTCGAACCCTATGTGGACTACATTGACGAGCACGCCGAGGTGCTCGAGCAACTGCGCCAATCCTCGCAGCCAAGTCTGCGCAACCGCTGCAAAAAGGTCTGGGTCATGCTCTATGGCGCCGAGAGCGCTGAGGACGGTGGCGGTGACGTGGCCGCCTCCCCTAGCAGCGGACCACACCGGCCGTCCGCGGGCTCGTCTGCCGATGCGCCCTCGCTGCTCGACTTGAACGGGGATGGGGACGCGGGCGATGGGGCCGCTCTTCAAGACCCCGCACCGCCGGCCGCGCCTGCGGCAGGTGGTGCGAGCCTGTTCGGTGCGCTCCAGGTCAAGCAGCCCGCCGCGTCTGTCGCAGACGCAGAGGAAGACCTGCTCGGCGGCGGCGGCGGCGGCGATAGCGGTACTGCAGCCGGAGCGGCTGCGGCGGCGGCCCCAGCCACGGCGGCTTCTCAGGCACCGCAACAAAGTGAATCGCTGGAAGCGCAACTCGCGGGGCTGTCGTTCGATGCTCAGCCCTCGGAGGGCGGCAAGAACGGCGGAGCAACCGGGTTTTCGTTCATCACCGGCGCCGCCGGCAACAGCAACGGGAGCACGAAGAGCGGTGGCTTGACAGCGGCGGATAAGGTCGGCAGCGCGTTCGACTCATTGTTAGAGAGCAACATGGGTCAGCGGCAGAACCCGATACCGACGCAGGCCTCCGCGTTCATGCCGCATCTTGCACCGCAGCAGGCGCAGCAAGCACCAATGCAGATGCCCATGCAGATGCCCATGCAGATGCCGGGCGGTTTTGGCATGCAGCCGCCGCAGCACCACACCTAATGATGGCCAACCCTGGCGCCGCTCAGGTCTTGACACCACAGCAGCAACAGCTGCTGGCCATGCAGCAGCAACAGTTCCAGCAGCACATGCAGCTGCAGCAGCAGCAGCACATGCTGATGCGCAACAGCTCCGCGCCAACCGGCGCGCGTCCGGGCGAAATCCCAGGACCCGCGGCGGCCGCAGCCGCCAAGCCACCGGCTGGCAAGGCAAAGCAGGCGGACAAGTTTGACTTTGTCTCCTCTGCGATGGCCCAGATGAAATAGCTAAGCTGTCGCTGCTGTCTCCAGGGTCTGCTCCAGGGCGTCTTGCAACAGGCGGCACGTGAAGAGGGTCTTGCTCGCCGTCTCGTAGCGCTCTTGCGGCGGTCTCGTGCCTGGTGCGACGACCTGGCGAGCCGCCAGCGCGCTTGCAGGCGGTTCGGTTGAACCGGGGCCAGCCTCCACCAAGGCCGGGTCCATGGGCGCGCGAAGCTGCACGCGCGGCGCGTCGCCCTGGCTATCCTCCACTGCGTCACGAAGCTCTGCGCATACCGCCTCGTGCTCCTCCACCAGCTTGCCGACCTTGGCAGCAAGGCCTCGGCACAGGGCCACAATCGTCGATCTTCGCGCCCACACGCCGGTCACGCGCGCGTCGCGGTCCTTCGCCAGAAAGAAGCGCAGCGCGAGCGCGGCCGACGTCTTGGGCTCCAGCTCGCTTGCCACGTCGTTCTCCGAGTCGGCGAGGATGGCCTCCAGATTGCTCATGAGGGGCTGCCAGGCAGCCGCGGGCACGCCGGCCCAGTCCTGCGCGACGGCCTGCCGCTCGAGGTCGACGAGCAGAGCGCGCGCTGAGGCATGCGAGCAGGCCCGGGAAAGGCTGGCGACCGCCGCGGGCCGCTCCGCGTGTTCAAGGCACGTGACCAGGGCTGCGAGAATGCGCCGCGCGTCGGCCCGCGCCCGCTGGCTGCTCTGCCCGACCATGAGCCCGATGGTCGCCAAGGCAAGGCGCTCAAAGGACTTATCGGCGCCGGGGGGCAGCGAGAGTCGCCGGGGTGGCTGCGGCAGGAGCGCGAGCGCGAGCTCCTTTCCCCGCTGGGCCAGCACCGGGCTGTCGTCGCAGCTTGCCATCATGGACGCAGCCAGGGGCCCCACGGCGCGCAGCAGCTCTGCCGGTGGAGTCAGCGGGCACGTGTCTACTTGGCCTTGCACAAGCGCCAGGTGGGCGAGGTAAGCGAGGCCGCGCTCTGACCACACGGCGATGCTCTCCGGGTCCTCGTCGCCAAATTCGTCCTCAAACTCGTCCGCCCAGGCCTCCGCATAGGACCGCGCTGCGGCGGCGTTGAAGGCTAGCTGCCGCTCCCGCGCCTCGATGACCTCGAGGAGAGAAAAGTCTGTGCACAGCAGCGCCGCAAGCTCCCCGTGCGCCGCAGGAACCGCGCCCTCGCAGGACGCTAGCTCAGCCAATTCGTCAATCACATGCGCCATCACGGCGGCCGCGCAGTCCTCCCGCCCCGCCGCCGTGGCCCGCTGCAACAAGGTGCGCGCGAGAGCCGCACTCGCGCGGAGTGAGGCGTCGTTCTCTCGGCAACTTGCGTCCCCAAGGAGCCTAGCGCGGATCCAGAGGCAGTCGCGCACGAGGGACAAGCCCCCCTTCTTGCCTTCCAGCTTGGCCCGTGCCACGCCGCCTTCCAGCAGCTCTACAAGCAGCGTCTTCGCGCCTGGCGCCTCCGGCGGCGCGGTAGACACCGCGCCAGCAATCATCATCACACATTCCCGCGGCGAGCTGCTCGCACAGAGCGCGTCCAGGACCTGCGCGCCAGTGTCAGCAACGCGCCAGCGCACTTCCAAGGACAACCTACCCGTCGCGCTCGCGCCGGCCAGTCGCCAGCCTGCTCCTCCCCCGGCCCTCGCGCTGCCAGCGTGGCCAGCGCACCCAGACGGTCCCACGCCGCCCCGTCATGCCCGCCGTCGCCCTGCCGCTCGGCGCAGGCCACGAGCTCGCGCAGCTCGAGGTCCACCAGCGCCTCCATCTCCATCACCGTCGCCCGCTCACCAAGATCCATCCATCGCGGCCTGGTCCGATCGGTTCGGACTCGGCCGCGGCAGGAGCGCATGCACCCGCGCTCCTGAGAATGGATTCGCTGCCGTAGTGTACAGATGCTGCGAGCCTTGAGCCCAGAAAGTGGACTCTAGCTCTAGAGGTTGTGCAGCGACACTGCTCGATGCACACGAGCCAGCCAGTCGGTCAGTCAGGCTGGCCTGGCAGATCCAGTCTGCCAAGTGCACCGTCAGCCGGCAGACCGAGGTCACGACACTGCTGCGATGGCGGGCTCGCGGCGCGGCGGCAGGAGCGCGCGCATGGTGCTCGGAACGCTTGCGGTCATGCTAGTGATGGGGTCGGCGACGGACTGCAGCTGGGGCGGCGACGCGGCGGACGCAGCTTTCGACGAGGGCGCGTGCGAAGGCCTGCTGGCAGGCTTCGAGGCAAGGATGTGTACGACCGTGGACGCGAAGGACGGGCCGCTGTACGCCTTGCAGGAAGATTGCGCGCGGCAGGGCGGGTATGCCGCCTCTTGCGGGCTGGAGTCGGCGCACGGGACTTTGGCGAGCCCGTTCCTTCGGCGCGAGTCCTCCTACGATGCCGCCACGAGGAGAGTGGAAGTGGTGTGGGAGATCAACCTCGACATCGTGGACGTGCTCCGGCCCATGAACGCGTCCTTCCGCTTCACGTCGGTGCATGACGCGACCGCCGAGATCCACCTCGCCTGCGAAGGAATCTACCCCGAGCACGGCACGCCGGGCGAGCCGTCCGTTGTCGCACGCAGTGCTCACAGCAGCAGCAACAGCAGCAGCGATGAGTATCAAGACTCTGGCGAGGCTGGCAAAAGCAACGTCGTCGCAGCTGAGGCGACAATGTCGCGCACGAGCCTGGGCCAATACTGCATGGTCGACCCAGTGCGCTTGGAAGGCCTGGGCATTACACCCAAGCGCTGCAAGCTCGCCATCGCCACCACGGCCTCAGATCGCCACGCCATCAGCATCGATAGCGTCTACCTCGTGCATTCGACGGTTAGTAGCGAGGGAGCCAACAGCAGCACGTGCATGAACGCAGCTGCGCTCGGCTCGTGCAACAACAAGACTCAGCACTGCGGTTGCCTCGCACCCGTGTCGCCGCTGGTCGAGAGCGGAGAGGCCTTTATCTTTGCGGTCTTTGGCTTCTTCTTCCTCGTCATCCTCGCTCAGGTGTGCCGCTTGTGGTACCTCGCGACGCAGCCCGACGGCGCGGCGGAGGGCCTGACGGACGACCCCAAAAGGGACATGGAGAATGCGGAGGGCGAGTTCCAGCGGCAGCAGCTCTCGGACGTGCTCGATTCGGCGGACAGGCGGCTCGCGTTTGCCGAGTTTGTGCTCTCGCAGTCGGACACGGCCGCCTGGCTCTTCTACGAGAGCATCGAGACCTTTGCGGAGCAGCAGCGTCACCGGCGCTGGCGCGAAGCGGAGGCGCGCGACATTCTTCGGCGCTACGTCGTCCCCGGGGCGCCGTACCAGGTCGAGCTCTCAGAGGCCGAGCGCGAGCACCTCATGAATTCCAAGACCTCGCCGCGCAACCTCTTCAACGGCGCCAAGCTCGAGATCTACACGCAGCTCCAGCTCAAGTACCTGGACTCGTTCCTCCACCAGGAGCGGCGCGACCTGCGTCGCGCGATCGACAGCAACCCAGCCGACGACGAGCCCAACTCGCCGGCATTCTCGATGACGATGGCGTGATCGAATGAAAGGGAGGAGGAGGAGGAGGAGGCAGGCAGTCAGGATCGACTTCCTGAGCTTGTGCCCGCCTGCCGCCCCTCACAACTGCCAAAACCAACAACCCCAGTTGCATTTCGTTCACCGCCTCCCACCAGCAAGCACCGCCATCGTCGCCGCCAAACTGTCACCACCGAGCGCTTGCTTGCTCTGCTCCTCAAGTGCTTGCCGGTCCCACCCAAGTCGATCGATCGATCGATCCATCGATCGATCGATCCATCGATCGAGCCACCCACCCCAACCTGGCCCAAATCTGGCCCAACTATGGCATTGCAAAAAATGCACGGCTGACATCGTGATGCCCCACGTGTGAAGCCAGCGAGCGCGATCCAAGACGCGGTCGGAAGGCGTCAGCGGTGGGCGGGCGGCCACGTCGCTCGAGCGGCCGCCGTCCGAGGTTGGATCGGCGGTTGGAAGAAGAAGTAATGACATTTCGTCCGCTCCGACGGTGGGAATGGATGGACGGACGCACTTGCCGGTCCACAAGTCGCTCGGCAAGGCGCGCAAGCACAGCGCACCGAGCGCAAGAGGTGCGCAAGCTGTGCGCAAGCACACTACCTTTCGGCGGCCCAGATCGTGTGCACAAGGACGAGCGCCGGTGAACAGGCCGGCCGTTGTCACTTTCGAAGCGAGAGGCTGGCTATGAGGTTCCGACCTCGGCTCGTCAGCCGTCGCTCGCTGGCCAGGCTGCTCTGGCGCTGGGAGTTCGCGCTCGCTCACTCCTTGAGCAGCTCCTTCTGCCGTTGCGAGCGAGCAGCACCGTGCGTCGGGGAGTTGCCGGTGGCTTGCATTGCAAGGCACCTCTTCTGGGCGCACGTGCAGCTGCGCAGGAGGCGCACACATGCCATGTGACGCATGCGAGGGCTCAGGGAGAGTTGGACTGCTGGGGCAAGTGCCGGTCCCGGTCCCGGTCCCGCCGCGGTCCCAGATGCTCGAACCAGCTCCAGCTCTGCACGGAGGAGGCGGCTCTGGGCACAAAATTTGGCACGTCCGTCTCCATCTCGCCAGCAATGGAAATGCCAAGCAGCCCCGTTGCGCCTGCCCCTGCCCGCCCGCCCGCCCGCCTGCCTGCCTGCCTTCCCCGGCACTGGTGACGGGGGCAGGCAAGGCAGCCGGCTGCTGGCCTTCCGCTGCCTCCGTTTTGCACGAAGCCAGTCAAGGGTGTTGTTGGTTCGCCACCATGGCAGGAGCTTGCTTTGCGACTCCAACCCCTGGCTGGCTGGATGGCTGGATGGCTGGCGGCTGGCTGGCTGGCAACGCTCGTTTGCGCCTGGTGGTCGTTGCTTGCAGGCGATGTGGCGGCCACCCTTGGCTTGGCTGATGATGGTGAATCGATGATGATGAGGTGTTGTGTTGCTGAGTTTATCTTTCTTCCAGGTGGGCTCGTCGACCTGGGTCGACTCCCGGTCCAGACCGGCCCGAAGAGGAAGGAAAGGAGCGCGCGTGCCACGATTCGGTGTTGGCTCCAGGCCCCAGCACTTGCTCGGACCTCTTCATGGAAAGCGCTGAGGCAGGCAGGCTGAGCGAATCTCGAAGAGATGGATTGATCAAGATGGACGGAGAGCCGCCGGCGCTGAGAGAACAGCGTCACTCGCCGATGCGATAACGGCCAGCGGCAGCGTGCATGGCCGATCTGGGCGTCTCAGCTTCATTGCGTCGTTTTGCCAACGATGTCACGGTCGCGCATTAGACGTTGCGCCCGACGTATCCAAGCTCTGCAGCGTGCTCAGCCAACTGCCGCCGCCTCCAGCAGCACCAACCAACCGAAGGCGCGACGCGGCAGCCGAATCGCCGCCCCCGATCGGGCCACGCTACACGGCCCCAGGCGCCGGCAGGCCGGCCACTGCGCGACAGCTCGGAGCGGCAGCGGCAGCGGCAGCGCGTACTCTCGGTCTCGTGTGGCCCGCTAGGGGCGCGCGAGGTAGCTCGCCACCATGAACGCACAGTGCTAGACTGTGGTTCGCACGGCACCCTCGAGTTTGACGTGGAGCGCAACTTGGCGCTGTGCAAGTGCCAGCCCGGCTGGGGCGCACCGACTCATCAGCTTCGAGGGCTACTTTTGCGGCATGCCCGACGCGCTGGAGCGCGCGCTCTGGGTCCTGGCGCTGTTCGGTCTGCTAAACCTGACAGTCAAGCACTTTCGGGCCATCCGCACGCAGCGGGTCTCGTCTTGCGCGCCCAAGTGCGAGCGCTGCGGCGCGGCAAGACGCTGCGGTGGTTTCAGTTCCCCAGCCTGCAGGTCCTGGTCGCGGGCCTGCTGCTGTCGCTACCGGGCATGTTTGTCACGGCGGGCTACAAGCTGGCCCTGGTCCCCCAGACCGCCAGATCGGCCGGGCGACCATCCCAACGGTGCTCTTCGGCGCCAGCGTTAGCATCGGCTTTGCGTGCAACGCCGTGAGCGAGGCGCGCTGCATCAAGCTCATCAGCGGCGGGCGCGGGAGCGTGCAGATGCTTCGCATTCGGCGCTACATGGAGCGGCGCTACTTTCTCGCCATCTTGCTCTACGCGACGTCCAACGTCCTGGTGCTCCTCCTGGCGCTGGCGCTGCCCGACCAGTCCCCGCACGAGAGCCCCATGCGGTTCCTCCTCATCGTGCGCAACCTGTGCTTTGTGGTGCTTCTAGTGCTGCTCTTGCAGACCAACCGCGAGGTGGCACATGGCGAGCCGCCTGGTCGCCGACCTGGGCAGCGCGCCCGCAGAGTGCGAGGCCATGGGCAAGACGCGCGACGTGCTCTGCTTTCTGCTCGACGCGGCCGAGGAGAAGCGGAGCGCCGCCATGGTGGTGGGTACGCTCTACGCGGTGTTTTGTCTCCCGCCGCTGTGGCCCTTCCAGACGGTGCCGATCGCGTTGGGGTGGTGAGCACCGCTATGAGCAAGAGCCACTTTGCCAACCAGTTCATCAAGCACAAGAATCTACACGACGAGCATGCTCGCTAGCAGCGAGGTCGTGAGCGTGGAGTTGCATCCCCGAAACAACTCGCTTCGTTGATGCGCGAGGGATGACCATGACCATGATGAACAACACCACGCCAACCAAGTCTCCGTCTTGATCTTCGCGAGGCAGTGCTCCGACATGACTTGACTGGTGAGGGGCCAGCAGCCCATCAACGAGGGATGACGTTTTGCTCCTTCAACACGTGCCATCCCCTCACCCCGAGTTGCAAGGCGACACGACAACACCAAGGGAAGCCATCTGGTGTCGTCTCTCGCGTCCTCTTGGCGGGCCTCAAGTCGCGCCGAGCTGCGTCAACTCGACCCGAAAGCACAGCGCGCGTCGCGTCGCGTCCAAATGCAAAAGCTGATTTAGGATCTTTTTCCCGCCCACCAGACCTGGGTTGAGGGTAATAGTTTTCATCGATGAAATGGCGCTGTGTCCGGTGCGCCTTGCTGATTTGCTGCGACGATAGCGATGGCTTTGCAGCAGACCCAAAGCAAGAGCAGCAGCAGCAGCCGACGAAGAACAGATCGAAGAGCAAGATGGCCAGCGGCGCTCCCACCCTCGGACAGGTGTTCCCGGACTTTGAGCTGGAGAGCACCACCGGCACGCTCAAGTGGCACGAGTACATCGAGGGCAAGTGGGCCATTCTGTTCTCGCACCCCGCCGACTTTACGCCCGTGTGCACGACCGAGCTCGGCACCGTGTCCAAGTACGTGCCCGAGTTCACCAAGCGCAACGTGGTGCTCGCCGCCGTGTCGTGCGACGATGAGAGCCACAAGGGCTGGGAGACCGACATCAAGGCCTCGCAGGGGCTTGAGGGCGAGCTCGGCTTCCCCATCATCGCCGACCCCAAGCGCGAGCTGGCCGTCAAGCTCGGCATGCTCGACCCCGCGGAGCAGGACAGCGCCGGCCTGCCGCTGACCGCTCGCGCCGTGTTCATCATCAACCCGGACAAGAAGCTTGCGCTCTCGATCCTGTACCCGGCCACCACTGGCCGCAACTTTGACGAGATCCTGCGCGTCGTGGACAGCCTGCAGCTCACCGCCTACAAGAAGGTGGCGACCCCGGCCAACTGGACCTCGGGCAAGGACTGCATGGTCGTGCCCAGCGTGTCCCAGGAGGAGGCCGCCGAGCTCTTCCCCAAGGGCGTCAAGACCGTGGATATGCCCAGCGGCAAGGTCTACTACCGCCTCACCGCCGACCCGACGGAGAGCGCCTAAGCACCTACCTTTATCTAGCCTCAGTTGCCCCTCCGGCCTCCATGGCTGTGTCCTGCTCGAGCTCAGGCCTCGGCTCTGCCTTGGTGGACCAAGGAGCCTGCTCGCGATGATCTTTCCTGGCGATCTCGGGACGACTCTGGGAACGGCCGAGCGAGCTCTGCCGCGTGCCAGCAGCGCCAGCAGCGCCCGCGAACAGCGAGCACCCCCCTCTCCCCGGGCCACGGTTGCCCGCGTTGCGCCGCGCCAGAAACACCCGGCAGGAGCAGCAGCAGGAGCAGGATGCAGGAGGCGCCGCAACCGGTATCGCCAGCAGCGGCCCAGGTGCAGGTGGCAGGAAAGGAGGAGCCGCTGAGGACGGCAAGGAGAGCGCCAGCAATGCCCTGGCGACAGCTGCAGCGTCGGAGGGGGTGGAGGATGACAAGCGTGACGAAGCGCGGCGTGCGGAGAGAGGCCGGCGCATGGAAGTCGACTTTGTCAAGGACCTGTACACGGCGCCAGACCGCGCGCGCGAGCACGTGCTGCACCTGGCCGATACGCTTGGCGACGTGTGCCTCCTGCTCGGCAAGTGGGCCGCCCTCGAGGCCGGGTACGGTGGCGCGCTGGACAAGATTATCGTGAGCGCCAACGACCTCAACTCGGTTGGGGTCTCCGGCCTCGTAAGCGCGCTGGCAGCCGTGGTTGGCGGATTCCAGAGCCTTGGCAAGCACCATGTGGGCCTGGCCCGCACGCTTGAGTCACAAGCGGATTCCCTGCTCGCGCCCCTCGCAAAACAGCAGCGGAAGAAAGTAGCCGACCTGACGGAAGGCCAGCAGGCGCAGAAGGAAGCCATGGCCCTGCGGACGTCGCTTAGCCGCGCCAAGGAACGCCAGAGTCCGGACGCCCAGAGCACTGCGCAGCGCTACGCCATGCAGACGCAGGCCCAAAAGGCCGGACTGCGGCGCCTGCTCGCCGGCCTCTTCAAGCTGTGGCGCCAGCGCTTTGAAGCGGTGAGCAAGAGCATGCGCGCCATCACGGCAGCAAACAGCCACGTTCTTGACTTTAACGACGAGGTCGTCACAGCGCTAAACTCTATCGTGAGTGCCATCGACGAGGACGCCGAGCTCGCGCTTGACGTCGCCTGCATCCTCAGGGTCGCGCGGCCGGACGGCGGGGACGGCAGCGACCCGCCCACGCCGACGCCGACGCCGACGCCGACGCCGACGCCGACGCCGACGCTGATGCCAAGGCCTCACCGCGCGACGTGACCGCCAAGGGCAGCCCCGACCTGCAAGCCACACGCCTTTACGAAGCGCTCGGCGGTGTCGAGCCGGACGTCGCCAGCGCGTGCGTTGACGCCGCTGTCAAGGTGTGCCGCAACGCGCTGACCCTAAGCAAGGTCGCGGAGGGTGTGAGCGCCGAGCTGGCGAACGCGCTCAAGCAGCGCGCCACGGACGCCCTGGACCTCGCATCGGGCCTCCAGCTGCCTCACCTCAAGGTGAGCGCCACGTACGATGATGTGCTTGAGGAGCAGCAGGCCCGCGAAAGCGAGACGCAGGCCTGGCGCGTATTCCTGGTCACAACACGGCAGAGCGCCATGGTCCTCGGCGACTTTGCGCAAAAGCTCTCCGCCGGGCCAAAGCCTTTGCCAACAAAATGTCCGTGCACGAGCGCGCCGAGCAACAGCTAGTTGCCGCCCGCAGCGCCGCCAACAAGGAGCTCAAGCTCGTGGCACAGCGCCTCAAGGACACGCAGGCCAAGATGGAGGCCGCGGAGGATAGCTTGAGTAAGGCCACTCTAGCCGGTGAGCGGGCTGCCACCGACCTGCGGGAGCTCAGCGCCAAGGCCGGGCCGCGGCCTGCCGCCACCTCGAGCGGCAGCGCGCCCCCCGGGTCACAGCTCGTCGGCGACGAGGCATCCCGCTCTGCATCTCCGCCTCCAGAGTCGCGCGATCGCACGACCTCCGGCGGCGGCGGCGGCGGCAATGTCGTGCAGCGCCTGTTTGGCTTGTCGGGGCAGAATATCCATGACCAGGTGCAGGACGCGGAGGACAAGGCAGACCGCGCCCAGGCCAAGGCCGCTCGAGCGCGCGAGCACGTAGAGGCCGTGAGGGCAGAGCTAGTGGGGACGCGAGAGCGGGTAGACTCGCAGATCCGGGCGTACGCCGTGCAGATCGCCGGCACCGTGTCGGGCTTTGTCTCAGCGCATGCGTCGCGCGTGCGCGACCTCAAGCGCGAGCTGGAGCTCCTTGTGCGCGACGCGGTCGACTTTATGTCCACCATGCGCGAGCTCAACAATAAGATCATGCGGGCCCTGGGCTCCATGGACCTCGAATCGGACGTGTCCATCTTTCTGCACGCCGCCAAGTCGCTGCCCGCGGCCCTCCGACTCGCCGTTGCTTGCCGTGCCGATCCCGTTCAAGCTCTTTGCGGGGTCGAGACCAAATCCGAAGACGGCAACAATAGCGACCCCGAGCTGGAGGAGGCCGCCGCCGCCGCAGCGGTGGCCGCGGAGGACGACGCCCTTCGCTCGAGCAGCCCGCTCGCCGAGCGCTTTAGCCCAATCGGGCGTCGCAGCCCGCGGCGGCGAAGCCGCAGCGGCGTCGGCGGGCTGGGCCTACCGCGCGCCGAGCCGTGGAGGAGACCTTCTCGTGCGCCTACTTGCCTGGCAAGCTGCCGCAGCAAGGCCGCATTGTGCTAACCCGCCGCTTTCTGGGGTTTTACACGCTGCCGATCTACGAGCCCATGTTTGGGAGCTGCAAGGTGGTTGTGCCTCTCGCGCACGTGGCCAAAGTGACCAAGGCCGCCTCCGCGTGGGGCCTCATGGCCAATTCGTTGGTCGTTGAGCTCGCGTCACTCGAGGGGAAGCCAGGCCTCGAGCTCATGTTTACCTCGCTTTTCTACCGCGACAAGTGCTACCAGCATCATCGCCCTCTCGGAAGCTGCTGCGGCGTGTGGCGTGGCCGAGAACGATGAGGACCTTGCGCAATCGCCGTGGCAATCGCTCGACCCGCGCCTGGGCGACGCCTACACCGGGAACAAGCTCTTGCTCATGGACTCGTCTGGCCAGCCATCGATCGCCGCCAAGGAGACCGGGGCCACGAAGGAGGCCAAGGAAGCTGGCAAGGATAAGCCGCGGAAGAAGCGCGCCTCCGGCTTTATGCGCCTCGGTCGCTCGTACCGCGATCTTGCTAGCAATGGCGCCGCCGCTCCGGCAGCCGCAGAGGCGGAGGAGGCGGCTGACGCGACGGCAGCCGAGGCCGACGCTGCAAAGCGGCCGCGGCCGCGCCGCGGCTGCAGCTAGCGCCCTCGCCGCCCCCGGCGCGGCGCCGCCGGCTCAGCAGGCGGCGAGTGCGGCGGCCACCCCTCCGACCGGCCCGTGCCCAGGCTGCCAAGCGGCGCCAGAGCCCTTTGAGCCATGTCGCTGTTGGTCCGTCCCAAGCAGCAGCAGCAGCAGCTCGCTCAAGGACGGGCACACCTTGTTGGGCAGCTCGTTCTGGCGCGGCCCGCTGGACCGCGTTATGGCCGTGCTGTGGCTTGGCATGCCCACGCCAACGCTGGCGAGCGGCGGCGATTGTGCGTACGACCTCGCAGAAGCCCAGAGCCGCGCCCTCGGTGACTTTGAGCAAGTCTTCCCGCCGTTCGAGGCCGTGCGGAGCCCTGCGCTGTGGGAAACCTTTGCGCGGGAAGGCTACCCACGGCCCGTGGCGCTGCTCGAACCCGGGCAGGCCGAGTCTGACGCGGTGCTCGCGCGCGTGGTTTCCTTTTCGCACCCGGGCGCCACCCCCTTTGGCAAGCAGGTCGCACGCACCACGCAGGTCCAGCGCGTATGGGGCTGCGAGGTGGCGACTGGCGGAACAGACGTGGCGATCGGCGAAGGCCGGAGCGCGCTCGAGCTTTGTTGCGACACGGCACTTGCCGGCTTTCCCTACTCGGATTGCTTTGTGGTGCGGTACGCGTACGTCTTGACGGCCATGCACAGCGCGCAGCCCAGGCCTGGCGAGGCCTGGTGCCGGCTGGACACGTCGTGCCGGATCGAATGGCGCAAGCCCGTCAAGGTGCCCTTCCTCAAGGGGAAATTGAGAAGGAAAACATCCAGACAGGCCGCAAGAGTATGCTGGAGTGGACCCAGCTCGCGCGCAAGCGCATGCGAGAGCTGGGGCCGGCGCCGGGGTGGCGGGCTTCGCCCAGCGGGCCAAGGCAGCTCCGCGGCCGGAAAAGTTCCAATAGGAGCAGCAGCAGACGCGGCAGACGCAGGCCGCGCGCAGGCGGGCCCTGGCGCGGCGGTCAAGACAGCGCCGCGGCTCGAGGCCGGCGTGCTGGAGAGCATTGCCGATTCGGGGTTTTATTCGCGCGCCTGGGCGCAGAGCAGCGAGCCGCAGCGGCTTCAGATCCTGCTCCTCGCAGCGCTCGTGGTGCTGCAGGCCCTTGAGCTGCTGGTCTAAAAAACTAAGTGCAACAGATAAGCTCAGCTCAGCTCAGGTGGCTGACCGTCTCGCGAAGAAAGTCGCGCGCCTCCGCCGCGCGCTCGCGGCGCACCCGCGTGTGCGCGGAGATGGGGTTCTCCTTGGAGTGACGCTTGGCGAGGGCCTTCTCCCAGGCCTCAAACTCCTCTGGCGTCGGCACAGGCGGCGCCAGAAACTCGGACTTGTCCTGAAAAGTAGAGCCACCGCGAGAAGGCCGCCTCCTCGATCTCTTTGCGCACCATGGCGGGGAAGACCCTTTCTTTCGCGAAAGCCTCGCAGGCCGCGCGCAGCTCGGGCCGCTCAAAGTCCACCGTCGTGTACTGGCGCACAGCGTGGCCAAAGTTGCGGCGCGGCCCGGCCCCCTCGCCAAAGTCGGCGTTGTAGTGCTTGAAGTGGCACGAGCGGAGCAAAAGGCCCTCGCCTGGGATCATCACCGTCGTGCGCGCGCCTTGGTCGTGTACGAGAGGATGCACTTGGGGTCCAGCCCGCGGCGCACCACCTCGAGCGCGGTGCCCACCATGTTGCGGATCTGGTGCAGCATAAAGCTCTGGCCATGAATGTGGACGGCCATCATCTCGACTCCGTTCTCCATGCGCGGCTCATCCACGTGGACGTCCAATGAAGCGCTTGCTGCTTGCGTCGCCGGCTTCCTTGGCGGCGGGTGAAAAGTTGTGAAAGTTGTGCGTGCCGCGAAAGTAGGCCATGGTTTCACGGAACCGCTCCACCGTGGTCGAGTCAATGTTCCACCCTTCTTGCAGCTTGGCGCGGTACTCGAGGAGCTCCTCGAGGGGCACCTGGCCCGCCATGTCCTTGCTGAAGAACCTTGTCTTCTTCTTGGCGGCTCGGCCGCGCGCGTCGCTCGCCTCTGCGGCGGTGGCCTGCAGCTCTGGCCGCGGCCGCAGCATGAACGTGGGCACATGGTACTCGTACTTGCGCGACGTGCACTGGTTTTTGGCGTGAAAGTTTTTCTTGGCGCGCACCACCTCGAACACGCGGATGTTGGGGTCCAGCTCGGCGTTCAGGGCGTCCCGGAAGGCTTCAACGTCTTCGTCCTCCTCGCTTAGGCGGAGGCGAAGGCTGATTACGTTGCCCAGGGCATGCACGCCCTTGTCTGTGCGCGCGCAGCGCGACCAGCTGCTCTTGCTCAGGTCGCCCATGTTGGACTCGTGGATGACGCCGAGCTTTGCGATGGCGGCCTCAAGCGCGGCCTCAATCGTCGGCACGCCATGGTTGATCTGCAGCCCGTGGTACCCGATTCCGTTGTACCCGAGTAGCAGCAGGAACCGCTTCTTGGTATCTCCCAGCCACTTGGGCGGCGGCGCGACGTTCTTGGTCTCCACTTTCCCCTTCGCGGCCTGTGCGGGGGCTACGGCCGTGTTCTCGGCCTTCGTCGAGGTGTCAGCGTCGGTCTCGGCCTTCATGGCGACGTCAGCTCGTTGGCAACCTTCGCCGCGGCATCAGCACCGGTCGCAGCCTTCACGGCGGCGTCAGCGTCGGTCGCAGCGCCAGCAGCAGCAGCGTTCGACTCGGTCTTGACGTCCTCCATGGGCTGGCCTTCCATCCCGATAAAGCTGCGCAGCACACCACTCGGTCCGAGGTCTCTGAGGCGCCTCAAGGGCCTGAACGGGCCGCTGGAAGTCCCAAGGAGCCTCGAGCTCTGCGCGCCACCCAGATAATGCCGCTGTGCAACGCCGCGCTCGACAGCGCGCTGCGAGTCGAGGAGGAGGCGGGCACGGGGCCGGTGCGAGGTCGCTGCGGCGCGGAGGATGGTGCGCGGGCGCCTCTGTGGCGCGGCGTGGAGGCTAGGGACGACCTCGATAACAGCCGACCTCGTCCTTCGCATGCGCTTGCTGACGCTCTTGCACTTCTGTGGCTTAGCACGCGAAGGGGTGGAACTGAGGCGGGAGAGCATGTTGGACGGGGCGCTGCCGCCGACGCCGGCGAGCCGCTGGGAGGAGGCCGACGCGATGCGCGCGTACGCGGCCGCGCGTAGCGCGACGCACTGGGCTGCGCACGCCAGCAGACCACACAGCAGCACGCCAGCTCCTCGTCATGATTCGGGCCCCGCCCACGCCTCTGCGCACGCTGCGCCGGCGGTAGCGCCGGCGGTGACGGCAGCGGCCGACAGATACGCCGCCGCGACCAGAGAGCCCCCGCCTCGGCCAAGTTGCCCGCCAAGAGAGCGGCGCCGGAGGACGAAGGGCCGGTCTTCAAGTGTCAGTGGACCGAGGAGATGCACAAGGGCTTCCTGGCTGCCATATTTGACCTAGGCCTGCAGCACGCCAAGCCCAAGGACATCCTGCGCGTGTGGGCCAGCGCGCCGCCGGGCATTCACTCGGACCACATCAAGAGCCACCTGCAAAAGTACCGCAAGAACGCAAAGCGCACACGCGAGGCCTTCAAGGCGCAGCTCGAGGCAAGCATCTGCGAGGCCAAGTCGGCTAACAAGCGCCGGGCGGTCACGCCGCACCTGCACGCGTACCCGATCTGCGCCACGAAGAAGCACGCGCACCTGGCGTACCTCCTGGAGGGCAAGGGGCCGCACGACACCGAACGGAGCTCTTGCTGCTGCCGCCGCAGCTGCCGCATCATGCGTCCTCGTCCTCGTCGGCGCACCATGCGCCGCCGTCACAGGCGCGCAGCAGCAGCAGCAGCAGCAGCTTCCAGGCCGAGCAGCAAGCGCCGCCGCCGCCGCCGCAGGAGCAGCAAGCCCCAGCGGCCAGGCGCGGCGTACGAGCAGCCGACTGAGCACAATCCGATGGTGGCTGACCACGAGCACGCCGACCTCGACCTGTGCCCTTCTCCGTCTTCCCGCCCACGGCCGCGGACGAAGACCTCTTCTCTTTCCTCAACCAGCTCGACGGCCCGAGCGAGTGAGGCGCACTGTAGCACAACCAACGTATTCTCCAACGCGAGCCCTGCCTCAACAACTCGTCAGGAAGACCGACCCCTGCAGCTCGCAAGTACGTACGAGACCACGGCACGCAACCCGGCACTGCGTTCAAGGAGCCTGCAACCAATCTCCAAGGGCCTGGCCGAATCCCGGCCAGCGAACACCGAACACCGACCGACGTGAGACGTGAACGCAGACTCCGGCGTCTCGCAGCCAGTGGTCGAGTCGGAACTGGCGACGTGCCAAGAGGCCGACAGACACATTCACCATCACCACCATCGACCAACCACAGACAACCTCCCCTTCCCTTGCCAGAGCGCCCAGCCGATGCTGGCTCTCAAGATCAATGAGCTTGAGGCCTCAGAATTGGCCTCTGCCGTGGTGATGCACGCTCGTGGCCTCAAGGCTGGTCTTGGACAGACACGAAATCTTGCAGGGGTGCGTCTGACTGACGTGAGCGAGGGGTGTGGCACACAGCGATGACGATGACGGCGATGCGCGGGAGCTGCGTGGTGGCCCTGGCGGCACTTCTGGGCGGGGCCAGCGCGCAGACGCTGGCGAACGAGAACCTCCGCGTGCGTGTGCGCGGGGGAGTTTGACGCGAGCGTGGACCTGTTCCCGAACAAGGTGGAGCCCAACTTTGCGACGACCTGGGACGTCGAGTACTTTAACCACTACAAGAAGCTCACCATCGGCGAGAATGTGTACGTGCTCAACCAGTGCGGGACGCCCGCGCCGCTCAAGGAGGGCGAGACGCTGGTGACGATCCCGGTGCGCACGGCCGGCATCTCGTCCACGGGTGACGCCCCCTTTTTCGAGTTCACGGCGCAGCGCAGCAGCCTTGCCTGGTTCTCCGGCAAGGGCGATCACATGACGAGCCCCTGCCCCTCAAGCAGGTCGCGGACGGCGAGACCGCCACCGCCGACGAGTCCGAGGTGGAGCCCGAGCTGGACGTCATGTTCCTGAGCCCGTTCTCGACGCCCACGGGCACCAACCCCGAGGTGCTTGACATTGTGAACGAGAAGAATGCCCTGGGCAAGGCCGAGTACACCGTGATCTCGTTGTTCTTCAACCGCGAGGAAGCCGCCGCCGCCGTTGTGGAGAACATCGAGGCGCGCTACCAATGCAACAAGAAGCAGGTTGAGCAGCTTGAGGCCGCGGACAAGACCAAGATCCTGTACTTTTTCCCTTTTAGCACCAGCAACAAGACCAAGTGTGTGGCACCGACGAGGCTGTGACGGTGTACGGCTCGGCATCACGTCCTCGGGGGAGCCGGGCACGGACTTGGCCATCCTGATGGACGCCGGCGCGGAGGCCATTCCGCTTGGCGACAAGGACAAGTTCTACCTGAGCTCGCGCCAGGAGGTTCTCGACAAGGCCGCCCAAGCCGACGTCATCGTCGTGCAGGCCGACCTCTCCGAGGCGGCGCTGGGCAAGACCACGTGCTCGGAGGACATGACTGCCTTCGTGCAGCAGCTCAAGGACGCGAACAAGCCGATCTACGACATCTACATGACGTCCAGCGCCGGTGGCTCGGACTTTTTCCAGGGCAAGGACGCGGAGCCGGACGTGCTGCTGCTCGACGCGATCGCAATCTTCAACCCCGACGTGCTCACGCAGGAGCACACGCGCCAGTACCTGCGCCAGATCGCGCCAAACGCCGAGACTGGCACCACGGTGACGGCGGAGCAGTGCACCAACCCGGACGAGCCGCTCTTCAGCGACTGGCAGGCCACCGCGTGCGCCGACGACACCGCTGTCGCGGTGATCCCGGGCACCGCGCAGCTCAAGGCGGCGGACGTGTGCGACAAGACGGACCCGCCCGCACCATCGGCGACTCTGCGGCGCCGCACGCCGCCCTGCCGCTTCTTTCGGCGACTGCAGTGGCGGCCTTCGCGCTGGTCTAAAAAAAATCCAGTGGCCCCTTTTTTGCGGCATGGGCAAACTTGCTGCTGGCGGACGGCGATGTCGCGGCAGGCGCAGAAGTTGAGCAAGTGCCGCAACATGTCCATCGCCGACGAGGAACACGAAGAAAAAAAAAAAAAAAAAAAAAAAAAAAGTGGCACGCACATCGGAGAGGAGGGAGCACGAGGAGGAGGAGGCGGCGTTGGTTGGCGCTGCCGCCGCCAAGCGTGACCGAAGGCTAGGGCGCGGCTGCGCGGAGCGCCGCGCGGTTGCCGGGCGACCGTCTCGCTCGAGCCGCGCGCGCGGCGTCTCCAGGCGTCCCTTTGCAGCGGTTTTTTGGGCCGTATTGCAACCCACCGCCAACCGCCAGCACGCCGAGTTCGCGCACGGGCGCGCGAGCAGCGTGGTGCGCAGCGCGTCGGCCAGAGCGGCGATGGACCGCGCCAGCGAGGGCTTCGGCAGCCCCAGGACGCGCGCCCAACAGTGGCAGCAGCGTCCGCGTCAAGTCGTATGGGAGGCGGCGAGCGACGCCGATTTTGACGACCTCGACTATGGCGAGTCGCCCGATAACGCGGCCCTGGAGGCGGCCACGCTCGCACAGGACCTCTACCGCGGGTTTTGGACGACCACTTCGAGGCCGTGTACTGCGCCTCGACCGCTGCCGGCGGCGAGCCGCGAGAGCGTGCGGCCTGCGGCTACGTGTTCGACCAAATCTGCACCAAGCACGCGCACCCAGGCGGACCGCACCCGGAGCGACCAGCACGCGTGCTAGCGATCAAGAAGGTGCTCGAAATCACCGGGCTCGAGCGGCGCATGAAGCGGATAGAGGCGCGCGCGCTCACACAGCGGGAGGCGTTGGAGGTGCACAGCAAGCAACACCTAGAGCGCGTGCAGAGCTTGCGCGACCGGAGAACGCGGCACCTTCTCAAGCAAGACCTCGCAAGCGAGTCTGCCTACGCGAACGAGCACACCACTGCGGCGGCGCTCTTCAGCGCTGGCGGCGTGTTGGAGCTGGTCAAGGCCGTCTGCGCTGGCCAGGTGCGCTGCGGGCTGGCCATCGTGCGTCCGCCAGGCCACCACGCGGAGGAGGGCTGCATCAAAGGCTTTTGCCTGTTCAACAACGTCGCCGTGGCAGCCGCTTGGGCGTCGCGCCGCGTTGAGGAGAGCGACTGGTCGGCCAGGAGAGCGCCAGCACTGACGGCAGAGGGGAGGACCGGGCCTCCGAGGATGCCGCGAGCGTCCGCAGCGCTAGAGTGCGCAAAGTACGGGGACGCGGCTGAGCGAGCACGCGCCGTCGCGCGACGCGCTGTACCACTCCATCTTCGCGCCGGAGCGCGGCCTCTCGCGGCCGTCGCCGAGCCGCGACTCGGCGCGGCAAGCGGACGACCGACCGCGCAAGTCGCGGCGCGGCGCGCGGCAGTTTAAGCCGGTGCCGGGCCAGGCCAAGGTGCTCGTCGTGGACTTTGACGTGCACCACGGGAACGGGACGCAAAAGATGTTTTACGAGGACGGCCGCGTGATGTTCTTCAGCGTGCACCGCTTCGACCACGGCCGCTTCTACCCCGGAGGGCCGGACGGGTCGCCGACTTGCGTGGGCGCAGGGGCGGGCTTTGGCGCCAACATCAACATTGGCTGGAACGGCGCGGGTGCTGGCGACGCAGAGTACTTGGCGGCCTGGCAGCACGTGCTCATGCCGGCGGCGCGGCACTTTGCGCCAGACCTTGTCATCGTCAGCGCCGGCTTGACGCGGCGCAAGGGGACCAGCTTGGGGGCTGCCAGGTGACCCCGGCCGGGTACGGGGCGATGCTGCACCAGCTGATGGAGCTCGCGGACGGCCGGGTGGTGGTCGCCCTCGAGGGCGGCTACAGCCTGGACGCACTCGCGCAGAGCTCGCTCGTCTGCGCGGCGGTGCTGCTTGGCAAGCCGCCCCCGCGGCCGATGGCGGCGCCGCGGCGCCATCTCAAGCCGCCTTAGCGGCCATCGGGGCCACCGTGCGGGCGCACCGCGCAGCCTATTGGGCGGCGACCGAGGACGACGACCTGGACTGCGCGGACGCGCTAGCCTGGGCCGTGCATGCCTGCGACCCGTCGGTGCCGCGTGAGCTCCCGGCGCCGGGTGGCGCGGCGCACGACAGCAGCGGCGCCCGCGTTCGAGATGCACTCGGCGCAGGGCCAGCACGACTCCGAGGAGGTGGATATAGGTGACTTTGACCGCATAGATCGCGACTACTCGCCGTTCGCCGCGGGGGCAGGCTTTCCCCTGGGGCGGCCTCGACGCCGCTCCAGGCGGCGTGGAGGAGCTGCACTTTCCCTGACGACCTGTGACTGACCTGAGAGATTTGGAATTTACGAAACGACCCACAGCCCCAGGGCTCTTTGTTACTGCTGCTGCTGCTGCTGCTGCTGCTGCTGCTGCTGCTGCTCGCCCTCTTTCCCCTCCTCCTCGAGCTCGTCGGCAGCCTCGATGCCGTACGGCTCGGATCGCGTGCCGCCGTACCGCTCCTCAAGCGCCTCGGCCGGAATGTCCTCCTGCAGCCGAGCAAAATTGGTCACGAACACGACCTTCTTGCGCACCTCCTTGTCCAGGAGGTTGCGGATCACCGCCCAGGCAACCTGGAACGCGCGCGGCGTGCGGACCAACACCAGCTTGCGCAGCCGCTCTGGGTTGTGGTTTGCACCACCTTGATGAACGTCATGATTAGCTTTGCGCTCCAGCGGCTCCAGTGCTTGTACAGCGAAAAGTCGCCGAGGTCCACCATGACGAGGCCCTTGCTCACCGTTGGCGGCATGCGCTGCACGGCGCGCTCGAACATGAACGCGCACAGGCGCTCAAACTCGCCACCGTCTCGAACTCGCTCGGCTCAAACCGGGCAACCTGCACGAATACGACGGGCTCGCGAAGGTTGCTCTCGCCCGCGCTGCGCGCCAGCCCACTACGCAGGCCGCGCGCCACGTCTGCCGGCTGCAGCCGGCCGGGGACAACGCGGTCGCGCCACTCGAGGTGTGCGTCCAGCATGGCCTGGGCGGCCGGAACCTTAAAGTCCCGCGCGCGCAGGAACCGCAGAAAGGTCTGGTCATTGAGCTGGAAGGATCCCAGGCCTTCGTCGATCTCCGTGCATGACCGCTCGCGGTACTCGTCGCGCATCGCGTTGAGTGCGTTGATCTCTTGTGGCCTGAGCCACGAGACCTCCTCGACGACGTGCGCCTTTTGCGCCGCCTCGTACTCGGCGTCCCAAAGGCCGGCTCAAGCTCTGCCGCCGCCTTCGTCGCCACGGGGCCCGCACGCTGCGCGCGCGTCGTCGTCGTGTGCAGCGGCGTCGCCAGCGCGGACGGCGCCAGGGTTGCTGGACTGGGCGGCTGCTCCCGCTCGGGCTCGGCAAAGGGGGCCACCTTGGATACATGGCGCTCGCCAAACGCCGCCTCCGGGTCATCGAGAAGCGGCGGCTGCAAGTCCTCCAGTCCAGCGGCCGCGCCGATGGCAGGAAGGCCGATCAGCAGCAGCGCGGCCACCACCACCACGCGCACCGGGCCTGAGCAGACCGGTAGCGCCAGCTCCAGGGCGAGCCCAAGGGCGAGCGCGAGCACACGCGCCAGCTCGTGCGGGCGAGCTGCGCAGCTGCGCACCGACGCCGCGCTGGAGCTTGCGCAGCGCAAACGTCTGCCATTCCGAGGTATGGCGCTGCTTCCACTGCATCGTGCGCAGCTCCTCGAGCTTGACCTTGAGCTCAGCGAGCTGATCGCGGAGCTCTTGCGCGTCGCCGGCCATCTCGGCGCGATGGGTCGCGAGCTGGAGCTCCAGCGATCCAGCAGCATCCAATGCACGACTCGCCTTGGAGAGGCCCCTGCCGCTGCTGCCGCCGCTGGGCCGAAGGGAGAAGCGGCGCGAGCGCGACCCGGACCCAGTGCTCCTCGCCGTGAAGCCCGACGCGGTGGACTCGACGCGCTCCATGCCGGCCTCGACCTCAACCTCGCGCTGCCACCTCAAGTCAACAATGGGTGTAGTGCGCACTTTATGTCCAGTGCGGATCCAGCATCTTCAGATGTCTTTGCTCGCAGGCTTCTGCTACTGCCGGTGCTGCTGCTGCTGCTGCTGCTGCTGCTGCTGCTGCTGCTGCTGCTGCTGCTGGCTGGCAAGCTGGCAAGCTGGCAAGCTGGCTGGCAAGCTGGCTGGCCCGGACGCGGGTGGCGCAGCTCGATGCGGGTGAGGTTGACGCCGGATGGGTCGGCTAGGACTTGGCCTCGGTGCTGGCCTTGGCTTCTGCGGGCCCCAGCTGCTCGGCGGCCTCGCGCATCATCTGGATGAAGACGTCGTAGTCCGTGCTGGCGCTCAGGATCTGCACGAAGACGTCCTCCTCCGAGTCTGGCGGGTTCTGGGATGGCCGGTTGTGGAGGGTCAGCGTGGGGAGCGGCGATGGAAGAGGCTGCAGACTTACCTCCTTGAGCTCCTCGTATAGGTCCTCGATCGTGGCGCCGCAACTCTGGATAACTCTGCGGCAGCGCGGCGTCAGAAGTTGCCTTGCGCGCCTCCCCACTCCCCTGGTGCTGGCACGCTGGGCAGTTTCGAGCACCTACCTGTGATCTTGTCCTCAAAGTCGCGCAGGTAGTCCTTGTACATGTCGGTGTACTGCAGCTTGTTCTCTTCTGTGCGCAGATCTATGGCATGCGCTCTTTCGCGGCACCAGTCCTCAAAGTAGTCTGCGAAGCTTTCATCCTCGTAAAAGTACTCGAGGACGCGTGGCAGCAGCGCCGTGTCGCTCGCGGAGGCCTTGCTCTCCATCCACCCGGTGCTGTGCTGCCCGCCCGCGGCCTGCGCGTGCACTCGCGCGCTCACCACCAAAACGGACACTTGGCAGGTGATTGTGATGACGTGCAAAGACTGGTTCCCGTCAGTTGGTAGACGTTATCCCTGATGTTGCAATGACCTAGAAGGTCCGTCCGTGACCTGCCGCGTGGCAATCGCATGTGATGGGCGCGCTGGACGAGGCCGCGTGGACGGCGCTGGCCGCGGCGCCCGTGCGCGGGAGCTTTGTGCTCGCCGACGACGGATTCGCCGCCCTGCTGAGGTCCTGCGGCGGGCCAGGCCGGCTGCTCGAGCTCGGCGCCCGCTCCGTGGTCCGTCTGGCGCCGGCATCAGATGCCCAGAGCGGCTCGCGGCTCGCCGAGACGCTCGCGCGGCTGGAGAGGAGCCCCTCGCGCGGGCTGGACAAGAACGGCAAGGACTCGAGCCAGCCGCTGCGGCTCCTGGTCCTGGTCTCGCGGCCGCTGTGGGACCTGGAAGACCAGCTCGGCCAGGTGCTGGCGGGCGACTACTCGACCACCTGGGTCGTTGCGCAAGTGCTCTGCAGCGTCAGCAAGGCGGCGCACGGCGCGGTGGACCGCGCGAAGGCGTGGACACGACTGCTCTCGCGCTCAAGCTGCAGCAGCTGGCGCGGCCCAACGCGGCGGAGGTGTCGGTGCGCCACGTCGCGGCCGGGCTGTGCCCCGTAATCGACGCAAGCGACGTGGGCGTCTTCACGCTCGCGCAGGAGCGACTGCGGGACCTGTGGCCGGTCACGCTGAGCCGGCTCGGCACAGCTCCCGGCGGGACATGTCCACACTGGACGGCAACAGCGACCTCAGCGGCGAGTGCAAGGCCGACATCAAGATGCTCGCCCACACTACTCGGGGCGCTGCGCGACCAGCTCGGCCTGGAGGTGAAGCGCTGCTGGGCTGCAGGATTCACGTCGCGCCTGCTCGGGAACGCGCTCGTGGCCTATGCCGAGCAGGCCCGGGCCGGCGGCACGCCGGCGCCAACCCTGCCGCCGACCAAGGCAAAGATCGTCCTTGTGGACCGCACGCTCGACCTAGTCTCGGCCTTGCGCGAGGCGGACGGCTCGCAGCTGCAGCGCATGCACAACGCGCTGGCAAGACCTGGCACGCACAAGGACGAGCTGTCGCAGTGCCTCGGCCCGCTCTCGCTCGAGCACGCCTGGCGGCACAGCGACCTCCTGCGTCAGGCCTGTGTGGGCCGCCTCCACAACCCGGCCGCGGCCTCGGAGCTCCAGAGCGACCCGTGCTACCTGGACAACCTGGGCAAGTACCAGATCTTTGGCGCGGCCGCCCTGGCGGCGAGAGAGGAGTCGCGACTGCAGCAGCGGTGCGTAGTGGAGCGCATCATCCTGAACGCGGAGGACGAGACCAGCGCGCTTCTGCCCTTGTGGACCTGCTCAACCGTGGCGCCACGCCGGTTCAGGAGGCGCTTGCGCTTGCCGTCCTGGCTGCTTCCCACGTGGGGCAGCGGCTCGGGGGCGCACCGTTGAGGACGACACCTTTGAGCTGCTGCTTCAAGCCCTGACGACGGCCGTGGTCAGCGCGGGCGGAGACGAGCAGCTCGGCGGAGTGCTTCCGCCGGAGGCCGCGGCGCAGTTGGAGCGGGCCTTGCGCGAGATCCGCCGCGGGGAGGAGGCGGGGGCCGGGCGCGGCGCCTTTGCTTGCGACGCCATTGCTGCGGCGCTCAGTGGCCAGCCGTCGCCCCTCGTCGCCCTGGACAAAGCGCGCTTGAGCAGACGGCCAAGGACTTTGGCAAGCAGGTCGGAAGCCTGCTGGGCGGCCTCGGGGTGCTGGGCTTCCAAAAGAGCGCCGCGGCCGACTCGGCGCCCAACCAGCTGTCCCTCGAGGCCGGCGACACGCTCGTGGTTTTCCTCACAGGCGGCGTGACCTTCCACGAGGTGCAGGAGCTCGTTTCCCTAACCTCCGACCAGAACATCCGGCTCCTCATCGGCGGCACGCGCCTTGCCACACCTGAGCAAGCCTTGCGCGAGACCTTTCGCGTCGCAGGCGGCACGGCCGCGGTCACACGGCCGGCGCAAGCAGCAGCAGCAGGGCGCAGCACAGCAGCCGCAGCACGAGATCGCAGCTCTCTTCTGACATGCGCATACTGGAGGGGGATGGATGCACTACGTATGTGGCCCGCCAATCAGAGCTGGCTCAGCGTGGGTCGCTGGCGGTCCACGCGGCGCTGTCGACGAACGCAGGCTGCTGCTGCAGGGGTGAAATCGGAGTCGGCCTCTGGCTTGTGTGAACTTGGAGAAGAGAAACCTGCTTCCCTCTCGCTTACTTTCTCACGTGGCGCAGGTCATTCCGATGACGCGCTCAGGTGAGTTGGCTGACTGGCAGAGACGGAAGGAGCAGGGCGTCGTGAGGGAGGACCAGCCGGTTGGGCGCGGCGGCGTGTGCGTGGCGGGCCCGCGCGGCCATGCGGCAGGCGCTGGCACGCGCGCGGAGGTGCGCAGAGCGGCTGGTGGGCACGCTGTGCTGTGATGACGGCGAGGACGATGGGATGATGGATGCGCGGGAAGGCACGCCGCTCAAGGGCGCGGACGGGACGCTGCCGTTCTATGGCACCGAGTCGCCCGTTCCGGTGTCCATGCGCACGCGCATCGAAGCACCGGCCGACCAGCACACCGGCGCTCTTCGAGCGCGCGTACCAACTGAAAGAGGTCATCGGGGTCGGGTCGAGCAGCAAGTGCTACCGATGCGTGCGGCGCAAGGACGGGCAAGAGTTCGCGGTCAAGGTGATCAACTTTGACTCGCTGTCCATCCAATACCCAAACCGCGCCTTGCGGCGGCTGTACCGCGAGGTGCGGTCGCTTCAGGTGCTGCAGCACGCCAGTATCGTGCGCATGGAGGAGTTCTTCTCCGCGCACAACAAGCTGTATATAATCGAGGAGATGCTGAACGGTGGTGAACTGTACGACCACATCCGGCAGCAGAACGGGCTGGTCGAGAGCGACGCGCGCATCGTGTGGGTGCAGGTGGCGCAGGCTGTTCAGCACATGCACCGGCGGAACATCATGCACCGAGACATCAAGCCCGAGAACGTGCTGCTCCTGCGCGAAGGCTGCCTTCGCGCGAAACTTATTGACTTTGGGTTCTCGCGCAGCATCAATGGGGCCCACGCCACCAGCTTTCTCGGGACGGGCGGGTTCCTGGCGCCAGAGCTGCGACTTGGCAACAACCAGCCCATGTACACCAAGGCGGTCGACGTGTGGGCGCTCGGCTGTCTGCTGTTTGTCATGATTGCGGCGCGGATGCCCTTTGATGACTCGCTCTACGCGCGGCCCCGAAGCGAATTTGTGGTCCGCTTCCGGCCCGAGCGCGCCTGGGCGCACGTCTCGCCCGAGTGCAAGGACCTGGTGCGCCAGTTGCTGCACCCAGAGCCGCTGCGCCGCCTCACGGTGGGCGAGGCCTTGCAGCACAAGTGGTTCCAGCCCCTGCGGGCGGGCCGAACAACGAGCGAATCCAGCGGCACAAGCAGTCCGCGGGACGGCGTCAGCGTCAGCTCGGAGGAGGCCACCTCGCCAACCAACGCGGAGATCGCGGCGGGCAAGCTGCGCAAGTGGTCGCATGCCGTGAGCTCCGAGAATCCAGAGAAGGAGATCGAGCGCCTCGAAGGGCGGCAGGCCAGCGAGAGCTCGCGTGAACCAACGCAGCCGCGCTTGCTCCCTCCCTCCAGATGCGGTGGTGAAGCCACCGCGCCTCGTCGTAAAACAGAACAAAACACATTCGTACGGTACGGTACCGTACCACCATGCCACGCGCAGCGGGTTACCTCGTGCATTTCCGCTACAAATCCGGCGCCTCATCAAGGCCACGCTGCACATGCGCACGGGGCACGGTGGTGCTGTCGCTCTTTGGGGTGATCGCCAACAGCGCGCACTCCGAGATCTTCCGGAACTTTCAGCTGGGCACGCGCGCCAGCGTGGGCCTCTCCGTGGCGTACGTGGCCGTGGTGTGGTTCTCCGTGTACCTCATCAAGAACGACCGCGCGACGCTGTTCTGCCGCATTTTGTTCCTCTTCTGCCCACTCAAGCACAGCTGGGAGGGCAACCTGTGCTTTTACATCGTCGCCACGACGCTGTCCACCGTGGTGATGTTCAAGCACTGCACGCCGAACGAGCTGAGCGGGACGACGCTCCACGGCCGGCCGGCCCTCCGGTTCTTCCACACGCTGCGCGCCCACGGCGCGCTCCTGGTGGTGAGCGTGGTGCTCTATCTGGACTACTATTTCCCCGCGATCGCGCCCGATCTGGAGGCGATCGACGAGATCGGGCGCATGGTCGCCGAGCAGCGCCAGGCGGGCGAGCGCATGAGTTTGGACATCCGGGAGGGGCGGTTTTGGCCGCAGCGGCGGGGGGAATGCGGCGGCGGCAACGGCGGCGCTGACGGCATCGACTACACAGACGTGGACATCGAGGACCTGGACAACCTCAACATCCAAGTGGCAGAGTCGAGAGGCCTACTCCCTTGAGGGCTAAAGCGCGAGTGTGCAAGACAGGCATACATACATAAGTGTCATCGCCCAGCACAAGCGAACCGCGGCACGACACGACAGGCGCCTGAGCAAAAGAGGGAACCTCGCATACATATTGCAGCTCGACGGCCAGAACAGCTAGCGGCAAAGAGCAACCCCGAAACATGTCCAGCGAGCAGCAGCAGCAGCAGCAGCCCGAGCAGATGCAGCAGCATTCGCAGCAGCCGCAGCAAGTTCAGCAGCAGCAGCAGCAGCAGCAGCAGCAGCAGCAGCAGCAGCAGCAGCAGCAGCAAGCGGTCGATGACGCCAACGGCAAGCGCCGCCGCACCGACGAGGATGCGTCGGCGCAGCGCACGCTGTCGCCCGAGCAGGAGAAGAAGCGCCTGCACCTCGTCACCGAGAGCCTCGTGCGCGAGAAGCAGATCAAGGCCCAGACCATGAAGGAGCGCGACGAGCTCATGGCCAAGCTGGCCGAGCAGACGCGGCAGCTCCGGGAGACGGAGAAATACCTGGAGGTCTTCAAGGAGCGCGAGAAGGCCAACTACGCGCAGGTGATGGAGGTGGACCTGGACCCCTCTCTTCAAGCGACTCGAGCAGAACCGGGGACAACCAAAAGGTGGTGTACGCGATCGCGACGTGCCGTAGCTACCTCCAGGATGGGCTCGCTAAGTCCTTCCTAGACCCCAACCAGAACGCCGTGGTGGAGACCATGCGCGCCGTGGCAAGCGCGGAGCAGATGACCTCGTCCAAGATGGAGCAGCTGTTCCGCCAGCAGAAAAAGTGGGAGGAGGACTTTGCCGCCGTGCAGCGCGAGAAGGAGGAGCTGGCCGCCAAGGAGGCCGAGACGCGCAAGGCTGTGTCCGAGCTGGAGAGCGGCAAGACCTCCGAGCTCGACATGCTCAAGCAGGAGCTCGAGACCGTGCGCGCGCAGCTCGAGAAGAGCAAGCAGTCCATCCGCGATGTGGACAACCACATCGCCGAGCAGGCCCCAGAGGACGGCGGCTTTGCTGGCGGCAGCGAGCCCCGCCGCCAGCAGCAGCAGCAGCAGCAGCAGCAGCAGCAGCAGCAGCAGCAGCAGCAGCAGCAGCAGCAGCAGCAGCAGCATGCCCGTCGTGGGCGGGAGCGGCATGATCATGGTCAACCAGGGCAACGTGCACACGGTGGCGGCCACGGCAGCAGCAACAGCACCACTCGGACGGCAGGGCCAAGTCCGCCATCGAGTATCTGCTGCGGCCGGTGCCCCGCGCCGACTGGCGCAGTCTCTCCAGCTAACTCGAGCTAAAGTTCATTTTCTTTCCGTTACTCTCGCAGGCACGCCTCCAGTTGCGCGAGCTCCTCTCGGCTGCCTGCGCCGGCATTCCATCGCTCTCCGGGAGCAAGCTCGCCGCGCCAAAGTCGATGATGACCGGCCGGCCGTCCCGCACAAGCACGTTCTCTCGCTTGATGTCGCCGTGGAGCACGCCCTTGCGGTGGATGGCCCTTAGCGCCTCGCGGGCAGCCTCGACAAAGGCGTCCTTGGCGGCGTCTCCTGCGGCTCGTCGACCACACTGGCGCCCGCATACTCGGTAGCGAGGCCATAGAGGAAGCCGTCCTGCAAGTGCCCGCACGCGACCAGCCGGGGCACCTCCGCGCCCTGCAAGTCCTTGAGCCGCTCGTAGACGAGCGCCTCATGGTCCAGCTCGTCCTTGATGTGCGGCTGCTTGAAGAGGTCCACCATCTTGATCACCGAGTCGACGCGCTTATGGGCGCCGCGCGGCAGCGAGACGCGCTTGGTCTCCCCCGTGCGACCACGCGGAAGGTCCTCCATGACGCCCAGGTCTAGGTAGAGCGGCAGAGCCGAGTCCTTGCTCTGGCCGTCGCCCCGGGCGGCGCGGTCGTCAACGCCGTGCTTGCGGCGGTAGAGCCCTTTCTGGTGCGCGCCAAAGGCATGGAGGGCCTATCCGGACCATCGTGCGTCCGCTTGTCGCACTCGCCGCCCTCGCCTTGGCATTTCACAAGCTCGCCCTTGACGCCGTCGCGGTTGTACAACGACTCAGGGAGCTCGTTCGCGTGGGCGATGAGAAGCACGACCGTCAGCAGTAGTGGCACCGTCGGGCTCGTCGAGTCGTAGGTCACCAGAGGGGTGATGCCGAGGTTGCCCTCGCAGTCGCGCACGAAGACCGCCCCCTGGTTGTAGGTGCTATAGAGCGACACGAGGTCGCCCCGCGAGCACATGTAGTTGTAGATCTGGCGGATCACCGAGCACTTTTGACCGCGCTCTGTCTGGCACTCTGGCCCTTCCTTGCTCTTGTTCTCGTCGCCGTCGCGCTTGTACTTGCTTAGATCACTCCAGTCGACCCCACACGCGCACAGAAACTTGCCGGGGACGTTGGGGTCTTCGACGAGCTCGCAATACCGCTCGTAGAGCTCCACTGTGCCGGGCGCGCTGCTGCTGCTGCTGCTGCTGCTGCTGCTAGCCGCCGCCGCAGGCTTCTTGCCCTTTGCGGCGCGCTTGCTGGCTCGAAACGGCATCTTGACCTCGCAAGTCAGCCAGTCTTCACACGCGTTCGCATCTTCGCGGAACACAACGACGTCGATGCCCGAATCGTTGTGCGCTACTTGAGGCCGTCGATGCCTAGTTGCGAGAGAAACTCGATGAGCTCCGCGAAGACTCTCGACCGCGCGGACGGCCGAGTTCTCGTTGGTGTTCGCGGCGTACTTCATCATGTTGCGCACGCCAGCGATGTCCATCAGGTAGCCGACCTTGCTGGCCAGCGCATCGCTGACAGCATCCACGTCCTTGCACGCCTCGAGGAAGTCCTCGACGGGGAGCTTGAACACCTTGGTGGGCTCAAAGTTAAACGCAGGCACGCCCGTCCGGCTAAACTTGGTGGGCGACCAGCCGCTTGTCCAGGTCGCGCAGTGGCGTTTTAGCCAGCGCGTCCCCGGCCGTGCCGGTGAACTCGAGCACGACCGACTTGATGTCGTTGTCCGCGGTAAGCTTCTTCTCCTCAACTCGGTAGTCATCGATCTGGTCCTTCATCTTGTCGCGCTCGTTGGTCATGTCGTCCTTCTCGTCCCGAAGGCGTTCCACCTCGTCAGCGAGTTCCGCCCGCTTGGCAAAGTCCTTCCTCTCGCCGTTCTTCTTCGCCTTAGCCTGGGCAATTTCTTTTCCTTGTCCCCGATTTCGGCATCGAGCTCCAAGCAGCCCTTCTTGAGCTTTTCGATCTCTGCCGCGCAGGTATCGCGTCTCTTCTTGAGGCCCTCAAGCTCCTCGACCTTCGGAGGCTTGGGCTGGTCTGCGTCCTCGGCCTGCATGACCTCGGAGGTGCGCTTCTTGCGATGCCCCCCTTTCATGACAGCACCATCTTGACCATCCTATCCCGCGCACCTCAGCCTGCTGCCACCGCTCGCCTCCCGCCGCCTCACCTCCGCACTGCTTTCGCTCTGCTGCGCCTTCTCGCGCGGCAAAAAAGAAGAAATGAATTTTTGAGCCATGATTGGAAATGAACGAGAATTGCATGAGCTCTGACCCAGCACCAACGAGCAGCAGATTCCAGAGCGCCCAAACGCGTCATCATGGGGCACAAAAAGAGTTGTCAGACGCTCCGGAATGTTCCGATCCGCCGTGAACGCCGCGCGTCTTCACACGATGCGCTCGGAATCATCCCAAACAATCAGACCCGCGCGGTAGTTTTCACTCTGTATTTGAACCGATCACTTGTGGCACCGCATGACATCATCATCCATTGGCGCGGATGTCAAACGGATGACGTCATTCGGTGACAGTCAAAAGTTCAAATTTACAAAAATGTTAGTTTGCCCTGCCGCGCTTTCCGGCGGGCAAACGCAAAATCGAGACGAGCAGCAAAGCCAAGCAAGCAGCGCAAGGATACGCGAACGCCGCCGCCGCCGACGAAGAAGAAGAAGACCATGGAGACGCTCATGAATAAGTTCGCCTTTTATCGAACGGACGGCTCGATCGACGCGTCCGGCCTCCTCGGAGCAGAGTGCTTTCGCCAGTGGGTCCAGACGCAATGTCACGCTCAAGGACCCAGCCGTGGCGTACGTGAAAAGCATCCGCGGCCGCATCTCGGGACGCCAAGAAAGGCTTCTTGCCTTTCCCGGAGAAAATCGAGGACGGGCTTCTGCACAGGGTGCGTCGGCGCGAGCCCTGGCCGGCGTTTGCCAACGCAAGCGTGAAGCACGGTGCCAGGGGGATGCGCGTCAAGGACTACCACGAGACGCGCCGCGAGATCTAGCAACAGCAACGGCGGCAGCAGCAGAAGCAGAAGCAGAAGCAGAAGCAGTTCGAGGATAATGTCGAAAGCAGCGGGGATGAGTCTGAGGCCAGCGATGACGGGCCGCTCGACCAGCAGCGAGCGCAGCAGCGAGCCACATCAGCAGCCGCAGCCGCAGGCTCAGCAGCAGGCTCAGCAGCAACAGCAGCAGCAGCAGCAGCAGCAGCAGCAGCAGCAGCAGCAGCAGCAGCAGCAGCTGGAGTATCGGCGGTGGAAGCTGGAAGCAGAGAGTTGCGCCCGCGAAGTTCTTTGTTTGAAGGAGTACATTCGTATTGTCGAACGAGACCTTCCATTCCATCGTCAGCGCCTGCGAGCAATGCAACAAGCTACGCGACAGCTACTGGAGCGCCGACCGACCAAGGGACCTGCAGCTACGCGGAGGCCCCAGCAGCGAAGCGAACGAAGCGTAACGACCTTTAAGACGGTTAACGGCATGCAAAGAAAGATGCCCACATTCAAGCGCCGCCTTTCATCTTGCGGAGGACTCGCTTGAAGGCGTCGCGCCGCTGCCTCGCAGCGATTTCTCCGACGGTACCAACCCGTACCAGGTATAGGTATGGTACCTGGAAAGGTGCCTCGCCCTCCTCTTCGTGTCTTGGTCAGGTCACAGCAAGGCTTCGATGCGCTTTGCCAGCGCCAGCGAGCTTGTCAGGCCGGGGCTCTCCACCCCGAGCGCGTGCACGAGGCCGCGCACGCCGTGCTGCGCCGGCCGGCCAGGACAAAGTCCCTCGCCCTCCACACACAGCTTGGCCTAACTCCGGCGTAGTCGGGCTGCAGCGTCGTCCGGAAGGCCCGGCCAGTACGCGCGCACCGCGTCATAGAACGCGTCAGCACGCGCCGGGTCGACGGCGTAGTCGATGGCGTCCGGCGGGGTGTCGTCCGCAAGCCACTCCACGTCGGGCCCGAAGCGCGCGCGCCCCGTCCAGGTCGATGGTGACGTGCACGCCAAGGCCGCCGGGCTGCGGCACCGGATACAGCCGCTCGAAGGGGCTGCTGCTGCCGCTCAAGGAAAAGTAGTTTCCTTTGGCGAAGCGCGCCGCAGGCGGCTTCCAGCCGCCGCTCCTCGCGTGCGAGGCCTCGGCAAGGGCGACCGCGCCAAGGCCAGCGCAGTTCACGGCCATGTCGAAGGCAAGCATCTCGCCGCCCTCCATGCATACCTGCACGCCCGCTCCGCCCGGCCCGGGCTCGATCTTCTCCACGGCACCCGCGCGACGGTCGCCCCGTGCGCCTCAGCGTCAGCTTGCAGCGCCAGCCCAAAGGCAGGAACGTCCACCACGCCGGTTTGCGGGCTCCCAGCGCGGCCAGGCAGCGCAGCTCGGGCTCCACGCGGTGGCCTCCGCCCCGTCGATGCGCTCGATCTCGCCTTCCAGCCCGTTAACCAGCGCGCGCTTCAGGATAGTGTCCAACACCGCCAGCTGCACTCGTCTGTGGCGACGATAAGCTTGCCGCGCTTGCGATACGGCACGCCGTGCGCGTCGCAGAACGCGTACAGCTCGCGGCGCCGGCCACGCAGCAGCTGGCCTTGAGGCTGCCGGAAGGATAGTACATGCCGCCATGCACCACGCCGCTGTTGCGCGCCGAGATGCCTTGGCAGAGGAGGCCTTGGCGCTCGGCCAGCACCACCTCGGCGCCGCTGCGCGCCAGCTGCCGCGCCACGGCGAGCCCGACGACGCCGCCGCCGACCACGCACGCTGACCGCCCGCGCCACATCGCCATCGAGGAGCCTGCTGGCCTGCCGCCGACCGCAGGCTAAGCTACTGACTCGCGCGATTTACTTGGCGGCGAGCAGAGCCTCGCGAAATCCGGAAAGGCCGCTCGGGTCCTGGCTCAAATACGGCACAGCATGGCGCGATGGGTCCTATACTATGCGCAATTGCACATTGATTTCGCAGTTCCCAATCTCTGCTTGGGCGCTTATGCTCGGGTGGCCGTTTCGGCGTCAAGTAGCATGTACTAGCGGAAACGCCTTCGTGCTAGCGGTGCGAGCCGGCGCAGGCCTATACGCTGGACGAGAAGAAGACGATGCCTCGACGCCAAGTGCCCTTTGCTGGACGCTACTGGCCGGAATCCGCGGACCATGTAGCCGTCCGCGGCAAGCACGCGGACGAGCCCAGCGACTACGCGGGCCCGCGCGCGCTGGACGGCGCGCAGCTGGTCGCGCTCGAGGCGCTCCAAAGCCTCGAGGTCGTCTGCACGCGCGTCGTGGCCCTCCCCGACCACCGCCCCCTCCAGCGCCCTCTCAAGACGCTGCGGCTGCGCGCGACAACCCGCTGCTGGAGGATGTCGAGGCGATGGAGCAGTGGCCCGACCTGCAACAGCTCGTCGTCACGCGCTGCCCCGTGCGCGCGCTGCCGCCGCTGCACTCGCTGAGACGGTTGACGCTCGCAGCATGCGGCATGTCGAGCCTGCCGGCGCTGCCGGCCACACTCGAGGTCCTCGAAGCGCCCGACAACAGCATTGACAGCGTCAGCGGAATCGAGCGGCTGCCAAGGCTAGGCCGCATCAACCTAAGCGGCAACCGCATCGCGGAGCTTCCCGCAGCGCTCGCCGAAGGCTGCCCGGCCGCGTTCTCTGTGGACCTGTCGCGCAACCGGCTGTTCCGGGACGTCCTGGAGCGAATGCCTCGCGCCGTCAGACTGCTTACGTGGACGACAATCTGCTTGACCGCGTGACGCCAGAGCTGCTTCGGCTCGGACGCCTACAGCACGTTTCGTTGCGGCGCAACCGCATCGTGCACGTGGACGAGCGCGTGCTGTCCGAGTGCGCGCTGCGGACGCTCAACCTAGAAGGCAACCCTCTCGCGGACCCAGTCTTTGGGGGTGCCTCACGGCAGGGCGTGCTAGAGATGCAGCGCAACCCGCAGGGCCACGACCTGCTTCAAGTCATCCGCAAGGCATACTTGACAACGGGGGCGCCAGGGCCGGGGCCCCAAGAAGAGGCATCAGATGGCCTTGCCAGGGTTCAATAGTCCGCGGGGGTCAATCGCGCCCTTAATCGCGCGCATCATGGCCATCGCGCCAGGGCCGTGCTCGCGCTCAAGCCACTTGCGCTTCCCGTAGCCCACGCCGTGCTCGCCGGTGCATGTGCCGCCGAGCCGCAGTGCCGAGCTCACGATGGCGTCGTTCACGGACTCTAGCTTCTCCAGGTACTCGGGCGTGTCCGTGTCCGGGTTGGCGAGCAGGATGACGTGAAAGTTGCCGTCGCCAACGTGGCCAAAGATGGGCGCAATGACGCCGGCCTCGTCCACCGCCGCGCGCGCGTCCGCCATGCACTCGGCCAGGCACGAGATGGGCACGCACACATCCGTCGGGCAACCCCGGCTCCCAGGCCGCAGCGCCAGCACCGCGTACACGGCCTGGTGCCGGGCGCTCCAGAGCCGGGCCCGGTCTTCCTGCCTGGCCGCCGTGCGAAAGGTGCCGACCATGCCGTTCTCGCGCGCCAGCGGCTCGAACGCCTCGGCTTGCTCCTCGACGGCCTGCGGCGAGCCGTGGAGCTCCACAAAAAGCGCAGGGCGCCCGCGCTCGAGGTCGACGTCCGTGCTGCGCTCGGCCACCGCTCCGACGCTGATGGCGTCCAGAAACTCGGCCCGCGCAAGCGGCAGGCCCATCTGCAGCGCCTGGACGACCGTGTCTACAGCGCCCGCAGGGTCGTCAAAGCTCGCCACGATCGCGGCCGTGGCCTCGGGCTTGCCGTGCAGCCGCAACTGCACCTCGGTGATGCAGCCCAGCGTACCTTCGCTCCCACTAATAAGCTTGTCAGGTCGTACCCCGCGCTGGACTTGCGGGCGCGAGTGCCGGTCTCCACGACCCCGTCTGGCGTCACTGCGGTGAGGCCCAGCACGTTGGTCCGCATCGTGCCGTATCGCATGGACGTCGTCCCGCTGGCATTTGTGCTCGCCATGCCGCCCAGACTCGCGTCCGCGCCCGGGTCCACGGAGAACCACAGGCCGGTGTGCCGCAGCTCCTCGTTCAGCTGCTTGCGCGTGCACCCGGCCTGCACCCGGCAGTCCATGTCCTCCACGTTCACCTGCAGCACGCGGTTCATTTTGCCCATGTCGACGCTCAGGCCGCCGGCCAGCGCGGCCACGTGGCCCTCCAGGCTCGTGCCCGTGCCCCACGGCACCACCGGCGCGCCCAGCTCGAACGCGATCGCCATGGCGCGTTGCACGTCCTCCGTGCTCTCGGGCAAGAACACAGCGTCCGGGGCCGCAGGCACATGAAACGACTCATCCGTGCCGTGGCGCAGCAGCTCTGAGGGCGCGACGACGACCTGGTGCTGGCCAAACGAATCCCGCAGTCGCTTCACCAGCTCGTCACGCCCTGTACCCTGCCGGTCCCAGTGGGTCATCAGCGGGGGTGCGAGCCAGCTAAGCCGCCGCCGCCGAGCCTGCGCCCCTCGCCGCGCCCATGCCGCGCCCGCGCGTCGCGGCGCTGCCGTCGCCGTCGAGCGCCACGGCATTGGATCTTTTCCCGGAACGTTCTGCCTTTCGATCCGTTGACCCAAGCCGTTGGCAGCAGCAGAAGCAGAAGCAGCAGAAGCAGAAGCAGCAGCAGAAGGAGGAGGTGGTGTCCGTTGACGTGATCTCGGTCGCGGTCGCGGTCGCTCGGAGCGGCCTCGTGGCAGCCGTTCCGAGCTCCGCCATTTGGAGCTCGCGTGCTTGGTGCTGGCTGCTTGGTTGCCTGCCAGGCCGGCCATAGACGTTGAGCAGGCCGAGAACGAGTACGGCAGACGAGGATCGCGCGCAAGCAGCAAGGGGCGAAGGCAGAGCAGGACAGCGAGAGAGCGCGCGACGGGAGCGAGTGAGAGCATGACGCCGGAAGAGGAGGCCGCGGCCGTGGCGTTTTGCGAGAACTTCTCGCCCACCGACTTCTTGGCGCAGGTGACGGACCTCGTGAACAATGACGAGGTGTCGGACATCGTCGGGGACACGCTGTCCCTTGGCGAGGAGGGTGTGGCCATGACCTGGTTCCTGGCCGGCAAGTACTCGGGCCGGACCAACCCGCTGCCGGACATGCTCACCGGCGGTGGCGAGCTCGGCGGCGACGCCATCATGGCGTACGTGCAGAGCCTTATCCCCTTCGCAGCCCCGAGCGTGGCCATGCTTGTACTTACCATCCTCAGCTGCCCGATCTGCTTTTTCTGCTGCAAGCGCTGCTGCTTCAAGAACCGCCGCGCCCCGCACGAGTACAACATCCTGCAGCGCGCCCTTCCGCTTCTCTTCTACATCGCCTTCAGCTTGCTGGCCGTCATCATGTCGCTCCTCGCGATCCAGCACATGAGCAGCTTTTTGAATGGCACAGTCAAGAGCTTGTGCTCCGTCGACGTCTTCAACGAGGGCCTCGGCGAGACGGTCCAGTCCCTCAGCCCGCCCATGCAGGACCTGGCCGCGCAAGTCAACACCGTCAACGACCTGGCGCAGGTTCTGGACGGCAACCTGGGCGACATGCAAGACAAGCTGGACGGCATCGACGCTTCCTTTGCGGCCCTCAGCGCCACCATCGAGGCGCTGCCCGAGCTGCCCGATGAGAACAAGGACGCCCTTTCGTCCGTGACCGGCCCCATCGCATCCGCCGACGATGCCTTTGCGGCCGCCGGGAACACCATCACGAGCATGCGCGCCGACATTGTGGACAGCTCGGCAGGGGCCAAGCTCACCGTTGATGATGCTGTTAACACGGTCAACGGCGTGCTTGCCTCGGTCGACGACATGATCAACGGACTGCACGACACCCTCATGAAGGCCAAGGGACCTGCATCAAAGTACCTCGGCATGGCCGGCTCTGCGTCTTACGCCTTCTTCTCGACGGTGTTCTTCTCGTTCTTTTGCGGTGTTCTCGTGCTGCTCGCGCTTCTCACGCCCTGCAAGTTCGACAACAAGATCGCGCGGGCCGCACTGGGCCTCAGCTGGGGCTGCACGTACTGCTTCATGATCCTGCTCTTCCTGCTCAGCTCCATCTTTATCATCGTCAACGTCGTCTTCGTGGACGCCTGCGAGGTCTTGTACGACTTGCCCCTCGAGCTGAGCACGCTGCCGGTCGACCTCGGTGAGATGGGAACGGGTTTCGCCGGCGTTGAGCCCCTCGGCATGATCGAGGGCTGCTTCCAGAACCCGCCGCTGCCCCTCTTCTCCCAGCTGGATACCTCGACTCTGCCGGACCTTTCCGCTGATTTCGCTCATTGACTCGACCTCGGTCCCCGTCATCGACACGAGCGCGCTGGACACGGCCTCCGGGTCCCTTTCGCTGTCGCAGTTTGGCGTTTCGGACGCCGATGCGGACGAGGCGCTCAAGCAGCTGAACGACTACGCCATCGCCACGGGGGGCTCGGCCGTCACGCGTGCCGACTGCACCAAGTCGCCGGGCTGCAGCACCTTTATCTGCCTCGCCGCAACGACGTGCCAGAGCCGCGACAGCAACCCGGGCGCGGACCAGGACACGCTTCAAAACCTTCGGGACGCCACCATGCAACTCATCGACGGCGTCAAGGTATGGTCCGCGGCTATCGTCGCCATCCAGGCGGATGTGGCGGTCATTAAGACCAACGTGGGTCTCTTTGACACGAGCGTCCAGGGCATGGTGTCGACCCTGCTCCAGATCCGCGCCGAGCTCGACGAGACCAACCGCCAGGTGCAAGGACTCACCGGCGCGGCAACTGCACCACCCTCGCCCCGCAATACTTTGGCATCGACAGTCTCTGCGTCGACACGGTCGGCCCCCTTGGCTCGCTCGGCACCATGCTCTTCTTCGTTGCCCTCATGGGCGTGCCGATCGTCATCACGTCCGTCTTCATCAAGTTCCGCATCTTCTCCAAGTCTGGCTCCGCCACGGTCTGGGCCGACAAGACCAAGAACTTCTCCTGATTGACTGACATGTGACTGACATGTGACGCGAGATTCCGAACTTCCAAAATATGTTCCAAATAGAAAAAAAGGTACGCGCGGTACTCGAGTACACACTACTCGGGGAAGACGAGGCGGAGGAGGAGGAGGAGGAATGCACCCTTTCCAGCTTTGACTTGCGTGACCTTGTTGTGCGACCGGGATGTGGTTCTGGTTCTGATTGACGGTGTGCAGCCAACGGGCGTGTGAAGATCCGCCCGGATGGGCAGAGCTCTATCGACTGCCCCGACGACGACGATGCGTGCGGCGCGCGGGGCGTGTCGACTCCTGCTCGGGCAGCTGCTCGCTGCGCGGCTGGCAGCCGCTGCGTTCGACTTTGCGTGGGCGTTCGACCAGCTGCAAGGCGTGCACATCGGCTTTGGGGCATGCGTGAAGCACGGCGTCGGCATCGTCGCCGCGTCGGAGCGCGCGGCTTGCGCGGAGCAGGGCGGTGAGTGGACCGTCGCATACGATAACGCGCGCGCATGGCAGGCCGAGGCGGAGGAGGCCGATCCCGGCGCGGAGGTCTTTATCGTTGCGCTGAAGCCAGGCTCACTGTTCTCGACCTCGAGCAAGCGCTGCGCGGCACGGATACCACCGTGCTTGAGGTCCTGTTTGGCGAGTTCACGTGGGCCATCCTCTCCGGAAACGCCTCGTCCGACTCGGTCGTCTTCAAGGCGAGCTTACCTGCCCTTCTGCGCGTTTCACCACTCGCCCTGCTTGAGAGCGCGCCAGAGCAAGTGAGAGATCTGGACCTGGACCTGGACCTCGGCTTGGGGCCCGTCCCCGTCGCAGGCAAAGAGCCGGCCGCGCCAGCCCAAGCGCAAACCGGCCCCAGCGGCGCATGCTACCCCAACGTTCCGCCAGTTTACAGGCAAGCTTCTGCCCAGGCACAGCGCCGAGGAAGTTGCACTGGTGCTAGCCGGCAAGCCTTCGGGAAACATACGGTCTTCCAAGCGCATCAAGGTCGAGCGCAGCGCTATGTCAGCGGCGGCCAGGCGCAAAGGCCAGATGGGGCCCGAGCCGGCTGGCGGCATGATTCGCGTTACCGCCGACAGAAGTATGGAGGCCAGCGAGATTCTCGCGCAGATGCCCCAAATCGCGTGGCTCGAGCCGACGTTCGATGCCACTGTTGACAACTTTGATGCCAACGTCGCGCTTCAGAGCGGCCACCTTGGCACGGAGGCCGAGAAGAATATGGAGCGACCCGAATGGCTCCCGTTCTGGAACAAAGGCGTCACGGGGGCAGGCCAGGTTGTAGGCGTCGCGGACAGCGGCCTCGAGATGGAGCATTGCATGCTCCAGTCTGGCTCGATTGCGGAGGAGCAAGAGCGCACGGCAACCCGCGCCGCCCGAGAGCGCTACCTCTTCTCCTACCCGGACCATCGAAAGGTGGTCTCGTATGCGGCGTACTCGGACTGGACCGAGGGGACTCAGATCGGGCACGGCACGCACGTCGCGGCGTCCATCGCGGGCTCCGTGCTTGGCAGCTCGGTGGCCTCCCCGTCAGGTGGGGTGGCTCCTTCGGCTAGGATCGCGTTCATGGATATAGGCACGGCAGCGGATCCCAAGAGTGTCTACCCGCCGTCTGGTGAGCACCTGTTCGGGCCGGGCTACGACCACGGGGCGCGCATCTTCTCCAACTCGTGGGGCTCGGGCAGCAACGTCTATGATTCTGAGACGCAGGCCATCGACAAATACCTGTTCGAGAACCAGGACGTTGTCGCCGTGCATTCGGCCGGAAACAGCGGCGAGAACGGCCTGGGCAGCATAGGGACGCCCAAGGCGGCCAAGACCTTTTGCTAGTCGGCGCATCCCAGAGTTCCGACCGGAGCTGGGCGAGGCTGCGCGAGCTATACAACCTCGGGTCCGGCTTCCATTGCCCCAACACGCGCGGAGACCAGTGTGGCAGGTGCGTGGCCCACTTTTCTAGCCTCGGCCCTGCGCCAGACGGACGGACCAAGCCCGACATCGTCGCGCCGGGCATGTATATTCTCTCGGCAGCGTCTGCCGGGCTCGCCTCGGACGGCGCGACGGCGGGGACGTGCAGTGTTGCGGCGAAGGCCGGCACATCGATGTCCACGCCGCTTGTCGCGGGGGCTATGGCTCTGGCGCGCCAGTGGCTTGTCGAAGGCTTTTACCCGACAGGGAGCAAGGTCGCAGCCGACGGCTTTCAGCCCATGGGCGCGCTGCTCAAAGCGCTGTTCGTGCACAGTGCGCAAGCGATCGACTATTGGGAGAGTTTGTCGCTCGAAGGCGGGCCCGACGTGTACCAGGGCTACGGCATCCCAAACTTGCAGAGCGTGCTGCTCCCCGACGGCGACGACGCCATCACGCTGTCGGTAAAGCTCTTTGGCGACATGGCAAGCATGCCTGTCTTCACGGCGAGTGGCGAGACGTGGTCCCAGGCGTGGCGGGTGCCCGAGGGCGTCTCGGGCCGCCTCCGGGCCACGCTCGTCTGGTACGACAAGGAAGCCGCACTCTCATCCTCCCGCCAGCTCGTGAATGACCTCGACCTTCGCATCGTCGACCCCACCGGAGCGGTGCACTACGCAAACGGCCTCAACCAACCCGATCGTCTCAACACGGTCGAGCAGGCAGACGTCCCAGAACAGCTCGTCCCTGGTGACTACCAGGTGCTCGTAACGTGCCACGCGCTACCGGTCGGCCCGCACCAGCCTTTCGCGGTCGTTCTGTCCGCTCCTGGAGCCTGGCTCGACGCATCAGACGTTGACACCCCCGTGCCAACAGCAGCACCATCTACGGCACCAACAGCAGCACCTTTGATGATGCCGAGCGTCGCACCGTCCGCGGCGCCAACAAGAGCACCGTCCGCGACCCAACAAGAGCGCCGTCTTTTACGCCGAGCGTCGCGCCGTCCGCGACGCCAACAAGAGCACCTTTCGCGACGCCGAGCGTCGCGCCGTCCACAGCGCCGACAACAGCGCCCACTCCTTCCCCGGAGTCGTCCGCCCCGTCCACAGCGCCGACAACAGCGCCTTCTTCTTCCCCAAAGTCGTCCGCGCCGTCGAGTGCGCCAACCGTCACGCCATCATCGGTGCCAACGAAACCACCGTCAGTGACTCCTACGCCAGCCCCGTCTGCGACGCCCACCGGCGCACCAACCGGCGCACCTTCGTGGGCGCCAGCTGCGAGTCCGACCGCCGCGCCATCAAGCACGCCAACGATGGCCCAAGTGGTTTCGGAACCGCCAGTGGCCGCGCCGGTGACTGCGCCGGTGACTGCGCCGGTGACCGCGCCGGTGACCGCGCCGGTCGGCAACGACATATTCCCGGACGACGGGGGCTCATGCAAGTCGTCTGCCGTGCTCGTGGTGCAGGAACAAGGCTTTGGGGCGCACAGAGTGGGGCGCTGAGAAGCACTCACGTTTCCTTCTTGCAGGCCTTGATGGGCTCGGTGCACCCGGATACCGCATTGTCGGTCCGCATTGCCGGGCCCGACGGTGTCGCGGAGCTTGCTTCGACGCCCGAGACATCGGTGGTCGAGGCCACGACTCAGCTGATCGCTGCTGCATCGGCGGCCCCGAGCGCAGGCGTCCCTTTTCTCGACATTCTGAATGCCGCCAACGAGCTTGCGGGCTTCAACCCTGAAGCGCCGAGCGCCGCGGCACTCAGCTCGGGTTTCGCGGTTGTCGCCGACGGGGACCCTGTGTTAGGCGGGGACGAGGAGCCATCGCGCCGGGCTTTCATCGAAGCGTGCAAGATGCGCAAGCTGCAGCGACTGTTCACCGACATGGTAGTCGTGTGCCAGGTCACTGACCGGTCCGCCGGGCTGAGCAAGCTCGCCAAGAAGACGAACGCCTGCATTTGCGACGCTACCTTTAGCGCTGCAGACGGCGGCGACCCGATACAGAGCGCCAGGCGCATGCGAGAGTTTGTGTGCCGAACTGCCGACGAGATGGCCGGCACGGACTCGTCGCCCTGCGACCCTGACATGGCCGCCAAACAGTGCAAGAAGATCAAGGGTCAAGCTTTGGGCGGCGGATCAAGGACGACCCCTTCCTGCGCTTCCGCACGTCGCGCGTGTGCAGCTTTGTGGGAAGCTGCCTGGACCGGCCCTTCCCGCTGCTGCGCTTTGAAGACACGACGTCCGCGTAAACTGAACAGAACAACGAGTTTCTCTCTACGCCAGACCAAGCCTCTCCCGCGCTAGCTGCGCGCGGGCTGACTTGGCGCCGGCCAGCAAGCGTCGCGTCGCGTCGGCGTCCTTGTCGACACGGAATATGAGCAGAGCGAGGTTGACGGTGGCGTCTGCATCGCCGAGACGATGGCCTGCGCGATAGAGGCGACGGGCGGCTTGCAGATCCGGCCCGGCCGCATCGCATTGACCAGCCTCGTGCATCAGGCCCAAGGCGTTGAAGGCCGGAATGTGGCGGCGGCGGCATGCCTCCTCATACATGCGGCGCGCCTTGGCAAAGTGCTTGCGGCGAAAGTGAAGGTCTCCGAGCCGCATGGCCGCCTTGGGCGCCACAAGACCGCTGCCGCGCTCGAGCGCCAGCGCAAAGTGGTGCCGTGCCAAGTCGGGGCTTGCAGGCGAGTCGGCGTAGCCCGATTCGTGAAGCAGCCCAAGGTAGTAGTGCGCGTCTGCGACGCCGTTGACGCTGGCGCAGCCCCAGAGCTCCGCGGCGGTTTGAAGCTGGGCCGCAGCGACCGGGCCCTCTGGCATCCCACGCGCCTCGCGGTACTTGACGAAGGCGAGGTTGCTCATTGCCAGCGGCAAGGCTTGCTTGGCTGCACGCTCGTAAAGCTGCGCGGCTATGGCGGGGTTTCGAGCGACTGCGGACCCGCCGCCGTCTGCCCGATGAGGCCCTCGTGGAACATGCCAAGGTTGTTTTGCGCCTTCGCAAAGCCGCGGGCTGCGCTGATCTCGACATCTGCAGGCCTTCGCGACCGTATCGGCCGCTGCAAGGAGCAGCACCCCGAGGTTGTTTTGCGCCCGAGCGTGGTTTTGCTTCGCGCTCGCGGCGAAGAGCGCCCGCGCTTTACCAGGGTTGCGCTCAAGCCCCCAAGCCGGCACGCCGCGCTGGTAGAACTCGCCAAGCGCGCACAGCGACTCCGGGTCGCCTTGCCGCGCGGCCTCTCGGAGCATGTCGAGCGCCTCCGCGGGCGGCACCAGCGTGGCCTCATACTGCCTGAGCGCAAAAAGCGCCAGTGCGCCGCCGCCGAGACCTGCGTCTTGCTGCGCGGCGCGCTGAAAAAAATGAAAGGCAAGCTCCAGGTCGGGCGCGTCTAGCCCCGCGCCGCTCTCATACAGGGCTCCGAGCTCTAGCATCGAGGCTGTGTGGCCCATCTGTGAAGCACGCGCAAAGTGCACCACCGCGCGCCGGTTGTCCTCGGCCCGGCCTTGACCGCCGTGAGTGAACAGGCAGGCCTTCCCCTGACGGTACAGCGCTTCCGCTTCGCCTCCCCCGCCCGCTCCGCCGCGGGTGCCTCCAGAGAGCAGTGACTTGCGAGGCCGTGGCGACGGGGAGGAAGAAGGCGATTCCTTCCGCTCCTCCTCCAACGACGTTGCCACCGCCACAGATGACCCGGCCCGGTCCCTTGTCGGCCCCTTGGGCGACATGGCCGCGTCTAGGTCTTCCAGTCGACGTGTTCGTCTTGGTTGGACACTACGACTTGATATTCGCCCTCGTCCCCGCCCTCCGAGTCATCACTTTCAGCTGCTGATACCTCCTCGTCCTGGTGGCTGAGTCCAGCCCACGGCAGCAGCGCCCGGCGTTCCGCGTCCGGGAGCGGCCATGAGATAGAGGCCTGCCGGACCACGGCCTGCGTCAACTGCAGCTGGGAGCGGATCATGCTGCGCGAAAGGCCTGTGAACAGGTCGCCGATAGCCGTGCTGAGGCCGTGGTGGAGCGACAGCATGCGCTTGCTGTACGAGGCGTCCAAAAAGTAGCGACGCTTGGCCACGCGCGACAGCTTGCGACTTAGGAGCACAAGGGTGTCGCGCAGATTGGCCAGCGGCTTGGCGAGTTCTTCCTTTCCCTGAAACTCATCAAGTACCTCCTTGTCCCCGACCAGCTTGTCGCGGAACTCACTCAAGGTGGCCTCGGCTTCGCAGAGCCCCGCCACGCGCTTCTTCTTGTGTAGGGCAGAAGCTTGACCTGCCGGAGGCAAGCGCTCACCAGCCTCTCCACAACGCCCAGGCTGGCGCCAGACCCTTGCACCGGGTGCCACCCAGCCGTGCCCTCCTCGCCGGCCTCGTCGTGCTCCAGACCAGGCTCCGCCTCGCGCAAGACGGGTGGCAGCCCACCGCGCGAGTGCGTCGCCGCTGCTGCGCCATAGCTTGCCTCGCGTCCCAAACGAGAGCTTGCGCGAGGACACGTCCGCGTCAGGAGCGCGAAGGCCCCACCACCGCCACTGCGGAAGCCCCCACCGGAGCCCGCCACAGGCCTGCCGGCATCTGCGACGGGCTCGCCGGCGCCCGCGGACCCAGCGCCCTCCCGCGCCGCCGCCGTCCGCGTCGCCCTCGCCGCTCGTGAGCATCGTCACCGATACTGATCTGATGTACGTATGTTGCCGTTATGTAATCAAGGAGCCTGGTTGGTACTGGTCGTGCCGTAGTCGGGTCGGAGGTGCAGCCGTAGTCAGGTCGGCGCTGGAGCCGCAGACGTTGCGATCTCGGTGCCTGGTATCGTCGACGCGGTCTCCCCATCCCCGGTTTGCTTGCTCTGCGTCACTGCTTGAGCGACCTTCGAGGTGTGCGACATGAACGCGCAAACCGGGTGGTTTCGCGGCACGGTGACCTGTAGGACGGCAAAGACGTTGAAGAAGGTGCGTAGGGCCACAGGGGACGCACAAACCAAAGACCACCATGGCGCCAAAGGACGACTTGCGCTTTGCGCGGCCGGCATCCTCGAGGAAGGTGAGCAGGCTGAGCATCTTCGCGTTTTCTCCCGAGGGCATGTTTGACAGCGCGCTCATCATCGCCTTGACTTCTTTGATCACGGTGCGGTTGATCTGCGCCATGGCCGTGACCATGAGGATCACAGAGACGTTGCGCAACAGAAGCATCGCAATCCCCAGCGTCGTGAGCTCGGTTGGCTTCGGGAAAAAGCAGCCAAGGATACATGCCGTCGTCATCCCAAGAACATAGAGCACAAGCACCGCGCGGTACCTACGATCCAGGCGCAAAAGAAGGCGCTCTGACTCTGCCTCGGCGAACTTGGATGAGAGAAACATGGTGCCGATGGTCTTGAGCTCGGTGTACACGTTGGCGATGAACCCGATGACCGCAACCGCGATGTATCCGACAGACGGGAGGATGTCTTGCCCAACTTCGCGATGTGGCGCCCCCGCGAGCTTGATACCGCTGACAATAAAGCAGCCCAGAAAGTAACAAAGCCGAGCACAATGATCCTCAGCGGCCAGTGTCTGTACCAGGGCCACTGCTCGCCTCTTGCTCGCTTGCGCTCCTGCTGTGCCCTCCAGACGCGTACTTGCACCTGGAACGCTCTGACGTGGCGAACAGTGGCCAGGATCCCTCCGGCCAAGACCATTGCCCAGCCGACCTGTTCTGCCACGATCGGCGTCGTGCAGCTGATGCCGTCAAAGCTGAGAAAGTCCGCCATTCCAGTCCACTCGTCAGCGCACTCGCACGCGTCTGCCACACACCGACCGCGGCCCGCGCCCCCACACTCATCCAAGCACACCATCGCGCGCCTGTGGACGATGCCGACCCGTGAGACGTCGACCAGCGCTGCCCCGTTGCTCCACCAACTCGCACCTAGCCTTCGAGCGACGTCCTGCAGCCAACCGACCAACCCACCGGTTCTTTGCCTCATACTTCGCTGTCTTATAGTCCGATTGAGGCATTCTGACGTCTAAGTCCGTTCAACGGACAGTTCTTTGGGTCAAGGCCACGGCTTGGCGTTCTGCCGGCGCCAGCTCAGCGTTGAGGCTCGAGCTTCGGGCCTGAGACAGAGTCCGCCGAGGCCCCCAGCGCGCACAGCTCGGCGTGGCCTCGACCACGGTGTGCCGGCGATTAGCTCGATCGATCTTGCTAGGCTTGGGAGCAGAAAGGCAACCTCGATCATCATCTTGCGCGGGGTGGCTGACTTGGCAGAAGGAAAAGGGCGGAGGGTATCCGTGGTGGCGCCGTTCGGAGCTGCGCCGGCGTCCGCCACATCGCCGACCAGTAGCTGCTAGCTAGACTCTCAAGCAAGGAGCGACGACGGCAGCGCTGGCTGGCAGCCGGGGGCGCGCGCAAGAGATGGGGAACGCGAGTGATGTAGTAGACTGCGTGGGCGGGTGCTCGGGCCACGGCGCCTGCGTGAACGGCTTCTGCAGGTGCGAGGATGGTTGGCACGGGCAAACCGACATTGTCAACTTTGAGGGGTACGACTGCCCGATGCCAAGGGCGGCAGAGCTCGTCTCGTGGGGCCTAGCCACCGCCGGGGCGATCCTCATCACGATTCGGCACGTGAAGGCGCTGCAGGCCCAGCGGCAGGCGTTTGGACGGCTCGCGAAAAGGCGAATGCCAAGGGCAAGAAACTATTCTGGTACAAGCACGTGCCACTCAGCGTCGTGGTACTTGGCCTCTGCACCCTCTGCCCGGGATCACTCGTGTGTCTCTACAAGATGGCAGACCTGCCCAACCGCCGGATAGGCGACATCATCATCCCGTCCATCGCCTACTTTCTGGTCGGCCTTCCGGGCTTCTTGGGCAACGTGATGCACGAGATCCGGACCTATGAGGTCCTCGTGCGGTCCTCCAGCCTCAGGTCCAAATCGGGCACGGACCATCTGCACGTTTTCATGACCAAGTGGTACTACCGCACCTTGGCGTGCTATGGCATTGGCTTTGCGACGGCCGTCCTCGCGGGCTGCTTCGTGCCGGAGGCGCCGCCCGCAGAGTCAGTGGGTCCGAAGCTGCTCATATTCCGCGTTACGACCACGATTATCTTCCTCGTCTCGATGGCCAAGATCAACATGGTCGTGTCGGGCGAGCTCAAGAAGATGATCGAAGTGATGTCCTCGCAAGTCAACAAGAGCGCCGAGACCAACAAGGCCCAGGCCGTTCTCGACTTTGTGGCATAGCGCCCGTGCCAAGCGCAAGTCGTGCGTCGCGGGGTCCATCCTCCTCATCGTCTCCGCCTTCCCAGCGCTGTGGCCGCACCACAACATGTTCATGGTCTTTCTGTACTGCAACACGACTTTGACCAAGAGCCACCCCGTGTGCACCTATCTCGGCCAGGGCAACAAGGTGCGCGATGATAACGCGACGACCGCGGCCTCGACCTCGAGTTTCAAGGGCGAGGTTCCGTCGCAGCCACCAGCGCACTGAGCACAGATATCGTAAAATAGCATTTCCTGAAGATGAATCCAAACACCTGTCTGCGCTGTTTCCTCGCCCATCCGTACAGGCTTCGGCAGCACCCTCTTCCGCACCGCACCCCTCCGCCCGCACCTCGCGCATCTGCGATCTGGCCGTCAGACCAATTCCTGCCGAGCATACCTCGCCATCGCGGGAATCTTTCGCCTCGCGGACCAGCTCCCCGCGGACTCACCACCACGGGTCACAGCGGCATCGACGCTCAAGTACGGTACCTCATCCACATTTCCGCCTCACATCAGTCGCCTCGCGACTTCGAGACAAGCTCGACTTTGCGTGCGGTGGCCGGCCCGTGCAACCGCCACCGCCGCCCACACTGAACTGCCGTACCCCGGGCGCCAGGAAACTGCCGCATCTACTAGGCCAACCTGGAGATCTCCGCGGGTGTCGTCCTGCACCACGCCGCTGCTCGCTGTCACCAAGTTCGTCAACTCCTCTGGCTCATCTACACCCGCAAGCGCACCAGCAAAGCTCGTCCCGACCTGGCGCTCCTCCGAGCAAGTGCGGCTGCGACCCCACGGGGCTCCGCATACCGAGCGGCAACTGGTTCTTCCACGCGCTCTTCTGCACGTGGACACTGCCCGTGGCCCACAACAAGTCCGCCGCTACCCTCGGCCCCCGACCACTAGCTCGTCCTGGTCCTCTCTACCACGGACGAAACTGCCGGCGACTGGCCCAAGCTCCGTGGCATCGTGCGCGACTCCCACACCGCCGATCGCCTCGCCGGCCAAGCTGCCAGCCGCAGCCTCCTCGTCGAGGCGATCTTTCACGCAATCCAGGAACCGCTTGTCCCGTCCGCGGCGGCACATGCGCAACGCAAGACCTCGGTCCACACCGTTAGCATCCCGTGCTTGCTGCGGCCCCGTTCGGCATCGAAGTCGGTCGGGGGTGGGTGACTCGTGACCAGACTCACATATATGTCAGTACGTACTTGCCATAGTCGAGTACGGTGCAAGTACGGCAGCCTTGGCTTCATCAATGTCAGTACCGTAGTGGCGAGCGACAACGTAAACGATGAACGGGGCGAGTTCGGGCATGGCCACGCTTGGTCGAACCCTGGTTGACCGAGATCGCAGAGAGGCGCTACTGCCCCGTGCGGCGGCGACGGGCGGACACGAATCCGTTGAACGGATCGACACCAACCGCACGCTCTTGCTCTATACCAGGAAAGGGAAGGCAGAGGCCGCAGAGAGGCCGAAGCTGCTGCCCTTGGCGTTTCGCCAGCCAGCTATATTGGAGGAAGCGAGCAACTCCAGACCCGAGAAGGCGGTCGCAACCAGGAGAGACAGAGCGCGGAGGCAGGATGGCGAGACTGGTGCAGCGGGTGCGTGCTGGAGCGACTGCTCGGGCAACGGGCTGTGCAAGGGCGCACTGTGCGAGTGCGCGCCAGGCTGGCACGGGCAAACCGACATTGTCAACTTTCAAGGGTACGACTGCCCGATGCCAAGGGCGGCCGAGCTCATCACGTGGAGCCTAGCCACCGCCGGAGCGGTTCTTTACGATGCGGCACCTGAACGCGCTGCAGGCCAGCGGCAGGCGTTTGGACGGCTCGCGAAGAAGGCGAATGCCAAGGGCAAGAAACTATTCTGGTACAACCACACGCCACTCCGCGTCGTGGTGCTTGGCCTCTGCACCCTCTGCCCGGGATCACTGGTCGTGTGTCTCTACAAGATGGCAGGCCTGCCCAACCGCCGGATAGGCACGACATCATCCCGTCCATCGCCTTTTCTGGTCGGCCTTCCGGGCTTCTTGGGCAACGTGATGCACGAGATCCGGACCTATGAGGTCCTCGTGCGGTCCTCCAGCCTCAGGTCCAAATCGGGCACGGACCATCTGCACGTTTTCATGACCAAGTGGTACTACCGCACCTTGGCGTGCTATGGCATTGGCTTTGCGACGGCCGTCCTCGCGGGCTGCTTCGTGCCGGAGGCGCCGCCCGCAGAGTCAGTGGGCCCAAAGCTGCTCATCTTCCGCGTTACGACCACGATAATCTTCCTCGTCTCGATGGCCAAGATCAACATGGTCGTGGCTGGCGAGCTCAAGAAGATGATCGAAAGTCCTCGCAAGTCAACAAGAGCGCCGAGACCAACAAGGCCCAGGCCGTTCTCGACTTTGTGGAGCATAGCGCCCGTGCCAAGCGCAAGTCGTGCGTCGCGGGGTCCATCCTCCTCATCGTCTCCGCCTTGCCGCCGCTGTGGCCGTACCATGGCGTGTTCATGGTCTTTCTGTACTGCAACACGACTTTGACAACCACCCGTGTGCACCTATCTCGGCCAGGGCAACAAGGTGCGCGGTAATAGCACAGGACCGTGATCTCGGCCTCGAGTTTCAAGGCCGAGACTTCCGTCGCGGCCACCAGCGCGTTGAACTCAGAAATCGTGAGCTAAGATGTAAAAAGCGTCATGCATGGCTTCGCTTTCGCTAAGCCCCTGGCGTAAAGAGGCCCTTGCCTGTCGTTCCCTGATGCCACGTCCGCCGCGGCACAAGTCCGCCGCGGCCAGAGGTGCCACAGAGTACGACACGGCCAGCCGCCAAGTCCATGTAGCCGTTCAGAGGAATGGCACCAAGCCAAGTGCGGCCAATGACAGGAAAGGCAGAGCAGAGGCCCCAGAAGCAATAGCCACTCTTGACTGTGCTCTCGGCATCGCGAAGACCCCCGACCTGTAGCGGTTTCGTGAGCGAGCTGTCGTCAGCAACTCGGCAGCCGAGCAACCACGCGCGAGTGGAGTGGCAAGCAGAGCGCTGAGGCGGAATGGGCGAGGCTGGTGGCGCCATGACGTGCTGGAGCGACGACTGCTCGGGCCACGGCGCCTGCGTGAACGGCTTCTGCAGGTGCGAGGACTGCTGGCACGGGCAAACCGACTTGGTCAACTACGACGGGTACGCCTGCCCGATGCCAAGGGTGGCCGAGCTCGTCGCGTGGGGAATAGGCGGCATTGGTGCAGTGCTAATCACCGTGCGCCACGCACAAGCGCTGCGAGTACAGCTGACCGTGTTCCGGCGGCTTCAAGAGAAGGCCAGCAGCAAGGGGAAGGCCTTACATTGGTACAAAACATCCGCCGCTCCGCATTGTGGCTCTCGGGGCCTTCACCATCTGCCCTGGCGCGCTCGTCGTGTGCGCTCTCAGGTCGCTGGCGCCCCCAACCGGCGCATCGGCATTGATTTCCTGCCTTCCATCGCGTACTTTGTGGTCGGCCTCCCCGGGTTTATCGCCAACGTCATGCACGAGATCCGCACCTACGAGGTCCTCGTGCGCTCGGCGAACATGGGTTCAAAAGATGACAGCGACCCCGTGCACGTCTTCATGACCACATGGTACTACCGCGCCTTGGCTTGTTAAGGTAAAGGGTTCGCCATGGCCATCCTCGTGGGCTGCTTCTTATCAAGCGCTTTGCCAAACGAGTCGGCGGCCCGGCACTGCTCATCCTCCGCAACGTGACCACCATCCTCTTCCTCGTCGCAATGGCCAAGATCAACCGCGTGGTGGCTCGCGAGCTCAGGAAGATGATTGAGACGATGTCCTCACAGGCCAACAAGAGCGCCGAGACCAGCAAGGTCCAGGCCGTACTCGACTTTGTGGAGCAAAGCGCGCGCGCCAAGCTCAGGTCGTGCGCCACCGTGACTGTCCTCCTCGTCATGTCCTCCTTACCACCGCTGTGGCCCTTGTACACTTTCGTCATCCTGTTCTTCTACTGCAACGTGACCCTGACCAGGAGCCACCCCGTGTGCAACTACCTGGGCCAGCGCAAGAAGCCAGCCCGCACGACACAGCTCACGGCGGAGGTCGCGTCCGCGACGTCCAACCAATTCGAGAGCTCCATCGCGGCAACAACAACCGGCTGACGCCCGGAGCGCATCACGCTCTTGCTCGCCTCGTTCTTCTCTGCTCCAGCTACGGGGCGGAAAGGCGTACGGCCGTCGGGCCCTTCCCCTCGACCTGTATGGCGCACCCTCTGATGCCTCGACCCCGAGCGAAAAGGATCCGTTCAACGGAAACAGGACGATCAGCGCCCATTGCCGACAGCGTACGTAGCCTCGGCAACTATCTCCGAGCAAGAAACGGGGCCGCGGGAAAGAGCTATCTATCTATCAATCTGTCTGTGTCTTCAGGTTCAGGCAGGCAGCAGCAGAAAGCCGAAAGCCGACCGGCTCATGTTATACGCTAAACTCTTGGCCGCCGACACCGAGGTTAGCGGTTCAACCGATAGCTCATCACGCTTTGTCCGAGCACAATCGCCAGCAAGAGCTGGCAAGTCAGAACAGGCGGCAGGCGACAGCGACAGCGACAGCGACAGCGACAGCGACAGCGACAGCGGGAGAGCGGGAAGAGTGAGGAGATGGGAGACGACGGCGATAGCCTCGCGTGCTGGAGCGACTGCTCGGGCCACGGCGTGTGCGAGAGTGGGCGCTGCGTTTGCGAGCTGGGGCTGGCACGGACAGACCGACCTGGTTAACTACGAGGGTACGACTGCCCCCTGCCGAGGGTGGCCGAGCTCATCGGCTGGGGCATTGCAAGCATGGGTGCTATCCTCATCACAGTTCGTCACGTCAAAGCGTTGCGAGCGCAGCTGCAGGCGTTCCAGCGGCTTGAGAGAAAAGCCGCCACGAGAGGCAAAAGGCTGCGCTGGTACAACCACGTGCCGCTTCGCATCGTGGGTGCTCGGGTTGCTCACGCTCTGCCCCTGGTCGATCGTCGTGTGCGCATGCAAGATGGCGGGAACCACGAACCGCCGCATCGGTGTGGACTTGGTCCCGTCCATTGGCTATCTCATCGTCGGCCTCCCCGGATTTACTGCCAACGTCATGCACGAGGTCCGCACCTACGAGGTCCTGGTCCGCTCGGCGAAAATGGGCTCCAAAGCGGACGGCGACCCTTGTACACGTTCATGACCACATGGTACTACCGCGCACTGTCGTGCTACGGCGCAGGCTTCGCTGTGGCCTTGCTCTTGGGCTGCTTTATGCCAGACGTGGCGCCCGACCAGGCGGTGGGCCCGGCGCTGCTCATCCTCCGCAACGTTACCACGATCCTCTTTCTCATCGCAATGGCCAAGATCAATCACGTTGTGGCCACCGAGCTCGTGAAGATGATCGAGTTGATGTCCTCGCAGGCCAACAAGAGCACCGAAAACAGCAAGGTCCAAGCTGTGCTGGACTTGTGGAGCATAGCGCGCGCGCCAAGCGCAAGTCGGCCATCTCTGTTGCTGTCCTTTTCGTGGTGGCCTCCTTGCCACCGCTGTGGCCATTCTACACGTTCTTCCTCATCTTCCTGTACTGCAACGTGACCTTGACGAAGAGCCACCCCATCTGCTCCTACACCGGCGATAGCAAGGTGCGCGGCCCGGAGCGCGCATCATCAACCACGGCAGCGAGTTTCAAGGGCACGAGCCTCGCCGCGGCGACGAGCGCCGCGACGACTAGCACCGCGGCCAACGACGAGTAAGCCCACAAACCCGCCCTCACTACGGCAATAATCTCGAGCTAGCGACTACAAGCTTTAAGCGAGCCGTTGGCTACGGCTTCGACTCGGATCTGACCGTAGAGCTTACTCCGGATGGCAATGAAACTGTCGGAGCCGAATAAGGGCCGGGCCCCGAGCAGGCTCTGGTCGCACGAAGCGTATGCTCAGATCAACGGCTTGCTCTCCAGCTGGGCGACAGGGTTCTGAGCGCAGCACCGGGAGCAGCGACGAGCGAAGGACGTGGACGGGCGAGCTCACGGCAATGGGTGACGCAGGCTCAGGCCTGGCATGCTGGAGCGACTGCTCGGGCCACGGCGCGTGCCAGAATGGGCGCTGCGACTGCGCGCAGGGCTGGCACGGGCAGACCGACCTGGTCAGCTACGAGGGGTACGACTGCCCTATGCCGAGGCTCGCGGAGGTTGTTGCATGGAGTATTGCTGGTGTCGGCGCGGTGATGGTCACGTCTCGTCACGTCAGAGCATTGCAAGCCCAGCTGCAGGCGTTCCAGCGGCTTCAGAAAAGGGCAAACGCGAAGGGCAAGAAGCTGCAATGGTACAACCATGTGCCACTTCGCATCGTGGCCCTCGGCCTGCTCACTATGTGCCCCCTTTCGCTGGTGATGTGCGCGTACAAGCTGGCGGGTATCCCCAACCGGCGCGTCGGCTTCGACCTCGTCCCGTCCGTGGCGTACTGGCTGGTGGGCTTCTCAGGAAATACCGCCAACGTGATGCAGGAGATCAAAACGTACGAGATCCTCGTGAAGTCCTCAAGCCTCGGCTCCAAATCAGGCACCGACAAGGTGTACGAGTTCATGACGACGTGGTATTGGCGCACGTTGGCGGCATACGGCTTGGGCTTAGGAGCAGCCGTGACCATGGGCTGCTTTTTGCCGGACGCGCCGCCCGACAAGTCGTCCGGCCCCGCACTGCTCATCCTTCGCAACGTGACGTCCATTGCCTACCTCCTCGCCTTGGCCATGATCAACCGCGAGGTGGCGCTCAAGATCGGTGCGATGATCGAGGTGCTGTCCTCGCAGGCCAACAAGAGCGCCGAGACGAGCAAGGTCCAGGCTGTGCTGGACTTTGTGGAGAGCAGCGCCCGCACGAAGCGCAAGGCGAGCATCTCTGGCACTCTGATCCTCATCGTGGCCTCCTTGCCACCGTGGCCTTATCACGGCATGTTCATGGTCTTCTTGTTCTGCATGGGGACGGTGACCACGGCCCACCCCGTGTGCAACTACCTTGGCAAGAGCAACAAGAGGAACAACAAGGTGAACACCACGCAGCACTACGAGGGGGCGAGCTTCCGGGCGCAGAGCTCCGCCCTGGCGACAAGCGCCATGTCCTCGGGCACCGACGAGCCGCCGCAGTAGTTTACACGGACAGAACCGACCGTAGCGTACGCACTTGGTGTTGTTGAGTCACTGTCACTGCCACAGTACGTACGCCAGAAGAAGCAGTCGTGTTTGTTGCTCCAGCGCTAGCTAAGGCTAGCTGAGGCTGGCACGACACTGACCTCGTGCCACGAAACAAAGCAGCTGGGGTTCTTCATGCCTCCTCCTTCAGCCTTCGGTGCGGTGCAAAGCGCCACATCGCAGCAGCAGTCCTCGCGCTGCTCGGTCAGCCACCTGCTCCTCCACCTCTGACGCCAAAACAGAGCGAGCTCGCCATCGTCGCAGCGTCTGGATCGGCGTCGTAGCGTTTCGAGGGTTGGATCATCGACCCTCTGTTGAGAGTACCAGTACTGATGGCATCTGCTGGCCGCTCGAGATGGCAAGTGAGCGGTCGTAACTGTCGGAGCTGAGACAATGCCGAGTGGGCGCCAGGCCCCCGGCCGGGCCCCGACGATCGGTACCTCGACGTCCAGCTCAACGGCTTGCGCTGGCCAGCTCTAGGGTTTCACCGGGAGCAGAGCGCCGAGCGAAGGGCGTGGACGGGCGAGCGCACGGCAATGGGTGACGCAGGCTCAGGCCTGGCATGCTGGAGCGACTGCTCGGGCCACGGCACGTGCCAGAATGGGCGCTGCGACTGCGCGCAGGGCTGGCACGGGCAGACCGACCTGGTCAGCTACGAGGGGTACGACTGCCCTATGCCGAGGCTCGCGGAGATTGTTACGTGGAGCATTGCCGGTGTCTGCGCGGTGATGCTTACCGCTCGTCACGTCAAGGCGCTGCGAGCGCAACTGCAGGTGTTCCAGCGGCTTCGGAAAAAGGCCAGCGCGAAGGGCAGAAAGCTGCAATGGTACAACCACGTGCCGCTTCGTATTGTGGCGCTCGGCCTGCTCACCATCTGCCCCTGGTCGCTGGTGATATGCGCGTACAAGCTCGCGGATATCCCCAACCGGCGCGTCGGCTCCGACCTCGTCCGTCCGTGGCGTACTGGCTGGTGGGCTTTCCCGCGACCGCCGCCAACGTGATGCAGGAGATCCAGACGTACAAGATTCTCACGCAGTCCGCCAACCTCGGGTCCAAATCAGGCACTGACCCGGTGTACAAGTTCATGACGACGTCGTACTGGGCTGTGATGGCGGCGTACGGCTTGGGCTTTGGCGCAGCCGTGATCGTGGGCTGCTTTTTGCCGGACGCGCCGCCCGACGAGTCGTCCGGCCCAGCACTGCTCATCCTTCGCAACGTGACATCCATAGCCTACCTCCTCGCCTTGGCCAAGATCAACCGCGTGGTGGCGCTCAAGATCAGCAAGATGATCGAGTCGATGTCCTTGCAAGCCAACAAGAACGGCGCCGAGACGAGCAAGGTCCAGGCTGTGCTGGACTTTGTGGAGAGCAGCGCGCAAGCTAGGCGTAAGACGAGCATCTCCAGCACTGTGATCCTCATCGTGGCCTCCTTGCCACCGCTGTGGCCTTATCACGGCATGTTCATGGTCTTCTTGTTCTGCGCGGGGTCGGTGGCCATGGCCCACCCGCCAGCAACCACCAGGGCAAGACCAACAAGAGGAACAACAAGGTGGGCGCCACGCAGCATTACGAGGCGGCAAGTGCCCGGTTGCAGAGCTCCGCCGTGGCGACAAGCGCAGCGTCCTCGGGCGCCGACGAGCCGCCGCAGTAGTTCTCATACGTACTTGTGTGTGTGTGTGTTGATTTCGATCGGCCGCGTCGCGTGCCTGCCTGCCTGCCTGCGCACGGTGCGTGCGTGCATGGCTCTCTCCCTCTCTCTCACGCCACGGTCTCCGGGTAGCCCGTGAGGTCGAGCGTGAGCGTGCGCGAGCAATTGTCGCGCTGCTCGCGGTAGATGCCCACGAGGCCGTCCGCCTTGTCGTAAAAGGTATCCTTGAGCGAGATGACGACGCACTGAAAGTTGGCCGCGTTGCGGCGGATGTAGTTGGAGACCTTGAAGACGTTGACGTTGTCCAGCGCGGCGTCGACCTCGTCCATGACGAAGAAGGGCGCCGGGTGGTAGCTGTGCACCGCGAAGAGCAAGGCCAGCGCCGCCACGGTCTTCTCGCCGCCAGAGAGCTGGTCCATGTCGCGGAAGCGCTTGGTCGGCGGCATGGCGTTGTACTTGATGCCGCCCAGGTAGGGCTCGTCCGTGTTGTCCAGCGACAGGTAGGCGTTGCCGCCCAGCGGGTGCCGCGCGCTCTTCGTCAGCTCGCGGTAGATCCGGTCGATCGTGTTGGACACGTGCTCGAACATGTGCATGAACTTGTCGTACCGCGCGCGCTTGACCTCCTCGAACGACAGCTCCACCTCGCGCGACTGTTGCCGCGCCTTGGCCAGCTTGGCGTCCGTGTCCTTGAGCCGCTCGGACACGTCCTGGAACCGCTCTTCTGCGCGCATGTTGGGCTGCATGCGCTCCAGCTCCTCCCGCAGCAGCTCCACCTTCTTGCCGAGCTCCGCCACTGCCGCGGGATCCTTGGCGGCCTCCTCGTCGCTCAGATCGAGGCTGCTAAAGTCCACGCGGGCAGTGGCGCTCTCGTCTCGCAGCACCGTGCGAGAGTCGCCGCGCGCGAACGCCATCGAGCTTGGCGCCGAGCTGTCCTGCGACATGAGCTGCTCGGACCCGCCCACGCTTGCGCTACTGCTGCTACTGCTGCTACTCTTGCCGGCCGTCTTCTTCTTTGACGACGCCTTGCTCTTGCCCCTTCGCTCGTCGTCCGAATCCAAGTCCATGGCGCTGCCCTCCTCGTCCTCTTCCTCCTGCTGCGGCCGGGCGGCAGCAGCGCGTTTGGCAGACTTGAGCGGTATGGTGACCTGATCAAGCTCGGCCTTGCGAAGCGTCTCGTGACGCTTGGCGCGCAGCTTCTCCACCTGGTTCTCCTGCGTGGCCAGCTTCTTGGCCACCGTGGCCTTCTCCAGCAGCAACTCGTCGCGCGCCTCGACGACCTTGCGCGACGCCAGCTGCTTGGCCTCCGCCTCCGCCCTGCGCTCCTTGTACGCCAACTCGGCCTCGTCCAGCGCGGCGTTGGCCTGCTCGAGCCGCTCTGCCGCCTTGCCCGCCTCGACCTCGCGCGAGCTCAGCGCCTCCCGCGTCGCCTTCAGCTTGCCCTCGGCTCGCTCGCGCGCCGCCTCCAGTTGCCGCGACTCGAGATAGCGCAACTGCGACTCGAGCTTGCGCTTCTGCTCGCGCACCTTGGCCAGGCCGTCCTTCACCACCTGCTGCTCGCCTGCGGCGGCGGCGGCCTCGGCCAAGATATCCTCCACGCCGATGCGCTGCCCGAAGGCTTGCACACGCGCGTCCACCGCCTCGCGTGCGCGCTGCTGTACCGCCTCCAGCTCCTCCGCCTCACTCGCCACCTGCGCCGCCAGCTGCTCGCGCTCCGGCTCGGTGCGCTGCAGCTCCTCCTCCACGCGATTCAGGTCGGTGGCCAGCGCCTTGAGCTTGTCTTCTGTGGCCTGTCGGTCCATGCGGGCGAACTTGATGCGGTTCTCCGCGTTGGCCACTGCCATCTCGAGCTCCTGCAGCTGCCCGCCAGCGGCTGTACCGCCAGCACCGCCTGCAAGAGGCTCGCGACGTCGACGACCACCACCGCCAGCACCCGGTGCAGCCGCAGCAGCAGCAGCAGCGCCGCCGAGCTCGAAGAGCTTGTCGTCCAGGTCCTCAAGTTGCTGGCGCAGCTCGTCGCGTCGCGATCGCGCCTGGTCGAGCTCCTTTTGCTCGAATCGGCTGTACTGCTGCCCCCTGCCGCCCGAGCCACCCGAGCTGCCGCCGGTCATGTCGCCGTTGGTACTGATGACGTGGCCGTCCAGCGTTACCGCCTTGACGCGCTCGCGGCGGCGAAAGCACAGGTCCCTGGCGTCGTCCAGCGTATCGCAGATGACCACGCCGGCCAGCACGTATTGCACGGCCTTCTCGAGCGCCGGGTCGTACTCGAGCACGTCCACGGCCAGCTTGTAGCGGTCGCCCAGCTGACGGTGGCGCTCAAGCGTGCGGCGCGGCTCGAGCGTGTCGAGCGGCAGGAAGGTGGCCACGCCTGCTCGCTTGTCGCGCATGTACTTGATGCACTCAAGGCCCGTTGCCTCCTTGTCGACCACGATGGCGTCCATGTGCCGGCCCAGCGCCACGCCGATAGCGGTGTCGTAGCGGCGGCTGCTGGGCGTGCACAAGTCCACGAGGCGGCCGCGTACCTGGCCGTAGTGGTACTTGAGGTTATCCATAAAGTCGCGCATCTTGCGCTCCTTGGCCGACTCGGCGCGATACGCCTTGGCCGCGTGCAGCGAGTCGTTGGCCTCGCGCAGCCGCCGCTCGAGCTCGCCGCGCTGCGCGGCCAGCCGCTCAAGCAGCTCGCGCTGCGCCTGCAGCTCAGCGCCGCTGGTCTTGGCCTCGGCCTCGAGGCGGGAGATGGCGGCCGCCATCTTGGCCTGCCGTGCCTGCAGCTCGAGCTGCTCCTCCGCCAGGTCAGCCTTGCGGCGCGCTAGCGCGGCGGCACTGCTGCGCAGCGTCTCGAGCCGCTCGGCGCTTACGTCGTGGCGGCGCTGGCGCGACTCGAGCTCCGCCTGCACGCCCAGATTGTCCGCCCGCGCCTGCTCCTGGATCGCCTCCAGCTCCTCTTGCTGCGCGGGCGTCAGCCTCGACGCGGCCGAGACGCGCGCCAGCTTGTCTTCCAGCTTGCGCTCGGCGTCCGCCATCTGCTGCACGTCGGCATGCAGGCCAGCCTTCTCCTTGGCCTGCTGCGCGATCTCCTTGCTCGCCTGCTCGACCGCCTTTTCCGCCAGCCGCACCTTGTTGCGCAGGTGCAGCGCGCCCTCGCTGGCCTTGAGCGCCTTTGGCTCGAGCCGCTCGAGCTGCTGCCGCGCCTGGCGGACCTGCTTCTCGGCCTTGGCCGCCGCGGCGAGCTCGGCCGCCTCGGCCCGCCTCGCCAGCTCCACGCGCTCGTCCAGCACGTTCTCCTCGTGCGCGGCCTCAGCCAGCTCCGTCTCCAGCTTCGTGATGGCGGCTGCGTGCTGCTTGATGTCCTGGTCCACTTGCCAGAGCTGCAAGAGGAAAAAGTCCGTCTTGAGCTGGTCCAGCTCGGCCAGCTTGGCGTTGAACCGCTCGGCCTCCTGCTTTTGCTCGCGAGCCTGCTTGCGCTCGTGCGAGATGCCCTTCTTCTGCCGGTACGTGAAGATCGTGTCCGTCTCGGCCTCGTCCTTGCGCGATCGCAGCGCCTCGTACTCCTCCACGAGGTCGCCGGAGGAGCTGATCTCTTCAAAGAACCGCGTGAGCTGCGCTGGTGTCTTGCTCGCGATGCTCTCCACGTCGCCCTGGAACACCAGAAAGTTGCGCGCCTTGACCAGCACGCCAATGTCGCGCAAGTGCCCGTCGTAAGCGCCGCGCGACACGGCCTTGCCGCCGAACCGGTACTTGCTCGTGCCCGAGTGCGAGATCGACCGCGTGAACCGCAGCTCAGCGCCAGCGCCGACGCCGGCCACCTCGCCCGCGGCTGGCTCGTACACCAGCGACACCAGCGCCTCGCGACGGAGCTCGTCGCGACGCCCGTCGGCATTGTACACCAGGTCGCGCAGCTGCTCGCCGCGGAGGTGTCGCGTCTGCACGCCCACCACGAAGCTGATCGCGTCCATCAGGTTGCTCTTGCCCGCGCCATTAGGCCCAATCACTGCCGTGAAGTCGCGGAACGGGCCAATGGTCTGCGCGCCCTTGTACGACTTGAAGTCGCACACCTCCAGCCGCACGATGCGGCCCATCGAGACCGCCGGCCTCCTGCCGCCGCCGCCACCGCCGCCCTCGACCTCGCTCGCCGGCCCGTCCTCCTGCTCGTCAAGCACCTGTCTCGTCGCCTCCGATCTTGATCAAAGAAAAGGGAAAAAAATGAAAAGCGGGATCGGTTTAAATGGGGTTCCGGAGGTTAGACTCGGTTAGGGCGTCTCCCTCATCAGAAGACAAGCGTTTGCGATGACCTGCGCAGGTTGCGGGATGACCTTGTCAGGTGATCCCGTTGACGTCTGCTCTGGTTGGAGAAATGACGGCCGCAGTCATTTGCAGTCAATTTTCGGCCTGGGGACTGCTTTTGACACTCGGTGATGTCCTGCGCAGATTTTGACAGGTGACAAAGCGCCCGTTCAACGGAAACAGGACGATCAGCGCCCATTGCCGACAGCGTACGTAGCCTCGGCAACTATCTCCGAGCAAGAAACGGGGCCGCGGGAAAGAGCTATCTATCTATCAATCTGTCTGTGTCTTCAGGTTCAGGCAGGCAGCAGCAGAAAGCCGAAAGCCGACCGGCTCATGTTATACGCTTAACTCATGGCCGCCGACACCGAGGTTAGCGGTTCAACCGATAGCTCATCACGCTTTGTCCGAGCACAATCGCCAGCAAGAGCTGGCAAGTCAGAACAGGCGGCAGGCGACAGCGACAGCGACAGCGACAGCGACAGCGACAGCGACAGCGACAGCGACGCGACAGCGACAGCGACAGCGACAGCGGGAGAGCGGGAAGAGTGAGGAGATGGGAGACGACGGCGATAGCCTCGCGTGCTGGAGCGACTGCTCGGGCCACGGCGTGTGCGAGAGTGGGCGCTGCGTTTGCGAGCTGGGCTGGCACGGACAGACCGACCTGGTTAACTACGAGGGGTACGACTGCCCCCTGCCGAGGGTGGCCGAGCTCATCGGCTGGGGCATTGCAAGCATGGGTGCTATCCTCATCACAGTTCGTCACGTCAAAGCGTTACGAGCGCAGCTGCAGGCGTTCCAGCGGCTTGAGAGAAAAGCCGCCACGAGAGGCCAAAAGCTGCACTGGTACAACCACGTGCCGCTTCGCATCGTGGTGCTCGGGTTGCTCACGCTCTGCCCCTGGTCGATCGTCGTGTGCGCATGCAAGATGGCGGGAACCACGAACCGCCGCATCGGTGTGGACTTGGTCCCGTCCATTGGCTATCTCATCGTCGGCCTCCCCGGCTTTATTGCCAGCGTCATGCACGAGGTCCGCACCTACGAGGTCATGGTCCGCTCGGCGAAAATGGGCTCCAAAGCGGACGGCGACCCCTTGTACACGTTCATGACCACATGGTACTACCGCGCACTGGCGTGCTACGGCGCAGGCTTCGCTGTGGCCTTGCTCTTGGGCTGCTTTATGCCAGACGTGGCGCCCGACCAGGCGGTGGGCCCGGCGCTGCTCATCCTCCGCAACGTTACCACGATCCTCTTTCTCATCGCAATGGCCAAGATCAATCACGTTGTGGCTCGCGAGCTCGGGAAGATGATCGAGTTGATGTCCTCGCAGGCCAACAAGAGCGACGAAAGCAGCAAGGTCCAAGCTGTGCTGGACTTTGTGGAGCATAGCGCGCGCACCAAGCGCAAGTCGGCCATTTCCGTCTCTGTCCTTTTCGTGGTGGCCTCCCTGCCACCGCTGTGGCCGTTTACACGTTCTTCATCATCTTCCTGTACTGCAACGTGACCTTGACGAAGAGCCACCCCATCTGCTCCTACACCGGCGATAGCAAGGTGCGCGGCCCGGAGCGCGCATCATCAACCACGGCACGAGTTTCAAGGGCACGAGCCTCGCCGCGGCGACGAGCGCCGCGACGACTAGCACCGCGGCCAACCGACGAGTAAGCCCACAAATCCGCCTCACTACGGCAAGAATCTCGAGCTAGCTAGCCTAGCCAGCTACAAGCGAGCCGCCGGCTACGGCTTCGACTCAGTCCGCGTACTTGTCGTCCAGCCTCTTGTTCTCAGCTGAAGATGAAGCTGCGAAGGGCCAACTCTCATCAGAAGATTACCTGGTTGTGTTTGCGATGACCTGCGTGGGTTGAGGGAGGACCTCGACAGGTGATTCCGATGACGTCTACCCTGTTTGCGAAATGACGGCCGCAGTCATCGGTAGTCAATTAACGGCTTGGACCGGCTGCGAGCAGGCCAGTCGCGCGCGCGCGGGTAGGCGCCGCGCGCGATGGATGGCGTGGAGTGGGCGCGCCTCGGGCTGCGAGCCGAACCGCACCGCAAGCGCAAGACCTCCGACGGCCCCTGTGGCGGCGAGCAGCAGCGCGGCTCGCCAGGCATCGAAGACGATGAACGCACGCCTGCCCTCAGCCGCGTGCAGGAGGAGGAGATGGTGGAGATGCGGTTCACCGAGTCCAACACGCCGCTCACCACGCACGCCTCCGGCCCTGGGGTCAAGCGCCGCTCTAGTATGTCCGTAGACGGCTCCGCGCTGTCCATCACGATCACCCCGCCAGAGCAGGAGGAGTCGCAAAGGATCAGCATCGGTGGCGGGCTCAGCGGCGACTCGGTGCCGCCGTCGCTCGTGCCGCCGTCGCCGCAAGCCCGCGGCGTGGTGTCCAGGCGGCCTGCGTGCTCCCGCGTCCTGCTCGCCATGCTCACTGTGCTCGCCGTCCTCGCGGGAGGTTGGCTCTTGACGTCGCCAGCCGCCGCCAAGGTCAACGCCGCACCTCCCGCCGCCGTCCGCCCCTCTGCAGGATGCATCGTCAGCATCACCGTCGCCGACATCGTCGTCAACATCTTCGTCGACCTCGGCGTCGGCGTCGGCGTCGGCGTCGGCATCAACAGCTGGCGGCGATGGGGCCCTCGTCGCAGCAGCACTGGGCGGCCTGGGCTCGCTGGCAGTGTGCTGCTGGTGCTTGAGACGACAGTATCGGCTGCACTTTGAGTCCGAGACGGTGCTGATGGTGCACGCGGACGACGACCTCCACAGCATCATCGAGAAGGCGCACGAGCAGTGGCAGGCGGGCCGCCATAGCGTGGACGGCGTGGCGTCGCCGCACTTGGTGCCCAGCGAGCGCCAGCGTGCTTGGGCGGCGCAGAACATCGTCAATGTGTAGATTCCCTTATATACCTGGCGTGACCTACTCCGGATTTGGGTGTATAGTTCTCGAGCGCCGCGCCGCGCTATGGCTTGCTGGCCTGCTCGTCGGAGGTCTTTTCGGCCTTGGCGACAGGCTTGAAGGGCAGCTTGCTCTGCGCAGTCGTGGACACCTCCATCCGCCCATTAACCTCGGAGAGCACGAGCGCCGTGCCGCGCTTCTGGAATCGCCTGAACTTGTCCAGCAGCGTGCTGAGCAGTCTGCCGCAGTGGCTCAGCAGTCCCGTGAAGGCCGAGTTGCGCGGCAAGCGCAAGTAGACGTCGTTGAGTATGGCATACACGCTCTCGCGCAGCGGCCGCATGTCGCCGTCGGCGCCAAAGACGCCCACGAGGAGGTGCTGCACGAGCTTGAGCATGACGAAGAGCGCGCGCAGGTCGCAAGCGCGGACGGTGCGGTTGGCATGCACGGCGGACCGAGCGGCCTTGCAGAGCTCCTCCACGCTCTGGAGCACCAGCTTGTCGTCCATCGGGTCCGCCGCCGCGGCTTCCACCGCGGCCCTCGCCGCTGGCGCTTGGCGCAGCGCGGCGATGGCGGGCAGCGAGCATAGCGCCTCGCTGAGCACGAGCTGGAGCAGCAGCGACCGGCGCAGGAGCTCGCAGGGCTGTTTGCCCGGCGGTAGAAATTCGGCGATGCTGGACGCCACGAAAAACCCGCGCACGCTACGGTCCACAGCCGGTGCCTCGAGCTCAGCCATCGGCGAGCTCGCGTCCAGCTGCGCGATCACGCCGGCCAGGCCTTGCGCCAGCTGCGGCACCAGTCGCATCAGCACCTCCTCTGGCATGGCGACGACCAGGTCGGCCAGCAGGTTGTCCGGCCCCACGCGCAGCGACACAGGGTCGACCTGCAATAGCATGGTGCGCAGGGTGAGGTCGAGGACGCTAGTCTCGTCGGTCCAGTCCACGGCCTTGGCCAGCAGGCACACCTGCATGACCAGCAGAACGCCGCTGAGCCCCTCCGGCACGTGACTAGCCTCCACCACGCCCACGCGTGCTTGTTCACCTTGAGCTTTGTCACCCTAGCCCGCGAAAGATCCATCCCGCACCAGTCCAGCAAGTCAGCAAGCATGCGGCATGAGGCGCGCCAGTCCACAGCAGGCGCGCTCGTGGTCGTCGTCCTTGCGGCTAGCGCGGCCTGCACGGCGTCTTCCAGCGAGGTCACTGTGACGTCCAGCTCGGGCAAGCCAAGCAGCAGGCAGGCCAGGTTGCTCGCGGCAAGACAGTCTTCGCGAGCGGCCATGCGCACGAGCCACAGGCAGACCTGCGGCGGGCAGGCTATCTCCCTTTCCGCGACCAGTCGCGCCGGCAGGTAGGTTTTAAGCACGGCGAACGGGTCTTGAGCGCCGTCTTCGAGGACGCTGGCCCAGACAGGGTCCACGTCTGGCCCTAGCTCGGGCTCGGCCACGGGCATCTGCTGCTGTGGATCATGCTCCTGCTGCTGTTGTTTGTCGGCGTCAGCGGCAGTGGCGGCGGTGGGCGCCGTCTCGCGGCGGAAGCAGCTTATGCAGCCGACCGAGAGGAAGGACTCGCGCTCGATGGCCAGCGTGGCCTGGTGCATGGCCGCCTGCGCGGGCACGGCGTCCTCCTGCTCAGCCAGGCGCTTCTTCTGCGCCTCGTCCTTGATTGTCTGCTGCCGCTCCACTCGCGCGAGCTTGGCTGCGCGGGCTTCCTGCTCGGCGAGCATCTGCGCGAGCTCCTCCGAGGGCGCGGGAGCGGTGCTGCGCCGCCCGGTGCTCGACCGCGTCGGCCGCCGGCGCTTGCGGTCGAGTTCGAGCACGAAGTCATCGTCGCTCAGCTCCGCCTCGTGGTCGCTCTCGGCCGCCGTCTTCTTCGCCGCCGCCTTCTTGGGCATCGTCGTTCCGTGTTTGGTTCAAATCGTGACTGCCTGACACGTCATTCTCAGGTCATTTCATTGACCTTCCAGGTCTATCGAACGACCCGATCTACGTCATTAAGATGACTGGGAGGACGTCAGTGCAAAGACCTCCCGCGGCGGCGGCCAACGTCTCTGCGGGGACGTCATTCGCGAGGTCATCGCTCAGACGTGGGAGGTCGTTAAAATGACCTGGATGACGTCAGTGCGTTGACTGGGGCACGTCCAGGCGGTCAACGGCAAGGACGGCGGCGACGAGCAAGAGCGGGCACGCGATGGAGACGGGCGCCGAGGGCCTCATCGGCATGTCCGCGCTGTACCAGGCGCGCGCTGGCGGCAACAAGGCGATGATCGCCAACGCGGAGAAGTACCTGGTGACCAACGCCGAGGTGACCACGCGACGCCGAGCCGAGCTGGTCGCTCCCTGGCAGCGCGAGGACACGCTGCGCTTCCTCAACGTCCGCGGTCCCGGCCTGGCGCTGCGCGAGGAGGCCCCGCCGCCCGGCTGGAAGAGCGTGCAGGCCTGCGAGCGCCGCCGCAAGCTGCTCGAGAAGCGCGAGCAGCTCGAGAAGGATCGCCTCGCGCAGCAGTCGCTCACGTACGAAGCGCTGGGCAAGGAGCTCCAGCGCGCGCAGGTCATTAGCAGCCTGCGCGATAAGCTCAACACGGACCTCCTCAGGGTCGCCGAGGCCGCCGAGCGAGCGCTTGGGCAGCAGACCCGCGGCGCGAAGGATCGCGGGGGGCGAACAAGGAGGAGGAGGTGGAGGAGGAGGAGGAGTGCAAGGAAGCAGCCAGGCCTGGCTCTGCGAAGGACGTGGAGCTCAGTGCACGCCGTGCAGATGCGCTCGAGAGGATTGCGGGCGCCTTGCGGCGGTGATGTTGTAGTAAACGATTTTCCTTGTTCTCACATGTCAGCTAGAGGCGGAACTGGAAGAGCAAGCCGTCGTAGAGGCCAGCCGAGAGCAGGAAGGGCGCGCCGTCGAGCGCGTGAACCTTGGCCGCGCCTTGGTGGCGTGCTGCTGCAAGCGGTGTGCCGCGAGCGGAAACCACCTGCCCGTCAGCTTGCACCAGGGCGAGACCACGCGCGGCGGTCGCGCTCGACACGAGCACGCGGCCGTCCGACCAGAGCTCAAGGGCGTGCTCGGCAAGCGGGCACGAGGTAGTTGCCCACGCGTCCTCGGCGGTGCTGCCCGGCTCCAGCTCGGTCTCGCTCAGCTCGTCCACCGCTGGCCGCGGGACAAGGGCGAGCAGGTCAGCCACCGGCACGACGTGGAGGCAGGCGTTGCTGCGCAGGCACCGGCCGTCGAGCGACCAGTCCAGGTGCGTGACGGGCGCGGTGTGCGCTGCGGTGATGATGCGAATGAGCGCAAAGTCGCGCGTCTCGAGCACGCGGATGTGCGCGTCGTCGCTGCCCACGGCAAGCTGCGCCCCATCCGGCGAGAAGGCCAGGCTGCGCACCGCGTCGCGCGAGTGGTCGCCGGTTTGGCTGTACGAGATGACACAGTGCTTGATGCGGCGCGACAAGTCGCCCGCGAAGACCTCGATGGTGCCGCCCTTGGTGCCCACCACCACCTGCTGCCCAGAGGGAGAGGCCGCGATGGAGGAAGCCTCGTCGGGCAGGGCCTCGTGCGCAGCAGCTTGTGGCCCTCGAGGTCCCAGAGATGCACTAGAGAACGACCAGCCGTGACACAGTACTGCCTCACGTGGTCGCGCAGCGTGCAGGCGACCAGGCGGCCCTGGAGCGGGTCGGACCGCAGCGGCGTCGGGGACCTCGGTGGCGTGCCCGCAGGGCACGACGCGTGGCGGGTCTCGCAGGCCTTCGAGCTCGAGTAGCGCGCCCGTGCTGAGCGACTGCAGACATTTCCAGCGCCCGGCCGCCGAGCACGCGCTCAGCATGGTCACGTTCGGGTTGGCAACAAACGAGTCGCTCGGTGCGCCTCAAAGTAGGTGTCCACCGCCAGCGTGACGCCGTTCTCGAACAGGCACAGAAGGCGGCCATCAGGCGTGGGCATCACCTGCCGCACGCCACCGGCACGCGAGTGCGGCGCCCCCGGGACGCGCTCAGGGTGCAGGTCCGAGCGGCCCAGCACTCGCCGCGCCGTGACGGTGTCGCGGCTCCAAAAGACGAGCGAGCCGTCCGCATGGCCCGTGATGACATAGTTCGAGAGGTGCGCCAGGCAGCTGATATCCGAGTCGATGGGGCTCTTGGGGCTCTTGGAGCTAAGACGCGTGCGCGCGGGCTCAAAGGTCCACATGCGGAGGAACTGCCCACCCGCCGTGAAGACGTCCACAAGGGAGTCGGGCGCGCCCTCGTTGCGCGGCAGTACAAGCATGCGCTGAATCGACGGGCAGCCGGCCTCCTCGCGCGTGCTGGCCAAGCACTCGCCCGTCGCCGCGTCGCGCAGGAAGAAGGCGCCGCCCGTGTCGACGACGCCCAGGTACTTTGCGCCGGGCGAAAAGCACAGCGAGGCGACGCGGGCGCCGCCTTGCGGCCGGACAGTGCACTTGACAACAAGCGTGCGCGGGTCCCAGACGTGCGTCACGCCCGCCGCGTCGCTCGTGGCGGCGACGAGGCCGTCCGCAGATACCGCGACCACCTTGATGAGGCTTGCGTGCTGCGCGAAGAAGCCCTGACGCGCGACGCGCCCGTTGCGGATGGGCTTGTACACGACCGCGAGGTTGGCTGCCGTGACAAGCACGTCGTCGCGGCCATTTACGTAATGCGCACCCGTGACGGCCGAGCGGCCGTACACCCACTCGAGGTCCAGCGCGGTGCCTGGGAATGCGCGCTGTGCGCCTGCAGCGCCCATCGTTTGGCCAGCGCCCCATTCGTAAGCTTTCGCCAGGCTTGGTCGTCGACAGGCCATGGCACGGCGGGCGCGTCGGTGTCCATGCCTAGCTCCGCCTTGGCCTCGGCGACCACCGGGGCGTGGAAGCGAGAGCTTGACGGATCTGTGCGGGGCTGAGCAGCCGCTCCTAGATCGTCCAGACGCGCCTTGACCTTGTGCTCGCGCTGATCGACCGGCGTCGCGAGCCAGGCTTCCCGCGCACGACAAATGTCCTCCATGTGCTCAGTCGTCCACCAGCACAGGCAGCCGTCCACGCTGCTAGATGCCACGAAGCGGTCATCTGCCGAGAACACTAGACGTGTCACCTCGCCGGCGTGGGCTTTGACGCGCTTGAACATCTTGCGCGTCTTCTCGGGCAGCGGGAAGGGGTAGAACACGATGGAGCCATCCTTCCGGCCAGCAGCGAGCGTCAGCTGGCCCGTAGAGCGCGCGCAGCACGCCATGTCGGCGTCTCGATGCCGCTTACGGCCCACCCGCGCAGGCAGGTCCAGGAGGCCCACTCCACGTCGCGCAGCGCGCGGGCACTGTTGATGCGCGCCCCGGTGGTTGCGTCCCAATGGAGCAGCTCGGTGCCGTCGCGGCCAGAGGTGCTCTGCAAGGACATGCGATCCCCTGGGACCGACCAGTCCAGGTCGGAGACGAACGAGGTGTGGCCTTCCAGCTTGTGCAGCAAGGCGTAACTTGACCCGGCGCTCGAGTAGACGTAGATGCTGCGGTCGTGGCAGCCCGCCGCCAACATATCGCCCGCGGGCGAGTACCGGAGCACTTGCACCCAGTCAGTCGGCTCAGACAGCTCGGCGACGGAGGTCAGCTCGTGCGACAAGTCCGCTTCGGGCGCGGCGGCACGCACGAGTCGAAGCGCGACGACTTTGCCGCTGATAAGACCCGCGGCGATCTCGCCGATGGCGCCCTCCGCGCCGTCGTCGGCGTCTTGAAGGCCACGGTCTTGACTTGGCGGCGAGCTGGTGCTTTGCCACCTGTCGACGGCCCGTCGAGTCCCACACGCGCACAAAGCAGTCGTCGCCGCCCGAGGCGACAAGTTGCGCGCTAGGGTGCGCCGCGAGGCCCCAGATCTCGCCGACGGCATGGCCCTCGTTCACCACGATACGCTGCGTCTTGGTGAGGTCGACAAGGTCGGCAAACTCGACGACGTGGCCAGCGCGTGTGCCCACCAGGATATCGATTTGCTGGGACGTCTCATTCACGGGAGGCGCCAGGCGACCAAAACCGCTGCTTGAAGCGCCCTCCTCGGCGTGGTGGCGTACAGCGTCAATGCTACGCACGGAGGCGCCGAGCTCTGCGATGCGCTCGGCCGGCTCAAAGGCATCCGCAAAGTTGGCATCCGCGCCAGGCTCGAATGCGCGTCGGCGCCGCAGCAGCGCCAAAGACCCGTCCTTGCGGCCGACCACGAGGCTGCCGTCACCAACCGGCGAGGCACAAAGGCTGTAAGGCAGCATACCCGGCCCCGGCGACGCGAGCACGCCCACCACACAGCGTTGCGCGCAGCTCCAAAAGGCGATCGCGCCAGAGGCGAGTCCCGTTGCCACGACGGGGTCGCCGGTCTCCTGCGGGAGAAGGCACACCGAGACAACGTTTTGCTTGGCAACGCCCTTGTAGTCTGGCCCATCCTTGGGCGCGGCAAAGCGGCCGCGGTGCGACTCGGGCGGGCCCTCCTCGCTGCTGTTGCAACGCCAGAAGGTGACGTGGCGGGTGCCGACGCAGACAAACTCGCGGGGCGCGACCCAAACGAGGTCCAGGATCGTCTTGGCGCCGCCGGGGGAAAGCCCCTTGAGGCGCTCCTTGCGCCAGTCAAAGATGGCTACCGACTGGTTGCCGTCCTTGCCCACGACGCAGAGCAGGTCCTCCTCGGGGCTGAAGGCGATGTGCGCCGCGCCTTCGGCCCAGGGCAGGCGGACGTGGGCGACCGAGTTTAGCGTGGCCGCCTCCCACACGAACAGATCGGTCCCCTGCGCGCTCGCGGCGTACGCGCGCAGCGGCGCGACGCCGATGGCGTCGACTTGGCCTGGGTGGCGCTGGAAAAAGCGTTGCTGCGCGCGGCCGTCCTTTGTCGCGAGGTTGGCTACGACCACGAGGCCTGCGGCCGGGTAGGCCAGCTGCCGCTCGGCCAGATAGCGCACGTTGGGCCTCGCCTTTTGCGCGCACGTCGTGAGCCCGCTGACCCAGGCTAGCTTGAGGTCCGCATCGTACTTGGCGTCCGATACGCCCATGAGATCTCGGACGGCGGCGCGGCGCGCCTCCTCTTCCGGCGAAGGGGCTGCATAGCGCCTCTCCCAGGCGCTCGATGGCTTGGTGGCGGCTTCGCCATCGTGCAGGCTCCACGCGCTGTCTTTCGCGTCCCAGCGCGGGGCGGAAAGCCCGCGCTGCGCTAGGATCTCTCCTCGATCTCCGAGTCGTTGTCGTCGTCGGAGGGCACGACTTGGGCTTGCGCGTCCATGTCGCAGCCCGCTTCGTCGTCGCGCACGACCCGCCATTGCACAAAGTGCCCGTCTGTGCGGCTGCTGGAAATCGCGAGCAGCGCGGCGTGGCCGCCGACAAAGCGCAGCCCCGACCGGCCGACGGGAGCGCTCCATCGCGTAGAGCTTGAGCTGACTGGAGGGCAGCGGCTCTGTGCAGGGGTAGCGCGTCAGGGCAATATTACCCCGGCGGTCGCCGAGGGCGAGAAGGCCGTCGTGCGCGTCAAAGCACGTGGCTGCTCGCGCGCACGGTCTTGGGCATGCCAGCGACCCGCCACAGCTCTGGCGCGGCGCTCGTGGCCCACTGGAGCTCCTTTAGGCTCAGCAAGGTGTCCTCGATGCGGTTGCCGCCGTCGTGGATGTTCCAAAAGTAGTGCTTGCGCAGCGGCTCGGCGTCCGTGCCGCCAACGAGCGCAATGCGGAGCACGGCGCCGTCGCGGCTCCAGTCGAGGCTCGCGCCGGCCACGGTGGGCCCGAAAAGCGCGCGCGTGTTGGACGCCTTGAGCACCTTGACGCACGTAAACGCCTTGTGCTTGAGCTGGGTCTGGCGCCGGACAACAAAGAGGTACGTCGCGCCCGAGTAGCACGTGACGGCGAGGTAGGCACCCGAAGGCGAGAAGCGCAGCGCCAGCACGCCGCGGCCTGGCGAGCTTTCGCCCGGCTTTCCCGCGGCAAACTCGGGCGAGAGGATCGAGAGCAGCTCCTTTCGCAGCGTTGCGTTCGAAGAAGGGTCGCGGACGCTGACGCGGCCATCGGCCATGCCGACGGCAAGAAACGTCCCGCACGGCGAGAAGGCCAAGCAGGAGGCGGGCGCGCCGAGGACGCAGCCGGCAAACTGCCGGTGCTGCACCGAGTCCCAAAGCCGCACGGTGGCATCCGATTCTGAGCAGGTCGCGAATACGGTGCGTCCCGCCGGGTGGACGGCTAGACCGCTGGTGGTACCGCCGGCGTGGCCCTCCACGACAACTTTTTTCGTGCGGTGCTGCGTCCCGGTGCGCTCGTCGAGGTCTACCTCGAAGATCTGGCCCGAGGCCATCCCGACCAACGCGATACGCGAACTAGAGGCGCGGGCCACGGCGACGCTGGCGATGCGCGCGTCGACGAGCGACAGCTGGTCTTTGCCGGAGACTAGCAACACGCGGTTGGTCTTCTTGTTGCCGGTGTGCACGGGTTGCGCGTTCTGCGCCCGGCGGCTTGGCCGCGCCGCCTCCAGGGGGTGGAGTCCGAGATCCCAGAGGCGCACCTCGCCGTCGTCGGCGGCGCTCACCAGACCACGGGCCCACTCGGTCAGGCATCGCACAGGCTCGTTCGGCGTGCGCGCGGACGACGCGCTCGAGCCGGTGCGAGCGGCAGTCAAACATGAGGAGCTCGCCAGTTGCAGAGCCGGCGATGAGGTTCTTGCCGAGGAAGGCAAGGCTGGTGAGGTTGGGTGCGGTCTGTCCGGTCGCGAAGCTGGCGTCGGCCGCCCGCACGCCGCGGCTCACCGCGGTGTCACCTTTCCCGCCGCTGCGCTGGTCGGAGAGGAAGCGCGAGGTGTAGGCGTCGGGCGCGTCAAAGGCGTAAAACTTTAGAAAGCCCGGCCCACAAGCGGCGAGCAGGTCGGCGTCCGTGGCCCATTGCAGGCCGGTGACGGCCTCTGCGCTGATGCGCAGGGGCTCGGCGACGCGCTGGCGAGGCCCAGTCCCAGACGTCGATATAAGTGCTGCGGCCCTTCACGGGATCCGCCTTGCTGCTGGCCACCGCCAAAAGCTGGCCGCGTGTGCGGTCAAAGGAGATGCGCACGGCGCTTGGCGCGGCTTGCAATATGGCGCGGGCCTTGGGCCGGTAGTCTGGCTCGCCCGCGGCGCCCTGCTGGCGCCAGTCCCAGACGTGCACCTCGCCGTTCGTGTCGGCAGAGGCGATGGTGCGGCCGTTGCGGTGCACCTCGAGCGCGCAAATGGCGCCGCGTGGCCCGAGTAGACGATCTGCCGCCTCGCGTCGCGCTCGAGAATCACGGCAGAGCTGCCCGCCGGATAGACGACGCGCTCTCGGCGTTCGTCCAGGTACTTTACTGCGTTCTGGCCCGACCGCCCCGAGTACCCGTAGACCCACTCGAGCTCGAGGTGCCCCTCGAACAGGGAATTGCTGGGTCCGCAATTCGCGGCCTCTACGCGGTACACTGCCCCGGCGTTTTGGTGTGGCGCCGCCGAGGTGCTCTCCGGCTGCTGCCCCCCCAGTCGTCCTCGGGCAGTGGGACGGCCTCATCTCCCTCCGCGGCGGCTGCGTCCTCGATCCGCGCGCGCTGCGCAAGTTCCTGAGCCAGCTTGCGCTCGCGGGCTTCTTGGGCGGCGGCGCGCGAGAAGACGTCGATGGTCTCCACAAAGGTCTTGACCTCGCGGTTGCCGTGCGCCCAGTTGACAAACTCCTCGTAGGACAGCGAGCGCGACGTATCGCGATCGTAGTTCCAGATGGCGCGCTTGGCAACCTCCTCGAAGAGCGCTACGCTCTCGAGCTCCTTGGCCTCGCCGACGCGCGACGGGTCGAGCTCGATGAGCTTGAGAATGCCCAGCACGGTCGAGCTAACCATGATGACCAGCTCGCTCATGCACAGCGCACCATTGAGGTTAAAGTCGTACAGCTCAAAGCAGAACTGCGTCTTTGTTCGCAAAGTCGTCGTCGCAGAGCATCACCACCCCGGCGATGAACTCGAGCCCGTTGACGGTGCCCTTCTTCTCGGCGTCGAGCAGGTCGAAGAGGGCCAGCACCTCACGCTCGCCAAGGTCAGGCACAGCCTGGCACAGCCACGCGCAGAAGTGCGCCTCTGTCAGGCTGAGCTGGCCGACGCTGCGCAGGCGGCCCAGCAGCTGCTTGACCTCGGCCAGCGGCCATTGCGCAAAGCGGAACACGGGCCGCCGCAAGTGCCCGGCATGGAGCACGTTGGAGGCTCCTGCGCCCATCAGCCCTTACCTGCTGCTGCCGCTGCTGCCGCCGCCGCCGCCGCTGCTGCCGCTGCCGCTGCTGCTGCCGCTGCTGCCTTCGCATGACCGTTGACACGCGGCCGAATCCTATTGCCTTCCACCCTCAAAAGACGCCTAAAACTGAATACCTCTGCTAGAGTGTTGCAACAGAAACGAACTACTGTGGTGGCAACAACTGTGATGGCGCTGTGGCGCTCTGCAATGGCGGCCTGGACACAGTCGCTGCTGCAACAAGTCCTCGCTGCTGCTCGCTTTTCGGCGACGAACAGGAGCAAGCTTGGACCGCCAACGAGGAAAGGAGACAGGCGCTGTCATGCGCGACGTAGTGGCGATGGACTCATGGACTCGTGACTAATTGCCCTGGGCATGGCGCAAACCGCGAGCAGCGGCAGGTTTGTCGCGGTCTTTGGCGCTGCGAAGCTTGGCAACACCATGGGTCTTGCACAAACCGCCCGCCGCGGCACTTGTGTCGCAGCCCTCGACGCTGCAGCGCTTGCCGCCGCCATGGGCCCTGCACAAGCCACCTGCCAGGGCATGTTTGCCACAGTTCTCGACGCTGCAGCGCCTTCCGCCGCCGTGGGCGACGCACAAGCCGCCCGTCAGGGCATGTTTGCCGCAACCCTCGACGCTGCAGCGCTTGCCGCCGCCATGGCCGGTGCACAAGCCCCGAGCCTCGGCGGATTTGTCGCAGCCGTCGACGCTGCAGCTTGCCGCCGCCGTGGGTGGTGCACAAGCCGCGAGTTTTTGACGCAATTGTTGCAGCCTTGGACGCTGCAGCGCTTGCCGCCGCCGTGGGCGATGCACAAGCCGCCCGTACGGGCATGCGTGGTACAACCCTCAACGCTGCAGCGTCTAATGCCGCCGTGGGCCTTGCACAAGCCCCGGCCTGGGCAAGTTTGTCACAATCCTCGACGCTGCAGCGCTTGGCGCCGCCATGGGCGGTGCACAAGCCGCCTGTCAGGGCATATTTACCACAGCCCCCGACGCTGCAGCGCTTGCCGGCGCCGTGTGCCTTGCACAAGCCGCCCGTCCGTACACTTTTGTCGCAACCCTCAACGCTGCAGCGTCTGCCGCCATGGGCCTTGCACAAGCCCCGAGCCTGTGCATGTTTTTCACAACCCTCGACGCTGCAGGGCCTGACCCCGCCATGGGCCTTGCACAAGCCGTGGGCCTTAGCCTGTTTTGCCACAACCCTCGACGCTGCAGCGCTTGCCGCCGCCGTGGGCGGTGCACAAGCCCCCAGCCTCGGCACCTTTGCCGCAGCCCTCGACGCTGCAGCGCTTGCCGCCGCCATGAGTCTTGCACAAGCCGCCCATCTGGGCCTGCTTGCCACAATCCTCGACGCTGCAGCGCTTGACGCCGCCGTGGGCGATGCACAAACCGCCCATCCGAGCGTGTTTGGCACAATTCTCGACGCTGCAGCGCTTGGCGCCGCCGTGGGCGATGCACAAGCCGCCCGTCTTGGCATGTTTGACACAATCCTCGACGCTGCAGCGCTTGCCGCCTCCATGGGCCTTGCACAAACCGCCCGCCGCGGCACATTTGCCGCAACCCTCGACGCTACAGCGCTTGTAGCCGCCATGGGCCTTGCACAAGCCCCGAGCCTGGGCCTGTTTGCCACAACCCTCGACGCTGCAGCGCCTGACCCCGCCATGGGCGCTGCATAAACCACCGATCTGGGCCTGCTTGCCACAATCCTCGACGCTGCAGCGCTTTCGCGCCACACCTGTCGCTCGCTTTCTGCCAGTAGCTGCCCTGCGTGCCGGCTCTTGCCTTGCCGCCTCGCATTCATCCTCGTCCTCCGTGCTCTCGCTCACTCCCTCAGCACGCGCGACAGGTCAGCCATCTTCTCCCCCTTCCTCCTCCTCTTCTGCTGCTGCTCTGCCGGGGGCCGCCCGGCGCCAATAGTGCGGCGCTTGCGCAGAGGCGGCGCGAGGTCGTCCATCGCGGCGCTGTGGCGCAGCAACGGCGGCGGCGGCGCGCGTGCCGCCCTGGACACTGTCGCTGCTGCAAACAAGTCTTCGCTCGCTTTCGGCGACAAAAGATTGGACTGCCAAAGAGAGGGAGAGAGAGAGAGGCTCTGTCGTGCGCGACGTAGTGACGATGGACTCATGCACTCGTGATCTAATTGCCCTGAGCACAGCGCAAACCGCGAGCAGCGGCAGGTTTGTCGCGGTCTTTGGCGCTGCGAAGCTTGCCAACACCATGGGTCTTGCACAAAACCGCCCGCCGCGGCACTTGTGCCGCAACCCTCGACGCTGCAGCGCTTGCCGCCGCCATGGGCGATGCACAAGGTGGCCTTCTGGGCATGTTTGCCACAATTCTCGACGCTGCAGCGCCTACCGCCGCCGTGGGCGACGCACAAACCGCCTATCCGAGCATGTTTGCCACAACCCTCGACGCTGCAGCGCGTGCCGCCGCCATGGGCGGTGCACAAGCCCCCAGCCTCGGCACTTGTGCCGCAGCCTTTGACGCTGCAGCGCTTGCCGCCACCATGGATCTTGCACAAACCGCCCGCTGCGGCACTTGTGTCGCAGCCCTCGACGCTGCAGCGCTTGCCGCCGCCATGGGCGACGCACAAGCCGCCAGTCTGGGCGTGCTTGCCACAATCCTCGACGCTGCAGCGCTTGTAGCCGCCATGGGCCTCGCACAAACCGCTGTCCTCCGTGCTCTCGCTCGCTTCCTCCTCACCGCGCGAAAGTTGAGCCATCTCCTCCCTCCTCCTCTTCTGCTTCCTCTCTTCTGCTGCTGCTCGGCCAGGGGCCGGCTAGCGCTGATAAAGCGGCGCTTCTGGCGCAACGTCGCCCATCGCGTGGTGCAGCGGCGGCGCGAGGTCGTCCATCACGTAATGCAGCGGCGGCACGAGGTCGTCCATCGCGTGGCACAGTGGCGTCACGAGGTCGTCCATCGCGTGGCACAGTGGTGGCGCGAGGTCGTCAATCGCGTGGTGTAGCGGCGGCGCGAGGTCGTCCATCGCGCGATGCCACCGCTGCTGCGTTGATGCTGCAAGCGTCCCAAGTCTGTTCTTATTGACAAACGCGAGATGGCGAAACATCTCCCTTAGCTCAGTTGGCAGAGCGTGCGACTGTTAATCGCAAGGCCGACAGTTCGAACCTGTCAGGGAGAGATAGCTTTTTTTTTTTTTTTTTTTTTTTTTTCTTCTTCGTTGGGCCTGCGACCGGTGGGAGAGCAGGAGCAGAAGGGGCGGTGGGACGCGGCGATGGCGGCCTGGGCGCAGCTGCGCAGCCGCGGGCGACCAGAGTGGCGGCTGTCGTTCGATGCGCGGCGACGCTGCGTGTTCTCGCTGGGCGGCACCCCTCTTGCGCGCTCATTCTTAATGACATGCACATTAGCAGCAAGCACGTCACGCTCACGCAGCGCGCGGCAGGACCGACCGGCGCCCGCGAGGTCATCGTGGAGGACTCGAGCAGCAACGGCACATGGCTTGACGGCCAGCGACTGTCCAAGGGGGAGCCGCTGCAGCTTATGCACGGGTCGGAGCTGACGCTGCCGAGCGTTGACGACGAGACGGACAACTACACCTTCGTGTTCGAGGTGCTGGACGAGGCCGCGGTGCCGCCGCAGGCCCGGCCCGAGCACGCCGAGGAGGCGGAGCAGTGGTCCAAGCTGGAGACGCTGCAGACCGAGTTGTCCCTGGAGGCCTCGCGGCTCGCTGCGAGCGTGTACCTGAACGACGACGCGCTCAAGCAGATCGCGGAGGCTGTGGGCAGCCAGGCCAGCGGCGGACAGGCCGGCTGGGCAAAGGCGCTGCGCGACATGGAGGAGGCGCACGCGAGCGTCGTGGAGCTGGCCAACCGCATGCTGGGCGCTATGCGGGCAGCCGAAACCGTCGCCGGGGAGGTCGCGCCCGAGCCGCGCGCCAAGCTGCTGCAGGCCCTGGACGCCGACCGCTTTGCGGCGGCGCTCGAGGCGCTCGGCGACGTGCCGCAGCTGGCCGCCACCGACGACGAGAACGACGAGAACGACGTGGAGGAGGCGGAGGCGGAGGGACAGGCAACCAGGGTCGCAAGGAGGAGGAGGAGGAGGGACGGGTAGCGCCGTCGATTTGATTGATTTTGGATTTGTCAGTGCGAAGAGGTGATGTCTCGCAGCGGCTTGCGCAGCGTCTTGTCGTCGCGATACGGCGCCGTGGCGTCCTTGGCGGCAAAGCCAATGGGCATGAGCAGGTACACCTTTTCGTTGTCTGGGCGGCCGAGAAGCTGCCGGATGGCCTTCTCCGCGCCCATGGGCGTCGAGGTGAGCGTGACGAGCCCAGCGTTCGTGAGGGCCGCCAGGAACATGCCCACGGCGATGCCCACGCTCTGCTCCGGGTAGTAGTTCTCCTGCCGCTCGCCGTCCGAGCCGATCGCAAAGGTCTCCTTCATCACAACGCACAGCAGCGGCGCGTCGGTCAGGTAGGGCTTGCGGACGTCAGAGACGTCGTGCAGGCCGGTCAGCAGGTGCTCCACGTCTTTGACCCAGCTGCGTCGCATCCGCCGCTCGTAGTTGATCTGCTCCTCTTTCTCGACCAGCTCGCGGATGTCTTGCTTGACGGCGGCGCTCTCCACGATGCAAAAGCGCCACGGCTGGCAGTGGGCCCCGGAGGGCGCCGTGCCCGCCGCCAGCACGCAGCGGTCCACCGTCTCGCGCGGCACCGCATCCCGCGAGAAGAACCGCAGCGAGCGCCGCTGGTTAAGCAGCCGCAGAAAGTCCAAGCTGCGCCGGTTCATCTCGGCGCAGCTCATGCGGCGCTGCCGCACCGCCACGTGCCCGTCGCTTTTCGGCGCGCCGTCTTGCCACAGAATCTCGGTGAACAGGGGCTCACCCGAGTCCTCGCCGTCGCCTCGCTGCCGGCCGCAGCCGCCATTGGCCGCGCTCCTGCGTTGCACGAGCGCCATCAATGCCGCGCCGGCGGCCGCCGCGGCCGCCAGTGCCGCCGCCAGTGCCACGACTCGCCATTCATCGTCCTCATGGCCAAAGCGTATTGCTGGCGCTGCCGGCCTCTTGGACTTGCAAGCGGGGCCAGGCACGGATGGGACACTGTGAGGCCACTCTAAAGCCATGGCCAGCACTCTGCAAGGCCACGCAGCCTGGCCCACAGCAGCGCCTCGGCTCATCTCGTTCCCACCGACGCGCTGGCACAAAAAATCGAGACGGAGGTTGCCTCCACCTCCACCCCCATGGAACCCGCCCGCCCTCCACAGGCTGCCGCTCTTGGCCAGCGCGACAGCTCTTGCGCCGCACATCAGCTGAGCTCGAGCTCGAGCTGAGCTCGAGCTCGAGCTCGAGGTCAAGCTCGATCGGCTCTGGTTTTCGTCGGCTCTGGTTTCCCGGTTCTACAATGGTTCCGCAGAACTGGATTTCGCCAACGGATATATGTCCTGGATGGCGCGGAAAGGGTATAGGCAGGAGGCGGAGGAGGAGGCGGGCGGAGGCGGAGGTGGAGGCGGCGGCGGCGGCGGAGGAGGAGCAGGAGGCGTCGACGGCAGCCATGCCACGCGACCGCGACAAGCTGTCCAGCCTGCTGGAGGCGAGCAGCAATGGGCAGGCTGAGGGGCATCGGCGGCAGATGGCGCGCGAGGCGGAGCGGCTGGTCAAGGCGTATGCGCCGCACGACCTCGGGGCGGTGGCCGTCGAGGCATTTCGCCGCCGGGTGCGCGAGGCCACGCGTGCGCTGCTTGCGCGCTGCAACCGAATGCGTATCGCGGAGAAGGATCTGTGTGGCCTAGAGGATGAGGTGCGCGAGCTGGCAAGCCAGCTGCGCACGGAGAGTCTCGATGCTGAGCGCCGCGGTGTCATGGGCAAGCGTGGCGTAGAAAGCGGCAAGAGCGCGGGCGGCAGGGTGAAGCCGTCCTTCTCGTCGGCGTCGGCGGCGTCGTCGCCGTCATGTCGTCGTCGGGACTGCGCAAGGACGACTTTCAGGTGCTGATGGAGGCGGACCGCGCCCAGTTCCTGCGCGAGTCGGAGGCGCGCGAGCGCAAGAGCTCGTGAAGAAGAGCGAAGTCAAGCAAGCGCTGGACCGGCAAGTTGCAAGCGAGCGCGCTCGGCGCGCAGAGGCGCAGCGCGCTGCAGAGGAGGCGGCCCGCGCCGCGGAGCAGGCCGCTCGCGAGCACGAGGCTCGCGAGCGCGAGGAAAAGGCAAAGCGGGACGAGAAGCTGCGGGCAGACAAGGAGCTCCGCGACGGCGAGCTGGCCCGGCACAAGGCCTTGCTGGCGCGGCGCGAGGCGCGGCAGCGGCGCGAGGAGGACGCCCAGCTCAAGCGCATCCAGGAGGAGCTGCGGCAAGATCGGGTGGCCAAGCAAGAACGCGCGCGCGAGCAGCTTGCGTACATTAACAAGGTGCGCGAGGAGAACGCCGCGCAGCGGGCCGCGCGCCAGGAGATGCGCCTGGCCGAGTGGGAGGAGGACAAGAAGCGCGACGCCGAGTACCTGCACCGACTGGAGATGGAGGACCGCAAGCGCAAAGCCATGCTGGAACGCATGCACGCGCGGGCGCAGAACAACCAGACCGAGTTCAAGAAGGTCGCCGACGCAGTCGAGGCGCAGGCCCGCGAGGACGAGGCCAGGGCGCGCCGCGTGCAGGCGAGCACGAGCAAGCGCGAAAGAGGCGGAAGCGCGAAAGGAAGCAAAGCGTCGCGAAGACGTGCGGGCAATGCACGAGTCGCTTCGCGCACAGCTCGACCTCCGGGCCAAGAAACGAGGCGGACGAGCGGGAGGCCCTCGCGCAGGCCGGCCGCGAGGCTGTTCAGGAGGCCGAGGCGCACCGGGAGAGCGAGCGGCAGCGGGCGGCGCGGCGGCGGATGGAGGCGGACCAGCTGCGCGAGGCCCTGGACGCACAGGTGGCGGCCAAGCGCGCAAGCCGCGAGTTTCCGACGCAAATGTCCCGGCGCGAGCAGGCCTCAACGCCGCTCATGCGGCGCATCGAGGGCGACTCGCAGCTGTGCGAGATTGTCAAGCGCAACGTGCGGCCGCGGCCGGACGAGCTCCGCGAGCGGCGCGCCGGGCGCACTCGCAAGCCGGCAAGGTGATCGTCAAGGCAAACTACTTTTGATGTTGGGGGCGGCGCTGGGCTCGCAAGCCGGCAAGGTGATCGTCAAGAGCAAACTACTTTGTTGGGGGCGGCGCTCAGCTTGCGCCGGCGGCGACCTTGGCCTCCAGGGCGGCCAGCCTGTCCGTGACCGCGGCCATGCTCTGCGCCACGTACTTTGCCATGACGTCCAGCTCGATGTTGACGCGGTCGCCCACGGCCTTGTGCGGGATCACCACCTTGGTCTGCGTGTATTGCACCAGCATGAACGTAAAGTAGCCCTCTTCGCGGTTCACCTCGCACACCGTGAGGCTCGTGCCGTCCACGGCCACAAAGCCCTTCTCCACCACAAAGGTCAGCAGCTCGGCGGGCAGGCCCACGCGGATCCACAGCGACTCGCCCTCAGGCGTCTTGCTGAGCACTTCTCCCGTGCCGTCCACGTGGCCCTGCACGTAGTGCCCGCTGTTGCGGTCGCCCATCTTGGCGGCGCGCTCCATGTTGACCTTGTCGCCGGGCTGCAGCGCCTCCAGGTTGGTCTTGCGCAGCGTCTCGGGCGCCACGCCGAACGACACGGTCTCGGCGTCAAATTTGGTGGCCGTCAGGCAGGTGCCGTTCACGGCGATGCTAGCGCCCTCGTAGCACCCGTCGAGGCTCACCGAGCAGCGCACGACCAGGACGAACCCAGCGCCGTAGGATCTGCGCAAATTCCAATGCCAGCCAAGGGTCAGCGAGGCAAGGCGCCGACCGCATCGCTGTGCGCGGGCGCAACTTACCCGTCCCAGAGCTCAGGGAGTCCTCCTTCTGCATGGACACCACCGTGCCCACCTCCTCCACGATGCCCGTGAACATCGTGCTCTCGCGCTCGGTCTGGGCCTCGTCCTCCTCCGACCTCTCGCACTTGCTCGTCGCAAGGAAAAAGCGGACCTGAACGCGGACCGCTAGGATCCGAACGCGAACTGCGTGAGCTCCAGATGCGAATCGGAACGGAACGCGAACTGCCTGCGCGCGCATGGATCCGACTCGGTCGCGCGCGGCTCGCGGCTTGAGGGAAGCTGGGATCGTGCAAGGCCATGGCAAGATGCGCCCGCGACTGGCATTGGCAAGCCACTGCTCGCGCCGGGCCTGTCGCGCGCGGCGATGGGCGTGGATGACCAGTCCAAGTGGCAGGCAGCTCGCGCAAAGGTTGCCCGCCATGTCTGTCCGTCTGCATTGGTCGGACCGTCCGTCCCCTCGCGAGGTGTGGACGTCGATCACGGCAGCTTTACCCTGCTGTCCCAGTGCATGGGAGAGACCACCAAGGCGAGAGGAGCGCGCCATGATCATGATCCCACCCGCCGGCCAGCAGCATCAGCCATCAGCCATCAGCCATCCATAGCCAGGCGGCGGCGGCATCAGCGGTCGGCGGCAGGCCAGTTGTCCCACCAGCCACACGCGAACGGCGCGAGTGGATGCATGCATCCCGACGTGACCAAAACTAAACGCGCGTCCCAAGTCAAAACTTGCCACAACCTATCGTTCCGAGTTCTCGCAAAAGCCTCAAGCGCGTCGGTCTCTCCCCGACTCTGTCGTCGTTATGCCCCACTAAGATGCACAACCCGGTCCAAGGGGTCCGCCGAGGCATCCCCGGACTCTGTCGGCCGCATCGTCCTGCCGAGGGGTTTGCCGAGGGAGAATTTGCGCGTATCGGCACGGGGTCCGTGCGCAAGGGGTCTTTCGAGGATATCGGTGAGGCCGCGCGTGCCGATGCGCGTGCTCGGGTGGTCCGGAAGGAAAGAAAGGTGTTGCGCGACAATGGGCTCGCGCGCTATCGCGGAAGGCAGTAGCGGGCGCTAGCGGCTGGCTAGGAGCAATCTCCGGCAGCAGAAAGAAAGCATCCAGTCTGTGCCACGCTTGGCCGGGTTGTGCAAGCGATAAGCTTGGTGGGCTTGCCTTCCTTCCTTGGCTTGGCTTGCCAGCGTGTATCTTCGCTTTTTCTGCTGCTTTGCCGCCTCTGTAGATTGTTGCAAAAGCCTCCTCTGGCCAGTGTCGATCGAGCAGGAACATCCGCGCACGTGTTCGCCCTGCCTGGTCGAGCTCGTGCACACGAGGAGGGGACGAGGAGGAGGAGGACGAGCTGGTGGAACGCGAGCAGATCCTGTATTGCCTGGCAGCAGCGATGAGGGCGGCTCGTGCCAAGCGACGCAATAGCAGCAGGCGGAACAGCATGACCTTGCTGCTCAACGAGGTCTGGAACGACCTCGAGATGATGGGCAGGACGCGGCCACAAGCTTTGCCAATGGCCTGCTCGAGGCCGGGGCGCTGCCTCGGTTTCAACATCCCGTTGCCGGCTTTGGGCAGGGCGCGGCTGGCTTTGGCCACGGGACGCGAGGCATGGCCACGGCGCTCGCGGCGCTACCGGAACAGTCTCGGGCGGCGGAGATGACGAGCCACCAGGCGCTGCACCAACAAAACCAAATGCACGCGCAGCAGCAGCAGCAGCGCAGCAGCAGGCGGGGCAGCAGCGGGGCAGCAGCAAGGGCAGGCGGGGCAGCAGCAAGGGCAGGGGCAGCAACAGCAGCTTTCGCAGCAGCTTTCGCGCACCAGCAGCCCAGCAACTCCAAGCCCAACTGCAACACGCGGCGCAGCTCGGTTACACGGCGGCACACGAGGAGGGCGTGCCCGACTTTGACAATTTACTACACCGAGAAGAGGACCGCACCGGCAGCTTTTACCGCATCGAGAGCTTTCGTGCGCGCCGCTTCGACTCGTTCTACCGAGCCCCGTCCGCGCGGCACGCCAAGGTCTTGAAGAGCCGCTTGGCGAGCAGATCGTGGTCGAGGAGGGCAACGACGAAGACGACGAGGACGAGACGCCGTGGCCCAGCGTAAGCGCCGCAGCTCGCTCTCGGCCTGGTCCAACCCACTCGCACGTAAGCGCTCGAGCATCTTCAGCCTGGGCACGGCGCCTCTCATTCTGCCGCACGAGCAGCTCAACCTGCACCAGCACCTGCAGCTGCCGCAGATGCATACGCAGCTGCATTTTCCGACCGCAACGCCAGCGCCATCCGGCGTCCACGCCCATGTCGAGCCCGGCCGCGGCGCTCTCTGCCGCGATGCAGCCGATGGTGCCGCCACCGCCGCCGTCGGCCCCGCCGCCGCCACCGCAGCAGCAGCAGCAGCCGCAGCAGCAGCCCCCGAGCCAGGCAACTGCCAAGACCAAGACGAACGCCACAAACTCCAGAAAACAGCAGCCGCAGCAGCAGCAGCAGCAGCAGCAGCAGCCCAAGACTGCGCAGCGACGGCGGAGCTCGGGCGCGACCAGCGGCGCGTCGTGCGTGTCGCCGCGGTCCAGCCAAGTCGGCGGCGGCGACTCGCCATCGATTGAAGCAGGCGGAAAGCCGAAGAGGGACGCAAGCGCAAGGCCGGCCAGTCCGAGCTCAAGAAGAATATTCTGGGCGAGAAGCGGCAGCAGCGACCCACAACGACGATCGCCAAGGCGTCGCTGACCGAGACGACCAAGGCGCTTGCGGACGGCAAGCCCCGCAACGCCAACCCCGACGACTACTCGCTGAGCACCAAGAAGCGGCCCTGACCAGCAAGTTCAAGGGCGTCTGCTGGTACAAGCGCACGAAAAAGTGGGTCGTGCAGGTCAAGATGCAGGGCGTGCGCGCGCACATCGGCTACTTTTCCGACGAGCTGGAGGCCGCCGAGGCGTACAAGAACGCCATGGCCGAGATCCAGCGCAAGCTCGCCGCGGAGGGCAAGCCCCCGCTCCCCGAGTAGCTAGCCTGCCTGCCTGCCTGCCTGCTTGAAGGCCTGGCCTGGCCGTGGCGTTTGGTGTTGAGACGGACTGAGCATAAAGATGGTGTTGTTGATAAATGGCCCTCCTTCCTCCCCCAGACCCTCATCTATCAACGCGACCAAGTCGATGATCGAGCTCAACCACTCTGATCATGGCATGTTGGCGGGTTGGTGGGGTGGGTCACGAAGAAGTAGTACTGATATAGAGCACGGTGCTTACGGTTCGCGCTCACTCCGCTGCGCGCTCACTGCGCCGCGGCCGACAGGCTCGGGAACGAGTTGGTGTCCGCCGGGTCCAGCTTGGGCGCCGCGCCACCCGCGGCCGCCACGGGGCGCCGCGCCGCCGCGACCGCCACGGAAGCCGCCGCGGCCCTCGCCGCGGCCGCCGCGGAAGCCGCCACGGCCTCCGAGCCGCCACGGCCGCCACGGAAGCCGCCGCGGCCCTCCGAGCCGCCGCGACCGCCGCGGAAGCCGCCGCGGCCCTCGCCGTCCGCGCCGCGGCCGCGCGAAGCTCCGCCGCGCGGAGCGCCACGGCCGCGCGAGGCGCCGCCGCGGAAGGCGCCGCGAGGGCGCTCAAAGGAGGGCTCGCTCGAGTCGCGCACGGCGAACGAAGTGGGCACAAGCTTCTTCTTGGCCTGCTGGTTGCGGCGGCGCCTGGACTTCTTCTCGCCCATGGCGATGAAGGCCTCCTGCTCGAGGTCCTCAGCGCTCTTCTTGGCGTACGCGGTGCCCTCGGCCGGCTTGTCGGACGCCTTGCGCAGCTCGACCTGGGCAAAGGCGGCGCCCTGGCGCTTCTCGGCGCGCGCGGCCTCGTACTCCTGGAGCGTGAGCTCGCGCACCTGCTCCTCGGCCTCCTCGACCTCGCCCTGCGCCTGCTCGGCCTCCTCGTCGACCTCGACGATCGGGTCGGCGTCGCCGGGCTTGCCCCAGTTGTGGCCGCCGGCCCCGTCCTTCTTACCCTCCTTGCCGCGGCCGGTGCCGCTGCGGCGGTCGAACTCGCGCTTGGGCGGGCGCTTGCCGCCGCCGCCGCCGCCGCCGGGCGGGCGCGGCGCCTTGGCCGGCGCCGACTTGACCGCCGCCTTGGCGGCCTTGCTCAGGGGCTTCTTCTTGGGCGGCGGGTTGCGGTGCGCCGAGGCGTTCGCCTTCTTCACCGGCGCGGGCGCGCCGCTGCCCTCATCGTCGCTGTCGCCGCCCACCAGCGCCGCGAACGAGTTGCTCACCTCCGTCATCGCGATCTTCTTCTGCTCCTCCTCGACCTGCTCGTCGTCCACCTCGCTTTTCGAGGTAGGGTTGCAAAAGAAAGGATCGGGACGCAGACTCCAAATACTGTTAAGAGACTAACCGTAGCAGCGGCTGCGGCACCAGCGGCACCAGCAGCCATCAGCTCGGCACGGCCCAGGCCTCGGGCGAGGCCGTGTTCTGGATCATCGACAAGGCCTCGTTCATGTTGGCCAGCTCGAACGTGATCTCGTCGCCCTCCATGGTCAGGATGTCTTGCTCGGCGCCGGCGTGGAACCACAGCACGTGCTGCGCGTCGCGCTGCAGCTGGCCAGCGCCCGGCCCAAAGTGCGGCGTCTCCGACGTGCGTATCACCACCTCCACGGCCAGGCGCAGGCCGTTGTCGCCGCCTTGTCGGAGCTGCTTGTAAAGCACGGAGGTGAACATCTTGAGGAAGTGCAGCTTGGCCGTCCACTGGTTGACGCCGAGCACGCGCCACATGAACAGGCTGCGCGACATGTTCTCCGGGTTGGTTGGGTCGCACAACAGCAGCGGGAACGCGCACGTGACCACCACGTCGTGCACCTCGTGCACCTCGACCAGGCACTTGTCGGGCTCCAGCTGCCGCAGCTGCATGTCAAAGCAGGCGCCCAGGTTGCGCTCCACGCGGTCGGAGAGCTTCTCCTCGAACACGGGCTGGCCCTGGGTGAACGTGTGCGCCACAAAACGGTACGCCAGCTCCGCGCCCTGCTCGACGTCGGCCACGCAGGACCCAAAGGCTTCGAGCTGGCTCGCGGGCGACAGGATGCCCGTGTCGCCGTTCTCACGCTTGCGCCGCAGTGCTTCTGGGACGATCTTCTCCTTGACGAGCTCCTGCGGCACGAGGCCCCAGGGCAGGATGGTGAACGCGGCGTCCTCGGGCTGGACTCGCCGCCCGACCCAGCGCTGCCGGTCCTCGTACGAGTCCGCCCCCTGCTCGGAGGGCGTCTGCGCGAAGAGCCGTGGCGCTGATGGCGGCGCCAGGCCGGCGGGCCTTGCCGGCGGGCGCCACCTCCCGAGCCGCCGCATCACGCCAGCTTGGTCTTCTGGACTACTGCCGCGCAGGTCAGTTCTCATGACTTGCCCAGGTCTGGCTATGACCTTGCAAGGTGATCTTGGACTACTGCCGCGATGACGTCGAGCCGTCATTCCGGTACCGTCTGTCGCATCAACTGCCAGCAACCCACCAGCGCAAGCAGCGAGAGCAACGCGGGCGAGTGAGGGGGCGGCGAGAGAGCGAGCGGGCAGGCGCACGCGCGCGAGCGCGAGCGAGCAGGATGGACTTCCAGCAAAAGGTCGTCGCGCTGGCGACGTGTGGCGTGTACATGGTCGTGGGGCCGACGCTCATGCTCATGAACAAGCACATCATGGATAAGGACGGCATCGGGTTCTCATACCCCTTCCTCTCTCCTCGCTCGGCCTCGTCTTCACGAGCGTGGCCACCAGGGTGCTGCACTCTCTGGGCCACTTTGAGCTCACGCAGAGCCATATCGTCACGCGCAAGTTCTGGCTGCGCAACGTACTGCCCGTGGGCTGCTGCCACGCCGCCACCCTGGCCTTTGGCAACGCGCAGTACCTGTACATGGGCGTGGCGCTCATCCAGTTCCTCAAGGCCTTCACGCCCATGGTGGTCACCAGCTTTTCCTGGGTCTTGCTCCGCAAGTCGGTGCCCAGTCAGGTCTGGCTCGCCCTGACCGTCGCCTGCCTTGGCACGAGCCTGACGGCTGCGGGCGACATGACCATCAATTTCTTTGGGCTCATGCTCGCGGCCGGAAGCAGCTGCACGGAGGCCATTCGTCTCGTCCTCACGCAGTTTGCGCTCCAGGACTGCAAGTTCTCGCTCCTCGAGGGTCAGTACTGGCTGGCCCCGGCCGGCGCCACCTGCCTGCTGCTGCTCTCGGCCGCCTTCGAGGGCCCCACGATTATCGCCAAGGGCGATTGGGCAAATTCGTAGCCCACCCGGTGGCCTTTACGCTCGCGGGCTGCCTCGGCTTTGGCGTGCAGATGCTCACCGCCAGCGTCATCAAGCTGACCAGCTCCATCACGGTCAAGGTGCTCTCGCAGCTGCGCAACGCCATGGTCGTGCTCTCCGGCGTGCTCCTCTACAGCGAGGTCATCACGCCCATCCAGCTCTTTGGCTACGTCGTCAGCGTTACGGGGATCCTGCGCTACAGCTGGCTCAGACGCAAGGCCCCAAGGCGCCCGCTTCGCCCGCCACGTCGTCCACGCCGAAATCCAAGAACACGGGCGGCGCGGCCGCGGACCTTGACGAGGAGGAGGGCGTCGAGCTGCTCGACAAGCACTCGAGATAGTCTTCTGATCCCGAAACAAACTCTGCAAGGCACCGTAGCGCTCTGCAGCACCCCAAGCGCCCAGCCTGCCCTGCCCTGCTGCGTTGCAAGAAGGCACTCACTTTTTACAAAGTTGAGGCACCAGAGAGGCCAACAAAGTGAAGGAGAAAGAAACTTGACGGACCATCGTACCGAATGCTCTTCAACTTTGTTGCTCCAAAGTCCCGCGTCGCCCAGCTCATCATCATCCGCTTCACCAACAAGATCAAGGCACTCACTCGAGGCGCGCCTTGAGCAGACCAGGACGAAGAAGAAGTAAAGAAGGAGGAGGAGGAGGAGGAGGAGAGGAGGTCGTCCCGATCAGCACCGCCAAACTGCTTCCTCCACCAGCAGCAGGCCCAGGCAAGTGCCCAAGCCCACCTCGACTACGGTGCTGCTGTCGTACCATGAGTTGCAAGTGGAGTTTGCGTCGGGTCGGATCGTGCGGAACGCATTTTGCTGGCCTCTATGGCGCACGGAAAGTCGAGGAGGCCGCAGGAGGACGACGAGTTGGAGTCGGAGGGAGGTCGACCTCAGCCCGACTCGCTATGGTGTCCTTCATCTGCAACCGTGCCCATGGTGCGCAAGGCCCAAGTGGACAAGCACTACCAGTTCAAGTGCCGCAACTGCTGGGCCCTGGCTGCGTGGACTGTGGCGTGGTCTTCGAGGGTGATGCGTACAAGGAGCACACCTCGTGCATCTCCGAGGCCGAAAAGTACCAGGGCGCGCTGTACCAGGCGCCAAAGAAGGGTGCGGGCAAGCTCGACCCGCAGGAGCGCTGGACTGACCTCGTGGAGCGCCTTGGGGAGGAGGCCAAGGCGGACGGCCTCAAGGTGAGCGCGCAGGCCCGCGAGCTGCTGGTCAAGATGGGTGATAGCCCCAACGTGCCGCGCAAGGAGAAGAAGTTTTACAACTTTGTCAACAGCGCCTTCCACTCGCGTCCGCAGGACCCGGCCACTCAAGAGGTGTGGGCGCTCTTGCAAAAGCGGTGGGCGAGGACAAGGTGGCCTTGGACAAGGCCAAGGCCGATGCCAAGGCCAAGGCGGAGGCTGAGGCCAAGGCTAAGGCAGAGGCAGAGGCCGAAGCCAAGGCGGAGGCCAAGGCGGGGCCAAAGCAGAAGAAAACGGAGGCAAGAGCGACGACCGCGCGTGGCAAAAGGAGGTCAAGAAGGCGCTCAAGAAGAACAAGAGCGAAATGCCCGTCAAGGACCTGCTCAAGGCGCTCAAGGAGAAAAAGTACGGCGTCAACAAGAAGGCACTAAAGGCCTTCCTCCAATCCAAGCCGCGTCGGTACCAGCTCACCAAGGCCAAGACGGTAGAGCTGCTCGAAAAATAACAACCAACAATGTGTACGTACACCTGCCCACCGCCACGAGCTCGTCACATGTCAGTCAGCGCCGGCGATGCCGCTGCATGTTTCGTGGCGTGCTCCAGGCGCTCGCGTCCACCCACCTGGCCAATGATCACAACTGGCCCACCGGTCCCATGCACGCGCGTGGTCAAGTCCGTGCGGCCTCCTCCCTCTACGCCATCGTTCCACACCGGCATCGCATCTGCCGCAAGGCGCTGGCTGGCGGCGAGTGGCTGCACGAGTCCGGCGCTCAACGCTGCCTTGCGAGAGTCACTCTCCGCTCACGGCATCACGGCACTCACTCACAGCGGCGCTTGCTCACGTGGCAGATAGACAGACGGCTACTGATGGAGTGGAGCGGCGGCAGTGGATCGTCGTCATCTGGAGCGAGATCGGCTGCAAGAAAGATCCATCTTCGGTCGCTTCGCTTCGCTTGCGCTGTCGCGTCCCAAAAGATATTTTTTCCTTTCTTTTCGGGACAGCAGCAGAACCTGAACGAGCAGGACGAGGTGGGCGAGAGCGAGACCAGAGGCACCATGCTGGGCGTGGAGAAGAAGAAAGGCGCGGCGCTGGCGATCTCGGCGCTGATCGTATGCACCGTCGTGGTCCTGGCGGCATCCCGGACTGCCGACGCGCCCGAGAAACCCGAGCAGCCGTGGCTGAACTGGAGTCTCTCGGTGGACGAACGCGTCGAGTCGTGATCAAGGCCATGACGCTGGAGGAGAAGGCCGCGCAGCTGCAGAGGGACACGCCCCGCGTGGACCGGCTGGGCCTGCCAAAGTACCACTGGCGCAATAACATTCTGCACGGGCCCGTGGACAACGGCGTGAGCACCATGTTCCCCCAGGCGATCGCCCTGGCCGCCACGTTCGACCGCGAGCTGATGCTGGAATCGGCCAAGGTGTGGGCCGAGGAGCAGCGCGCTATCCACAACAAGCATCAGGGCGACTCGGGCATGCAGGACAGCGCCATGAACTTTGGGCTCAACCTGTGGGGCCCCAACATCAACATGTTTATGCACCCGCTTTGGGGCCGAGGGCAGGAGACGTACGGCGAGGACCCGTTCCTGGCGGGCCAGCTGGCGGTAGAAGTGGTCAAGGGGCTGCAGCAGAGCAAGGACGGCGTGCTCAAGACCATCGTGACCCCCAAGCACTTTGCGGCGTACACGATCGACAAGACCCCGCGCGGCTGAGCATCTACGAGGACATCAGCAAGGAGCAGCTGCGCCAGTACTACCTGCCCGCGTTCAAGGCTGTCGTCGCGGCCGGCGCCGGCTCCATCATGTGCTCGTACAACGGCATCAACACGACCCTGACGGGCGACGAGCGCGACCGCTTTTCGACGCCCATGTGCATGTCGCCCATGCTGCAGCACGTGCTGCGCGAGGAGATGGGCTTTGGCGGCTTTGTGGTCAGCGACACGGGCGCCATCTCATACATGAAGACCAAGTTTCACCGCTATGACACGCTCGAGGAGGCCGCCTCGCACAGCATCAAGGCGGGTTGCGACCTCAACTCGGGCAGCGTGTACGGACCGGCCCTTGTCAACGCCGTCAAGGCGGGCATGCTCGAAGAGAGCGTGCTGGACACCTCGTTGCGCCGCGTGCTCGGCGCGCGCGTGCAGCTCGGCCTCCTCAACCCGGCGCACGCGGACCCGTACTCGAAGATCCCCAAGTCGGTGCTCAACTCGGAGCCGCACCGCAAGGTGGCGCTGCGCGCTGCGCAGTCGTCGATGGTGCTGCTCAAGAACGAGGATGGCATCCTGCCCCTGCGCCCCAGCAGCACGAATGGGCCGAACAAGCGCCTCGCCGTGATCGGCCCAGCCGCCAAGGACGTGTTCCGCATGGCGAGCAACTACTATGGCTGCAGCTGGGGCTCGAACGGCCCGCTCCTGCCCGAGTGCGGTGTGCAGTCGCCGCTCGAGGGCATCACCGACGCGCTCGAAGGCAAGGGCTGGGACATCAAGTACGCGCTCGGCGTCGAGCAAGAGTCCGACGACGAGTCGGGCATCCCGGAGGCCGAGGACCTCGCGCGCGACAGCGACGTCGTTGTCGCCGTCATCGGCCTTTGGAACTGCTCGCCCCACAGGTGGGACAAGCGCTGCGAGGCCGAGGGCAAGGACCGGCCCGACATCGAGCTCCCGGGCAAGCAGCACGAGCTCCTCAAGCGGCTCCACGCCACCGGCAAGCCCCTGGTCATCGTGCTGAGCACGGGCTCGCCCGTGGCCTTCTCTTGGGAGGCCGAGAACGCCAAGGCCATTCTCGTCAACTGGTACGGCGGCACCCTCGGCGGACGCGCGCTGGGCGACATCTTGACAGGCGCGGTGTCCCCCTCGGGCCGCCTCCCCGTTAGCTTTGTGACGAACAAGCAGATCGCCGCGCCCTCAGCATGGACCTGCGTGACGGGCCCGGCCGCACCTACCAGTACCTCAAGGACACGCCCCAGTACGCGTTCGGGCTTGGGCTCTCGTACACGAGCTTTTCGTACGACCAGGCGAGCGTGCAGAGCGTGGACGACACGGCTGTCTGCGTCTCGGTGACAAACGACGGCAAGTTCGACAAGCCCGCCGACGAGGTCGTCCAGCTCTTTGCCCGCTTTGACGGCGACCAAAGCGTCCCTCGAGGCCCAAGCTCGTCCTGGCCGGCTTTACCCGCGTGCGCGACATTGCCCCGGGCGAGACGCGGCGCGTGTGCGTGCCGCTCAACAAGGACGCCTTGGGGCTCGTGGCGGAGGGCTCGCAAGACCTGCGCGTGCTCCCGGGCCCGTACACGCTCTTCATCGGCGGCCGCATGCCCGGGCCGACGGCCAAGGTCGACGTCGCGGGCACCCCGGCGGCGCCCCTGGAGGTCACCTGGCAGCTCGACGACGGCTCGGGCGCGGCCGTGGAGCTAAAGTAGGCGGCTACCGCAGCCGCGTGGAAGCACGCAGCAGCAAGAGAAAGAAAAAAGGATCAAGTAAGGGCACTACGGACGCATCTTCTTGTTGTTGTTGCCGTCAAGGACGACACGCCGCCAATGTGGTCAAAGAGGCGCAGGTTCTTGCGCGGCTTCTCGCCGATGGTCTCCCCAAAGGTCTGCATGAGCCAGTCGATGGGATAGTAGTTGTACCGCAGCGCACGTAGCCCAGCAGGCTCTCCAGGTACTGGCGCTGCATGAAGATGGCCTTGGAGGCCGCGGGGTTGAGCGCAACCATGCCACGCGACTCGTCGCGGGCCCTGTCCATGCGCGCGGCGAGGTCGTCCGAGTGGTGGTACACCATGTCGTCCTCCAGGAAGAGCAGCCATTCGGCAGCGCGGTAGTGGTACAGCGCGTCGCGCGCGGCGTACGCAAAGTCGGCGCTCTCCTTGGACCGCCAGTACGTCCTTTTGGGCTCGTCCGTCAGCGCCTGCGCGTAAAACCCGTGTTCCATCTCGTACTTGCTCCGCACAGGAAACCCAAAGTCCTGCATGGCGAGGTCGCGCTCCCTGGCGTCCGACATGGCCAGGTACTCATCCAGGGTCGGGTAGTCGTACGGCCGCTGGATCACACGCACGGGGTACGCGTCGTACGCGCTCGAGTGCATCCACTGCTCGAGCTCGACGTGCACGCCCGGCCGCTCCACGTTGAACAGCGTCACGGCCTCCGCAGGAAGCCCGCCCTTGCGCAAGCCTTCGATCGTGCGCGCCACGTAAAACGTGCCCCCAGAGCGCCGCGCCGTCGTGATGAACACGGCGTACTTGTTGCTCACGTCGGCCGGCTCGGCGATGCCCGCGCGCGCAGAGGCGCTCACGCTTCCCACGTCGGCCACGTGCGAGAACCCGGTGGCGCTGGCCGCCCCGCGAGCCCCCCGCAGGCTCTCGTGCGCTAGCGCGGTGTCCAGCTTGTCCTCGGTCTCGCGCAGCTTGAACTCTAGCGTTTCGCGGGCCAGGCGGCTGCTGTCCAGCTCGTCCTGGAGTTGCGCGCGCTCGCTGGCCTCAATGCTGGCCGAGGCGGTCGCCAAGTCGGCGGCTTGCGCGGCTGAGCGCGCGCGTTGCAGCTCTGCCTGCGCCGCGCGAAGCTCGCGGCGCACCTGGGCGAGCTCCTCGTTGGCGCGGTTGATCTCTTGCGTGCGGCGCGCGTTCGCCACGCGCAGCTCGGTGAGTCGCAAGTTGAGATCATCCTTGGTTGACTTATCCTCGTGAGCGCACTTGGAGGCGGAGCTCATCCACCGCCACACGAACCCGCACTGCAGCACCAGTAGCAGCACCAGCAGCACCTGCGTGCGGCTGCGCCCGCCCGCCATCGGCTCAAGGCACCACCTGGAACAGTACCGCCGCTGTCCCTCTCCACGTCACACCTCACCAACTCCGTCGAGGCTCATTGACGACGACGGTGACGGCGACGACCTTGCGGTCAGAGGCCCAGCCCAACGCCGCCGTGGCGGCGGCTCGAGGCCGTCCCAGGCGTGATGCATCAACTAGGTGTCCCTGGCCTACTTGCTCTAGCTGGCTATAGCTCGGCGCGGGAGCGCAAGCCGGCGCCACGGCGTGCAAGCGAGCCTGTGCCCTGGCCTCGCTGCCCTTGCTCTTGCGCGAAAGAAAAAAGAGGACCATCATCAGCATCGTCATCATAGTTGTCTACTTGCCCGCGGCATTGGCGTCTCCCTTGGCATCTGCCCCTGGGTCTTGCCCGGCGTCGGCGTCCAGCGGCAGCAGGTCCAAGGCTTTCGAGCAGCGGCGGACGTGCCTCGGGCTAAAAGAGCTACCGTACACGAAGAGGAAGGACTCGTGGTTGATGCAGCAGTACACCCCGCAGCCCTCGTCAAAGTAGCTGCTGGCAAAGAGGACCGGCTCGGCCCACTCGAGGCGCGAGATCCAGATGGACAGCGAGGTGTCCTCGAAGCGGTACCGCTCGAGCTCGTCCGCGTGGGCCACAATGTTGCGCAGGATGGAGCCGTGCATGGCGAAGCCCGCAGCCCCCTGCGCGTACGTCGGGTAGACCGCTTCATCAAACTTTAGCTCGGCAAATACGCCGGTCTTCTGCGGCTCAATGGCCTTGTTGAGCTTGCCCAGCACCCGCGGCGGCATGTCGGGCACGCCACGCACGTAGGCGCGCAGGCGGTCCAGCAAAACCACGCTCTTGTCGTTCACCTTGGCGAGCCAGCGCGGCTTGTAGCGCGCGTCGACCCACTTTAGCGCCTCCATGAAGAGCGTCGAGACGCCGTTGGGCGAGTCATAGACGTCCTCCAGCACGATGAGGCGGGGGTTGGTCGCAGCCTCGGCTCGCGCGCTGGCTAGCGCCTTCTTTTGCGCGTCAAGGTCGCTCTGTGAGAGGAACACGTCGTCGGTCTTGGGGTCCAGGCCCGGCGCGATCGCGCACGGGTCGGTGCTGCTGCGGGCCGCGAGGGCATACTCGCAGAGCTTGCCGCCAACGAAAAAGTAGACGTGCGGCTGTTCCTCCGGTAGCCAGGTCTCCATGGCCACCTCGCGCTGCTTTCCGTGCTTGAGCTGCGACATGACGATGGTGAGCAGCTCCGGCTCCGGCCCGGACGCTTCGGGGCTGTCCAGCGCCAAGGACGGCGTGGGCGGCTTGGTGGGCGGCCGCAGCTCTGGGGGCACCAGCGTGGCGTGCTGCGCGCAGGCGCGAATCTCGTCTGGCGTGTAGCGGTGCGCGTACGAAAGCTTGGCGTTAAGCGTGATGTCGTCGTTGAGGCAGCATTCCACCGAGCAGCCGTCCACAAAGTAGAGCCGGCTCTCCTGGTGCTTGCGCACGCGGAGCCGCAGGTCCCGCACCCACAGCCCGACCGCGGCGTCCTCGCACCGGTACATGTAGAGCTTGTCCTGGTGCTCGTCAAACTTTGCGATGAGCTCGGGCGACAGGAGGTACCCGGCCGCGCCCTGAGGGTACCACGGGTACTTTGCGCCCTTGTAGCGATGCTCCTGCCACTTGCCCGTCTTCATGACCTTGATGTGCTTGGACAGCGCGCCCACGACGCGCATGACGCTTGACCCGTTGTACTGCTGCACGCGCTTCCAGGCCGCGTCGGGGTTGGCCACCACGTCGTCGTCCACCTTGAACATCCAGTAGCCCGGGTAGTTGATCGCAATCCACGACGCCGACAGGAGCGTCTTACGCGCCAGGTTGCCGTACGTGTCTTTGAGTTGCAGCATCACAAGGTCGCCAAAGTCGGCCAGCTCCTGCTGCAGGGCCGCCTGCACAGTGGCCTGGTTGGCATTGTACTCCGCCAGCTCGCTATCGGTAATGTTGCTCGCCATCCACCGCTCGCACGGCGCTGTGAAGGCCTGCGCGCGAGGTGGAAACTCGCACCACTGGCGACCCACCATGAAGAACACGTCCTTGCCAGTCCGGTTCCACGCCCAGGTCTCGCGGATGGCGCGCCGCGCCTCAAAGTTCTCGCGTGCAGACATGACCACGGTGATTACGCCCTTGTGCTCTGTCACGGGCGTGGGCTCCATCGCGGCCTCGACCAGGTCCTTCTCGGGTCCGCGCGCCTCGCCCTTCTCGTTCATCTCGCCACGCTCTCGAGCGGACGAGAGACGTTCCTTGAACATGTTCAGCCCCGGAGCCAGCGCGCCGTCCGGGCCACGCAGCGGCGCCGTGGCCACGCCACCAGGGCGCCGCCTGGCGATGCCCTCATGTCGGCCTTCGCCCGGACCTGGGTCTGTGATGACAACCGCGGCCATGTACCGGCAGCCCGACGTGCGCAAGATAGAGAGCAGCAGGTGCGCCGTCATAAGCGCCACGGCGGCCGCCAGAAGCGCCTTGAGCGGCCCATCGCGCGCCATGGCAAGCGATACACGCGTGCTGCCGCCGCGCAACCTCCCCCGGTCTAGTTCGGGAACGCCCTCCTTGCCGCCCATACAGCTCGTATCGGGGGAGGTCTTGTTCAGGACCAGGCTCTTAACCAACCTGGTGTGCCCACCTGTGTGCGACCTGAACGTGGACGCCGATCAGCCAACGGATCTATGCAAAACAGAAGCAACTAACGTAACTTCGGACGATCGATGCGAGGAGAGCCTCATCATCAGAGCTCTGTTCGTCGCAGAGAGCGAGCTCTGTTCGTCGCAGAGAGCGAGCTCTGTTCGTCACAGAGAGCGAGCTCTCTCTCTCTCTGTGCTGGCGCGCAGCGAGAGCTCTCTGCGCGGTCGTCGCGAGCTGTTGAGGCCTCGAAAAAGTCTCCCCCACCGGCTGGGCCTTGGCGTCGTCGGCCTTCGGTCGCCGTGGCCGACATTGGCGTTTCGGATGTCGTCAGTGTCCGAGCAATTGGCGTCGCCGACGCAACGGTGTCGGTCATCGGGGTTCTTGAGAGTGCCGGATACGGCAGCCTATGGCAGACAATATATGGTGCGGTGGGTGCTCGGCAAAGCCTCAGAGCTGCAGTGGCCATGGACGGCCTGGTGGGCGCCTGGGGCGGGCTCACCAAGTGCCGGGCGACGAGCGACTGCCTCGTCGACGCGAGCGGCGAGGCGCTACAAGCACGGGCGGTGACCTGTGCGCCCTTTCGCGGCAACGCCACCGCGGGCAGCAGGGACAGCGGCGGCAGTGGCGGTGACAGCGAGCTGCGGTTCTGCTCTTGCGCGCTCGATCTTGGCCTCGGAGGTCAGGGGTGCACCGCGCGAGGCGTAGGCAGCGGCGTCGCTACCGCTTTCGCGGTGCTTGCGATGCTGTGCGCGTGTGGCACGCTCGCGCTGCTGGCGCGCAAGGCTGCCGAGGTGCGCCGCAAGGGCGGTCTGGCCCTCAAGCGCAACACCGGCGGGCTGGTGGCCCGCGTGGCTGCGCTCGCGCTGGTCGCGACGGCAATCGAACCGTTCTTCAAGCTGCTGATCGTGCCCCTGGGCGGCGGCGCAGCAGTGGCCGCCTATGCGATCGCGGGCGTCGTGCAGCGCTCGACAACGCGGCTGGCGCTGCTCCTAAGCCTTGCCGCCTGGACGTCAAACCTGGGCGGCGCGCAGTGGTGCGTCAAGCACTTTGCACGCAGCCTCGTGTTTCTGACCGCGCTGCTAGCCGTGGGCGAGAGCATCCTCGTGCAGCGGGGCCAGGTGCTCGAGGCGACGCGGGCTCACGCGGTGGTGCTGCTTTTTGCTACAGCCATGCATGTGATCGTGGGCATCAAGATTCGCGCCTATCTGCGCGCTGGCAAGCCCATGTCGTTCGCCGCGAGTAAAGGCGGCGGCTCGGGCTGGTCACCGCGGTCACCGGTCCATTCAAACTTCAAGACAGCCGTGGCTCCCGCCACTTTCGGCGCCGTGACAGGCAGCATGATCCAGTCCAGCGTGTCGACCAACACGGAGGATAGCGAGGCCATAGTCAGCTGCGCGCCGACCCTGTCCTCGGCGCCGTCGAGGCTTTGTCGAGCGTCTCGCACGGAGAGCTCGTGCGCCGCCGCAGAGTCTTCCGAGACTTCCGAAGCGCCGCGCAACATGAACGCGGGAAGCAAGGCGGGCCAGCCGGATTGGCAACAACGACAAGGCCAGGCGCACGCATTCCGGCGGGCCTTGCTTGTGCCGCAACAAGCCAGCGAGAAGGAGGAAACGGCCCGCCGGGCCTCTCTCGAGCCGCCAAAGTCGCCAAAGCTCTTCGACGACCTCCCGGTGATGTCGGGGTCCGCCAACGCGCGGTCAATAGCGGTGGCTCGGGAACAGCGGCTGCAGCCCACGCAGCCTGCGCGGCAGCACCATCAGCGCTTTGGCAAGCGAAGAAGCACCTCGGAGTCGGTGATGACTAGGACGGAGACCCCTCGTTGGCTGGGGGGCGGCGCCTTGAGTCCACGGTATACAAGTTCCAGGGACTCTGGCCCGAAGCAGCAGGCTAGGTCGCGGACGCTAGCGCGACTCGAGAGCCTCTTCGCGAACGTCACCATGCTCGGCGTGCTGCTCGGCTTGACAACCCTCATTGGCGGGTATCTCGCGTCGGTGCCACGGGAGATAGCCGTGGAGATGTTTGGGATTTGGCACGCCTCGCAGGTGGCCGCAACGCTGCTGAGCTGTGCGCTCAACTTTGTGATCGCGGCCTTCAGCTTGGACGTTATGCTCGCCACCGCCGAACGGCGCAAGCGCCGTTCGATGCGCATCAAGGCCCTCGCCATGCCGCGCTCGCCGCGCATGCGCCGTTTCTCAGGCTCCAACGCCAACCTCCTCCGGGCAGCCGAGCGCGCAGGGCAGGGGCCGCCGCCCTGACTCACGATTAGAACCAAGAAGGCAGAGTGGGTGTTGTTTCGAAACCTTTTACAGCGCGATGCGCTCCAGATGAAAGTCCATCTGGTGCGGACCGCGCCGCGTCGCCGCGCTGCAGGCGTCCCACGCAGCGTCGACGAGGCCTCGCGGTCCGCAAGCGATCACGGCAACGCGTTGCGGGTCGGTTAGCGGCTCGAGCACGCGAGCGACCTCGGCGTTCATGTCTGGGCGGCCGTGGACCGTGGCCACGCCCGGCAATGCGTCGTCTGCCGCCGCTGGCTGGGTCAGAAAGCCGCGCAAATCCAGGACGGGCCAGCCCGGCCGCGCAGCTTGCGCCTGTGCGGCGTCAAAGGTGTCCCCGAACCACGCCGAGCTGGCGGAGGACCGTGTCACCCAGACGAGGCTCACGCGGCGCACGTTGGCTGACCGCGGGTACCGCGCCCGCGCCGCGGCCGACATTCCAAGCTGGAACAGGTCGCGCAACACGGCAACGCTAGGCGTAGCGCTGACCCCGCCGGCCACCAAGAGGATCGTCGCGTACCGGGCGTAGTCAAAGCAGATGCCGCCGTACGGCCCGTCCACGCGCAGCAAGGGAGGCCGCTGATCGGGCGCAAGCTGCACAGCACGAGCATGAAGCGCTGCAGTGTGGTCCCCGAGCGCCTTGATGTGCAGCTGGAGGGCGTCCTCGTGCGGCCCCGAAGACAGCGTGAACGGGTGCCACATCGCCGACATGGTGGGAAAGTTGACAAAGATGAACTGGCCAGCACGGTACGTCTTGAAGCGGCTCCTGACGAGGCGCACGCGCGTGACCCCATCCGGCAACGCCTCCATCGCTAGCGGGCGCTGAGGGCACAGGCCCAGTGCTTGTCGCAGCAGGAGGTCGGAGCCGACCAGGACGGCTATCGCGACGATGAAGGGCACGCACTGCGGCGCGTGGAGCGCCGCAAAGACGACGAACGGCACGTACGCAGCGTGCAGCAGGCGAAAGGCGTTGTAAAAGCGCCGACGCACCACGGACAGGCTCCCCAGGCCGATCGCGCCCATCGACGCGAGGCACAAGAGCCCGTACGTGTACCGCCGGCAGCCGCCGGGCATGTCGCCGCAAGGTTTATCCTCGGCGAGCTTAAAGCCGGCGTGGACCGCAGTCGCCGCCAGCACCATCCAACCCAGCCAGCGGTGGTACACGATGGCACGATCCAGAGGCGTGAACAGAAACCAGGTCACCAGCGAGCTGCGCGTGCCCGGCACGACGCAGAGCAGCAGCAAGCCGGACGCGACAGAGCCCCAAGCCTTCGCCGTGGTCGTCTCGGGCCAAATGGACGCCCAAAAGACGGCCGCGCCGCCCGTGCTAGCGAGCACGATGCCCTGCATGCCGCTCATCTGCGTGCCCGCCACACGGCGCGCCAAGAGATAGCGCAGTCGCGCGAGGGCGTGCCATCCGCGCACGCCCTTCTCAAGCCGCGGCACGGGCTCGTCCCCGGCTTGGATGGCAAGGTCTGCCTGGCCCGCGGGGCCCACGGCCGAGCTGGCAGCGTCATGTCCCGCCTCCTTCGCGTAGGCCGGGTTCCACGTGGCCACGGCGGCCGGTCCCGGCGAGGCGCTGCGGCGTCTGAGCGAGCGCAGTCGCAAGCACTTTCGCACGCGGTGCACGACGCGCAGGACCGACGCTGCAGCAAGCGGCGCGAGCGCGGTGCACAGCAGCGCCGTGCCTGGGCTCCAGACGGCCATGGCTCCGATCTCGCTTCCAGAGCTAGGCGCCGCTTGCGGGACTGCAAAGCGTGCACGGGCAGAGCCCGGCCGGCCACTAACACAAAGAGGCGCTGCCTGGGCGACGGAATCAGGCCCAATGCAGCGGCCCCCGGGCGTCCGTACTTGGGCCCGCCACTTGCTCGGAAGCGAGCTTTGAATCCACCCAGCGGTCTTAGTGGGTGACGTGCTCAGTACGCGTACGTATGCCACTCCTGCCGCCTGGATCCGATTCTTCTCACGACGAGGGCCGGCCTGGGTCCGGATCTTGCCGTCGGTGACCGGCGAGATCGATCGACTCTCGCCAGCCGGTCGGCATTGCAGCTCTGCGCCAGCACTGGCAACAGCATCGCCAGCTCCATCTCGTGGATCTGGTCCTCCGGCCGGCGGTGGCGTACGGCGGCGGCTGTTGGGAGGGCTTTCGTGAGTTGCGCCAACCTGGTGCTGCCCGGGCAGTCTGCGTTCAGGTCGAGAAAAAACCGCCGCTGCCGAAGCGCTATTGGCGCAGCTCGCGCCCTCCGTGCGGCATGCCGACGCCGAGCGACGTGGACCTGTCGCTGCTCAGGTTCCTGGACGTCGCCTCCTGCAGGGCCCAGCGCGAGGACCCGCGCCTGGTGAAAAAGTGGGGCGTGGTGACCTGCCCCAAGACCAAAAGGAGGTTTCGGACGCGGCGCGGGGACGGCGCGCCCGCCATACAGCGCGCGCCCCTGTGCGCGCATCCCTCGGTGTGCTACAAGATCGCTTGCAGGCGGAATCTGTGCAATAAGCATGCAGCCGAGAGCAGTCAAGAGGAGGAGGTCGAAGAGGAGGTCGAGGAGGCCGGCGACTGGCAGCCGTCGTGCGCCGCGCCGCTGTCGCAGGCCCTGGTTGAAAAGTATGGCGTCGTGCTTGACATTGCCACGGCGAGACGATACCGCACTCGCGGGGAGGACGGCAGAGTGCTGCTGAACCGCCAGCTGCTCTGCAGGTACGTGGGCGGCTGCTGTCGCGCGGGCATCTCGCGCCTCGGCGGGCTTTGTGTGGCGCACGCCAGCTTGAATAGCGTGGCGTCGTCGGTGTCGGCGTCGACCTCTCCGCCCGCACCTGCTGCCGCGGGAGCAAAACCGCCGCCAATGGTCGCGTCCGGTGCGCCAGCGGCGTCCCTGGAGCCAACAAGCACAGTTGTTGTGCCGCCAGCGCCGCCAGCCAGGGCGCTCGCCTCTGCTGCTGCACCTGCTATTGGGACGGCAAGCCCTGCCAGGGAAGCACTATCGGAGCAGCCGGCGATGCTGCAAAATGAGGACGCCGCTGACGCCTGCTACAGCTCTGGCGACGAGTCCGTGGCTTCGTACCCGGAAAGTCAAAAGTCGGTCGCCTCAGTGTCTGCCGACTTGCCGGCGGTGGGCGCGGCGGTCAAGCAGCAGCCGCAGCAGCAGGAAGAGGAACCGCCCCGAAAGCGTTCGAGGGAGGCCGCGCCAAGGACCCCGGAGCGCTCATCGCATCTGTCTGTGCCCTAAAGGTAGGCCTTGGGACGACGGCTTGCAAAGGTCGCGAACGAGCTAGGCCGCAAGCGGCTGAGCAATAAAGGCCGACCGACAAGTCCCCCGTGACGGCTTGCATCCCAAGCGCCTACGGCGTGACGAGAGCAGCGCCAACGATCGCAACTGACGGCGCCGTAGCCGCTAGCGGCGAAAGCGAAGGCAACAGTGGCGCAAATGCTGCTGCTGCCTGCTGCTGCTGCCTGCTGCTGCTGCTGCTGACTACTAGTAGGACATTGATAATTAGCGATGTGCGAACATTGCCTGCAGCTTGACATATCTTGGCTGAGCTGTCCAGCCAGCTTGCCCTGACATGCCACCAACCCGAAAAGGGTCTCGTACTCCGAATCGTGCCAGTACCGACACCGTACGGTACCCTCGGGAGCGACCGGACCAGCAGACCAAGGCCCGACTCTCCTCGACAGGTGAGATCCTGGTGAAGACGTAGTTTGCTACGGACGTTACTACCAAGTACGGTAAGGGATGCAGCAGGCACACCGTTGATTTTTGGCGACAGGCGCCGGCCGGCCTGGACGGACGGTTCGGCGATGACGACAGGCAGCTGGACAGCCGAGTCTCGCAAGATGGAGAAGGCGCAAGAAGAGGTCGCGAGTGCGAAAAAGGCAGGGTCAGCGCAGCAGGAGGTCGCAAGTGCGAGAGGTCAACGCAAGAGCCGGCGCTGAAAGGAAAGAGCACGTCGCAGGCTCCAGCTGGGACTTCAGCTAAAACCTCAGCAAGTAGAGAAGCGGAGGGCGAAGCCACGCTGGAGCAAGAGACGCTGGACGAGATCCCCGTAGAGGCGCTGGAACATGTGCCAGCTGAGGCGACGGAGGAGTTGCCGATGCGCACGTTCGCGACGCACGACCTCGAGGCGTGGACAGAGTCGACGGCCGCAGTCTCTGCCGAGGACACGGCGGCGGCAGAGGGTTTGCGGCGGTGAATGAGCTCGCTGCGGATGAGGGAACGGCGCTCGAGGAAACGATTGCGCCCGCCCCACTGGAAGAGCACGAGCACGGGCACGAACACGAACACGAACACGAACACGAACACGAACACGAACACGAACACGAACACGAATACGAATACGAATACGAATACAAGCTCGAGTACGAGCACGGGATGGAGCACGAGCACGGGTGGAGGCAGCGTATGAAGCAACGGCGGATGAGGTGGCTCTGCAAGAGGCCCTCAAGCAAGCGCAAGAGGGCGCGCCGTCGGTTCGTCTTGATCAGTAAGTAGTTGCGCTGAGGGTTGGATATGACTTCAAGGTGCTGACAGCTGCGCAAGACGCGCCGCTCCGAACGCGGCCAAGATCAACCGCCTCTTCGACGCGTTGCTCGAGGACACGACAGAGCTCACGTTCTTCCGTTGCACGATGGACGATGAGACGATGCGGCCCTTGGGAGCCGCGTGGCGGAGAACGCCACTTTGACGAGCATCATGTAAGTCGGCGCGCGGGGATAATCACCGCAAGCCGCAAACTGACGAAGCTGGCAGTCTCGACTGCAACAAGATCACCACCGCGGGCGCGCAGTGGCTAGCCAGGGCGCTTGAAGTGAACACGACGCTCACGCACGTCAGGTAAGTCGCCTTGCACGCGGAGCGGGTGGCGGAGGCGCTGTTCTGTTCTGACGCGTCTGCGCAGGCTCAACAGCAGTGAAATTGGCGACGAAGGCGCTCGGGCGATGGCCAAGGCACTCGAGATCAACAAGACGCTCACGAGCATCGTGTAAGTACTGTTGGCTGCGGGAATGCGCAGGCGCGCGGCGGACGCGGCGCTGACGTGAGTTGATGAAAATAGCCTCGCGCGCAATGACATTGGCACCGAGGGCGCCTACGCGCTCGGCCTGGCGCTCCAAGTCAACACGACCCTCGCCAGCATCGAGTAAGTTTGACGGGCGCGGCGGCACAGCGCTTGGTCGCTGACGCGCTGCGCGCAGCCTGGCCGACAACAAGATTCGGGACGACGGCGCCAGTTGCTGGCCAGGGCGCTCAACGTGAACAAGACGCTTGCTCTCATCATGTAAGTTGCTCCCGTGCAAGGTCCACGCCCAAGGCACCGCGGGGCTCTAATGTGGTGAGCGACAGTCTGGACTGCAACGCCATCAGCGACGAGGGCGCCAAGGCGCTCGCCAAAACGCTCGAGACCAGTACCTCGCTGACGAGCATCAGGTAAGCGTGGTTGGTCCGTGCAGGGAGGAGGCCGCGCCTTGCAGCTCGCTGACGCTCGATGTAGCCGACTGCAACAAGATTAGTGGCGTGGGCGCCCAGGCCCTGGCCGGCGCGCTGGAGGTCAACAGAACGTTGCTTGCCATAAAGTAAGTGCCGCAGCGGCCACCATTCGCCACTGCTGGTGCGCAACTCTAACTCCTGTGCAGGCTCGGTGGCAACAGGATGGGTGACGAAGGCATCCGAGCTCTGGCAAAGGCGCTCGAGATCAACAAGACGCTCGTTGGCATCACGTAAGTCGCGCCACGGCTTGTTGAGTAAGGCCCTAGGCAAGGGCGCTGACACCTCCCCCGCCTCCTCCTGGCGGCGCTTGCAGCTTGTACCGCAACGGTTTGGAGACGAAGGCGCCCTTGCGCTGGCCATGGCGCTGGAGGTCAACACCACGATAACAGGCATCACGTAAGTCCGGGGTGCAGGAAGTGTTGCGCCGCCCGCCCGCGCCGCGCTGACCCCGCAGAGAAAGCCTGGCCCTCAACAAGATTGGCAACGAGGGCGCGCAAGCGCTGGCCAAGGCGCTCGAAGTCAACGTCACGCTCACCCACATCACGTAAGTCGAGAGCCAAGCCGCGGCGGTGCCGGTGGGTAGAATGCTGATAGCTCTTGCCCGCTCCTTTTCTTAGTCTCGGCGGCAACCAAATCGGCATCGAGGGCGCCAGGGCGCTGGCAATGGCACTCCAGGTCAACAAGGCCCTCACCGCCATCAGCCTAAACTGCCTGCCAGAGTCCGTCTCGCTCTTTGTCGAGGCCTTGCGCGCCAACGCGACCGTCCAGAGCCTCGCGTAAGTTCTTGCGCACCACAGCCTGCCAAGGCCATTCGGCTAACGAAAGAGCAGGCTCGACACCATGGCGGATGAGATCCCGGACAGAGCCGCCGTCTCGGCAGCGCTCAACGAGGTCATCCACTTTGGCAAGACCGGGCTCGCCGAGTTTTACCCCGAGCTCCTCGACGTCGAGTCCAAGGCCATCCTGGTCTTCAACGAGGCGCGCTACGAGGCCGAGGCCGAGGCCAGGGCGGCCGGCCCTACCCACGTCGCACAGGGCGCCACGCGCGCCCTTGACGACTCGCGCTTTGGGCACGACCGCCTTGGCTATGTGCCGTACGCTCTCGCGCTTGCAAGCGCCGCTACGAGCCCAGTCGCCCTGCCACAGCGTCTCCATCGGCCTCTTTGCGCGCTGGGGCAGCGGCAAGTCTTTTCTCATGGAGAAGCTCAAGCTCGAGCTTCGCCGCACCGCGCTGCTCCCGGCCGCCGCCGCCTTTGTCGCGCGCGAGCAGCCAGGCAACCGAGGGCCCGAGCCGGGCAAGGTCGGGCTTGTGCGCGACGCGTTAGCGGACACGCTGGCAAAGGCCAAGGCCAAGGGAACCGTCGAGGCACTCTCGGGCCTCTTTGGCTCTGGCGACTCGAACGCCCGCCGTCACGCGCGCGATGCGCTGCGCGATGCGCTGCGGGGCCAGGGCCTCACCAGGTACGCGCTTTCGCTGCCGCAGCCGCAAGACAGAGACGCCGCGCCCACCGCGGTGGCACCTTTCCTCCGCGCGCCCTTGAGCCTCTGGGCGAGGCTATGGTGGCGTATCCCGTCGCCGTTCTTGCGCTCGTACGCCGGCCACGTGGGAATGGCGACCACGTGGTTTGTCGCGCTCTGCGTGCTACTGCTGCCGGTGCTGCTGCTCTCGTGCACTTTGTGGCGATGTATCGTCGCGCGGCACCGCGTGTGCACCCCGACAACGTGGCCGCAGAGGGGCTGAGTGCGCTCGAGAAGCGCCTCCGCAAGTTTGAGCGCGACATTGGCAAGCGCGTGGCCAAGATCCAAGTCATGATCCACGGCCGTAGTACGACGTCGTGGGTCAAGGCGTGGGGCTCGGCGCTTGGCGTGTCAAGGTCGGTTGCTGCGACACGCGCTACGTACGCGATATCGTACAGCAGCTTTACCGAGGCTGCGATCATTCCCGAGTCGCAAGGCGACGACGACGACGACGACGGCGACGGCGACGGCGACGGTGAGGGCGGTGAGGGCGGCGACGGGGACGAAGGAAGCCAGACAGTGGAGGTCACTCTGCCCTTGTTTGTTGACTTTAACGCCTGGGTATACAACGGCAGCGACGTGCTGTGGGCCGGCCTGGTCAGGGAGCTGTACGCCGAGGGAGCTCTTGTTTGGCCACTTGCGCGTTCGAGAGCACCGGGCCTGGGTCGCTCGCTACATGCACGAGCACGGCGGAAGCTGGCCGCGCGCGCTGGACACGCCCGAGCTACGCAAGGCCGACCTTGAGCGCTTCAAGGAAGCCGAGGCGGCCCGTGACAGGCGCCGCTGGGCCATTATGGCGGTCTGCATCGTGCTGGGCTACTTTTTCGTGGCCTGGATCGGCGCGCACACGGTCTGCGGCTTGTACAACGACCCCGAGGGCAACTTGAAGCTTGTGTGCTCCTGCACAGGCGAATTTCCCGTCGTGACAGGCGTCATGTGCGTCGGCCCACTATTCCAGCACGGCTTCCTTGGGCCAGTAATCGCGGCGCTTGCGACGCTGCCGACGCTGGCCGTAGAAGGCGCCTTAGTCCTGCGGTCCAACTGGATGTTCAAGTGGCGCTTCATGTGGCGCTCGCAAGGCGACGTGCTGTTCGAGGAAGCGCGCAAAGTGGCCCAGGTCAAGGACCGTTGGGCTTCATGAACCGCATCAAGACCGAGCTGCAGTTCCTCTTTGAATTCCTACGCACCGAGCCGCTGCGAGAAGTCACCGACTCTGGGACCAAACTCCGCATCATGGTCCGGCTGGTGGTCTTCGTGGACGACATCGACCGCTGCGCCAAGGAGACCGTGGTGACGGTGCTGGAGGCCATCGTGCTGCTGCTGGCAGACGCGCCCCTGACCTGCTTTATGGCTATCGATGCGCGCATGGTCTGCACGAGCATCGAGGACGCGCACGGCGAGACCTTTATCCGCGCGGGCGTCTCAGGGCAAGAGTACCTGGACAAGATCATCAACATTCCGTTCTGCCTGCCAGACTTGCACGCGGACAAAAAGCGCCCCTTCGTCTACAACCTCGTGTGCCGCACCTCGACGCCGTCCGAGGCCTTGGCGCACATGAACAGTGTCGCGAGGGCGCTCGGCTGGGACGAGTCGAAAATCTTCGCCGCGCAGGAGGGCCCGCGACGCCTCTCATTCAGCTGGCCAAGCTTGTGCGCGCACTCATGGAAGCCATCGACCCAGAGACGCTCGCGGACGTTGCCGCGCTCCTCGACCGAACCATTGACGGCGACGTCAGCACGGAGAGCAGTCTCAAAGAGATTGTCTCAACATGGCACCCTGCCGCAGCACTGGAGATGCTCGCGCCGCCGCGTCGTCGGGCGCCAGGGTCGCCTTCTTCGCCGCCGTTGTCGCCGATCACGCCGGCGCCCAAAGCCGAGGTGGCCAGCATCGAGCTCGAAGACGCGGCGACCGCTGGACCAAAGACCATGGCGACGACGAGGAGTCGCGGCAGCAACTCGTCCAAGGTGACAGAGGGTTCCACCATGGAGGGCTCCACGGGGAGCCACGCGGGGACGGAGGAGCAACAGGTTGAAGAGGCGCAAGAGGCGCACGCGGAAGAGGAAAGCGCCCCAGCCTGCGGCGACAGAAGCGCGCAATTACGAGCCGCCACCCGTGGCCGTGGCCGTGGCCAAGGCAAAGGCTCACGACTCGGAGACAACATCACAAGCCTTGGTAGTGACGGCACGCGACAAGCAGCCGCAGGCCGTGGTCGTGGTGCCCCGCGAGGAGAGAGCCCACGATACGGCGACCATGTTCTCCGTGGATGAGGCTGCCGCAATGGATCAGTTCTCGGCCGTGCTCGATGGCAACCCGCGGCACGTCAAGCGCGTGGTCAACGTGTACAACGTGCAGCGCTTCGTAGTGCGCCTTCAGCTCGGGCCTCGGCTGCCGCCCACGCAGATGCAGCTAACCTTGCGAAAGCTCCTCAAGCTGACGATCGCCATCGAGCAGTGGCCCTACCGCATGGCCTGGATCACAGCGCTCGTCGACCGCGTGGACGCGCTCATCGAGCGGCTGGGCCCGAACGACGAGCAGGGCATCGTACTGAACGATATGCACGCGTCGAGCGACCTGCGGGCCTTTCTGCGGCTGCAGTTTGTCGGCAAGAACGTGCAGTCGTGGACGCTTCTCGAGATGTTGCGCAACGTGTGCCGCCCGCTCTCGCTGCGCGTAAGCGACGCGGAACTCAAGCGGTACGAGCAGATGGACCGCGACGTGGACGGCTGTGGGAGCTCTTGAGCCACGACCCGGCAATCCTTGTGAGCGACGTGCGCCGCCCAGGCGCGGGCGCGTGGACGCTGCGGAGCTTCGTGTTCAACCAGCGGCCGGGCTGCTTGAGTTTGTGGCCGCGCGCTCGAGAGGTCGCTCGGCGGCTTTGACGCCAGAGCCCACGGCCGTTGCCGGTAGTGTCTCGTCAACCAACTTGCAGCTAGCTTGAGCTTGCGCAGGCGGTCAGGTGGACAGGGGTCAGGCTGGCGTTGATTCGAGGTTGGACAGACATTCGAGGGTTGCCATGGTAGTAAGCGCTGTATCTTTTGCCGAGGTTTCATCACCACCAAGAAGCGAAAGCTAGGCAACGAGGCTCTCCACGTGCTCCCGGCCCGGCAAGCGCGACGCGAGATCTCGAGACGGACGCCGCGTTCGCCGCCTCGCCCTTGGTCTCTTGTGCGATGGAATCGTTTAGCGGCGACACGCTCGCGCTAAAACACACTCTTGCGCTCGGCATGCTGCTCGAACGCCGACCGCTCCTGGCGCTCGTCCAAGCCACAGTGGAACTGGCTGCGTGCTGCCGGGTTCGGAAATCACTGCCCTGGGTCACACTCGCAATACTTGTTCAGGTGCCCAAGGACAGGGCACACTGCACGAGCATGCTGGCGTTCACTGCCATAAGGATCACCACTGCTGTGCCACTCCAAGGTAGCACGACGCGCGCCACACCGGCCTTGCCTCTTGGATAATGCCCATCGACTGGCCAACCATGTCCTTGGCCACGTCGCCCACCAGCTCGAGCAGCAGCATGGCCACGCCGCGCTGGACAAAGCTCGGCGTGGTCAGGGCGTTCATCGCGGCCACATCGCGCCCGAGGGCTTTGTCAATGGCCAGGATGCCGAGCGAGGTCAGCACCGCGGCCTTCTCGCCCAGCTCCTGATGCAGCAGCCACTCGCGGATGGTCGTGTCGTCGCCCATAAGCGCGTTGGTGGTCGCCTCGGTCACCACGCGCGACATGGCATGCTTGGCCTTGACATGAACGATTACTTGCACGACCTCAATGACCAGCATGGTCACGAGCGAGACGAAGAAGGTCTGGTCTGTCTCCGCTAGCACGAGCGTGGCAAAGGCGCCCGTGGAGATGTTGACCTCCGTGCATGCGACCGACATGAGCGCCGCCTGCGACTGCATAGTCATGGCCTTGGCCTTGGCTTGCGCCCTCGCCTTGGCTTTCTCCGTCGTGCCAGGACTCGCCGGCTCGACGGCAGCCTTGGTCTGGGGCGACCCGCTGCTAGTGCCTTCGTCCTGCGCCCGGACTTGCTCTGAACAGCACGTTGCCGATTCTCCATCTGCCACGCGAGCAGAGACATGCAAGCAGCCTGCAGCACCGGCATGGGCCACGCCCATGACCATGATCTCGGTCACGGCGTTCATGCTCTTGAACACGGTAAGATACACGTAGAGCACAACAGACTGCCCAGGGCCGATCAAAATCACCTTGCCGGGGGTCTGCATGAGTCGTCGCAGCGCCCGCCGCACTCGCGCGCGACATCCGCCTTCGCCCGGCGTGATGAACGCGGCCAAAGGCCCATTGAGGACCACGACGAGCAAGTGTACTGGCAGGGCCCCGGCCACGATCTCCTCGACGCCGAGCTGCATAGCCACGAGGACAGCGAGCGTCCACAGCATTGACTGCGCGGCTATGGCACTCATGGCGATGCACAAGCGCGTGTTGCCTTGCATCATACGCAGAGTGAATAGCTCCGCGGCCACCGTGACTGGGAGTGTCATCGCCATAAGCGCAGGTGCCTCGCCGAACGGCACCGCGTTCTCCCCGCATGAAAGCCGCAAGTGCGCGAACCAGGACGGCGCATGGCGCGAAGATGACCATCCCGGACGTGGCGATGACCATGGCAGAAACTGTCTGGTGCCTGCCGCGTCATGCCTGCCACACCGCCGCGAGGCGCGGCCCCCCATCCTCCTCTAGCTCTGCTGCCCCTCTGGCGTCGAGACCTGGCGAAGGGCGAGGTCAACGCATCGTTTGGCCGTTTAGCAGCTCCTGAATGCAGTGCTCTCGCTCTGAGAACCTGACCAGTCGGCTCGCCGGCGCTCGAGGAGCACGAGTCGGACACGCTGAGCTGCGAGTGCACCGCGACGCGGCGGCCGTGGCTCGTGGCGTGGCGGGACGTGAAAGTCTGGCGGGCGGCGACAACGCATATCCGAGTCGTCGGACAACACTGTTTTCGGCCGCCGCAACGACAACGACGACGTCCAAGAGGCAACGCGTAGTGCCTGCGCGATCATGCGCCTCGCCAAGCATCTCGAGAAGCACAACAGCGGAGTCGCAGCTCGTGCGGAGGTCAAGGCGGACGACGGGATTGGGAAAGTGGCGCTGCACGACGCGCTGCGCGGGGGGCGTGGACATCCTTGTGAGCACGAGCCGACAGACACCTACCACCCGGGCAGGGAGTGATTACTTGTTTCTCCTCCTCTCCAACGTCAACTTGAAGTTGCCCTTTCTTGCAAGATCAACAAGATCAAGATCAAGAGCTCTATGCCGGCGAGCCTGGGCGCCTTCGGGTGCCAAAATCACTGGGTTTTGCTCACACAGCCTGGTCAGGTGCCAAGCGCCAGCCACACTGCACGAGCATGCTGGCGTTCACTGCCATAAGGATCACCACCGCCGTGCCACTCCAAGGTAGCACGACGCGCGCCACTCCGGCCTTGCCTCTTGGGAGAATGCCCATCGACTGGCCAACCATGTCCTTGGCCACGTCGCCCACCAGCTCGAGCAGCAGCATGGCCACACCGCGCTGGACAAAGCTCGGCGTGGTCAGGGCGTTCATCGCGGCCACATCGCGCCCGAGGGCTTTGTCAATGGCCAGGATGCCGAGCGAGGTCAGCACCGCGGCCTTCTCGCCAGCTCCTGATGCAGCAGCCACTCGCGGATGGTCGTGTCGTCGCCCATAAGCGCGTTGGTGGTCGCCTCGGTCACCACGCGCGACATGGCATGCTTGGCCTTGACATGAACGACTACTTGCACGACCTCAATGACCAGCATGGTCACGAGCGAGACGAAGAAGGTCTGGTCTGTCTCCGCTAGCAAGAGCGTGGCAAAGGCGCCCGTGGAGATGTTGACCTCCGTGCATGCGACCGACATGAGCGCCGCCTGCGATTGCATGGCCTTGGCCTTGGCCTTGGCTTGCGCCCTCGCCTTGGCCTTCTCCGTCGTGTCAGGACTCGCCGGCTCGACGGCAGCCTTGGCCTGCGAGGACCCGGCTGCAGATGCCATCACCGCGCGCTCGGACTTGCTCTGAACAGCACGTTGCCGATTCTCCATCTGCCACGCGAGCAGAGACATGCAAGCAGCCTGCAGCACCGGCATGGCCACGCCCATGACCATGATCTCGGTCACGGCGTTCATGCTCTTGAACACGGTAAGGTACACGTAGAGCATAACAGTCTGCCCGGGGCCAAGGAAGGCCACCTTGCTGGGGCTTTGCATGAAGCGTCGCAGCGCCCGCCGCACTCGCGCGCGACACCCGCCTTCGCCCGGCGTTATGAACGCGGCCAAAGGCCCATTGAGGACCACGACGAGCACATTTATGAGCAAGGCCCCGCCTACGATCTCCTCCACGCCGAGTTGCATAGCCACGAGGACTGCGAGCGTCCACAGCGCCGACTGTGCGGCCATGGCGGTGATAGCGATGCACAAGCGCGCATTGCCTGCATCATGCGAAGACTGAACATCTCGGCGGCCATCGTGACCGGGAGCATGATGGCAAAAGCGAAGGCACCTCGCCGAACGGCACGGCGTTCTCTTGCATGAAAGCCGCAAGTGCGCGAACCAGCACGGTGCACGGCGCGAAGATGGCCAACCCGGACGTGGCGATGACCACGGCAGAAACCGTCTGGTGTGCCTGCCGTGCCACCGCCTGCCGCGCCGCCGCGAAGCACGGCCCGGTCATCCTCCTCTATATCCCTTGCTCCGAAGAGCGGGAGCTTCGAGCGGACTGCCACTGGTGAGCGATGCTCTGCCAACGCATCTCGGGGTCGTTGGAATAGCGTAAACCAGCTCGGCCGCGACTGCACCGGCCGCTCCGAGACCGACTAGACGGGTCGGAGGCGTCCATTTCAGCCAATCGGAGACGCCATGCCGCCAGTTCACCGCCACGGCGACCGCAGCTGGTGACTGACATGAAAGTCCGACGAGTGGCGGCAACGCATGTCCGAGTCGTTGGACAGGACTGTTTTCGGCCGCCGCGACGACAACGACGACGTCCACGAGGCAACGCGTAGTGCCTGCGCGATCATGCGCCTCGCCAAGCATCTCGAGAAAGCACCACGGCGGAGTCGCAACTCGTGCGGAGGTCAAGGCGGACGACGGGATTGGGAAAGCGGCGCTGCACGACGCGCTGCGCGGGGGGCGTGGACATCCTTGTGAGCAGCGAGTCGACAGACTATTTACCACCGGGCAGTGAGTGATTACTTGTTTCTCCTCCTCTCCACCGTCAACTTGAAGTTGCCCTTTCTTGCAAGATCAAGATCAAGAGCTCTATGCCGGCGAGCCTGGGCGCCTCGGGGCAACAAAATCACTGGGTTTTGTTCGCACAGTCTGATCAGGTGCCAAGCGCCAAGGCGCACTGCACGAGAATGCTGGCGTTGAGTGCCATAAGGATCACCACCGCCGTGCCACTCCAAGGCAGCACGACGCGCGCCACACCGGCCTTGCCTCTTGGGATAATGCCCATCGACTGGCCAACCATGTCCTTGGCCACGTCGCCCACCAGCTCGAGCAGCAGCATGGCCACGCCGCGCTGGACAAAGCTCGGCGTGGTCAGGGCGTTCATCGCGGCCACATCGCGCCCGAGGGCTTTGTCAATGGCCAGGATGCCGAGCGAGGTCAGCACCGCGGCCTTCTCGCCCAGCTCCTGATGCAGCAGCCACTCGCGAATGATCGTGTCGTCGCCCATAAGCGCGTTGGTGTCGCCTCGGTCACCACGCGCGACATGGCATGCTTGGCCTTGACATGAACGACTACTTGCACGACCTCAATGACCAGCATGGTCACGAGCGAGACGAAAAAGGTCTGGTCTGTCTCCGCTAGCACGAGCGTGGCAAAGGCGCCCGTGGCGATGTTGACCTCCGTGCACGCGACCGACATGAGCGCCGCCTGCGACTGCATGGCCTTGGCCTTGGCCTTGGCTTGCGCCCTCGCCTTGGCCTTCTCCGTCGTGTCAGGACGCGCCGGCTCGACGGCAGCCTTGGTCTGCGGCGACCCGGCTGCTAGTGCCTTCGTCCTGCGCTCGGTCTTTCTCCGAACAGCGTGTTGCTGCCTCTCTCCATCTGCCACGCGAGCAGAGACATGCAAGCAGCCTGCAGCACCGGCATGGCCACGCCCATGACCATGATCTCGGTCACGGCGTTCATGCTCTTGAACACGGTGAGGTACACGTAGAGCAAAACCGTCTGCCCGGGGGCTAGGTAGACCACCTTGACAGGGCCCAGCATGAAGCGTCGCAGCGCCCGCCGCACTCGCGCGCGACATCCGCCTTCGCCCGGCGTTATGAACACGGCCAAAGGCCCATTGAGGACCACGACGAGCACGTTTATGGGCAAGGCCGCGGCTACGATCTCCTCGACGCCGAGCTGCATAGCCACGAGGACAGCGAGCGTCCACAGCATCGACTGCGCGGCTATGGCACTCATGGCGATGCACAAGCGCGTGTTGCCTTGCATCATAGCTCCGCGGCGACCGTGACTGGGAGTGTCATCGCCATAAGCGCAGGTGCCTCGCCGAACGGCACCGCGTTCTCTCGCATGAAAGCCGCAAGTGCGCGAACCAGGACGGTGCACGGCGCGAAGATGGCCAACCCGGACGTGGCGATGACCACGGCAGAAACTGTTTGGTGTGCCTGCCGCGTCATGGCCTGCCGCGCCGCCGCGAGGCGCGGCCCCGCCATCCTCCTCTAGCTCTGCTGCCCCTCTGGCGTCGAGACCTGGCGAAGGGCGAGGTCAACGCATTTCAGAGTCGTTGGAGCAGCCTATCGCGGGCAGCCGCGACTGGAACCGTCACCCGTCTCTCCGAGACCGACCAGCCAGGCCAGAGGCATCTGTTCCAGCCAATCAAACACGCTGACCGAGCTGCCAGTCCACCACGACGCGGCGAGCTACGGTAGCTCGTGGCGCGAGGTGACAAGGGTGTCGGCGAGCAGCGACAACATAATCAGAGTCGTTGGATAGGACTGATTTCGGACGCCAAGACGACCACGACTACGCCCGCGTCGCCTCTTGAGGTGACGCTTATTGCCTCCTGCAGCCTCGAGCAACGCCATCGCCATCAAGAGGTGTCGCAGGTCCGGCCTGGTGCCTGCCAAGGGGGGGAAGGAGGGCATCATGGACGCCGTTGCGAGCAGAGAGCTGACCGACTACCACTAGGGCGGCAATGGCATTGCGCATCTGGCACTGCGCGCCACTTTAGCGCGGACACCCGAGCGGGCGGAGGGAGAAAGGTCGTCGTGGAGGCGTCTTCTTTCTACGACGTGTCGTTGGTCATGACGGAGGTCAGCATCTCGGTCTTGTTGGGCGCAACCGTCGACGACCTCGATGTTCTTTCGTTGCTGCCCAAGAAGTCTGCGCCGTGGCCCGACTCGATGTGGCCGGTCGCTTGGAAGACCATCTTGGGCGCGAAAATGCACAGGAGCGCGCCCAGGTCGTTGAGCGCGATCACGCCGGCTTGCACAAACACGCTCGAGCTGGGGCTGTCGCTGACGATCAGCAGCACCGGGATGGCGATGATGAGGACCTCCAGGTTGCCGATGATGGCCACGCTGACGTACTTTGCCTCCGAAAAGGCGCTCGAGACGCCCATGGTCTGGTAGCACAGCCAAGCGCCCATGATGAGCACGAGGAGGTGGTACGCGCAGGTGGCGACCAGGAAGACGGTGCTCTGGTAGCTAAAGCAATAGCCCACGGAGGTGAGCGCGTTGCCGTGCGCGTCCTCGAGCGTCACGTCGCGCCGGAAGTGGAGCGGGTCAGCACCAGCCCAGACCACCATGAGCGCCAGCTCGACACCGCAGAAGGTTGCAATGATGCGGAGGATCATGCCGGTCGTCATGCGGACCTTGAGTTTGCCGCCGCCGCCCTTTGACGACTTGTTTTTCTTTGACCCGATGACCACGCCGAACAGCTTGTAGACGCGGTACATCTTGGCAAAGAGGCTCGCCATGGTAAGTACCCAGCCCATGCCAAAGAGACTGGACGCCAGGCGGCACGCCGTGTCGGCCTGCGCGTTACCGCCTTCCGGGCCAGCGCGCGGGCCGAATTGGTCGTGCACGGTGAGCGGGTAGATGCTCGAGGTGGAGAGCATGCAGCCGACGGCGATGAGCAGCAAGAACGGCAGCTGCGCGGCCTTGACAATGACGCTCTTGCGCTGCGTGACGGACCAAATGCAGCAGAGCACGGCGCACACGATGTTGAAGGCGAAGAGGCCGATGGCGGCCGAGTCGATGGAGAAGTCGTATCCATAGTCCTCGCAGACGATCTCAAAGTGCACCGTGTGCTCCACGCGGCGCCCGCTCGAGTCCACGACAACCACGGTCATGGCGTCCCGCACGGCAAAGCTGTACGTGCCGTCGCCTTGCAGCAGCCCACGCTCGGTGCAGCGCGCGGGCTCAAAGTCCATCGCGAGCGAGAGCGGCTTGCCGGGCTCGCCCGTGGCCAGCACGGCGCCGACGCTGACGCTGCCATCGTCTTGCCGCGAGGCGTTGGCGAGACGCACCACGCCGAGCGTCGGCGGGCTGGCCCACTCGATGGAGACGGCCTCGAGGTCGGGGTCGCTGGCCACGATCTGGAACGGCACGCGGTCCTGCTCCTCGCGAAAGTACGAGTCGGCCGAGTAGACGTAGATGGTATCGGAAGGCAGCACCTCGACCTTGGGGTCGTCCGGGCGCGGGTCGATCTGCACCGTGACGACGTGGTCGCCCGACTGGCGCAGCTCGTTGCCGCCGCAGTCGAAGGCGGTGAAGGAGAACCGGTCCTCGCCAAAGGCGTTCTCGTCGGGCACGTATAGGACCTCGGCGACGCCGTCCATGAGCATGGCGCTCTGCACGTCCTTGGCGCCCGTGAGCTTGATGTAGTCGATGTAGTTCCAGTCCGGGATGGCCACCGTGTCGATCTCCAGGCGCAGCGCCTTGGTGCGAAAGTGCTCGCGGCACTGCTTCTCCTGGAACACGTGGTACTGCCCGCGGCCGTTGGTCTCGGACATGAGGGCGGCTTGCGGCGCGCCGCTGTACATCTGCACCCACTGCTCTGTCTCGGGATGGAGCGCGTACACGCCGACGATGGTGCCGCCGCCGCGCGGCTGCCCGACCTCGACGGAGACGGGGAAGACTGCCTCGGCGTACTCGACCTCGATGTAGTCCGTGTACGCGCGAAGCTTTGCCGCAGCGCCGACGTCCTCGTCCTCCGAGTCGCGCAGCTGCAGGAAGGGCACGATGGGGCTGTGCGTGGAGCTGTACTGCTGCCCAAACATCTCGGCCGGCCCGTTGCTCTCGAAGACGGCGTCCGTGTTGCCCGTCCGGAAACGAGGGCACCACACGCCGTACAAGAGCCCCTGCAGCTGGCTGCGCGGCACGCGGTGCGCCTCGAGCAGCGGCGCGCCCTCCGCGAGCGCCGGACACCCGCTCGGGTAGTCGTTGCTCGTCAAGCGGCACCGCGTCTGCGTGCGCGAGCCGCCCACGTCGTCGTACCGGTACGTGGGCTCTTCCACGAGGTCGTACGTCTCGTCCTCCTCGTGGACGGCCTTGACGCGGTAGAACAGCAGCGTGTCGGCGTCGGCCTGCACGCCCTCGAGCAGGGAGGCGAGGCCCTGCACCAGGTCGTGCTTGAGGATGGGCGACGGGTCGACGGCAGCGAAGCGGTCGTCTTCAGGGCACTCGCCAAAGCCTTGCTTGGGGCACTGCGGCGAGCCCACGACGTTGACGGCGTGATACCCGGTGCTCAGGCCGGCGCCCCAGTAACTGCTGACGCGCGTGACCTGGTACACGTACTGCTGCGTGACCATGTCGCCGACGTCGTATAGCTCGTACGGCCGCGAGACCTCGCGCTGTGCAGCGGGCTGGCCGTCGAAGGCGTACTCGACGAAGAGGCGGCCGTGGCGCGGCAGCGAGGTGATGGCCAGGCCCACCTTGCCCTCGGCGTCCTGCGCGACCAGCGGGATGCGCACGCCGTCGAGAGAGTCCTCGGTGACGACGGCTACGGCGTCCTGCGCCTGCGGCAAGTCGTCCAGCGAGAAGATGCTGAGCTGCACACGCAGCGGGTCGCTGGCCTGACCGGTGATCTCGCTGCGGAAGCGCACCTCAAAGCTGTCCACGTTGGTGCCGTACGCGTTGGCCTCGGGCACGTACACGACTGAGCCGCCAAAGTCCGAGATGGCGCTGCCGGCCGTAAGCGCCGCGCCCTCGCGGACGTGCGAGTCCCAGCCGAGGTTGTACACGCTGCCGCGGCTCGGCGTGCTCACGAGCTCCGCGGTGGCGCGCTCGCCGCTGGGCACTGGTCCGTGGCGTCCAGTGTCCACGACGACCTCGGCGTCCTCAACGCTCTCGACGATCATGGCGGCCTCGCTGACGTCCGGCTTCCGAAGCGGCAGCAGGTGCACTTGATGGATCACAGCGCCCGGGGCCAGCTCCAGCTCGAAGGCCGTCCCGTCGGTCGGCATGGCGTCCAAGGTGAGTTCGATGGCGCCCGTCACGTCCGTGCCGGCCACGGTGACGTCGCTCGAGGATCCGCCGCTTGTCGTGGCGGTCAGCGTGGCGCCTGCGGGCAGCGAGTGCACCGTGGCCACCGTGAAGCTGTCGCCAAAAGCGACCGGGATCGAGATGGACGTCGCGCCCGGCACGGCCTCCAGGACGGTCGGCGTGGCGGCGAGAAACTCGGCTGCCGCCAAGGGCGCCCCGCTGCGGTGCAGCACGGGCTTGGCGAGCGTGCGCGCCGGCGCGCCGGCGGGGTCGTTGATGCTCTGGTACGAAGCGCTCGCCTCGCCAGGGGCGTACTTGAGCTTGCCGCGCATCATGTCGTAGTCGCTGCCGGCCGAGCCGTAGTTGCGGATCAGCTCCGGGTCCGTGCCGCAATCTGGCGCAGCGCTGAGGTCGCAGTGCTCCACGTCAAAGGTGTACGCGAGCACCGCGTCGTTCGGCAGCGAGGAGACGTCCAGGGCGTTGCGCATCAGGTCCTGCACCTCGGCCTGCGTCAGCGCGCGGCTCCAAAGCGTGAGCTCGTCGATCTCGCCGTGGAAGCCCACCAGCTCGTTGACCTGGGGCTGCACGGCGGAGGCCGAGTGGAAGAGCGAGCCGCCGACCGTAACGATGGTGCGATCGCCCACCACGTTGCCCGGCTCGGGCAGCGTCTCGTCGAGGTATATGTCGCCGTCGATGTAGACGCGCACTTTGCCGCCGGGCGTGAGCGTAAAGCCGTAGTGGTGCCACTCGCGCATGTCGGGCACGGGCTCGCTGAGCGTGTAGTACTGCAGGAAAAAGTAGTTGATCACGGGCGCGCCGAGCAGCCACGGATTGATGAGGTTCTCGTCCACGTCGTTCGCCCACTGGAAGGTGAACTGCCTTCCTTGAGATTGCGGCTATACGCGCGGATCCACATGGTGACGGTCATGGCCGTGTCGAGCTGGTCCATGCCGGGGTCGCCAAAGTCCACAAAGCCCTTCTTGTGCCCCATGATACTCGCCCTCTCGTTGAACGCAAGCGCGTACCCGCGCGAGCCATACGCCGCCTGCGCGCCCGCAAGCGCGAGCGTCGTCGCGAACGCTGCCGCCACCGCTTTCATCCTCCCGCCGACTCGCAGCGCCGCCGCCTGTCCGTGTCCGTGTCCTAGTCCTGCTTGCTCTGGCTCTGTTCGAGAGTCCAGGTCGGAGCCAGCTTATTGCTCGAAGGTCGTCCGCTCGTACAGAGCAAATAAAGCAAACGGCGCTCAACTCCTCTCAGTCAGGGCCTTCTGTTTGACCTTACTTCGCTGATGTCTGTTGAACGGATAGGCAAGTCGAGCAACAGACTGTCCCGAGTGTTCTGCCGACACCAAGCCAGACACGGTGCCGTACGTACGACTTCGGATCATGGTGAACCTTGCAAGGTTGGAAGAATGTTTGCCGTGTAAGTACATACCGGTTCTACTGTGAAGGTGCGGCCAACGGATATCCGAGGTCTTCCGTCCTCCAGAGTTGGCGGACCGCAAAAGGTCACCATGGTGGCGTGAGTGAGGCTCTGCGTGCGGCACTCGGGCTTTCGCCTTGGTCCGAAGCCTCGGATCGTCGAAAACAGCGCGAGAACCAACGGCTAGCGCACCCTTGACCGGCTCGACCTCGCCACCATCTTGCCTCAGCTTCAGAACGGACAGTTTCTTGCAGCTCCGCCTCGAGCCGACGTGGCGTGGAAGCTGCGCCTGTCCGCCATCCGCCGAGAGATGGATGTATAGGCCTGAGCCTCTGGATACAGGTGAGCTGCCGGAGCTTGGCGACTCAGCCCCGAGGAAAGGCAGTGGCACTGCGAGGCCACGAGCGAACGGAACTTGGACCGCTCGGGGCGGAGATATCCACCAAGGCCCCGTCAACTGTGAGGCGGCCAACGGCGCACGCTTGGGTTTCTGGCGCGGTCTTGCGCTCGTAATCCCCGTGGGCAGATGCTGCGCTCAAGGCACTTCACCCATGTGCCAAGCTCGTTGGCCCCGCTTGCGACAAGGCGCCGCGGTGCAGGCGGGAAGCGCCCGTGGCCTCGGTGCGTAGGGCGCCATGCCAACGAAACGGGCCACCAGAACGAGAATGTCTTGCTTGTCGTCTACTATACCTCTACGGGGTGGTCTGGCAGGTGATGCGGCGGTCGGCAAAGAACAGCACGCAGTCGGGCGCGGTCCTGCACTCGCTACGGTTGAGGCTGGCGCACGGATCGGCGGCGGTCGCCGTGGGGTCGACGTCGACGGCGTGGCAACGCTTGCGGTCCTCGCGAAGGCCGCTTCCGAGGAAACGACCCCACTTGCAGACGTCGTCCGGCTGCTGCTTGCACTCCTTCTTGCGCAAGCCGTCGCAGACGGTGTCACGACCACCGGCCTTCTCGAAGCAAGCCTTCTTCTTCGTGCCCTCGTCCAGGCGCCACTCGCAGGTGTCGTCCTTCTTGCAATTGTTCTTCTTGGTGAGGCCAGCGCAAGCCGAGCCGCCAGAGTCCTCCTTCTTCTCGTAGCAGCCCTTGCTCTTGCCGGTCTTCCACTCGCAGACGTCGCTCTTCTTCTTGCACTTGCCCTTGGCCAGCTTGCTGCACTTGTTGGAGGTCTCGCCGCCGTCGCCTTCGGGGTCCGGGTAGCACACCTCGACGCCGTTGCTGTCCTCGATGACGCCCCAGAGACAGGTGCCTTCCTTCTTCTGGCACTTGCGGCGGTTGAAGCCCAGCAGTCACCCTCCTTTGGCGCCACGTACAGGTTGGCAAAGCGCGGCAGCGCGTCGCACAGCTCCTTCTCCGCGTCCCAGAAGCAGTGCTCGCGGATGAGCGCCTGCTCAGCGTCGTTCTTGCGGGTCTTGAGGCCGCGGTAGTTGCGCTTGACGCGGGCGCAATGGTTGGGCCGGTCTTCGTCGCTCAGCTTTTCATCGGTGTTGATGGCCAAGCACGGGTTGACCTGCTTGATGACGGGCTCACACACGGCGTTGCGCATCTGCAGCGCGTACTCGTCTGCGGTCTCGCCCTTGGTCTTGGCCCCACGCAGCCACGCCACGTCGCACACGCAGTCCGCGAGCGGCGAGAGCGTCTCGGCGTCGCTGGACTGGTAGCATACTACACTGACATCAGGTCGCTTGTTCGCGAGCTTCTCTCGCGCCTCGCACATGGCGTCGAGTGTGCCAGTTGGAGCGTTGTCCAGCAGGCCCTCCGTGAACAACATGATGACCGGGTTGTCCTCGGGCAGGCCATCGAGATCCTTGGCGATGCCGCCAACCTGATGGTCGAGCAGGGTGCTGAGGTCAGGCCAGCCCTGGACGCCAGAGAGCGCGTCCAGGTAGTCGGTGAGCTGCTTGGCCAGGTAGTTGGCCTTGCCGGGCAGCTTGCCGTTCTCCATCTTGCTGATGCCGTCGCTGGGCACGAGCGTGATCGTCTGCTGCAGCGCGGTGCCCACCATGACCAAGCCTACGCGAGCGCCGTAGTCCGGGTCGATGTACAGCGTGTCCAAGAGCGCGTTGGCGTTGTCCTTTTGCGCCTGCAGCGCGTCGGGCGAGGCGCTGACGTCGAACGCGAGCACGACACGCGCGTCCCTGCAAAAGCCAAAGGCGTTGGGGCCGCAGTCGGCGAGGCGGACGGCGTGGCGATGATGGGCGCGGCCGACGGAGCAGGCGTCGTTGGCGATGCCGACGGCGCGAAAGTAAGTGGCGAGGCCGATGGTGAGGTCGTCGGCGTCATTGACGGAGAGGGCGCAGTCGGTGTCCTCGAAGGCGAGGAAGATGGCGAGGAAGTCGGCTCTGCCGTAGGCGGGCATTCGTTCTCGGTCCCGTCCTTCTTCCAGCACTCAAAGTACGGTGTATTATCCTTGATGCCACCAATGCCGCAGTCACCATCGGTGTCAGTGGTAGTCGAAGCCCTCGTAGATCGTCTCATCAAAGTGTACTACGACAACCACCAGCCGCTGTCCATGAAGTAGCCGGACCAGAAGCCAAGGCAGTCGGGTACGGCCATGCTCACCACGGCTGCTCTCGCCCGCGTTGACCTCAGAAGGAATCTCAAGGGGTGGTAGCCTTCAGGTGTCAGCAGAGTCCCTGGCCCACGAAAGTAAAGCCGTCGTCCACCGGGCGCCACGGTTGGCAAAGCGTCGGTGAGCTCGTTGGCGTCTTGGTTGGAGACTTGGGGCGCAGCAGTCGGCGTCCTCGAAGGTGAGGAAGATGGCGAAGTCGGCTCTGCCGTAGGCGGGCATTCGTTCTCGGTCCCGTCCTTCTTCAGCACTCAAAGTACGGTGTATTATCCTTGATGCCACCAATGCCGCAGTCACCATCGGGTGTCAGTGTGGTAGTCGAAGCCCTCGTAGATCGTCTCTTCATCAAAGTGTACTACGACAACACACCAGCCGCTGTCCATGAAGTAGCCCGACCAGAAGCCAAGGCAGTCGGGTACGGCCATGCACTCTCTCTGCACCACGGCATGCTCTCGCCCGCGTCGACCTCAGAAGGAATCTCCACGACAAGTCTGTCGGGGTGGTAGCCTTCAGGTGTCAGGCAGAGTCCCTGGCCCACGAAAGTAAAGCCGTCGTCCACCGTGGGCGCTGCGGTCGGCAAAGCGGTCGGTGAGCTCGTTGGCGAGAGTTTCTTGTAGCACTCGTGGTCGGCGTTCTGGCTGGCGGACACGATTGGCGCTTGGCCAATGTAATCAGTATTGGTGTTGGAGGCCCGACCGAGTCGTCCGCAGTCATGGTTTCGTCGTCAAAGAACAGGTAGCACATCTGGAAGTACTCGCGGTGGGTCACGCCGATGCAGTTGGGACGGTCCGTGCAAAGCGCCAGGCATCCCGTCAGGTATGTGGAGTCACCATACACAGCGGTGTCGAAGTCAGAGTCTGACGCATCTCTGCACAGCCCGTTGCCGAGGAATGTGTACCCGTCGCTTCCCACGGCCGGCGAGATCTTTTGCGATGACGAGTGCGAGGCGGTCGGCGAACTCTTGACACCTGAAGGTAGACACGCGGCTATCAGCACCGCGACGGCCGCGGCTCGCGCGCCAGTAGTGCGCATCAGTCCTGTGCCCCTTGCTTCGTCTTCTGCCTCTGCTGTTCTGTGCAGTGGGTCTATCTATCGGCCTCATCGCTATCCGTTGAGCCGCGGCGCTTCGAACAACGAGCCACGCCTTGCAATAGGCTATGAAGGCGAGGCCAACGGGCATCGGTGGCCTTCCGTCCTCCAAAGGCAGCGCTCCGAAAACGAGCACGTTCACCATGTGGCGCGTCAGGCGTGACGTTCTGCGGGCGGTACCACGGTACGTACGTACCCTGGTTTTCGACTTGGTCCAAAGCCTCGGCCTGTCGACCGAATGAAGCCTCGGCCTGTCGACCGATCGAAGCTTCGGCCTGTCGACCGAATGAAGCTTCGGACTGTCGATGGTGACCTCGACGTTTCGAATTCACATTGTCACCACGGTACGAACCCTAGTTTTCGACTTGGTCCAAAGCCTCGGCCTGTCGACCGAATGAAGCTTCGGCCTGTCGCTGTCGACCGATCGAAGCTTCGGCCTGTCGACGTTTCGAATTCACATTGTCATTTCCACTCTTGAAGAGTGCATTCATGCCACTGTGGGTTAGGCAGAGACAAACACACACATTCCCCACAAAAAAAAAAAAAAAAAGGGGAAAAGATCCATCGATCGATCACATCGGTTTCGCAGAGTCGAAGCTCAGCGAGAGCGCGAGCGAGCGCGAGAGATATGGGCGGGCGGCGCAAGACCACCTCGTGGCGCGACGTGCCGCTGCTCCCCGCCGCCCTAATCGCCTCGCAGCTCGGCGACGTGCCCGTGCGCGACGTGCATGCGGCGCAGCAGCTCGCCTCCCTGCTTCCAGATGCCCCCAGCGTGCTCGAGCTGTCCGCGCAGCAGCGAGCAGCGCTGGAGGACCTTGCGCGGCCTCTCGCGCGCGACGCCAGCCTCCACACGCTGCGGCTCGCGCGCTGCTGCCTCGACAGCGCTGCCCTGCTCGGCCTGAGCGGCGGATTGGCCAGCAACCGCGGGCTGCAGGTGCTCGACCTGTCCGGCAACCGCAACGCCTCGGACGCCTGGCGCGAGCTGGCGCGAGCGCTGCAGGGCAACCTCGCGCTGCGCGAGCTGGTCGCCCGCGACTGCGGCCTCGAGGGCGACGCCGGCATCGCCCTCGGCGAGATGCTTTGCAAGAACCGCAGCCTGCGCCGCATGGACCTCGCCGGCAACGCCCGGCTCGGCGATCGAGGCGGTGGAGCGCTAGCGGCGGCGCTGGCTCGCACGGTGGCCTGCGCTCGCTGCAGCTGCGCGACTGCGGCCTCGGGCCCTTCGCGGCGCACGCGCTGGCACATAGTCTGCACGAACACCACCCTCACCTCGCTGGACATCTCCATCAACCAAAGATCGGCGACGCGGCCGCCGCCGCAGTGGCCGCCGCTGGCGGCTGCTTGGACAGATTGCTCCTTCTCCGCTGCGGCGCCCGCTAGCGACACCATTGACGCGCTGCTCCAGACCACGACCGCGCTTGGCGACCTGGCCGTGTCCTCCCACGCGCCGATAGACCAGCGCGCACTCGCGCGGATGCTGCGCCGCGCAGGTCCGCTCCTGCGCCGCCTAGAGCTGCACTCGAGCGACCTGGCCGCCGGAGAGACCACCGTCGCGCTGGCCGAGGCGGTCAGCTGCGGCAAGCTGCGGCACCTGGACGTGGCCGGCTGCCGCTTTATGGCCGCGGAAGGCCTTGCGTCGCTATGCGATGCCGTCAGGGAGAGCCGCGTGGAGACGCTCGACTTGTCCGCGTGCGAGATGCCGCAGGAGGCGCAGGCGGCGCTGAGGGCGGGTGAGAGGCGCCGAGGCTGCAGAAACTCTGTCTGGCGGGCAATGAGATGCCCGACGGATGCGGGTGGGACGAGCTGCTCGAGGCGGCCGCGAGGAAGCTGTCGGCGCTGGACGTGAGCGGCTGTGGGCTTGGCGCGCAAGGCGTTGCGGCGATCGCAAAGGGATTGCGAGGAGGGACCAGTGCCTTGCGGTCGCTGGACGTGGCGCGGAACGTCAAGGTGGACATGGAGGCGTGGGAGGAGCTCGTAGAGTCCGTCGCGCGCGCGCCGGCGATGGAGCGGCTTGGCGCGGACGGCTGCGCTGTGCCCAGTGGGCTCCTAAACCTTCCTGGCTCGAGCGGACCTGGTACATGTGGTGCGAGCCTGGCGCACGGCAACACTATGGCTTGAGCGCCACGCCCTTTCGTCAATTATTATAACAAGCTCTCTCGCCCTCGTTGCAGCGGTAGACCCAGCGCATGCGCAGCGCAACGCCGAGACGGCGCTCGGCGGCCTCGGCGATCTCCTTTAAGAGCGTGGCGCTTACGCCGCACCTACCGAGGTAGAGCGAGCGGAGCACGCGGTTGCACTCGATCCCTCGCGCCAACTCGCGCGCCCCAGCCTCGCCGACGCCCGGGTTGCCTTCCATGTACAGCCCCTCGAGAGCCGACGCGGCGTTGCCTCGCAGCGCCTTGCGATCGCCGTGGCGGTGGCCACACCTAGCCCGCACCCGCCGATCTGGAGCACCCGCAGAGTGCGGTTGCTCGCCAGTCCCCTGGCCAGCTGTGCGCCGCCAGCGTCGCCGATGTCCCGCTCGCAGAAGAGGCTGAGATTGTCCAGCGCAGACCCGCTGTAGCACAGCGCTCTCCCGAAGGCCGCCGCGGCCGTCGGACCCGTGCCACAATGGAGCTCGACCGACCGCACCACGCCGTTGGTCTCCAACCCCTGCGCTAGCGCGACACTGGCGTCCCCGATGTTGCCGCTTCGCACGTGGATTGTGTGCAGCGCCGACTGCTTGCAGGCCAGCCCACGGCCAAGGGCAGCGCCCAGGCCGCCGATGGTGGCGCCATGCCAGTGCAAGCAGAGTTTCTCCAGCCTGTGCGAGTTGCTTGCCAGGCCATCCACTAGCGCTACGGAGCCAGAGCTCGTCGGGGCGTCCCAAGTGCACCCGATGTCGAGCTCTCGCAGCGCTTGCGTGGCACACTGCGCGAACGCGGCGGCGCTGGCCGCTCCCAGGCTGCAAGAGCCGAGGCGGAGCTTGCCAAGCGCGCTGTTGGCGTTGCAAGCGATCCCCGACGCGATGCTGGTGCCACAGCGGTCGTCGATGGCCTCGTTGCCGCAAAGGTCGAGCGCCTGCAACACCGAGCCCTCGAAGGCGAGCGCCTCACCCAGTGCAACGCAAGTCGCGCCGCCGACGTTGCAATATGCGAGGCTGAGCTCCTCGAGCACGTTGTTGCGCGCCAGAGCTTGCGCCAGTTTGGCGCCGCCGCTGTCGCCTACGTTGCGGCTGCCAGCGAGCACCAGCCGCCGCATCGCCGTGTTCTGTGAGCCAAGCGCCTGCCGAGGATCGCCGCGGTGCCGTAGCCCACGTCCTTTAGCACCAGCTCGCGGAGCGTAGCGTTGCGCACGAGCCCTTGCGCCAGTGCCAAGCCTCCTTCCTCGCCGATCTTGCCGCCCCATAGCGCCATCGTGTGGAGGCGCGAGTGCTTGAACCGCAGCGCGACGCCCATCGCCGCCGCTGCGGCGTCGCCGGCGCCGCAGTACGTCACGTCGAGCTCCTCGAGCGTCGCGTTGCTCTGCAGGCTCTTGGCCAACGCTGCGACCCCGGCGTCGCCAATGCTTGGGTTGCGGCTGAGGTGACCCGACGCAGCGCAGAGCGCTCGCACCCAGCGCCGGCCCACGGCAGCTGCGCAGGCGGCGGTCAAGCCGCTAGCGCAGAGGTCGAGCTCTCGCAGCACGCCGTTGCGCTCCAAGCCAGCGACGAGCTCCAGGCCAGCGTCCGCGCCGAGCATGCCGTCAATGCGGAGCACCTCCAGCGGCACGAGCTCCTCGCGGAGCAGAGTGCGCAGCAGTGCGGCAGCGGGCACCGCGCTGCCGGTGGCGCACTTGACGCGCACGTCGAGGTGCCGCAGCGTGCGGTTGCCTTGCAGGTGCGCGAAGAGCTCCTCGGGCGCGCCGACATTGACCTGGTAGCGCAGCGTGAGCTTGCGAAGCGCGCACGAGCGCAAGGCCAGGCCGAGTGCCGTCGCGTGCCGTCGGCTAATGCCGTACGTGCCGCCCGAGAGCGCCAGCTCGTGCAGCGTGTGGTTGCTCTGCAGGCCAACGAACAAGGCCATGATGTCCTCCTCGTCGCGTTCGTCTTCGCCACCTCGAGCATTAGCGCGCGCCAAACGCCATTATTGCGCCGCAACGCGCCGCCAAGCGCGCGAAAGTGCACCGGCCACGGCTGCCGCAGCTCCACGCGGCTGGCCGCGTCTTGTGTTGCCAGCGCGCTCGTAAGCCTCGCCTCCACCACTCCCTCGTCCACTTCTCCTCGTCGAGGCCAACGATCCCGAGAGCGTGCGCGAAGAGCTCGGGCTTGGTCACCGCGAGGGTCGCCTCTGCCTCCTCTGCCGCCGGCGTTGGCGTCGTCGTCGATCCCACTGGAGGCGGCATGGGACCGGCCGTTTCGGAGATGGAGAATGGCTCGTCGCTGGGCGCAGCGGCCTGCGCCGCTCTGGCCGTGCCACGACCGCGACCTGCAGCCGTCAAAGCCAGTCCATCGCCTGCTCGCCATGTCCCAATCATCACGCGTTTACTCTGTGCTTTATATGTCAACGTCGACATCGCTTTCATCAAAACATCTCTCCCTTGGTGTAATGGTAGCACAACAGACTCTGACTCTGTAGACATAGGTTCGATTCCTGTAGGGAGAATTTATCATTGTTTTTTTTTTTTCTCCTCAACAAGTTTTTGGCGCTTGGCTTTGACGGCGTGGTGGCATGCATGCAGCGGCAGCACATGGCGTTGGCAAGAGTGGCACCAGCGCTGCGCTTGGCGCTACCACCGGTGGCGATAAGCCGCTGCCGGGGCGCTAGCTCTGGCTGATGAACGGAAGGAAAAAAAAAAAAACTAGTTCTCGTACCGGGAATTGAACCCGGATCTCCTCGGTGAGAGCGAGGTATCCTAACCATTGGACTATACGAGATGATCATCTTAGAATCCCTAACCTAAGTACAACAAAGCGGACGTCAAGCCGAATGCGATCAGGACGTTGCGTGAAAGGTCGACGACCTGAACGCAGACTGCGCAGACGCAAGGAGAAAAGGTCAACGATTTTTGCGGGAGGCGGTGACAGGTGGTGCACGGCGCGGCAGAGGGCCCTTGCGGACTGCCTCTGGTGCGCGTCAAGGACCTCCTCGCTCGCCTTCATCTGTCACTGAGCGCCCTCTCTGCTTCCTTTCGGGCGAGCGAGCGAACACGAAAGAGATGCCCCCACTGCCGAGCAGCAGCAACAGCACTGGGGCCCGATCGCGGGCACGCTCGCACTCGCACTCGAGCGCAGCAAATCTCGCTGGCGAACAGCACGACCCGGAGATGGCGTCGCTCATCACCAGCACCACCACGGGCAGGCAGGCAACGCGGGCAACAGCGGCTTGGGCGGAACCGGCTCGCCTGGCAGCGCCAACGCGCAGCACCTCAAGTACCACCGGCGTGCTGCGTTGCTGCGGCACGCCAGCGGCACTCGCTGCCCCGTCGTGACGCTGCTGACGCTGCTGGCGCTCGTACTGGTCGCCACGCTCAACACGTACTCGGTCACGCAGCTGTCCACCGGAGAGTCCGCCGTCAAGATCGTCGCTCCGCCGCCCAAGCGACTCAACGCCGACTTGTTGACGTCCGGCAACAAGGCCGCTGCCGGCCAGCCAGAAGAGCTAGCGATGACGAGAGGTGCCGCCAGTGCCCCTCGCCGTTGGCGCTAAACCCGTGGTTGAACTTCCGCGGGTGGACTCGATGCACATCAAGCTGCTGGAGACGGTGGAACGCGCAAGACGCACGCACGTCAAGCCCTACCGCAAGGGCCGCCCTCCTCGTCGCCATCCAAGGATAACCACCTGCTGACGGTACTCGTCATGTCCCGCCGCGACGCGTTCCAGAACCGGCAGGCGATCCGCGAGGCGTGGGGCAGCGAGGTGCGGGCATTCGGCTTTACGCTGCGGTTTGTGGTGGGCGAGCGGTGGTGCCAGTATCCAGAGGACCTGCAAGCGTTCGGACACCCCTGCGAGCTGATCAGCTCGCCGCCCAGCGACCACGTCCGACGCACGCGGCGAGCGGACAAGTACGAGCGCGCGGTGCAGCAAGAGATCTGGGCCGAGCAGGGCATGCACGGGACATGCTGGTGCTAAAGGGGCTGACCGACTCGTACGGTGGCCTGGCCAACAAGACCGTGCAGGCCCTGGTGACCGCGGCGCTCGAGCTGGGAAGCAAGCCCGAATGGATCCTCAAGGTGGACGACGACGCCGTGCTGCGTCCGTCGCGACTGCTGGCCGCCTTGCTGGAGCTGGAGGGCCCGCGCAACACGCGCATGCGCATCATGGGCGACATGCGAGAGAATGTGGACGTGATGCGCGAGGGCAAGTGGGCCGAGTTCAAGTTCAAGCCGACAAGTACCCGACATATCCGCAGGGCGCCTCTGGGTACCTCGTGGAGCGCGACTTTGCTGAGGCATTGGCGCCGTTCCGCAACACGGTCCCGCTTTACACGTGCGAGGACGCCGCCATCGGCATGTGGGTGCTCGACCTCAAACTGGACGTGGACCTCGTGCTTGACACGCGCTTCCAGACCTTTTGTCACATCAACTGCTGCATGCGCGTGGTCAGGAACGCGCCCAAGGTCGCCTTGGACCCCGACCCGACCAAGCGCGACCGCAGGCCCTTTACCGGCACCGAGTACGAGCCCAACAAGCGCGCGCCCACGCAGCAGCCCACCGTCGTCGGTGGTACCAAGGCGCCCACCTATGCGGACGACCCCGACCTGCACCCGGACATGCCGCCCGGCCTCGAGTGGGTTGGAACGTCGAGAAGATTTACGGTGCGCCCGACCACATCAACACCATCGTCTACGGTCACCGGTACACGCCCGTGCAGCTTTCAAAGTGCACCAAAGGCTTGCAGAGGGCAGAGTACATTTGGGACCACCGCCACGACTGATGATACGAATGCGACTGCTGCGCTATCTCTCGCTCTATGTGTCGGCCAACGACGGCGCTGTGCCGTACTACGCCTTTAGTCAAACGCACCGTACCCGATAGCTGGTCGTTCATCGTTCCCAATCTCCATGATCTTGGCTGCGCTGGCGGCGGCAGTGCGAAACTCACGGCTTTCCGAGCTGGGAGAGTGAAGGCGTCCAAAAGAGTCGGCACGCTCATGCTCTGTCGTCGAGAGGGCGGTCTGTTCTCTTTGTACCCCGGCTGCCCCCAGTGTGGAATGAGGGGTTCTCATGCACGAACCAGCGAGTGACATTTGCACAGCCACGCTCTGGCAAGCGGGCCAAGCGGAGGCGGAGCTCCGCCTGTCGCTGCCTGTCGCACGGTTTTCTCATGGGTGGGTGCGGAGTCTGTGCCGCGTTTTCCAGCGCGTGGCGACTGCTCTTCGGGTGCACATGCACATGTCAACAACTCGCGCCAGCTCGGCGAAGCAGTCGCGATCGGGAAGGGACGGAGGTGACTCTTTTGCAGACGCAAAGCACAGGCCAGCGCTTGCTTTGCATCAATCAGCCAGGAGCAAGCCGCCGCCGGTACCGGTACGTACCGTACCTGCACAAACACCTGCACACATCGCCCGTTCTTGTTCAGGTTTCTCCGCGTCATCGATCGATCACAGTCAACAAGCGTTCGGAAAAAAAGGACCCCAAAAAGAAGCCAGAGGAGACAAACACGTGGCACACGCGATGGAATGACCTTGCCCAGTCATTCCCCACGACATCTCCAGTCCCAGTTTGCTCGCCAAAACGCGCATCAGGCGCGCGGCCGCAAGGGTCGCGGGCGGCGAGAGAGAGAGAGAGAGAGAGAGAGAGAGAGAGCCGCGACGCGCCGTCGCTTGGCCACTCTCGGGCAGCGAAACGGGCAGCGAAACGAGCGCTCACGCTCACATAGAGCCTTCCTCGGCCGGTGGGACCGCGTTACAGGTCGACACGACGACGGTCGTACGCAGGAGCAGCGTCAACGGCGCCGCCGGACTCGTGTCCAGCGGCGCCGCGAACGGCGCAAACGGCGGAGATGGAGGACCAGCTGGCGGTGGAGGAAGTGGAAGTACAGCGAGCGCGGAGGGCGGTAATGCACGAGCAGCAAGCGGCGAATGGCAAAGCAGCAGCAGCGGCGGAACTGGCGGGGGTGGCCGCTCGTGCGCCTGGGGCTTTACGTGACCTTGCTGGTGGCGTCGTTGCAGGCGGTGGCCACGCAGTGCATGCTGTTCCGTGACGACGCGCTGGACACGACCTTTGTTGGCTTGAGCCTTCGCGCGGGCAAGTCGCTCAGCGTGAGCATGCGCACGAATCGGCACCTGTCTACCGTAGCAGCGACCATAGAGGAGGCGCAGCAGCAGCAGCAGCAGCAGCAGCAGCCGAAGGACACGCCGCTGGCCGTGCTGATCATCACACGCCGCAACGCCCGCGAGCGGCGGCAGGTGCTGCGCGACAGTTGGGTCAAGGAGCTGCAGCGCCTGGACGTTCCGTACAGATTTGTGGTGGGGGAGGAGTGGTGCGACCTGCCGTCCGCGCTGCAAGCGTCGGGGTTTACGTGCCAGCTCAAGAACGACCATGGTATGCGGGACGCCGACCTTCGCGCCCAGCAGCGCGCCATCAGCGCCGAGGAGGACCGCACGACGCTGGCGCTCGAGGACGAGCAGATGCGCTACGGCGACCTGATGGTGCTCGAGGGCGTGGTCGACTCGTATGGCGGACTCGCCAACAAGACGCTGCAGAGTCTGGCGGAGGCCGTCACGACGCTGCGTCCGTCGCCGCGATGGGTCTTCAAGACCGACGACGACGTGGTTTTGCGAGGCGAGGCGCTGCTCGACTTTGTGCTCGACATGGAGGCTCGCGACAGGGGCAAGGGTAAAGCCATCGCAAGCACGAGCGAGATCGTAAAGAACGCGAGGGCGGCCGCCGCGGCGGTGGCCGGAATGGACAAGAACAGCACCAAGCCAGAGGGTCCAGTGCGACGCGTGGTGGGCGCTATCGCCACCAACGTGCCGGTGCTGAGCGAGGGCAAGTGGGCCGAGTTCAACTACCCAAAGCGCACGTACCCTGCCTACCCTCGCGGCGGTGCAGGGTACCTGCTCTCACGGGAGGCCGCCCGCACGCTGGCCAGGCACAGGTACGTGCTGCCGAGCTACACGTGCGAGGACGCGGCCATCGGCATCTGGTTCGAGTCCATCAAGACGCCCGTGGAGATGGTGGACACGGACCGCATGGACGTGAGCTGCTTTGCGGACTGTTGCGAGGCCATGGTGCGCGCGGCGCAGGCGGCGGCGCAGTCGCCGGCGCCCGAGGAGGCCTTCTTGGCGTCCATGACCGCCTGGCGCAAGCGCATGATCGCCGATCTCGACAGCGGCAAGTGGTTCAAGGAGCAGGACGCCCTGCGGGCGCAGCCGGGCAACGCGGACATCAAGCGCTGGGAGGCGGACAGGTGGTACCTGTACGACTCGGTGCGCTGGGGCGGCTTTGGCGGCCTGCAGACCATCCTCTTTGGCGAGGGCTACTCGGGATCGCAGATACGCAACTGCACGCGCGACCTGCCGCGCGCCACGGCGCTGTACGAGCGCGCGCTCAAGCTTCAGGAAGGTTCAATCAGCTAGATCTAGAGCATCGAGCCACGTACGTGCCATGCGCGACGCCTGACTGGGCGACCAACCTGTGAGATCAACCAACATCAATTCTGTTTCACGCCGCCGATGCCGCCGTCCGTGCCGTCAGTCAGTCAGTCAGCATTCATTGACTTTCAAGAAAGCCAGGGGTGACGCATCTGTGGACGGCCGCCGTCTCACGCAGGCTGCTCGCTGCGCTCAGGCAGGGAGGTCGAGCTCGGCCAAGCGATAGCCAGCTCTCTCCCACCCCACATGTACGTTGTGCTGCTCATGAGGAAAGAAAAAAAATGACCAAAAAAAACGACCCGCTCGCTGCCGGTGAACGCGGGAGCGCAGGTCGCCTTCTTCGCCGCCCGCCGCCCGCCCGCCGCGCTGGAGCTCCTCGCTCGCCTTGCGGTCGCCCAACGCTCGGACGCTGCTCCTTCGCTCGCACTGCGTGGTTATGCTAGAGCGATCGCGATGTGCATCGGCGCCACCCGCGCCGGATCGCAGGCAAGCGGCGGCAGATGCTCGGTGTCCAAGCAAGATGCTGGACGCGTTGGCGACCGCTAGACGACCGCGTTACTCGCGGGCTCGTGCATGGCCCGTCATTCTGTGTCTTCTCGCCCTCGGGACGCTCAGCTGGCGACTGGTACTAGACCGCGCCACCGACCAGCCCGAGGCCGCCGCTCCAGCCGCTCTTACAGCCGCTCTTACAGCGGCGTCAGCAGCGCCTCCAGCAGCTCCTCGGCCTGCAGCAGATCCTCCAGGTCGGTCGCCCGACGCGCTTGTCGTGCTGATCATCACGCGCCGCAACGCCCGCGCGCGGCGCCAAGTGCTGCGGCAGACGTGGGCAGGCGAGCTAGGCACGCTGGGCGTCTCGTACCGCTTCGTGGTCGGCGGCGCGTGGTGTGACCTGCCAGGAGAGCTGCAAGCGCCGGGGCATACCTGTCGACTGCGACGACCGCACGGGCAGAGCCGCAAGGAGCTCAGTGCCAAGCGCAAGGCGCGCCACGACGAGGAGGCGCGGCTGACGAGTGCGCTGGAAGACGAGCAAGCTCGCTGGCGATCTTGGTGCTGGAGGGCGTGGTGGACTCGTACGGTGGCCTGGCCAACAAGACGTTGCAAGCCCTTGCGGAGACGGCAGAGCAGGAGCGCCCGCGGTGGATCTTCAAGGTGGACGACGATATTGTCCTGCGCCCGCAGGCGCTGTGCGACATGGTGGCCAAGATCGAGCTGCAGCTGACCTCCTCCTCCTCCTCCTCCTCCTCCTCCTCGGCTCGGCCGTCGTCGTCTGCGAGTGCAAGCGCAGGGCTGGGGCGCGTCGTGGTGGGCGACATCGCCACCGGCGTGCCGGTGCTCACGAGCGGCAAGTGGGCCGAGTTCAAGTACCGGCGACGCACCTACCCAGCGTACCCGCGCGGCGGCGCCGGCTACCTGGTAAGCCTGCAGGCAGCGTTGGCTCTCGCTGCGCACCGATACGCGCTGCCGAGCTACACGTGCGAGGACGCCGCCATCGGCATCTGGTTTGAGTCCATCAACACGCACGTGCGCATGGTCAAGTCGCCTCTGCTAGACGTGAGCTGCTTTGCCGACTGCTGCTCTGCCGTCGCCGCTGCAGCGCAAGCGGCCGTCAAGGACGCCGCGATGCTCGGCGAGTCGCCGCACGCTGCCTTTGAGCGCAGCATGTCGCGATGGCGGCGGCGCTTCAAGTGCGGCTGCAGCGCGGCGTGTGGTTCGAGCAGCAGGACGCCCTGCGCGCGCTGCCTGGCAACGCGGACATCAAGCACTGGGAGAGCTCGCAGTGGTACCTGCAAGACGCCATCACGTGGGGGGTCGAGCTGGCATGGACACGGTGCTCTTCGGCGAGGGATTCGCGGACGCGCAGATACGCAACTGCAGTGCCGCCATCAAGGCCGTAGAGACGCCGTGGGGACTCGCAGCTGCGCACTGGGCCGACATGGAGGCGCAGCGCTCGCGAGCGGGGCCTGGCCAGGACACGGGCAGCTTTGCGAGCTCGATAAGCGTGCCGCAGCTCAACTTTGGCAGCAGCAGCAGCAAGAGCAGCAAGAGCAGCACGGCTGTCGGTGGCGTGGAGAGTCTCACTTGGCTTGCAGATAGCAGCGACGAGGAGGCGCTGGATCCTGACGAGGAGGTGGAGCTGGACGAGGACGAGCTGCTGGACGAGGTGGAGCGCGAGGAGGCTGCTGCTCGTGGCGAGCCTGTTGCTGGTCGTCACTGGGCCGAGTCGTCCATCTCCAGGTAATTAGTAACCAACCCCGGTCATTGCCCAGACCTCTCCACGTCATTGCAATGACCTCCCTGAACGACCAGACGACGCGGCGGGGCGCATGGCGGTCCCGCCGCGCAACGGGCGCCAGTCGCCGCCGCAGCCGCCGACGTTCACGCGGGCCCCGCCTTCGCCGACCGCCAGCCGCCCGCGGGAGCTGCGCACCACCACGATTATGGCATTTGGAGGAGGGCATGGGCTTGACCCAGCCAGCAGCTCGGCACGCAGCGATCGTGAACGGCGCCGTAGCCGCCACGTTACGCGTCTTCTGTCGCTCGCTCACCTCCCTGCTTTTCGCTCTCGCATCCCTGCGCAAGACCGCGCGCGGGCGCGCCACAGCCTTGGCGCTGCTGCTGATCTCGGGCCTCGTGCTCCTCCTCACGCACCACCGCAGCGCAGCAGCAGCAGCAGCAGCAGCAGCAGCAGCAGCAGCAGCAGCACAGACGTCAAGGCCAGACACGGACATCTTTCGGCGTTCGACGACACGTGGTGGCTTGACGCCGGCAGGTCAGCGCCTGACGCGGCGGTGGTAGTCGTGGTGACCACGCGACGGTCGTCCGCCGTGCGGCGGCGAGTGCTGCGCGAGACGTGGGTGGGCGACCTGCGCGACTTGGGCGTTCGGCACCTGTTCGCAGTGGCGGCGCAGTGGTGCGACCTGCCGCCGGAGGCGCAGCGGCAAGGCTTTGCGTGCCAGCCAGCCAGCAAGGGCGTCGGCAAGGGCGTCGACAAGGCCAGAGCGGCTCGGCAGGCGGAGGAGGTGCGCACGACGCTTGCGTTGGAGGACGAGCAGCTGCGCTTTGGCGATCTGTTGCTGCTGGATGGCGTCGTGGACTCGGACGGGGGCCGCGCCAATATGACGCTGCAGGCGGTCGCGGAGGTTGCGGCGCAGCTGCGGCCGAGGTGGGTGTTCAAGGTCGAGGGACGATGTCGTCGTGCAAGCGCAAGCGCTGCGCAAGTTGGTGGCGCAGCTCGAGGGCGGGCCACCGTCGTCGTCGTCGTCGTCGTCCACCCGTGGACCTGGCGTAGCCAAAGAGGGTGTGGGGAGCGTAGTGGTGGGTGACATCGCAACCGACGTGGCCGTGGCGACGAGTGGCAAGTCGGCCGAGTCCAAGTACCCGCACGCCCACTACCCGGCGTTCCCGCGAGGCGGTGCCGGGTTTCTGATGAGCCTGGAGGCCGCCGAGGCGCTCCGCTCGCACCGATACTCTCTGCCGAGCTACTCGCGCGAAGACGCCGCCGTGGGCATCTGGTTCCAGTCCATGGGTGCGCAGGTGACCATGCTGCACTCGCCGCTGCTAGACGGCAGCTGCCTGGCGGAGTGCTGCCAGGCCGTGGTTCGCGCGCAGCTGGCGGCCGCGCGCAGCTGGTGGCCAGGCGCCACATTTGCGGTGCGCATGGCGTCGTGGCGGCGGCGACACGCGGCCAGCGCCGAGTCGGGCGAATATTTTGCGCTGCAAGAGCAGCTGCGCGACCGCACGGGGCTGGCGGACATCAACATGTGGCGCGATGACCGCCAATACGTGCGCGACGTCGCGCTGCTTGGCGGCCACTCGGGCGTGGACACGGTCGTCTTTGGCAAGGGGTTTGCCGCCGAGCAGATCCGCGTGCAGCGTCACCTTGGCTGCCGCCAATGCCGCCAAGGCGCGCGAGACGGCGTATCGCGCCACGTGGGTCTTTTGGGTGCTAAACCGCGTCGCGCCGCCACTGCTCGCGGTGCCGGCTCTGCGTGCGGCGGTCGCGTGGAGGCGCAAGGGGCGCGCGAGGCGAGCGTTTCAAGTCGCGTGGCCTGCGCGGCTAGGGCGCGCGTGCGCACCACGTGCACGGCAGGTAGGTGCTCCAAGCCACTCTCTCTCTCGTTCTCTGCCGTAGATCGAGCCGCGCTCGACAGGAGCCAAAGCCCCACCACGGCCAGCGCGGACTCGTCAAGCGGCGCAATCAGCTCGGCGTCTCACGGACAGCAAAAGAGCACTGAGCGCCTGCAACAGCTGAGGGCGGCTTCGCAGCGGTCGCCGCCAAGGCCAAGCCGACGCTGGAGGTCCAGGCCAGCTCAAGAGAGCTGCCCGTTGCGGTCATGACACACGTCAGATGTCAGTGCCACGTCATTTGCCATCATGCGTCACGTCAGTCATCTGACGTCAGATGACACGTTAACGCCCTTCGGAATCAAAGCCAAGGTGTGCATTATGCAAAATCCCTCAGTGCCCCCCAGTGGCAAGTCGCGGCGACGTCGCCGCGGATGATGTCGGCGGCAGGAAGGTCAGATATGACTGAGAATCCACTGACTGGACGGGGTGCAGTTTAGACGTTTGGGCAGACTTGCGATCAGAGGCGAGGGAAAGTCAGAGGGTCGACCACATCACAGTCAGCGACAGGGTGTTGCCTCGGACCATCGAGCAGCAGCAGCAGCAGCAGCAGCAGCTCCAGCAGCTCCAGCTCCAGCACCAGCAGAGGCGCCCAGCCATCGTCTCCAGTCCATCGTCTCCGCGGAGGAGCACGCCCTCCTTGCGAGGCACAATGTCCAGAATTCGGAGCAATCCGCGCTCGGCCGGCGCAGCAGCGGCAGCACAAGCAAGCGCACGAGCAGGCGCAGAAGAATGCGTGCCACCAACGCGCCCCTCGCGGTCTCGTTCCGTGCTCCGCCTGGTGCGACTGGTGTGCTTGGCCGCGCTCGCCGTTGCCGCCATGCAGACGGTCGCCGCGTGGTCGCAGCACCGCGGACACAGCGCGGCGGCGGCGGCGGCGGCGGCGGCGGAGGCGGCGGCGGGCGCCCGCCTCCGCGTCCGCTCGGCGGCGGAGCCCGAATCCGCGTCGCTCGCGGTGCTTATCATGACGCGGCGCGACGCCGCCGAACGGCGGCAGGCGCTGCGCGAGACGTGGGTGGGAGCGCTGCAAGGCTTGGGCGTGGTCCACCGCTTCGTGGTGGGCGCAGAGTGGTGCGACCTGCCGCCAGCGATGCAAGCGCACGCCTCCGCGTGCAGCCTGGCGAGGGACAACGCGACCAAGGCCATGAGCGAGGCGGAGATCGCTGCCGCGAGAGAGAGCGTCACGCGTCGCGAGCGCAACGTGGCCCGGTCGATCGAGCGCGAGCAAGAGCGCTACGGCGACCTCATGGTGCTGGACGGCGTTGTCGACTCGTACGGCGGTCTGGCCAACAAGACCCTGCAGGCGATCGCGGAGGGCGTCACCGCGCTCGAGCCCGTGCCGCGTTGGCTGTTCAAGACGGACGACGACGTCGTGGTGCGCCCCGCGGCGCTGCGGGCGCTGGTGTCGCGTCTGGACGCCAAGGCGGCGAGCACGATGACGGTCTTTGGCCACATCGCGCGTCACGTTCCCGTGCGCAACTACGGCAAGTGGGCCGAGTTCAAGTACCCGAACGCGACCTACCCGGCGTACCCTCGCGGCGGCTCGGGGTACTTTGTGGGCCGCGACGCTGCCCTCGCGCTTGCTAGAGAGCGCTACACCCTGCCCAGCTACACGTGCGAGGACGCCGCCGTGGGCATATGGGCCGAGAGCTTGCCCGAGACGGTGGCTATGCGCGAAGTGCAGGCCTTGGACGTCAGCTGCATCGCCGACTGCTGCGCGGCGGTCGCTGAGGCGGCGCACGCGCGGCCGAGGCGCTCGTGTGGCCGCGACGCACCTTTTCGGCGCACTTGCGGCGCTGGCGCCAAAGGCTCATCCGCGAGATTCGCTCGGGCGTCTGGTTTGAGCGCCAGGAGCAGCTCAGGGCGCTGCCCGGCAACGGCGACATGCGGCGCTGGGACGCGGACAATCGGTGGTACCTGGACGACGCCGTGAAGTATGGCGGCTGGAGCGGCATGGACACCGTGCTGTTCGGGAGGGCTACTCTGCGGCGGGAGATACGCAATTGCACGCGCGCGCTCGCCACGGCGGAAAGGACTGGGACCTCGCCTTGGAGATCGAAAACTCCCCCTTTGCCAGGGCCGTCAACGGGTCGCTGCTGTTAACCATCGCCGCCGCGATGCTCGCCATCGCCTCGCGGCTCGTGCGAGCGTTCACTTCCCCGGGCTCTGATTCCGCATGGAACTACTCGCCCCTGAGCTCGAAGAGGGGCTAAAGCAAGAGCAAGAGCTAGTAGAGCTTGCCAGCAGGAAAGCCTTTGTGGCACTAGCGCCGAGCCTCGGCCAGTGCTGCAGCGCCGCTAGCGATGTCTATCAATCAATCAACCAACTGTGTATTCAAATAGGCGAGAGAACCCAGCCAGCCACCAGCCAGCCAGCCAGCCAGCCCAGCCAGCCAGCCAGCCAGCCAGCCACCCAGCCAGCCACCCAGCCAGCCACCCAGCCAGCCAGAGTTCGTGGCGGGCTCTCGCAGAGTGGCGACGCAGTTTATAGTCCGCGACCGCACCCTCTTCTCGGCCTAGGCTGGCGCGCGCACGCTCCGGCGACTCGAAGTTCACGTCAGGCGACGGCGGCACGCATAGTTTGCTGGGCCCGACCGGTACCACCGTTTCTTGATCGGCCTGATTGTCCGTACCGTTCATCAATAGCGACAGCGGACTCGAAGTCCGGCACGGCGCGGACTCGGGGTCCGGCACGGCGCGGAGTCCGTCGGTATCTGCCGGTGCCGCGGCGCTAAACCCTCTGCTTTGAGTGTTCAGCCGCAGCAGGACAGCGCGGCGCGGCGCGGACTCGGTACCCGTTTCTTGATCGGCCTGATTGTCCGTACCGTTCATCAATAGCGACAGCGGACTCGAAGTCCGGCACGGCGCGGACTCGGGGTCCGGCACGGCGCGGAGTCCGTCGGTATCTGCCGGTGCCGCGGCGCTAAACCCTGCTTTGAGTGTTCAGCCGCAGCAGGACAGCGCGGCGCGGCGCGGACTCGGTACCCGTTTCTTGATCGGCCTGATTGTCCGTACCGTTCATCAATAGCGACAGCGGACTCGAAGTCCGGCACGGCGCGGACTCGGGGTCCGGCACGGCGCGGAGTCCGTCGGTATCTGCCGGTGCCGCGGCGCTAAACCCTCTGCTTTGAGTGTTCAGCCGCAGCAGGACAGCGCGGCGCGGCGGCGTTCTGTCCGTTGAAGTGAGAGCCGCGCTCAGCCTTGCGCTCAGCTTTCCGGTGAGCGGCCCGTCTCTCCTGTCCGAAAATAGCATTGGTCCGAGCAACCAGCCCCGTGGGCGTGGTGGAATGAAAGCGCAACGGACCGCCGTGCTGGAGCAAGTCTAAATGGCCGCGGCCGGCCAGGCGCGGAGTTTGATTCTCGCGTCCAAAACGGCCATGGGGCCTCACCCGCAAAGGGCTTTAGACCGTGCTCTGCCTAAACATAGTCGCAAGCCCTTGGCAAGCAGCAGCATCAGCAGCAGCAACAGCAGCAGACCCCGATCATTCTCGAGCAGGGAGCGAGGCACGCGAGCGCGCAGAGCAAACCCCACCTCACGGAGCAGACAAGAAGCCGCGGCCAAATCTTGTAGTACGATGAAAGGAGGACTACTGGGAGCTACTCTACTAGGCACGCTCGCGACGGCTTGTCTACCGCAGTACGCTCATGGGCTCGAAACGTACACCTACATGGGCGCCGGGGAGTGCGCTTCTCAACCTGGCCACATGAACCGCTATGACTACGCGTACTACTATCTCGCGGAGTACGGGACTCCGGAGGCATGCCAAGCATTCTGTTCAACGTGGTCTAACTGCATTGGCGTCACCAAACACTCCGCTACAATAACATGTATACTACTTCGAGGATGGCAAATTGCAACCTGATGAACATGTGCACGCAGCCGCTACGAGCGAGAGCTTTGCCGGAAAATGTGAGGTAACGACGGTAGTACAAGTGGTAGTGGGTGGCTTTGCTACAAACGAGACAGCGCGGTAAACCTCTGCCCGCCGACGGAGGCACCGACAAGGCACCGACAACGGCATCGACAACGGCACCGACAAAGGCACCGACAAAGGCACCGACAAAAGCACCGACAGAGGCACCGACAGAGGCACCGACAACAATGGCGCCCACGACCTTGCCCACAGCATCGCCCACGCCGTTTGGCTTTTGCACGGACGCGCGCGTGGTCCTCGCCTTTGACGTCAGCGCCTCGCCCGACGCGCTCCAGGCGCAGAAGGACACCGCCAAGGCACTGCTTGACACGATGTACATCGACCCGGACTATGGCGCGCGCGCGGGCTTGGTCTTGGTCGGAACTGCCGCTCAGCAGACACTCACGCTCGTGCCCAGCGATGGCATCAGCAAGATGGAGAACGGCAAGCTGCCGGGCAACGCCAACTTCATCGGCAAGCAGCTCACCAACTACCTGGGCGCTCTCTGGCGCGCAGGGCTGGACAGATCTCAGCACCTTGCTCGACCATCAGGTCGGCGGCATCGCCAAGGACCTCGATGGCCTGCCCGAGGACAACCCGGTCATCGTGCTGTTCACGGAGGGCCTGCTGGACAACGCGCCCGATGGCACGCTCGAGGCCATGTGCGAGGCGCGCGAGAAGCTCGCAAACAAGCGGCCCGACGTCACCGTGGCGTGCTACCAGTCCAGCGAGGCCGAGGAGCTCTCGCCGCTCGCGGACTGCGTGTGCGACGTGGCCTGGCTGCGTGGCGCCAAGACCAAGGGCGAGACCGCGGACGAGTACGCGCTGCAGATGCGCAACGCCGTGTGCGACCCTGTCATCAAGCAAGTCAACCCATGCCTCGCCATCAACGCCGATGACAAGCTGAGCGACGAGGAGCGGCCCGACCACTGCAAGCGTGTCAAGCGCAACTACCGCGGCCTCAAGACCCGCAAGAACGATGTCGAGCAGGCGCTCGTGCGCGAGCACTGCTTTTGGGACGCGGAAAAGGAGCTGTGCGACGCGCTGCCGCGCTTTGCCAACCTGTACGTTGCGCCCAAGGACGGCAACTGCTGGGGGTTCAACCGCCGCAAGTGCCAGAAGAAGGAAGGCACCTGCCTCTGGGGCGTCATCGAGGACAGCAACGGCGTCGAGGTGTGCTACCCGGACCCTGAAAGCGAGGAGACCTCCAACAAGTGCAGCAAGCTGGCCAAGGGCAAGTGCAAGAAGAAGAGCGACGTCTGCGAGTGGAAGACCGGCAAGAGCAAGGGCTGCCACGAGAAGAAGAAACAGGACTCTGGTGGCTCGGCCTGCACTGGCCTCACCAAGAAGAACAAGTGCAAGAAGGACGACACCTGCGAGTGGCGCCTGGACGAGGGCACGAACAAGAAGGCTTGCTTCGAGAAGGCCGGCGGCCGTGACACCGTCTGCGACGGCCTGCGCAAGAAGGAGTGCAAGCAGCAGCCGGACGACGTCTGCAAGTGGGGCAAGTACCTCGGCAGCGGCCTCAAGGAGGGGGACAAGCGCTGCCACGCCGTCAAGGCCGGTCCCACTGCCGCCGCCGATCCGTGCGCCAGCCTCAACCGTCGCGAGTGCAGGAGCGCGCCCGACTGCGTGCTGTTCTTCGCCGACCGCGGCATCACCTGCCAGACCACGCCGTAGATAAAATAGAACACCAACCTCGACAGCAACCGGTCCGCAATCCTCCTGTCTTTGACATGTGGGTCAGCGCTGCGGCGTCAGCGCAGCGCCGCCAGCGTAGACCATGATCTCGTTCCTCGAGGAAGGGCGAGTGGCAGGCGCAAGCGAGGCGGGGCGTCGCGGACGTTAGCGTTGCCGACGCCACATTCAGGAGAGGCACGGCGCGCGGAATCGTACTTCACTCTCCGGCAAGCGCGACTTGACGACGACGACGACGACGACGACGATCTCGCTTGACGAGGGCGGCGGGTACGCATCGGGAGACCGTAGCAAAGGTCGAGAAGGACCAGGGTCAGGTCGAGCAGGACGGCAGCGGGTGGACTCGCGGACGGAGCGGCAAAGGACAGAGCACGTCCCGCTCGCAAGCTCAGGTCTTCTTCCGGAAAACAACACGCGATCGAGTCTGAATAACCACCAACGGATCTTTACGGTCCGTTGAGAACGCTTTCCGCGCCGCATTGCTGCCTATTATGCCTGGGCACGAACGAATCTCTCCGCACTGCTTGTCTGTCGTCACGATTGCGCCGCGCGAAGCGTCGCTAGCTAGCTCTAGGAGCACCGGGCAACGCCCAGAGCCGTTGGACGAGGCTGGCGGCCAAGTCAAAAAAAAAGAAAAGAAAGGGGAGAGGTGCCGAATCCTTTCGAGGACGACGATCGACCCGAATTCCGGGTTCGTGGCTCAGCAGCAGTTCAGCCGGCCGTCGAGAAGGATGGCGGACGCCATATCGCAGCGCACCTCGGTGGAGAGCAGCGGTCCCGTGCAGGTGGCCACGGTCGGCCATGACCTCGTCGAGTATATGCGGCTCTTGGTATCTCTGCTGCCGGCCATCACGGCAGCGGCAGCGCTCGTGGTTGGCGCGGTGTCGCTCGTGTCCAGTGCCTTTTGGGCGCGCGAAGTCGTGCACTCGGTCGTGCCGGCGGCCATGCTCGCGGTGGTGTGGCTCTCGCTCGGATGTGTAATGGCTTCCATGAGCCTCCTTGCGCATCCAGGAGACTATCGCCGCGCGTTTCTCGCCGTGGCGGTGATGTGCGTACTCAGCGCCACTTCGGTGACCGGCATTGGGCTGCTGCTGCCGGCACGAGCAGCGTCTCGTCTGGCAATACTCTACGCGCTGCTGCTGCTTCCCTTGCAGCTGGCGGCCACTACGTTCTGGTACATGCTAACTACGGGAAGGTCGTGGCCCTTCTCGCGCATCGGCCTGAGTTGGTGTGCAGGTAGTTGCGTAGCTATCGGCTATGCAGCTTGTATGGCTTATGGGGCGCTTGTTCGGCAAGACAACTCCAGCGCTGTGGCAGATGTTCTCATCAGCGGTGTGTTGTACCCCTTCTTTACGGCCGGCCTTGTGAGGCTCGTGTACGCTGACATCTTCGGATTGATGCTGGCGGAGTGTAATCCTTCAGCCACTCGACGCCACGTCGACAGTGTCGCGAAAGGCTTCTGTACGGGTGGCGACGAGATCGAAGACCAGTCCAGCTCTGGCTGCGACGGCGGCCGGCGTTGCAAGAGCCACGAATTCGGCGCCTTTGTGACTCTCGAGGCCCGGGTGCCAATGATGGGCCTCATCGGATGCTACAGCCGTCAGGTTTTCCACTCGTGCGGCGTGTGGGTGCAGCTGCGCATGGCTTCGCCGGTGGTGTTTGCGACGTCGTTAACGCTGTCCACGCTCCTGGAACTGCTCGGGACGTACGCGTATTTTCTTGCGTTGGGCAAGCAGAAGAGTTCGGCTGCAGTGGTGCCCATGAACGGCGTCAAAACGTCCACCATCCAAGCGGTCTCCGCGCAGGCCGCAGGGCAGCGGTCACTCGCTGTGGGTTGGCTTCCGGGCTTTTTTGCGCTTCTGGCTGGCCGCAAGGGCCGGGGAGGACTGGCGTGTGAGACTCAGCGCGCTCATTTACGCGGAGGAGGTGGGCGAGCGCGTGAACGTCACCGCGCTCGGCATCGCGATGGTGGCAGTCCAGGTGCTACTTCCAACAGTGCAAGAGCGGCCCGAGATGGACCCGGAGTTGGGCTTTGCGGTGGCCAAGTTCGCGGCCGTGGTCGTCGCCGATGGTGGAGGACCTCACGAAGAAGCGCATGCTGCGCGCGGCCTGCGCTAGCGAGGACGCGGCCGTCACCGCCAGGCTTGATGCGGTGCAGCGGACCATGACAACGGCGTCGACTGCTTCGTGGGCCGGCACGGCAAGCCTCTCCGTCGGCCCTCTCCTGGGCGTCTGCACCTTGTTCGTGAACTCGTGACGTTCTTTTGCCTCAGTAAGCCGGGCGCTAGTGAGCCCGAACAGAGTCAAACAAGCCAGCCTCGGCTTCAGTGATTCAGTCGGCTCGCGGACCAGCTCCTCGTGGACCTGCCACCACGCGTCCAGCCGGAGCAAAATATTTCGGCCAAGCTCGTCCCGATCTGGCGTCCAGTCCCACCAAGTGCGGCTGGGGCGCGACCGAGCTACGCAAGCCGAGTGCCAACTGGTTCCACGCGCTCCACTGCAAGCACGTCAACACCGCCACCGTGGCCCACAGTGGCCCACAACGCGGCCCTCTGCAAGCACCTCAACAAGCTGGGAGGCGCCGCTCGCACCGAAGTTTGGGTGAGCTACAACCTACGCGTCGACGTCCATGCTACCTTGCAAGCCCCTGCCAAGCCGGTCATCATTGATGTGGCTGCCGTGAACACCATCAGCGTTGTCACGGAGCGCTCTTTGCCAGCCGTCGCGAAAGCCGCGTGCAAGGCCAAGCATGACAAGTACGACGCCGCTCTCGGCTCCCACAACAAGCTCCTCGTCCCGGTCCTCCCTACTGCAGGTGGTACGGCCGGCGACTGGTCTAAACTCCGCTGCATCGTGCGCGACTACTCTATACCGGTGGCAGAGCCTGTGCTCCCTGGAGCCCCACTCGGCATCGAAGTGGGCGTTGGTGACTCTAGCTTGCTGTTAACCTCGCGACCAGTCTTGACTCGGCGTCAGTAATGTATATGCACAAGCCACCCACCCCCTTGCCGGCCTTAGTGCGGCGGCCATGGCCGGCCGCCAGCTCTTCCTGGGGTCCTCGAGGTTGGCCACATTGCCTTGACCCTGGCCTTGATCCCCCTTCCTGTGACCATCGCCTCAACTTCGGCGGCGTCGCCCAAGCTCACACGTGCGCTCGAGCTCTCAATTGATCCCATGGCGGCGAACGCGCCTCTGCTACCTCAAGGTCCAGCGTCACACGAGACGGAGCGCATTGCGCGGCAACAGCGGGGAGCTGTCAATGTGCAGCGCAAGCGCGAGCAAGGCTCCTCCAGCGCTACGCCCCAAGCCCGCCGCGGCGGGGGCCAACGCTCCATCCACCGACGCCACCCATCCGAGACGGGTAAGCACGTCCGTTGCCGCCACCACATTGCCCCCGAACCCATCCACGATGGCGCTCGGCACGCCGCCTGCCACGAGCGGCGTCGCCTCCACGCACAGCGCAAGCGTCACCAGACTGGCGCGATGCTCTCCCTCCACCTGAGCCTGTCGACCATGCGCAAGAGCACCGGCATTTGAGCGAGCCGATGGCGGCAGTTTGCTAGAGAGTCTGGCATGCGCAGACCGAGCAGCTCGCCAGCGCGCTGCTGCTTCTCGTGCTTGCTGCTGCCCGCCGCCTACTCGTGCGTCCGGAAGATAGTGTGCTTCTGCTCGAGGGTCTGGTGTCGCAGCAGAGACCGCTGCGTCGCCTGCGCAGCACCAGCTCGAAGAGCACCTCCATGCGCCCGTCTGGCAGCGACCCCTCCTGCCAGGGCTGCGCTCCCTCACTTGCCTCGTGCTAAAGGATGGCATCCGAAAAGGAGCTCATCCACGCAAGCGTCGGCGGACCCAGGCGAGCGCCGGCGCAGGCGACTGACAAGCCGCTGCATGGAGAAGGATCCTGCCCGCGGCAGCGCCATGGCGCTCAGCTGCAGCGACGTTCAACGCCCCTTGTGTCACCTCGAACAACCAAACCAGGCTCCTTGATAGCCTCGTTTGTCACAGTCAGGGCGGGAACTTGTACGTACGTACCAGTGCCGACCCTAATCCGGAAGCTTGGCCCTCCTCTATGCCTCTGGCTACCCAAAACTCTGGAAATGTCTGCTGCCTGCTTAAGCCCCTAGTACAGAAACCCGGAAGCAACCTAGCGCAAAGGCTTGGTCGTGTGGAAGAGCGGGGAGAAGGGGCGGCGGAGTGTGGCAGCTGGCTTAGCATGTCCAGACAGGCGGCCGGGCTGGCCAGCCACGCGGGAGACCTTGACGTGTGGCTCCCGAAGCAGCGCAAGGCCCTCGCCGAAGCCGAAGAGATGGTGGTCGCCTGCCTCGAGGGAAGGGAGGTCCTTGTCCACGATGAGGAAGCGACTGTGCAAGGACTGGGGCTCGGAGACGCTTTTGTCACCGTGGAGCTCCGGAGTAGCGGTGTGCCGGCTCGCGTACGGCTTGTTGACCTCGAGGCGGCCCGCGTGGAGTGGATCAAGCGCAACGCGGAACCCGACGGGAAGCGAACGCCCAACGCCATCTTTGAACTGGCCATCGCTTACGTCAGGGCCCGCAGGCAGCTCACGGAGCTCAGCCTTGCCATCAAGCCCCAGCAGCAGCGACTCGTGGCCCAGCGTGCCAAGCTCGACCTAGACCAGGAGGCGCTGGACGACAGCCCGGAGCTGGAGAAGCACGTTGAGCAGGCGCGCATTGACCGGCGAGAGGAGACCCTCGAAAAGCGAGAGGAACGGCTGGCCGAGTGGGTTTCCGAGCTCGAGAAGCATCGGCTACAGCACTTTCTGGCGCACATCAAGAGCCAGCAGGTGGTTGCGTACTTCAAGACCAAATATGATTTGAGGATGCGCGTGGCGACCCTGAGCTCCTGCATCAACAACAACACCCTGCCCCGGCCGCAGGGTCGTCCGCAGGTGGTGCCCATCGAGGCGGAGGTTAACCTCCTCAAGCATGTCCTCCTCTCGCACCGTCGTGGCTTTCCGCTGACCTGGCCACAGGTCTGCGAGCTCGCGCAGGCAATGATGGCCACCAGAGAGAACGTGCCGTCGAAGAACTGGTTCAAAGGTTGGCTACGGCGCATGAAGAAGTGGGAGCCAGGCTTGGCCCACCTCTACTCGGCTACCGTCAAGCCGGAGCTCGTGCAGAGCTATAGCACGGCGACAGTCAACTGGTGGTACGACGTGACCAAGAAGGAGCTCGTGGACCTCAGCGCAGGTGTTGTGAACAATGACTCAGACGCCCGTGGGGAGTTCATCTGGCACGACCGTGTCATTCCGCGCGTCCTCTTTCTCGATGAGTCGGGGCTGGACTTCAAACCCTCCAGACAGAGCACCAAGGCGCAGATGAAGCGCGTGGTGGACCTGTCTCTAGTGCCCGAGGGTGGCCGGGCTCGGCACTCGGCGGTCTCCGAGGATGACTCACACGTCACTCTTGTCGGCGGCATGACGCTCGACTGCTGCTCCCCAGCAGTGGCCCTGGTCATCAGTGGCACCGAAGTGTCTTCCGAGGCGCGACGTCACTTCAACCAGGTCGCCACTGAACGCCTCACGTCTTTCGAGATGGGCGACACGTTTCACAAGCACCCCTACTTTGACAGCAGGGATCTCATCTTTGCGTCCAAGACCGGCAGTGTCAACAAGGCCAACTTCTTCGAGATCTACAGCGCCATCATCCGCCGGACGTACCCAGACGTGTCCCCAGACAAACCGGTCTTTCTCTTCGTGGACGGCCATACAAGCCGGCAGGACCCGCTGATGCTCAACAAACTCGCTGACCTTGGCGTGCACATGTTCGTGTGGCTGCCCAACACCACCTCACAGTGCCAGCCACCAGACGTGGTGCAGTTTGGCATCTGGAAGAGCAAAATGGAGGGCTGTCGAGGTGCTTTAATTGCCAAGCTTCGGGCTGGCGGTGAGTTCACTGGCAAGCTGAAGAGGAGTCATCGCATCGAGTACGCCGCGCATGCGTGGGTCGAGACGATGAAGTGCAAGTCCAGGCTCGAGAAAGGCCTCCTCAAGACGGGCATGCGTCCATTCTCGCGTAAGCCTCACCTACTGAACCCGATGATCAAGATGGGTGACGCGCACCTCGCGGACGTCGTCAAGCCGCGCGAAGCCGCGGGTGTGATGATGGCGGTGCACGCCAGTGGCTGTGACGAGGACTTGCTGATGGCATCACAGGAGACGGACGAGCTCAGCCACATTCCTGGCCCGCCCGCAGCGGCGACGACTGCTCCAGCAACACCAGTAGGCCGCGCTGCGTCGACACCCACGAGCGGCAGCCGGCCGAGTTCTGGGTCGCTCGATTCGGTGTTTTCGAGCATCAGCCAGCGGCCGCGCAACCTCGACACGAACTTCTCCTTCTGCAAGGTGGCGACGCCCGATGACCTTGCACGTGTACAGGAGAGCGTCAAGTCGCAAGTCAAGTCGCTCGAGAGGGTGATCAACATGGCCATCGAGAGGTGCTTGCCGCAAAAGGTCGAGGAGGCGGAGCAGCGCAAGAAGGAGGCCAAGGCCGAGATTGACGCCAAAATGAGGGCTGCCAAGGCCGAGTTAGAGCGCCAATTGAGCGAATTGGAGCGCCAATTGAGCGAGGCAATTAACGAGGCCGATCGCGGCCCGGCCAAGTACGAGCGGAGCATGCGGAACGAGCTCGCGTTCCTCAAGACAGCGGAAGACTTGGTCGCGGGCACCGGGGATTTCAAGAAGCAGTGCATCGATGCCTCCACGGCGCTTGAGATCGTGCAGAACGCGAGGGCGGCCCAGCGAAACGCCGACCACAGCGTCTCCCCGCTCCCCAAGTACCGCGTTGAGTACACGCCGCCGAGCAGGAACAGCAGCTTCAGCAACACCCCCCTCATCCAGGCCGACGCGGCCCAGATATCTAAAACGCCCGTCCAGCCTTCTGCCAGCAAGCTGATGGGTCGGCTGGACACGCCGACCTCCATTGCGATGAAGACCAACACGACGCTGCAGACGAGCCCGCTCGTGCGAACGTACCTCGCTCTCGCCAACCTCGCACGCGGCAAGGCGACTGACAAGGGCGGCAAAGCCATTCAGCTCGACAAGAAGACGGTGCACTTGATCGCTGCACGTTTTGACTATCACCTCGGACTGCATCTAAACGTGGGCCTCATGAGGGGCTTTGTCTCTGACGTGAAGCGGGCAACATCGGGCGGCAAGGACAATGCCGCATACGAGATGTTCAAATCTGCCTTCAAGATGCCAGGCCAGGAACTCCTGGAGAATCGCATGGCGTTCTTGGCAACGAGGCCGGAGGTGACGAACAAGGACGGCCCCGAGACCGACTTGCTCAAGGAGATAGGCGTGTCCTCCAGCGCTGTTGAGGCCTGGCGAAACGCAACACCGGGGGAGCGGGAGGCCGCAAAACTTGCGGCGACGACGCACGAGGAGCAGCTCGCAAAGCGAAGAAAGGTTTCACCTGACTGACACGTCACTGTGATTGAGTTTCATTGTCTCGTTTTGAATGATGTTGACCTTTCTTTTGACAAGAGCTGACTCACAGCCAGTCAGCAGCCAGGCCCACGTCGATTTGATGTGTCTTGGTGGTGACTTCCAGCGTCCGAATCTGATTACACCAACGGCTCTCTGAACCCATCTCACTGCTTCAAAACCTATCAAAAGCTCAAGTCCATAGAGACCGAATGTGATCAGAAGGCGACGAAGGCGGTGGACGAGGGGCTACTGTGCCACCTCTTGTGGCCGCCTGTGGGCCCATACTCTCTCTGATGCCTTACACCCTGCACACGAGCAGGTGCAAGATCTTGCTCTGCTTGCCAATTCTAGTGCAACAATTACCGGATATGGTGCATTAGAATTGTGTTAAGCTGTAGTTTCCTGATACATCTGATATTGACCACGTGTATTATTTAGGCTAAGCATAGCCTTCCGGATTAGGGTCGGCACTGGTACCAGTGCCGACCCTAATCTGGAAGCTTGGCTCTCCTCTATGCCTCTGGCTACCCAAAACTCTGGAACTTTCTGCTGCCTGCTTAAGCCCTTAGTACAGAAACCCGGAAAGCAACCATGCAAAAAGGCTTACAGTTAGTCGTGCAGAAGAGTGGGCACAGAGCACGTACTTCCAACGTCCGAATCTGATTGCACCAACGGCTATCCACTGCTTCAAATCCTATCTTGAAAACCTATCAAAAAGCAAGTCCTTGGAGGCTGGATGGGATCAGAAGGTGACGAAGGCGGTGGACGAGGGGCTACTGTGCCACCTCTTGTGGTCGCCTGTGGCCCCATACTCTCTCTGATGCCTTACGCCCTGCACACGAGCAGGTGCAAGACCTTGTTCTGCTTGCCAATTCCAGTGCAACAATTACCAGATATGGTGCATTAGATTTGTGTCAAGCTGTAGTTTCCTGACCACGTGTATTAGTTAGGGTAAGCATAGCCTTCCGGATTAGGGTCGGCACTGGTACCGTGGTACCGGTACCGTACCACGGTACCATGGTACCGGTACGTACCGTACCAGGTACCGGTACGGTACCGGTACGTACCGTACCAGGTACGGTACCGGTACGGTACGGTACCGGTACCGTACCGGTACCGTACCGGTACCGGTACCATACGGTACCGTACCGTACCCGTAAAGTGTACCGGTACCGGTAGGTACCAGGTACCGGTACCGGTACCGGCAGGGGGAGCGTGGGAGGTACGAGAGCGCAGGTGAGAAAGTGGCAGACACCAGTGGCGGAGGCAGTTCCGACGCAGGGTGGGCGGAGTGCGGGCGTCGAGCAGTGCGGGCGTCAGTGGGCTGAGCGATGGCGGGCGGCAGTCGCACGCGCTCGACAAGGGGCGGTGGCGCGAGAGCGAGCGAGCTAGGCGCAGAGCCGGGCGGCGGCGTGGTACAGGGGGATGAGGAAGCGACGATCAAGGAGGTGCTCGACAGCATTTCGTTGAGTACATTCTACAATGGGATCGTAGCGAGGTACAGCACGCTCTCCCGCTGTAGGCGACTCACGCATCAGGATCTGCGGAGAGTCGGCATTCTCGAATTCGACCACAGAGACAAGATCATCCGAGCCTTCAAGGAGCTGGAGCTGGAGGCCGACGACGAACGTGAGGCACGGCAGCTGATCGAGCGCGGACTGGCCCCCGCTGGGATGACAGTGCGCAGGAACCTTTGGCTTGATCAGGCATCCTGCTCGGCGCTGACTGCGCTTCCAGGGACTCGTGGTCGGCGACACCCTGTGCCTGGCGGGCTGCTCCGCTCTGACCAGCCTGTGCGACGGCCTCAGCGTCGGCGGTGACCTCAATCTCGAGGGCTGTTTGGCCCTGCAGGAGCGGCACCGCGGCGACATGGGCGCCTTCTTCGAGCAGCTTTCGGCGGCGCTGGGGCCCAAAGCCGGGCTCTCTCTCTCGGGATGGGATGCTGTCGAGCAAGTGCCCGATGGCTTTTGTGTCGGCGGCGACCTCGATCTTTGGGCTTGCTTGGCCCTGACCGAGCTAGGAAGTGGTCTCAGCGTCGGCGGCGACCTTACTCTTCCCGGGCGCGGGGCCCTGACCAGCCTGGGCGATGGCCTCAGCGTCGGCGGTGACCTCAACCTTCGCCGGTGCTCGGCCCTAACCAGCCTGGGCGACGGCCTCAGCGCCGGCGGTGACCTTAATCTTCACGGGTGCGGGGCCCTGACCAGCCTGCCAGACGGCCTCAGCGTCGTCGGCTCGATCGATCTCACTGGTTGCTCGGCCCTGACCAGCCTGGGCGACGGCCTCAGCGTCGGCGGTGACCTTGAGTTTCGCTGGTGCTCGGCCCTGACCAGCCTGGGCGATGGCCTCAGCGTCGGCGGCAACCTCAACCTTCGCCGGTGTTCGGCCCTAACCAGCCGGGCGACGGCCTCAGCGTCGGCGGTCATCTCGATCTTGGTTTTTGTTCGGCCCTGCAGGAGCGGCACCGCGGCGACATGGGCGCCTTCTTTGAGCAGCTTTCGGCGGTGCTGGGGCCCGAGGCAGGGCTCTCTCTCGACGGCTGGCGGGCTGTGAAGCAAATTCCCGATGGCTTTGGCGTCGGAGGCGACCTCAGTCTCTTTGGCTGTCGGGCCCTGATCAGCCTGCCTGACGGCCTCAGCATTGGCGGCAACATGGATCTTCAGGGCTGCCAGGCCCTGACCAGCCTGCCAAACGACCTCAGTCTCGGCGGTCATCTCAACCTCGAGTGCAACCATGCGCTTACCACTCTCGGCGATGGCCTCAGCGTCGGCGGTGACCTCAAGCTTCGAAGCTGTCTCGGCCTGACCAACCTGGGCGATAGCATTAGCGTCGGCGGCGACCTCGATCTACACGGCTGTTCGGCCCTGACCAGCCTGGGCGACGGACTCAGCGTCGGAGGTCATCTCGACCTTGAGGGCTGTTCGGCCCTGCAGGAGCGGCACCGCGGCGACACGGCCGCCTTCTTTGAGCAGCTTTCGGTGGTGCTGGGCCCGAGGCCGGGCTCTCTCTCGCTGAGTGGGATGCTGTGAAGCAAATTCCCGATGGCTTTGGCGTCGGAGGCGACCTCAATCTTTACGGCTGGCTGGCCCTGACTAGCCTGCCTGACGGCCTCAGCGTCGGCGGCAATCTCCTTCTCGGCTGCTGCATGGCTCTGACCAGCCTGCCTGACGGCCTCAGCGTCGCGGGTAATCTCGATCTTCGTGGGTGCTCGACTCTGACCAGCCTGGGCGACGGCATTAGCGTCGGAGGCAACTTCGATCTCAATGGCTGTCCGCCCTGACCAGCCTGGGCGACGGCATTAGCGTCGACGGTGACCTCAAGTTTCATAGGTGTCCCGTCCTGACCTACCTGGGCGACGGCATTAGCGTGGGAGGCAAAGTCGATCTCAATGGTTGCTCGGCATTGACCAGCCTGGGCGACGACCTCAGCGTGGGAGGCAAAGTCGATCTCAATGGTTGCTCGGCCCTGACCAGCCTGGGCGACGGCCTTAGCGTCGGCAGCAAGCTCGATTTACACGGCTGTTCGGCCCTGACCAGCCTGCCCGCGAGTCTGACCAAGGCCAACGGCACGTTTGACCTGGTGAATTGCACAGAGCTCATTAGCCTGCCCGCGAGTCTGACCAAGGTCAACGGCACGCTCAACCTGGTGAATTGCCGGGAGCTCACCAGCGTGCCCGAGGGACTCGTCGTGGATGGCGACCTGTACATGTTTGGCTGCACGGCTCTGACAGGCTTGCCGACGAGCCTTCGCGTCAACGGCACGCTGGACCTGGCGGGTTGCACGGCGCTGGAGGCGCAGCATAGCGAGGACATGGAGGCCTTTCTGGTGGCGCTGCGGGAGATCATTGGGCCAAGTGGTAGTCTGGGGCTTCACAAGTGGACAACCATCCGCGAGCTGCCTGACTGCTACGCCGACATTGGTGGGCCGGGACTTGTCCGAGTGCACCGCCCTCACTCGTCTTCCTGAGGGCCTGCAGGTGTGTGACGATCTGAACCTGGCAGGGTGCACAGCGCTATGTCGTCTGCCCGATGGCCTTCGAGTGGATGGCCGGCTTGACCTCACGGGCTGCACGTCGCTCACGAGTCTACCAGCCGGTCTTTGGGTCTCTGATGGTCTCAACGCCAGGCAATGCACTTCTCTCACGAGCCTGCCGGAGGACCTGTACGTCGGTTGGCACCTTCAACTGGAGCAGTGCACGTCGCTAGAGAGTCTGCCAGCCAGCATTCTCGAGTGGTCGCTGCGTGAAAATGGCAATCCGCACGACATCTACCTGGGCGGCTCGGGGCTTTCGACGGAGACGCTCGAGTGGCTTCGCGAGGCAGACGCGCCAGGTCTCCGTTTCCACGTCGATCTTCGGCGGCGCAACCAGGCTGCAGCCAGGCCTGGTTTTGCGAGCGCTGCAGAAGCCGCGGCGTTCTGGAGCGGCGAGGCTCAGGTGGAGGCCGCGGCTGTGCCAACGGAGGCCGACGACGCGACGCTGGTGCGGTTCTTGTCGCGGCTGCGCGATGCCAAGGAGTTTGGCATCGCCGAGACACGCAAGGCGCTCGCCAAGCGCGTGGTCGATGTGCTCGAGCTGCTGTCTGGCGACGACGAGCACGTGCGCGAGGAGCTGCTCCTGCGGATGAGCGACTCGCTGGACGCGTGCGGCGACAAGCCGGTGTGGGCGCTCAACCAGATGCACCTGGTCGTGGAGGTCGCCAAGGCCCGAGAGAGCGCCGAGCAACTGCGGGACCTCGGGCGCAGGGTGATGCGGCTCATGGTCGTGCACGAGCACGCCAAGCGCAAGGTGGACTCGTTGCGCTGGGTGGACGACGTCTGCGTGTACTTGCGCTTCGAGATCGACCTGCGCGAGGCGCTCGACCTGCCCGTGGAGGCCACGGCCATGATCTTCCCGAGCTACATCGACGTGACGGACGAGGATTTGGAGGCGGCCAAGGACGACGCGCTGGCCATCACGGACGCACAGTTCGAGGCGTGGCTCGCCGAGTGGCCCGAGTGGCAGCGGCACCAGCGGCACCAAGTGGTCGCCGAGCTGAGGTGGCAGGAGCTGGCCGAGACCAAGCGGCGGCAGAGCCTCCGTAAGCGCGTGAGCCGGCGTCTGAGCCGCTGGTGAGCGGTCACGGGCGACAAGGTGGTCGACCCCGTGACTCTCGATGACGGCAAGAGCGCGTGGAGCTTGAGCGATCTGCTAAAGCACTGGGAGCGCACGGGCTGGACCTGCACAACGCGCCCGTCAGCAGCAGCGACCTCAAGCGCGTCGTTGCCTAAGTGAAACGAAATGGAGTTAAAGTTTTGTCTGCTTGGCTGCCAGCCAGCTCGGCGCTAGCGTCCAATCTCTACTGGCCTCGAGCAACTGCCGCCAACCACATGATCTCCACGATCCCACGCCAGGCGGTCGGATCAGTCCATGCATTTAAGCAAGCCTCACGATGCGCAGCCAAGCCAAGACCTGGGCTCCATTTGAAGCCAAAGGGTCTAGCGTTGGAGGCACGTGGCCCCAAGGAACCAAGGCTAGCGCCCAGACAGAGGCTGCCAGACTGTCTGCCAGACCCGTGGCGCATCGTAGTCACATCCAAGGAGAGCAAGTTGAATGGTGCGCAGAACACGAGATAGGCGAGCGCCTAAGCAAGGCAGAGCACAGGGTGAAAGAGGCGCCAGAAGGTTTGATGGTCCCGACAGGGAGGCGACGGCGGCCCTCGACAGCCTCGCTGTCTCGTTTGCCGGCTTGAGCGCTCTGTACGGCGCGAGCCAGAGCGACACGAGCAGCCCGTAAAACGCCGACAGGGTCGCGCTGGTCCAGGCGCCAGCGTTCCAGCCGGCGAACAGCGGCTCGGACGCCAGAGCGCGCGGCCCCTGCGCGAGCACGAACAGCAAGCCCGCCGTCAGCCCGTACACCGCAAAGTACACCTGCTGCAGCGGGTACGAGAACTCGCCCGCCGAGAGCGTCTTGAAGAAGCGGTCCATCCACACGATGGCCAGCGAGTCGAGCAGGCACTTGAAGAGCACGATGGCGACGCCAACCGCCTCCGAGCCGTGCCCCCCCCCCCCCTCCGCCGCCGCCGCCGCCGCCGCCGTAGCCGTAGCCGTAGCCGATCCTGTCCGCCTCGAAGCGCGTGGCAGCCAGCACGAGCTGCGCGATGGCGACCCACTGCACCTGCGAGAGGTAGGTGAAAAGCACTGCCGCCGGGCTCGCAGCTCCGCGTTTCACTTGTGGCGACCTGTCGAGCAAGCTTGAGACGCAGAGATACCTGAAGACGACCTCTCTGGGCTGTTAAAGAGCGCTTGCAGCGCGGCAGGGACTGTGGCGACGCTCGCGTCCGTGTGGTAGACTAGCAGTTTCATGAGCTGGCCTCGTCGCTCCTCGAGGCTCGATCCTCTCCAGCGGGCTCGTCATGGTCGTTGTCGTCGTTCAGGCTTGATGGACTTGTGGTGGACGGCTCGCAGGGGACCAAGAGGGGCAGGGGCAGGGGCAGAAGACGGCATGGGGCTTGGGCCGGCAGGCGGTGACGGTCACTGGCCAGCTTGGCGACTCGTTGCTGGGCGGCAACAAGTCCGCGGCGGTGCTTGTCGCCTTTGATGACACGGACGTGGTGGGCTTGGCCAAGGAGCGGCGACCAAGTGAGACGAACTGGCGAAGGGGCCGGGTGCCTGGGCTCTGGGCCAGGATATGGAGCGCGTCGAGGTGTTGCGACGGTTTGGCGACGCCCTGCAACACTGTGGCCGGTTGGACATGGCATGTGGAGGACAGCGCGGACGATGACGATTGTGGCCACTTTGATGATGCACCACGGTGCGAGGTGGGCGGGTACGAGACGTCGAGGGCGTTCAGGGCCACGAGAGGGAGGTGGAGGCGTGCATGATCGTCCTCGCCGCCGCAGTCATCGTGATGGGCGATCTCACGAGACGCTCCACGACGACCAAGATGATTAGGTGGAGAAGCAAAGGAATAGACGGACACCAGCCAGTGCAAGGCACGGGCAGTGCAACCAGGCTTGGCTCGTACTGTGGCAAGAGCGGCACGCCAAGCCAACTGATGGCGCTGCGGCCCTGGCCTGGTGCGGCCTGACATAGCAAGCTGGACGAAGAGCAAGAGTGAAGCCGACGACGACGTCCAAGGCGCAGGCCTCATGCAAAGCAGGGAGCAGGCCCACAAGCAGCCTGGAGAGCTTGAATAGCTCAAGGCACAGGTGGAGAAGAGCGCAAGCAGTGCCGCTGCGTGTCTGGTCGGCCTGAAGGCTGGAGGCAACGAGACGACCAACGTGGACGTCCTGGTGATCTCGTCGAGGGTGGGCAAAGCCACCAAGAAGGCCGATGGCGCGGCCGTAAACACGGCAGGGCCCGGCAGGGCGCGTGGGAGAAGCGCTTTGCGGGCTGCAGCGTTGTCGCAGCGTGGCGCAACGAGCTTGAAGAGACATGTTGCCAGCAACGCAGAGAAGCAAGCAATGGTGGCGGCGAAGCGCGCGCAAGAGAACTCGATCGCGTCGTGGCGCAGGTAGACGAAGGCTGTGTAGCGCTCGGCGGCACTCGGTCTGGCTCTCGAGCGGGTCTTGTGCCGCCGCGGTTGCTTGGAAGGGCAGAGGTGGTTGTTGGCCGAGCGTGATCGTGAGTGATCCAGGAGAGGCGATAACGAAAAGGTAGAAAAGGTCAAGACGGAGGGGTGGGGGAGGTCGAGGCAAAGGCGTTGGAGGATACTGCACGGCCAAGTGCGTCTTGTTGCGTTGCTGGGCGCCGTTCGTGGCGTTGACGAGCTGGGAAAAAAAAGTGGAAGATGGCTGCCAGCAACGTCGCAGGGCGTGCAGACGCAAGGATAAAGGGCCGAGAACACGATGGTGAGCAGGATGTACGGTCGGGGGAGGCCGCCAAGGCGGCCATTGGTGACATTGTCGTCGTGAGTCATGGCGAACTCGAGGACAGCAAGTGGCGGAGAATGAACGTGTCGGCGGCAGGGCTGGTGCGCAAGGCACACAGACAGATGGGTCACACAGGCGTTAGGGGGCTTGGGACATGGGCGCAGACGATCGCCAGCGGTGCCGCGAATCCTATGGTTGCGTGGTGCGCTTGAAGCACGACGTCCGAGCCGAGCAAGTTGAGGTGAAGTGGAGGCGGTGGGCGAAGGGCAGGGCGTTGCGGGGCTGGGAACAGGGCGGTCACCATCGGCGAGAGCAGGGAAGTAAACTTCAGTCTCTCATGGATGATCTTGCGTGTCCCAGAGCAGTGGAGTGGCGTGGCTGTGGCGGTGCTGGCAAAGACCTCTTTGCGGCACGGCCGAGGGGAGAGCGACGGGTGGAAGGGTCATGGAAATGTGCGATGGCGACCCGGCCCAGGATGCGATGACGCCAGGCGAGTTTGTCGCTGTGGCCCTAGGGGGGCTGTGGGTTGTTGCAAGTTGTGAAAGTGTTGAAGATCTTGGGTGTGGCTTGGCTGTTCCGAGAGGCGAGCACGAGGCAGTACGCGGTGGCCAACAGGCGGAAGTGCACGGAACGAGGGTTGAGGTGCTGATTCCGAGGCCAGCCGCGCTTACTGTTCTGGGCGCATTTGGCAGCGTCAGCGACGACAGAAGGGTCTGTGTTGGCAAGGTGACGCCGTAGAGCGCAGAGAACCGCCAAAGGAGGGCAAAGAAGGCGGCACAGGGTGGGTTGGAGAGGAGACAGAGGCCGCGAGCTTGCTCATCAGTGCCGTAATGGACCAGGGCGTTCCCACGAGCAAGGAGAAAGCTTGGTCTTGTTTGGGCTGAGAAGGAGCAGAGGCCGCCTGTCAGGAAGCTTCAAAGCTTCCTCTACAGCAGGGCCCCAGTCCTACTGAGTCTTAGGCGTTCTTCCTATCTGTATGCTTAATCCCTATGTACCAGGGGGGTGCCTATAATCGGACAAAGGCGGTCCTGTGCCTGATTCCATCCGACTAATCCGGACAGATTTTCACATGGAGCAACGATTGGAGCAAAGCAGGGGGGCAATTGATAGGGAAGAGGAGAATACGGCATACGCATCGCGCTGGAGCTCGAGCCCGATCTTCTTGTCGGCTCCAGAGGCGGCCGCAGCGAAGTCGACCCATGTGGCGTGCTGTGGTGTGCCCACCGTGGTCTTCTTGAAGATTTTGGCGACGAGTTTGGCCGCTCGGAGCCACTTCTTCCACATGCCAACCTTCACATGGAAGCCAAGGTTGGCGTTCCTGGCGTCGGCCTGGCCCAGGTTTAACGCTTGGAGCGCCTTGATGACCTCCTGGGTGGCACCCTTGAAGCCCTCGATGGCCTCCTGCTCCTTCTCCGCAGTCACTTGAGCGCCCCGAAGGCCGCCCTTTCCCGCCAACTTCTTCTGCTCCTCGTACTTGCAGACGGCGTCGAAGATGCCTGTCCCGGTCGCCTCAAAGTCGCCGGTGTGGCGCACGAGTGCCCCAGCTTGCATGCGTGGCTTTTTAGGTGGCGACTCGCCCTGCAAGATGAGGCTCTCAAGCCCCGCCTCCCTCTCGCCACTGTCCTCCTCCAAAACTAGGCGTTTGCGCGCCTTGGTGCGATCGCGCACGACTTGGACGGCGATGTGACGCGCAGCCCTCAGCGGCGTATGGTTCAATGCACCCGGAAGCTGCACGGCCTCATCCAAGACTTTGATCGAGTCGTCCAGGGCGAGGCCAAATTGGTCGCGCTTGATCCCCTTTAGCAGCTCCACCAAGTCCGCGGTGCGGCGGAGGCGACCGTACGCCTTGGCAGCGAGCTCGCCGCTGGCGAAGGTGTCTGGCACGCGATTCACTTCCATCAGCAGGCCGGCGAGAGTGCCCATCTCCTTCTCCAGCCCCACCCTCCACTGGGTGGCCCACTGTTCCGTGTCCGCGCACGCCTTCTCGTACTCAGCCGTGGACTCCCTGATCTCCGCGTCGAGCCTCTCCTTGGCCTGCCTGATCTCCGCGTCGAGCCTCTCCTTGGCCTTGCTCTTTCGCGTGTTGACCTCGCCGGTGACGTGGGCCTGCTTCGTGGTGAGGTACCACTCAGGCGTCCTTTTCAGTTCGCCGACCGTCTCCCGGAGCTGGTCCCTGATGACGCGGACGTCGATGGCCCTTTCAAAGCCTCACTCTCAGCGCCACGCCGAGAGGTGCTCGAGATCGCCGTCTTGACAAAGGACTGCGTGCACGATCTGGGGGTGGACACGGACATGGTGCTCGGTGAGCCGAGGCTCTGTGTCGCAAAAGCCACTTGCCCGGCGCTGATGAACGCACCCTGGTTTGGGCTCCATGGCTCTGGCGCGGCCTCCGCGCCACTGGTGGTGCTCCTTGCAGACGGCGCTGCGGGCGGCCCTGCCTCCTCAGTCGACGCCACCTCAACGTGCTGCAGCGCCGTGAGGATGGTGAGGCCAGCCTCCCCTTTGACGAGCTGGCCATCGTGTCACCGTCCCGAATGGCCGGGTTCCTGAGGTGCACGCTGCGATCGAAGGGGTCGATGCCGGTGAGCTTGGCGCCGTCCTTGCAATTTTTGGTCGTGAACGTCTTCTTCATGGCCTTGCTCGCGAGCTCGATCTTGGCGCACCGGTCCAGCGAGCGCTCGTTCGTCTGCTTGTTCTCGAGCGAGGTGAGGTGACTCTTGAGCTTGCGGAACAGCACCACGTCGGGACTCTGCATCTTGCTCGTCGTGTTCGGGAGCCAGCCGATGAGCACAACGCCCATGGTGCGCAGCTGGTCCAGGAGCTTGCGGGTGAGCCGGCTGCCGTGCCAGTCAGTCATCCAAAGGACGCGCTTGCCGTCCGTGTCGGCGACGTCCGGGAACATGGCTTTGATGGCGGGCACGATCAGGTCGGGTAGGTTCTCCTTCGTGACGCTGCCGTTCTCCGAGAAGGCGTAGAAGATGTCCGTCAACTCCTGCCCTGGAACTTGAACGGGCCGTCGCCATAGCCGGCGCGGATCGCGGCCTCGATGCTCTTGATCAACGCAACCTGCTTCTTGGGCGGTAGCACCCATATCGGCACGGTCGCGTGGCCGTCGAGAGTGTGCCCCGCCAGCAGCGTAATGTGCTCCGACGTCTCGCCGCCTTTCGTCGGGAGTCGCCGCCGCCCCGACTCCTTGTCGACGTTCGCGCTCGACGAGATGACCTTGCGCCTGTCATGGGCTTTCTTGCGCGCATCGCCGGAGATCGCAGTTTCGTCCGTGATCAGGACGCGATCAGGGTGCAGCCACACGATCTCGCCCTCCTCGTCGCCCTCAGGCAGGCGCGCCAGCCGCTTCTCGATGGCCTTGTCCTTGACGACGTCGTACCACCAGTTGATGTTCTCCGAGGTGTACCATTGCACGCAGCCCAAGGCGGTGGGTCGGCTCGAGCGCAGGCACAGGTCCTTGTGGCGGGCCTTGGCGCGCTCGTAAAAGCCCTTGAACCATTTTATAGTCGGCCCATCCTTGCCAAAGTGGTTGCGGTACTCGCTGCCCTCCACCATGTCAAGCACGACGCCGAGCAGGTCCTCGCGAGTCATTGGGACCGCCATCTCGTCCAGATCGACGAGCAAGGCGACCAGCTCCTCCTCGACAGACCCTGGCAGCGCCACTGGGCGGCCTGCTCCGCGTAAAGCGTCAGCGCGAGTCCAGTCGCTGACCTTTCTGCGGCCGTTTATCCGTTCCACGTTCAGTTCGCATGGTGGTATTCGAAAACAAGACTCGGTGTCATTATATACAAGAAGTTGAACAAATTCCGGGTCATGTAACACAAAATAAAAATCATTTTAGCGGCCGAGGCTGAACATCTTTGACGGTTTTTGACGGTTGTTTTTCAGTTTTTGAAAGCGGCAGGGAGTGACACGGGTTCTGGCGACAGGCATCGATCGCTTCACAAGCTCGAGCTCCTCAGCGCGATGGTCTCGAAGGCCGTTCTCGTGCGCTTTAGCCTGGCCATCCCGCGTAGTGCTCTGCCGACGGCCCTTGCGAGGCGGAAACACCGTGTGATGGTGCCCCGCGGCAGTCACTGGCGCGCTATGGCCTTGTGCGGCCGGCCAAGTGAGCGCTGCGGCGCTCGATGGGAAGCCTTGTCCTTGCTCGTGCTGTCCGTGGGGGAGACAGCATGCCAACCGTCGTCCAAGCTTGTGTCGTGGCCTACCAGAGCAATTGTGCTCTGGGCGACCACGGCCAGGCTATGAACCCGGCCAATGGGCTCTCAAACGGACCGAGCGGGAGCCTGCCCGGCGGCGGCAGATGTACTGCAAGGCGCGCGCGACGGCGCAGGAGCCCGGATCGTGGCTTGGAATGGGTCCGCGTCAAAGCGGCGCGAAGGCACGTGGCTGGAGCGGCACTCGAGAGCGGCGCGGCCGTCCGTTCCGGCGCAGATGCAGAGCCGCCGCGCGCACGTGCAGAGCCGCTGCCGCGCGCACGTGCAGAGCCGCTGCCGCGCGCACGTGCAGAGCCGCTGCCGCGCGCACGTGCAGAGCCGCTGCCGCGCGCACGTGCAGAGCCGCTGCCGCGCGCACGTGCAGAGCCGCTGCCGCGCGCACGTGCAGAGCCGCTGCCGCGCGCACGTGCAGAGCCGCTGCCGCGCGCACGTGCAGAGCCGCTGCCGCGCGCACGTGCAGAGCCGCTGCCGCGCGCACGTGCAGAGCCGCTGCCGCGCGCACGTGCAGAGCCGCTGCCGCGCGCACGTGCAGAGCCGCTGCCGCGCGCACGTGCAGAGCCGCTGCCGCGCGCACGTGCAGAGCCGCTGCCGCGCGCACGTGCAGAGCCGCTGCCGCGCGCAGATGCAGAGCCGCTGCCGCGCGCACGTGCAGAGCCGCTGCCGCGCGCAGGCAGAGCCGCTGCCGCGCGCAGATGCAGAGCCGCGCCGCGCGCACGTGCAGAGCCGCTGCCGCGCGCACGCGGTGCGCGATCGGCGCGGACAAGACTGGTCCCTGCTGATGCCCTGGCGGCTGGCGAGGGAGTGTCTCTTCGAGTACAGCGCGGCGGGGAGCGCGGCCCCGCGCGAGGAGCCGGTGGGAAGAGCGCGCCCTCGCGCGAGAGGACAGCAGTCCCGGAACGGAGGCTAGTCGGATTACCAGCCGACGGCGCAGCGGAGCGCGATATCCTCCGGAGCAGCACTCGAGAGGTCGCCTGCACGCGCAGTGGCCAAGCCGATTGCGGCCTTGTTGCCCCAAGCTTTCCTTGAGGCCGGGACTCGTTCTGGTCTGCCGCGCGCAAGGCTGCGCGGTGCTACCTGCCAGCCGCCGCCGCCGGCCTGGCCCTGCGCCGCAGCGCACTCCCTTGGCGAGGTTCGCCCTCTTCCGGTCTGGAGATGGCCATCAAGTTGCGTCTCCTTCCAGGCAACGTATTCTCGACCGGCAGCGAGCCGAGGCAGAGATACTGCTCCCGAATACCGCTCCGGGCTCGTACCTCCGCGCTGCCACAGGCACGGGAGCGCTTGCGCCCCCGCGCCGGCGCTAGCGTGGGTCACTGCCTGCCGGGCGTCACCGTCTGCCGCGCCCCGTCCCGCGCCGCATTCCAAGGGGCCAGACCCTCGCCGCGACGCTGATCGAGCTGCTCCATCTTCGAGGCGACGCCTCCGGATGTTCGACCGGGAGCGCGATCGCGTCGGCAAAGGTTGTGGCGCTGCTTCCGAACAGCGCTCCAGGCTAGCGCCTCCGCGCCTCCGTGCTGCCCCCGGGCGCGGGACACGCCGGCGTTCCACGCCGTGCTGCCGACGCCTCTCACGCTACTACCGGTAGCTCTCCATTAGTAGCTTGCTTGACAGGAGAGGCGAGGCACAGGGCGAGACGCACCGTGAAGGAGGTCTCGACTACCGTAGCACTCGCCTCACATGTCACATGTCACATGTCAGTCAGTTCGAAAAAAAAGGAAAAGGAAGAAGAAAAAAGGGGGAGAGACGGGGCTACCCTTCTCCAGTCGGAGGCGGGTGAAACAGGGCTCACGGGAACCCTGGTCCTCGTTACCTTGCGGTCTGACATCGAGCAAGCTCGAAGCCGGAAGGCGTTCTGGAACCCCAAACCAGTCTCAATCACAGTACTTGCCAGACATCGGAACAAGTCTCGCCGTCTGGCCTGTCCTCCCCCCACACCCTCGCCAGTCTGCGACTGTCAAGGATGCTGAAAGTAAAAACAACAAATGAGAAGCGCGCATCACGAACGCGCTGCACGCGAGAGGGTTTTGAACAACAGCAGCATGCCGTTCGTCAGGCCGAGGTGGTTAAAGTTGAGCAGCCACAGCCGAAAGTCGTTCTCGTCCACGAAGGGGCGCCGAGCCATCCTGACCGCGACATCGCGATGGCTCTGGGTGGCAAAAAGCGAGAGCATTGCCGAGTGCAGCGTGCGCGCCAGACAGTTCCTGCCCATACTGCCCCTGCCGACGTGGAAAGCGACTCCGCCAGCCATGCGAGGCACGGCGCAAGTCACGCAGAGCTGCTGTCCCAAGAGCTTGGCACGGTAGGGGCCGTCTTGCCTGCGTGAAGCGCATTGCTGCGCGCCGCCTTGATGCTTGGTGGCGCACGCAAAACACCTGTGCGAGCGCATGACAAACTTACACTGGTTGACGCTGCCGCAGTTGGGCTCACCATGTGCCGCGCAGACCAGGCACTGGTGACGCTGC